>OZ010794.1:63031717-65431717 GCA_963932465.1 Maratus speciosus | reverse complement strand
TATTGGGAGTTTATTTTTAAATGTTTATTGTATGTTTGCACATTTTTAGAAGTAGTGAACAGTTGTTGATATTTCATATTTGTAAATAAAGCTAAAGCAAATTTAACCTTTGAAATTATTTACTTTTCATACATAATTCATAAATATTTTTTTTTTTTAATTTTCCTTAAGAATTTTAATGTGTGATTTCAAGTGTAAGAAAGATTTATTTAACAAATGGGGCTTTGTTTTGAAAGTAACACAAAGTAAATATTGCTATTGGAAGTTTATTTTTAAATATTCATTGTATGTTTGCACAATTTTAGAAGTAGTGAACAGTTGTTGATATTTGTAAATAAAGCTAAAGTGAATTTAAAATTTGATTTTATTTTTGAAATTATTTACTTTTCATACATAATTCATAAATATTTTTTTTTTTTTTTTTTCCTTAAGAATTTTAATATGTGATTTCAAGTGTAAGAAAGATTTATTTAACAAATGGGGCTTTGTTTTGAAAATAACACAAAGTAAATATTGCTATTGGGAGTTTATTTTTAAGTATTCATTGTATGTTTGCACAGTTTTAGAAGTAGTGAACAGTTGTTATTTGTAAATAAAGCTAAAGCGAACTTAACATTTGAATTTATTTACTTTTCACACATATAATTTTTATTTAAAAAATATGTCTCTGTTCTAAAATAACAGTTTGTAAATAATATATTTATTATTGAAATATTTCAGACTTGTTTTCAACTAAATATTAATCCCTATATTTAAATGTCTTCTTATATAATATTAAAATAAGTATCGAAAAAGCATTAATTTATCCGATCTGCTTTCGGAAATTTCCAGTCTCTACTACAGTCAGCGCCATCTATTGGGGGATTACTTTCGCGTGCATCTTTTTAGCGTGGAACGGCACACTACATATTCTAGCCACTGTAGTACAAGAGACACGCTATAAACAACCAATCTTGATTCTGCTCTAAAGTTTTATATGTTAATGTAATTTTTTCAAAATTTGAATTTAGGTTTTTTTTTTGTGTGTGTGTAAATAAGTTATTAAATTAACAAGTCTGTAATTATGTATTTACATATATTATTAATATTTTATACATTTAATACCATTATGTTGTACTATTCTTGACACTTATAGTAAAACGTTCCGAATAACGGAAAAAACCCTTATCCAGAATATCTCAGGTCCCAAGCATTCTGGATAACAGATCCTATACTGTAGTACGATTTGTTTTTTAGGTGCGTTCGTAATTATATAAATACGTAGCACCTATAGTCGTCGTTCAGTCCGTCCGTCTGTCCGCATATAACAGAGCAAAAACTACCCAACCGAATGGTCTGAAATTTTAAATGTATGATTGTTGTAAAAGTTTGTCGAGCCATTTCAAATTTTATGAAAATCGGATGTATAGTTTTATTACAGGGACAGTCAAAAGTTTTTCTTTACATTACGGGCAATGGGAAAAATTATTGCAAGTGCATTTTAATGATGTTACAGCCTTCCGAATGGTCTGAAATTTTAAATATATAATTGTTACAAAATTTTGTCGAGCAATTTTAAATTTTATGAAAATCGGATGTATGGTTTAATTACAGGGACAGTCAAAAGTTTTCCGTTACATTACGGCCAATGGGAAAAATTATTACAAGTGCATTTTAATGATGTTACAGCCTTCCGAATGGTCGGAAATTTTAAATATATAATTATAGCAAAATTTTGTCGAGCCATTTCAAATTTTATGCAAATCGGATGTATAGTTTAATTACAGGGACAGTCAAAAGTTTTCCGTTACATTACGGGAATGGGAAAAAAATATTGCGAGCGCATTTTAATGATGTTACAGACTATGCACTTATGAAGCTAAAAAAATATATACCTTCAATACAATATGGGGTGCAAAAAATAATTATAAAACTAGTTATAGTACGAACGCACCTCATTTGCCACGTTTGACGAGCAATTTCCTACTTGTTTTTTTAAATCGTCAGATATTTCACATCCTCCCTCTCTCACTTTGACAAAATATTATGGCTGCACAATTGTGTTACTTGAATCAGGGGTGATTCTGAGTAGAAAAAAGAAAAAATTCTGAAATCCACAGCAAATTTTTTTTAAGTTTACAGAAGAGGGGGGGGGGGGCTCCTCGGCACTAATTATCAGTTTTTTCCGCGATCTTTTAACGAAATTCTCGTTAGTACACTATCTTTTGACGAAATTAAGGGGTTTTTTGTGATCCTTTGAAGAAATTTTTTTCGCTATCTTTTGACGAAATTTGCGTTTTTTTTTCCGTGATCCATTGACTGAATTTGCATGTTTTTCGCGACTCTTTGAAGTAATTTTTTTTTTCGCTATCTTTTGACGAAATTTGCGTTTTTTTCGCGAGATTTTGACGAAATTTCGTTTTTTTTTGCATACTTTTGACGAAATTTCAAGTTTTATTCGCGATCTTTTGACAAATTTGCAGTTTTTTTTCACGATCTCATGACGAAATTTCGATCTTTTGACGAAATTGTTGGGGGCTTTTTCGATCCTTTGAAGAAATTTGTGTTTTTTCGTGATTCTTTGTCGAAATTTGCGTTTTCTCCCACTATTTTTTGACGGAATTCGGGAGGACACAAAATCCGGAAAGCCTTTGGTCTCGAAGATTCCGGATAATAGGTCCTGTACTGTACTTAAATCGAATTGATAAAAAGCGAAAGAAAATTAAAAATAGCCTGAAAATGTTATCTTTAATATCAATTTTATCGCTTGTAAAATAAATTTATTTTATATACAAAATGTCCTAAAAAAAATAAACAAACTTTAATTTTTATGCCTGTTAAGCAGGTAATGTAACAAGTAGTACATTATTTAAAGGTATTTTTAATGATATGTGAAACGTGATCTATATAATGCAAAGTTCTATAATAAAACTCAACCTCTTTTTTTTAGGTTTGCACAGTAAAGATCTTCTATTTTGTATAAATATTATTATCAAATATCTCTTTTTGTTTTGTTTGAAAAAAACAAATTAATGAGTTTTAGTTTACATTTCTTTTTTAAAAAAAGGAATGCGGAGAATATTCTTATGCCTTACTTCCACTTCCAAATTTACTAAAACTTTTATGGAAAACTTAAATTTCTTATTTCTTATTACACATTAAAAATTAATGCAACGGTAACACTTGATTAACCCGTCAACCAAACAACTATCGCCATATAAGATTAAATGCCAATAAGGAATGATCATAAATGTCACATTCACTTCACATTAAACATGTTACATGAGTTTGTTACGTCGTCAAGTCTTTTTAATTTGACATTTTATATGTATTAATATTTTACTAATTTATTTGTTATTTCGTCATTTAAAATTACTGCAAATTTAGATTTTTTTTCCAAGCATATATTTAATGTCTACATACATTTTATAGTGATTTCCATCTACGTGTCTTGACTCGGTAAACAGCATTAGGTTCCTTACAATTTTCCATTATCATTGATATTTACTGTGTCCCTTAATAAATTTGATTATTACATTTGAAATACTTATATTTTATTCACAAATGCAATACCTTAAAATATCTGTTTGCTTATGGTTTAATTTAATAATTCTGCATTTAAATACATAAACTATTAGTATTCTTTTGTCTGAAATCATCTAAATAAATCAAATTTTATATTGGGTATGTCTCTACACTGTAAGTGAATGTCATCATTAAAGTAACCCTATTCTTTAGTGATATTTTAAATTTATTAATTTTCCTATCTTAAAATTTTAGAATAGCAGCACTCTTCCATTTGTAACATTTCACGATTTGTATAATTTTCAAAATTGGTCGACAGGATAATCAACTAGTACCCATGCAATTATTAACGTGAAATGTTTGGCAATCTTAAATTACATTTTCTGATTGCATCTTAGATTATCTATTTATTTTGTTTTTTGCTATGTAAATGTCGGATAAAACATCTGAATTTCTGTTTTAAGCCTTTACAGTCTGTTAAGAAATCATGAGACAACTTTAATTTTTAAAATTATGAAATAATTTAGGATTCCAATTATAATTTTAACGTAGTATAAAATAGGAACATGATTATTGCAATTAGGTTTCAGTAAATCTGAATAATGCGACAAAGGATTAAATGAATTGAATGAATGTAGGTTTTTAAAGGGCCCATCAACTACATACAGTTAACTTCCTGTAATCCACACCTGATAATCTGAAAATGTCATTAATACACAATATGGGGATGAACAATGAAATAAATAAAGATTTTGAAGAAATTAGCCAACAACTTTTTATTGAAAGTAACTTTTTCCTTTCTTTTTTTTTCTAGCATTATTATAATCCTATCTTCAAATTAAACCAGGGTTTGCCCAAGTGGGCCCGCCCGAAAAAACCCATTGTGGGTTTTTCAAATTTTCTCATGTTTTCTCAACTGTAACATTATTTAATTTAAGGTATGAGAATAAGTGAAAACTGAGTTAGTAGTCAGTGGCTGTTAGACAGGATTTCACCAAGTGGGCCCAGCCCGAAAAAACTCACCCAGGTTTTTTCGGGCACGCCCACTTCTTGAAAAACCCATTGTGAGTTTTTTCAAATTTTCTTGTGCTTTCACAACTGTATCATTATTTAATCTAAAGTATACGAATGCAAAGATAAATGCCAATTGAAATATATTTAAAAAGAACCAGATTTAAAGGAATTTCTAATAAGAGATAAAATGACCAAAAAAGAAATAAGCTGTAAAGAAGGAAGATTTTCATGCCTCTAATCTAAAATATCTCCAAATGCTTTAAATCTTAATGCATGCACAAAGATGACACTTGAACCCCATCCTGATTGTTTGCATTGTTGTAGCTTTTTAAATTAATCATCCCATTTATTATCTTTCTTCAATGTGCAATGAAAGTGTTATATAGGTGTTTTCAACACAAAAATGGTTCAGATTACGACACAAAAAGAGTGAAACAGAAAAGTTTTTCCTCCTGGATTTTGTCAGTTTTTCTTTTCTACATTTAGTACCAGCTACTTCTGCTTCTATCGAACAATACTTTGAGTTGATAAAGCAGCAAAGCTAGTAATAAGTGTATCGCCATTTGCAATCTAAATTTACAAATATCAATGACACTGACGTCCATCACAATCTAATTTAACATTTAATACTATTGCAATATACATGTAGCAAATTTTGCTAAAATTTTCAAATATATTATTACGAATCCCATTTTGAAGTGAATGAAAGAAACAATATAAATTTAGCATGTTTAATTTAAGGTAAGAATTATATAAAAATATCCAGTTGTGGCTCACTTAATATATCCTTACTGCAGATACAGATGTACCTATCTTTTAAATTAATTTGATTTTTTTTCTTTATATATAGTTTTTGGTAATACATAATTAATGCAAAATTATGTCCAGGTTTCACTGATAAATGGAGCATTTAGGTATTATGCATATGAAAATTAGAAGTTTAAAGTGTTCTCCAAAAAAACTCAATAAAGGCTGGGTGTTTTTAGAAAAACACGAAATAAACCCGGGTTTTAGACTAGTGGGCCCAGTGGGCTGGGTTTTTTCGAAAAAACCTGGGTTTTTTTCTAACCCTGAATTTAACCCTCCCTTCTATCTGAACCATAAAATAGAAAGTACTTAAATTTAGAAATTAAAAATTATATATTATCTTTATACCAAAACAGTCTTTTATTGATGACCAGAAAATTATATTTTTGCATAACTTGCAAGATAAAATTTCCAAATGTAAATTTAAAGTATTAACCCCTTGAGGGGCTGTGGGATATATTTTATCCCACCTACAATTAATTAAAATTTGTACCAGAAAAATTTTATGAAATTTTACTTTTCTAACTTTGGAGGAAAAAAAGTCTTAAATTTGCTTTTCCTTATTTTGAAATAAAATTTTTCTAAATTTCCGGTGGGAATTCAGCATTTCACAAACGCAATTTTTTGCCCCTCAAGGGGTAAATAATGACATCAATGACAATGTTTCAGAAAATTAAAACTAATCAGCAACGAATTTGCATTTGGATTTGTATATTTAAGTATGGATGCTTATTTCAGTTTTTATGAAACTGATAAGCATATTTAATGTTCCAGGTGCTAATGGTTTGTTTTGGCAGTTACTCTGTACTCATGCTTTCAGGATTCCGTGCATAGTATCGGTGACTGTTACCAAACAAGTTATATATAGGGTGATTAAAAAAAAAAGACGTTTACAAATTATGACCAGGCAAATGAGGCATACAACAAGAATAAAAATTCACATAGGAACATAGGGTCGCAAACCACTTATTGAGTCACAAATATAGGGTGTTTCATCCTAACTCAATTTGGGTGTAAGGTAATAACTTTCAGAACACTGAAGTATATTAGAATAAAACATTTAACAGACATTCTCACCTTTGTTGTAAATGTGATAACACCAAAAAAAAAAATGGTGGAAGTTTACATTATACTGGCCAGCAGTATGCACTTGACGCCCCACATTTTGGACTGTGATTATCCGATTGCTTGAGCAACATGTTTTTCCAGATCTTTTCATGATGTTATCATATTTCACACAAAACAAGGTACAAACCGTTGCATTTATATTACAATGTTTTTATTTTTCTTGAAATTATTACCATCAACCCGGGTTCAGTTAGGATGAAACACCCTGTATTTGTGACTAGATGAGTAATTTGCGATCCTGTGTGACTTTTTATTTTTGTTGTATGCCTGATTTGCCATGTCATTTTGTAAACGTTTCTTTGATCACCCTGTATATGGAAGGTTGTGTTGGGTATATTATAATAAATGATAGACATGTAATAAGATGAATCATGAATCAGATCTTTTGATTATTTACAACATTTATAAAAATAATGCAATTGTTTTAAACCAGATTTAGAGGTATGTTAATAAGATTAAATTTAAACAGTTTATAAATATTTGAAATGTAAATTCAAGTCAATTTAAATAGTTTAAATGTAAATAGAAGTCAGGTCTCATTGGAAGCTGAGGCTACTAAATTAAATATGGAATTTATATCATTTGATCTAATTGAAATTTTGAAGTAAACTTTAGCAGTTTAAATTTTTCTTTTCAAAGTCCCTTTGATGCACCAAAGCTATATAATCTGTATGTTGATGTTTAGAAAAGGGTTGTAAGGATTGTTTTAATCTTTCTTCACACATGATATTTCAGAAATAAAAGTTTGTAGGGATGTAAAAGCAAATATCACATATGGATATTCAGGTTATATACTATATACATATGTACGTTTATTTTTAATAGTTTATTTTATTTTTATTTATGTTGATAAACTGTAGTTAATTTTATATCTATTTGTTATATTTTGTTAGACACGTCTGATTTTTAGTTATCTAAATTGATATTCTTCTTTAATCAACTTTCGTTTGTTAGACTTGGGCAAACTGTTTCAGCCATGATGATCCAGTAGTGTTATAATGCTTTGCTTTGCATTTTTAATTGGAAATTACCTTTTAGTAATTCCTAACAATATCGCCATATGTACGAATCAAATGTTTATTCCAGGAGCTGTGGAGGAGGAATTTCATGTGGGGTGAAGAATTTGCTCCCAACATTACGAAGAACAATGGAGTTCCGAGCTACTCCAATTAACAAAATACCAAGGAACATTTTTTGGTTCACTGATGACTCCAGTTATGAATTCATACTGCACATCTTTTCCGATGCCAGTTCCGAAGACATCTGCCGTACAGTTACAATTTAATTCACAAAATCAATCTTCCATTAAATTGATTGCATCGAAAAACAGGGTGGCACCTCTGAAAAAAGTATCACTCCCCAGATTAGAACTCTTAGGGGCGTTACTAGCAGCACGCCTAATTTGTGAAGTGAAGAAGCTGCTAGAGCACAAGGGGATTTTCTGTCTACCATGTACTTCACAGCTTATTCTGTACTGGACCAAGGGTTCCGCAAGTAAGTAAAATCGTTGATATTGAATTGCATGAAAGGCATAGAATTGCTGACAGACTCATCAAGATTGTTTCGCTGTGCTGGATCCGAGAATACTGCAGATTTGCTGACGTGAGGTGTCAAGTGCGAATCTCTCATTTAGAATCTTAAGGACTGGACCTGCGTTTCTGAAAGATTTAGATCTGTGTAACAACGACCAAACCTTAGTGATACCAAACCAGGATATATATAAAACAATTAAAAATCATTACAAATTACCAACAAAAATTGTGAAAATATAAATAAAAAGAAATGTATTCATTGACAATCAAATTTTTCCACTTGATATTTCAACCTAGATTTTAAAACATAGAAAAAAAGGAGAAAATGAATAATGGAAATTTGTGGAACCTAGACAGATTCATCAGGTCCCAAATGCTTGAGTTCTACAAATAAAGTATGTAGTTTATTCTTCATATTAGCCATAAAATAGCTAAAGAATATGAATTTGGGACTACCACACCCAATAAATAGATAATTAAAATATTGGAAAAACAACTAAGTTTAAAATAAAACATGATTAAAAAGGATTGAGAAATGAAAAGCACATTACGAATTTGAAAGCTTTTCTAACCAAGAAATGATGCAGCAATAAAATCAAGCATAAGAAATTATTTGTACATGTTGCCAAAAAAGTTTTTTAAATGATGATGGACCAAGGAGCTATAATGTCCAGTATATTCATGTACATACCGCAATATGTCACCAGCGCCCTCTATAGATCATTTAAAAATGAATACCACCAAGGAATCAATGAAATGCTGCCATCTTTAGAATTTATGAGTAATATATATACATATAGGGGATTAAAAAAAACTCCGTTAACATTGCAACTAACTTGACTATCTCCGATGAAATTTCTATGATGGACCCTATTTTTTCATTGTCTAATAATTTTATTAAGTTAATTCGCATAATTAGTTTTATTTTTGGGTTCAAATTTAACTGCTGAATGAAAAGTGAAGCGATCCATTATAGATTGCAAAATTAAAAGAGGCCAAATAGTTTCTGATCTGATCATCAAATATACCAGTATTTAATTTGCACCAAAGCTCGCCGGACTTCGGCTGCTTTATTTTATTTTATTTTTGGCATTTAATGATTCTTTAAATTTTGTTGGAACACACCGGAGCTCATAAACACAGCGCTCCAGAACCAAATGGAAGTGAGATTATTTGAATAATCTCCAACAGAGGGGAAAATGGAAATTTAAAATGGACGATGGACAGAAAGCAACTTTGGTACTAATAAAACAGGAAAATTTACCTTCTACTAAATGGTTTGTTGGCAGAATAGTTGAAGTTTTTAAGAGAAGGGATAGTATAATATGGACAGCAAATTTGCTTTTGCCTGAGAGATGAATTATAAAGAAGAATATTAGAGAAGTCTGTATATTACCCTTTGGGGGAGTAACGAATTTCCTTTCTTCCCTTATGCGAACTCTACAATATATTGTTTCAGTATTTAATCTAGCATCACAGTACATTTATTCTTGCATGCAACTTGTGTATATTTCATAGTTTTTTCTTTGTGTGATAATTTTTGCAAATTTATGTGTTGAATTTATATTCAAAATTGCATTTTAATCGCCGGGGAAGTTGTTCACCATTCTTAAAATTTGTTTTTATAGAGGGCGCAACTGAGCGTACAAGACTATAACGAAGAGTGGGACATTTTAGGAAAATGCTTCTTTAGGTCTCATCACTGTACATGCTTGTGCTTATAGGTTAATTCTGGAGGAACTCTATTTATTAATATTTGCTTTCTTTTTAAACATTTATCTTTATTTCTAAAGTAAAGTAATCCTTTTCCATTTATTATTTATATTCTATAATCCAGTCTTTCAGTTTCATATAGGGGAGATGGGGCACATGTGAACAGTTCGCATAAATATAGCTTTTTCTCATAATTGGATTAATTCTTATAAATAAAAACTAGTCAGTATAGTAAACAGAACTTTCTTTTACACATGGTCATTTTTTTTAAATCACCTGTATAGTTTTTCTTACATTTTTTAATAGTTTTATAAATTCAAAAAATAATTCACATGTGCCCCATCAGTGGGGATGTTGTAAACACTCGTGGGGCACATGTGAACACAAGGAAAAAATATCGTTTGACGTGCTTTTTCTCCTGTTATTAATTTGTTATCATATCCGTTACTTATATTATCAGTTAAATTCACCATAAAGAAAAAAAAATATCTTTTTTTTCTAGTTTTTGAGTGATATGTTTAAACAAAAGATTTTAAAAGAAAACTGAATATATATAAAACTGTTCTGACACCATACCCAAGAATTATATTAGTTATCAATTTGAAAATTTTACATTTTAAAAATGTTATTGATATCCATCCCAATTCAAATTATCCTATTCATAGCTGTTGTTTGAGAGATGGAAGTAAGCCATCACTGAGGATTTGAGACAAATGAAAAGAAAAAAAAATTACAAAGTTGTTTGTCGTAATACTCTTTGTATTAACAATGCATAACAAAATATTGTTTTAAACCGTTTACTAAAATAGTACATAACACTTATTGCATTTTAGGAAACATTGAATTTATTTAAATTATAATTGAACTCAAATGAGCTTCTTGCTCTTTGTGTACTTCCTGACAAATGTGGAAATGGAAGTTTCAATACAATATCACTTTTTTGTATGGCAGAAATGTCTACTATTTCAGGGAAATTATATGAATTGGATCTGAGATTCTTTCTCAGGAATTTAACATACATTTTATCATTATCAGTTCTTTCTATTCGCCCAACAAAGAAAGTTTTTGATTTTTGTGAACTGCTCATATCTGCCCAACTAGTCTGTTCACAAGTGCCCCGCATGGTTGCTAGAGTTAAATTGATAAATAATTAACATTTATCAATTTTAGGGAACAAAACAACTTTAGCCAAAATATTCATTAGTAGTCATAGTATATGTTAAAACATTAAAATTCAACTAACTAACTAAATAAATAAACTTTATCACTTACCAAAGTTGAAACCGATATTTTACATTTGACATCTACAAACAGTGTTTTGGCTACTGAAGACAAGCAAAACGTCTAAAAGCTTCAAAAATTTTTTACCGTATGTCTACAGGTGCTGCCATCTTTGGTAATTTTTTTCAAATAAAAAACTTATCATAACTATTGAAAAACTGTGATGTTCACATCTGCCCCCTGTTCACATGTCCCCCCCATCTCCCCTACTCTCGAAAAGCAGGCTTTGTATAATAACTAGTATATTTACGTGCAAGCACTGGGCGAACATCTCCAAGCTATTTGGTTCGCTTCGGGCTAGGGAAAAAGTCGTCCTCGCTGTCATCATTCTCACGTGGACCCTCAGATACGGGCCAATGGGAACAGCCAGGAACAGGAGATCTCGAGCGGACGACTACAGGACGAGACTCACACGCAACAGGACACTTAGAAGTACTCGCTTGGTGCACCGCCACCGCTTCCCACCTCCACCTTTTATGGAACAGTGATGTATAATGCAGGCATTTTGAAATAGTGTAACATCACTGATTTTTGATTGTGAAATCAGTTCGTTCTGCCTGTTAGAACATCAGTGGGGTAAAGTATGCAAGATTACAAGTTTATTATGCGAAAATAACAGTTTTAATATGGGGCGTCCAATTTATTTTGCGTGATTTCAGTGATTTCAGATTACGTGATTTATCATCAGCAGGCTGAGTATTGGTTCTCTGTATAATGCAGGCATTTTTTAAGTATAATTAGAAAATTTTTACGAGTTAAAATTTGTCAGAACCAATAATTAAATTTAATTCTAAATTTAAATTGTGATTTCTTAATAAATCACAGAGAATATTATAATTCCTTGCGTAATTAAAAAAAAATATCAGTCTTTGGTTTCAGACAAAGACAGTCTACTAAAGTATTCAGACAGGTAGGCTTCTATCGTATCACATATTGATCCAAACTCAACGAACACATGGTCTTGTTTGATCAACATTAAATAGAATTCGCTTGAATACACGCTTTGAATCGCTATATCGAAAACTGCTTCTGGAATGACAAAATTTTTATACTTAGCAATGTAAACATTCTGGTATTTTCTTGAAAAAGCATACGACGAGTCACCTCTTCGATAGCTTCTTTGTGCCTGTCTAGCTTTCTGATAGTCTATACTCTCAATTTGATTAGCTCAACATCGATTTCATCACGTGAAAAATTTTCGTCATTAAGTCACAGATCTCGATAGAATTTAGCTGCTTTGGATGTAGCATTATATACAGGGTGTTATCAACACACTCAGTCTAACATTACGCAGGCGCTCAGCAGTTTTTATGCAAGCGAATCAAACATACTATCAGCACAGGTTCGATTGCGCCTGACTAAGCAGAACTACATTCAAGAAACACTCGAAACACGTACACTAAGCTAATTACAAGTGACAGATCAATTTAATCACATAGCAAGACTGACCCACTGCCCTCCCTCCCTTTATCGCGATTACGTAATAGCAGAAGCCTACGTCACGAATAAATCTGAAAAAGAAACTGAAGTCCAGTCAGTGGCCACGTGATCAGCAGGCTGAAAATTGGACGGGATACGCAGCCGTGACGTCAGAATCTGGACGGTGCAAAGGTCACTTGGACGTTGGACGTCTTCCAACTAAGGTAATACTAATCTTAGTTGGAAGAAGGGGTCCAAGCAACTTGTCAGATTCTCTAGACGTCCAGGGATTATGCAATCCAAGATGGCGGACGTCCAAGAGGGCGGCCATCTAACACGTTGGTCGTCCGTGGGGGATATAAAATCCAAGATGGCGGATGTCCAAAGTCCATCTACGCATTAAAAACACAAGTTTTTTAACTAAAAAGCATCTGAAAATTAAAATTTTTGTTAATTAAATAAGAAACAAACAAATTTTAAGTTTTAAAAGTGCTACTGCACGCATTTATTTAAAATAAATGTCACAGAGATATATATAAATATTACAATATCAAATTACTATGTACAGGAAATTTAAGTATTTACATATTTTTTTCTAGAAAAAAAGCAGGCTTTTTATAATAACTGGTATATTTACGTGCAAGGACTGGGCGAACATCTCCAAGCTATTTGGTTCGCTTCGGGCTAGGCAGAAAGTCGTCCTCGCTGTCATCATTCTCACATGGACCCTCAGATACGGGCCAATGGGAACAGCCAGGAAGAGGAGATCTCGAGCGGACGACTGCAGGACGAGACTCACACGCAACAGGACACTTAGAAGTACTCGCTTGATAGATGAATGTAAATGTTACATACTCTCGTTGTCTACTAAATTTTGCTTGTGACTCATTAAGGAATGTGGCTGTGTCTCCATATGGAAGTTGATGTTGTTATTTATAACAGACGTGTTTACGGTGAGGCATCGTGATGAACGTTTGCTTTCCTCGTTAAGGTCGTCATATTTATTCAAATGAGTTTTTTCTGTTTTCAAGAGTGTTGGAGATGTTGTTGATGATATAATCTATAGTCTTCTTGTTTGCCATGCTTTTCACATGAGGATAGTTTTTGCATAAATGAGCTGTGATACATTTTTGAGCTCCGGGGTAGATAATTTAATTTTATTATAGATATATTTTTAAATGAAATGTTTTTACGTTTAAGTTATAAAATATTATAAGTTTAATTAAATGATTTATGTTTTAAAGGATGATTAAGTAAACTGGTTTAATTTAATATGAAATGAATTTTTTTAATTGATCAAATATAGAAATATTTAATTGAGACTAAACTTGTATTTTGTACTATATTAATTTGTTGAGTATATTTTATTTCTACTTTTAAATAAAATAAAATAATTTATTTTAACATGTTGTTTTTCTTTTCCAACACATGCGTTTTTCTTTTTACAGGTTTAATAGCTTAATGTTTTAATACAGTGTCATTTTTACAGCTGCTTCTTAAATTAAACTTACTTGTGTTAGGCTACGTCGGAATTCAGTATTTCACCCTTTCTCTGTTAGTTGATCGCTGCTAATATTTTGGACATTGCCATTGTAATGTTCAACAGGATACCTCTCCCGCCAGATGAGTTGAGATGTAAGCGCAGTGAACCAACAACTACCTGTCGCCTTACAAACCTATTGTTCTTGTAAATAAATTTGTTTGTTAATTATTAAATTGAATCATCCTTGAAGCTTAGTGTACCGTTATATATAATACAGTCCAAAAAAGCTGAACTATCCCCTACAACTTGTAATGTATGAATTTTGTACTGTATACTTGTAATTTATGAATTTTGGACTAAGGTAATGAAACTTGTAAAATCTGATTTTTAATTAAGAATTAAAATTTAGTACAGTTTATTATAAAATGTGTTGTTTATTATTTTTCTTTCTGTTTTTAGACTCAAAGGTAGATAAAAAAAATTGCCGAAGTTCGATAAGGCATTTCGTTGGATGAAATTGGTAACAATATCTTCATTATGATACTTTAAAGGAGCTTCTTTTATCATCCAAAACAAAACTTATTCACTTAAGAAAATGTCATCGATTACAAAAGAAAATTACTCCTGACGTGAACAACACTTTGTTCCGCAAAATACTGATAAAGAAAAACATTCCTCAATTGGTAAAGAAGTAAAACTTCTTATTTGTGAAGTATGTTCCAAAAAATTTTCTAACAATAGTAAACTAAGAAGCCATCTCTCGACTCATACTGGTGAAAAATCCTTTGTTTGTGAAATATGTTCCAAAGGATTTTCTCAGAATGGTAATCTAAGAAGACATCTCTTGACTCATACAGGTGAAAAACCCTTTGTTTGCGAAATATGTTCCAAAGGATTTTCTGATAATAGTGTTCTGAGAAGACATGTTTTGACACATATTGGAGTGAAACAATTTTTTTGTGAAATATGTTTTAAAGGATTTTCTAAAAATAGTAATCTAAGAAGTCATCTCTTGATTCATACAGGTGAAAAACCATTTGTTTGTGAAATATGTTTTAAAGGATTTTCTGATAAGAATAATCTCAGAAGCCGTCTCTTGACGCATACTGGAGAGAGACCCTTTGTTTGTGAAATATGTTCCGAAGGATTCTCTCAGAATGCTAATCTAAGAAGCCATCTCTTGATTCATACAGGTGAAGAAACTTTTGTTTGTGAAATATGTTTTAAAAGATTTTCTGATAAGCATAATCTAAGAAGCCATCTCTCGACTCACAATGGAGAGAAACCCTTTGTTTGTGAAATATGTTCCAAAAGATTTTCTCAGAAGGGTAATCTAAGAAGACATCACTTGACTCATACAGGTGAAAAACCCTTTGTTTGTGAAATATGTTCCAAGGGATTTACTGATAAGAGTACTCTAAGAAGACATATCTTGACGCATACTGGAGTGAAACCCTTTGTTTGTGAGATATGTTTTAAAGGATATTATAAGAATAGTAATCTGAGAAGCCATCTGAGAAACATTCATGCAGAAGAAAAACCTTTTGCTTGTGCAGTATGTTCTAAATTATTTACTACGAATAGTAGTCTAAGAACACATCTTTTGACTCATGTAGATGAAAAACCCTTTGGGACCATACATATATAACGTTATCATTTTAGGGGGGACTAGGTCTGGCAAAAGATATCGTAAGTTATCTCTAGGGGAAGGGGAATTTGTCTTTGATCGTTATCATTTTTGATCCAACCAAAATTTTCTCTTTTTATTTGTAACTTGATCTTTGCATCAAAATAGTGTGTTATCTTTTTTTTTAGTTTTGTTAGTTATGAAAATACAAAATTATTATTAAAATTATTACATGATTATAAAATTATTTAATTCCAAAGTATGGAATACCCCAACGTTTGGCATTCCTATTCTTCTGTCATACGTGTATGCATTTATAATTCTCTGTTTTACAAAGCATATGCGAAATATGTATGAAATGATCTTTGTGTTTACTAGTAAATAAAAGAGAAAGAATGTTGTCCTACTGTTTTGTTGATAAGAAATTCTGTCTGTTTCGGATCGTGCAGATGCAAGTGCAAAAAGACATTATTACTTCTGAAAGCATTATGTAACAAAAAGCTATTATTAAATACTTTTAAATAGTAAGGATTTTTTCTAAGTGTTATTTGATATAAAGTGATATTTTATCATCTTCTCTTCACTTGCATTAACAAAGTATGCAAAAAAGAAAAAAATTCCAAAAATCAAAAGAATTTTTAGGCATTGATAACGATAACATTACGGGGAGGAGGTCCGAGGAATGATATCGTAATATGAGGAGAGGGTCCAAAATTATAAAAAAAAAGTTGATAGCGTCATATTTGTACAGCCCCCTTGTTTGTGAAACATGTTCCAAAGTATTTTCTGATAAGAATAATTTAAGAAGACATCTTTCATTCATACTGCAACAGAAAAACCTTTTGTTTATGAAATATGTTCCAAAGGATTTTCTAAGCATAGTTATCTAAGAAGCCATCTCTTAACTCTTACTAGAGCTAAACCCTGTGTTTCTGGAACATGTTCCTAAACATTTTCTCACAATTATGATCTAACAAAACATCTCTTGACTCATACAGATGAAAAAGTCTTTGTGAAACATGTTCCAAAGGATTTTCTGAGAATAATAATCTAAGGAAGCATAATTTGTCTCATACAAAATATTCATTAGATTTCAGTAAACCTTTATGTACAGCTTTTTTGGTAGTTTCTTTTAATTTTTGTTATTTCAATGTAAATTAATTTTACCCTAAAACAAAAACTTAATCTGACCTGAAAAGATAAATTGTACCTCAATATCTTAAGTTATAGAAAAGGTTTTATTGAAGTAACACTTTTTAAAAAATATGAGAAGTATGCTAAAAATATTTTTTGTGCAAAAAAAAATCTTACTTATTTGTTAGATTTTCTTCTTAAGGAATTTCCAAAGATTTTAAATGAAACAAATCTCATTATCATGCAATTTTTGCACCCATAATGAGCTAAGTATTTTTTTTTTAAATATATAGATAACGAATTCAATGTTTAAAAACTAGAAATATATTACAATTCATCAGACATACAAGTAAAAATTGCGTAAATACATATACAATTAAAAATGCAAACAATTGTAAGGCAATATTGTCTCCTATCATCATATATTATAATGGAGCAAATCTTGTGTGTTTGGAAATTTTATCTTAAAACATCTTTGATGATCTTGACTAAATTTCGTATCTTACCACTTTGAGGTACGAGAAGACCATTCGGGTAGGTCACATGGTTAAGAAATTTCGAAGAGTGGGTTATTTTGATGTCATTATAGGACATTGTATTTTAATGGGAATGAAGATTCAAACAGTTATTTACTTGTGGAAAAGTCAGCAGTAAACGAAGTCGCAAAGCTGGCAACATTTCGCCAGATTTGGCAGGAAATTCGAATTTCAAGATGACCAATGCCAAAATATTTGCATCTTGCTTGCCGTCAAATAAAATAATATCACCGTATTTATTTGGGCTATTCCATTTTAGATTAATGCTAACTGAAATTTTAAATTTTACAACTAAACAAAAAAATCTAACAAATAATAACAATTTAAAACTTTGCCTCACCGTCACTTTAATTTTCAAATGGTACAATTAAAAACCTACACACTACACTTTATTATCAATTAAATCTCAAAAAAAAAAAAAGTCTCCCATCTTTTATACTTTCCACAGTGCCAAACAACCACAGATCAGTTGCACTCTCAAAATTCAGATTTCATCTTCAACTATGTCAATAAAACTAGATTTCCAAGTAGGGATAGCCAAAATAAAAAAACACCAGAAGTAACAACTGATCACCTTGCCAAATTCAAAGTCGCCAAATGTCTCGCCTGTTCTGGGATGCCAGATCTTCTACTGTATTAAAATTTTTCACTGGCAGACTTTTGTCACATAACAAAAACACATAACTGCTTGCAGGATACCTAAGTGATTGTACAATATAAAATTATATCTCTTGAACCACTATTAATCAAATAGTAAAAGGGATAAAAAAATTTCATTAAATAAATTACTTGTATTTACATTAGATATACTGATTACAACTAGCATTTATTATGTACTAGCAGGCTATGCCCGCTGCGCTGGTCAATATTTCCAAATGAACCTTGGATTAAACTAAATGGTGAATTTGAACTTGTATTTTAAACAATATGGATCTTCAGCTTGACCTTGCACATTACTGAAAACGATGCGAACGCCATTGCGATATAATGTTATCTTAAGCGTTGGACAAAATTTAGCAATTAAGAAGTAATTGTTTTAGTTGATTATAAACAGCGCACTTATGGTCAGGTAATGAGACCGTTATGACAACAGGAATTAATACCTCTGTAACTAATCAACATATAATGAAATCGTATATACTAACACCATTCTAAAAGTCATGCAACAGGGCCACTTGTAACAAAATATGTTCTGTAGATTTCTTTAAAAAGGCTAAACTTTCATAATCAGGTTCACTTAATTTTTGAACTTTTACTGTTGCTCTATAACTAAGTACCCTTGAACAATATGTATACACTAAAACCTTTCCAAAATTATTACCTAACTAATTGTGGTATATCCTACGTAAGTATTATCAATACAAAAACCCTTAACGGGTTAAAAGTTTGTGACGCAGCACTTTATCTTATGCTCTAAAAATTTTAAATATGGAACTTAAAAATAATGGTATCAAATTTTGAGTGACGCTATGCTATTAATTATAATCTCTCTATATATTATTTATTTCATCTTTTTATTTTTTTATAATCGCATGTGCAAAAATTATGTTCAATTTAAAAAAATGTATAAAAGTTTATTCATTGATGCTTTAACATTTACACCTCTAATAAATTCCAAGTATGAGTTTTAAAAGATATGGTATCAAAATTTTAGTGACGCTTTGATGTGGCTTTAAACGATTTGTTTTAAAATTAAATTTAAATTATTTTTGTTTTGGCTAAGATATATTCACACATCTAAATAATAGTTTTAATTTTCCAATATACTTTAAATATGTCACTTTCACTGAATTTATATAATGCATTTAAATGTATTTATTTGAATAAATTGATTTATCCTTTGTCCAATGCCATTAAAAATTTAAAATAAGATTTACGTAAATAATTTTTTTGCCTCATAGTATCCATTTGAATACATTTCCCTTAGTTTGGATACAATGACGCAAAAAAATTATTTACGCAAATCTTATTTTAAATTTTTAATAGCATTGGACAAAGGATAAATCAATTTATTCAAATAAATACATTTAAATGCATTATATAAATTCAGTGAAAGTGACATATTTAAAGTATATTGGAAAATTAAAACTATTATTTAGATGTGTGAATATATTTTAGCCAAAACAAAAATAATTTAAATTTAATTTTAAAACAAATCGTTTAAAGCCACATCAAAGCGTCACTAAAATTTTGATACCATATCTTTTAAAACTCATACTTGGAATTTATTAGAGGTGTAAATGTTAAAGCATCAATGAATAAACTTTTATACACTTTTTTAAATTGAACATAATTTTTGCACATGCGATTATAAAAAAATAAAAAGATGAAATAAATAATATATAGAGAGATTATAATTAATAGCATAGCGTCACTCAAAATTTGATATCATTATTTTTAAGTTCCATATTTAAAATTTTTAGTTTTTGAACTTTTACTGTTGCTCTATAACTAAGTACCCTTGAACAATATGTATACACTAAAACCTTTCCAAAATTATTACCTAACTAATTGTGGTATATCCTACGTAAGTATTATAAACAATCGGAATGAAATACAAATTTCCGTTGTAAATATATAGTAGATGATGATGGTGCGATTTTGTGTAATAGAATTCATAGTAAAGTTTTCGCTTCAAACAAAAACGATGCTTTCAACATTAAAGCTAATACACCAATATGTGAAGTATCCGATTACGGAAGGTTAACTTGAATTCTCATGAGCAACTACTCAAAGAAAAGTGAATATGTGGCTTTTGTGATACTTTTATGTCAGCCGGGCGCAGGTAATAAATCAATAAAGATTGTTTTCATAGCATATTCTTATTTTATTATTTTCATTTAAAACACAAACCTTTCACTCATTTAATTTAAAATACATGCCTTATACTAATTTCATTTAAAAAACTGAAAAGATAAACAATAACAGGAAATAATGCCATAATTAAAAGCAAAAAAATATTTTTAATTTACATACGCAAAATGTAACTACTGCTACTGGGAATTTTAAAAATGCTATCAGCGAGATGTGCACACGGTTGTTATAAATGTACCCATTTTTTCTTCTTATCGAGGAGCAATTTATAAATCGCACAATATTATTCCAATTCCAATTTCTTTCATTGAGGAACCTATGACCGGAAAAAATGGAAAAAAACTCTTGTAGATTCTTCGGATGACGGCATCTGACGCCATAAACCGAGTTTATATATATGAAAATAATTTTTAAGTCGTTACAAACATTGCTTTCATACTTAAATATTTTCATTGGTACTACTTGTTATCCCGTTGACCAATTTCGCCAAATTATATAAATCGCCAAATTATATAAATTGACATAATCTTTATTTTAAATAACGAAATAACAAATAAATTAGTATAACATTAATAAATATACAAATAAAACGTCGAAATTAAAATCACTTGATGACGTCCGTTGCTAGAGTAACGGATGTAATGATAGATATTTTGACGTTTAGATGCCAAAGACACCACCAAATTAGAAAAATATGAAATGTGTCATGAACTGTTGGACTTGTAAAAATTTATTTGGTAGCATTCGATTCAGCATACAAAACTACATTACAATATGCTATCATTTGACGCATAATTTTGATATTCGATTTTTTTCCCCTCCCCGTGCAAAAAACCATTAGGGGTGACACTTTAGAAAATCCTATCTTAGCAGAAGTTTATGTCATAAGAAGTATTTTTACCACGATTTTCAAGATTTTAGGTTCAGTAGTTTGCGCTGTGCGTTAATTAGTCCCATAATCCAGACTTTATTTTATATACTATATTAGATATGCGATTTTGCGGTGAATCGGTGATCGAAAATTAGTCCAATATCATTTGAAATATTACATAACAGAGGAGAAAGTACGAAGAAAGACGAAAAAGAAATGACGAATTACAAAAGACTTGTAATTTTTTTTTTCAAAATATTGAATTTTTCCATAGTAATAACGTATTAAAACATAAATTTCCTTAAAAATTATCTTTATTTCCTAGATTTCGAATCTGTGAATTTTCCTATAAATGAAATTGGCGATATGACTTGAGAAAATAGATAATATTTGCTTAAATAAAATGGGTAATATTCGTTGATCTGAGTTCGAGCTTATAAATATCACATGCTTTCGGAATTACGGCGAAAAACATTTTAAAAAGTATGAAATTATTTTACAATATGTATGTGTGGCAGAAATTCACACTGAAATTTAAGTATTCGATTCCATTTTTAAAATATTAACTGATACCTATATAAGTTACAATTGAATATGAAAATGTACTCAAAAAATGATCTCTTTCACCTAAAAAAACACCATTTGTGAGAACATCCGCAAGCTAATGTCACGCACTGCAAATAGAAGCGTCTTAAATTTAGACACATATGTGACTGAAAAAGAATTTTAGACACTTAAGTGTCTTAATCTGAAAATTAAGACACTATAGATGTCTTAATTTAAGATACATAAGCGTCTTACTATGACCATGGTGTAAACGAACTGAGAATAATGTCTAAAATATCCGCAAACGTCTTATTTTAAGACACTTCATTACTTTAAACGTGTCTTAATTTTTGATTCTTCCGACGCAATAACCACCAGGGGGCACTAGCACTCCCAGTTGCGCATGCGTTTTAGATGTCTTCGTTCGAAGTGGTATACCTTGTAATTCAAACAAAGTTTGTTTTTATGTACGCGTGTATTTTAATTCGTTTTTTGCGAAATGTGAAGTACTGTGATTTTAATTCGTATTAACTTGGATTATGTATTTATTGAATACATACATCTGACGTGTGTGCTCGGCATCAAATGTCTCTTAGAAGCTGTCGTCGATACAAGGGCGGGATAGACACAGAACAGAAGTAGACGACGGTTGAAGATTACACCCGGAAATTCTACAAAGCGTGTGCAATGGGCTTAGTGTTAACTCGTATCAATTTATATCAATAATATTGCGTTATTCATCTTCGTCCTGTCGAAGCTGGCAAAAAAAAAAGAAACTTTTGTCTGGCGGGTCCTGTTTTTAGGATGAAACATCTCATCCTTTAAATATGGCTAGTCGGATGTATTATGGATTACCTTTTAAACTGATGAAAGTCTTTCTCCCCCACTGTGGTTGTGGTAGTTTTTAAAATTTCAAATCGAGGAATATTTCTTACCTCTTGCAGCAACTCAAGTAAGTTTCTTTATAGTAGTAAAATTAGTGTATTTTATGATTTTATTTATTGTACTAAACAAAATCCTGCATGAAATTTAATTAGTTTTAAATCTGTTCGCAAAAAACCCCACTAATTCTAGAAGTATATATTTTTAAACTTATGACGTTCTTTTTTATTACGAATTATATATTCAATGTCAGTTCTTAGTTTCAATGGATAATTTTTATCTCGCAGTAAATGACGGCCACAAGGAAGTAAAGATAAAAAAAAACTTTGAAAGATGACCTAATGCTTTCTTACTTCCTGGCATAAAACCGCAGATTAAAAAAAGATAAATAAAGTAAATGAGACTCGTCTATTATATGAAGCTGCCTGTAAAAATATACATATGTATTTGATTTGCAATCAACTCTAATACTGATTTTTTTATTATTTTTAATAAAAAAGTAATTTGAAATTTATAATGGGAAAAAGTAAAAACCTCTAACTAGATTTCGTATTTAAAATTGTGGTAACTTTATTTATATGCACTTATACGAAAAATACAAAAATGACAGATGTTACTGTATATATTTAAGACGAAAGAAGTTTGGAAATCATAAGTTATTTTTCCCTCATGTTTTTAATATAGAATATGTACTTATTTGTTTTTATTGATAGTTGAATAGCTTTTGTGAGTACCCTCTGATCTACATAAAAACTTGCCCATGTGGAAATATAAATTTTTTAAAAACATAATTTTTAAATAAGTATTTTCATTTTTTTTTGGGGGGGGGGGGGGGAGGGGGGGATTTTGCATGAATTTTTGTAAAGCTGATATCTTAAATCTTGCACTGATTATAATGAAAGTTTTGAACTTTTAGAGTAGGACAAGTTTAAAAACGCAAATATATTTAACAAAATACCAAAGTCATTTTTTCCCCAATGTTATTAAAGTAGAATATTTATTTATTTATTTTCATTATTCATAGTTAAATGGCTGTTGTGATTATCAAGTGATGTATATGTAAAATTGCCTATGTGGCAATATATTTTTTTATATTTTCATTTTTTTTTGGGGGGGGGGGATTTTTGCAATTTTCGTACATCTGATATTTTAAATCTTTTTCCACATTCAACCGAGTATAATAAATATTTTGAACTTTTAGAGTAGGACAAGATTATAAAATATATATATATATATTTATCTATGTACCTTAAAAGCCCTTAATAGCGAACACTTCGGGAACGCGGAATTTGTCCGATATTTGGAGATGTCTACTTTTTTGAGGTAAAAATATACAAATATGTATGTCTGCTGATTAAAAAAGTATTCGTTAAATAGAGGTGTTCGCTATTCGAGAATGTTCATTAACCTCCACAACGGATACTCCCGAATATCGGACATCTCAATTTAGACAACTATAATGCAGGGTTGCGTTTTTTGCAAAAGTACTTCTTGATTAAAGGAAGGGCAAACTGGGAAGTGCCCCGTCCCCCTACGACTGTAGTGCCCCCAAATTTGATGTGCAATATTTGTAAAGCTTATATTTTAAATCTGTTTCGAAATTGTACTGATTATAATCAATATTTTGAAATTTTAAAGTAAAATAAGGTTAAAAACAAAATAAATTTAAAAAAATCTAATATTTAGATAAATATTTTTTGTTTTTTAATCTTGTTCTACTCCTGAAGTTCAAGATATTGATTATAATCAGTACAATGTCGTAAAAGATTTAAATTATCAACGTAACGAAAATTGTATACCAAAACTGAGAGCACCAAAAAAATCAGGCTGTATTGGGGGGGGGGGGGGAGGGGCAGGACCACAGCCAAATATTTTTCCAGGATTCAACGTGGTCAAACATGGCTACGTATGATGCTTACAAAAAAAAAATGGATGCGATTCAGACGTTTGAAGTGTCTGAAATTCAGACGCAAAAAGTGTCTGAAAAAATTCAGACATTTTAAAATGTCTGAAAATTGAACACTCCATTTTAGACACTTAAGTGTCTGAATTTCAGACATTTTAATTTAGAGTGCGCTTATGCATTTTTGGCTTAAAATCACATTGTTTGGCGACAAAAGAAAAATAAAAAATTGTAAAGAAACAAATAGTAATTACACATGTGACTCACAATTACATCTGCTTGTTTCTTGTATAAGTCACGTGATGGGACAATTAGATATAAAAAAAAGAAAAGAACAGGACAGAAAGAAAATGTCGTTAAAATTTCATCTAATCAAATTTTCAGATTCGTTTCCATATCTAACGCAAGCGATAAAGAGCCAAATATTGCGTATCAAGTGTAATATTTCTTATTAAATTAATTTTTAAGCATTACAAATATGTCTTTCAGGTTTTGATTAAATGTTTCCGTTTTTTTAATATTATCACTCATTAAAACGGATTTTCTTCTTCTTTTTTTCTTTTTTTTCATTTAAATAAAATTAGTAACAGTTTTCTTTTATTTTTCGAGGTTTAATAGCCGTTTCAATTTTTTTTTATCAACGATGAATTTCGCCAAGAAATAAAATGGTAACCTTATCGCCCAAAATAACAGAATTTTCCGTCATAATTCTAAAACTAATATAGGTAGAATAATGTGTTATAGCTTAAAACCTTCCCTGAAACAATACCTATCTAACGGTATAGGTTCCGTAAAAATCCATGCAGTAGAACTCGAAATCTAGGCGTTCGGAACGAAATTTCCGTTTGGATTTTATATATATAATAGATAAGAGAATAGATAATAGATTTTATATATATATAATAGAATAGATAACAGATTATGTGTTATGAACTATCTCAAAGTTTAAAACAGATCGCATTGTTAGATTTCCTAATTTTAACAATATCGCGTTATGTTAGTTCCACATTCCACCACCAGGGAGCGCACTCTATTCTTAACCTCTTCAGTCCCGAGAAAAATCTTCTGCATAGAAAAATTATTTTATCAGCAATTTATGACACTTTTAGCTTCAGAAAAGAGAAAGCAAAATTAGTTTTCTCTTTTTTAAATTTTCAAATAGTAAAAATTTATGTCTCCATTTGGGTACATCGGGTCACCATTGGATAAATAAACGCCAAACTTTAAATAAAAAATACCTCTTTTGTTTTACTTTAAATTGACCTATTTATTGTTTATTAATTATATTTTTATAATATAACGGTATTTTTTCCTGTGTACAAGAGAAAATTCAAACTACACATCATTTGAGGAGAGAACAAAATTGTTTATACCCCAGGGGTTGATCTTCGAAGGAAAATATTAACGGAAGACACATCTCCCAAAAAATGGGATCATTTGCTCATCAATTGAGCAAACTTTTTGGCCTGGGATTTTTAAAACAGTCATTTCTGACCACATTTAGTAAAGGACGTACTCTCCACAGGCGATCTTCGGTATCAGAAGAATGCATTATAGAATCAGCAAAGTGTAATTTTGATAGCAAAAGGAAGAATCTATCTCTTTGCTCTACATTTGCCACTAATGGTATGAGCGACTGTTCATTTGGTTGTTGTGAAGATGGATTTTCTCCATTGTATATACCTTAAATACTTATTTATATTTTTAAGCAGATGCTATTATCATATTTTATGTACGTATTTGAAAACGTATATTTTTAGTTCAAAATGTTAAATATTTTTAATGTTACTAGAAAGTGTGACATCTTTTAGCAGTAAATTCTGTATATTATTTTATATTATTTAAAAAAATGAAAAAACTCTTTCAAATTGTTTTGTAAATCTAAAAGAAATAAATTATTCTTTCCTAAAAAATTTTGGTGTTAACCGAGTGTATAAAATAGTTACACAGATTTTATTTTCTTTAGCTGGAAACGTATAGTAATGACCCATTGTACCCAAATGGGTACAACATATTTACAGATGTTTTCAACATCCATGCACATATGAACAACATTTATAAACAATTCCAAATCATTCTTGAAACAGCTTAACTTATAAAAAATGCAATAATTTGTTTTAAATTCACTCACAAATTTGTTTTATTCACTTACTTTGACGTAAAGTCGTTGGTAAATTGCTTCTGTCATCCATCTTGGACATGTCTTCTTTTCAAAGTCATATGGTTCTTCCGTCTTTAAACTTGTAGCGGCATGTATTGGTGATATAGGACACTTTGATGTATCCGAAGAGAGATAAAAGGAATTTATGCATTTGGTTCAATTTTTGGGGGTAATTTTGCCTTTTTATTTAGTGTACCCAAATGGGTACCCCTGGAATGAAGAGGTTAACGAAAGCGTATCTGAACGAAACTCCTTCATGCAGCCTTTCCGTAGATACATGAATCGGGAGGGTGGCGGTCTTAACCAATAATTTAAGATAATTGCTGAAATTACTACGAAAAATATTTTAAAGGGGCTCTACGCGGGCCCCTAATAGAGTTAGAGGAAATCGGAAGACGGCAAAATAATCGCGGGGAAAAGTTTGCTTGGGTGCTACGGAGCTACTTTTGGCGCGAGATCTAAGCTCTACGACCAATAGGAGCCCAGATATTTAAGGAAATATGAAGTAACAAAGTCCAAAATAATAGAATTTTCCGTAATAATTCTATAACTAATCTAGGTAGAATGATGCGTTATAGCTTAAAACCTTCCCTGGAACGATACCTATCTAACGGTATAAGTTCCGTAAAAATCCATGCGGTAGAACTCGAAATCTCGGCGTTCGGAACGAAATTTCCGTTTGGATTTTATATATATAATAGATAACATACTCGTATATATTTCAAATGTCATGACTATTTTGATAAAGTTTTAAGAGCTCTTTGACCCAATCAGTGATGATTTTTGAGAGTTCAGTGGGGTATAAGGTGACTCCGGGAGCAAACTTTGAGATCAAAATAAAGAATTCTTTTTATAAACTGGTTATTATTGCAGCATAAGGATAGACAATCTTTGATTAGTTAAAAGTCAGTAACGCACACAAACTTTTGTTATAGAGTAGGAAGAGAATCTATGGCCTATATTCTAAAAAAAAGTAACTAATTTTGAAGGGAAAGGCGTTTTAGCTCTCAGATCCCCAACCCCCTTTTTCCCTTCACAGTCAAATAAAAATACCGAATTAGGTTCGGAAGACAATATCAACAGTTTAGTTTTTATATAAAATAAACATATCTAGCTCATTTGTTTTCTTTCAAAAAGTGAAAATACATTTTGACTTTAAATAAAGGAGTTAATTCAGCTGTACTGAAAGTACAAAAACAAAGATAAGTAAGAAAGTGGCCAGTGTCAAAACAAAGTTGGGTGAGGCACACATAATACAAACTAATCAATCATGCATTACATGACTCTAAAATTCGCAAAAGCTTGTAATCTGCAATACATTTCAGATGTAAACAAACAATTAAATAATAAAACCTTGTATAAATCACCAGTTGTTGGTGCTGTTTCTTCTAAATATAAACAAACAGTTAAGTATTTTTCTAAGCAAGATAATGCAGATTTTGACTGTAATAAAAATTAGATGATTGAATTTATAAAGAAGATTTTATGGTATTTCTGCAGTCGTTAAAAGGAAATGTTTTGCTTAACTTGTAAATAACCATTAGACTGCTATATTCTGAACATATTCATTGGCTAACATGGTTATAGAAAACAAACTTTGAAGCAGAGTATGAAAAAAATCAGTTTATTTTGATTTAAATCATATTTTTTTTTACTTTAAATTAAACAACATTATTTTAAACTTTGAATGCTATAGCATTCCTTTTTCAATAGTTTTAAAAACGCAACTAATATAGAAGCTTGAACATACATATATTTGGTACTACTTAGTTATCCCGTCGATCAAAAATCCATTGCCAAACTATAAGATCAAATGCCAATAATGGTTGATCGTAAATGTCACATTACTTGAATTTAAGCAAGTTACACGTTTTACGTCATCAAGTGATTTTAATTTAGATATTTCAAAAAAGTTTATGTCATTTTGTATAATTTAGTGAGTGGTTTGGCGATTTATATAAGTTGGTGAAATTGGTCGACGGGATAACTAAGTAGTACTATATCTATATTATAAAGGACAAACATATCTGTGCGTAACGCATACGTCATTTTGCGAATGGCAACACTTTGAAATTTGAAATAAAATTTTGGTTTTACAATTTTCTCTACTGCAAATTTTTAAACTTCTAAACATCGCACATTTTAAATTTTTACACCGTCGTATAAGGGAAAAAATGCTCTTTTAAATGCAATTTGTTTGAAAGCTGTATCTCAATTAATTTTTGAGATATTAATTTTTTGCAGTTTTTAATACCATTTTTCTTATCGTGGCAACAAAAGTACCCCATTTCTATTGAAAGTCATTGAAAGTAAACGGAAAATAGCCGAAAATACTAGATACTGTATCTTTTTGTTGCAATTTTCTCATAAAACCTGACAAAATAGTTGAAAATAAAATATGGGCTATGTCAAGAATATTGTCTGTTATTCCGTGATAATGACGTCATATGCACACTTTTCTATAGACAAAGTTTATGACTGGGTTGTAAAAGTAGATTGCTTTAGCGGATGCAAATGACGTCATTTTATAAAAAAAACTGACAAAATAGTTGAAAATAAAATATGAGCTATGTCAAGAATATTGTCTGTTATTCCGGGATAATGACGTCATATGCACACTTTTCTATAGACGAAGTTTATGACTGGGTTATAAAAGTAGATTGCTTTAGCGGATGCAAATGACGTCATTTTATAAAAAAGCGTGTATTTTAATTCTTAAACCTGAATTATGTTTTGTAGAAGTGCGTCATTTTCACAGCCCAGCTGCTTTGAAATTCTTCACAGGTGAAAATGATTCAATTTTGAAAATAACGTAATCGAAAGCACACACTGATAAACGCAATGTTTTACAAAAATTTAGAGTGTCTTTATAAAAGAGAGGTGACATGCAAATAATAGCGATTTATATTACAGAAATTGTTGATTCTCGCCTGGATGGATTTGCTTCGCCGAGTTAAACAAGCAAGCAAATAATTCGTGGTTTAAAATAATATCGTGTTTCTGAAGTGTTTGTCGAAAATTCTCTCGAATAATAAAATTTTAATGCTATTCTTTAGGACATTCTACTATAATTTTATCAAAATAACATAATTTGCTTAATTTAATTTTTCCTTATTTTATATAATCTATATATTTAAAACACAAGTGTGTTTTTTAGTCATCTGCCCTGATTTTTCTGCTGAACCAATTTTACTAATATATATATTTTTTAAACTGAATGCTCTTCCTTTGTAGATGTGATCGCACTATCTGTTTTTTTTTTTTTTTAAATATCCAAACTTTTATATTTTAATTTTTAAAGCATTTTATGAAATTTCTTCAAAATGATGAAAATTAGATAGCTTTCATTGCTGCAAACAAGAGAGAAATAATGAGGTATTTTAAACTTTATTCATGCTATTTTCTGATAAAAATTCAAAATTGTTGATAAAAATTGTTGTATAGGGTTTAGTGGCGCAAAATCCCATTAGGAGCAGAATATTATATTAGGGGCATAATAAGGGAAAATGACATACTACTGCTTTTGAAAACACGCATTTTTCCTCATAAATTTTCTGTGTTGTTTTTCCTTCTGCATGTGTACTAATACTAAGTTTCAGACACTAGGCGAAATGCTTATTTAAGTGAAAATGAAGTTATATTTAAAAGAAAACTATCATTCTCTTAGATAAAACTAAGCCTTTTAACACAAATTACGGTCTAAAAAACATAAATTACGGAAATTTTTACTCTCCAAAATTGAGATTAGATTCTCAAATAAAGAGTGCGTCTGTTCACATAAAAGATGTTGCCAACAATCGTGACTTCAAGTTTTGAGTTAAAATGATTTTTAAATGATCAAACAAAATACAATTTTTAAAAAAATGAAGAATATGGATTTAAGAAGTGCGTATGTAAATTTTGAGAAGGTGAAAATTGCTGTTTTTATTCCGGAAATCCAAGCATAAGAGCCTCAATTGATAACCACATCCTAATAACTTATCTTTATTATATTTTACTGATTATGTATCTATATTATAAAGAACAAACGTATCTGTGCGTAACGCCGACGTCATTTTGCGAATGGCAATACTTCACGATCAAATTTCGGCCTTGAAATTTTCGCTACTGCAATTTTTTAATCTCCTGACCATCTTACATTTTCAATTTTTGTGGCATAGGAAAATAAATGTACTTTCAAATGCAATTTGTTTAAAAACTGCATTCATTGACTGATGTATTATGTTTTCTAAAATAATTTTTAAGCGTGATTTTTTTAAAAAGTTTATCTTATCATGTGCCGGTTTCAATACATAAAATAATAAACATTTTGCACATAAAGCAACAAACATTTTTCGCATTTGTTTCTGACTATTTTTGCATAATGAAATTAATACATTTATAAGCAAATAAAGGAATAATATTAAAAAATTCTTCACAGGTGAAAATGCTTCACGCCGGATTCAATACATAACATTAATAACATTTTGTACATAAAGCAACAAACATTTTTCAGCATTTGTTTCTAACTATTATTGCGTAACGAAATTAATACTTCCTTTAACAATAAAAGAATAATATTAAAAAAACCACCAATCTAACATATTTGTGAAAGACAAATTAACGAAATTAATACTTCTTTTATAAACAAATAAAAGAATAATATTGAAAAAACACAAATCTAACATATTTGTAATCGTACAATTTAAATTTTTAGATCACCAAATAGGATTTTTTTTTCAAATGGAATTTATTTGCAAAGTTCATCTCACTTTACTGATTGCCTATGGTTTTAAAAACAATTTTAAAGCATGAAATATTTTTTAATTTATCTATATCGCGCGAAGCTCGATTACGAAAGATGAATCCGTTTGCCCTTAAAACAAAATAAAGAGTTCATCATTTTCTTACGGCTAATTTCCATTAAAAAAGAAACTTCCCTATGAATAAATAAGTAAAATAATATAAATAAAACACAAATTTACCAGACATGTATAAGCTCTCAAATGATCAGAATATAAAAGGATGCCATAACCCACACAGCACACAACCATCCATAAGTCATCTACAAGCTGTAAACACAAGACGGCCAACACATCTATAAGTAGTCAAAAAATATCCACGATACACTCTTTTCACATCTAATAGAAATAACATGTGTGTCGTTTTTGAGTTCCTTCAGACGTCGATTATATCCAGAAAATCTATGAAACCACATCTATAAGACCTCCAAGCATAGATCACTTTTCGACGTGGGGTACTTCTTATAGATGAAAACCACATCTATAAAACCTCCAAGCATAGACCACTTTTCGACATGGGGTATTTCTTATAGATACACCCAAGACTTGCACTGTAGCTACCCAGGTACATTTGATAAGCATCTATAAGAACTCTAAATGTTCGTCTATTTTTTGATATTCGGTACTTCTTATAGATATACTTAAGATGGGCAAGAAACAGCTGTCATTTCATGGGAAATACAGCCTTGGCAAAAAGTATTGAGCAACCATATATTTTTAATATATTCGTAAATATAATAGTAATACACAAATATTTAACTGCACACAACTATGAATTTTCTTTTTGAGTTATTACAGTTGAAGAAAAAATACAAAGTAACAACTAATTTTTTAATGAAGCCATTATATATATATATTTACTTTGTTGTGTTATACATGCCAATTAATAGATAATCATGAAAATAAGAATAATTATAGCTAAAAGTGCTAAAGTATAAAGGACTTGTCTTCAACAATGAAAATAAAGATATCTTATGTTGAAAATACTTTAAATTTACATTTAAATTTCAATGTGTTAAAAATATTAAGAATTATTTTCATGACTATCTATCAGCATGCATTATATAATAAAACTCCCAGAAAACAAATTAATTTAACAGTTTTTTTTTTTAAAAAGGGTTTTTTAAATAAAATGACTTCATTAAAAGATGAGTTCGTTGGCTTTTTTTTTTCAAACTGTGGTAACTTAAAAAAATTTCTAATTGTATGTACTTAAACATTTGTATATAACTATTATTTTTACAAATATATTAAAAATATTGGGGTGAAGGGAGGTTGCTCAATACCTTCGGTCAAGTATGTATTTCCCATGAAATGACATTTTTTTACATTTCATAAGTATACTACCTACCTATATGAAAATCAGAATAATTCTTGGAATTTCAAAATACAAATAATCTTGTCTTCAACAACAAAAAAAAGAAATCTTATGGTTAAAAAAAACTTTTAAATTTATACATGATTTTTATTTTTAACGCATCAATAAAAATTATAAAATATGTACTTAATCATGAAAATTAGAATAATTCCTAAAACTATCTATTGTACTAGCATAAGCATAACAATTGCTATGCCATGCAAATTTCATTAATGAAACACTGAGCAAGAATTTTTTTTTTTTTTTTCTTTTCAAGCAAATGTTTTAATTAAAAGTACAGTACTTGGTTTGCTGCCATTTTTCTCACAAACTGTAATAACCTTTAAAAAGACTAATGGCATACTAAATAAGCCAAACAGTTAACAGTTGCTAATGCTAAAACAATTATGTAATTAGCACCATATTAGCATTATTCTAACATTAACACCCAAAGAGCACCGACTAATTTTTTAGATATTTCCAATAGACATCTTTTATGTTCTTGCTTTTTCATGTCGGGGTCAACCAGGTGGGGAGGCCTACCAAATGGCTTGAGCTCTCACAAGCCCTGCTTTTCATGTCACGGAGAAATTTTAGTTTCATTTTTGGGATACATGAAGCATTCAATTTTTACTTTCATTTCTTTTCAGGCTCCAAATTGAAGACCCCCCCTCTTATCTAATTAAAAACTGTATTATAATTGGTCTATTTAAGATTAACCATTTTGTTCACTGAAATTTCTCAGCTGAATTCAAAAACTACCAGAATAATTTAACATATTGCATACATTTTCCCCAAAATTTCATGTCTAAAAAGTCGTGAGTACATAATACACTTTTTTTTGCGATACAAATATAGAAGTAGAAAATAAAACGGAAGTAATTGTATCTATGCAATATCTTGTGTATTATGAACAATCATGTGACATCGACTTTCTGCAAAAACCTTTTATTTTATGGTATTTTAACAAGGGGGCAAAATATACATGAGGAAATCTGATAGTTTAGGTTTGAGAAAAAATTTCAAATCACGATTTCTACAAGTTTTTCCTTTTTTTTTTTTTTTTTTTAATTCTTTATATTTTATGTTAATAGAATGTTGTGCATATGTTAAAAAAAAAAAAAAAAAAAAAAAAAAAAAAAAAAAAAAAATAATAATAATAATAAATTCCTAATCTAAATCAAAATGCACTTTATAGTTTATACACGCGTAAATATGGTATTTAAAATCAGTTTGGCTAAGTTTTACTTTGGGAGAAATTTCTTAATCATCCAGTATTTTGCAAAGAAAATGAAGAGGTTAAAAGATTTGCTATTTCTCATTATTTAAAGGTAACAAATCTTCCTTTCAGAGGGAGGAAAAAAAGAAGGAAAAAGTATACTAACATAGAATAGAAAACTTTACGTGTTTATTGCAATTGTATTCGTACATATAAAAGAATCGGCAGGGGGATATGACTTTTGCAACCAACAAACATCATTCATATATACATTACATACAGGAAACATAATCATTAATTTTTTACACTAATATTTTGGAATGGCAATTTTATATTATATATATTTTATATTACCTGAAGGGTTTAATGCAAACTAATAAATTTTTTATTCTGTTTTTAATTTCCCAATACAGAGAAGAGATAAAACTTATTTTGATTACATTACTAGAAATGTTTTAAAAAATCCATTTTGTGTACTGAACTCAATATTTTAAAACTTTTATCAATAAAAATATTGCAATCAACACATTACATTACAGACCATTCAGAATTTTTTTTTCTCATGTCTGCTTACATCAAAACATTTTTAACTCAATTATCTTAGTTTGAGAAAGGAATTGCCTGTTACCCCAGTTTTGCATGTTCAGAAAGAAAGGAAAAAAATTTAAAGTAATAAAAAAAAAAAAAAAGAAAAGAAAAGAAAAGAAAGAAAGAAAGATAGGAGGCAGTCAATTTTACAAAAATTACATCTTGCAACATGATCTTATTTAAATGCCGAAAATTATTGCATGCTTTATTTATTATTATTATTATTATTTTAGGATACATCTTATTTTTCAAATACTCTTTCACACAATAAAATTTAATAAACAGATAAGTAATAAATTTTGTTATTAATACTTGTACTAGGTGGCACAGAATTTACTGAAATAGAAAAAGTAAAGAAAATTAAGACTTTATTACATGAAGAAATAATATTTTATTTAAAAATAATAATATTATTAATAGTTATTAACAAAGATAATTCTTGGAATGGGCGTTGACATGCCGGAAGCAGATCTTATGTTTTCACTACAATGGTTATAAACTGATTTCTTTGAGCAGCACCTACAATAAAACGAAAAAGACCACTATTTTAGTAATTAAGGATAGGCAACAGAAAAATCATGTAATATATATATATATATATATATATATACAACAATAATTACGAGTCATCTTCCCTCGCTATATAATTAAAACATTAAATCTCATACATAGCTCAGATGTAAAGTACGTCTGTAACCTTAATGAAAAAATCATTTCATGTAAATCTCAATCCCAATCAGGAAGTGGGCTCGATTATAGTAGTTTTCGGGCTCAGGGTCAAAGTGAACATTTAGTAATTAAAGTATTAAAAAAAAAGTTATTTGAGAAAAAGAGTGAATTTGAAGTTTCTTTAAAGTGTTTTACAATTGCTTAAAAAACAGTTTGAAATGTAGTTGAAGTGCTATCGATAAAATAAGAAATATTCTATTTGCATTAAAATTATTTAAACAGCAATAACATTATGAATATCTTTATTATTTATATTGTAAAACTGCATTTAAATATATACTTATTATCAGGGCCCAACTTAGGTTATGGGGGGGGGGGGGGCAAGAATCATTCTGGGGGCCTCCCATCTATCTATAGATTTTTTTGTGAATAATGTGAAAGTGTCTAGTACTAAACTTCATACATGTTGTATTATATGCATACATTTTGTACCCGGTACTGCTCACATTTGTATACAGAGTGTCACAAAAAGATGGTCACAACTTTAAGAAAAAATACTAGTGTAGGATAATAGTAGAAAAAAAGTGATATATTGGTTGATACGAGTATTTCTTTGCAAACTTTTACTTTGCTTATCTGTGTATGTCATGTCTAAAAGAAAATGCCCCAAATGGGTCACAATTAATGGTTTTCACTTGCCACATTACAAGGAAAACATTAATAAAGAATTTCTGTTGAAAACAATAGAATACTAAGTCGTCATAATAAAATATTAATCATTAGTTTTCTTATGATATAGTTTGTTTTCTACATGGATGGAGAGTGTACTGGAAGGAGAGGGGAAGGGAAACCGCACTCCCTAAATGTTTGAAAATATATGAATTTTGGCCACTTTTGGCTAATTTTAATCACTTGGCACCTTTTAATGAAAATCCTGACTACTCTCATGGGGTGGGCCTCTAAAAAGGGGAGGTGATGGGGCGATTTTCCCGCATGCCCCTGCATAAGTCGGGCCCTGCTTCTTATGCTAATAAATTTCTTTTGAAATAATTGTAGATAAAAAGTTATTAGCTCCCAATATGCTATTTCTTTCAGTCAACAATTAAAATGTCACTAAAAAGTAACGTAACGTTACATAAGCCAGCCATAAAATGAAGCAGATGTATCATTGTATGGTTAAATATTGATAATCTGTACTGCAATTTTTTTTAAACTTCTAAGCATCACACATTTTCAAACTTTACCCTTCGTTTAAGGGGAAAAGTACTTTTAACTGCAATGGACTCTATTCAGGTGACGTCATACGCCAGAGCTGGCGGTATGATGATCTGTTATTCTAGTTACTGCACCGGCAGAATACCAGTATGCGCAGGCGCAAACACCGCTAGCAGACAACTTTAGCCTTGACCCAGGTTGAGTGCATACATTTTAACTAAAAATTTACAAACTTAGGGGATTTTCTCGCATACAGAACAACATTTTGAATTTAGATTACAATATATTAAGTATATGCTGCTGCATCAAAGAATTTTTTTGCGGTATTTTTAACAAACAAGCATTAATAACTCACACTCCATAGACTGCTATGCTAAACACCGCCAGTAAATACCGCCAGCAGACGAATTTTAGCCTCGACCTCAGGTCGCGTGCATAAGGTCCATTTGTTTGGAAACTGCATCTCATTTTATTTTAGAGATATTCATTTTTTTTTTAGTTTTTAATATCATTTTTATAATGGTGGCAACTGAAGTCCTCCATTTCTGTAGAAAGTAAAGGGAAAACAGTTGGAAAATACTAGATTACTATCTTTTTATTGCCATTTTCTCATTACAACTGAAAAAAAAATGTAATTAAAATACATGCTATTTTTTTAAAAAAATATATATATATATATAAATAAATGAACGATTTCTGATAAAACATGGAGCTACAATAAACTATATTTAAGTTTAAGTATCCATATTAACATTACAAATAAATAAAGGCATACATTAGCTAGGCAATCTTTTTGTCGAATTTACATCGGTTTTTTTCTGCGTTTGCGTATTATACCATTGTGACATCATACGCTACTTTTCTATAGATGTTCTTTAAGACTGGATCGTAAATGTGGAATTCTTCAGCAGATGCAAATGATGTCATTTTATGTATAATGAAAGTTGAAAAAAAATTTAAATTTTGTACAATTTTTTAATGGGCCATGGCGCTAATAAATTTTAAAGTCTCCCCTCTCATCGGGGATAACACTAAATTCTGAAAAAGCAGAATTCAAGCTTATTACTTATTATTTTTTGAAGAACAGATACTCGCTTTTCTTGCTCCACACTTTTTGCAGCAACTCTCATAAAACACAAATGAAAACACTCTATATGAAATTTACAAATTATGTTTCTTCTCTCATTCATTATTTCTAAATAGAGGCAACAATTGTTTAGTTAAATACGTGAAGATTAAAGTTGTTTATGCTTAAATTCATTGGTTCAGCTAAAAAAAAATAAAAATACATTTGATGAAAACCATTGAAATTTTTCTTTTAAATATGAGGCAAGCTTCAGCAGTGAAATTATGCTTCTAATAGCTGGAATGTTTTAAGACAAATTTATTTTATGTTACTGTGTTTGCTGCCAAAAGAAAAGCTACAAATTCAGCATTTTTTCGTGCTATGTAAGAGAAATACACATATAGAATATAAATTTCAGATTTAATAATAAAAAATATACAACAATATCTTTAAAATTTGAATTCTTGTAGGAGGGAAACTTGGATGAAAGTTTTCCGGCCTTTTTATATTCTTTAAAATCACTATTTTCATACAACATTCTTTTACTTACCTAGTCAGAAACTAAATTAGGTGAATATTGTTATAGTAGTATTAAATAACTGTAAAATTTTTACCTCTGGTAAAATGAAAAATTGGTAAATAAATTTTCATACAAGTGAAAAAAACACTAATTAATAAGTTTTTTCAAAAGATGGTAAAAACACGTTTTACCAAGGACGATAAAAACCATCAGACGGTAAATACTGTCCAATCTTGATAACCCATAGAAAAAGCCTTAAACACTTTAATAAAATTATTAGTGGAAAATGGCATCAACAATAATCTGATTTTCTTTTTTCTTCACAACAACAAGATATTTTGAAAACTAAAAACGACATCATTAGGAAAGTTAAGCATTTTAGATTTATAAATTAAAATAAATGCTAAAAACAAGTAATTTTTCATGCAAAACCATTCCTCTTTTTCCTCCCTTGTAAAAAGTTTTAATATCCAATTTTATAAAACAATTAGTTGAAACCTGTGTTTCTTCTTTAAATACATTTTGAGTAATATGTGCAGATTTCCAAAATCTGGAAGGAGTCAGTGGCTCCTAAACTCAAAAAAATTGAGTGGCCACACTATGTAATAAAAGTACGAAAACAATAGTGATTGGTTTTATATGGATAAAAATCTCAGGAATTCAAAGTGAAAAATAATTTACTTAATATAAACGCATGTACAACAAAACAGATTAATTACATCAAATGTGTTTAATTTAATCATAAAATTCTTTAAATCTGAATATTACTTAAATATATGCATCTTAAACTATGTACCGTTAGAATATAAAGTTGGGCTAGATATAGTTAAAAATATGTATGTATAAGTTAAGCAATCATGACTAAGGAGTATTAGGAAAACAATATTTCTTATTTTGATTTTGTCATATAAAAATACACTACTCGCCACATGGCAACTGTGAATCTGGACCTATAGCAAATAGGTGTCAATAACATTTTAGGTGATGCGTTAATTTATGGTTGTTGCCACACAGTAAACTACAGATTATCATTATTTTCTTGCTATGTAAGAAAAAAATACATGTAGAGATAAAATGCATTAAAAATACCACTACTTTTACATTTAATGAACATAATTATTTTTAATTTCCAGAAATCCTCTATTTTTACAATATTTTAAATATTTACTTTTTGAATTCACAGTTAATTTCAAGGTCATCAAATCCATATATTCACCAACAATAATATCAATTTTGCCTGTAAGAAATAAAGTTAACTTTTTTTACTCACAGAACATTTTAAAATAAATTTAGAGCAAAATGATTATCATTTATTACAAAGCAACTATTATTTTGAAATATATAGGGGCTTGGCGACACAAACAAGACTCCAACATGCACAGGGGAGTGGGCAGCTAACCGTTCGCTCGAAGGTTGTGTCAGTCCTGACTACATGAGTTATATTATACATTAAATATTTTGTTTAAAAATTTTTGGTTTAATACTTATTTTAAAATCTCACAAACTAATTTGTCTAAAAAAAAGAAACAAAAAAGGATTTTTGAATTTAAAAATATACTAACTCAGTATTCATACAAGTCTTCCTCATCTAGGACTTCTTCAAGGCTATCTTCAAATGTTTGTGACGGTGTGTTCCGACTGGAAGTTCTATCTGTAAAAGAAATCAAGAAAACCTTCATTCTTTTTGGGGCATTGTCTATTATATTAAAATGTGACTGCGTGTTTATATTTCACATCAAATTCTATATGAATATGATTACTTATGGGATGAGAAGAACAATTATTTGCAAGGATATGAGCATGCCAAATTAAAGAAATCTTAATATTTAAATCAGTTTCAGATGTGAAATTAGAATTTAATTAAAAAATAATTACTTTTTTGTTTTGATCATTTGGAATAGTTTTACTTTTAATACCTTCTGATTGTTTACTAGTAATGCTTTGAGTATTCCTTTCTTCCTTTCATTCTGATTTTTTAAATTTACTCTTTTTTTTTCTTTTTTTTTTTTTTTCCTCTCCAGATTTTTGAGTTTGTGAACCAAGATTCTAAAATTTCACTTTTTTCTTTTTGAGTACACAGAAATAACAAAATTTTAAGTTTTTTCCATCTTTCCTCAATTTTTGGGTCTGTGAGAGATAAAATTAAGTGCTTTTTACAAAATTTGTCGACTCACAGTGATGAATAAGTCAACGTTTTTCATTGCAATTGAATTCAATTATTGTACAGAACCCTTTGTGTGTGAGTAAAACAATTTTGCTGAACTACTGACCTTTTCAGTTTTAGTTGTGCTTTTATTAGTGGATAGCACCCCACATTTTTTTTTCTACTACTTATTTATACAGTAGACTCCCTCAAACCCACATAGCTTGGAATCAAGAGTTTGTGCAGATTTCTGGTCACTGTTTTGTTTACATAATATTGTGTCCCTTGCTGCTATTTTTGACATACATTTTCAATTCATTTCCTTCCTGGCTGGGGGGGAGGGGGGGGGGAACCCACAAAATATATCCATTAATCTTGGGAAATAAACGTAAATTTTGACATTTTGTCGCAGGGAAGCATCGTGAAATTTGTCATTTGGTCTTTGAAAGAAAAAAAAAATGATAAATTTGCCAGTTGGTTACGAAAAAAACAACTTAATTCGTCCATCAATTGCATGAAAAAACAAGTACGAGTTTTGCCAGTAAATCACTGAGAAAAATCTACAAATTCATCAACTATTTACAGGAAAAAATGAAATTATTGATCATCTGCAGGAAAAATCTGCAAAATTCCTCCCACTGTATCAGGGTTGCAAAAAAGTCACGCCGGTGGTTTTTATTGGTTTTAACCAGCTTTTTTTTTTTTGGCAAATTTGGCTTTTATACAGTGAAGCATTTTATTTATAAACGACTCATTTTTATGTGTTTTTTAATTAGTTTTAAAGATATTTAATTGAGGTAGACATCAATATAACCCAATTTTTCAATAATGAAGACATTAATATTGGAATAAAAGGTCATACCAATTGCTTTGTCTGGTTTACACTGACCGTAACAATCTTTTTTTTTTTTTTTTTTACTTCTTATATAATTAAAAAGGACAATGGTTGCTTAGTTCTATATTTTATTAACTAATTTTAAGGGATATTAATATTACAAGTCTTATTTTTTTTCATAAACATTTATTTAAAATCACACACAAAGTCATTAATAAAAACATTTCTCTATTAAAATAGTATTATGAATAACATATGCATTAATTTATGCATGCATATGCACTATTTTAAATAACAACTAGCTTTTCAAAATTCTAATTCAACAAGTTTTATTCGGAGAATTTAAAAAAAAAAAAAAAAAAAATCTCTTTATTTTTAGCACTTACATGTACTAAAATTTCCTCAAATGTTATATCCTTCCTAATTTCTCTTTCAGAATTGTTCATTCTATGATTTTAATCTGTCAGTATGGACATATCTGGAATAAGTTACATAACAGCTTAGTAGTAGAAAAACTTTTTACATATATCATTTTTATAAGTCGATCATTTTTATAAGTATTTTTTATCTATCAATTGCTTATTATTGCTCAAGTATTATATAAGATAATTTCAGTTATTAAATACATATAGCTATTTAGTTTTAATCAATTTTAAAAGTAAATATCAGTAGGTATATGAAAGAATGTTTCTATTTTAATGTGTGACATTTTCTTATTCTTTCATATAATCTTTAAAATGTGTAGTATGTGTAAAACCATGATAAAGAATTCCAAACCAATACTTTAGAGTCTAATTTAATGTATTCTTCTGAATATTCATAATTTTTATTTCAGACATAATGCCTTCACAGTTGCATTTTAGCAGTTATAAGGTCATATTTATTTGACAAAATTTAATAAAGTTTATATTTTTTTAGTAGAAAATATTTATAGGTGTATTAAAAATAAATTAATCCAAATTTTATATGAATTATCTATAAACCGTCTTTCTGAAAAATAAAAGCTGGCTTTTTTAAAGCGGTTAAAACCAAAAAAGCTGGCTGGCTTTTTTTGGCCTGTCTAAAAGCCGGCAAACTTGCACTGTATGGAAAATAGAACAAGAGTTTTGCCAATCAGTCACAAAAATTCCCACAAATTTTGGCAATCAGAGAAATAAATAGCACAAAAATCATCAATCGGTTTCAGGAAAAAAATTGCCAAAATCGTCATTCTGCCGTCAAAGAAAACCCACAAAATTTGTCAGTTGATTGTAGGGGGGGGGGGGGGAGAACACAGAAATATTTCAGTTGGTTGCTTTAAAATATTGGGAAATTCATCAATCGGTCACAGGAAAACATTGTATTCAGCAATCAATTGTGTGGAAACGTTACAAAATTCTTAAGTTGGTGGCAGACAAACATGCAAAATTCGTCAATCAGTTGCGGGGAAAGAAATTACAAAATTCTATTAGGTAAAGTAATAAATTACAAAAATAAATAAATAAATAAATCTTAAAATAACCATGTTTTATTTCATGTTTAATCAGACTACTAGATAAAAAAAGCTGCAGTAACACAAATGTATTTTGAAAAAAAAAAAAAAAAAAAAAAAAAAAAAAGATTATGCTTGCCAGAGATATCTGTGTTGTATCTTGAATTTCTTTGGAAATAAATTCATTTCATTCATGAGAAAGCATTAATTCAGTCATATTAACCAGAATTTCATATAAAATGTGTACACAATGACATAAAAAAAAAAACCTTGAAATTTCCCTGAACATCTTAATTGTGAGTTTCACTGTTTACATCTGCATTGAAGTGAAGATTTCAGACAGTGTTGAATTCAAGGAGTGGATCCGGAAGATTTGAGATTTTGTGTTTTTCAACAGTCAAAAAGTGCAATTTTCACCTTCCCCCGGGAGAAAAGTATCTGAATTGAACACTGATTTCAGGGAATCGACTGTATAAATAAGCTTTATTTAAGATACTTAAACACGCAAACAATTAATGAATAATTATGAACATGGAAGGTGGGACGAGGGGGGGGGGGTGAGAGAGGGAGATTACGAAAATCTTACCAGCAAAGGATTTATTTTACCAGCTAGTAAGAAGCCATGTATAGTTGAAAATTGCTATGACAACATTTACATGATTACAAAAAAAAAAAATTACTATTACCAAAATAATTTTTAATTTTTTTCCTATAAAATTAAGAATTACATATAAACAGAAGAAAATTTTTATAGAATTTAATAACACATTTACAATTGCAGTAAGTTGGAGAGTTGAAAAATATAGCTAACAAGTAAAACATATATCTTCTATTATAGCCAGGGTTGCAAAAAAGCCACGCCGGTGGCTTTTATTGGTTTTAAGTTTTTTTTTTTTTTGGCAAGACTTTTTTTGGCTATAATTGGCTTTATAATTATAAACTATGCATTTTAAAGTGTTTTTAATTAGTTTTAATGACATTCAATTATTTAGAGTTTAATAAGTAACCCAATTTCTCAATAATGAAGACATTAACTGAAATAAAACTTAGATGGTTTTGCTAGTGATTTGTAGTTAGAATTGCAAATATGTCAGCTAAATTTTAAAAGCACCATATCAACTGCTTTATCTGTTTTACACTGACCTTTAACAGACCCCCCCCCCAATTTTTTTATTTCTACAGCTTTATAAAATTAAAGAGGACATTGGTTACTTAGTTACATGTTTTATTACTTAATTTTAAGAGCTATTAATATATGTCTTATTTTATTTCTATTAAACATTTAAAATTATGCATAGTCATATAGAAAAATATATCATTTCTCACTATTAAAAACATTATGAATAGCATAATTGCTTTTCGAAATTTTATTTTTATACACTTATGTACCAAACTCTCCTCAAATATTATATCCTTTCTAATTTCTCTTTTAACATTTATAACTTCACTCTGCATATGGACACATAAGAATGTTTCTATTTTGATGTGCTACATTTTGTCATTGTTTAATTAATTATAATCTTTAAAATGTGTAGTATATGTGGAGCTATATATGTAATATAGAATTTCACAACACCAATTTGGAGTGTAACTTATATTCTTTTCAATACTTATATATATTTTTTCAGATATAATGCCTTTACACTTGCCTTTTAGCAGTTATAAAGACATTTATTTGACAAAATTTAATAGAAATTCATAATTTTCTTAGCAGAAAATATTTATAAGTAAGTGTATTATAAATTAATTGATCCAAATTTAAAACGAATTAGCTGTAAACCAACTTAACCGACTTTTTTAAGTGGTTAAAACCAAAAAAAAAAGCCAGCCGCCTTTTTTTTGGCCTGGCTAAAAGCCGGCAACCCCGATTATAGCCTGTAGTTTTTAAGAGACTACTTAAAAATTCACTTGCCAGCGATGAGTAAAATGAGGTAATTTCCCACCCATGATTATAAATATTTAAAACGTTGAGCGGCACATTAGCCACCGGTGACTGACACTGAATTTTCCGTTCAGAATGCATCATTCGCCGATGACTGACGGTCTAAAATATGATATGAATCTAAAAAAATATAATTGTTTTATGTAATTACTGAAAATGTATTTAATATTTTACTTACCTTTTATTTATTACAGGATTATACTTTCTTAAAAATTAAACATTGTAAATTTTTCAGCTTAAGTGTCAGTCACAGTGTTAACTGATAGCAATATTTGAGCGTGGCCAAATACTATGATACTCGGCTATAATAATACAATATCGCTCAGACTAATCCCTCTGAGGGAAGTCCTAGTAGTAGTTTTTATTTCTTTTGTTTTTAAATTCAATGAGTAAAAGACATGTATTTTAAACATAATTGTTTTAAATAAAATAAGTACAAGAATGTATTTCTAATGTAATATATTTTAAATAAAGTGTGTTAAAGGCTTATATTTTAAATGAAATGAATGTAATATAAATAGCAGCTATGAGCAGTGGCATATCTAGACTTCATCATTTCGGAGGGGGCTGACATACAGTAAAAGACGGCTGAAACTAGCCTTTTTCTCCCATGTTTGCCAGGGCAAACATGGATTTTGCACCCCCCCCCCTCTTCCACTTAAGAGCCACAGAAATGTAGTCATGAGGGAGCAATTAGCATTCACGTCCGGAAATTTAGTTTAAAATGCTAAATTTTATGGAATTTTTGGAAAGACTTTTCTTTTATTGAAAAATGGAAAACACTATTTGATCACATAGTTTCTGAATAAGTGAACTTGCAAATTTCTAGAGATTAAAAAGATTTTCACGGATGTATGAGAAATTACCTAATTTTGATTTGATTCACATTGTTGAAGGAGGGGAGGGGAATTTAAAATATATTTCATTTTTTAAATAATTTTTAGCATTTTCCTGTTGTTCACGGAGGGGGGGGGGATCGTGACCCCCGTGACTTCCCCCTTGGACCCACCATTGTAAATAATACAACACTTATTTTAAGGGTAAAAGAATTCGGTTGCTAAGATGTTGAAATTTTTTTTTTCTATTTTATTGAAACCAGAATTAGTGGAATTCATTTAAAATTAACTGCTTTTTTTCTGCTACACATACAACATAAAACCTAAATGTTATTTGAAAATTCTGGTAAACATTATGGCTGAGGATTAAAATTTATTGTATAAGTAACATAGCAATACAGCCTTTCAAAAGGTCAAGTTCAAAATAGCCAAGACTGTATCGACGATTGGTGATAAACAAAACAATATGTGGCTCTAACACTCTTTTACTATACCGTTCGTTATATCTGCAAGATATGTGATTAAATTTCGATATTTATGCAACTAATACAGCAACAATTTGAAAGTTTATTTTCATTTTATACGAAAATTATCGTAGCATTAAGCCTAAATCTATCTGCAGGATACACGGATATAGCAGTAATCGGGTGTTAAAATATAAACTATACAGAAAAGTAAATACATGAAATAAGAAATGAATAACTTACCTTTTATGCAAGTCGTTAATGGCTGAACAGAGTAAAACTGGGGGGAAAATGCACATAGAGCCTTACCAAATAAATATAAATGGCGAATCACGCGGGTTGAGCGAGAGCAGACGTAAACATCGTCGTTCGCGTCCGGAGTTTCTAGGAGTGACCTTCGACTTTCCATTTCCGCATGCGCGGCAAGATTGAAGTAGCAGTATTTTTTTTCCATAAGATGTGCGTGATAGGTGTTATTCGCAAATCCATTGGATGCACTAAAGAGTACATCCTTTGGAAATTAAAAAGAGCCTTTCCAGTAGACATAAAAAAAGTCATAGTTATAATACGTCTATAGCAGGTCATGGACGTTTAATACATATCTAAATGGGAAATGCCCGATAGACATCTATTGGTTTAATGCTATGCACATGTAAAAGATGTTGTGGACGCTATAGATGTAATTACACTATACATCGACATCCTATAGATAACGTGTGCTGTGTGGGAAGTAGTAAAATCTTGACAAATAACTCTTAGCATGCGGCTAATAAGAGAATATCGCTTTTGATAAATTTTAAAAAGTATATGATTGTGTAATTCGTATTTTCCATATGAAAAATCTTTTTTAATGTAAATGGCCAATCTAAAAAATTTATTGCATATAACAAATTATTAGTTTTCAATAATAATAAAAAAAAATGTTTTCACCTATATTCTTTAACCCGGGAAGCCCGAGTACGATCCCCTAGTATTTTTAATGTACAAGTATTTATGTTTCTGTAAAGTGATTGCATCACTTACCTTAAGCCTAAGATGTGTTAACAACATTAAAGGCACCATCCATTGTCTTGCTGCTCCAATTCACAAAACAACCCTACCATTATTACATATTATTTTAATGGACAAGCAAACTTTAAGATCACAATAAAGAATTCTTTTTTATAAACTGGTTATTCTTGCAGTGTAAGGATACACAATCTTTGGCTAGTTAAAAGTCAGTGAGTAATGCAAACAAGCTTTTGTTACAGAGTAGGAAGAGAATCTGTGGCCTATAATGTCCTAAAAAAGTAACTGATTTTGAAGGGAAAAGCATTTTAGCTCTCAAATCCCCTCCCCACCCCCTCCTTTTCCCTTCACAGTCAAGTCAACATACCCAATTAGGTTCGCAAGACAATATCAACAGTTTAGTTTTTATCTATCTATATTATGAAGGACAAACATATCTGTGCGTAACGCATACGTCATTTTGCGAATGGCAACACTTTGAAATTTGAAATAAAATTTTGGCTTTGCAATTTTCTCTACTGAAAATTTTTAAACTTATAAACATCGCACAATTTAAATTTTTGCACCGTCGTATAAGGAAAAAAAATGCTCTTTTAAATGCAATTTGTTTGAAAGCTGTATCTCAATTTATTTTTGAGATATTAATTTTTTTGTAGTTTTTAATACCATTTTTCTTATCGTGGCAACAAAAGTACCTCATTTCTATTGAAAGTTATTGAAAGTAAACGGAAAATAGTCGAAAATAGGAGATACTGTATCATTTTGTTGCCATTTTCTCACAAAGCATGAAAAAAAAAAATTGAAATTAAAATATGGGCCATGTCAAGAATATTCCGTGATAATGACGTCATATGCACACTTTTCTATAGACGAAGTTTAAGACTGAATTGTAAAAGTGAATTGCTTTACCGGATGCAAATGACGTCATTTTATGAAAAAGCGTGTATTTTAATTGTTAAACCTGAACTATGTTTTGTAGAAGTGCGTCATTTTCACAGCCCAGCTGCTTTGAAATTCTTCACGGGTGAAAGTGTTTCATTTTAGAAAATAATGTAATCGAAATCACACACTGATAAAACGCAATGTTTTAAAAAAATTTAGAGTGCCTTTATAAAAGAGAGGTGACATGCAAATAATAGCGATTTATATTACAGAAATTGATGATTCTCACCTGGATGGATTTGCGCCGCCGATTTAGACAAGCAAACAAATAATTAGTGGTTTAAAATAATATCGTGTTTCTGAAGTTTTGGTCGAAAATTCTCTCGAATAATAAAATTTTAATGCTATTCTTTAGGACATTCTACTATAATTTTATCAAAATAACATTATTTGCTTAATTTAATTTTTCCTAATTTTATATATTCTATATATTTAAAACACAAGTGTGCTTTTTAGTCATCTGCCCTAATATTTCTGCTGAACCAATTTTACTAATATATATATTTTTAAAACTGAAAGCTCTTCCTTTGTAGATGTGATCGCACTATCTGTTTTTTTTTTAAATACCCCTATTTTTATATTTTAATTTTAAATGCATTTTATGAAATTTCTTCAAAATGATGAAAATTAAATAGCTTTCATTTTTGCAGACAAGAGAAAAATAAGGAGGTATTTTTTTAACTTTATTCATGCTATTTTCTGATAAAAATTGTTGTATAGGGTATAGTGGCGCAAAATCCCATTAGGAGCAGAATATTATATTAGGGCATAATAACGGAAAATGACATACTGCTTTTGAAAACACGCATTTTTCCTCATAAATTTTCTATATTGTTTTTCCTTCTGCATGTGTACTGATACTAAGTTTCAGACACTAGGCAAAATGCTTATTTAAGTGAAAATGAAGTCATATTTAAAAGAAAACGATCATTTTCTTAGATAAAACTAAACATTTTAAAACAAATGCGTCTAAAAAACATAAATTGCGGAAATTTTTACTCTCCGGAATTGAGATTAGAATCTCAAGTAAAGAGTGCGTCTGTTTACATATAAGATGCTGCTGACAATCGTGACTTCAAGCTTTGAGTTAAAATGATTTTTAAATGACCAAACAAAATACAATTTTTTTTAAATGATGAATATGGATATGAGAAGGGCGTATGCAAATTTTGAGAAGGTGAAAATTGCTGTTTTCATACCGGATATCCAAGCATAAGGGCCTCAATTGATAACCACATCCTAATAACTGATCTTTATTATATTTTACTGATTAAGTATCTATATTATAAACAACAAGCGTATCTGTGCGTAACGCTGGCGCCATTTTGCGAATGACAACACTTCACGATCAAATTTCGGTCTTGAAATTTTCGCTACTGCAATTTTTTAATCTTCTGATCATCGTACATTTTCAATTTTCGTCGCATAGGGGAAAATTTTTACTTTTAAATGCAGGTTGTTTAAAAACTGTATTCATTTACTGATGTATTATATTTTCTAAAATAATTTTTAAGCATGATCTTTTTAAGTTTATCTTATCACGTGCCGGTTTCAATACATAATAATAATAAACATATTGCACATAAAGCAACAAACATTTTTCAGCATTTGTTTCTGACTATTTTTACATAACGAAATTAATACTTCTTTTATAAGCAAATAAAAGAATAATATTAAAAAAAACCACCAATCTAACCCATTTGTGAAAGGCAAATTAACGAAATTAATACTTCTTTTATAAACAAATAAATGAATTATATTGAAAAAAGACAAATCTAACATATTTTTAATCGTACAATTTAAATTTTTAGATCACCAAATAGGATTTTTTTTTTCAAATGTAATTTGTTTGCAAAGTTCACCTCACTTTACTGATTGTCTACGGTTTTAAAAACAATTTTAAAGTATGAAATATTTTTTAACTTATCTATATCGCGCGGAGCTCGATTAAGAAAGATCAATCCGTTTGCCCTTAAAACAAAATAAAGAGTTCATCATTTTCTTACGGCTAATATCCATTAAAAAAATTCCCTATGAATGAATAAATAAAATAATATAAATAAAACACAAATTTATCAGACATGTATAAGCTCTGAAATTATCAGAATATAAAAGATGCCATAAGTAGCAAAATCTTGGCAAATAACTCTTAGCATGCGGCTAATAAGAAAATATCGCTTTTGATAAATTTCAAAAATTTATTTCATTGTATAATACGTATTTTCAATATAAAAATGCTTTTTTAATGTAATTGGTCAATGTAAAAAATTTATTGCAAATTAAAATTTATTAGTTTTTAATTTTAAAAAATGTTTTCTCCTATATTCTTTAACCCGGGAAGCCCGGGTACGATCCCCTAGTACTAATAAAAGAATAGATCGCTCTGTGTGTGTGTGTGTGTGTGTGTGTCTGTGTGCGATGGCTAGCGAAAACTACCACACGTAGAAGTCTGAAAATTGAGATGTGATTAGTCCAAGACAGGTCCTGATACACCTGAGGCGCGGACTTTTAATTTTTTAAGGGCCGGGGCTCCTGGACCCCTTTAAGTTTTTATGCACTAAAACGTTATTAGCATGCCTCTTTTCTATCCGATCTTCTTTGTTTTTGGGGTGAATTATCGTTTCAGTATCTGCCCCATTTCTACATTTCAGTTAAGACCCTGGCACCTTTGCAAGGGGCTCAGTACAGAGCCCCTCGAACTTTTTGTGCACTAAATTGTTAATAACCTGCCTCTTTTCTATCCGATCTTCTTCGTTTTTGGGGTGAATTCTCCTTTTACTTTCTGTCCCATTTCTACATTTCAGTTAAGACCATGGCACCCTTGCAAGGGGCCCGGTACAGGACCCCTTGAACTTTTACTGCACTAAATTGTTAATAACATGCCTCTTTTCTATCCGATCTTCTTCGTTTTTGGGGTGAATTCTCCTTTCAGTTTCTATCCCATTTCAAGATTTCAGTTAAGACCCTGGGACTCTGTTAAGGGGCCCAGTACAGGGCCCCTTGAAGTTTTAGTGCACTAAGATGTTAATAACAAGCCTCTTTTCTATCCGATCTCCTTTGTTTTTGGAGTGAATTCTCCTTTCAGTTTCTACCCCATTTCTACATTTCAGTTAAGACCCTGGCACCTTTGCAAGGGGCCCAGTACAGAGCCCCTCGAACTTTTAGTGCACTAAATTGTTAATAACAAGCCTCTTTTCTATCCGATCTCCTTCGTTTTTGGGATGAATTCTCCTTTTAGTTTCTGTCCCATTTCTATATTTTAGTTAAACCCTGGCACCCTTGCAAGGGGCCTGATACAGGGACCCTTGAAGTTTTAGTGCACTAAATTATTAATAACATGCCTCTTTTCTATCCTATCTTTTTCGTTTTTGGGGTGAATTCTCCTTTCAGATTCTACCCCATTTCTACATTTCAGTTAAGACCCTGGCTCCCTTGCAAGGGGCCCGGTACAGGGCCCCTTGAAGTTTTAGTGCACTAAATTTTTAATAAATTGCTTCCTTTTTATCCGATCTCCATTTTTGGTATACTTTCTCCATTTAGTTATACTCCCGTATTTACATTCCAGTTAAGGCCATGGGCCCGTCTAGGGTCCTGTAGGGCCCGGTCCAGTCTCCTTTAAATTTTTTGTGTGCCATGCGTTTTTCACACTTTAATTTTCTCACCTTCGCAATGCGTAGTTTTAAAGTTGAGTCTTGAACTCTTCTCCTTAGACCAACACTCGCATACAGTTATTGGAGCCGTAGGGCCTTTTTTTAAGCATTTCCCCAATTTTTTGCACATTTCTTTTAAATTATATTCTAATGATTATTTCGTACCCTATGCTTAATCTCAACTAATCGAAGATCTAAAAGGCTAAGTACTAAAATGTTGTAACATATTTTCATGTTAGGGCCTTTTCTCCACTATCAGTTGGCCCCTTTTGGGCCCCCTATTATAACTCCCTTAAAAATAGTCCGATTCACTAGCTTTTTTTTTTAACAACATCTTAGGTTCTCCAGCTATTACATGGACGAGAAAAAAAATATTTCAGGCTCCAACTACAACCAATTTTGAATATAAATCGTCTTCTTATTGCTCTTGGTGCATCTTCTTTAAAAATGATCCGAATTCCTTGCAATTTTCTTTACCATAGATCTAGCGTACTCAGAATACATTAAAAACTACTAAAAAGTGTATTTTTACCAAACTACGTGCCACTTAAATCCCTTCCCCCTTGGGGCCCGGTACAAGGCCCCTTGAAGCTTTTGCACCAAAAATTATTAATAAATTGCCTCTCTTAATCCGATCTTCATTTTTGGAACCATTTTTCCATTTAGTTATTCTCCAGTTTCTATATTCCAGTTAAAATCCTGGGGCACCTTAGGGTCCTGTAGGGCCCGATCTGGGGCCCCTTGAACTTTTTGTGTGCTATGCATTTTTTACACCGTAATTTTCTCACCTTCTCATTGCATGATTTTAAAATTGAGTCTCGGACTCTTCCCCCTAGACCAACACCCTCATATTTTTATTGGAGCTCTAGGGCCCCTTTTTAAGCATTTACCCCAATTTTTCGCATTTCTTTAAATTTTATTCTAATGATTATTCCATACTCTATGATTAATTTTGACTAATTGAAGATTTAAAATGCTAAGTACTAAAACATTTAAACATGTTTTCATGTTAGGGACCTGCTCTTAACTAACAGTTGGGCCCTTTTCGGCCCATTGTTATAGCTCCCTTAAAAATGGTCCGAATCACGAACTTTTTCCCCTAACAACTTCTTCGGTTCTTCAGCTACTACATGAACGACAAAAAAAAATTGCAGTCTACAGCTACCACCAATTTTGAATATTAATTGTCTTCATGGGGCCATTGTTGCAGCTTCTTCAAAAACTATCCTATTCTATTGCATTTTTCTTTAACATAGTTTTAGCGTCTTCCAGCTACTTTAAAACCCCTAAAAAATTTTCTTATACCCAACTACATTCCAGTTAAGATCCTGGCCCCCAGGGCCCGGTCTTTATTTATACCTCAGCTACCACCTTTTTCGAACATTAATCTCCTTTTTCAGCATTAAATTACGTCTACTCACTACAGCCGTAAATAAAAAATCGCGTTACTTTAAAGGTAACATTAGATAAGGGATTTCATTCGTTTATTAATATTGTGTTAATGCTAACAGTGATTCATAAAATTCACAAGGTGAGGAGCCATCTTCCACCGCTTGGTGGCACATTATTTCCTCGGGTTTAAGGGAACAATTTCAACGGGATTTGCTTCCTTCAACTTAGATTACAATTCAGCTACTTTCAGTATTATGAAATTTTATCTTAGACTTTAGTTACCAACATTTTCTAACATTAATGGCGCATTCTTTTTTTTTTGGTTCTGTGGGCTTGATTCCTACGAGTTTTGGCTCACTGAGCTTGGTTTTCGATTGTCTCCGGTACGTGCGGGAACTTCCGGTAAATGCTGCCATATGTAGTGGGGATTTAGATTACAGGTTCGTTCGGAAAGAAGCTTGATAGGAACACATTAGACACTGCGGAAGGCAATGGAGCCTCCGTAATTAAGTTCATTTAAAAGAATTTCCAAAGATATAAAATCATACAAACTTAAGTTTTGTTTAAGGTTATTATTTACAAACACCGGGCAACGCCGAGCGGGTCTGCTAGTATAAAATAAACATTCTAGCTCATTTGTTTTCGTTCAACGAGTGAAAATACATTTTGACTTTAAATAGAGGAGTTAATTCAGCTGCACTGAAGGTACAAAAACAAAGATAAGTAAGAAAGTGGCCAGTGTCAAAACAAAGTTGCGTGAGGCACACATAATACAAACTAATCAATCATGCATTACATGACTCTAAAATTCGCAAAAGCCTGTAATCTGCAATACATTTCAGATGTAAACAAACAAATAATAAAACTTTGTACACATCACTAATTTTTGGTACTGTTTCTTCTAAATGTAAACAAACAGTTAAGTATTTTTCTAAGCGAGATAATGCAGTTTTTGACTATAATAAAAATTAGCTGATTGAATTTATAAAGAAGATTTTATGGCATTTCTGCAGTCATTAAAAGGAAATGTTTTGTTTATCTTGTAAATAACCATTAGACTGCTATATTCTGAACACATTCATTGGCTAACATGGTCGTAGAAAACAAACTTTGAAGCAGAGTATAAAAAAAATCAGTTTATTTTGATTTAAATCATATAATTTTTTTTAAATTTAAATTAACCTACAACATAATTTTAAACTTTGAAGGCATGCCTTTTTCAATGGTTTTAAAAATGCAACTAATATAGAGGCTTAAATATACTATATACATTTTTTAATGTACAAATATTTATACTTCTATGAAATGATTACATCACTTACCTTAAGACTAAGAAGTGTTAAAAAATTTAAATTACCATCCATTGCCTTGCTGCTCCAACTCCCAAAGCAACTCCTCCATTATTACATACGAGTTGGAACCCGTCGAAATTCGACGAACTAAAATGTTAGAAAGGAACTTCAGATCGAATTTATAATAAACCTACAAAAATAATTACAATAAAAAATTCCTCTAACATTGGTTGTCTCACTCTTAAAACAAATAATATTTTCAAAATATTATTTCCACAAACTTCAGCTGCTTAATTTATTGAAAAATTAACCTCTATTAGAAGAATACGTAATCAAGATGAATAATTATGATGAATTTATCGATTGAGGATCTTATGTTTGTTTTTACGGGATGAAAAATCAGTAAAAAGTATTTCGCTTTGTCACATCATAAAATTTCCCCCCATAAAATCTAAACTGTACGTTTTTTCACATTCTCATAATTTAGATACGCACCACTCAAATTCACAATTTGAAAGTATTTTAACGCGCAATAGATTATTAATGAATGTATTTCCAAACTTAAAGTCATGTTTGTCCGATACAACTTTCCATGTGAACTTTAAGTTCTAATCTCAATACCCGCGAAAAAAAAAAAAAACATTCAGAAATTTACCTTTAGTTGTCATATTGGCCATTTAGTATCGGTCAAATATTTAGTTTTATCAAAATAAATGATCGTATTGTTTTAAATACGACATAATTTTTACACACTGAATCATTTTTCCTAGCGTCTCAAACTCAGTATCAGCGTAATGTAAAAATATTGAAATGTAACTGATTTATGAAGAAAAATGCGTGTTCTTTTTTAATGTCTGACATCATTTTCTGTTCAAAAATTATTAAAAAGTTGCTGTTATTTGTAATGTGAAAATGGCATCAATAAGGATATAATCAATAAAAATAATAAACCATGACTATTTTCCCTTTACTTTGAATATAAATGGAGTACTTCAGTTGCCACGATTACAAAATTTGTATTAAAAACTACAAAAAATTTAATATCTCAAAAATAAATTGAGATACAGCTTTCAAGCAAAATGCATTTAAAAGAGCATTTTTTTCCTAATACGACGGTGTTAAAATTTAAAATGTGCGATGTTTTGAAGTTTAAAAATTTGCCGTAGATATAATTGCAAAACCGAAATTGTATTTCAAATTTCAAAGTGTTGCCATTCACAAAATGACGTATGCGTTACGCACAGATATGTTTGTCCTTTATAATATAGATAGTCCAGGCAATAAGGAATTTTACCTAGCAAAATTAATGGTAGTTCTGGAAATTGGCTTACTTTATGTTTTTTGGGTCGCTGAATCCGAATTTGTAACTTCCCATGAAATTTCCCCCGGCAACCCCACAAATTTTAGTAAAAAGCCCCCAAAAAAGGTTTTTATTAAAAAAATCAATTTTTTTATTGTTTTAGAGGAAAAGTATCTAAAAATTCAGAAAGTAGACAAAATTTAAAACAAATTAGATATATGACATTATGACGTAGGATGAAGGGGAAGGGGGATCTGCCTCGGAACATGCGCGCGGTGCTGCGTGGACTAAATTGTGCAATTCCACTTAACCACTCATACGTTTACATTCGCCCTCCCATCTCCCCTCCGGACTTTCCTTATAAGGTTTACTTTAAGTTTTTTGGGTCGCTGAATCCGAATTTTTAACTTAGCCCTAAAATTTCCCTCCTCCCGAACCCCCCTCCCCCCCAAAAAAATAGTTGTTATTAACTTAAATTTCTTATTGTTTTAGGGGAAAAGCATTGCGAAATTCAGAAACTAGACAAAATTTGCAACAAATAAGATGCATGACATTATGACGTAGGATAAACGGGGAGAGAGGGGGCTGCCTCGGAACAGTCCTCGCTCGCTTTTCTCAAAAAACAAATTTTTTCAAAAATCAATTTTTTTTTTTTTTGGGGGGGGGGGGGGTTGCCGGGTGACATTTTGGTGGAAGTTACAAATTCGGATTCAGCGACCCAAAAAACATAAAGGGAGTCGAAATCCAGAACTAGAATTAATTTTGCCAGGTAAAATACCCTATTGCCTGGACTTCATAAATTAGCGCACGTAGCGCCGCAGTGCATTTTCAGAGGCAGCCCTCCCTCTCCCCGTTCATCCTACGTCATAATGTCATGTATCCTATTTTTTGCAAATTTTGTCTAGTTTCTGAATTTCGTAATGCTTTTCCCTAAAACAATATGAAATGTAAGTTAAAAACAACTATTTGGGGGTGGGGTTGTCGGGAGGGGGGAATTTTGGGTGGGGAAGTTAAAAATTCGGATTCAGCGACCCAAAAAACTTAAAGTAAAGCTTATAGAGAAAGTTCGGGGAGGAGATGGGAGGGCGAATGTAAACGTGTGTGTGGTTAAGTGGAATTGCGCAACTTAGTTCACGCAGCAGCGTGCGCATGTTCCGAGGCAGATCCCCCCTTCCCCTTCATCCTAAGTCATAATGTCATATATCTAATTTGTTGCAAATTTTGTCTACTTTCTGAATTTCTAGGTACTTTTTTCCTAAAACAATAAAAAAATTGATTTTTTAATAAAAACTTTTTTTGGGGGGGGGCATTTTACCAAAATTTGGGAGGGCGTTGCCGGGGGAAATTTTGGAGGGAATTTAAAAATTCGGATTCAGCGACCTAAAAAACATATAGTAAGCCTTTTTCCAGAACTACCATGAATTTTGCTAGGTAGAGCCCCTATACGGTCTCCATTGCCTGTACTAATAGTATTATTTTAATGGACGAAATATCAAGATAACAGTTATTTATTAACTTTAAATTATGAAACTTTTAGCTAAGGCAAATTTAACGCTTTGTAAAGAAAAACTTATTTTACTGCTTTGACTAAAACTGTTGCAATTTCTATAAAATGGAGCCTTATGGGATTACAAGGACTTCCCTCAGAGGGATTAGTCTGAGCGATATTGCTGCGAACATAGATTTAATAATAACATGTGGAAGCAAAGAAAGTGAGATGTTATCTTTAATTGCCCATATACTGCGATAAATTGAAATGATAAAAATAAACGAATCGTAGAATTACCAAATCTTATATATAAATTCGTATACATTGTTTAAAAAAATGGGAAATCAAACCATGCAAGACAGTCATGCATGGATATAAAATTGAAAGTACGCAATATATTAAAAGTAAAATAGAAAATGAAACACTAAGTTATCTTATATCAGAATTTTAACTGTATAAAATGATGTCAAGAGCATAATCAGACGCTCCGCACCAATTTGAGTAACTTTAAATGACAAATATATGATGTTTAAAAAGAATGGACTATACTTTATATGGTGTGTGCTCCCCCGGAATAGTTAATATTGTACAATATCTGTTTTCCACGGATGCAATGAGGTTGTCGGAATTCTCTCCTCAAAATCTGATATAGAATCAAAGTACCGAATACATCAACAGTGGCATGCAATGCTTCGTTAGAGTGTGTTTTAGATATGCTCGATCGGATTTAAATGATGAGTGTATGCTGGCCACTACATACGCTGTATTGTTTTGTTTTCAAACATATTCTGCACAAGTTCAGCTGTATTTATCATGTATTAAAAAAAGAAATCGGCAATGATTGCAACATAAAGTATGACACAAGATCTGAATATATCGTCTGCATAACTTTTGAGCTGTCAAAGTGTCATTTGATGTAATTTACAAATCCATACATATTTATTCAACAAATCATGCAAGCTAACACACGCCAATATAAACCCGATTATGAAATTTACCCAGAATAAGTTAATATATAAAAAAACTACTAATGATAATTGAGAATATGACCTTATGATAAAATGTCTAGAAAAATGAATCAGATAAAAAATTCATATCACATTTAAAACGGCACTTCCCTCTGTTAGCTGACTTGGCGAGAGAGAGAAAAGCCTAGAGAAGGAACACTTTAACAAGTACTTTCGGGCAACATACTCACCTACTGTTTCATACAGGTCTTTATTCAATATTTACACAATTTATTTAATGCTAGGTGGGTATTTATCCGTTTTGTTGTATTTAAATTGAATGTTTTGCGGAGGAAATGCAGCATTATGAAATATTTAAAGTTTCTATACCTAATAATTCCAAATTAATGGTAATTGAGATCGCTTTCCGTTAACTCCATCTTTTTAAATTTTAAATTTTTTAGAAACTATTCATAGAGACAACTTTATATTTTAAAACAAACCAGAAGCAAAATTTCAAGATTTTGGGCTCAGCAGTAACACAGAAATAGAAAATTTTCGAAAGTTTTTTGTTTTTGCACTGTTTTATATAGCGACATTTTTAGAAATTGTTCTACTGCGAGAACTTACGTCATGATTAATACAGTCATGTCAATTTTCATGTTTATATTCCTAACAATTCCATGTACTTCGTTACTTAGACCAACTTTAGATCTTTTTCCGCTTTGTTTAGTCTTTCGATTTTTTAGAATTCGTTCTACAATGAGCATTTACATCATATAAATTACTACCATGACAAAGTTCTAGTTTCTAACTCCAACAGTATCCCAAAATTTTCAGTATTCCAAATAAATCATAGTTTAGAACCTTTCTAGAAAATTTTACGTTTATCCGTCAAATTGAACCTTTTAGAGAGCGTTCATTACGAGTATTTACATTTTAGAAGTAATTACCGCACCAAATTTAAAATTTCTAACCCAATCAATATCGCAGAAATCGCAATTTTAGCACTTTTTTGCTCCTGCAGCGATGTAGGTTCTTGCACTGAAATAAAATACAGTCTTTTTTTCGGAGCAGAGATGGCCACCAACATTTTTTTAAGTTGGCAATGTTGTTTCAGAGATAACACCTCACAAACGTACAAGCATTAATAATATTATACAATTTATAATATTATAACGTTTTATAATATTAACATTAGATGTACATGGACAGATACAAAAGCCGTTTATCTGTTACAAACTAAAGCGCCCGGCGTTGCCCAGAATTTGAAGGATGTTTGTTCTGAAAAATCAATTTCAAAATTTAACATACAACACAAAACAAACATTAAAAAAGCAGTCGAAATGTTATATGAATGAATCATATGAAAATGCTATATAAAAATGTATAAATGTATATAACAGACGCAAAAGAATACAGCTATAAATGAACTTATTTCAATTTATAATTGGAGCAATAATGTTAAAATACGTCAATATTTCCCTAATCGAGTTTTTACCATGCTTCAATACATTTTTCACAATCAAATGACGTTATACTATATCCACCACGTCCTTTATATTTCCAATATAACATAATATTTTGCTCTTTCATGTGGAAACCTTGAAATAGAAAAGTTATGAAGTTTATTCACTTTCATTTAAATTCGTGAAACTATTTATTTCATTTTCATTTTTCACGTGAATATCTTGCAATAGAAAAGTTATGATGTCATATTCATCTTTTTTTAAATTCAGTAAACTATTTATTTCATTTTCATTTTTCACGTGGAAATCTTGCAGTAGAAAATTAATTGTTGTAGTAATAATTTTATTGTGTTTTTTAATTGTTGGCAACAGCTATAACGAAAAATGTTTAAATTTTATAAGAAATTGCTGTTAAATTGGTGGATTTTTATTAATTAAAAATTAACTATAAATTATTTCGATTCCGTATTACTTTAGTTGCCTCGGCCATGTTTTAATACACATGTAGGTATCCTTTCACAATTTTGACTTCCAAATTGTGGATTTTTATAGAATTACAAACTGACAGATAAACAAGTTTTCATTTTTATATATCTCTCTATTCTAAAAAAAAGTAACTAACGCTGTCACCGCCGCCGCCGCCAGTTTTGAATTTTTTGTGACCGGAGGTCTTTCTTCGTTAATATTAAGAAAAATACTGCATACAAAAATATGAAAATCGGCGGTATTATAGAAAAATGTTTGATAAACACGCTAATGCGGACAGTTTTCAAATCGAATAATTATTTTAAGAGATATTTAATGCTAAAGTTGGACAAAATCATTACATTAAAAAAGTTTTATAGGAGCAAAAACTATGCATGGGAATTTAATCATTTTTAGATAATTTTATTCAATAGAAGATCCCGGTGTGCAGATTTCATTAATTTTTTTTTTAATTTGACTCATTTTTTGAGGTTTTATTTCTATTTTAAATTCAAATATTCGGCATTTCGACAGATATTTTTACATATTTTAGAAAATGGTATTAATTTAAACTGTTGCCAACTGTATAAACAGCGCAAACAATAATGTTTGTTTCAAATAAAAAAAATATTTACACGTTACTATTATAAAAAGAAAAAAACCCTTCAAATTAGAATTGAATAATTAGGTATAAAAAGCAGGCACTTATTGGAAATTACGCCATAAAAACTATGTTTACATGTGAATTTTAGAAGAGAAAGGATATTGTAAAATAAATTCATTAACATGCTTTAGAAGCCTTAAATAGAAAAAATTACGTCACATTACACTTACTATGCAAAATGTACAAAAAATAATATTGCAAACAGTTTAAATTAAAAAATTGCGCGAGACAAAATATTAGAGGTTAAATATTAGAATTTTTCAAAATTTTATTATTTGTCGTTTGATGTGAGGTGTTTAGCTATAAGTGTGCAAAATTTCATGTCTCCAACTTAATTAGGGGCTGAGTTAGAAAAATTGTTTAAGATTCACAAGTTAGAGAACAGAGGGTTAAATATTAGACATTTTTCAAAATTTTACTATTTGTCGTTTGATGTGAGGTGTTCAGCTATAAGTATGCAAAATTTCATGTCTCCAACTTAATTAGGGGCTGAGTTAGAAAAATTGCTTAAAATACACAAGTTAAAGCCTAGAGGGTTAAATATTAGACCTTTTTCAAAATTTTATTATTTGTCGTTTGATGTGAGGTGTTCAGCTATAAGTATGCAAAATTTCATGTCTCCAACTTAATTAGGGGCTGAGTTAGAAAAATTGCTTAAAATACAGAAGTTAGAGACTGGAGGGTTAAATATGACTTTTTCAAAATTTTATGATTTATCGTGTTATCGCAAGTGTTCAGCTATAAGTATGCAAACTTTCAAGTCTCCAACTTAATTAGGGGATGAGTTAGAAAAATTGCTTAAAATACATAAGTTAGAGCCCAGAGGGTTAAATTTTAGACTTTTTCAAAATTTTATTATTTGTCGTTTGATGTGAGGTGTTCAGCTATAAGTATGCAAAATTTCATGTCTCCAACTTAATTAGGGGCTGAGTTAGAAAAATTGTTTAAGATTCACAAGTTAGAGAACAGAGGGTTAAATATTAGACATTTTTCAAAATTTTACTATTTGTCGTTTGATGTGAGGTGTTCAGCTATAAGTATGCAAAATTTCATGTCTCCAACTTAATTAGGGGCTGAGTTAGAAAAATTGCTTAAAATACACAAGTTAAAGCCTAGAGGGTTAAATATTAGACCTTTTTCAAAATTTTATTATTTGTCGTTTGATGTGAGGTGTTCAGCTATAAGTATGCAAAATTTCATGTCTCCAACTTAATTAGGGGCTGAGTTAGAAAAATTGCTTAAAATACAGAAGTTAGAGACTGGAGGGTTAAATATGACTTTTTCAAAATTTTATGATTTATCGTGTTATCGCAAGTGTTCAGCTATAAGTATGCAAACTTTCAAGTCTCCAACTTAATTAAGGGATGAGTTAGAAAAATTGCTTAAAATACACAAGTTAGAGACCAGAGGGTTAAATATTAGACTTTTTCAAAATTTTATTATTTGCCGTTTGATGCGTGGTGTTCAGCTATAAGTATGCAAATTTTCAAGTCTCCGACATATATGGTTTCTGAGAACGGGCTCTGTGACAGACGGACAGACAGACAAAGGAGTGAGAAAGATAGGGTTTCGTTAGATGCACGAAACTCTAAAAACATGCTACGGATGACTGTAACAACATCCTAAACTTACATTACCATCAGCGATCTACCGAATTTAGTTTATATTCATTTCATATATTCTTATTCTTTTGTGCGGCCCTGTAAAATAACTATCAATAATATATACAGTAAAACCTCTGAATAGCGGACACCTCGAGAATGCAGAATTTGTCCTCTATTTGGAGGTGTCCGCTACTGAGAGTAAAACATGTACAGATATTTAAGTGTTGGTAATCGAAAAAATGTCCGCTAAATAGAGGTATCCGCTAATCGGGTGTCTCCGTTATGGAGGTTTTACCAGTAAAAACCCTGAATAGCGAACACCTCGGGAGGGCAGAATTTGTCCTCTATTTGGAGGTGTCAGCTGCTCAGAGTAAAAAATGTACAGTTATTTAAGGGTTGGTAATTGAAAAAATGCCCGCTAAAAAGAGGTGTTCACTAATCGGGTGTGTCCATTATGGAGGTTTTACTGCATAATAATATAATCCTTTACAAGAAAATTGCATGCTGTATGATAGACAGACAGACATCCAGAGAAAGATAATCTCCCGGAGCAATAAACACTCATATCTTTTCTTTTAATCATCCACAATCGTTTCTAAATGTCGTTATACGAGTATTAAAAAATTCTGTTAATTTCTAGTCGATAGACTGACAACTATCTTTTAGCCTGAGTTTTTAGCCGGATTTAGCCTGTTGTATGTCCTACAACAGGCCAGATTTTATACAACACGCTAAAAACGGTCACCGTGGTACGGAGTACTGCATTATTATTTGTTTGCCAACCAAAACTGGTTGCCACGGGTTGTTGCAAGGTTTGTGATCACGTGGTTGAAACTTATCTATTCAATATTACTGCGTGCCTATTTTTTTTTTATTATTTGCTCCATGTGTTCAAACCAGTTATCTACGAAAACATTCACCGGTGAAAGTGACGCACACCAAATTTCTGTGACGTATGCAGATAAATTGTGCTTTTTTATCAGTTTTTTTAATATAATTTTTAAACGGTTTGGAACTTATTTTTCATAGTAAAAACAGTAGGTGGCCCTCATAGGCACATCCTGGTGCAATCAGAAACGAAATCCGAAAAATATTTTTTGAGTTATGCTTGACGAAATGTTTTTATTAGGCTTTTTTTTAGTAGGACATGGCGTTAATATCCATCGTAGCTGTAATGTGTCCGGACAGTAATATTTCGCTGAGTATTAGCCTTCGCTTTGCTCAGACAGTTAAAATCAGTAAAAGAAACCACGGTCAATGAGGATTCCCATGCTTGTCCGGGGGGCGGTTAAAAAAGGGCGCAGTATTTTCATAAAGGGTTTGTACCTCATAACCATTTTGTACCTTGTTCAAAAAACGTATTTTGAACTGATTTGTTGTTTTTTTTAGAGTTTCTTTTATTAGTAGAATTTTGGGATATTTTCTAACAACTGGTACCATTTTGCAATTTTCCAGCCATCGTCTGACAAAATTTACAATTTTTTCATGTGACTGACCAATGAATTTGAAGATAATTTCCTTCTAACAATTGGCAAATTTTGAGACTTTTTCTGCAACCAATTGGTGAACATCGTGTGTTTTTTACAGTGACCGATAGATGAATTTCATCCCCCCCTACCCCCGCAACCAACTGAAGAATTTTGTGAATTTTTCGCACAATTGACTGACGAATATCATGATTTCTTTGTGCGATGGATTTACAAATTTCACAATATTTGAAAGTACCCCACTGAAGAATTGGAAGTTTTTTTCTCAACGATCGACTGGCAAATTTCACGATTTTTTGCCACGAATGAATGCCAATTTTCCAAAACGTTTCCCACAACTTATTGACGAATTTAGCAATACATTTAATTTTTAACGTTTGGTAAATTCTGCGTATATTTTTTATGACCGATTGGTGAAACTCACTGGTATTTTTTATATAGTTGATGGATGAATTTCGCAGATTGTTCCCACAGACAATCAACGAATTTAATGACCTCAGACATGCTCCAGGCTCAAAAAAAGGCTGAACTTTTACGGCCCCATGTGCAAAAAGAACTGGATTTTTTTTCACAACCCTTTCTCATTTTTTCTGCAATACTTTGAGGAAATTGGTGTTTTTTCATGGCCTGTTCACAAAATTCGCATTTTTTTCGCGATCCTTTGATGAAATTAGTGATTTATTTTGCAATTCGTTGACAAAATTAGTGTATTTTTCGCAGACTTTTGACAAATTACACATTTTTGTAGTGATTCTTTGACAAAATTTGCATTTTTTACAGGATAAAATTCATGATTTTTCTGCGATTATTTAACAAAATTCACATTTTCCACGATCCTGTGACGAAATGTGAATTTTTTACGCAATCCATTCATGAAATTTGCATTTTTCCATGATCGTTTCACAAAATTAGCGTTTTTTCACGGCCTTTTGATGAAATTCGTATTTTTTTCGCAATCCTTTGACGAAACCAGTGTCTTTTTTGCAATTCGTGGACACCCTTTTACGAAATTCTCATTTTTCTGCAATAATTTGACGAAATTAGTGTTTTTTCATGGCCTGTTCACGTTATCACGAAATTCACATTTTTCCCGTGAACCTTTGACAAAATTATTGATTTTTTTGCAATTTGTTGACAAAATTAGTGGGGGTTTTTTTGGAGACTTTTGACAAATTTCACATGATGAAATTTGCGTTTTTGCAGCCTTTTGATGAAATTAGCATTTTTCTGCAATCGTCTGATAAAATTCTTGAGTTTTCTGCTATTATTTAACGAAATTCACATTTTTCACTATCCTGTGACGAAATGTGCATTTTTTCGGCAATGCATTCATGAAATACGCGTTTTCCCGTGATCGTTGACAAAATTTGCGTCTTTTTTTTGCGCCGTCTAGATGAATTTTGCATTTTTCTCGCGATTATTCGACAAAATTCGCATTTTTTCAGGATCCTGGGATAAAAATTTGCAGCTTTTTGACGAAATTGATGTTTTCTGCGATCTTTGACGAAATATGCGTTTTTCCGCAATACTTTTCCAAATTATATGTTTTCCCGTGATCGTTTGACGAAATCCACTTTTTCCCACACCCTTTGACGAAATTCGCATCTTTTTGGACCCTTTGACGAAATTAGTGTTTTTTTCTCGATCCTTTGATGAAATTCGCGTTCTTTTGATAAAAATAGCGTTTTTCCACGATACTAAGACGAAAATTGCGTTTTCCGAGATACTTGACGAAAATCTCGTTTTTCTGCGATACTTTGACGAAAATAAAGTTTTGCCTGACGAAATTTGCGTTTATCCTGCAATCCTTCAGGCAGAGCAGGCGATAGTTGTGTGGGGGTAGCTGTGTTTTCATGCTGTTCAGTTCTATATGTGGACTAAATGTGTGATAGGTAACAGGAAAGAAAAGGTCAAATGAGAAAGGGAGAGAAATTAACTAAATTTGGTGCTGTTTGTACTCACGTTTTTGTTGCATTTCGTCAGATACCGCTACCTCCCACCACTCCTAAAAATGTCCAAAAATTTTAACGCAGATTTGCGCCTATTCCAGGGATGATAAAATTCAATGTGCCGAAAAAGCGGAATTACACGTTTTTGCAGAAAATTAACATTTCTGCGGCTTTTTTCATGTAAACAGTGCATGAAGTTTTGGACTCCCTTCTCCCTCTGACATACTGTCAAATCTCGCGAGGGTTTTTTCCCTTGTGATGGTACTCCCACGACCGAGAATGGAGCGGGTTTTTTATAATCAACTGATTAATTTTGTTTTTCTTTTTTTTGCTACTTTTTTATGTTAGTGTGGTGATCTTTCAAATGCTATCGCCCAACGGTCGATAAACGCGACAGTCTGTAAGTGGCACGGCAACCCTCCAGTGTACAGGTGGAATTGAAAAAAAGAGTTTTTGTAGTCGGAATATGTGGAATGTTAAAGAATAGTGAATGGTTTAATGAAAGCAGAATAAAAACTTAATATTTAATTTAAGATGAGAGTCAGATTAATATATTAATTGAAATAGTTACTGGTTAATCACTTTATTAATTTATACAAAGTCTAATTATCATGACAGCTACAATGCAGCTGCTAATGAAATTTTGTGAAAACTATTTTTTCTAAATAGTAACATGTTCTGAATTGTTCTTATTTACAATAATACTTTATTACCACAAATACCATATAAGGGAGCTGGCTACATTTACATTTTTTAAAAGTAAGTTATTTAAAGTTTTCTTTTAAGCATATTAACTTTAAAATTAAATAAAAACAAGTATCTTACTTATCCAAAAAAGCTGTTTTATCTTATTTATCTATAAACTTTAATTACTAAATAAGGAAAAGTATCATGACGAAAAATTTTACTTTTAGGAGCTCAAAACAACCAGTCAGGATAAAATGGTTCATTTTGAGGTAATCTTGATAATTTAAGTATATAAAGTAGAATTTACTATCAGTCCAAAATATGTCCAATACTGAAATCAGTCCTGAGACTGAAGGTCTTGCACCCATGGCTGTAATCAATTATCCTAAAAGAAATGCTTCAGGTTTTTTTTTTTCTTCTGTTTTTCTTTTGTTACAGAGATAAGCGGCAATAAAAAAAATTCCCCTTTAGGTTTAATTTTATAAAATAAAATACTAGGATGCTTTAATTTTTTAAGATAAAAAAGTTATATAAAAAAAAATAAGCAAAAGATACACATATTTCGAAAAAGACGTCATTTTAAGTCAATTTTCGTTTATAATGTTATTAGAAACGATTCGCAAATGAATCATTTTATAAACCGGATTGGAAATCTGAATTTTGATTTCGTCTTACCTTCTATTTAAATTGTGCGTTCTTTAAAAATGAAGGATTTTGTTTAATTTCTTCAAAAGAAAACTCAAAACCCAAAATTAAATTGATAATCTATCTGTATTACACTCACGTATTACAAGTAATACCTATAATAATAGTAATACCAAGTAATACCTACATGAACGTTATTTTGTAAGGAAAACAGTTATAAATATTGTTGAAAATAAAAACAATTCAGAACATTATATTAATTTGAAGGGATCGGTGGCAACGAATGCTGTCAGGATAATTAGAAATTGTACTCACTTTCTCCTCTTTCTCCATTTCAAGATCTTTAATATTTCTTATTTCTTCCGTCAAATTCTCGTAGTCAACATTGCGAGGTCTTATGGCAAACGCGATGAATTTCCATTTCGATACGAGAATTTTCGAAAAAATGTGAAATATTTTCTCCTTAAAAAATGTTTCCTTACTATGAATAACAATGAAATAAAATGCATATAATTACAAAATCCTACTCCATTTAAAAAAATCAATCTAAGTATTTTAAAGCACATAATAAACTGTTTTTGTTGTTTAAAAAAAGATTTATTGCCAATATTCAGATTTTTAACTGTGACCTAAACCGCAAAAAACCGCTGTGCAACGTTGTGTCTGCTAGCTCATGTAATCCGCGATCCTAAGAAGTCCGATTTTTCATGCGGATTATATAAAAATTCAGAGTTTTCCTAGATACTAGGTTAGTCTTATTTACTTCATCAAAAAGAGATTCCTTTTATATATTAATTTTTTTTTAAGTCTAGGCCGTTTCGGAGAAAAAAAAAAGACAAACTTACAACATCGAAATTGCTTTCAAAATGGGTTTACAGATCTCAAAATATACTGCACGTAGAATAGTAAAAATTTCAGAACAGGATTAGACTGCAGATATAAGACTGTTAAAAAAAAATCAGAACAATAGGGTCTATATTTGCTGAGTTACTAACAGGCGGCTTTTCGCGTTTTCTTTGATGTCGAGTTAGCTGTAAATATGAGTTCTGCCATCTCCGAATTCTACGATACGATTTTAGGCTTAAGGCTGCGTCACTCGGAATATTATAGTCTTCCATTATATAAATTGAAAATAGACTTTGTATTTTAAATTTTATCCAGAAATTCAGCTCGTGGATAAATATAAGATTGAAAGATAGCATTGTTCGTAATTTCTTATCTAACGCACAGTATTATGTAATATGTGCTAAATTTTAACCGAAGAAACTGTTTAAAATCTGAAGGGATATAGTGGACAAGAAAAAAAAATGGAATAATTCTATAATATTGATTTTTAAATAACATGAATACTAAATAGTAATTAGGTCCATATTATTATTAGGAATTAGATTAAAATTTTTATGTAACTAAGGTTATGATTAACTAAGGTTAACATTTTACCAACTTATTAAACACTAAAATATTTTTTTTCATGTAATGTAGAGAGAACCTCATCACGGCATAATTAAGGAGTTACAGAAGCTTAGCACAACACGAATTGCTTTAGACGAATATTTTAAAATTTTAGAAGTACTTTTCAACATTTTATAAGCAAAATCAAAATATCGCTACAAATAATAAATATTTTTTTAATGTGGATGCATTATAGTAACGCATGTATTACATATTCCGTGTTACTAACATTCTTTCTCAAATCAATACGAATTAACATATACATAACAACACAAACGAGAGACTAATTCGGTTGGAATCTGATGCAAATGACTGGGACTTGATATTCGAATTTCGAAGGAGTGATCGAATATGCCTGGGCTCAAAGTTAAGATTCAGCGATAAATCGCCAAAATAGAAGAACTCAAACAAATGCTAATTTCGCCAAGAAACATGCACATGGACAGTTTAGTGGAGGCAACGCTATATCTCATGGAGCTATGAAGATTAAAAGGAGACGACATATTAATCTAGCACCGTGGACAGTGTTGATGCCGAAAGGCGAGTTCTTTCCCCCTCTCAGGCGTCCGCCATATTTGACATTTACCGTAGTTGATTTGCGCAGTGAGAAAAAACTGGGCAGCTCACCACGGTCAGATATGGCGGAAGCGGGGGGGGGCTCGGACAGCTTCAAGAGACGTCAGTTATGTTGTCTCCCATAATCTTCATAGCTCTATGCTATACCTAGTCGCTTGATTCTGGGTATGTCCGCTTCAAAAACTTCAAGTAAGTGACTCAATTATCTGAATGTGAGTGCAGTAAGAGCGAAGCAAGCAAAACCCCACGTAGATACTGTGTTAATATCACACCGTTTTAAAATGAGGTATGTAGTGCAGCGGTTTCCAAAGTAGATACTATGCCTCCCCCAGTGGGCAATTTAAAGTTGTTGTTGTTTGCGGGTGAATTTTTAAAAGTTTAGACGATAAGTGGCTTTCTGGACATACGCTTTTATAAACAAACGAATAAATAGATCCGTAAAAAGGTGGTTCAATTAAAAATAAATTGTTAAAAATCCCACGTTAAGGCTGCTTGTCAGTGAACTCCCCCATTGTTCAGTACTGGGGAAAGGATGCATTCGTCTGTTTAAAATATCTCTTCGAGAAATGAATTGGCGATTCAAGCATTCGAATACATCATCTGGCGGAAAAAAGATATAACTTCTCGCTTCAGGAAAATGGCGTGCAAACACATTGCATCACATGTATTTTTAATTTGCTCAGAATGATTATATTTTTGCACAATTTTAGATTTCATGTTACATTTGTGAACTGTGTTATATGAAAAAATAAAAAATATCCAAATTTGAATATCTAAAACTTTCAAGTGCATTTGTAATAAAAAAATATTTCAATGGCACTTTATCATTTGCTAAACGGACAATTTTGGTGTACTTACGGCTGCGATCGGCACCTCTATAGGCCATTTTAAGTCCCATTTTTGTCTTCTCTTTTTTTGTACTCTACTTAAAGGGCGTCCCTTATATTTCCTTAGTTGTCAAAATTTTTCTTAAACATGCAATAATTTAATATTTTATGTGTTCAAAGCTGATGAGCTTTTATTAAGATTTTAACACTTCACATGAAATCCAACTATGGATAGTATTACTGTGACGTCACAATTGGTAAAATGGGGATTTTTATAGCCTCGAAACGAAAGGAATAACAGGGTCAATTTCTTTATGGATTATTCGCTGGAAGCAAATGCTAAACTATATACTTTTAAGTAAAAACTAAATTTTCTGTAATCATCTGCATGCAATAAATACGATAGACCAGGGTTGGCGAACCTTTTTATTGCCGCGTGCCAAATTTGATCAAAAAATATTTTACGTGACCATGATGTGCCAACTAAAAAACAAATTTAGTGGATGAAAAAATAATGGCTTAAAATAACTTAAAATTTTCTATTATGATTTAAAAAATAGGAGGAAAATACATGTAGGTATTATTCACTGTAATAATTATGGAAACTAATATAAGAAAAAAAAAATAACAATGCGATTTAATTTGATTTCTGTTGTTGCGTCTTAATGTCAAATTAATTTTAATGCAAACTGAACCAGATTTATCTGATAAGGGCTTTCAGTTTGAGTTTTGATACTACTTATTTGTAAAAACAGTGATTCGAAAGCATAGATAGGCAGATAAACTATTAAAATGGCAAACGTCAGTTTCTTTGAATAGCTCTGAAATAAATTCCAAAGTTGCCATAACTTTACCATCGATATTTAGTAATGTCTAATAACCAATTATTGCAGATAGTTTTGAAATATTGTCTTTGTTTAAAAAAAATTTGAGACCAAAATTAATTAGACTGTAATATAATATGCGGCAATTAATTTTCAAATTCCATTTAATTAAATTTAGAAAAGATCAGTCGCGATTTTGTGTGATCTCACTTTATTTTGATTTAGAGCCACAAGCAATGTCGTGCCAAAATCATTCTTTCGCATGCCAAAAGTGGCACGCGTGCCATAGGTTCGCCATCCCTGCGATAGACAATATTCCTGTGACGTCACATAAGGTAAAATAGCGATTTTTATAGTCTCGAACAGAAAGGAAGAAGGGTTCGAAATTAGCGGTCGTTAGTCGTATTTTGCAACTATAAACTTCGTTTTGATGACCGTGATTTTAAACGTAGTCGTCACTTTGACGCCTAACTTTTCTGCTCATTTTTTTTCCTTCTCAATTTCCAGATTTGTGTTTCAGAAGTTTCGTTTTCGGAACATCTGCTTAGCGATCGCAGTGAATATCTCCGTGCGATTATCGCAGAAAATACTAGAACTGCCCCACTTTAAAACTTCTTAGAATTCACCCCTCATCTTTTCTCCCTCAGATACACAAAGGAATGGCTTGACGCGTGACCAATACGTTTCCCACCTTCTGCACCAACCAGTCAGTGACGTCGCATAAAAAGCTTTCTTCCATTCATTAGTATTTATTTTTTATTTTTCACTCTATTCTATTTCTTTCTGCACGTGGTTGAGCGATATTTCGTATTGAGTGACGGTACAGTGTTTTATGTTGAAAGTATCTATGCTACTTTATTTTTTAATCTATTTAAAAGATGAGTAAACGTAGCTTGAAATCCTATTTTACATCGGTGGATAATGCAGAAAATAAACGTTTAAGAATTGACGTTGAAGTTGAAAATGAGGGAGACAACGACGTAGAAGTGGGGACTAATTCCAAGCCTTCACGTAAAAATGTCAATGCAACTACATTTAAAAAATGGCAAAAACAGTTCCCGTGGTTGGAAATGAAAGAAAAAGACCTTATGATTTGTAAATGTTGTAAAGATTTTGCAAAAAAAGAAGAATCTGGTTTCGTCGATGGTTGTCCTGCCTTAAGATTTGAAACTGTAAGTATAGTTTTCTTTTTTTTTTTTAAGTGTATTTTTTTTCTAAGTTTTTCTGGAAAAATTTTGTTGTAAATAAATTGAACTGTTAGAAGTGCCGATCACGAAATTTTTATTAAAATATAATCAGTTATTAGAAACTTACAACACCGGCCAAAAATAAATACCCACTTTACAGAAACTGTGAAGAAAAACAAGGAAACTATCTGGTTTGTTTTTGTTTATTCACCTCGCTCCGTGAAATCGAAAGTTTACACAATCAGATCATCAACTTTCGGTGTAGTTCGATGCGGTGGTATGTTTTGCTATGCAGAAAGAAACCATCGATAGATTTGTTTTTTATTTTTATTTCTTTTTAACTAAAGATTAAAAAATAAATACAAAAGTATACCATCCAAATTAAGATGTTTATTTTAATTTACAAAGCTTAGAAACATAGAAACTCAATAACGTATTTTTTTCGAAAAATGAAATTTGTTGAAAATAGGGGAGGGAGGGGGTCTTACATTCGGGTGGGGTCGTATTTTTAGAATTTTATGATAAACAAGTTAAATGCGTTGATAATTATATCCGGACGATTGTTATCTAAAATTTGTTGTAATTCAGATAAGTTTTTATTTACTTTTATAAAAAAAATTATCTCAAATATCTACTTTAGTTTTATTATTTTTATGTATTACCCTTTTTCAGTATTGTAAACGTGTTTCTGATGTAAATAACTCGCGGGGGAAGGAGGTGTTCAATGTGGATATATTTTTTTTATTACCTTTAAAAAAAATTCTCTATTAAAATATCTGCTTAAATATTATCGTTTTTAGCATTGAAAATGATTTCTTGACATAATCACACACTTTTTTTTTCCTTTTGCGAGGGGGAGAGGGGGGGGGGATGTAAATTAATTGCTTTGACATATAAACTAAAAATGATCCGACATTCGTATTAACTGACGTCCGGAGGGTTTTGGATTTTATACTGTAACATTTTTTTTTTTTTTCATTTACGGGGCCGCAAATTTTCTGTTTTAGAAAAAGGGAAAGGTGCATTTTTCACCTTTAAAAACATCAGTTCGCGGCGATTTGTCGGATGCTAGTTGGTGAGTTGGCATCATAATTGTGCTATTTTCTATGTTGAGGTTTACTTTATTAATGACACATTTTGTCATATTATTGAATTTTTTGAAAAAAATATTCATATTAGGGAAATTTTTGAAAGCTTTTACTGCATTTATTTTTTCTTTTGATAAGTATATTATATTTTTCTATATATTACAGGTTAAAAAACATGATGCATCTCTAGTACATACCAATGCTTGTAAGGCAAAATGTGCAAAAGAAAGCCCATCTGAGACACCCCTGGCTTTAGCTATTAGAACAATGGATGCTGATCTGATGGCAAACGTAGAGAAACTATTTAACACTGCATACTTGATTGCTAAGGAAGACTATGCTTTTGAAGATTTCCGAAAATTATGCGAATTACAGAGAAAAAATGGTCTGAAAATAGGTGAAACTTATTTGAATGACAAAGCAGCCAGACAGTTTGTTAAATACATTGCTGAAAATATGCGTGAAAATTTAAAGAAACAATTGTCTACAGCTGATTTTTTTTCTTTAATGGCTGATGGTTCAACAGATAGATCTGCTATAGCATCGGAGATAATATATTTACGGTATTTATATGAAGGAGAGTCTAAGTGTTGTTACATTGCTGTAACAGAATGTGACGACCAATCTGCCAATGGCATTAAGTCTGGCATTGTTTCCATACTAAAAGAATTTATACCCAGTTGGGAAAAAAAATTGGTAGCTGTAAGTTTTGATGGTGCTAGGGTCAATATGGGCCAGACATCAGGAGTTGCAAAACTCTTAGAGAATGACTGCGGACAGCTAGTCACTGTGCACTGTGTTGCACACAGACTAGAATTAGCAATAGCAGATGCTATGAAAAATGTAAAATATGAGAAGACTTTCATTAATATTTTAAAAGGAGTGTATTCTTATTATCACAGCAGCCCAAAACGTACAAAGGAACTGAAAACTGTTGGTGATATTCTGGATGAGAAAATTCTTTCCCACATAAGTCTTTATGGAATTCGATGGCTTCATTGTACTCACAAAGCTGTGAAGGTGCTACTTCACAACTTGGTTGCAGTTATTATTCATATGGAAAAGGCTGCATCATCAGAACCAGATAAAGTAGTATCGGCTAAGTTAAAAGGATATTTAAAATTTTTGAAATTTGAGCGTTTTGTCAGATTTCTTTGTCTGATGCAAGATATTATGAGTATACTTGCCCACACATCAGAAAAATTTCAGCAACGATTCGTTTCTGTAAAAGATGTACTCTACTCTTTAGCTAGTACAAAAAATAAACTTAATAAAATGATAAGTGCAAATGGAGAAACTTTGCAGCAGTTTGAAGAAGACTTAAACATTGAAGGCTCTGAATCTGATTATAAAGGGATAAAATTAACAAGGAAAGTTGAAGAATTATCCTGTTTTGAAGAACAATGAAAATTAATGTTGACCAAAATAATTGAAGCTTTAGATTCGAGGTATTCTAATATTCAAAATGATAAAGTACTGGGTAATTTACACACTCTTGATCCATGCAATGTTGTAAACTTAAATGAAATTGAAAATAAGAAAATTGATGAAGACTTCAAAAATTTGATTGAAGGATTGCCCCAAAACATATCAATAGAAAAAGATGCAGTCATTGAAGAGTTTGAAGATTACAAACTGTGGGCAAAGGAGAAATTAAAACTACCATGTGAGTACGCTTGGCAGCGTTTAATGGCGGAATCTTTAGAATCGTCTTCATTTTTCAATCTAAGGAAAATAATAAATTTTATTATGATTGTACCACTCAGTACAGCTGAATGCGAAAGAGGATTCATCCACTTTAACCTAATAAAAAGGAAAAATCGCCAAAGTTTGTTACTGTCAAGTGTTGACGATTTATTGTTTATAAGATTATACGGACCAAGCATGAGTGAATATGATCCACATCCTGCCATGAATTTATGGTGGAAGGATGTTGCATGTGGACGCACCAGACGTCCAGACTTTAAAAAATAATTTTGTTTTCAATAAAATTTCTAGTTTGTAAGATCTTTCTGTACTCTTTATTATTATTTAGTTATTGAATGGACATTATATGTTTATATCAGGGTTAGAAGTTTTCAGTATTTTCTCTGAAATCAGCTTTTTTTTTTAAAGTCATTCTAGTTATTTCTCAGAGTGATGCAAAAGCAGAGAAATTGTAACCAAAATAAGGCTTGGAGCGGAAATAATTAGTATAATTGTTAAACTTTAACAAATTCTGTGTATTAAAAAAAAATGCAACTAAGCAAAACAAAATGGCAACTAAGAAAAAAATGTTAGGTGCCACTGGCACCTAACTGGCTGATTCTAATTTCGACCACTGATACCGACCATTGGCATTCTGCGCCCACAAGTTCAACATGAGCGAGGGGAATGGACATCAAGCATTTCTGTCGTCATATAACGTCACGATGGATTATAGCTAATCAGCTTCTCGATTTTTCCCACAAACATTACCCAAACGCCAACCAAATACCGCAATTCTTGTGGGAAATTTTCCACAAGCATTACGAGCTCCGCCCATTGCGTGTGGTCGATTGGGGAGTTCAATGACTTTACAATGTAATGAGATCCAGACTTTATAAATGAAAGATTCTTGTTTAATATTGATTTGTTTAATTGTATCCTTCAAAAATAAGATACTATAAATTTTGTCTCTTCTTGAAATTGTGATGCCAATACCCATATCTTCTTTTTATTTATTTATTAGTGGCAAAGTCGTACTTACTCTCCTTGCGGACTTTTCGGTCGTCGTCAGAAACAGGTTATCCACTTTTGAATGGCTGCCGAAAACCTGTTGTCATTTTTATCGTCCTTTTTAATTTTTACATCATCAAATCGAGGGGGAATGTATTTTCGAATTATATTCGTTTAAAAATTTATCAAGCCATTGAGAAGTTTTTAAATTAATTTGAAAGTATGATTTTTAAAAAATCCATATCAATATTTGTTTACTACATTAATGTAACGTGACTAGTTGCAAAGTGACTACAATTGGAAATGGATTAATAATAAAGTAAATAAATGAAATATAGCCTATTGCAAAGAAGAAATGAACCATAAGATTAACCCTTTCGTGTTAAATTAAAATCTGCCCACTCAGTTTACATTGAACCTAAAATTAATATAAAGTTGAGTTACAACATCCGAATAGGATCGGAACTGTATATTAATTCTGGTTATTCTGACAAAAGTTATTTTTCAGCTGTTAAGTTTTGAGTTCAGTTTAGTTTTTGACTCATGTAATTTTAGACGAAAAAGGTGAGCGAAAACTGAGAAGCAATAACGAAGAAATTGGGAACAATTTCAATTCCTGCTGGCACTATCAGTTAATCTAAAGCACGCTTCTTTAACACATCACGAAAAGCTCGCTCCCCGCCCCCCACCCAAGGCAGGCGCTCTTTATTTTATTTTTCCAGTATTGCAGTATACATAGAGCCCCACTAAGTGCTTTGCGAGGGCCAAGCATAACATTGCGCCGGCCCCGCACACAAATTCGAAAAAACTTCGTACTTTTATTCATAACAATTTACTATGACTGTATTTACTTTTTCATGTGAATAAAGGAAGAAATATTTATAAATTTGACTTTAGTTTGAAAATGAGCCCTACAAAAAAACTAGAGCGGTCAGAGTAGGTGAGATGTGAAAATTTATATTTATCCGGCTGTTGGGGGATTCCGTTGTTCGTTTAACAGAATAATAATTCTGTTAAACGAACAATCATTTTCTGCCAATTTTGAAATAACGTTTTTCCATACATAGAGACATGATAATAATAATAATATTAATGCCCTTTGCAAAGGACACATGTCGTACAGTGTGCACAAGATCCTAGAATTAGTTTATTAAAATAGTTTACCAGTACTTTAAAATACACATTTAGGGCCAGCGATCCTATGTGTGTCCGATACATGCGGAGCTCCTGGCAGGGTTGGCGCAACGTCATACGGACCCTGGAAAAATTAATAGGGTCCAATGTATACTGCAACACAGGACTAAAAAAATTTATTTTTAAACTGTAGGGAAGAGTACAAAACCGGATAGGTGGATAAAACCAGGTAGTGCTGATTCCCCCTTCACTTGTACTGCTGTCTATTGGCCAACGCGAGGAAGGACTTGTCGATCGCCATGATGGCATTTGCAGTTGACGGAAACGCTACTATGAGTCGTTCTTTTTTGTGTGGAGGATATCGTTTGAATGACTTTCAAAAATTGCTTTATTTGATTCAAGGATTTTCGCATAAGATTCACTGTTTGTCAGCATATCAAATATTGGTATGTACTATGACTGATTCTTTTTTTCCTGCTAATATTTCAGTATAATACAGGATCGGGAGTAGTGAAGCCATGATTTAAAATCGGGATCAAGTTGGATTAAAACCGGGTACTTAAGAGTGGGTCAAATCCGGGTATACCAGATTTTGTTCTACACTCATGGGATGATTTTTTTAGTATAGCTAACTTTTAGCTAGAATGGCAGAAGACAAGGTTCTTTTGTCATTCCCACTGTTCTGCATCACACACATATATTAACTATTTAATTGATCGAGATATAATCATTATATAACTAACAACATAGCGTATTGCATTTTGTTTAAATTTTTTTTTTGAACTAATCTATGACCTTTTTGTTAAACTAACATTGACAAGACTTATATGGTATGTGTGTTTAAAAAAAATAATGCTTAAAGGAACGTCCACGGTTACTCTTGTGACCACCAGAGCAAATTTCCATATATATTTCCAATTCTTTTATTACAAAATATATTTAAGATAAATTTGATGCAGCTTCTTAAAAATACATGTACCCTACTTTAATAAACCATGTACAATTTGTAACAAAAAGAATTTTACTTGGCTAGATAATAAATGAAAATTTTGTTACTCTTGTGACCACAAAAAAATGCAATTTTCAAAAATTGTGTTTGACGCAGAAATCCTGTGAATTATATGAGATTATAGAAATAAAATTTACATAATATAGCAGAGAAATTATATCTTTTTAAAAAGCATTAATCATTGAATTCATCTGATAACACATGAATTAGTTACATTTGATTTTGAAAAATGCTAAATGTTACTCTTGTGACATTTTATCTATAATGTAATTTTAGCAAAAATTCAGTTTAAATACTAAACAAAATAATTAAAATAAGTTGAAAAAAATTATTTTTCATACAGAACAACTTTTAATGATGGTGTAATTTTAAAATAACATAAAATAATGCAAAAAATTCTAAAATTAACAAACACTATAACCACATAGTAACCTCTTAGTTTCTGTTACTTAACAGAATAAGACATTGTCTTCATTATCAATAATATCGCTTTCAACATCTCCTGTATCATGATTTACTTATTGAAACACAAATTCTTTGTACGAATCATATTAGTGTAAGGTTTGTACTAGATAGTGTCATTTTTCATGGTTTTAACAAATTGTATTTGTTGAATGTCCTTCGTTGTTGGTATTTTCTCGCAAAGTAATGAAACTTTATTATTTTATTTCTTTTGACAAAATAAGCAGTATATCTTAGAATTTCTTTTTTAGCACCTACTTCATTCCATATATTAATGTATAATTCATTATACAACAACACAAAATAAATCTAGAGCATCTATACCAGGAGTTTTTGAAAAAAAAAAACAATATGCCCAATTAAGTTAATTGAGAAAGGAGTCTGATTCATTGCAGGCATATTTGCATAGTTAGATTTTTGTTTAAATTGGAAAGTACAACAATCATATAAAAAAAGTAAAACAGGTACATTTTAGGAAAATACAAATTCCCTTAAAGATGTAATGTCGAAATTTTACATACGAAAGCATTTACAAAAAATTGATTATGAGTTACATTGTTTAACATAATAGCACAAAATTTTACTTTATTAGGATCATACTAAATAAAAAGCTGAAAATACCATTGCTTGTGGATTTGACCAGAAATGTAGTATTTCATACAAAAATTTCGTCTTGGCATGAAAATAAAACAGTTTCCAGAAAATCCACTGGCATAACTATTCTTTGAGAAATAGTTTTTTTCTGGCATTACGAAAATAATCCCTTTTATAAGTTTCAATGAATGTATGCCACAGAAATGGATTTAGTTGCTTTCGAAAAAATTTAAACAATCAAAAATGGTTTCTTTAACTGTTACCTTTTTCAAAACGTTTATCAACGTTTTGAAAAAGTAACAGTATTGAGAAGATGTTGATAAACGCTTTGTCAATAGCAAAACATCTATCAACGTTTTGTTATTTACAATAACATATAAAAAGTTCTGTATTATGGACATCCATTTCAAATAATTCTTCGATGTTATCTGCGCAAATTAGACATTCTGAATTCCTAAATTCTAATTATCATGTATCTCGGCAGACAAAGTCATTAAATCCATCACAGAAATGTTTAATGCAGGAAATAACATCAGTTACTACATTATGAATTGCTTGAATGTTTTCGTGACAGCAACAAACGGAGATATTCTGATGAGTAATTTTCTATTGTTTTATGAAACTAGGCTGTAAAGCTGCAAAGGAATCTCCAATTTTTCAATTTAGGAAAGCTTCTTTAAACAAAAAACGTATTATCTTATTAAATGTTCTCTAGAATTGATGAAATTATGTGTCCTTTTTCACGCTTAACTAACATAGATTTAACTGAAGAATGACCTCTTCTTAAATCTTCATCGACTTAAAATTCTCCAAAGCTATGGAGTTAGATTTTTTTCCGTTAGAGTATCTGAGGTTAGCTAGTTCTCTATTTTATCTTTTTCTTAACATTTTAATTTTCTTGCTGAAGCTTTTGCTTGTTCTAAGACTTTTCTTCACCTTATCGTAATATATATATATATATATATATATTATATATATATATTATATATATATTTTCTCACAACAACATATTCAATTTCATTCTTATTTTTTCTCTACAATTTTTGGCGCTTAGCAGAATTTTTCCTGCTCTTTAAAACGATGTCATGTATAAGAAGCAATGTTAAAATCTTTCATTTAAAATATACTATCAGAATTCTTTCCATAAGAGTTACTATAAGAACCTCTGTAGGTTATACAGCAGAATTTAGTAAGCGAAGCTTTACAAAGCCTATAAAATATCTAATCAAGGACCATATGCTGCAAACCAAAAGAAAGCACACAAAAATGACACGAGTTGAATTGTTTTATTATATCTTTAATTACTAGTCATGATTATTTTATAATCTTTAGTAATACCAAAAATGAATAAAAATAAATCCACCCATTAAAAAAACACTAATAAAGATAATTTATCTTCTTTAAAATTTACAAAATAACCTTAGTTATAGCTAAAACTATTTCAAGAACTGCTCTAATAACAGAGAAAAGACAACAAAACTTTAAGCATTCTGTTTGTTTTGGTTGTAACGCAGTTTTATATCAAACTATCGACAAAAGTGTTATGTGTTACTCTTGTGACAACTCCCCAGAGCCTATTCCATACATAGCATAAACAAAATATTTAATGTAAAATATGTCGTATACCTCGAAATCAGAGAATTAGAAGTTTTGCTTGAAAATTTTAAGTAGTCTTTTGTTTATTAAAACTTTTGTATGTTTTCCGTTACTCTTGTGACATTTAAGTATTAACGTTTAAATACAGCCAAAATATATATTAAAGACATTATCTAAAAGATTTTATCTATGTATATCTTACAGATATGATAATAGTTTGTTGATTTGAATGCATAGTAATTTTATTGAATTCTAAAAATTAAAAAAAAAATCATACATTTCAATAAGTTGTATTTTAAGCTCAAATGTAAATGTAGTTTTATACTGTTAGTATCCAGCTCATTTTCAGTAAACACTTGCCCTTATGAAATTAAAACTTACAAATTCATATTCTTCAACTCTTTAGATTTAAATTGATGTATCACACTTACATTTCCGTTTAAAAAAAATTCAGCAAAAAAATTTTTCTGCCGTGGACGTTCCCTTAACCCTCTTGCTGCGTAATTTTTTAAAAAATCAAAATAGGCTGAAAATTTTCACATTTATTTTACTATCTATTTCAAATTTACATATATTTTAGGGTTATAATGTGTATATTTTTTGTAAGAGAGTGCTTTTTTTAAATATAGAAATCGCGGAAATCATGGCTTGCACAAATTTTGCTATTATTACATTGCCCGTGAAAATCGCGGGATACACAGCAAGAAGGTTAGAAGCCACTTTTTTTCAGTGCTCACCTTGCCATTACTCCATAACAATAGTAATCATTCGTGTATGAGTTGTAGTATAAAAAAAATAATATAGTGTAAAAAAATTACAACACATTATGCACAGAGATAATTAAAAAAAAAACATATTTTGAGAGGATCAAGAACAGAAATAATTAAAAACAAAAAAAAACATATTTGGAGACGATCAAGAACAGAAATAATTAAAAACAAAAAAAAAACATATTTGGAGAGGATCAAGATTGAATAAGTTACAATTCATTCCTGCAAATTCTAGTTTGATTTTTTTTGTTTTTATTGAACACATACATCAGACTTGGGTGATTGACCCCAAGGCCCGCTTATAAGTCATTGTCGATATACAGGAACGAGATATCACAATGAAAATTACAACATAGAGAATTTTTACATCCGGGAGCGCAACAAAGAGTCTACAACGGAGCCAGGGGGAGTCGAACCCGCAAGCCTCCTACGCTCTCAAGTGATTAGCAGCGTGGTGTCTTATCCAATCGGCCACGGAGGCCATTGCAAATTCTACTTTCAATTCATTAAAGCGTAAAAACAAACAGCAATCATCCTCAGCCCTCTTTCCGTCACAGTATGCTTACGGCTGTCCATTACAGCTTTATAATAAGCAGTTTTCAAAAAAATGTTCAACAACTTAATAACTATTTCAACCTTTTATTCCCATTGACCAGCAGTGACACATAAATGAATTTTCAAACTTTCTCGAATATTTGAGTCTTCTCATACTCCAAAACGGTAGGATACAAAATTAGCCAAAATCATTGGAGTTATTTTTTAGATAACACTTGCATACACACACAAACATTTGCTCGTATTACAACATAACAGCAAGAAAGGCTGAGCGTAGCTCGGTCAAAATTAGATTTGAGTTCAACTCGACAAAACAATACACTCTTGGTAGGTTAAACAATTATATATCATTGCCACATTCCGTGACATTGTTTCTTTTGATGCCAAGCACATGGTTTGCCATTGGTAATCATAAAATTGGATTTTCCTGACAAAATGTTGACAGCTTTGAAACTCGATTTACAGCCAACTTTTCAACAACTTAATAACTGTTTGAACCTTCGTTCCCATTAACATACAATTGTGTTACCAAAAGGACCCACTCATCAAATTTTCTCAACCATGTGACCTATCCCTATGGTCTTTTCATACCTCAAAGTAGTAGGACACAAAATTTATTCAAGATCATAATAGACCGGGAGCCGGCAGCACAGACCATCACCTCATCGAGTTCACGGATGAAGTTCTAGGATTAGTTAAATCTTGATTAGCTTATTAAAACGCAATCAGTCAGCCAAGTCATATCTTGGTGGAAAACACCTGCAAACCCGATTTTAACGGTTGACTTGTAGGTTTACCATTGCGTTTTACCCCACCCAAAGGTATGAAAACAGGGAGGACTGGGAGCAGGAAAACACAATGGTAAACCTACTAGTCAGCTGCTAAAATCGGGTTTTCAGGTGTTTTCCACCAAGATAGGACTTGGCAGACCGATTGCGTTTTAATATGCGAATCAAGATTTAACAAGTTCTAGAATTTCATCCGTGAACTCGATGAGGTGATGGTCTGTGCTGCCAGCTCCCGGTCTATAAGAGATGCTTTTTAGATAAAATTTCCAAACACACAACATTTGCTCCCATTATAATATATGATGACAGGAGAGAATACAGCTGTGCCGCAAAAATCTCTGAATTCGTTGACACAAGACACAAATAAGAAGCAAAAGAAGGTCTTAGAAAATCTCAAAGTGCACGGCAGATGCACTTTGTTTGCCAAATTGTTGCTGCTACACTTTGTTTTGTATGAACAACCGTTATTTATGAATTTAGTAAACATGACGAATAAATATTAAATTAATTATTTATGTATTTAAAAAACACTTAGCTCATGATGGATGAAAAAATACATGATAATGAGCAGGGATGGGTAATTTCTAGAAAATATTTCCAGCGAAGGAATTATTATACCAGACAGAAAAATGCAATGTAGAGTTGGTTTCAAAGACTACCTAAAAATTCACTAGCCAGTGGTGAGTAATATTATGTATTTCCCCATCCCTAATAATGAAATATGTTTCAGTTATATCATTGGGAAATATTTTAAGAGGAAAATTTAACAAATGAGTAAGATTTTTTTGCATACAAACATATTTTTAGCACGCTTCTCATATTTTTTCAAAAGTATTACTTCAACATCCTATCACATACGTTGTTGAGGTACAATTCATACTTTCAGGTTATATTATTTTTTCAATTTAGGGAAAAATTACTTTACAGTGAAATAAAAAAATTGAAAGCAACAACCAAAACGTTTTACTGAAATCTAATGAATATATCCGGAGTTATTTCCTTATTATAAAAAAGAGACTAAGCCATGGAAGAAGCGTAATTTTTTAAAATTTATTACTAAATGCTAAAACATAAAAACGATAATAGCAAATGCAATGACATATGGAGGATTCATACTCAATTTTGAAAATAAAACTATGGAGATTTTTAAGAATTGTCTATTTGATATGAGACAAATGTTTTTTAAATAATGGTTATTAGATACTCCTTTTAAACATATTTTACTAACAAAAGGATTTTTTTTCTCAAACGTGAATTAAGCGATGGGCTCTCAGAGAACCATTCTGAGAAAATCCTTTGGAACATATTTCACAAACAAAAGGTTTATCTCCCGTATGAATGAGGCGATGTCTGTTTAGGGTACTCTTATTATTAAACCCTTTAGAACATAGTTCACAAATAAAGGGTTTTTCTAATGTATGCGTCAAGAGATGGCTTCTTAGATTACAACTCTGAGAGAATCCTTTGCAACATACTTCACAAACAAAGGGTTTCTCTCCAGTGTGAGTCTTCAGATGGCTTCTTAGATTACTCTTATCAGAAAATCCTTTGGAGCATGTTTCACATACAAAGGGTTTCTCTCCTGTATGAGTGGAGAGATGACTTTTTAAATTACAACTCTGAGAAAATCCTTTGGAACATATTTCACAAACAAAGGGTTTCTCTCCAGTATGAATCGAGACATGGCTTCTTAGATCACTATTATGAAAAAACCCTATGGAACATATTTCACAAACAAAGGGTTTCTCCCCAGTATGAGTCGAGAGATGTCTTCTTAGATTACTCTTATCAAAAAATCCTTTGGAACATGTTTCACAAACAAAGGGTTTCTCTCCTGTATGAGTCAAGAGGTGTCTTCTTAAATGAGTATTCCTAGAAAATGTTTTGGAACATACTTCACAAATAAAAGATTTTTCTTTTGTATCAAAGGAGGAATGTTTTTCTTTATCATCATTTTGAGGAACTAGGTGCCGTTCCCCAGAGGAAGGATTTTCTTCTGTAGACATTTTCTTAAGTAAAAAAGTGTAGTTTTAGATGATAACAGAAACTTCCTTAAAGTATCAGTATGATGATTTTGTCACCATTTTCACCCAAGAAAATGCCTTATTGAACTCCAATAAAAAAGATTTATCTACCTTTGAATCTAAAAACAGAAACAAGGACAATAAACAATACATTTTTTAATAAGCTGCACTCTACTGAATTATCTGTCATATTTGGCAAGTTAAATTTCCTAAATCATTACAAAGATTCATACATTAAGATATCACATTATATATTCTTAGGAACAATAGAACATTCATAGATACAGATGCATATGTGTAGGTGTGCATGCAATATCAAAAACACTCGCATAATCGGCTCTCTCATATCCGGACTGATAAAAACTCAAATTTATTTCATTGCACTCTTGTAAATACACCTTTGTTTCCCTTAAAATTCAGCCTACTTGTCCGGCAATTCACGAAACATATCCAAACAAAGTTTTTGCCTCTTTGCTTCCATACAGTCAGTCCCAAATTAATTCCACCTCTGTTTCTTACAAGTTGTATGAATAGTTATTCATATTCTCAAGCATTAGAGTAATGCATTTTTTCATAATTTTTTAAAGCTTTTAAAAGTTCACACTGAATTTTATACTTTTTGAATTCTTTTATAAAAATTGCCTTGCAAACCAGCACTGCGAATCAATTCCCTCCGAAGTAGGATTGTATTGATTTTAACCAGCTCCAGGTGTAAAACCAGCTGTAACCATCCTGGTCAAAATATGTTTTGACCATCAGTGGTCAAAGAAATAGACTTATTTTTGTAAATGATAAATTTAGTGCAACATTTGAAAGGATTTTTCACATTAACACTTAAAAATATTGAATACGACATTTGCAGGTGTTTGCAAATTGTACTCAGTGTTACACTTGAACTTGTACAACTTTTTTTTATTGCACAAATTTTCTAGAGAAATTTTACTTAGAGTTTAAAAAAGAAAAGGATTACCAGTGTTGTATTAAGATCAGATAATTTCATAGTGTATTCTCGATGAGATCAAACTTCGAAATGAACCTTTCGATAGGGGTAGAACTAGCATAACCGTTCAGCGGGTGCATTATGAAATTTACAAATTCAAAATAAATATTTTCATTACTGCCCACCAAATATCGTAATGTACTAGTTACACTTTAAGAAAAATATTTATGAAATGTATGTTTGTGCTAGGAATATTGATAAAACGATCGTACGGTCCTTGAACGTCCTTATTTTTATCCAAAATTTGCAAAAGGTCCTTAAAAGTCTTTAATTTTATTTTCATATTATCTCTTAATCAAGAGTGAAACTCTTCTTTGTTTCACTGTACTTCTGATTTTTTTAAAAATGATCTAAATTCCCCTTCTTCTGAAATATTGTTTCCCTCGCCACAGTGTCCAAAGTTTACTATCTTAAAAACTCCTTAATGTTTAAAACTTTTCTGTTATTTTTATTACTTTATTATAACAATGAATGATCGGTCATATAAATTTCATTATAATTTTATCTAAAATCCTTACACCCCAAAAAATCACTTTCTCCCTTCTTCTCCCCTTTCGCCCTCCCCCCCACAAAACCGGAAGATTAAAATCTTTAAGACTCTTTAATTTAAAAAAAACTTTTTCTGCTCTATTTCTTTATTTGAATGTAATATTAAATAATCGATCATAAAAATTTCTTCTCCCCCCACTCGAAATTGGATTTTCCTTTTTGTTTCCTCCTGCCTTCTCTTGCCAAGCACATAAAATTTAAAGTCTTTAAAACTCCTTAATTTAAGTTTTTTTAACCTATTTATAAATATTTAGTACAGTAAATAAATAATAAATTATTTAATAACTCTGCCTTATCCCCCCAACACCTCGCAAAATCTGCTTATTCCCTTTTGCTATCTTAGCCCTCAAATGTTTAAAACCCTAAAATTCATTTTTTAAAACATTTTCTCCTCTATCTCTTACTTAATAATCAGTCATATAATTTTTTCCTCCACCAAATTTGACGTTTCTCCTTCTTCCCCCCACTCTTTAACCACACAAAATTTAATGTTAAATCTCTTGTTTTAATTTTAATGTTCCATTTGTAAATATTTAGTGAGAAAAATAAATGTTTTCTAATTACCCCCGCCCCGCTAAAGAAAACCTTTGCCCTTTACCAGCCCCCCCCCCCCCCAACCCTTCAAAATCACCAAAGTTTTAAATCTTTAAAATACTTTTTTTTAAACTTTTTCTGATCTGTTACTTTATCCCAGCAATAAATGAAAGATCACACGATCTCCACAAACACATAAAACTGACGTTTCCCCCTCCCTTCACAACGCTGTCCTATTTGAAAATATCTACTAAGGTAAATAATGAGTTATTTAATAAAGTCCCCACCTCCCAAATAAAACTGCTTTTTCACTCACCCTCCCCCATGCTCACGAAGTTTAAAATCTTTTAAAAGTCTTTTTTTCTTTTTCTTTTTTGTTCTATGTTAATTTTTGCACAACCAATATGTAATTAACATCTAAAATCAAACCTCCATCCAAAATTGTTGCTTCTCCCTTAGCGCCCCTTTTTTTCTAGTATGCAAAATTTAAAGAATTTTCAATTGTTTAATTCTTTTATTTTCTGTCTATTTAATTTTTTAAAACTTTCTTTGATCTATTATCGTGTAACAATGAGAATAAAAATTCATTTAACATCCTCCCACCCACCCGAGCAATCTCATCGTTACGAGAAGAACGCGCTAGCACAGAGCTACAGTTTTACAGCAGCGAAACGCTTTGAAGTAAGTGTGTTTGCTTCAGATGGGTATGACTTGATCAATTTCTTTAAAGCTTTTAATTTTGAAGTTTATTTCACGAAGATTTTGCTTTTAATGAGATTGTGGCTGGTGTTTTTATACCTTAGTATTAATATAGCATAAAAATAAGAATTTTAAATAGTTTTAGGTAGATTGCTAGAGATAAAATACTAATATTATACTTTTATTCGATAAGATTTTTTTTTTGAGTAATATCGATTTTTTTCCATTTAATTTTCTTAATTAAAATACCTTTTAAATGCGTTCATTTAAAGTATTTCTTAAATGCGAATATTTATTTATAAACAACTTTAGAAATTCAAATTTATTTAATTTTATTCAACTTTAAAAAATAAATTGTGAGTACTTTTGAATGAATGAGAAAAGTTATTTATTTTGAAATTTTAAAACTTTTTTGTCTGTTTTAGTTAAATTAGAAATCTTAATTTATAGAATTTTTAGCTTATCATTTTAAAAATAAAGTCGGATTTATTATTAACAGACCCAATATGAATGCGTGCTAGGAATGAACGGAATTTCTCCCTTTTTTTTAGACGTTCGGGGAGAATTCACGGATAAAACATGTTTTCTAGGAGTACGGAAATTACTTGTAAAAAAATGAGGAATAATTTAGTATATATTGACGAATTTTTCTGACAGTTAAGGATGTGGGGAAAACACCAATTTTGTCAAAGGATCACGGAAAAAACACGAATGTCGTCAAATAATGCGCCAAAAACGTGAATTCCGACAAACGGTCGCGAAAAACACGAACTTCATCAAAGAATAGCGAAAACAGACGAATATCATCAAACTCGCAAGTTTAAACTTCAGTTAAATAAAAAAATTTTCGCTGCTGACCATTTTTTCTTTATTTTGAATCATTAAGGCCTTCGTCTATCAGATTAAAATGTTATTTTGGCAAGTTAAATTTCACCAGATTTTTATTCCCGAAAGTCAAAGGATTGTGATAATGCCCCATATAAATGAAAATTTCAATTTTTGAACCGCTATTAGTACTTTTGTTTTGCCAATCAATCTGACATAGAGAAAGTTTCTGTAAATTTTCAAGTTGCGTGGAAAAAAATAATTTTTTCAGCTTTTCTGGAAAAATCGGAAAATATCATTTTCTTACAATTAAAAACTTGGCACAGTCCCCAAAACAAGAGAGACACCGGATTTTGACATACATGCCAACCGAGAACTCGGCAGTTTGAAAATCTCCTCAATCGCAATGTGTGCTTTTCAACAAACAACTCTCTACTTACAAAGTTCAAATACCAATTGCTTTCATAAAGGAAACATTCCACACAATGAACTTTAAGCAATTTACAAACGCTTAGTTTTTTTCGTTTCGGATTTTGTGATTTATACAAATATTTAGCTCCAGATTTTTCAATTTATACAAATTTTTGGCTCTGGAATTTTCAATTTATACAAATTTTTAGCCACAGATTCTTCAGTTTATACAAATTTATCATTCCGGATTTTTTAATTTATACAAATTTTTCACTCTTAAATTTTCAATTTATACAAGTTTTTAGCTCCTGATTTTTCAATTTACATAAATTTTTTGCTCAAAATTTTTCAAATTTCTTGCTTAGAATTTTTCAATTTATACAATTTTTTCAATTTTTGCAAATTTTTCGGTCTGAATTTTTAGACTTTTACAAATATTTTGCTCCAAATTTTTCAGTTTATACAATTTTTTTGCTACAGATTTTTCAATTTTTACAACCTTTTTGCTCCGGATTTTGAAGTTTTTAGAAATTCTTCGCGACGGATTTTTGGATTTTTCTATTTTCACAATTTTTTTAGCTCCGGATAATTTTCATTTTTTAAAACCTTTTGCCCCGGTTTCTAGATGTTTATAAATTTTTCGCTCCAGAATTTTTAGATTTTTACAAATTTTTCTCTCTGGTTTATTTAGATACCTTCACTCCAGATTTTTACATTTTTTGCTTCGGATTTACAGACTCTTACAAATGTTTAGCAATTTTTTCCACTATGTCTTACTAATTCCAGGTACTAATAGGGGAGAGTGGCTCGCCTTGACACTTTTTTACTTTCTTTTTTTTTTTTATATGTCTGAAAGTTAGATTGTGCTGCTATCTATCTGCATCTGCAAGAATTAAAATTTAGGGCAAAAAATAAAGCTGTCCCGAGGTGTATACCATGTCCCAAGGTGACCCTCTCTCCCCTATTCAGTTAAACCAGAAAAAACATCACTTGATATAAAAAATTCGCTGCATACCAATTTCTAAAATGCACAAATACAATACTTTTCAAATAGAATCAACAAAAGTTATCTTACTGTTATTTTTCATACTTTTTTTAATAATTTACGATTGACGGCATTTCTCTTATAACAATCATCACTATGGCTTAACAATAAGATTGCAACAATCACAAATATCCTCAGTTCCCATTAAATTCCACCTCTTAATAATCTAAAACAGATAATGCAAATCATTCCTTCATTCTTTGAGACACATCGTTACAACTAAAATAAAATCCTTATGAAGGGATATTTAAAAATTTACCTAAAAGACCCGAAAACCACAACAGCTCATTCCAGAGGACAAAAGTTAAAAATTACACCAAATAAGGGGCCTGATTACCACACAGGCCAACTAAGTCGTGGCCTTGGGGACACTACTGATGGGGGCCTTAAAATGAGTAAAATAATTTAGAAACGAATTCTTACAAATGCACTTTTCTGAAATTTGCTCAACAAAAAAAAAGTTTACATGGAAACTGCATCATATCTGATAACTTCCAAATATTCCCAAAAGAAAGTTCGACACAGAAGTCATATATTGGCGTGATTTTTTTTCTGTCGCCAATGTCATATACGCACCGGGTACTTAACTGACGCAAAAGTGTCCTTATTTTGCTCTATATGGTAACCCGGATATAGAGGACATGGTAACGAAGTTTTCGTCAAAGTGGCGTCGGAAAAAAATCGCGCCAATATGGGGCATATATGGCATCTGTGCCGAAAATTCTAGCCATTTTGATTTTGAGGGGGCCTCGAAAAGGTCACGGGTCCCAGACACCCTTAATCGGGCTCTGATCCTAAATATGCTTATTTCCAAAATAAGCGTAAAGAAATTACAAAAATAACATGCATTTACAAAGATGAAACACAAAATAGCAATAAATAAACAACATAACTACAAGGAAATTACTTTCACAGGAAGACATTCCACGTCAAGCCATCACTTCAAATTACTTGACAAAACACACAAATATAAAGACAACTCAACACAAAGCATTTACATCACAAATACATTTAAAAAAAAAAAAAAAACAGTCCGACCACTCAAATCAACAAAGCTTAAAATAACGAAAATCAACGAATAAGAGCGCAGAAAATAGAAATTTTCCCCATAAACAGTCCCCAAATCTGATATTTGAATTCCCTGATAAACCAATCCAAATTACAAATCAAAGCACAGTAGGCAGGGAAAGAATTTAAAAAAAAACTGGTAACAACAAAAACTCATTTATCTCCTCGCCAAATTCATTGATGCCAAATACAGTAGACTCCCTCAAATCCACAACACTTGGGACCAGAGGTTGTGTGGATTTTAGAATTTTGCAGATTTCTGGTCATAGCTATGTTTATATTTTTTAAACAGTAATTTGAATGTAATAATGCAATCAAAATCATAAGGAATACTTGCAATATCATAAAATATTAAAATAATTAAGTGCTAAACTAAAATGATAAAAAGTAAGATAATTAAAAAAATTATTAAATTATTAAAAGTAAAGGTCAACTAAATGATTAATATATAATTAAATATGCATAATAAAGGCGAGATACATTTCCCTTGAATTATTCAATGAAACTTTCCTCATACAGGTAACCTATTATTTCACATTAAAATTATAAAGTAAGGAAGTTTTATTTCAGGTTTAGCCAATCTTAATAACCAGAAAAGCTTCATTAATACATAAATCGGTAAAAAGATTGTGATTACCTGTGATACCAGCAATTTATTGACTTTTTTCAGAAATAAATTTATATTTCCTTCATGAAAAATCACATGTTCAGTAACATGATCGAGAATTACATACTAAAATACATACAGAATTATATAAAGCTAAAAATTTCTGTAATTTTGCCCCTACATCTGAATTAAAAGTTTCATTGTTTTCCTCTGCAATGAAGTGCGGATTTTAGGATTGCTGATTTGAGGGAGTCTACTGTATCTCGTCTGTTCTAGGATTCACCCAAAAACTTCCCTTACAAAATGTTTCTTTAAAAACATAACACTACTTTTTAAGCTTTTAAAGAATTGGTACTTTTCAGTTATTCGGGCACCAGTGTTATAGATACATATCTATGTATATATGCATGTATATATACATATATATATGTGTGTTTATATACAATATATGTATAGATATATATATTCACACATATAAGTATATATAACACTGGTACCCGGCGAACCGAAAGTACCAAAAAATGTTATCTCTTTACATGAATATAAAACAAAATAAATGTTTAAATAAAACATAATTAAAAACTTATGTCATTCAGTCTCAAAATATCAACAGATTTTAAATGTTTAATTTATTGCTATTTTTGGTAGTAAAAAAATAAGTTATATTAAAATTCTGTAATCATTTGATTACTCATATAAAGTTATTAATCTCTTCACTTACAGATAGAATAAATCAACAAAACATGTGTATACACACTGGAAGTGAAGGGGACAAAGGCATACATCAATTTAATTTAATTAAACAACACATTTAAATAAAATTTTCTTGTTTTTCAATAATTAATATGTGGATGGAATATTACAACATATTTATATTTGATTCTGCTTTTTAGTTTTGCATAATTTTAATAATGTAGAAAATACAGGATTATAATAAAACTTTTCTAGTCGCCTGATTAAAATTGTGATTATAATTACCAATATTTATCATCTGTTTTAAATCATTGACATGTTGCATTGAAGACGCATGATGCTAAGAATCACGGTTTTTAAGTTCTTTCTGTGGAAAAAAGACCTTTAACGGTTTTTAACTTACCTTTCGGAAAAAATATAAAAGCATGCCTTATTTTAAGAATATTTTTCTTTTTATAAGAATTTAAATAAAACATGTCAATGTGTAAATTAAAACTGTACTTTTTAATAGTGCTTTTAAAACTTTTAAGAATTTTAAACATTACAACTGAAAGTGATGCAACTTTATATTACAAATAGCTGCTTGGTGATTTTTACCTCATTTTTATTTTTTAGTGGAGCAAAGTTTCGATACATTCATACTGCCCTGTAATACATGAAAAATGCATTCCATTCACAGACAAAATAAAGCAACACTCATTTTTGCTTTTTTAATCTTAAACTTGCACTTGTATATGATGGATGGAGATTATTTTATAATTTTAAGAATAAAAAACATACTCTTGGTAGCTTCCAATAATAATCAACATTTAGACAGAAGTTTACAACAGTAATTTTCAATTCATTCGTAAGAAGGGAAATGTTTTTGGAATTTATGTGTAAATTAAAAGCAACAATTTAATAGTACTTTTATAAATTTTAATAATTTTAAACAGCGATATGGAAATTAAAAAATGATGCAACTTTAGATTAAAAATCACAGCTTGGTGATTGACCGATTTTATGTTTTTAGTGGTGGAAATATTGTTTAATACTATATTTGCAATAATACACGGAAAATACATTTCCTTTACAGAAAAATTACAGCAAGATTTAAAAAAAAAAAAACTGAAACTGTTTGATGAATGAATGAAACATTTTTCGTGATTTTGGGTTGAAAACAAACTTTTCTCACTATTTATACACAAAATTATCACAGAGATTCTCAACTCATTCATAATTCATCACATTACAAAATTTTTATAACGAATTTAATTAGAGGAATTCTTTTCAAACCTAAGTCATAACTGCAAAATGCTTACAAAAGCCAACTTCTCTCTCGAGATACAACTAATTAGTATTATTATTTAAAACAGGAATAATAATATTGAAATGGAAGAAATATCTTAATTTTTAGTATTCATTTACAAATAGGGTTACGCTCAGGGGGGTAGGTGTGGAAGACGCTTTGTGATTTGCGAATATTATGGATGCTAATCACTTTATGGCATGATAGAAGAAGGCCCATGATAGCTTTCTTCTTTATAAATCTTAATAAATTTAGTAATTAAAAATCAAAGCTGTTTTATATTTTAATTTTTTATGAATTTTTAATGAAATTTTTAATTTTTTTACTCAGACGCCACCCAGCATGGAGCTATAAATATTAAAAGGAAACGACATATCAATCTAGTCCCGTGGTGAGTGTGGAAGCTAAAAGACGGGTTCTTTCCCCCTTCTCCAGCGTCCGCCATATTCAACTTTTCCGTAGTTGATCAGCGCAGCGAGAAGAACTGGTTCACAGCGCAGTTCACCGCGGTCAAGTATGGCGGAAGCAGGGGGGGTAGGAACAGCTTCAAGTGACGTCATTTATGTCGCCTTCTTTAGTCTTCATTCCTCCATGCCACCCAGCTCATAGCTGGCTTTAGTAACGTCGGCTATGCACCCAGCTACCTTTGATTGAATCATTACATCGAATACGAATCATTCAGATTGAATCAATCATTTGGCGTCTCTTAAAAACATGGAACTATAAATAATATGTATTGTTAGCTCCTTTCTTAAAGATACATTCTGTGTGTTTGATACTTTTTATCAAAAGATTTTTTTAAGGTTAGTTTATTTATCATCTACCCGACAACATGGCAAATTAAAAGACTGCAATTATTACGATGTACTTTTACAACGTGCTGAAGTTTGTGGGTAACGATGATCTCTTATTCACTACATTATTTTATATTTTTGCTACCTCCCTAAGAAAGATTTCAGTGTTCTCTTCCATGAAATTCTGTTTCGAACGAAAATTCTTTGACCTATGATTCTATGAAAATTTTATTATATTGATTCTGTTTCGCTTTTCCAGTTTCCATTCATTTCCTTTCATTGAATCAAGAAATAGTACCTAGTACAGTTAAGAGAAATTAGGGTAATTTTATGTTAGTCAAAATTTCTTTAATCTCGCCAATCTTATAACATTAGCCTTTAACGAATAGTCAATATTTTAACAATGCAGTGACATATACCTTTGTGTGAATGAATGAATACATTAAAATATTTTGACACAAAATAATTAAGATTAGTTCTAAAAAAATCGATAATTTTTATTATAATACTTTTAAAAACTTATCTAAAAAAACTAATAAATAATGATCAAATATGTAAACACAAACATACTAATACAAACAACAAAATATCATGTAATTGTGTCTATGATTAGGCTAGTCAAGAACAGAAATGTTTAAACAAAAGATTACATAAACTAGAAACTTTTTGTTCATAATGAAAGCATCATATTTAATTTTCTATTCACAAAAATAATAGCTTATGTTATTTAAAGTCCCAAAATCTTAAAATTTCATTTAGAGTTTTAAAAATGCTTCATCAATTCCTCTGCTTCACTTGAATTCAGCCAAGGATTGCAATTCAAATTATGCCAAGGGCTGCAATTCAATAATTCAAACAAGATTTAGCGAGTTATCACTGGTGCCCGGCTAACATTGAAGTACCAAAATTAGTGAGAAAACGGGTTCATCGGACAGAGTTTCTGAAAAATGAACTTTTTATTTAAAAATAATTACAAAAATAAGGAGTTCAAGAATATCGTTGGGTGCAATACAGTTTAACAGTTTCTAAAAGCTATGTTCTCCAAGTCATGGAGAAATTTTAATGCTCATAAATATATATGCTACTTAAAAAAACTACAGTTATAGGCTATCAGATATTATGTAAAGTGATATCAAAATCCCTGGATCTGCAGATTTTCTAGTATTTTACGATTCATTACTAAGCTTTGCACAAAACCGTACAGTTTACTGTTCACTATTGAAACCATACACATAGAACTAGTGGTCACATTTAAAAAAAAAAAGGGCAGGGTGGATTTGCTGAAAAGGTTATTTTTCTCATGTAGAAGGACACTTATATGTCGAGTAAAGGGGCACATCTCGTTGAGTGAAAGGCACTCTTATTGTATTATTATTTGTCAGTTCTGAGGAGTGTTAATTTCAACTCTGAGCCTTAGTATTAATGATTTTAGTACCATTAGTATTAAGTTCTAAATTTACTGAGGGCATTTCAAGGAAGGGGGGGGGGAGGCACACTCAGGATTCACTGGCATATACTATCAAGGTAAACTGAAATCGTGCTGTATTTTTCAGAATATCATAAAATAATCTGATTGAAATAACTCTATTTTTTTTATATTCCACTTATCGAAACATGTGCCGTTCTGGAACGATTTTGAAATGGAAAATACATTATGATTTGAAAACACAATACAATATGTAGCTGCTGCATGTTTTTTTACTAAATTGCTTTAGAACTTGCAACACGCAAGTCAATCAGAGCAACAGAATTTCTGTTTTCAAAAATAAGGCAGGATAGGGAGGAGGCGGAGAAGAGGGAAAAGACAAATATTTTGAAAGAGAAATAGAGGGCACAAAGAAGCTACTGGGAAATGGGGTAGGACGCATCAGCAGTTTAAAGGAAAAGGGCAGGGTGCAACGCCCTTTGAAAAACATCAAATGGGAACACAACATAGAACATTGTACAATTAATCTGTACAAGTTGGCAGCTATCTAATGATTATCTGCAACAGTCCTTGTAGTATTTTTATTGGTTTGATTTTTATTACTTTTTTTGATTTATTTTTTATTATGGCCCATTCTATGTTTAGGTGTATTTGTGATTCACAAAACGTGGATCGATATTGATTGGAATATGAGATATTGATTGAAAAGATTGGCATAGCATATTGTTTTGACAAGGGCAGTTGAAAGGATCTTCAGAATTGGTGTAATTTTCCTACTTTATTTATTTATTTATTATGCTGCTATTTTTTATTTATTTATTCATTTGTTTTTACATTTATTTTTATGTTTGAAATTTTGAAATTTTCTTTTTGCAATCCTTTTTTACTGCAAGCAACATGTATATAGAGTTTTTTTTCTTTAAAATCTAAGTTACTCCACTCTGTTTTTTTTGGGTTTTTTTTTACTCTTTTATTCTTCAAAGTTTCAAGAAATATGCCAAATATAAGTACTATTTTTGTTTTATTTGTATTTATTCGTGCTATAAATGCATTTACGAAATTTATCGCAAATCTGAAGCATCAACGAAATACATTTTCAATTATGGCAATTAGTGATGCAACGAATAATGGTTAGATCAAATAACCGAATACCAAATATTTGGCCGAATATTCGGCTTTTTCGGCTGCTGAATAGTGAACTTATTTTTGTATAAAAACAAAACTTAGTATGCACTGTATGAAATGTATAAAATATGAATAATATATGAAAATACCTAATTATAAATTAGTTAATTTAATAACTTATTTATACAAAATAAAAATAAACTTCTAAATTACAATTCAAATAAAAAAGAAAATTATGTTAGCATATAAGAAGAGAACAGAATCCTTTAATTTGGTTTTTTAGAACATTTTTATTAAGATTGATTGTTTATAGTGTGTCTTTTGCACTAATTGCTTCTGTATACTGACATGATTTGCTGTTTATGGGAGTGGCTTGTTTGTTGCATTCCACAAATCATCTGTTCAATTGAAAAATATTAATAGCTCATTTGAAATCTTTTTACCACCTCATTCTGCTTGTCATCATCTTCACTTCCATTAGACATATCCCTTGGCATTATGTCACAAATCTCACTGCCAGTCATCTGATCACTTACAGGAGTATTGTCATCAGCAATTAGACAATCTTTTACTCGTTCTTGATCCAACAATTGAGCATCTGAACATGAAAGTTCTTTAGCTTAGTCCAGCAGACCTGTAATAATTTCTTTCTCTTTTTAAATTTTAAAGTCTTCAACTTCATTCTCATTCACACCATTAAAAAATATTGCACGATTTTACGTTTTTGAAATGAAACAAATTATTTTTCAGTTATCATTCTGCATTCTGTATTTCGGAGCATTCTGGATACGGGGTTTCCGGATAACGAGTCCCATATTATAATAAATTTTGCTATTTACATCTGAAAAAATATGTGGGTTTTAGGCGTTCACCAATTTTAGGGTTACAGATATAAGGGAGCCTACTGTACCGGTTTCATTTGGTTTTGGAAAGACTTATCTCTAGCTCATTGTAATGAAAAATAGTATTACATGCACTGATATTGTAAGAGTGTTTTTTTGTGTGATAGTTTCGATACGTATATATTATCTGGTCTCAAGTGATATTCACTGCACCAATAATGGCATTGAAAGTATTAGTTACAGTGCAGTTAGATTAGTTTTTTTTTTTTTTTTCGTTTAACTGCATAGTTAATGTTACATAATTATTTAACATGATATGGCATAGATGTAGATGTAACATTTTTATATTCATTGATACTGTGTATTTATATTGCATAATATTTATAAATATATTCATCCTGGAGTTTGTAACAAACCGTAAAAAATAAAACTGCCATTGTTTATTCGTAAAACCCGTCAATGATGTTGCCTGTTTGTATTTAATAAATGTATTTTAAATCAATGTTTTTATTATTTTTGTTTGCTTTTATATTATCATTTTTAAAGATGTTTCATATTTATTAAATTTAAATTAAATTACTGCTTTGAACACAATTGGCGGACAACAAAACTGGCAATAGATAATCATTTTCATCCATCTCTCTTCCTGACCCAGATCTGAAGAATATGTAAGTACTGAAATTTCTTATTATATGAGGTGAGCAGTGCATTCCTCAACCTTCCATTATATCGTAGTTTGATGAACTAGAATTTTCAATCTATTAAGTCTTGTATCAAAAATATTTAAAATATTTATTTTGTGGTAATGATGCTTCATAATTAGTTTGAACGATTATTTATTCTAATGCCTATTTTCTCAATTATCCTAATTTCCTTAAGAAACGTCGTATCAAATTGGCTTTTTAAAAAATAATAATAAAGTAGGCTCCCTCAAATCCACAACCTTAAAATTTACAAATGCCTAAAATCTGCACATCATCACAGATGTAAACAATGAAACTTTCAGTTCAGAAATAGGGGCAAAATTACAGAATTTTTTAGTTTTGTATCATTCCATATGTATATTTATATGTAATTCTTGATAATATGAAGGAACTCGTGGTTTTTCATGAAGTATAAATTTATTTCTGAAAAGGAATAAAGATACAGCTGATATCACTGGTAATCTCAATCTTTTTACTAAACTTATTTATGTAATAATTAAGCTCAAGCTCTTTTGGTTATTAAGACTGACATTTTAATTTCGTTTAAAGGAACATGTTTCCTCTATAGTACCTCAAATTCAGTGTAATGTTCAGTTTTATTTGTAAATTATTGAAGCCAGGAAAATAACATAATAAAAGTCTCAATTTTTACAAAGCCTTTAAACACATTATTTTCAAAGAAATATCTAAAAGATCTTGCTGGTAGCAATGATTTTACTACTTCTGACTTAAACTATGTCAAGAACAAGAAGAATTGTTCTGTAGCTCCATCATTATACCTCATAAAGAACTAAAATGAGCAGTCCAGGAAAATGACATTCATTTTCAGTGACAATCATATTTTAATTATGGTAAATTATTTATAAAATTCAGAACTTCTTATCTTCCTCATATATGTGTTATATAAAGTATAATTAATAATTAGAAATTAAAAAAAACTAGAAAAAGATATTTGTATGGTATAGCAGAAAGCCTTTTACTTTGCACACATCACAATGTGACATGGATGCCAGGAAAATGACAATCTGAAATTTTAAGTCTTTTAATTGCTTTATTTTTGTGTTATTATGAATATAATATCTCTTGAAAATACTTCTAAGAATATTTTGTATTAGAATGTAAAAAGAAAATTGCATTATCTAACATTTAATAGACATTTTATTGTGCGGACTGCAATTTTCATATTTTGTGATATCGTCTGATATATGTTCTTGCAATCACTGCATGGAATCACATACGCAACATTGGTTAATTTTCTTTCGTCATAGTTAAATCTGTGACTATTTAACATTTAACAAAGAACTCAATTTATTGAACGGTTTAAAAGAAACTCCAATGTTAAATGATATCAAAACAGATGAAACTTTCTCTGAAACTCTAGTATCGTAATAGGGTAAACTGCTTAGGTTTTAACTGTTTAAAAGGGGGAGGGATTGAGTGTTTAAATAATACTTTAACTCTGACGTTAAAATGTATGTATATCTTACAGGGTTGTTTGCTTTAAACAACGCTGGTTTAAACCAAATGGTTTTTTAAAAAAAAAAAAACATGCTTTTTTTTTCATCTGGTTTTTTTCTCTTTTTTCCTAATGTTTTCATTTATTTTACACATTACTGAAAAACGCAAAATCAAAGTTATGCAGAAGCTACAAGCAAAGCTTTAGAAAAATGATGAATTAATAAATTTGTAAAGTGACAAAACATTTTTAATCAATCAAACTTTTCTTATAAGCTTTAAATCTACATGGCAGGCTAACTAATTTTTCTAAAATTCACTGGGAAAAAAAAATAAGTACCGTAATTTCCGGCCTATAATCCGCGTATTATCTGTTAAAAAACCTCAAAAATTTTAAGTGCGGATTATCTGTTGAAATTTTTTTAAGCAGAAGTTCATGTCAGACATCCAGATTCTACCGCACGATTGTCTACTGTCGACCATTCGCGGAGTTGCTCCTGATTGGTTCACATATGACGTGCTGCTAGTGGGAGTGGCTTCCGATTTTTATGTTATTTTTTTAGCCTTTTGGTAAAATGTTTCGATGCTGAACAAAGCGTTTCTCAACTCCTCTCTTTCAAAAATTTCAATCTCAATCATTTATGAAATATTGTATTGTTATGACGTTCAAAGTTATAATAATGTCTAAGAGAAAACGTGTTATTTAAAACTACAGAATTTAAACTGAACGTTATTTAAAAAGCGGAAGGTGATTTCGATATAGGTATTGATTATTAGCATAAATCTATAGCCAAATCGATATAGGTATCGGAATTATGGTAAACATAGGGCCAAATCGATGTAGGTACTGGAATTAGCATAAATCTATAGTTAAATCGAAATAGGTACCGATTATTAGCATAAATATATAGCCAAATCGATATAGGTATCGGAATTAGCATAACTGTAGGCCCAAAATCAATATAGGTATCGGAATTAGCATAAATCTATTGTCAAATATGAAAAAGCTTTTTAAACTGTAACGCGCTGAGTGTTACGATATACAATCACAGTAAAAAATAAACGTTATTATTTTTAAAATCAGTTGTTTTTTGTTTGCTTCAATGGGTCAATTTTTGTGAAATACTTTTCAAAATAACTTGTTAACATTGTGTTAATAATCTTTTAGATTACATATTCAATAAGAATTTAATCCGACACAATATATGTAATAACATAAAAGCATTATTTTAGATACTAACGTGCTATTGGGGATTAAAATATATAAAATTAAAAATAGTATAATATAATAATATACCACATCAATCATATCCAACGAAAACAACAACATTCGATGATTCGATTACAAATATCCATTGAAGCTCGATTATTCTGAAATGATTTAGATTTTGTTTGAGTCAATATAGACATGTATTCCCTCGTGTATGCCTATTACAAGAGTCATTGTTTGGAAAGATAAGAAGATTTTAATCCTGAGTTTCAGCTGTTTTGAACCATACCATAAAATTACAAAATAATCCAGCATAAATCTAAAGTCAAATCGATATAGATGGCGATTATTATCATAAATCTACAGCCAAATCGATCACAAGATATTCTACGTTTTAGATAAAAGATTCAATGGAAAAAAATTTTGTATTTTTTTAACTTGTAATTATTTTATTGTTATTTTTTTTCAATTATTTTAGTACAATTATCATTTAAATAGAGCAACTAAATAAATAGGGAGGTAGTTTATTAGTGGTAGTTTCGAATGTTGAAAAAAATGAGTAATCCCCGTATAGTCCGGCGTATAATCCGCGGATTATACGCCAATGCGGATTATCTGTTGAAATTTTTTTATAAGGGATAAAAATTGCGACTGCGGATTATACACCGGTGCGGATTATAGGCCGGAAATTACGGTAGTTAGTTTTCTTTCTTCATTTTTTAAGCCTTTTATTTTTAAAAATAGCCAAAATGGCAGATTTGAGCCAAAAATGCAGTTTTATTACTTAGATTGCTTGATTAATTAAGATTTACTAAGGATTACATTATGCCTCAATGATGACATAATCATAAGTAATTCTCTCCATTTGTTACTCTTTGTTCTGTATGCTAATGAATGATTGACTGTGAGTTTTCTTTGCTGTATCATGGCTATTGGGTTTAGTAAGCCTTTGTTTTTCATTTATCCTACATTGGGATTGGGGTTTTGTATTATGATTTTATTCTGTTACCAGTAGGCTTGGTACAGTTTAAATGAATTGGTTAAGCAACTGTTTTTTTAGAAAAAATCTAATATAATATTTTCTCATTTTTGTAATTTAATTGTTGCAAACTATTGGATATAAATAATTTCTACTTTTAACAGTCTTATCCCAGCAGTCACCGTGAGACATAGGGAGTCTAGGTTATATTTGTATGCATGTAGAATGCAAATTGCATGTGTTGATCGACATATCTGAAGCTCTAAAGAGAAAATTTAAAACATGTGAATTTAGCAAAGATAAAATAGATTAAAAATATTCAATATTTTGAATAAAATATTTTCCTTGGAGAGAACACAGATTATTTACAATTAAATAACATAAAATGACCTTTAAGATTTCAGTCAAGCTGTAAAAGAAAATTTTCCTGATTGGGGAAATTATCTTTTAAGGCTGTTCTCAACTGCTCTACTCAACAAGCGCAAAACACTTTGCCACAAACAGAAAGATATAAAATTGGAAGGCCTGACTATGCAGCCGATTTGGAATTTAACTGTGTTTTCCATTTTTGATAAATAAATTACCTCTTGAGTTATAAGCAATTTTGATCACGTGACAAAGATGTTTTTAATGTTTCTTGAGTTTAACCTTTCTTGAGTGGTTATTCTTCTTTCGTGTGGAAATTCGGTTCAAAACGCCCACTTTGACAATATTTTCAGAAAGATCTATTGCGTTTACAAAAGAAAAGAAAAGCACAGTTCCATTACATAGTTCTAAACATCTGCTAGTTTCATGCATTTCCGAACAAAAATAAATGAAAACTTATGTCATAAAGTTGCCCTTTTGGATTTGAGAACAGCCTTAAGAATAGAAAAGAAACTCAAGATATGAAGTCGAATAAGTGCACATTGAAAAATTGGGTGCTAGCGAAGCACCTGTTTATTTTAACTAAAATATGCAATAAGGTATATTTAAATCATCTATTGCATAATCGAATCCACTATGTAGATCTGACAAAAAAAAAAATGGGGGAAAATCAAGATAAGGTTTGCTTGAGACATAGGGTCACCCGTGGTAATTCCTAGTCACAGTCCTTTTTATGTTTTAAGAATGCTTCACCAAAATGAAAAAAATCATAGAGGTACTCTGAACTATCTTCATTGGAATTTATTTCTTAATTATGAGTTTATTGTTTATTTAATTTGAAAAAATTTTTTTTTTAAATGGCTTGTTAAATTTCTGTAAAATAACATTGGCCTTAGTTATGATACATTTTTACAAAGATCTTTGTCACAACTCAAATTTTAAATATTTTTCTTTTCTTGCTTTTTAGTTCAATTACCAACAACTTTAGCTATTAAAAAAGTCTTGAAATTTTTTATGCTATTTTAAATTATTTACAGAAGTTGGGCAAATTTTGCCCCATGTATCTGGGGTAAATCTTGGTCACTGGGGTAATTCCTGGTCAATGTTTTTATCATCATTTAATTTCTTTTTATTCTCATATTTAGTGATTTTAATTGTCGCAAACTCTTTGAGAATTAACTGCAAACACACTGTTCACCACATTTTAGTTAATTGTAGTTCTTAATAAAGTAGGATCACCCTTGGTAGTTCCTGGTCACTGAGTTTCTGGGGTAATTCTTGATCATTTTCGCTTTTGTTATAAAAATGACAATTTATGAAACTGTAAAAAATCTCAAAGATACTTTGAATCCTTTGCTTTGAAATACATGCCTTAATTATTCATTTAGTTTAAATTAAATATTTTTAAAAAAATTATTCAAAACTGCTACTCACATTTCTGCAAAACATCGATCTTGATTTTTACACATTTTACAACAGATCATTCATTCTTGAAGTTTTAATTATATTATTTCAACTAGTGACATATCACAGTCTTTAAAAAAGATTATAAAATTTTTCTCTACTATATTAAACACTTTTAAAAGAAGAAAACAGTAAGTGCTCAGAGAATAAGACACACTCTATGACTGAACAATTTAAGTAGAAATACTATCTCATTGCAAAATGGTGCATAAAAATATACATAATGCAATAGATGAACCTAATTATTATGCTGTGTATTATATTAAGAGGCTGCTTCGGTCAAATGAAAAGACCCGTTCGCCAATGCTAATCCTATGGAAGAAATTTATAAAGATATCTCGGTCGCATTTCAGTATTTTTAAATTATTTCTTTTGCATTGAATAGTTGAGATCGATCCGTATACAAGCCGTTTTTTACTTTTTCGATTTTGATTGCAGATAGGATTCTTTTACTTTCGAAACCGGTTCTGAAAAAGGAAAGAGTCCTCATAAGAAATACCTATAAACAAAATCGAAAAAGTAAGCAATGGCCTTTGTACAGATCGATCTCAACAATTCAGTGCAAAAGAAATCGTTTAAAAATATTGAAATGTGGTCGAGATATCTTTATAAATTTCTTCCATAGGATTAGCATTGGCGAACAGGTCTTTTTGTTTGACTGAAATAGCCTCTTAAAGGTCTGTATTGAAAATTTCTTGAAAAGGGAGCCGAAAACTTCAGTTGGCCTAAGCAAAATAAAATTGATAACAAACATTCAGTTATATTTTGTATGGAGCAATAAATTTGTAAGTTATTAATAAATCCATTCCCAGTAGATACTAATGAAGTAATAAATACTGCCTATAAATGTTGTAAAAATGCATAAAATTCCTTAGCTAATTAATGTTTTGTAAAATGTACAAGAGTCTTTTGCACATCAAATAACTTTGTATTCATGCCCAAAACAAAGTCTACGCGTAATTATTCCATAATTGTGAGATGAACAAAACATTTAGAAATTGGTTCTACTTATTTTATTACTCAGTCATAAAAAAATTAACTGTAATACTTTATTTACATGAAAAAGAATTACCCCATTTCCGGGGTAATTCTTGGTCATTTAAAAATTATAATTATTTTAATTATAAGTGCATATATATTTAAGTAAGCATTTTATAATGTAGCTATCAGAGGGGGCTTATTCCACAAAAAAATTGGGAACAATACCTTTAATAGTTTTTATAATAATTAGATGTTGGTGCTTTTTGACGAGGAATTATCCCGGGTGACCTTACATAAAAAAATTCAAGTGAATATCTTTGGTAATTTCTGAGAAAAGTACATTAATTTAACACGGTAGGTATGGGGACTTCCAACTGCCCTTAACAAGAATTACATATTAAAATACCTGCAGAAATAATATAAAAATAAAAACTCTGTAATTTTGTTCCTACACCTGAACTGAAAGTTCCATTGTTTACATCTGTGATGATGTGCTGATTTTATTGTTGCGGATTTGAAGGAGTCTACTGTACTTGTATTTAGTATGCATTATTTCCACTCATTTCAACTACTGATTAGTTCAAGGTCTGTCTGTCTTTTCATTATTTATGTTGGATTGATCTAATTTGAGGAGATTATATTGTTTTTGCCCTAACAACCTTTAAACAGTGTTTTCTCCATCACATAGATTTTGAATGAAGTTTGATATAAAGAATGTTCATTTTTTCCCCCCCGAGCATAAATTTGTAAAATAATCCGATGTGAATCTTCATACCAATTCTTTTATAACTGTTATTTCATGAATCGTTCAAGAAAACTTCTGTGGGACAATTAAAGAATGTTTATATGCCTCCCTGCATAAAGTGTATTTTTTCCAAAAATTTCCATCAAAACAAAAACTGTCGATACTTTTTGGGTGTTCTCCAATCGAATCATGCATTTCATCAAACTATTTTTCCTATCATTTTGAAAACATTTTAGTGAATATTTCAACTTGAAAATGAAAAAAAAAATTTTATTTGAAATGAGTAAGATTATGATTTATTTTGTAAAACAATGCCTTTTAAACAAAGGGTCATTGCAGTTTTTTTGTTGATGTTTATTTTGACATTTGCAAAGGTTTTTTTTCTATTTTATTCTCTCACTTACAGACCCAGAAAAAGAATCAAAAGCATTATTATAGCAGCCTTAGATTAATAAATAATTGAACATAGGATAAAATAATGTTTTCCTACGTTTAAATGAATAGTTTTTAAAAATAAATTATCATAACCGAAGTAATTTGAACTGGTGCAATCCTGTTCTGCAAAAAATCCAAATAAGAGAAAGGGGCATATTTTTTATTAAAAAGGGTTCATAAGTGCATCTAATCGACCTATAAAAACGTTTGCTTTTACTTTTTATTATGTTCACACATTTTTTTGCAATTTACAATACATAAATTAATTTTTTTTTAAATGTTGCATTACATTTGTCTGTTTTGTTCTTCACTTGATTTGCTGACGAGCTACTACCTCAATCCAAGGCCTCATTATAATTATTTTAAAGCATGGTTGTAATTTGACCAAAGCAATTGTCAAAAGTGGTTTTAACCATCTAAAACTGGTCAAAGTTGGTTGAAACTCTATTAAATAACTTTAAGTTACACAAAGTATCAAACTATAAGCATATTTCAGTGAATATGAATGCCATATTATCTTTATATGTGTATCTATCTTCTATTTATATAAAATCCAAGTCTCTGTGTGTCCCTCACGATTCCGGTAGGACCGCCTCATTGAAATGAGTAATTGTTAAAAAATACTAATGTAGGGTTACCACAGTAGCGCCAAATGTTAGCCAACTTTGTGACAGCTGGCTAATTTGGCGAAATTCCCATTTAAAACCATTTATCTTTCATAAAGGAGGTCTCCGAAATTTAATCTAAACTCCGCACTTTTAAGATATTTTTTCAAAATGTATGAGTGAGAATTTAAAGTACATCTTTACATCTTCCTCCCGATGCTACTAATAAAATAACCGCCAATAGATGACGCTGTACTGTGTGAGCTCCTAACTGTGTGATTTTAATGTGCTTTAGGTACTTTTCCAGTATCGGTGCCTTGGCGAAAAAGGAAATTTGGCAACATATTTTCCGGGAACCTATCCACTGTTTCATTTTATATACACACGCATTTTTTTTCGATATTTATGCGATTTACTTAACATAAAAAAGCCGTTTCTCTAATTTTATACAGAAACAGATGTAATTTGTACATAAAAACATCAATAATATACATATAAAATAAACATATAAAACAAACAAAAACGCTCATCAAGCTTGTTTTCATAGCTGTTAATGTGATTTGACAACAAATCTCGATATTTTCCCGTTATACGGACACCATGCCAAAATGTATGCTAATGCGCCAATTATTTCAAAATGCTAAAAGATATTTGTAATTTTATGCTAGCAGTTTAATATGAGTTTTATTTTATTGCTTTATTTTATAACACTTATTTTAAGTATATATTTGTGATTTAATGAAATAGTTCGTAAAAGTCTGGAATTTTCAAATGTTATATTTTTTTAATGCTCACTTTAGTATCGACATGTTTTTCTTTTATTTTTCAAATGCTTCAATTCACGTGATTTTCATTTTGCGCCCACTATTACGCTTGGCGACAATGGTATCCGTATAACGGAATAGTACCCAAATCTCACTTTCTGATGCCCAAATTACACCAAGCTTTAAAAATAAAAAACGCCAAAGCCCCTACACTGGAACAGTACCAAACTGTCTATTATTTTGCGCTAGCTGTGTTATATTTTGTACTATATGCAAGGGGGTTGGAGCGAAGAGTTTAAACATTAAATATTAAAGTTTTGGCACAGATGTCATATACGCCCCATATTGGCGCGATTTTTTTCTGACGCCAATGCCATATACACAACACACAACGGGTACTTAACTGGCGCCAAAGTGTCGTTATTTTGCTTGATATGGTAACCCGGATGTTGTTGTTTATGCTGTTGATGTTTTCGCCAAATTGGCGTATATGACAACTGTGCCAAAGTTTCTATAAAGCAGTATAAGACTAAAGAAGAAAGAAAAATCATGCGTTAAGCATAGAATATGAAACACTTTCCAACACATCCTGAATGCTTTAACAAAACTTCGTTATTTGGGGAAATAAGATAACTAAGTAAACATTTTAGAAGACGCATAAAATGTTTTAAAAATTGATTTCAGCAGTACCGTCCATAGCCAATAGTACCGTTATTACATGCCACTATTTAGGTAAAATTTAATTTAAACTACTCTTAAAACTACTGAAATCACATTTCCAGATATTATCATCCATAGACGGTTATGTATCCAATTCTTTGCGTGACCATGTATATCATTTTATCTATATTCTACAAACATTTCTTAGTAAACTAAATGCAGTTCAGCGTAAAAATGCATAACTCCTTTAAAAACCACCTTTAAGCAATTTACTCTCATACTCAGTAACCCTTACGAATTCTTTTGTGTGGCCCTGCATATGAACTGTAGCATTTATACACACAGTATAGTATGCATAAATGTAGTGAAACATAAAAGCGCATATCATAATTAAAAATGCATTTCTAGCAATCATTGCTTACGTACAATACTTCGTAGAAAAGTTTCTTGGCGAGAAAGAAGTTTGCCAACGTATTTTCTGACAACCTATTTACTGCTTCATACTCACAAGCAATTTTTTCCATATGTATGCAATTTATTTGGCACAGATGTCATATTCGCCCCATATTGGAGCGATTTTTTTCTGACGCCAATGTCATATACGCAATGTATACTTAACCGGCGCCAAAGTGTCGTTATTTTGCTTGATATGGTAACCCGGATGTTGTTGTTTATGCTGTTGATGTTTTCGCCAAATCAGCGGCGGAAAAAAAACGCGCCAATATGGGGCGAATATGACATCTGTGCCATTTATTTAATATAAAAAAAGCTATTTACCTATATTTACAAAGAAACAGAAGTAATTTTTGCACAGATGTCATATACGCATCGGAGTTGGCATGTTTTTCTCTGACGCCAATTTGGCAGAAATCTCTCTTTCGAATACCAGTTACTTATATATTTTTAAATTATTTGCTATCATTTTGAAAAGGAAATAACTATAAATAAATAAAAGTTTGAATAATAATTATAGAACAAAACAGTTTATATAATTAAAAACAGAAAATAAAAGTAAATAAACAATTTATTAATAAGTAAAAAACAATAGCCGGGTTACCATAGCAGGCAAAATAACACCATATTGGCGCCAGTTAGGTATCCCGGTTCATATCTGAAATCTGTGCCGTAATTTGTATATAAAAAAATATTATATGTATTTAGAAACGATTTTTTCTATGTATATAAGTGCATATATAAACAAAAATAAAAGTTCATTAGATTTGTTTTCATAGCTGTTTATATATTTTGGCAACATATTTCACTTTCTGATGCACAAATTGCGTCAAGCTTTTTTTAAAAATGCTCTATTATGGGAAAGTACCTAAATAAATAATTAACAGAAATAACCAATTATACAAACTAAAACTTTTGGCTTAGATGTTATATATTCCCGCGGTCGCCATCTTGAATTTCTTGGCGATTTTTTGTTGGCATTTACCGAAAAGGCAACCCCGGTGAGTGATGTGTTCTGGCAACAACGTGAAGCCTAACATGGGTATAAATCGCTGCTTGGCGACATTTACTACTTGGGGCAAAAGGGGTTTTCACGACAAGAAAAAATCCAAGATGGCGGCTGCGGGAATATATAACATCTGTTCCAAACTTTTTATTTCGAGATCAAAGCATTGTTTTTAATTTCAATTAAAAATACATATATCCTTGGATAATTTCAGTTGAAATGAATATCTCATTCCATAAACCGATACAAACACAAGTGATTCATTCATCGTGAAACGTAAAAAATATTAAATCATTGAGGTAATCATACACAAAGTAAGTTCTCCAACAATCAATGGACAATATTCTAATGACGTCATAGTAGGTAAAATGGTGGCGGTATCGTTTGTTTATGGTTTGAAATCACAAAGATTGAATTTTGCAATGTCTCTTAGTTACATTATTTTATTGTCATATTTATGAGCTCAGAACAAAAGCATATTTTTTTTCATTATTTAGTTCTTAAAGACGGAAAAAAATTATAAATGCATGATTTAAAAAATTTAAATAATTTTCGGTACTTCTTAGTTATCCCGTCGACCAAATTACTGTCGCCAAATTGCAAGATTAATTGCCAATAATGGTTGCTATTAATTAATTAATTGTAAGATTAAATGCCAATAATGGCCGATAAAACAATTAATTCGACGTTTTATTTGTATTTTTATTAATCTTTTGCTAATTTATTTGTTCTTTCGTTATTTAAAATAAAAAATTATGTCAATGTGTATAATTTGGCGAGTGGTTTGGCGATTTACATAATTTGGCGAAATTGGTCGACGGGATAACTAAGAAGTACCTAATTTTCTTTCTTAATAGTAAAAAATAACATCGGGAAGTAACAGCGGATTTAAGCTAAATAAGTTTAACTGTTTAATTCTGTTGTAATATTCAAAATAACTGTATTTATTAGATTTCAGTAAACAACATCAGGTCCCGATTAAACTTTGAAATTAGAGAAATTACAATGTCATTTCAGGACCTTTCTTTTGGAGAAGCTTTTCTAAATTCCACATATACATGGAAACTCTTCAGTGTTAGAAATATTATTCTTAGGACTGATATAACATGAGAACGGCCTGCAATTTTACACAAGTTTTTGAAAGCTACTTTATATCAGAAATTTTACTAAAAACTGGTTACTTTTTTGTTATAGCGGCCCACACTATTAGGATTATGACAAGTTTCAGCCAATTTCGCCAACGTCGTAACCAAGATCGTGAAGCACACACACATATAATATCATTTCATGAAATCGTATACGATAATTTAATAGTTTTTACCTTACTTCAAGTGTGTAATTTATTTATTTTTAAGGCTTAACAATCTAAATTGTCCAATATATGAATTTAAAAAAATGTAAACAAAGATTGAATTGACATGACCGCAAAAAGCCTCAAATCTGCATAACACTTGGAACCAAACTGTGCAGATTAGTGGTCTTCTTCTGCACACAATTTTTCATAAATGTGTTTCGTTCTTAAAATGTGTTATTTTCATCTATCACTGCGGAACAAGCGAGAAAACTCATATTCTTGCACATGAGTTGTATATATATTTATATCTAAATTTCCGTCATTTTTGACGGGCTACCTTTCTAGTATGTATAATAATTATTAAATATAGTAAATGGAATTTTTCTGAATCTTGTGTAATGCAGGGTTTGTACACATTTCCTTAAATAAAAATCAAGGACGAAAAAAAAAAAATGTAAGGACCTACAAATTGTATAAAACTAATGATTTATAACACACATTTTTAATACGGTGTTTCACTTTTGTAAGTAAGTTTTAAAAATTAAAATGGCTGGGAAGGTGGTGGGGGGGGGGGGGTTTCATATGGCCAAAAAAATAAGTTAGTTATTCAAAATAACAATTGCAGCCGAAAAAAAAAGAAATTTAAAGATTGTAAACTCAGTGTGCAGTGGGAAAAAAAAGGGTAGGTGGTAGAATTCAAAATTTAAGAAGGGGGAATTATGATGATTAACTGCATTGCGACTCCATATTGTAAGAAGGTAGGGGTACAGGAGAGGGAAGTATTTATTTTAGAGGGGGGAGAGTTCAATTAGACGATTATTTATTCATCATAACTATAGAGTTACAAATAGGGCAGAAAAAGTAAATATTAAAGCGCTTCAATATTTTTAATTTTGTGTATTTTCTATCAAGGACGAAGGAAAAATCCAGAAATTTTGGTGAAGGGGGGAGGGGGGTAAGAGAAATTTAGATAAGCGATTATTTATTATTACTATATTAAAACAAAAGTAAACAGAAAAGTTTTAAAGATTTTTGCTTTGTAAGCTGGGGAGAGGGGTGGGTGTGTACAAAATGAGAGAAGCATTTTTTAAATGGGTGGGGGTAGAAATAGGTTGATTAGATGATGGCTTAGTTTTGTATCATTACAAAAATTGGGACCGAAAAAAAAAATGAAAATGAAAAAGTTTTAAAGATTAAATTTTATTTAGTAGGAAAGAAGGAAGAGAGGCAATTTCGGGTGGGTGAGAGGATGTTAAATGATTATTTATTGTCATTGTTACAAGACAATAGAACAAATAAAGTTTTAAAAAATTAAATAGACACAACACACACACACACATATAAAATGTAAAACAATTTTAAATTCTTTAAATTTTGTATGCTAGGAAAGGAAAAAGGGGCTAAAGGAGAAGCGGCAATTTTGGATGGAGGGATGATTTTAGATGTTTAATTACATATTGATACTGTAAAAAGTAACAAATAGAGCAAAAAAAAATAGAAGAAGAAGAAAGAAGACATTTAAAGATTTTAAACTTTGTGAGCATGGGGAGGGTGAGTAAAGAAGCAGTTCTTTTTTGGGAGGTTGGGATTTCCTTAGGTGACTTGTTATTTACCTTACTAGAGATTTACTAATAGGACACCGTGTGTGGGGGGGAGAGGAGAAACGTCAGTTTTGTGTGTTTGTGGAGGAAAATTATGTGATTGATAATTTATTGCTGGGATAAAGTAAGAGATCAGAGAAATTTCTTTTACAGATTCAAAACTTGTTGATATTGGGAGGGGCGCATGGGTGCAAGTTTTCGGTTCACAGGCGGAATTCCGTCTTTTGAAAATTACCAAGGACAGAAGTGGTATGGAAAAATCTCCGACGATGGGGAAAAAATCCGTTTTCAGATTTCTCAGGATTTGTCCAGTATGTTTAAGAATCGGGCTTAAAAAACTCCACTTTTTGACCATCCCATTTAAAAGTTTGGTTAGATTCTGAAAATCCCAGCTTATATTTTTTTCAGTCATGCTACTTTTCCGCACTGTAAAAAAAAAAAAATTCAAAAACGTTACTTATTCTAGTGAGGCAGCAATGTGGCCCACAGTTCTGTTGTGTTTCCGCTTATTTCGGTCAGTTACCGTAATGTTTCCGCATATTTTGGTCAGATATCGTAATGTTTCCGCATATTTCGGTCAGATATTCGCAAATGTTTCCGCATACTTCGGTCAAATAGTCAGAAACTTGTCCATATATTTCTGAAGAATATTCCTTTTTAGTATTTTTAGAGAAATTTTAATGTTACGTAAAATAACAGATAGAGAAGAAAACTTTTTTTTAATTAAAAAGTTTTAAAGATTTTAATCTTTGGGTGTTTTGGTGCAGGAATGGGGGAAAGAAAGGAGAAAGCGATTTTTTTAAGGGGTGGTGAGAAATATAACATTTTAACAAAATTTATATGATCGATTATCCATTGTTACAATAAAGTAACAAATATAGCAGATTTTTTTTTTAAACATTTAGGAGTTTTAAAGATAACTTCGAACACTTTGAGTATGGAAGCAGAATTTCAGAAGAGGGGCAATTTAAATGCTTTTTTTAAAAAAAATCAGAAATCCAGTGAAACAAAAAGACTCTTGATTAAGAGATTATAGGAAAATAATATTAAGGACCTTTTGTAGATTTTGGATAAAAATAAGGACTTTCAAGGACCGTACGATAACTTTAATAATATTCCTAGCACAAACATGCATTTCATAAATCTTTTTCTTAAAGTGTAACTAATACATTACGATGTTTGGTAGGCAGTAAAGAAAATATTGATTTTGAATTTCTAAATTTCGTAATGCACCTGCTGAATGGTTGTGCCAACTCTACCCCAATAGAATGGTTATTTTGCAAGTTTGATCACATCCAGAATAAATTATGAAATTCTCTTATCTTAATACAACACCGATAATCCCTTTTTTATAGTTCTAAATAAAATTTCTTTAAAAAAATTTGTATGATAAAAAAAAAGTTGTACAAGTTAAAGTATATATAATATATTAAGTACAATTTGCAAACACTTGCAAATGTTGTATTCAATATTGTTAAATGTTATCGTGAAAAATCCTTTCAAATGTTGACTTAATTTATCATTTACCAAAAATAAATTTTCGTATTTTTGACCACTGATGGTCAAAACATATTTTGACCAGTAATGTTAAAACTGGTTTTACCCCTGGACCTGGTTAAAACCAATGTATTCCTACTTCGGAGGGAATTGATTCATAGTACTGGTTTGCAAGCAACTTTTTTAAACTTTAAAAAGTTTAAAAAAATGCTTGACAATATGAATAACTATTCGTACAGCTTAGAAATATTGAATTGTGTTGATTGGTGGTAAAATTGACTTGGGGCTGAATGTATGGGCAGCGAAGATGCAAAAACTTTGTTTGAATATCTTTCGTGAATATGCCGAACAAGTAGGTGGAATTTTAAGGAGAAAAAAGTGAATCTACAAGTTTACAATGAAATCAATTTTGAGTATTTATCGATCTGGATATGAGAGAGCCAGATATGGGAGTGTCTGCAGTATTGCACACACACCTACACATATGTATCTGTATCCATGAAAAAATACTCAAGTTCTATTGTATCTATGAACATATAATGTCATAATTTAATGTATGGATTTTTGTACTGTTTGAAGAAAGGCAATTTATCAAATATGATACTTAATTCAGAATTAAAATTTAGTGCTGTTTATTAAACAGTGGGTTGTTTATTATTTTCCTTTCACTTTTTAGATTTAAAGGTAGATAAACCTTTTTTGCTGAAGTTCAATAAATCATTTTCTTGGATGAAAATGGCGACAATTTCTTCATACTGATAGTTTGAAGATAGTTTCTGTTATCATTCAAAAGAAAACTTTTTCACTTAAGAAAATGTCTACGGAAGAAAATTCATCCTCTAGTGAACAGCATTTTGTGTCTCAAAATACTCAACAAGAAAATCCTTCCTCCGTCGGTACCGGAGAAAATATTTTTATTTGTGAAGTATGCTCCAAAGGATTCTCTAATAATGGTAATCTAAGAGCTCATCTCTTGATGCATACAGGAAAAAAACCTTTTGTTTGTGAAATATGTTCCAAAGGATTTTTTAGTAATAGAGATCTAAGAGTCCATCTCTTGACGCATACAGGAGAAAAACCTTTTGTTTGTGAGATCTGTTCCAAAGGATTTTCTACTAATAGTCATCTAAGAAGACATCTCTTGACTCACACTGGAGAGAAACCCTTTGTTTGTAAAATATGTTCCAAAGGCTTTACTACTAATAGTCATCTAAGAAGACATCTCTCGATTCACACTGGAGAGAAACAGAAATCCTTTGTTTGTGAAACATGTTCCAAAGGATTTTCTAATAATAGTGATCTAAGAAAACATCTCTCCACTCACACTGGAGAGAAACCCTTTGTTTGTGAAACATGTTCCAAAGGATTTTCTAATAATAGCGATCTAAGAAAACATCTGTTGACACATACAAGACAAAAACCTTTTGTTTGTGAAATATGTTCCAAAGGATTTTCTAATAATAGAATTCTAAGAAGACACCTGTTGACGCATACAGGAGAAAAACCTTTTGTTTGTGAAATATGTTCCACAGAATTTTCTCAGAATAGTAACCTAAAAAATCATGTGTTGACGCATACAGGAGAAAAACCTTTTGTTTGTGAAATATGTTCCAAAGGATTTTCTAATAATAGAAGTCTAAGAACGCATCTCTTGACGCATACAGGAGAAAAACCTTTTGTTTGTGAAATATGTTCCAAAGGATTTTCTCAGATTAGTCATCTAAAAGCCCATCTCTTGAAGCATACAGGGGAAAAACGCTTTGTTTGTGAAATATGTTCCAAAGGATTTTCTCGGAATAGTAGCCTAAGAAGACACATGTTGACACATACAGGAGAAAAACCCTTCGTTTGTGAACTATGTTCCAAAGGATTTAATGATAATAGGTCTCTAAGAAGACATCTCTTCATTCATACAGAAGAAAAACCTTTTGTTTGTGAAATATGCTCCAAAGGATTTTCTCAGAATAGTGATCTAAGAAGACATCTCTTCATTCATACAGGAGAAAAACCCTTTGTTTGTGAAACATGTTTCAAAGGATTTTCTGATAATAGTAACCTAAGAGCCCATCGCTTGACTCATTTTAGAGAAAATAATACCTTATCTTTGTAAAATATGTTCCAAAGGATTTTCTGATAACCATTATTTAAGAAAACATTTGTCTCATACCAAATAGTCAATTCCTTAAAATCTCCTATATTTTTATTTCCAAAATTTAATATTAACCCTGTATATCTCATTGCATTTACTATTATCACTTTTTATGAATAAACATTTAGTAATAAAAAAAATTACACTTCTTCTATGGCTTAGTGTCTTTTTGATAATAAGCAAATAACTGTCGACATATTCATTAGATTACCATAAAAATTTCTTGGAAGTTGCTTTTAATTTTTTTTCTTTCACTGTAAAGTAATTTTCCCCTAAAATAAAAAAAATTAATCTAACCTGCCAGGATAAATTGTACCTCAATAACTTATGTGATAGGAAAAGCTTTATTGAAGTAATACTTTTCAAAAAATATGAGAAGTGTGCTAAAAAATATGTTTGTATGAAAAAAAAATTACTAATTTTTTTAATTTTCCTCTTAATAAATTTCTCAAGGATTTAAATGAAACATATCTCATTATCAGGAGTGGGGAAATACATCATTTCACTTGCCACTGGCGAGGGAATTTTTAGGTAGTCTTCGAAACCAACTTTACGTTGCATTTTGCTGGCTGGTAGAATAAATCCTTGTTTGGTAAGATTTTCTAGAAATTACCCATCCTTGCTCTTTATCATGTATTTTTTGTACCCGTTATGACCTAAGTATTTTTTTTAATTTATAAATAATGAATTCGATATTTATTCGGCATGTTTACTAGATTCATAAATAATGGTTGTATACTATAAAATGTATAGGCTAATCATCTGTGCACTTTGTTTCTAAAACCTTTTTTTTGCTTATTTTTTATGTCTTGTATCATCAAATAGAGACATTTTTTTGGCACGGCAATATTCTCTCCTATCATCATGCCAAACCAGTGGCCGAGAGGTTCTGCTCTCGAAGCTGGTAGATGGCCCAATCGTGCCCGTCGGCCTAATCGTTCGCAGTTTTCGTGGTTTTCTTCGAACCATGGATTTCCATGCGTAAATACGGGTTAGGTTCCCTTAGAAAGACCCCCACGAAGGGCATTCACCCCCTGGGCCTATATCACTCGAGTAGATAACTGGTCGTCAAAAATCAACCATCTCCTATCATCATATGTTATAATAGGAGCAAATCTTGTGTGTTTGGAAATTTTATCTAAAAAATATCTGTGATGAACTTGACTAAATTTTGTATTGTACCATTTTGAGGTACAAGAAGACCATTGGTATAGGTCTCATGGTTGAGAAATTTCGATGAGTGGGTCATTTTGGTATCACTATGGGTCATTGTATTTTAATGGGAATGAAGGTTCAAACAGTTATTAATAATTAAGAACAGTTATTAAGAAATTTTTTCAGAGAGAAACATTCGCCTTGCATACAATATTTTAAATGAAAATCAATTACTTTGAAATTTGATTTTCATTTGAAATAGTTATTAAGTTGTTGAATAATTGACAGTAAAAAAAGTCGCATGGCTGCCAACATTTTGCCAGATTTGCCAGCAAAATCAAATTTCAAGATTACCAATGCCAAAACGCATGCTTGGCATCAAATTAAACAATCTCACCAAATTCGTCAGCCTGCTGAGAATGTTTTATTTTATCGAAAGCTAATTTTGCCCGAGCTTCTTTCGTGCTATGTTATAATGCGTGCAAATATTTGTGAGTGTATGCAAATTTTATCTAAAAAATAACTAATGATGAGTACTAAATTTTGTATCCTACCATTTGGGAGTATGAGAAACCCCAAATGTTTGAGAAAATTTGATGAGTAGGTCATTTAGGCGTCACTGCAGGTCAATGGATTTAAGGTTGAAATAGTTATTAAGTTGAACATTTTTTTTAAACTGCTTATTACAAAACTAGAAGATAGCCCGTCATAATGACGTTTTGCATTTTTAAAAGAATGATATAGCATTGCATTATCAAAATAATTATGAAGTAATAAATTTTATCTGACTAATAGTGTCGGGTGGGGTAAAATAATTATAAAAACAGCCAATTTTTTATTGATTTGCAAGAAAATGATTAATTGAACTGATAAAAAATGACACAGAATATGCAAAAGAACTTCACTCACAATATTTGAAGAACTATTTAAAAAAAATACACATTACAATAAAATGGCTGATTTTACCAAAAGATTCTCGGAATCCGCATGAGTTCACTCCGTAAGTGTTATACACTTAGTGCTATTATATGTATAATGCGAACGAAGTTGATAACATTCAGAATGAAACACAATTTCAATAGAAAGTTTAATTGTTTTTATTATTTGCCGGTAGCTGGCGCCAAAATAATAATCATATAACTTAAATTTTAAATAAGTTTATCTTAGATTAAATCCTGATTTTTTTAAAACATGCATAAAGAAACCTGTAATAAATTTTGATCATTATAAATAATATTTTATCGCATAAATAAATTGCAACTATTAATTGCATTAACAGATTTTTTTTTCTCAAATTCTTTATGAAATTACAAATTTATTTTCCTCACTAAATACAAAGTTTTATTTGCATTTATATATATGTATATTAGGGTGGTCCTTAAAAAATTAAGTTTTAAATTTTGTATGGGGCATCCTCCTAAAGCCTTCCACAATAATTCCCAAATTTTAAAACATGTTTTAAGGGTCGCTACCAAGCGTTGAATGTTTAAAAAAATTAAAAATTGACATATTTTACATTTTTTATATTCTAATTATAAATTATTAATAAAAATTCATAGTCGTTGCCAAATTGAGTCATGGTATGATATTAGGCTGTAAAGAATGTCATTTGTTTCAAGTTTCAACATATTTACACAGTCTGTTGTCTAAACATAGACAGGAGTATTTCATATCCACACGCTATTTCACTTCAACCTGGAAGCATTGTGAAAAGTAGAGACAGTAACATTCCGCCTTGAAAAATAGTAATGCATTATTTTTTAATATTAAATAGCTAAAATGCATAGACATTTATAAGGTAATGTTTATAAATTATAGAATTTTTTTAAATATTCGTAAAATGTCGTATTAAATGGCTATATTCGTATCAGAAGCCGATCAAGCAGAGACCAAAATTAAAGAAAAAAAGAGTTTTCGGCAAGCATTCTTTTGATTGTTCACTGGGATGGCAAAATTTTAGAAGAAATTTCAGGATCTGAAACTGTAGACAGATTACCTATTATTGTTTCAGTTAAAGATATTCACCAGTTACTTGTCGTTCCAAAACTTCAATCAGGAACAGGTTAGGCAATAGCTTCTGCTGTTAACGAAATATTGGAGTCGTGGGGATTACAAAGCAGGTAAAATGTATTAGTTTTGTCTTGGTCTATAACCTTTGTTAATACCGGATTATCAAGAGAAGCTTGTGCTCTTCTAGAACAGAATATGAACAAAGAAATGCTTTGCCATCATCACATCCTTGAAATACTATGTTTGTTCTTTATCTCTTTTGTATGAAGTTTATTGTATTCCTCCATGAGTGCTACCCCTATTTCGGCTTCATCATTAACAACTTTGACTGAAGTTGCTAGTGCACAACATGTCTTGTAAGATTAATTTTCATTCCAATTAATCACATGTGTTTAAAAAAAGTCTGAAGGTAAATCCATAATTTAAAAAAACCTCAGAGTGCTGCTTGTTGGAAAATCTTTTGTTGAAAATGTAAGTTGTTCATATTTTGTTCCAAAAGATCACAAGCTTATCTGGATAATCGGATGTTAAAAAAGGTTATATCAAAACTCATACATTTTACTTACTTGTAGTTCTCACGACTCTAATGTTTCGTTTACAGTAGAAGCTATTGCCTATCACCTGTTCCTAATTGAAGTTTTGGAACAGCAAGTAACTGGTCATTACCTTTTTGTGGACCAGTAATGTGTAATCTGTCTACAGTTTCATACCCTGAAATGTCTTCTTAAATTTTGCCATCCCAGTGAACAGCCAAAGGAACGCTAGCTGAAAACTCTTTTTTTTAAACTTTTGGGCTCTACATGCTCGGTTTTTGATACGAATATGGTCATTTAGTACGACAGTTTACGAATATAAAAAAATCAAATTCTACAATTTATAAACATTACCTTATAAATTTCTATGCATTTTAGCTATTTAAGATTAAAAAATAACGGAGAACAAGTCGGAATGTTACTGTCTCTACCTTTCACAATGCTGCCAAATTGAGGTGAAATAGAGTGTAGACATGTAATACTCCTGTCTGTGTTTGGACAATAGACTGTGTAAATATGTTGAAACTTGAAACAAATTACAGTCTTTGCTGCCAAATATCATACTATGACTCAATTTGGCAATGATTAAAGATCTGTATTAATAATTTATAATTAGATTACAAAATATGTGAAATGTGTCTATTTTTAATTTTTTTTTTCTTCTAATGATTCAAATATTGGTAGCGACCCTTGAAACATGTTTTAAAATATTGAAAATTTTGTGGAAGTCATTATTTTAAACGTAGAACAAAATATGAGGGCGCCCCATACAAAATTTAAATGTTAATTTTTTAAGACCACCCTAATGTATATAGTACACGGCATTATATATTCCTGATATTCTAATTACATTTTATAAGAAATATTCATTTTTTCCAATGTCTTCAGAATTCAAAGAACTTTCTCAAAAGAAAATTTCTTTTATTATTTTAACTACCGATAGTTGGCGCCAACAAAGCATAAACGTTAACAAAGAATGCGATTTATTTTTTAGACACCAGGCTACATTGCCAAACTACATCGTAAATTCGCCTTGCGAACAATTACCTCTATGTTTTAATATTTTAAAAGTTCGAGACAAATGAATCAATTGTTTGTTTAGTTTCATGGAGGGAGAGATTGAGCTACGAATCCAATTTCACCTGAAGTTATCTCAGAATATATACATATTTGAATGTAAATCATCTCTCAAATGTTAATTTATTTTGAATAATCTTTCTAAAAATGTAACACTTATGAAGTATTCGAAAAAATATTTTTTTAATAAAAATGGCCGAATAGTGTATGAAAAAGCAAAGTGACTATCAGGATCTGGATGAGCTCACTCCGAAAGTATACATTTAGTGCTATTATACACTGCTCAAAACAATTAAAGGATATTGCAGTTTTAGGTGGATTTTGTATCTGGTAAACTGTTTAGCTGATTGATACATGGTCGACAGTCATAGTAGGTTATATGAGAATAAATTACACATGTTTGGCAGAAAAAAATGCATTTTATTGCGCATTTGTGTACTAAAGGAAAAAAACACAATTTGTGCATATGAGAAAAAAAGAATAAGAAAAGGTGTTTTCTTCAAAGAAAATCATTTTCAGTAGGGGGTATGGTTTCCACGGGCGGCCAGCAACGTTGAACACCTTTGAGGCATGGACTCAATGAGGCTATTAATGACGAGTTGGGGTATTCTGCCCCACTCTTCCAGAAGAGCTCTTTCCAGTTCATGGAGAGTTTGTGGGGGTTGTTGGCGGCCAGAAACTCGTCTTCCTAGAGCGTCCCAAACGTGCTCGATTGGATTCATGTCTGGAGAACACTCTGGCCATTCCATTCGAACGATTTCTTCCTCGAGAAGGAAATCCTACACCAGGTTTGCACGATGTGGCCTGCAGTTATCGTCCATTAAAATGAAGTTATCTCCGATTGCTGCAGCGTAAGGGACTACGATAGGTCTGAGGATCTCATCCCTCTATCGGCGACCAGTCAGAGCTCCATCTCGAATGATGTAGAGGTCAGTCCGCCCGTCAATGGAGATGCCACCATACACCAACACTCCTCCACCTGACACTCCAATCTGACACTTTCGTGCACGAACGCAGGATTATTCCTACTGCTACGGTCCCTCCAGATGAAAATACGCCTATTGTCCGGATGCACAGAAAAACGGGACTCGTCAGAAAACAGAATATTGCTCCATTCATTTCTCCTCCAGTTGACATGCTCGGTTGCCCATTCCCTGCGGTCGCGACGATGCCTTGATGTTAATCTAACACATACCATCGGTCGGCGAGCATACAGACCTACAGCATGGAGCCGGTTTCGGACAGTCTGAGTTGAAATCGTGGTGCCTGTAGCCGAGCGAAGGTGTTGTTGGAGAAGAGTAGCGTTCATGGTTCGGTGTCTCCGAGCTGTTAACGCTAAATACCGATCTTCATTGGGCGTTGTTGCCCGTCTACTAACTTGCCCTGGTCTTCGGCCTGCTCATCCACTCTCCAAAAAACGGTTCCAGATCCTGGAAATGACACTTTGTGACACTCCAATGGCTTGCGCTACTTCGGCTTGAGTTTGGCCCCCTTCTAACCTACCAACAATTCTCAAAGCTTCTGAATCTGTCAAATGACTTCGCTGAGACATCGTACTCATCGAAACAAAGCAATCACTGAATGCCGATTATCCTTGTCTTCATTCTCTTTTATCCAGTTGAAAGTCAAATTTCATTCGCTGCCGCTGAAGCGACGTTTTTGACGTCGAACTCAAAATTTGCATACTCCACAGTTTGAAAACCAGAAAAATTTGCATTTGTGATTCTCTTCTTCTATTTTCGGCAAAAAAAATTTCGTTTATATCTTTATTTTATCTAAAACTTCAAATATCCTTTAATTGTTTTGAGCAGTGTATAATATTTATTGTAATGAACAGCCGTAAGTATACCATGATGGAAAAGGGGGTGGGGGATGACTTTGTTTTTATGCTTTCGTGAACTGGAAGTATAATTTGCAGGAAGGAATTGTAACTTATTCATTTCTTCTTCCTCTCCAAATGTGATTTATTTTTGTCTGTTTTCAATTATTTTTGTGCATACATTTTTTTTAGCTTTTTTTTTCTTAGTAACGTTACAGGTTTTTGAAAATGAATGGGGTTTTATACAAATGTTAAAATGCATATGCTGGTTGACATTGTCTTTTATTGTAAAGTGGCTTTGTTGTGGGTTCATGAACCTGTTGCAACACTGTTTCTTCAGAAAAAACATATTTTAACGAACCTTCAGGTTAACGATTATTATTATGAGGAAAGTGTTGATCACTAAAAAAAAAAAAGGACGACTTTTAAGTGTTATTTTTTGGAAACACACATACTTGTCAATGTCAGTTAATCAAAAAACACGAATTAGTCGAAAAAAAATAATAATTTAAACAAAATGCAGTACATAGTGTTATCAACTCGATAATGATTATATCGTTTTAAAAAGTTGATCTGTGTCATAGTGTAGTCAGTTGTCCTGTATAAATCGGGTCTCGAAATTCTCCGGACAGCAGTATTTTAAAGTAATTTTCTTCGCCCTATCTAATGGCAGAATTTTTGTCGATTAACGATGGCAAAATAAACTGTAAGAAGTGAATGGTATTTGGAGCCCTCATTTACGCGGTACACCTGGCAACACTATCTGTGTGTAACGCTGAACAAAGGATGATTGGTACCGTGTCTGTTGACATTCTAGTTCAGGGCCGTAACCAACTAGTAATGTCAGGGGGGGGGGGGTTCTGAAATATTTTTCTGGTGTTAAAATCTTTTAACAATGCATACCCCTTATGTAAAACAAATACAGTAAAACCTGCTTAAACGGAATCGTCTGTAAAAGAACCATTTTTAAAGTAACCGGAATATAACGGAATTCTCTATAACGAAATATTTAAACGGAGAAAAATTTGTTATCCGTGGTAAGGAGTACAAAACAATTCTTGAGCACGCACCTACTAAGATAAAACATATCTAAAATAGAAATTTTCTCCATCCCGCGAGCAAGAATGTAGTGGAGGGTAGGCGGGGATATATGCAGTATACCTTTTGGAATTTTTAAAGAAGTTCCATATACTCTCTGTATTTCAAATAAAATTATAGCGTATAATCTCTGTACATGCCCTACTGTCACAGCACAGCCGTGACAGTTTGCTTTAACAGGTTTGTACTGTATACTCAAGGCTAACTGTTTTGACTATTTAACATATTTTGGATAATGTAGTATGCAAAAATATTTTTGATTACATTCGCAACTCATATAATAAATAAAAATTATTAATTGGTGTTAAAAAAAATTTTAATAAGTTGATTACTTAACAAAAGTAGAATAAAGAAAAAGCATGCATTGAACACTGATTAAGGTTGTACTTTATAAGTTATTAATTATAATGGCAGCTTTTGACCTCAAATTTAGTCCATTCAGAAGTAATCTTTATTAACTAAAGAAAGGTGTTTATGTGTCCGGGATAGCTTGTAATCAATACCACACGTAGAGGTATGAAAATTCTTCGCAAATGAAAAGAGGGAGGATAGTTCAAAGCAAGTCGTGATGAACCTGGGGCTCAGTTTTTTCATGTTTTATTAATTAACCGTATATTAATTAAAAACCATCACAAAATGGTGCGAAACGTCACGGTGCGGTGGCCGAAATTCCATTCTGAAGTTTTCAAGGCCAGGAAGAACGGATTAATCTTGCTTTTTTTAGTTTTTTGAGGCCTGCTTCGTCTAGAGCTAGAGAAATGGATGTCGGGAAAAGAAAAAATATATACGCTGTATTATTATTTTTTTTATCTTTCAAAACGAGACAATCCGTTTAAAAAGTATTAATATTAATCCTTTCAAGAAAATTCTCTTCGAAACGTCGTTTCCCCTCCCCCCCTCCATATTTTTCATAGTTCGCATCCATTCGACCCTTCAAAATACGAGAAAAAAAAATCCCGACTTAAAGCTAGTAGCTTCTTCGCTACGACGGATTTTAACACCTTAAACTAACCTTTCGCTGTTATTCCAGTAAAACTTTAATTTAGAAATATTGATGTTTAAGGTAAAATAATTAGTTTTAAAATAAAAAAAAATCAGTTTTAACTTTTTAGCCCTAATATAGGAAATTTTTTGCTCCACGATTTTTGCAGTTTTTATTGCAATTTTTCACAATTCTTTTTCTTTTTTGAGCAATTTTTTGACAATCCTAAAAGGAATTGGGTTTCAAACATCTAGCCTAATATAATACACTTTTGTCTTTCTCGATTTTCAATGCGATTTTAAGCGTTTTGTCGCGTTTCACGCCGATTTCATTTAAAACATTTGTGAAAGATTTTCAGTTACAATGTGTTATCTCATTGTACTAAATTTTGTCCTTTGCTGTTTTTGAATTTTTGGCAATTTTTTTTTCAATTCGCATCCTTTAGTAAATTGTTTTAATCTTTTAGACCAATATATTAAATAACACCCTCATTTCAATAAAGTTTATTCAGAAACCGTTACAGCAATGTTTGAATTTTTTTTATTTTTCTATTGCGATTTCTTGTGTTTTTTTATGTTTTGCGGCACTTTGTTGAAATTCGTAAAATATATCCTGTTTTAATCATTTAGCCAAATATAGTGAATTTTGACCTCTGCAACTATTGAAATTTAAGCGACTTTTTATACGACTTTTAGCGATTCGTTGCGATTTTTTCATATTATCCGGTTTCAATCTTTTAGTCCAATACAGTAAATTTTCTTCTCTTTTCACTAAAAATTTCTCGAAATTCGTGAAGTGATTTTTTAATGTTTTGCAATATTTTCGCAGAATGTGCTTTTTTTTTTTTTTTTTTTTTTTTTTTTTTTTTTTGTCGTTGTTGCCCAGTCTCAACGACTGGGCGTGTCACAGGCGTGTCAGCTAGTTATAAGTATATAATATTATCTATGTAATTAATTATATATATATTAATTACATATTTTCAAATATACTTGAAAAATCTATTTAGGAAAATCTATTATAAATCTAATATCCAATTTTATTAAATACTTTTATCAGAGGAAAAAAGTTACATTTTTAGTTAGCGAATGAACAAAAATAAAAAGAAAGAAATATTTGAGAATGCTTATAGGAATAAATTACAAATATAACTTTGATGGACCACCTCTTTTTGAAAAAGGAGCACTTATCGAATTTTCTTTAATGTGAACGCCGCTCATTTTCGAAACTAATGATCAGTTTTCATTAAGTGTAAGCGATTTTTATACGCGTTTCCTTCATTTGTCTCAATTTTTTTTATCTCACTCAACAACGCGAATTTTCCTGACATTATCAAGAACTAACTTTCTTTCCTACTAGTCTAAAAAATTTCAGGTTTTCACATTAATGCGCGTAAGAATAAAAGTGCGTTCTCCGTTTTCCCTTAAATACTGCACACCGTGAGTTAAGCCTCTTTCTGCCGGATGACTACCATTTCGTTGCTGTCATGTAATAAAACCCCCTAAAGTGCCAAATATGCTATCATTTTCTGTTAGATTGTTTATTGTTATAGGAAAACGTAAAACACTATTCGGTTCCATAGAGCCAGATTACCTACAAATTTTATACTTTTATCAATGAATATTTTTCCTGAATATGTCAGAAAGTAATTGGCTCAGATTTGAAGACAGCTTTATAAAATGTAAAACACAGTTGATGTAAAACACATATGGTTATATGAACCTGAATAACCATATCTCTAAATTATACACCTTTATCAGCAACCCAATTTTTCAAAAAGTAACGGATTTCAACATCAAAACAGTTTTAAATACAATATTCACTGTTTAAATTAAGCTATTTTTGTCATAAGCCTTATAAAAAACTTTACGTTAATCATACTTTTCCGCTTAATGCTTACTTGTTATGTAATAACACATTTTTTTTTTCAAAGTTATGAACAAAAGAAAAAAAATGATAAAAGTTCAAAAATCAAACAGGAAGAAACGGGTTTCCATAATGCCGACATCCATAGATTGAAACAATTAATTGAGTCCAAACAATGTTTTTCTTATTCCATTTGTTTTAACTTGATAATCTTATTTCTTCGAAATTTCTTCTATAAACTTTCTTATTATCATATTTTACCGTTAACTAAATCTACTGTCAGCTAAACACGTGTTATCAAGTTGCAAGACATTAAAATCTATCAAAGCATGCTTTTACTGTCTAGAACTTCACTAATTACCTATGACCTTGAGTAACACATGTCCTATTTCTGTTCACCCAGACGAGAACATTACTTTTAAAATGTCACTAAAAAAATTCAAAAGGTTATATACTATGTACCAAAACATGAGGTGCTGGTTTAGTAGGTGGTGATCTGGTCTCGATTTTTTCCGAAAGGAATGTTCCTATTTAGCTAATTCGAGAATTTTACCACGAGATAAAATAAAAAAACTAATATGCTTCTGAATAGAATTTTTTTGACACATTCGATTCAAGGCGGTTTAAAAATCTAACCCTTTTTCTTGCAACTATTTTTTTCTCAGATTATTTAAAAAAAATATATTATTAAAAAAATAGTGAAATGTTTAGGGGGGGCTCTAGAGGAAGCTAGGGGGGGGGGCTCAGCCCATCTCGCCCCCATCTGCTTACGGGCCTGTTCTAGCTTCGTCTATAATCTTTAGAAAATCGATGTCTCAGCGGCGGCTTTCGTTTGCATTTGTAAGTCTTCCGTTAAAAGGCTACTTCAGTCATATGAAAAGACCCGCTCTCTAATGCTAATCCTATGGAAGAAATGTTTGAAGATATCTTGTTTGCATTTCATTATTTTATTTTTTTTATTTATTTATTTATTTATTTATTTATTTATTTATTTTTTTTTTTTTTTTTTTTTTTTTTTTTTTTAATAGCTGAGGTTGATCTGCACAAAACGATTTTTTTATTTTTTCGATTTTGTTTGCATTTTTTTTTTTTTTTTATGAGGATACATTCCCTTTCGAAACTGGTTCCGAAAGTGTTCTAATAAGGCTCTTAGAAGGCACTAGCTTTAAGCGAGAATTTTTTTTTTTATTTTCCCGTATTTTGAATGGTCGAATGGATGCGAACTGCGAAAAATATGGAGGGGGGGGGGGAGGGAAAAACGACGTTTCGAAGAGAATATTCTTGAAAGGGTTAATATTAATATTTTTTAAACGGATGGTATCGTTTTGAAAGATAAAAAAACAATAATACAGCGTATATATATTATCTTTTCTCTGCATTTATTTGTCTAGCTCTAGGCAATGCTGGCCTCGAAAAACAAAAAACAGCAAGATTAATCCATTCTTCCCGGCTTTGAAAATTTCAGAATGGAATTTTGGCCATCGTTAAGTTCTGCGACTTTTCGCACCATTTTGTGACGATTTTTTATTAACATACGGTTAATTAATAAAACATGAAAAAGCTGAGTTTTAGGTTCATCAGGACTTGCTTTGAACTATCCTCACTCTTTTCATTTTCGGAGAATTTCATACCTCTTTGTGTGGTCCAAGCTATCCCGGACACACAAACATCTTTCTTTTATTAATTTAGATTACTTCTGAATGATTAAACTTGAGGTTAAAAGCTACCACTATAATATAATAAATTATAAAGTACAACATTAATCAGTGTTCAATGCATGATTTTTATTCATTCTACTTTTGTAAAGTAATCAACTGATTAAAATTTGTTTTAATACAAATTAATAATTTTTATTTATTATATGAGTTGCGAATGTAATCAAAAATATTTTTGCATACTACATTGTCCAAAATATGTGCAATAAAGTGAAAACAGTAAGCTTTGAGTATACAGTACAAACCTGTTAAAACAAACTCTCACGGCTGTGCTATAGTCGTAACAAAACCAGATATACTATTCGGCAGAGAGCATGCCCAGAGATTATACGCTATAATTTTATTTGAAATACAGATAGTATACGGAGTTTCTTTAAAAAATCCAAACGGTACACGACTTTATATCCCCGTATACCCTCTACTACATTCTTACTCGCGGGATGGAGAAAAATTTTATTTTACATGTGCTTTCATCTCAAGTACGTGTTTGTCAATTGTTTTGTACTCCTTACTCCGGATAACGACTTTTTCTCCGTATAAAAATTTCGTTATAGTCCGGTTACGTTGAAAATGTTTCTTTTACAGACAATTCCGTTTAAGCAGGATGACCTACTCGTCAAATTTTTTCAAACATTTGGGTCTTCTCATACTCAAAAATGGTAGGATACAAAATTTAGTCCTCATCATTAGTTTATTTTTTAGATAAAATTTGCATACACACACAAACATTTGTACGTATTATAACATAACAGCAAAAAAGAAGCTTGCGAAAATTAGCTTTCGGCAAAACAAAGCATTACCGGGAGGTTGCCGAATTTGGTGACAGTGTTTCATTTGACGCCAATCACGCGTTTTGGCATTGGTAAATCTTGAATTTTTTTCTGCCAAATCTGGCGAAATGTTGTCAGCTTTGCGACTTTGTTTACTGCCAACTTCTCAACAACATAAGTGTTTGAACCTTCATTTAGGTCATGACGGGGACAAAAAATATATGATAAAGAGCAGGGGTGGGTAATTTCTAGAAAATCTTAACAACCAAGTATTTATTCTACCAGACAGCAAAATGCAATGTTCAGTTGGTTTCGAAGACAACCTGAAAATTCCCTCGACAGTGGAAAGTAAAATGATGTATTTCCCCACCCCTAATAATGAGTTATGTTCCATTTAAATCCTTGAGAAATTTTTTGAGAGGAAAATTTAAAAAGTTAGTAAGATTTTTTTTTGCATACAAACATATTTTTAGCACACTTCTCATATTTTTTTAAAGTATTACTTCAATAAAGCTTTTCCTATCACATAAGTTATTGAGGTACAATTTATTTTTCAGATTAGATTAATTTTTTATTTTAGGGGAAAATTACTTTACAGTGAAATAAAAAAAATTAAAAGCAACTTCCAAAAAGTTTTTATGGTAATCTAATGAATATGTCGACAGTTATTTGCTTATTATCGAAAAGACACTAAGCCATGGAAAAAGTGTAATTTTTTTATTGCTAAATATTTAAACATAAAAAGTGATAAGAGTAAATGCAATGACATATACAGGGTTGATACTCAATTTTAGAAATATAAATATAGGAGATTTAATGGAATTGTCTATTTGGTACGAGACAAAAGTTTTCTTAAATAATGGTTATCAGCAAATCTTTTGGAAAACATTTTACAAAGATAAGATTTTCTTTTCTCTAAAATGAGTCAAGCGAAGGGGTCTTATCAGAAAATCCTTTGAAACATGTTTCACAAACAAAGGGTTTTTCTCCGGTATGTGCCAACAGATGTTTTCTTAGGCTACTATGCTGAGAAAATCCTTTAGAACATATTTCCCAAACAAAACGTTTTTCTCCTGTATGCATCAACAGATGTTTTCTTAGGTTACTATTATCAGAAAACCTTTGGAACATATTTCACAAACAAGAATTTTTCCCCCTGTATGCGTCAAGAGATGGGTTCTTAGATTTCTATTATTAGAAAATCATTTGAAACATGTTTCAGAAACAAAAGGATTTTATCCTGTATGCTTCAACACATGTTTTCTTAGTTTACTATTCTGAGAAAATCCTTTGGAACATATTTCACAAACAAAAGGTTTTTCTCCTGTATGCGTCAACAAATGTCTTCTTAGATTTCTACAATTAGAAAATCCTTTGAAACATACTTCACAAACAAAAGGTTTTTCTCCTGTATGCGTCAAGAGATGTGTTCTTAGATTACTATTCCGAGAAAATCCTTTGGAACATATTTCACAAATAAAAGGATTTTCTCCTGTATGCGTCAACAGATGATTTCTTAGATAACTATTATTAGAAAATCCTTTGGAACATGTTTCACAAACAAAGGGTTTTTCACCTGTATGAATCAAGATATGCGCTCTTAGATTACTATTCCTAGAAAACGTTTTGAAACATACTTCACAAGTAAAAGGCTTTTTTCCTGTATGCATCAAGAGATGGGCTCTTAAATTTCTACTCGCAGAGAATCCTTTGAAACATATTTCACAAACAAAGAGTTTCTCTCCAGTGTGAGTCGAGAGATGTCTTCTTAGATGACTATTAGTAGAAAATCCTTTGGAACATATTTCACAAACAAAGGGTTTTTTCTCCTGTATGCGTCAAGAGATGGGCTCTTAGACTACTATTCTGAGAAAATCCTTTGGAGCATACTTCACAAACAAAGGGTTTTTCTCCTGTATGCGTCAAGAGATGGGTTATTAGATTACTATTCTGAGAAAATGCTTTTGAACATATTTCACAAACAAAGGGTTTTTTCCCCGTACCAATGGAGGAATGTTTTTCGTTTACAGTATTTTGAGGGACAAAGTGCTGTTCACTAGAGGATGAATTTTCTTTTGTAGACATTTTCTTAAGTGAAAAAGTTTTCTTCTTGGATGAAAACAGAAACTTCTTCAAAGTATCACTATGAAGAGCTTGTTGTTGTTCTCATCCAAGGAAATGACTTATTGAACTTCAACATGAAAGTTTTACCTAACTTTGAATCTATAAACAGAAAGAAAAATAATAAACAACAAATTTTTTAAATAAACTGCACTAAATTTTAATTCTGAATTAGGTAATTATTTTATAAGTAAGTTTCATTTCGTTAAACAGTATAAAAATTCTTACATTAAATTATCACATTATATATTGTTAGATACAACAGAACTTGAGTATTTTTTCATAGATACAGATACATATGTGTAGGGGTGCATGCAATACAGTAGACACTCCCATATCTGGCTCTCTCATATCCAGACCGATAAAAACTCAAAATTTATTTCATTGTACAATTGTAAATTTACTTTTGTTTTCCTTAAAACTCCACCTACTCTTTCGTTACATTCACGAAAGTTATCCAAACGAAGTTTTTGCATCTTCGCTGTCCATACATTCAGCCCCAACTCAATTTCTCCACCAATACAATCAATCAACGCAATTCAATATTTCTTATAAGATGTACACATATTTATTCATAATGTCAAGCATTTGAGCTATGCATTTTCTTTTCATAATTTTCTTTTAACTTTTTAAAGTCGACACTGTTTTTTATACATTTTGAATTCCTTTTTATAAAAGTTACCTTGCAAACCAGTACTCTGAATCAATTCCCCCGAAGTAGGATTGTATTGGTTTTAAACAGGCCCAGGTCTAAAACCAGTTTTAACCATCCTGGTCAAGATATGTTTTAACCATCCTGGTCAAGATATGTTTAGACCATCCTTGGTCAAAGAAAAAAAAATAATTTTTTAAATGATAAATTTAGTTCTACATTTGAAAGGACTTTTCACAATAACATTTAATAATATTGAATACAACATTTGCAAGTGTTTGCAAATTGTGCTTAGTATTATACTTTAACTTGTACAATTTTTTTTTTATCGCACAATTTTTTTTAAAGAAATTTTATTTAAAACTTAAAAAAAAAGGGATTACCAGTGTCGTATTAAAATAAGAGAATTTCATAGTTTATTCTGTATGAGATCAAACTTGGAAAATAACCTTTCTATTGGGGTAGAGTTAGCACAACCATTCAGCAGGTGCATTATGAAATTTACGAATTCAAATTCAATATTTTCATTACTGTCCACCAAATACCGTAATGTATTAGTTACACTTTAAGAAAAAGATTTATGAAATATTTGTACTAGGAAAATTATTAAAGCGATTGTACGACCCTAAAAAGTCCTTATCTTTATCCAAAATCTACAAAAGGTCCTTAAAAGTCCTTAATTTTATTCTCCTATAATTTCTTAATCAAGAATGAAACTCTTCTTTGTTTCACTAGATTTCTGATTTAAAAAACATCTAAATTGCCCTCTTCTGAAATTTTGCTTCCCTCCTCACGGTGTCCGAAGTTTATCTTTAAGACTCCTTAATTTTTAAAAAATATTTTCTGCTATATTTGTTACTTTATTGTAACAATGAATGATCGATCATATAAATTTTGTTAAAATGTTATTTAAATTCTTCACCCCCACCCTTAAAAAATCGCTTTCTCCTTTCTTCGCCCCTTTCCTACTCCCAAAAACCCAAAGATTAAAATCTTTAAAACTCTTTTAATTAAAAAAAAAATGTTTTCTGCTCTACTTGTTGGTTTATCGTAACATTAAAATGTTTCTAAAAATACTAAAAAGGAATATTCATCCGAAGTATACGGAAATGTTTCTGACTATCTGACCGAAATATGCGGAAACATTTGCGAATATCTGACCAAAATATACGGAAACATTACGATATCTGACCGTAATATGTGGAAACATTACGATATCTTACCAAAATATGCGGAAACATAACAGAACCGTTGGCCCACATTGCTGCCTCGCCGGATAAAGTAACGTTTTCGCATTTTTTTTACAGTGCGGAAAAGTAGCATGACTGAAAAAAATATAAGCTGCGATTTTCAGAATCTAACCATAATTTTAAATGGGATTGTCAAAAAGTGGAGTTTTTTTAAACCCGATTCTTAAACATTTTGGGCAAATCCTGAGAAATCTAAAAAACGGTTTTTTTCCCATCGTCGGAGACTTTTCCATACCGCTTCTGTCCTCGGTAATTTTCAAAAGACGGAATTCCATCTGTGGACAGAAAACTTGCACCCATGCGCCCCTCCCCAATATCAACAAGTTTTGAATCTTTAAAAGAAATTTCTCTGATCTATCTGTTACTTTATCCCAGCAATAAATTATCAATCACATAATTTTCCTCCACAAACACACAAAACTGACGTTTCTCCTCCCCCCCCCCCGCACACACACACGCTGTTCTATTTGCAAATCTCTAGTAAGATAAATAACGAGTCACCTAATGAAGTCCCCACCTTCTAAAAAAGAACAGCTTCTTCACCCACCCTCCCCATGCTTACAAAGTTTAAAATCTTTAAAAGTCTTCTTTCTTCTTCTTCTATTTTTTTGCTCTATTTGTTACTTTTTACAGTACCAATATGTAATTAAACATCTAAAATCATCCCTCCATCCAAAATTTCCGCTCCACCCTCAGCCCCTTTTTTCTTTCCTAGCATGCAAAATTTAAAGAATTTAAAATTGTTTGACTTTTTTGTGTATTTAATTCTTTAAAACTTTCTTTGTTCTATTGTCTTGTAACGATGACAATAAATGATCATTTAACATCCCTCCACCCACCCAAAATTGCCCCTCTTCCTTCTTTCCAACCACATAAAATTTAATCTTCAAAATTTTTCATTTTCATTTTTTTTCCTGTCGCAATTGTAAATATTTAGTATTGATATATAACTCAGTCATCATCTAATCAACCTATTTCTACCCCCACCGCCTTAAAAAAAGTTTCTCTCATTCTGTACACACCCACCCCTCTCCCCAGCTTACAAAGCGAAAGATCTTTAAAACTTTTCTTTTCCATTCGCCCTTGATAGAAAATACACAAAATTAAAAAATATTGAAGCGCTTTAATATTTAGTTTTTTTTCTGCCCTATTTGTAACTCTATAGTTATGATGAATAAATAATCATCTAACTGAACTCTCCCACCTCTAAAAAAATACTTCCCTCCCCTGTACCCCTACCTTCTTACAATATGCAGTGGCAATGTAGTTAATCATCTTAATTCCCCCTTCTTAAATTTTGAATTCTACCACATACCCTCCTTTACTTTTCCCACTGCACACTAAGTTTATAATCTTTAAATTTCTTTTTTTTTTTCTGCTGCCATTGTTATTTTGAATAACTAGTGATAGCCTACTAAATTTCTACTGCCATATGCGAATGCCCCCCTCCCCCTCACCTTCCCAGCAATTCGAATGTTTAAAACTTGTATTTACAAAAGTGAAACACTGTATTAAAAATGTGTGTTATAATTCATTAGTTTATTCAATTTGTACGTCCTTACATTATTTTTTTAGGTTTTGGTCCTTGAAAGTCCTTTATAAAAATCCTTGATTTTTGTTTAAGGCTGTTCTCAAATCTAAAAGGGCAACTTTCTGACTTAAGTTTTAATTTATTTTTGTTCGAAAGTGCATGAAACTAGCTGGTGTTGATGTTCAGAAACTATGTCATTGAGCTGTTTTTTCCATTTTTTTTGCAAAAGCAATAGATCTTTCAAAAAATAATGTCAAAGTGGGCGTTTTGAACCGAATTTCCGCACGAAGGAAGAAAGAGCACTCAAGAGCGGGCGAAAAACGCGTTTGTCACGTGATCAAAATGGCTTATATCTCAATAGATAATTTATTTATCAAAAAATGGAAAAAACAGTTCCATTCCAAATCGCTTCCATGGCCAGGCTTTCCAATTTTATACCTTTCCGTTAAAAAATGAATTAGTAAATGTGTCAAAACGTTTTGCACTTGTTGAGCAGAGCAGTTAAGAACAGCCTTAACGAAATGTGTACAAACCCTGCATTACATAAGCTTCAGAAAAATTCATCTATATTTAATAATTATTATATATATAGATATATAAAGATAATATGGCATTCATATTCACTGAAATGCACTTATAGTTTGATAATTTGTGTAACTTAAGGTTATTTAATAGAGTTTCACCCAACTTTGACAAGTTTTAGATAGTTAAAAGCACTTTTGACAATTACCTTGGTGAAAACTACAACCATGCTTTAAAATAATTTTAATGAGGCCTTAGATTGAGGTAGTAGCTAGTCAGCAAATCCAGTGAAGAACAAAACATACAAATTGAATACAATATTAAAAAAAAATTATGTATTTTAAATTGTAATTGAAAAAAAATGTGCAAACGTAATAAAAAGTGAAAGCAAACGTTTTTATAGGTCGATTAGATACACTTATGAACCAATTTTAATTAAAAATATGCCCCTCTCTCTTATTTGTATTTTTTCCATAACAGGATTGCACCAGTTCACATTAGTTCGGTTACGAAAATTTATTTTTAATAACTCTTCATTTAAACATAGGAAAACATTATTTTATCCTATGTTCCATTATTTATTAATCTAAGGCTGATAGAATAATGCTTTTGATTCTTTTTCTGGGTATGTAAGTGAGAGAATAAAATAGAAAAAAAAACTTAGCAAATGTCAAAATAAACAACAACAAAAAAACTGCAACGATCCTTTGTTTAAAAGGCATTGTTTTAGAAAATAAATCACAATTTTACTCATTTCAAGTTGACTTTTTTTGTTCATTTTCGAGTTGAAATATTCACTAAAATGTTTTCAAAAGGATAGAAAACATAGTTTAATACACTGTTTAAAGGTTGCTAGGCCAAAAACAATATAATGTCCTCAAATTAGATCAATCCAATACAAATAATGAAAGGACAGACAGACCTTTAACTAATCAGTAGTTGAAATGAGTGGAAATAACGCATCCTAAATGCAAGTACAGTAGACTTCCTCAAATCCGCAACCCTAAAATCAGCACATCATTAAAGATGTAAACAATGGAACTTTCAGTTCAGATGTAGGGACAAAATTACAGAATTTTTTTTATATTATTTCTGCAGGTATTTTAATATGTGATTCTTGTTAAGGGCAGTTGGAAGTCCCCATACCTACTATGTTAAATTAATGTACTTCTTCTCAGAAACTACCGTATTTTTCGGCCTATAATCCGCGGCGGCGTATAATCCGCAGCCACAATTTTTAGTGCTTATAAAAATTTCAGCAGATAATCCGCGGATAATACGTCGGACTATTCTAGGATTACTCATTGTTTTCAACATTCCAAAGTACAGCTAATAAACCACCTCCCTATTTATATAGTTGCTCTATTTAAATGATAATTGTAATAAAATAATTGAAAAAAAATAATTACAAAATAATTGCAAGTTAAAAAATACAAATACTTTTTTTTCATTGAATCTTATATATAAAACGTAGACTGCCATGTGAATACAGATAATTCTATAATAATTGCTGTTTTTAAATCATTTTCCGCTTTTATAATAACGTTCAGTTTAAATTCTGTAGTGTTAAGTAACACGTTTTCTGTTAGATATTATTTATTATATTGCACTGCAATTTTTGAAAGAGATGAGTTGAGAAACGCTTTGTTCTTTATAAAAGCGTGTTGCCAAAAGACTAAAAAATATAACATAAAAATCAGAAGCCACTCTCACTAGCACGTACACGTCATATGTGAACGAATCACGAGCAACTCCGCGAGCAGTCGATAGCAGATAGCTGTTTACATTTTTATTTTGACTGCCAGTAGAAACAGGATATCTGACATGAACTTGTGCTTTAAAAAAAATTCAGCAGATAATCTACACAAGGTTTAAGAGAATTGCGGAAGACTCGAATGATTAGGCTGACAAGCTTGACATAAGTTTGAAATCATGTCATATACAGGGGCGCCATTTCAGATTTTTCTTGGGGGGGACAAAGTTTTGTTTGAGGACAGTGGCATAGCCACGGGTGAGTTTCGGCGGGGGGGGGATCCTCTTCCCTCCGAACGAGAAACGATTTAAAATTCCGTTTTAAGCAGGTTTTCATCTTAGCAGGTATACTTTCAAGATACTGACTAATGTTTTCTGTTTAAGACAGTATTCCGTTAAGACTGTTAAAACATCCTTTCTATAGTAAACCTCTGAAGAGTATAGGTACATTTACTGTAAAACATGTGAAAATGAAACCTGTCAGAAAAAGAATTATTTCGGAAACTGAAAAAAAAAACGTTTCTTTGAAAAAAACACCATATAATTACACTCGCTAATACGGAAGCCTGTCTTAAATAGAGTTTTTTTTTCCCCTGACCTTTCGACTTCTTCTTTGCAGGTTTTGTTGCAGGAGTGGGGAGCCATTTCAAGACGTTCTTGGAGATGGGAACAAAGTTTTCTTTGTGGGGAAGGGCTTGAAACAGCGTACGGGATTTTGCCCTCTTAACGTCTTTTAAAACCATGGGATTCTTCTAGGAACATTTTTTAATTTTCGTGGAAGACCGCTGTATTTTTTCTTTTTTTTGCGCAGCTACGCGAAATCAACTCGCCAATCGACCGCGGACAAAAATCTTAAATTTTTCAAATTGGACTTGGAAAAAATAGTCAATTTGTTAAATTAGTCGCGGAAAAAATATTACTTCCTAACAGGACCGTGAAAAAATATTGCAAAGATCGTGGAAACAAACAGCGATTATAGCCATTCGGTTGCGGGGGAAAAAATGCAGATTTCAACATTCGGTCAAAAAAAAAAAAAAAAAATTGCTCATAAGTCGTGCAAAAAAAAAAAAAATGTGAATTTCGAATATCTATTAAGAAAAAAAAACGAGAATTTTGTCAAAGGTTTTGGATAAAAATCACGAATTTAGTCAAAGAATCGCGCAAAGCAATCACAAATTTTGTCAGTCGCCTGCGAGAAAAAAAAAACGAATTTCAACAAATGATCGTAGAAAAGAATCGCGAATTTCGTCAAAATATCTCGGATAAAAATAGCGAATTTCGTTAATTATCGCAAAAACTATCGTGAATTTTGACAAATGGTCACGGAAAAAAATTGGGAATTTCGTGATTCGATCACGGAAAAAAGTCGCGAATTTAGTCTATTCGTTGCGGAAAAAATCGTGAAATTCAATCTGTCACGAGATAATCAGCCCATAAACATAGTCAACACGTCAAGAAGTTTGCAAATTTTGTGATTCATAGGGATATGAAATTTTCACTAATGATTTTCTGTGAGTAAAAAATTTCCTCAATCATTTTCTGCAGTCCTTTTCAGACTATGATCTAAATTCCACACAATTCAGAATTTTGAAAAACATTTGGTATCAGGTAGAGTCTGCATTAGAGATGACTTCGGGCTCTTTTTCAGAGCCCGGGCTCGTCCCAGCCCGACGATTTTAAATCCGAGGCCGCCCGAGCCCAAAACATTTTGTATCAGAGCCCGAGCCCGATACCGAAAATATGCAATAGTAAAAAATATAGAAATAACTGTTAAATGAAAATTTAAATTTAATATTATCAAAAGAAAAGTTTGGTATCAAAGTACTTCATAATTAAAAGGATTCTCATTTTTTTTCTCTTTTAATAAGAAAATCTTACGGGCATGTTAATGAAGTGTGTTTCATGAATAAATGCATGAAATTTGTAGAAATTGCTATTTATCTAGCGAATAATGGAACAACATTTATCAATTTTCTAAAAAAAGGTGCACATTTTTAACTATAACTCATTCCTTCCTCATAACAATCTTTCGGGATTGGCGTGATCCTGAAAATAATCTTAAATTAAAAATTTTAATCCCGGTAAAAATTAAAAATTTTTTGTCCGGTGCTTTTACAGGAAATGAGGAAACACTGCTCGATTGCTTTCTATCGGAATAATATGGCAGTTAAATTTACTTACGGCTGAAAGTGACTTCGTAAATTGCAGCCTACAGCTTCAGCATCAGCAGACTTCATATTAGATATAATAATCACTAAAGTTATTTCCATATGAAGAGCGATTACGACTTGTGTACGTTGTGTACAATAGAAATCTAAATTATTCGCAAACCGCAAACTATAAACAGAAGAAAATATTCTCTTTGTGTTAAATCTCTGAATAATAATAATAATAAAAATAAATCCAATTGCAAAAAAACCTCTGCCACAAACGAAAATCGAACTAAAAAAAAATTAATTATTTCCGCCTCTTTCGTGGCGCCTTATCGTAGGACCGTCGTCGGCAATGCCAAACATAAATCTGTATATATGACTAATCCTTTTCTTTTAAAATAGCATTCTATTCTAATAACTAAAATAGAAAAACACATTTTCTGTTTCACCTTCATTCTGATCAAAAAAGCAATACAATGATTTGAAAAGGAATAAGTAATTTTTCAGGGGAAAAAAATTTCCTCAAATTTTTTCTATTCATGGATAAATAACATTTTTAGGTTTCAGAAAGAATGAGTCAGAGCCCATCCGAACCCGTGTCGGGCCTGGGCTGAGCCCGTCTCATCTCTTCTGCATTGGGTCGCGCAACCAGATTTCTTTCAAAACCGATACGACCCGATCCGCGGAACATATCGAGGCAGGTTGGCGTTTCTTTTTTTCGTTTCGGGTCAGGTTGACAGTCTTGCATCGGGTCGGGTAACCTGATTTTACCCGAACTCGAGTTGCGGTTTAAGTCAGGTTTATGTTTTTTTTTTTTTTTTTTTTTTTTTTTTTATTCTTGCTAGGTGTAAGGTTAACTTTAAGCGTTTTTGATTATGTTTTGTCTGACTTTGGATGAACCAATTTTTCAAAAGGAAGATCTGAATATTTTAAAATTGAAAAAGCTATATATCTGAATATTAATGGGTGCATATGTGTTCATTTTTGTATGTAAGCTATAAAATTGTAGACTACTTTTCCATAAATGTAATTAAACATAGATTGATTTTCTTCCACTTTGAGTTTGGGTATGAATATTTCGGGTTTATTTTGCAGTTTGTCAGGCTAGAGTTGTGTTTCGCGTTAACTACTTTTATCAGTTTCGGATAGGGAGAACCCGATCCTTGCAGAACTCTAGTATCAGGCTGAGGAGATATTAAGAACATACTGTTTATAATATGATTTAATAAAGCAAATGATTTGATAGCGTTGTAATGACTGCATTAAACATAATGTGACACTAATAATTCCAAATAAAAAATTCAAATAATTAAGAAGTTGAATTAACCCTCTTTCTTGAAAAAAAGAAAAACCCTCTCTAAATTTCCGACTAAAGGCGAAATTCAACTCGAAAATTGTAGCCCTGAATGGGACGAGTTTTCTTTGATCATTTTGCACACGGCTGGGAAGCAATTAATAGAATTTTTTCCCACATATCTTTTTGAAATTAGACAAAATACTCATCAATGAGAAGTGTCTCACCTTGATAGTGTTGGAATAGTAAAGTCTTTATAAAATATTTTTGATAATTATCAGTTTCTGTGCATAAAGTGTTTATTTACTGCATATGTTTTTATTGTAATAAAATTTGACATGTTACTTTAGCTTTTGGGGAATTTATGAAAAAAAAATGTTGAGTCTGACCTGTGATGAGAGATAGGGATGCATCGAATATTCGGTATGTATTCGGTATTCGGACATGCTACCGAATATCGAACTATTCGGCCAAACCGAATATTTAAAAACACCTTTTAAAAAATATTTTTAATATCCTTACACAACTTCTACTTTTAACTGTCAGTTTATAAAGATATTCAGAATAATTGGAAACAGAATCATATTTAAATCAAAGAGAATGCTGTTACATTATTTATTTGCTGTTTGAAAGGTGTCACTTAAAAAAATTAACTATTAATGATGACCTGCATAGAAATAAATGATGTGCAAATGGAAGTTTCTGAACAATGTCTTGTAAATAATCTGTCTTTTGCTTTTTCGCAAAAAAAGTGTTTCTAAAGAAAATGGGAAAAACTTCCAGATGTGATAATAGATAGATATCAAGACAGACCATTTTTGCCCAAGAAACCAGTGTCACAATCCGCTTAATCAGTCAAAATAAAAAATGCAGTGTATCTCATCTCATTTCAGGTCAAACTTAGATTTTCATTTGTTACTTTAACAATAATGAAGATATCGTAACTATATTTTCAAAAGAGTTACTTTGATTTTTGTGACATATGATATCATGAGAAGAAGTGCCGAAAATTGGGTGTGTGTATAAAGTTTACTTGTAAAAAGGTCTTGTTTATCAAAATGAAAGTATCTGTGTTAAGTATTATGAAAAATTGTTTTAAAATTTAATTTTTTAATATCTTTAAACTTTGAATTCGGCCAGCCGAATATTCGGTTTTCGACCTAACAGTCAGTATTCGGCTACCCGAATATTCAGTATTTGGTTTACCTGTAGGCTGAATATTCGGTATTCGGCCAAACTCACTATTTGGTGCATCCCTAATGACAGATAAATTTTCTGAAATATCAAATTCCTTGGGGGGGGGGCGTGCCCCCCCCAGCCCCCCTCAAATGGCGCCCCTGGTCATATATAAAGGGGGATTCAAAGCTAAAAAAATGAAACACACGTTTGTTATTGATGAATGGTACTTTATAAACTGATAAATTTAAGTATGAGTGCAAGACTGGCCTTGTACTCATGCTGCTATAATTGGTCTTTAAATTTTATTTTTTTAATCTTTTGAATATTAACCTAAAAAAGTAATGATATCAATACAAACCCACTTAACCTGCTAAAAGTTTGTGACACAGCACTATACCTCATGGCTCTAAGAATTTTAAATAGTATGAATTCTAAAAATAATGATACAAAATTTTGAGTGAAATTATGTTATTAATTAAAATATATATGTACATATACATATTATTAATTTCATCATTTTGTTTTTGTTTTATTTGTAATCGCTTGTGAAAAATTATGCTCAACACAAAAAGATGTATAAAAATTTATTTTTTGTTGCTTTATCATTGACATCTCTCAGAAATTCAAAATGTGAGTTTTAAAAGGTATGATATCAGAATTAAGTTATGCCTTCTGATGGCTTTAAACAATTTGTTGAAAAATTCAATTTCAATTATTTTTGGTTTGGCTAAAACTATTTGCACATCTAAACAATACTTTTAATTTCCCAATACACTGTTAAATATATCACTTTCATTGAACTTATATAATGCATTTAAATGTATTTCTTTGAATAAATGTATTTACCTTTTGTGCTACACTATCCAAAACCAAAAGTAAATTTTTTATGAATAGTTTTTTTTGCGTCATTGTATCCAAAATAAATGAAATGCATGCAAATGGATAATATGGCACAAAGAAACTAATTACATAAATTTTACTTTTGATTTTGGATTGCATGCCACTAAATATTTGTACATGTTTTTAATTCATAGCATGTGGGGATTTCAATCAAATTTAACACCCCTTTTAGAAGACTTGACAAAGTTCAATAAAAACAACATAGTACAATGATAATATAAATGTTAAATATTTATGGAAATATGAGTATTTGTATGAAATATCCTTTGATGTTGCATGCATGAACGATGCCAAATTAATTGAAACAGTTGTTATCTTTGGCTGAAAATTCTAGATGCTTTAAACAAAAAACATAACAATTATTTTTTAATTTTTAAAGAAATCATTACTCTGTGGATATATGTGCTTTTCTTTCAGAAATGAACTGAAATGTTGAAGAATATTTACTTAATCATGAAATGCAGCTATTGATTATTTTGTGCATTTTAATTTACAGGTAATTTGCAAATATTTTTTCTTTAATTTGTTGCTAGTCCCTAACTGCCCTTGTGATCAAATCTTCATTGAAAAATATGTGGTCAGACATGTTTTTTACATTCCTGAAGTTCTAAAACAATGTCAAGTATTTCTCTAGATATCCAATAAAACATTTAAAACCAACAGTCATTTTTTGATTTATATATATTGCATATATATGTGCATATATATATATATCGCATTATTCAATTAAAACAGAATAATAAAAAATAAAAATCCATGAAAAAAATTTAAAATGTAAAAATACTTAAATACACTTAGTAAAGTATGCTTTAAAAAAAAAAAAAGATTTGCACAAAAATTGTTAGTGATGATTCTCTTGTCTTTATGTATTAAATAAAAAAAACAACAACCACATAACATTTTCGTAACTTTATGATCAGTAGAGGCCCCATGGGAAAAAATAAATCTTAAAGCAACATATAAGAGGAAAACTAATTGACCTAATATCAATTATCTCACAGAAATGAAATAATTGAAAACAAAAAAGTGATTGCATAAAATAATATGCAGTTTTTGAGTTTCGACAGTTGATACAGAGAAGAAATATGAGTTACAACATAATTTTCAGCTTAAATTTACAAAGTTTCTTATGAATGAAAAACACAACACCTTAGATGATTAAAACAGAACCTGCACAGAATCGTATGCAATATGGCCTGTACAAATTTAATTTTAAAGACTTTGAAAGAAACAAATTGGAAGTAAACAAAATTTATAAGCTGTATATTATGAGTATGACTATTACCCTTTCAAAACTGGAAAAATATTAAATGTAAACAAGGATAAGCTCAAAATAATATTTTTAGCAGAGAATGTTTGAAATCATTTGCATAGATGTGATCAAATTGACACTGTAAATATGTTTCAAATGAAAATCAAATTTCAAAGTGTTTGCTTAAAAGGCGCAAAGGCCAACATAGTGAAAAAGATTCCAAACCGGGATTCGATCCCGGGACATCACTATAGCGCACTGACGTTCTACCGACTAAACCACTTGGAACGATACCTAGCTCGGAAAATTTCTCACTATTATATGTTGGCAAGGCTACAAACGTAGCACAAGCACTAGCAAACGTAGCAAACACTTTGAAATTTGATTTTCATTTGAAATATTGTATGCAAGGCGAGTGTTTCTCTCTGGAATTATTTCCATGTATTAATACTCTAAATATGATATAAATTTTTCAATGGACAATTTGCAGAATAAAAGATGTGTTTATTATTGACAATAGTGAACTTACCACTACCTTTAAATGATACAAATAGAAATACAGTCTAATGTATCTAATCCAGAAAAATCTGAAATTCAGACTTTTCAGAATGTTTGGCTTTTCATTCTATTTTTATTTTCAGTAAAATATCACATGTGGCCGCACTATGCATGCAAGAATGAATTAAAAAAATTTGTTAAATAACCGATGATATTGCTTTAATTGACATAAAATTTGAGTCAATAATATATTTAATTTTACTTTTTGCCAATTTTGAAATTAATTATAATAATTTTCTCTTGTATATGTAATTTGTATGTAATTTTTTCCCTAAGTAATATAAATTTGGTATATAAAAATATCCAAACATTTTGCAATTTTTTTACAATCAAAATTAAGGCAGATGGCGCCAAACAAATATGAAATCCTATTCTTTTATATCTTCTTAATCCTATTATAAAATTTATTTCTTTCTTTTTTATTTTCTGCATGAATTTAGTATTTTTATTCTATACATACACTTTTTCAAAACATTTCCCCTATGTATACATTATCATGACAAATGTACATTAATGTAATAAATAATAATAATAATAATAAACTAAGATTTAAATTTCTTGTTGTAACATTTTACTTCTATTTCAGAAAATTAGTTTCATTTACAATATTTTTCACACTATATACATAGCTGCCAACTCTTCCGCTTTTTCAGACCACAAAAATTTAATAGAAATTTTTGCCTTATTTAATCGGCAGATTACGGCGATTTAAAAAGGTAAAATTTACTATAAAATTTTTGTGGTCTGAAAAAGCGTAAGATGTTGGCAGCTATGTATATCTATCATTTTTTAAATTTGTGTTATTAATCAGAAACTCCGATAAACAAGTGGGTAAGTGTGATCACAGATCGCACAGAGAGTTTCGTTTAATATTCCTCCAAAACACTTTATCCTTTTGCAAAATCTGTTAGTTCAATATTTAGAAACCAGGGAGCGCACTCTATTCTACACAATTCTCTATCCAAACGAAACTCCTTGTTACAACCTATCCGTAAGATATATTAGTCGAGGGGATCGGGCCCATAGCACCGGAGATAGGTAGGCGCCCCCTGACGGTAAAAAGTGGAACTGAAATATGTAAGGCTATGAGCATAATATGAAAGAGTGGTCAAAGGGGTGTCGGCAAAAGTCCCGGTGCAACGGGGGGAGGTTAGAAAAATTGCTTAAAATACACAACTTAGAGCCCGGAGGGGTATATAAGACTTTTTGAAAATTTTATGATTTTTCGTGTGATCGCAAGTGTTCTGCTTTAAGTATGCAAAATTTCAAGTCTTCAATTTAAATACGGGCTCAGTTAGAAAAAAAAAGCTTAAAATACACAAGTTAGAGCCCAGAGGGGTAAATATAAGACTTTTTCAAAATTTTATGATCTGTCGTTTGATGTGAGGTGTTCAGCTATAAGTATGCAAAATTGTAAGTCTTAAACTTAATTAGGGGCTCAGTTAGAACAGAAAGATTAAAATAACCAAGATAGAGCCCAGAGGGTTAAATATAAGACTTTTTCAAAATTTTATGATTTGTTGTTTGATGTGAGGTGTTCAGCTATATGTATGCAAAATTTTTAGTCTTCAACTTAATTAGAGATTCAGCTAGAACAAAAAGATTAAAATATACAAGTTAGAGCCCAGAGGGTTAAGTTTAAGACTTTTTCAAAATTTTATGATATGTCATTTGATGTGAGGTGTTCAGATATAAGTATGCAAAATTTTAAGTCTCAAACATATATAGTTTCTAAGAACGGGCTCTGTGACGGACAGACAGACAGACAGAGGAGTGAGACGAATAGGGTTTCGTCAGATGAACGAAACCATAAAAAAACACCATTATTGTTCCGTACAATGTACAACAAATGGTGATTGCATGCAAAATATAGTTATTATTTTTAAAAAATAAACATTTTAGGACATTTTGAGCTCAAATTACTTAATGTTCTTAATCGTTTTAATTATGAAGTTGTTTGCATTTTTGCATTGCAATATTAAAGATTGATATTAGAATTATTTATCTAAATGCATTCTAATTTTTAAATTTATGTAATCCAGAACTGTCACAGTCCCAATGATTCCAGTACATTATACTGTAGTATTTTTTAGTGAAATTTAAAATTTTAAGCATCATTTTAAATTAAATGTTTGTCTAAAATTAAGTAATCTTGATCAACCTCAGTTATCTATTTTAGTTCAAAGTTTTCATTTGATTGTAATAGCAAAGAGTATTCTCAAGTCATATTTTTTATTTAAATGCAAAAAGTCATGATGAAGAGAAATTACTTTGATTTCAGGTTACTTTCTGATAACTTAAAAATTTCATTTTTTAAATCCTAGGAATCACACTAAGCATTTGCCACATTCCCAAAAGCGAATAAATGGAAACATCTTTTAAAAATTATCAATAGTTGAGTTTAAATTAAGTACTGACAATTTTCATAGGTTTTCATCTTATGCTAATTAGATGAAATAGCTGATGTTCCTAGAATTTCTCACAGGCAGTTTCAGCTGGGTGCTGTACCCTGTCTGCTCTTTTGTTCAAAAACAGCATCTTCTTGCCCTTCAGTCAAAAAAGTGCCCTTACTCTTTTTGTTGCATAAATAAATTTGCTTTCCAACTAAAAACTGTTCCATTGTTGTCTTGAAACTAGTGCCCTGATTTTCACATATTAAAAGTTGCTTTAATAATTAAAAAAATGTTTTTTTTTCTCTTTTAAGGTTCCCCCAAGAATCTAAAAAATGTCCTTTTCCCATCAGCAACACTCTGCCATTTTCAAACTTGAGAGAAACTCTGTTGTTTCCACCTGCCAAATTTGCCCAAATATAAACAGAGTAAAACTAGGTAAGCATGAAAGTAAAATTTTTGTAAGCTAAATGAAAGACATTTTGATTCAGAAGATTACATTAATGATTCTGCTAATTGTCAATCAATCAACAAGCTGATGGAAAAAAAAATTCTTTCATTAGCAGATTTAATTTTTGCTTTCCCACAAGGAATTTTTCAATGTTTTATAAATTTTTCCTGAACAATTTATAAAATAAAAGAAATTCATGATTAGAAAACAAACATGCATGTGCTTATCTATGTGCTTACATGTTATTTAGCTGATTTTTGCAGAAAATTTATGGGGAAATAATTACATTCACAGCCACTTTTCAAATGTTTCAAATGTACTACTATGCTATATTTATTCAATTAAGATACAATAGTGGACCTTGTAAACAAAACAATAGCATATGTGCTAAATTTGGAGGAAAAAGAGAATGGAGATTATTCTAGTGACACTTTTTAGGCAGATTAAATGTAGATAAACATAAAAGTTACACAGAGAAAGAAAAGTATAAATAGACATCGATGAACTTTCTAAACTCAAAAAGAAATATTTTACAGATATATTTTAGAATAAAAAGTATTTAATTTAATTACTTAACTGTAAGCACTACGGCAATTAAAAGGATCATTGTTAATTGATGTAATTTTTTATAAAAATAAATTTACATCTGGTTATGTACTGTACAGTTACAATAGATTTAGCTTTTAATAAAAACTCTTCTATAGAAATTTTGGTTAAATTTATGGTTTTGTTATGAAAATTTATGACGTATTTTATATTAAAAAAGATGAAAAAAAGACATATACGTATGGAACCATTTATCCGGAAACCAGTTAACCGGAAAACCAGTTATCCGGAATGATATTTCTGAAGGAGTGATTTCAGAATCTTTGCAGAAAAAGGTGTCATACACTGGCAGTTTGACATAATCTTTGCTTGAAACAATTATATAATTTGATGACAACATCTAGTATTTGAAATGAAAACATATTTAGTTGTATTTTAGATGTTTTAATTTTTATGCTGAAAAAACAGAAGAAATTTTGTTCCTAAGGGATTCCCATAAATTACCTACTTTTAAACTCTGGTTAACTTTTGATCTTTCTGGCATTGATTTTTAATCCAAGTAATCTAATAATTTAAAATCAGAAATAATGCCACAACCACACATATTTCACAAAACTTATCAAATGGATGCTGCTTTAATGCACAACCAGTTAACCGGAAAAACCAGTTATCCGGAATACATCTGACCCCAAGCATTCCGGATAAATGGTTCTGTACTGTACTTGAATTTTAGGAAGAAAGAAAGACGCTGTGAAAATAACGCCGCCTTCCTTGCAAAAAAAAGGGAGACAAAGTATGCAATATTGTGAAACTGAGAAATACAGATAATTATTCACAAACATAGAAAACTGTTTAACTGCATAAACAAGTAATTGGGTTACCGCAATCCACAAACTATAAAATTGGTCCTAGTTTGGAATCATATATTAAAACTAAATAAATAAACAAACATTTATGCAATTCAACGGGGAAAAGACAATTGTAAAATCATACAATAAACAGATTGAAAAATAGTTTTAGAAATATTCACCTTTAACATTAACAGAAGAATTAAGCTGAATATTACAATTTCCCATAAGTGGTAGCAATCACGTAATCTGAATTTAAAAGAAATGCTCAAATGCAGAGCCAAACTAAAAATTTATCATCATGCAAGAAATAAATTCATATGGGTAGTTCTGAAATTAAATGGAAATTTGAGTCCCAATGAATTTTTTTTTTACTTTCATGCAAATAATTGTTCGACTAAATAGATAATCTATGAAGGCCCATCTAAAACTTGTATTAAAAAATACTTTAGAATAAATTTGAAATTTAAAACTATTTTAATAAAATTAAAATCATACTAAATGTCACCTCTCCATGGTATGTCCCACCATGCCTGTTTTTACTTTACAACATGAATGTATCACATAAGATAAAGGAAAAGAACCCTATAAAATATATTAAGTTAAGAAATGGACATACTTTACTTACTTTTTAAAAGAAAATTTTGAATATTTATTATTATTTTTTTTAAATTACAGACCAAGACACTTCAGTCCCCAGAATTATAGCTACTTTCATGCCATATCAGTTATAGTTATATAAAAATCTACTAGATGGCAAAATAATCTAAAGATTGGAATTAAAATTAACTACTAGAAGCTACTTGTTGGATGGAATATTTCTGAATCATGGTAAGTTGTTATTTCATCTAGTTTTAATTTAAAAACTTTTAATTGCCATAGGGTACTTTAGTTGGATGTCAACTCCATGGCCTCATTAATTATGTCAGTTTTAAAAATAGCAGAATTCTGTTGATAAGTAGCTTTAAATTGCTTTATTTAATTTTGTATCCAAGTAGCATTATGTTAATGTTGTGTTAGAAAATATTAGGCCTAATATCAGATATGTCACCTTCCTGCCATTGTTGTAGCTAAGGATTCTCGTTGTAGCATGGAGGAGATATTGATCCATGGATGTGACATTTATTGAATAATATTTATAAATATATAAATTATATTTGTAAATAATATTTTAAGGGTGCTTAGAGTAAATTTTTAATTATTGAATCTATATTTTTATTTTAGGGATAATTTTGAATATTTTTTTTAAACTGAAAATTTTTAATTCTTAAATATTCAATTTTGTATAACTTTGATTTATTAATGCCTTTCAGTATTTGTTTCAATGCAAGTTAAATTTTAGCTTTAATTAAACTTTATTTTAAAGCCTCTTATTGAATTTCCTGATCTCCTAAACTAAAAGAAATAAAATAAAAATAGAACTAAATTTAAATTTTCAGTTTTTCTATTCTATGCACTTTTGTACATGAAAAAACACACAAAATATTTCTTTAATATTTAATATATTAAAATAATATGTCCAAACTAGGGCAGTCTGCAGTCATATATTTAAAGTATTGTATTTTCTATTTATCTATTAATCTACTTATTTTTATCTAAATGCACATTAATATTTTAAAATATTTTTATTTATTATGGCTCGACCAAAAAGCAAAAAGATTTCTGTACAGAAGAAAAGAAAAATCAAACAAGAAGCAGGGCAGAAAAGATAGGATAAAATTAAAGAAAATCCAGAATTGTATGAAGAATAAGGAATGCAAAAGGTATTACAAGATGAAACAAGAAGGAAAAATTAAATCTACTTCTCAACTGAGTGAACAGTTTTGGGTACAAAGGACATGGAAAAGTCGAGAGAATAAAGCAAATAAAGAAAAATTACATCACGTTCTTTTAAATTCTATTACTACAGAAACAGATGATGATCCAAAAAGTATAAACAATCCTATTGCAAATGCTAAAGATGTGATAGGTAGGTACTAGTTGGGTAAAAAGCAGTGGAAAAATTGTTAACAGAAACAAAATAAAGGCATACAGAAAAATAAAACTGCATGAAAAGGAGCTTAAGAACGAAAGTTATGAAAAGTTGAAATATAAAAGAGGAAAAGATAAATATAATAAAAGATATCAACACAACATAAGTAAAAGAAAAAAATTAAACAGTACAAAAGAGAGGGTACAAAAAATATTGAAAGTCAAAAAATGTTTGTTCTAAAGTCAGAAAATGTCTTGAATTCGGTTCAGCATTGAAATACTCAGATTGAGAAAAATGTTGAAAAAAGTGAGAAGTCCCAAAAGTGAAAGAAAGTCTTTGGACTTGTTCTTTCTGAAAAAATAATAATGAAGTACCGCAGTAAGCACGAGATTCCAATTAGTGTCCTGTTAAGCTGTATTTAGCAAATGTGACCTCAGTTGAAGTTAACATAGAAGTTCATATTATGCAAAATTTTCGAGATCCAAGAACAAATTTGTTTTCAGTAAAGGGCCAGAAGCAATCATTAGATATGAAGAGTTGATTTGTGTGGTTGAACAGCCGAAAGTGAACAATCGGTAACAATATATTTTTGATCTAATCCCTCAAAACTGCAGCATTATTTAATTAAATTTTTTTTTTGTCTAATTGTTCTTTTTTGTTAACATGTTACTCAAGAGTATGTTTTTTTTACCTGTATTGTAATCCAGTTTTTGTTTTCATGTGTTATTTTAGTACTATATGTATTTCATTGAAATAACATATCATACCTCTTAAACAATAAAGCAAATTTATATCGCAATCATAAATGTTTTTAAATCCAGTAAATGGACAATAAAAGTTATATTCGTCACTACTATTAAAGGTTGTCATCTCCATGGTACAATGCATCACCTCCATGTTTATATGAAAAATAAAATTTAATTTTAAATAAACAAAAATAAACCTTGAGCTCTAAATATGATTTATATATCTTTAAAACATTAAGAAAATGTTGGAAACACAACTTAAACACGACAATTTGAATTTTCATTTTTTACAAATTACCTACCAAAATGAAATTTCCACTTAATTTCAGAACTACCCATATAGGGGAGAGGGAGGCACATGTGAACATTTTTTACATTTTTGACTATTTCTCAAAATTGTTATGAGCTATTGAACCAAAAATTGATTTATATGAATATTTAGAATTTGTTTGTTCTTTTGGTGAAACTTTTGGATGCATTTATCAAGAATTTCTAACTTATATCATCATTCTAAAAATTGTCTAAATTAGTTCACATGTGCCCCGGTGGAGGGGTAGTTGTGAACATAGCTGGGGCACATGTGAACACATGCATAAATAAGACAAAAATAATTTTTTGTGAATAAAACCTGTGATAAAAACTAATAAGATGCCCTCTTTTTAGTTGTGTAAATAAATCAATAAATGTTTCAACATAGATACAAGAAATTATTCGTAAAATTGTACACTAATATGCCTACTCCTTTTGAGTCACTTTTAATTATTATCTAACTTCCAGTAAATTAAAACTGTGAAGCAATCCTAAAATGATTTAATATATAGCTCAATGTTTGACAAGAATAATTAAATTTTAAACTAAGAAAAAAAATTGCATTCACAGACTTAAAAAATACACTTGTGAACTGTTCACATCTGCCCATATGTTCTGTTCACAAGTGCCCCATTTACCAACTTCAGACTAACTTATACAAAAAAGGTATTTTTAATTGAAATAAGGAAACAAAACTTTTTGTAGACTTATCTAATTAATGCCACTATAGAATGCAATGCTAATATTCTTCTTTAAAAAATGTCTTGAATGAATTTTTACTTCAGTAACTTAGAAGACTTTTTTACTTCACACATTCTAAAACAAACAAATTACAACTAAACCAGAAATCAAAATGGCCTATTATTCTGAAAATTCAGCCAAAAGATGGTACCAGTACTGCCATCAATTGGTAATTTTTTAATTTCAAATTAACTGAGTGAAATATGCACTGTTCCCATGTGCCCCCCTCTCCCCTATACATTATAATTTGTTAAAGTAGCTTTATAGAAAAGAATTGATTTTTTAGGAATATAAAATGATTGAAAGTAATTAATAAATAAAATAAGAAAAGAAAAATTGAAATCATTTCAGTGGTTCCGAAGAAAAAAAATGTAAGACAGTATGCGTTTTTTTTTTGTGTGTGTGTGTGTGTGATATTGCAACTGTTGTTTCTACCTTAAGTATGTATCAGAAATACAATAAGCAATTTGTGAAACTCCATAAGAAGTAAATACCTATAAGAATAACAGGAACTTTGAATATATCTTCCTGGTTGAACTATTGCAGTGGAATGATTTTTTATTCACAAATCAAAAGAAAGTCTGCCGGGAAAAAAAGTGTTTCCACAATGATATGCTGAACTCTAAAAAATAAACAAATAATATTAAAAATTAATAAATTTTAAATGAAAATATTTAAAAACTGGTATACAGAATAAAAAATGTTAAAATATTACACATTCAGTTGTCAGAGTTCAGACATCATAAATCTGAAATGCATATATAGGATAATTTAAATTTTATATATAAAATAATTACAGTGGACTCCTTCAAATCTGCATAGCTTGGGTCTAGGGGGTGTGCAGATTTTAGAATTTTGTGGATTTTTGGTCACTGTTTTGTTTACGTTTTTAAAATAGCAATTGGAATGTAATAATGCACTTGAAATCATAATGGATGTTTATAGTAAAGTGAAATATTAAAATAATTAAGTTAAATAATAAAAATTCAGAAAATTTTAAAAATGATTAAAATGTTAAAACTAAAGATCAAGTAAAAAATAATGCATAACTAAATACAGTGAAATATGTTTAACACGAAAATGCTTAACACGAATTGGTTAACATGAAATGATAGTGGTCCAGACAGTATAATATGCAATTTAATATATTTTCTCAGCACCGTGCGAAAGGGGGGGCGAAGGGGGCGGTGGCCCCGGGCGCGGAAATTTAGGGGCGCCAAATTTGTACTACCAATTTCCGTTTTTTTTTTTTTTTTTTTTTTTTTTTTTAAATTGTTGTCGATCATTTTTATTGGAATTTTTTTTTTTTTTCACCCTTCGATATTCTATATTTTTGTAAAACTAAATGTATTTACATATCGGGAATATTTTTCCCAATGGAAGTATGTACATTTTTCATTTCAAAATTATTGCGTTGTTCACATTTACTTTTCATTGAGCTCTTTAGATCTGGTGATTTTATAATATGCATTTGTGATATTTTATTGCAGTGTTTCTTAAATTTTTGCACTTTGCGGGCCCTTTACATCGTATACGGAAGTTTCTGCCCCCTGCCACACTCAGTGAATATGAATTGCTAACCTATTTTGATTCCACTATGGGATCATTCTTATAGTCATTCGGTCATTACTTTGCTGTTAAAAAAAAGGTCCAGCACAGGATGAAAATGCTGATTACATGAAATCTGCGATTTCATAAGGACGACAATTTTCCAAACTAACGTTCAAGAAAATTATATCTAGTGGAGAAATTAGAAACGGTGATTACGGCTTATTGGATAACTTAATTAAAAGAATCACTATATTTTGTTTTCTCTTTTTACTATTCACCAATTATCATGATCGCCCTCCAAAGTTAGCCAATCCAGATGGTGGGTTTTTCATGTGGAAGAAATTAAATCCTAAAATTCCTGAGCATAAAAATGTTCTAGAACACAGGAATGCATGCATTCGCTAAAAGAAACTTGAGAGACGTTTAAAATTAAATTATGTAATCGGCAGCAAATTTGAAAATAGCTAAAGTGAAAAAGATAAATGGCAAAATATATTCAGGAATTATTAACTTAAAACTATTTATTCAAATTATAAACTTTCTTGCCAATGAAGTAAGAAAAACGATTGCAGAAGAAATTAAAAGCAAGGCATTTTTCAATTTCGTTCGATCGCACTCTATATACCGAGTGTAATAAAATGGACTGGCTGTTTTTAAAATTCAATAACCTGTAAACGGTGACAGCTATTTAAAAAAAAAATTGCGGGAAGGTAATGCAAAATGTCAGTATTTTTTTACCTCGATTCCTGGCTTTAGTTCCAAATAGCAACTATAGATAGCGCTGCAAGCAAGGATGGCCACCTCGGGAACTCAGCTTATGCTTTAGAGTGATAGTGCAATCCCGAGGAGCAGACCAAATCCACTAGCTGCTCGCGTTACAAATGATTTTTTCAATTCTTATACTGCAGTTTTAATATTTCACATTACAACATAAATATCGATGATTTGTTGAAGAATTAAACAGGTTTATAGTCAATTCAGGTTACAGCAGTATACTTTATTAAACCATATTCGTGAAAATCAATCAAGTTTATACTGAACTGACAATTATGCCAGCAATGTATAACCACACAAGCACTATAAAGGCAACATCTAGCGCCATAGGTGCTCAATCAAGGCCAAAACCGAAATCGCCCAGCACTGATGCGAAAAGAGGATGTTAAATATATGGAGTGGGAGTGGGTCTCATTCTCCAATACAATTTTATTTTAGGGGCCTATTCTATATATTTAACCTTTTTCCTTCGCATGATGCTAGGGGATTTCAGTTTAGACCTCCATCTATCTCTGCTATTTGGAACTAAAACCGAGAACCATGATAAAAATACTTCTAATATCTTACATAACTCTCCTACAAGAATTTCTTTTAATAATTATAACCATTTGCAAGTTATTGAATTTTAAACACAGTCCAGATTAGGAATCCAGTACACCTCACAAAGAACAAATGACGCAAGTTATACGGTATCGAAAATAGAAAATTTTCATTCGTGGTAAGGTTTCTTGACTACATCAAGTCAAAAAAAAAGAAAAAAAATTAGCATAAGAAATTTAAGATAAGCTAATGTCCGACAATCTCGACATTTACAGCTGCACGAAAGGTTCTGTTCTCAAAGATAGTAGACGGGAGGTGCTCAGTTCGACCCAATCGTGCACGTCAGCCTAATCGTTCGAAATTGTCCGTAGTTTATTTTCGAACCTTGCGTAAATACTGGTTAGGTTCCCTTAGAAAGACCTCACAGAGGACACCCCTATCCCACTCTGGCCTACTATATCCAACTTGTAGATAATCGGCCGTCATAAACAATACCAATAATATTAACCCTTCAGAGCTCAATGTTGTGATATGGTGCAAATATGGCTTCCCAATATAATGTTGTGTATAATCGCCGAAGTAAATAAATTCGTCTATTTTTTTTATCATGTTCTGCACATTCTCTAAACTTTGAGTTCGTGCTGCTGGTGTATGTCCAAAAATGTCCGGAACTGCATAAAATGTGTTTTTTTTTTTCTTTTCTACTGAAAGATGGGCTATACTTATGTCCCACTTATCAGTTTATTTAAAAAAATATTGCGATACTCTATGGTCATGAAAAAATAAAGCTATATCTGCAGTTTACAAACAATTGCCACAGATTTTAAAAGCTCTGGAAGACCTTACAGAAATGAAGTAAAATGAGTAAACTTACTCAGGAGCAAAAAGCTTAATAAAGCAAATAAAGAAATTCCCCTTTATTTACGGCCTAGTAGTTTGACACAGCATTTTAAATGAAATAGAAAAAGTTAACATTATTCTCACGAAAAAAAAAGAAGAAAAAAAACTGTCAATGTTTTGATCGCCAGCAAACTGATTGAAATACTATAAAACACATTTCAGACAATAAGAGAGGAAATTTTTGAACAAGAAAGCGAAGATTTGGTTATGTTTGTAAATAATCCTTACTTGAGCAAAACAGAAACCGTAAAATTCGCAGAACAATTTGACTATGAAGCCCCTGATGAAAGTGGAAATTTAGAATGTGAAGGTTTTTCTGTTACGTAGAGACACTATAGCCATGCAACTGGTTTAAGAAACTGAGAAATGTAAAACAAGAATTTGAGTTTCTGGCTGATGCGAATCTAAAACCAGTTATCGAAAATCTGTTAATATTGCCTGGACCCTTTCTTGCTGACTTGAATGGACTTGAATTGTTAAGCGGGGTTTTAAATGCGAAAACCTTATTTCTACCATTAGCTAAGAACTTTTATAAAATGGATCATTTAGAAATCTTTTAGTTGCTCCATAATTTTAACTTTGGGAAAACAAAGAATTGCAAAAACATGGAGACAGCGTACGTAATTTATAAGTATTCCAGTAACAATAAAATAGTAAAAAACTACTTAAGATCTACTATGTGTCGAGAGATTAAGCAACCTGAATTTACTTTAAATAAAATTCAGTCTTTACACATGAAATAATAAACGATTTTGTTACCCTAAATGCAAGAAAAATAAAATGGAAGTAAATGTATTTGCCTGATATTATATTTTATATTAATTAAAACATTGTTTCAGTTATCGTCTTTAATTAATGTACTGAAATTGTAATTTACTTTTATCTTTTACATTATGTTCTGCAGGTTTTTTGCTTTTTTAGTACTTATTGGTTGAAGGCACCACTTGTTTCCAAATCTGGTTGTTAGCGATTTTTACCCATTTTCTGCAGTTTAAAGACTAACAAGAACTAAAAATGGCTAGAAAAATATTTGAGAAAGGTTAAGAAAAATCTGTTGCAAAGCATCATGATCTCATTAACAAATAAGTGCAATTTTCTTTTCTGTTATTTAGTTGTTTGGAATTTTTGAAATAAAATTAAATCTTTTAAAGCTCTAAAATAAACGCAAAATATTTATTCAATATAATTTATTTCTGTTTCTGCCCTTTATCAATTATGAAGGAGAGGCGGGGGGCGCCAAATTGACACGCTGCCCCGGGCGCAGTTTTCTCTTCGCACGGCCCTGTATTTTCTTTCTTTTAACACGAAACAAAAACCATTAAACACGAAAAAAATTCGCTTTCAAGCTAGTTAGTTTGAGTTGAAGTTAGTGAATTTTGTGTGAAAATCAGTGAATTTCATATTTTTTTTAAATTAGCTTATGTTTTATTAGCCCAATAGCTGACAAATTGGTGCAAAAACAAACTGCCATTTCACTTCAAATGAAGATGAAGCTGCTTAGTGCAGTTGACAAAAAAGAAGGACGAAAACAGAAATCTACAAAGAGTTTGGCATTGCCAATTCTACTTTATTAACAATTATAAAAAACAGGGATCCCATTACATTAATGTTTGAGCATAGTATGTTTAAGCCAGAGAGAAAATGTATGAGAACTGCTTAGCATGAAGATTTAGAGACAGCTTTGCTTATTTGGTTCAAACAAGCTAGATCTCAGAATGCTGAAAAAGACACTTAAAAAAAAAAGATATCTGATTTTTTTCCCTAAAAAGCAATATTTTTTTACTTGCTTTTCATCCTAATGGATGCAACTTACCATTAGTTTAACAGGAAATCAAAGTAAAATTTGACGACGTCAAACATATTTGTGAGGTTTGTTCTTTTTTTACGAATTTTTTAACGCGAAATTCTTTTAACACGAAAAAAATTACGGTCCCCTCAGTTTCGTGTTAAACATATTTCACTGTATGACAATTTAATTTATTCATCAGTTATTCAATAAAACTCATCCCCATAAAACGTACACCAGTAATTTACATAAAAATTGTCAAAATAATGAAGTTTTATTTCCTATTTAGACAGTCTTATTAACCAAAGAAGCTTGATTATACAGTAAACTCTGTCTAAAGCAGAATCGCAATAATGCAATCGAAATTATAATGAATTTTTATATACAGTAAGATATTTAAATAATTAGATAAAAAAAAAGTAATAAAGTAAAATAAAAATTAAGATTTTTTTTAAATTATTAAATTTAAAGTCAAGCAATTATTTAATAGTGGATTTTGGAGTTACAGATTTCAGGGAGTGTACTGTATTACAAAATGAATGTACATATAAAATACTATTCAATATTTAGTTTTCAGTTTCAGAGTTTACAAAGGTTTTTCTTGCTTAATTTTAAAACATTATTTTTTGTAATGAATGATTCAATTATTAAAATTGTCTTGTAGAAGTTATTAATTTCTTCACTTACAGATAGAATAACTTTATGAAGCATGTGTCCATTCTATGAGTGAAGGGATTAAAAGCAAATACGTACTTAATTTAACAACAAATTAAATATAATGCTTTTCATTTCTAAAAAATACCTCACTAAACTTTTAAGAAATGCAATTTTTTTTTACTCAATAATTAAAATATGGTTGGCACATTACAATATGTTTATATTTGACTCTATTTTGTGTGTGTGATTTTAAAAATATAGAAAATACAGGATTATAATAGAAAACTTTTCCAATCACCTCATTAAAATCATGATTATTACTGATGCTTATCATCTGTTTCAACGCAACATGTTGCACTGAAGACAGATGATACTAAGAATCATGGTTTGAAAGTTTCCCCTAAAGTAGGAAAAAAAAAAGTCTTAAATATATTTTAACTTACCTTTTGAAATAAAGAACTTGCCTTACTTTAAAAATACTTGCCTTTTAAAAGAAATGAAATGAAATATGCATAAGTCATTGTGTAAATTAAAACAGCAAATTTTCACAGTGCTTTTAAAATTTTTAAGAATTTTCAGCATTGCTATGATAATTCCAAAATGTGATGCAACTTTATATTACAAATGGCTGCTTGATGATTATTACCTCATTTTTATTTTTTAGTTGTAGGAAGAAACACTCTTTGCATACTTTAATATTGACAATAATAAATTGAAATAACATTCCCTTCACATGTTAATTAAAGAAACACAAACGTTTTGCCACATGGATAATGGATGGAAATTATTTTATGAGTTTGGGATCAACATAAACTTTCTTATGAAAAAACATTTAAAAAGCATACTATTGGTAACTTCCTACAATTTACACAAAAATACTGCTGAGATTCTCAGCTTCTTATAAATTCATGCAAAATTTTTATAACATGCATTTGCATAACCAATATAATTAGAGCATACTTCTCAATAATGTCATAAATCTAAAACAATACAAAAAGACATAAAAAATGAATTTAATTAACTTCTTCTTATATAATAAATATTTAGCAGAATATTAATTGTATTCAAGTAGATGAAATAATTCCTTAGAAGAAAGTAAGTCAGTATGAACTGTTTTTCATTTGATTTTGTAACTATTGTTCCACCTAAAGTATCCATCCTGGAATATAATACAGAATCTGTGAAACTTCATAAAAAGTAAAAATACCTATGAAAATAAGAGGAACTTCAGATTTCTTCCTGGATGAACTTAAACAACTTCAATTATAATACAGTAAAAGCTCTGTTATCCGGCATTCAAGTAACCGGAAAGCTCAACTAACCGGAAAAATTTGGAGAAATCGTTTATTTTTTTCCCCCATAAACAGTTGAAAAATTTTTACTACTATTTTAGGAAATTTACTGTTATCATTCTCAAATTATCTCAGCGATTAATTCGGCGTAAAACAGATCTGTGTGTATGTTCATAACAGTGAGCATTATAAAATAAAAATATAGCATAAAGAACTGTCTATAGCATGTTAGACCAGAATAACTTCATCTTGCGTCATAGTATGCGATAGTTCGCCGCGCCGGCTGTTTTTCCTTCCGAAAGAGAGAAGGAGGGGGTGGAAAATGAAGACAAGAGAAGACAGGCTTGATCTTTCTTTTCTGCTCTTGGCAAAACTAGATGGGAGGGGGGGAGGGTGGCGGGATGAACAGTAGACAGCTACATCTTTTCACAAAACTGAGCTGCTAAGTGAGGAAGCCAGGAGCATGAAGGAAAACTGTTTTCTAAGAACTGGGATGGGGATATGGTCATTTCAGATATCGTATTTTTCCCCCAGATGCACAGTAGCCCTCCCCCCCCCTCCCTGGAGTTACTAGAAAATTCCATCTGTCTGAGAACTTTCCATCTGTTTAGCCCTTTCGGGTCTACACATTCAGTTTGACCAAATAGAATTTTACTCAAATCACGCTGATGCTTCTTTTTTTTTTTTTTTTCGTTTTGGCACATTTTTACTACCATTCGCTTGTGCTTAATCAGCTAGCCTAATAAATTGCTCTCAACCTTTATTAATCATGTTCTGTCATATTTTTTGTCAAATTAAAAAATGGCAGATCAGTCAAATCCTAATAAAAGGAAACGAGTTGTTTTAACTATAACTCAGAAGCTAGACATTATTAGGCGTTTAGAAAGAGGGGAAAATAAACAGCAATTGATGCATATATTCAATATTGGATCCTCAACGATTTACGATATTAAATCGCAGAAAGAAAAGTTGATGGCATTTGCTTCCTCTGCAGAATCAAGCAAAGCAACGGATGAAAGGAAAACACTGCAGCAACCTTAGTATGAAAAACCGGATAAAAGTTTATATCAGTAGTTTATATTAAAACGAGAAGACGAAGTTCCTATTTCTGGGCCTATGCTGATTGAAAAAGCAAGAGATTTTTCAGAAAAATTAAATATTGCGACTGAATGCAAGTTTTCAGATGAGTGGCTTTCTTGCTTCAAAAAACGCCATGGAATTAGAAAAATTGACATATCTGGGGAACGAAAATCAGCAGATAACGAAAGTGCAGAGAAATATTCTACTTTTTTTGAATATTTTATTAAAAAAAATAATATTGATCTAAACCACATCTATAATGCTGATGAAACCGGAATCTATTTCCGTTGCCTTCCGACCTCAACATTAGCTGGTCCTAATGAAACGTCAGCAGATGGCTTTCAGAAAAACAAAGACAGACTAACGATTCTGACTTGCGCTAATGCAACTGGCTCCCATAAATTAAAACTGTTAGTAATAGGAAAGTCGAAGAATCCAAGAGCACTTACATGAATTAAACATCTCCCTGTAGTTTACACCAATCAAAAAAGTGCTTGGATGGATAAAGATATTTTTACCTACTGGTTTAAAAAAGTTTTTGTGCCATCTGTAATTAACGAGCTTGAAGCTAAGGGAAAAAAACTGGAAGATAATAAAATAATTCTTCTAATTGACAACTGCCGAGCGCATCCCAGCGAGGAAGAATTGAAATATGGCAATATTTCAGTAATGTCCCCCCCCCCCCCCTCAATGTAACTTCTCTGATACAACCTATGGATCAAGGGATCATACAAAACGTAAAAATGATTTATCAAAAACATTTCATGCGTAAGCTCGTAAATGCACAGACAACGGTGGCAGAATTTCAATCAGCTTTCACAATAAATGATGCCATTTATGATCTTGCTAGTGCATGGAATGTCGTAAAACCGAAAACTCTTCGAAGGGGATGGAGAAAATTATTATTTACAGTAAACTTTTGTTCTGATTCATCTGATGAAGAATTTGAAGGATTTAAACCCAAGAAAAGGAACGAATTGCATGAAATTATGGATACATTAAAAAATGGGCCTAATACTAACTTATCTCTATCGCAACTGGAAATGCCAGAAATCGAAAATTGGATAGCTATAGATAAAAATATTCCTGTCACTGAAACTTTAACAGAAGAGCAGTTAATTAAAAAAATGACAGCTCCAGAGGAAGAAACAAACGATAGTTGCTCAGAATCTGAAAATGAATTCGAGGAGAAAATTTCGTGGAGTGAAGCTGAGAAAAGTTTATCTACTTTTTTAAAGTTTTGTGAAAAAAATTCGCAGTATACGGCTCAAGAAGTTTTAGAACTGCATCTCATAAAAGAACGCTTCATGAAAAAAAGAGAACTTTCTTTCAAACAGACGGACATCAGACATGCGTTTCGTAGTATTCCTGGCACATCGAAAGAAACACAATCAAATGCACAGTAACTGCTGAGAAATTATATCCCAAACTTTTTTTTCTTCTTTATTTACTCAAGAACAAGAAATTATTATTTTAAAAGAATTATGTAACATATTGTATACCATGTTTTATACCATATTGTATTTTAAATATATTTACTCCAGAATATTTTTTTATTGGATGTGTTTGCATCAACTACACATAACTGGAAATTAAAAAAAGAAAAGATGCTGCAGGGTAAGTTTCTTTCTTTTTGCTTTGTTTTATTGTTGGATTTTTATGAGTTCAAACTTTTTCTCCTCAGCTGGAGGATTGCATCAAAGTTTTGCGTTGTTGAATTAGCGAGGAAAAATATTTTTCATCAACCTAAACAGTAAACAGAAATAATAATAATATTATTCTAGATAAAAAGAAAGAACGAAACGGTACTCTTTTTTCCCCCTTACTTATATAAAAAAAAATTGCTTTCTCCGTTGCTAATTGCCCGATTGTGTTCAAATTTTCACCGAATTCAAATAATAATAAATTAGGCCGTTTACCTAATTTTTATTAACATACAATGAGTTTTTAGAAATTTAGAAATCCCCCCTCAAAAGACTTCACTATCTGAGCCACTCCAACAAGAAAAACAAAAAAAGCTAATGACTGTAGTTTGTTTTTATCGTGATCGGAGAAGTCGGGCATTATCAGTTTGCATCTGATAACGTTTTTAGCTATGCAGAAAAGATTCATTATTACTGTGAGGTTAGTTGAGGTAACACAAGTGAATCATACCAAAGTTAATTTTCCAAGTTTACATGTGCTTTTTCCGAAAAGGGGAGATGTCAAATTATAAATAATACAACTTTATAAAAGATTAATAAATAAATATAGAAATTTGTTTACTTTTATTTTTTATTCGGAAAGAATAACTTTATCAACTGCAACTTTAATAATAAGAGTTATTTGATCGACTTCCTAATGGCAGGAAAATAGCCTGAAAATCATTTTCCTGTTTCATTTTTACGTCGATGCCCCCCCCCCCCCCATTCTTTCATGACAGATTTTGTAGCGCTCAACTGTCCAAAATTTTCAAGTATCCGGCAATCGGCGTTTCCCGAGCATGCTGGTTAGTTGAGCTTTTACTGTAGTGAAATGACTTTTTCTTCACAAATCAAGTGGAAGCCTGTTGGAAAATGTGTGTTTCAACAAACATATGTTAAATTCTAAATAAATAAATAAATAACATAAAGCAATGAATATAGTACAACACAATTGCCAATGTTCTGACATCTCACATTTGAAATGCATTGATAATTCCAATTTTTTATGTTTTGCCAATTAATGGCAATACCAGCAGGGCCATTGAGTAGGGTATACAGATGTATACACTGTATAACATCTGAATTTTTTTAAGAAGTTCCTATACCCTCTATTTCTCAAATAAAGCTATAGCGTGTACTCTAGGAATGACGTTCATGACTAGGGTATACCTTCTGGTTTTTTTTATGACTACAACACTGAATACCAGTCAAACTGGCCTAGAGATGTAAAGTTTCTTTAAATTTCAATTGTGTGTGTATGAGGGGGGGGGGAGATTTTCCAGTAAAATTTGGAAAATAATACTTTTTTACAAATAATAATTTTCATTGTAAAAGTTTTTCTTAAAAAAGGCTTATGCAAGGTAAAAAAAAAAAAAAAAAAAAAAAAAAAAAACTGTTTTCTATTTACATGAATATACTACAAAATAAGTGTAAAAATAAAATAAAATAAAAAATTTGAAACTTTTGTCCTCAGAGTTTCCATAAAGTTTTTCTTGCTTAATTCAACATTATTTTATGTAGCACAGTGTCAGATCCATTATCTATCATCCCCGTATTCAGAATGATCCGGAAACTATAATGCAAAAGGATAAACAAAACTTAATTTGTTTCATTACAAAAATGTAAAAATTAAAGATATATTTTACGGCAAGCATGAGATGCAGCAGACAAAAATAGGGCAGTGCAATTTGTGAAAATCTGCAATATCTTTTGATGATGTGGATGAGTTTGAAATTGAAGACTTTAAAATTAAAATGAGAAGGAAATTATTACAAATCTGTTGGACTATGCTTCAGGACTTTCATGTTCAGAAGCTCGATTGCTGGATCAAAAGGCAGTGGAAAGTTGCCTAAACGCTGATGAAGACACTCCTGTAAGTCATCAGATGTCTGGCAGTGAGATTTGTAATATAAGAAACAAATAATATGTCTACTGGAAGAGATGATGACCATCAGCAGAATGAGGTGGGTAAAAAAATTTCAAATGAGCTATATTTTTCAACTGAACAACTTATTTGTGGAATGCAGCAAATAATATCAGCATACAGGAACAATTATTCAAGAGACACTCTCTAACTAACCTTTTTATATTTAATTTTTTTTTTTTTTTTTAATTTGTATTGTATTGTATTGGATCGTATACTGTAGTGTCATTATTGGTATAGTGTGTTTTCCTAGCATGAGGATACATAAGTACCATTCTTCTAAGTGTAAAAAAACAATAGAATAATAATTTTAAAAAAATCAGTGCAACCACAAAACTTACGAGCAACCCATCTAACATTATGAAGATATTGAAATTTCAGATTCTTGAAGTAGTTTCTCGAGTGAAAGTATTCTTTTATGTACATTTTGATAAACTTTTTAGAAGCACTTTGTTATGCGATCAATTATTTTAAAAATAACCTACATAAATAAGACTACCTACAATCAAAATCATTCTATAAGCAAAACAATGTAAAAAAAAAAACAAACAATTTACTGTTTTTAATTTGAAATTCAAATAATATTCACTAAACTAACAAATACATTGTAAAATAATGAAATTATCTGCAATAAATAAAACATTTTAATAATGCTTTAAATGACTAAATATCAGCAAGAATGAAAGTTGCGACACATGATATTTTGTGTAGTCATATTATCAAATCGCAAATTGTACAATTTTCAGTCGAAGATTAACCACAAAAATTATCTTAGCCTTAACTTATTTTGGTAAAGGGGTTGAGATAATAAATTGATGCTTTAAAAGTTACCTGGTATTAGAAACAGGACAAGACCACAAGACGCCAAATCATGAATAAATCGTGGATTTTTACATGAAGATTCATTGAAAATGATTCATTCATTCATACTTTCCAGAATGGGGAATTGCCGTGAAATCATCAGGTGTAGTTGACTAATTACCTTTATTATTTATTTATTAAACTACTGCAATGGCGATATGACTAGTTCCTTTTTATCCGTTGTTGCAATACTGGCTATCAGACAGCCATTAACAGAATCAGAAACCAAAGAATCTATACTAAATTTTTGTGAGTTGTTCCAAAATCAAAATGCGTCAAATTTTACTCAATAAATTTGTTAATTTTTAATCATATTTAAGTGCTAGATTCGCAAATTTTGAATAATGATCTCTGTTGCTTTATTTTTTTATATAAAGAAATGTCTTGTTTTGTTATTAGAAATTTTTCTGTTGCTGCAGGTTTATTGAATGATTCATTATTTATGAATGATTTATTCTATCGTGATTCATTCATTGTGTTGGCGTCTCATTACTTTTGCGATAATTTGGACGAAATAGAAATTAGTGTAATCTGATTCTAACGATAGCTATTTTTTAAAATCAGTTTACTGATCCATACTCTTTACTAAAATGAATTAATGGTAAGATATGTTTCTTTGGTTATTCTTCTACTTAAAATTCTACTGCTTGCGATTTAATCGTATCATGGCACAACATTTTGTGTCAAACTTTCATTTTTGCTGCCATTTATAGACATTTAAAATATTCGGCACGCAGGTGAACTAAATATTTAACAAGCCGAATAGTAACTATCATGCCCAATACTGTAATATTTTAGAATTTAAAGATGTTAAAATTTGATAAACAATATTTTTTTTTACAAGTAATACAAGTAGTACACTATAAAAAAACTATGCTTTGAATTATTATTTAAGAAAACTTTTTTAGTTAATAAATTTTTAAATTTCATGGTTGTGAACATAATTTTCTTATATTCTAAAACAAATATTTTAAAATCAAGGAGAAATTTTGAAGGATTTGGAAGAAAATTTTATCATCATATACTGTTTATTAGTCAGAAAAGCACTAAAAAAATATATATGAATAATACAATTTATTCAAATGATAGTAACTTCTAATAACTGTGTATTATCAGCACCAGATCAAGTACAATTTTGCCAAGCATGATTCCATTTATAAGCATTACATTAACCCTTAGTTTTTGACAATTATATAGTGTTTCATAGCTAATAAGGGGACTGGTCCCATATCCTATGCCGGAGAATTTCGCGACGAATGTTTCGATCTGGTTTAATTGTGGAATTTTGAATGGCTTTAGGGTTGCTTTTTTTTTTCGGAAGTGCTTTTTGAAGACCGGTAATCTCTATGACGGCAGATCTTGAAGCTGATTGATTTTCTAGTATCATGTGTACTGTTACTCAGCTAAATTTTGAATTAGGTTAGATAAGCACACATTCGGATGAGTCTCTGCGTCTGTCAACGTATTTTGGATCTAAGGTAAGTCTTGTTAATCTTTCCAAGATTGCGGAAAACATTATTTTTAAATCTTTATGTTATTTAAAACTCAATTATTTTGCACCTTTTTAAAAAATAGAAAATGATTTAAAAATAAAATAATGATTTAAAAACGAAGTTTGTGTGCCATATTGGAAAATTTCTTCCATTGCAATTTCACAAATTTTAGCAGCATTCTAAATAAATCTAAACAAATGTACTTTTTGAGATGAATACTTGTTATTGTTTTATTGTGTGCATTTACACACCTTGTTTCAGACCCTGACTGGGATCCCTTTTGTAAACATTAAATTATTGCTGATTGTTTTTTTTTTTTGTGTGTAAATATTTTTAAATTTTTTTCTGAGACAGTTATTTATATTTATCCTTTTACTTTTATTTTATATTTAATAAAAATTTTTGGCAGTTGTGAGTGAGGTTTTACAAGCATTAAAATTATAATACTTTTTGAAATATTGTTGAAATATATAAAAAGTTCCTGGTAAGTTTTTTTGGTACTTCTTAGTTATCCTGTCGACCAAATTACTGCCACCAAATTATAAGATTAATTGCCAATAATGGTTGCCATTAATTATTTAATTGTAAGATTAAATTCCAATAATGGCCAATAAAACCATTAATTCAATGTTTTATTTGTATTTTTATTAATGTTTTAATAATTTATTTGTTCTTTCGTTATTTAAAATAAAAAATTATGTCAATGTGTATAATTTGGCGAGTGGTTTGGTGATTTATATAATTTGGCGAAATTGGTCGATGGGATAACTAAGAAGTACTGGTTTTTTTCTCTTTTTTATTAATAACAAGTATTCATCTTAAAAAGCACATTTGTTTAGATTTATTTAGAATGCTGCTAAAATTTGTGTAATTGCATTGGAAGAAATTTTCCAAGATGGTGCAAAAACTTCGTTTTTAAATCTTTATGTTATTTATAAATCCATGTTTTTTAAAAGGGTGCAAAATCGTTGGATTATAAATAACATAAAGATTTAAAAATGATGTTTTTCTGACATCTTGGAAAAATTTTCATATTGCCAAAACGGCATTTTAGTGCAATATTTTTCGCCAAGCAGCACAGGATATGGGACTCTTCCCCTAATAACAGCTGCAGTGTAATGATAATAAGTCAAACCTCTATTTAACGAAGTCGCTAAATCCCGGAAAAAAGTTCGTTATATGGAAAATTCGTTAAATAGAGATTCACTTTTTAAAATACTTTAAACTACATAAAACAGATTTTAAATTGATAAACACTAAATATTTTTACTAAAAGTAATTAATCACATTTTTTTAAATAAATTCTATCGATTTGTTTTATTTATTTTATCCACCAATATCCATCATCAATTCATTTTTTCTATGTGCTTAAATCTTCGAAATCTGCAAGGAAAACAAAACATTATCCGGGAATATACTGTATTTTCTGTTTAAAGTAAATAGTTTTACATTAAAGTTAACGAATTTTAATGACATTATCGTATTTATTATTATTATACCAAATAATTTTAACCATACATTAACATATGTGTCCTTAAATTTAATTTCTGAAACACTCTGTGAATTTTGCCTGAGTTTTTTATTTAAAAAAGTGCTTTCTCTCATAATACATCTCGTATCTTTGCAATGCACCAAAAACCCCTTCATGCGTATTTTCTTCTAACTATAATCCGCGTCGGATTGTTTTAAATGATTTTAGCATTGCATCGTACGAAGTTTTGTTAATTCCTGCATAATGATCATTTCTATCATCATCATATCCATCTTCATTGCAATTCATTGCTGTATTGTTTTTATTTTTCACACTGTCGAAAATATCCAATTTGGATAGTGTTTCTGAAGTCTCAGTTTCAGAATTAAGTGAAAAACAATAATCAATCAGCATATCATGGTTAATTTCTTCTTTTTTTCTCACTATATCCACATTTTTTTAAGTTACTCTAAAAGATTATCGTCTTCGTCCTCCGTACTTACCAAATTCTCACTGCTGACAAATAAGGCGCATGGTAAAACCAGTTCAAGGCCATTGAACATCATAAAATGTGTTAAAAGAAAGAATAAGTTTGAAATGTCCAGAAATATTTTGAGAAATGGGGAGAAAAAAAAATTGATCACAAGAAAAAGTTCATTAAATAGAGAATGCACTTCGCTATTTGGAGGTTATTTTACGAACAAATTCGCAAAATGTTCTTGGTTCCAAGGAAAAGTTTGCCAAAATAGAGAAATTCGCAAAATAGAGGTTCGTTAAATAGAGGTCCGACTGTAATATGTAATGTAGTTTATTCATTTATCATAGTTTATGAGGGAGATAGGGTTATAGTTCATTTTTATTTTTTATATTTTTTTGTTATTTATTTATTATGCACATTTATTATATTTTGTTTATTAATTTATTTTTTATTATTTACCATTTTTAACAATTTTGTGTACATTAATATTAAATTACTGTTTTGAATGTGATTGGCAATAAAATGTAAGATTGGTAACCATTTTTTGCAATCTAGCTCCTCGCCCCAAATACTTAAGTACCAAATAGCTTTCTTGTTCCTTTTGATAAATAAGACCTTTTAACAAATAAATTTTACCCTTAAAAATTCTTTGCTGTGCATTATTTCAAGAAGAGGTTAGTTTAAAAAACTTTTTTTACTTTGTCAAATTTTAAATTTCATGGTTTCTTCTGTGGGTGAAAACAAATTGATGAAATTTGGTTATACAGTAAAAGAAATATTTTAAAATCAAAGAGAAATTTTGAATGAATTGGGAAAAGAAAAAAAAAAATTGACAGCCGTGTACTTCTTATTTGTCAGGCAGGGACTAGAATAAAAGTATAATAATGCATTTTTTTTTTTAAAGTATTATCTAAAGAAGAATAATATTCCTGTTCAGCAATGAAGAATAATGTTCTTGGTTTAGCAAGGAAGTTTTTAAATGCACCAAAAGATATGGTGTCTGGAGTGGACAATCATTTTCTGTGGTTATAAACACACAGGTTGTTCTTAAAATCTCGGATCAAACTGATAATGTGGTCCATACAAACATCTTTTGAACAAGAAAAACATCTGAATCCACTTATTCCATCAGTACATTCAATCAAATGTACAGGAATCCAGCCCAAACTGAATTTTCATTCACTACTTTGGCGATAATGAAAATATTTTAATGAGATTTGCATCATTTAATTTTGCTTGTATGAAATATAATGATATTATCGGAAGTAACTCATATTTTTCTGGTGGCACAGTATAAGGGCTGTCAGCTGCATTCTGAATAAAGGAATGTATAGCTCAATGTTGTTTAGATATAAATGGTGGCAATTTACAACACTTCTTGCCATGTCTAGGGCTGGATAATATATCATCGATTTTTATAACATATATCCTCAATCAATTTTAATCTTCATTAAATATTGTTATATCTGCTGTCATTATATCCATACAATGCAATTTCTTATTAAAAAATATTAGTATTCTGATATGCAGAGTATGATAGCTTTCAGTCGATTGATAATTAAATTAAGTACACATTAATAAGAAAGAAAGGAACGCATTATTTAGAAAAGAAACTTACCAAATGAATTTTAATAACATCAATATGGATAACAGAACAGCCATTTTTTCTATTACATTTTCTATCAGATGCAACGAGTTTAGTTGTCTGTTACTAATGCAACACTAATCAATGCACAATATCATGTGTGCTAAGTTCACGTGAGACAAAATATGAATTAACATAAAACAAAAACTATATTTTAACACTTTCCCTTGTTAATTACATATTTAGTCTTTAGCCTGATAATCCCATTTGATCACACAATATTAGTAATCGAGTTTTGGCTAATGACTTGGTCATAATATCTGCAATCTGTTTCTCAGTTGAAATTTGCTCTATAACTAACTTGCCTTCTAACACCTTCTCACGAACGAAGAAATGCTTTATTTCTGTATGTTTTGTTCTTCTGTGATATTCTGGATTATGGGCAAGTTTTACAGCTGCACTATTGTCTACTTGAAGAATAGGTATTTCTTTTAGTTGTACTATTCCTTCATACAATCTTCTGAGCCAAAGAATATTTTTAGTTGTTTCAGATGCTGCTATAACTTCAGCCTCTGTTGTTGAAGTAGCCACGATGGTTTGTCTTTGACTGCGCCACGAGATTGCACCTCCAGCATATATTATCACTGACCCAAATATTGATCTTCCAGTTTTTATGCATCCTCCAAAATCTGCATCACTGTAACACTTTAATACTCTATTTGAATTTGTTATGCGATAAGTAATACCAAAATTTCTTGTTTTTGATATGTAGCGAAAAACTCTCTTTACTCTCACTACATCTTGAGCAGATGAGTTTTCTAGCATTCTTGATAAAACTCCTATGCTGTAAGCTAGATCTGGTCTCGTTCGTACCATTAGGTACATTAGAGCTCCAACTGCTTGTCTATACGGAAAAATAACTTTCTTAGATTCTTCAGTATTTTGCGATCTTGATTCCTTTAACATCGGTGTTGCTACTGGTTTGCAATTTTCAAATCCCAATCTCTTAAGAATTTTCTTGGCATATCCTTTTTGACTAATAGTAATATCTCTGTTTTTCTGATAATCAATTTCAAGCCCTAGAAAACAAGAAGCTTTTCCAGTAACTATCTTGAATCTGGCTTTTAACTTTTCAATGAAGATTTCGCACTCTTCTTGATCATTTGCAGCAATTAATCCATAATCTACGTACAATGCTATAATGAACTTTTTGCCATTCTTATCTCGAATGTATAGACATGGATCAGCATCACTCACTTTTAAATCAAGTTTTAATAAAAATTGACCAAAACACTTATTCCAACAACGTGGAGCTTGTTTTAAACCATGCAAACTTCGCTTGAGCTTGCATAATCTCTTTGTGCCGTCCTCATATCCTTCTGTTTGTTGCATGTAGATTGTTTCTTCTAATTCTCCATACAAAAATGCTGTAGATACACCAAATTGTGATAAATACATTTTTTCTTCTGCTGCAATACTCAATACAGCTCGTACTGTTTGTAATTTTGCTACTGGACTAAAAGTTTCAATATAATCAATGCCTTGATGTTGACTATAACCTTTTATAACAAGCCTGGCTTTATACTTGTTAATACTGCCATCTGGATTTGTTTTGATTCTATAAACCCACTTACATGGTATAGCTTTGGCATCTTCTGGCAAATTAACTAATTCCCAGGTCTCATTTTCCTTTAAAGATTTTATTTCATTCTCCATCGCTTTCTTCCAATTTGATCTTTCCTTGCTGTTGATTGCTTCTATGTATGTTTCAGGATTTTCATTTTCATAAATTAGTGACTCAGCTTCCATTATATAATCATCAAACTGTGCAGGCTTTCGGATGTTGTCACATTCTCTCAATTGCATATCATGTGATGGTTTAACTTCTTCATCACTATCAACATCGCTGTCACTTAAATCATCTTGCTTTTCATCTTCTTCAAGTTGTTCACCTTCATACTTTCCCTGATTAGAAAGATCACTTGTATTTTCTTGTTTATTGTCGTTGAATGGTAAATGAACTGAATTATCACATTTATTCAATTTTTCATGAAAAATGACATCTCTAGAAAAAATCATCCTATTTTCTTCTTTAATCCAAATTCTGTAATGCTCATCAGAATCGTAACCTACAAGATAACCTTTGATAGCTTTCTTCTCCATTTTTCTTCGCTTTTGTACAGGAATATGAGCATAACATGTAGAATCTATTACACGTAAATGGGTTGTTCTCTACAATACTTGCAAATTTGGCCAGCAGTCTGACTTGAATGATGCATATGTAAATTTTCATAAAAATTAGATAAATGGTAAGAAATCAGTCAATTATTGAAGATTTTAATAGCAACAGAAATTGTTTTAAAAATTTGACTTAACAAAAAAAATAAAATAAAAATTTGTGGAAAAAATAAAATAAAAAATGTGAGGGAATGATGAAGAAATAAGACATTTTTACTAGTTGTAGGGGAAAAATGCAAAATTATGAAGAAATCCAAACTGTTTCCTTTAAGAGAAACACTTAATATATAATGTATGATAAAATTAAAATTTTTGATATTTACAAAAAAATGAATATTCTGTGTGAGGGAATGACTGCTAATAAAAACACTTCCGGATATACTGACTAAAAAAAAATTCTGTAAAATTAACAAAATCTTACACCACCAATTTATGTTGCTGGATTGACAAGTGTTCAAAATAGCTTCTTCTCTGTGAAGGATGCTAGACTGCTACTGCTCATTAGTGGTAGATATTTGAGATAATAGCAATGTGTGAGGGAATGATGGTCTGACATGGGGAAACATATAATTGATTGAGTACACTATATAATAATAGTAAAAATTAATATTTTTATTATTTTTTGTAATGTATCAAATAAGAACTTTATTTTGCTTAGGGTATTTTTAATTATTTTTATTTCTGGATGGAAAGAAATAGGCAATAAAATATGGTAGTACAGGTGGGGGAAAGGTGAGGGAATGATGTTTGCATGATATATATTATATTTTTAAATACTAAATTTATTTATTTTTAAATTTTACTTTCTGCCCCTAATAAACTATGTTTAGATCTTCTAATAAAAATAAAAATAAATAAAAATGTAATAAAATTAAGATCATTTATATGGCTGGGAAGCACTTTTTGCACTATTGCAGAGAATAACCCAAATGCTTTACCCTAGGTTTCTTCTTGATCCACAATTCATAAGGACTAACTCCCTCTACTGAAGATTTTCTCATTCTATTTAGGATATATATTGCAGAAGACACTAGTTCGGCCCACATTGCATCTGGAAAACTAATTTCAGGATTCGAATAGTTGAATGTTCTTGCCATTTCTACAATTGTTCTGTTCTCTTTTTCACTTGATCCATTCTGTTGTGGCGTAAAAGGTGCGGTAGGTCTTTTTGTAATTCCTTCTTCACGTAGAATTGCTTCAATTTCTTTATTATCAAATTCTCTACCATTATTGCTCAAAAATTCTTTAATTTTGTGTCCCATAGTTTTGGCATGAGCAAGCATATGTTTTAACATATTGTTGACTTCTGTCTTAGGATGTAACCATACCTAAACTTTGTGAAGCTATCTTTAAATACAACTAAGTATCGTTTCTTTTGAAAAGATTCAGGAAACAGGCCACAGACATCAGCCGAAATAAGTTCACCTGGTTCTGTTGCTTTCTTTCTGTTTCTAAAAGGTAAGTGATGAGCTTTTCCACAAATGCATGGTTCACATAACTTATTTTCCAGTTGAACTTTGATTCCTAACTCTTTCTCAAGCTTTTGTTTGATATGACAGTTATCTTGATGATTTATCTTTCATGATAAAGTTGTAATAAAGAATCGTTTTTCTCAGTATTGTTTATTTCTAAAATTTGCTTTGACATGATTGGCTCAATTATTGCCTTAAACAAAGATCCAGACACGTTGCATGTTCCATACAGTACCACTTGATCACTTATCTTTAAACAACATTCAGTAGATGTCGATCGAAATTCACTGTCTTCATTTCTGCCTTGAGCAGCTAATACTGAAAATAACTTTTTCCTGACTTCAGGTCCATACCAGACATTCTTCAGCTGAATTTCTTGACATTTTCCACCAACAAAAGATTTAAAACGAATAGTTCCTTTTCCGATTGCTTCCAATCTTCCCTTTCCAGTAGCCTTAATGCTACAAGGACTAAGAAATTGCGTGAAATCAATAAAGTACTCTGAACAGTTCGTAATATGTTGAGTTGCTCCATTATCAATCCAAAAAGTTTTAGAATATTCTTCCGAAGCATACGTTTTGACAGCAATAGACATCGCTGCACCATTGGCAGTTTTCTTTATATCTTTAGTATCACTTCTTGGCGACTTTTTGGCTGGTTTTCCATCAGAAATCCATTTTCTGCAATTTCTTACCCAGTGACCTTTACGGTTACAGTAGTTACAAATGTCAGCTCTATATGACTTCTTGATAAATTTGGAATTTTTATCTTTATTCTGTTTTTCTAATCCTGAAGTTGCTAGTGCTTCCTGAACAGCAATATCGCCGTTTTCACCTTTGATGAAATTTCTCTCAAACATACAAAGTTGCTCTGTTAACTCTTCAAATGTTCTGTCTTCATTTTTAGACAACAACATCCACCTAGACTTAAAGGTTTCAAATTTGCGTGATAAAATTTGCAATACTTTACAGACTAACATTAAATCAGGTAACTTATTTGCACCAATATCTTTAAGTCCGGTATTTAATTCGCTGCAAATGGATCTTAACTTAGCTATGTGAGTTGAGACATCATCACCTAACGCCCAGTTAAATGCGAAAAATTCTGTACATATCTTAACTGATCTTTTGACATTGCTTCAAAATGATTCTTTAAGGCTTCCCACATTTCATGCGCTGTTTCTTTATCCATAATCTTTTGATAAACTACGTCAGTTATGGCACTTGCTATCACAGATTTTACGTAACTATTGGCTTTACGATACAAATCAGAACTGCTTTATGTTCCTTGATTTCTCTATCTTCAGCAGCACTACTTAATGGTTCAGGTTTCTTTAGTTTACCATCTATAACATCAAGTGCTCCTTCGTGATAATCAAGTAAATCTGTAATCTTGTGTTTCCATATTGACCAGTCTACTACACCAGTCAATAACTTAACTTGTTTTGTTAAATCCATTACTTCTTAAACTTTAATGCGATTTCAAAATCTTTTAATGATAATCTTCTCTACTAAAATAAACTAATGTTTTACTTCACTTTCTATGAGCAAAACCTAACTTATCTATATCTAATTCTAATCAATCAGACTTGCGCTAATTAGCGCAATTCAAAACGAGCTGAAAAGCCCATAACCTATTAAAAATATTAGTATTCTTATATGCAGAGTTATAATAACTTTGAGTCAATTGATATTTGAAATAGTACACATATTAAAAGAAAGATACACATTATTTAGAAAAGAAACTTACGAAATGAATTTTAATAACATCAATATGGATAAAACACATTATTTAGAAAAGAAACTTACAAAATGAATTTTAATAACATCAATATGGATAAAAGAACAGCCATTACTTGCTATTAAGGTGTAAAAAAATCACGATTTTTTAAAAAAAAATCGGATTTTTTTAATTTAAATCAGATTTTTTTTATTTAAATCGGATTTTTATGATTTTTTTTCCCAGCGTTCAGATACGGAATAGCTACCAAGAGTTTTAGGTTTCCAAAACAATTAAACCACTAATTGCTAACATAATCAATCTTTTTACACTTTAATTAATAAAATTATAATTATTAGTTTGTAATTACAGAAATTATAAAAACTGCAAATTATTAATTTCATTAGGTAGTATCATACAATAATGTTATATACATTAATATTTACATAAAACTTTATAAATACTAGTGATATTTAAGATTTATTAAGATTATTAACTGCATTTTATATTAAATAGTTAACACTACTTCAAATTAATAATTATTAAACAATTAACTCTCTAATTAGGAACATATTATACATTTTTAAGCCTTAATTATTAAAATGATAATAATGTAGTATTCATTTTAGAAAGGAAAAGGGACAGGATGCTAGTTCCAAAAAAGAAGTACTATTTCATGAGGAAATATATTAGTAATGTGTTTAGTAATGATATAAGGGGGAAAAAAAGAATAATTTTTAGTATGATGAATAAAGTGTCCTTAATTTTTAATAATTTTATGAATAACAAATTGAAAAATACAATGAAATAAAATATTTTAATAATATCCTGTATTTTCTAAAGAAATAAAGTTCTACATTTTTGCGAGATCTTGGCCATATGAGTTTAGAAATACTGTTGAATGGGGAGGTTTTTTACAAGAAATCTTTGGCTACAACTACAGGTGAATTTCAACTATTTCTTTTAAGGCACGGTGCATTTTGCCAATTTCAAAAGGGGCATGGTGTGGCACCATTTACAAAAAGTCCTAGAAGAAATAGTATAAGTAATTGCAGGATTAATAAAAACTGCAAATAAGTAATTCATTAGTTGGTAACACAAATAACAAAACTAACAAATAGTATTTGCAGCTCGTTTTGCATTTGTATTTAGGAAAATTTCTATAAATCACCAAAATCTAAACTTACACACGTGTATGTGTATGATAACCAAAAGAATTATGAAAATGAGTTAAACCCATTCGTATAGGATAAATCTAAGTTAGCCACTTATATCTGAAATGCTCAAAATATTTAAGTAACAGCATTATTACCTTTCAGTGTGGATTATTAGGTTTCAATGGTTCAATTTTTTTTTTTCTTTTTAAGAAAAATTTTGCCGCCTTTTCAATCCCTAATCATTATTTTTTATTTAGTATTATGTGAGCTACAAAGTAAAAAACATTTATTCAACCTATACCGAAGAAGTTCTTGCTGAGCTTAGCATTTTTATACCAATTATTTCTTTTTCTCTTATGCATTCATTTACAATTTAGCTTTGAAAAGATGTCATTCTTTCATTCTTCTTTAACTTGAGATTGCTAATAATTATATATTCTTTTACTTGTAGAAATGTATTACACTTGCTATGTGTAATTTTACATAAAATTATGCATAAATTGATTACCTAAAGGAATTTATGACATTGCAAATTATATTAGATTTAAATATCATTTTTAAATTAAACTGAGTTTTGATTTGGATAGAAACTTAAAAACAATCCTTTTTATAAACTCAGCTGTTTTTAATTTTTTACAATACTCATGAATTAAACTTAGAAACAATTATTAAAAGCTCTTTTTTTGTTTATTCCTAAGTCAAAATACCTGTAGAAACTTTCAGATTATGTTTATGTTAGATTTTAATATATTTTTTGACATTTTAAACATTTAGAATATTTTTGATTTAAATCAATGATTTTTTAAAAAAATCGGTTAATTAAAATCATGATTTTAATCGCTGATTTAAATCAATTGATTAAAATCATTGACACCCTACTTGCTATTACATTTTCTATAAGATACAACAAGTTTAGTTGTCTGTTACTAATGAACAACTAATCAATGCACATCATGTGTGCTAAGTTCACGTGAGACAAAATATAAATTAACATAAAACTAAAACTTCATTTTAACAAGTGTAACTTCCTAGCAGGAGAATAGACAAGTGCCATTTTTTCTAAATGTAATTTTTTTTTTTTTTTTTTTTTTTTTTTTTTTTTTTATCAGTCCAACCACAGCACTTATTGGTAACGGATCTAATATTATGAAGATATTGGAATTTCAGATTCTTGGTTTCTGAAATTGTTTTAATATTTTATGTAAAATTTGATAAAATTTATATACGAACTTCAGTATGCTATCAATTATTTAAAAAATATTTACTTTCAATAGAACAGAATTCAACCAAATTCAATGTATGAGCAATACAAACCAAAGAAATTCAAACCAATTTTCTGTTTTGAAATTTAAATTCGAATAATATTCGACGAACTTATTACAAATATATAAATAAATAAAATTATCTGATATAAATAAAACATTTTAATAATTCCTTAAATGACTAACTTAACCGCAAAATGAAAGTTGGGATACATAAAATTTCGTGCAGTTATATGATCAAATCGCAATGTGTAGAATTTTTAGTAGAACAATAATCAAAGAAACTATTGCATTAACTTATTTTAGTAATGAGGGTGAGATCAATAAACGTTGTAAAAGTTATCTAAAAATACAAATAGGGAAAGAGACAAGACGCCAACGCAAGAATGAGTCGTGGATTTTTTAATCATCATTCATTTGAAAAGGAATGGTTAGTGCCCATGTGGTTGACTAATTACTAATATTATTTATTAATTAAACAGATGGAATGGCAATATGACCAGTATTTTTATTTTTATCTCTTGTTGTAATACTGGCTATCAGACAGCCGTTAACAGAAAAAAGCTTTACCAAAGAATCTAAGCTAAATTTTCATGAGTTATTCAAAATCAAATTGCATTAAATTTTATACCTGTGTGCTTGTCTAAGTGCTAGATTTGCGAATTTTAGCTCATGCTTTCTATTCCTTTTGTTTTCTTTTATAAAAAATGTTTTAAAGAATATTTGATGTATTCATTATTCGTGAATGAATTCTTCCTTTATGATTCATTCATTGTGTTGGGTGGGGTCCCTTTACTTTTGTGATTACATAGGCGAAAAGAGTGTTACTATTAATTTAACACAATCAAACTGATTGGTAAAGTTATCATACGAATTGAAAACGTAAGTTTTTTCAATTCGTGAGAAAAGAGTGTTCTCCGATTGTAACAGTAGCCAATTTTTAAAATCAATTTACTGATCCATACTCTTTACTAAAATAAATTAACGGTAAGATACGTTTTTTTTTTTTGTTATTCTTCTACTGAAAATTCTACAACTTGTGATTTGTTCATAGGATGGCACAAAATTTGTCTGAAACTTTCATTTTTGTTGACATATCATTTAAAATAATCGGCATACAGGTAAACAGAATATTTTGCTAGGGTCTACTATCAGGACAAATACTTAAATATTTTAGATTATAAAGGTGTTAAATTTGACGTAATAATTAAAACATATGCTTTCATTTTGATAATCAAGAATTTTTTTTTACAGTAAACTTTACACTGTAAAAACTATGCTTTGAATTATTATTTAAGAAAACTTTTTTAATTAATAAAATTTTAAATTTCATGGTTGTGAACATAATTTTTTTTTTTTTTCTAAAACATATATTTTAAAATCAAAGAAAATTTTTTGAAGGATGTGGAAGAAAAATTTTACCGTCATATATTGCTTATTTGTAAAAAATATATAAATAATACAATTTATTTAAATGATGGTAACGCATATAACTCCGCATTATTTGTGGAAATTCAGGTACAAATGTGCCAAGCATGATGTCAATTATACTGATTAAATTAACCCTTAATTTTTTACAGCTATATAGCTGAGCATAGCTAATAAGAGCAAATAATGTAATAATAATAATATGTAATATAAATCAACAAAAATCAATGTTTAAACAAACATTAAAATACATAAGGTAATGTGAATAAAACCAGACATATACGTTTCGTAAGTTCCAGGACTCACATCATCCGTGTATAAAATCAATTTATAAAAACAATATCCACCAACTACATGCATGGCGAAAACCCAAATGTCAGAAAACAGGACTAAAAGACCAACAAGTTTATTCACATTACCCTATGTATTTTATTGTGTGTTTAAACGTTGATTTTTGGTGATTTGTATTTCCACACAAGTTTTTATTTACTAATATGTAATATAGTTTATTTATTTATCATAGTTTATGGGTTTTTTTTAATAATTCATTTTTATTTTTTGTAGTCTTTGTTTTACATTCTATGCTTTGAGTTATTTTAAGAAGATGATAGTTTTAAAACTTTTTTTTACTTTGTGAATAGTGTAAAAGAAATATTTTAAAATCAAAGAGATATTTTAAAGAAATAGGAAGAAAAATTTGATAGCCATGTAGGGGAGAGGGGGGCACGTGAACAGTACATATTTTACTCAGTTAATTTGAAATAAAAAAAATTCAAAAAAAATACCAATTGATGATAGCACTTGTACCCTCTTTTGGCTGAATTTTCAGAACAATGGCCATTTTGATTTCTGGTAGTTTTAATTTGTTTGTTTTAGAAGGTGTGAAGTAAAAAAATATTCTAAGTTATTGAAGTAAAAATTCATTCAAGACATTTTTTAAAGAAGAATATCAGCATTGCATTCTATAGTGACATCAATTAGGTAAGTTTACAAAAAGTTTTGTTTCCTTATTTCAATTAAAAATATATTTTTTTTATAAGTTAGGCTGAAGTTAGTAGATGGGGCACTTGTGAACAGAACACATGGGGGCTGATGTGAACAGTTCACAAGTGTACTTTTTAAGTCTGTGAATGCATTTTTTTTTTTTTTTTAGTTTAAAATTTAATTATCCTTGTCAAACATTGAGATATATTAAATGTTTTTAGGATTGTTTCACAGTTTTAATTTACTGGAAGTTAGATAACAATTAAAAGTGACTTAAAAGGAGTAGGCATAATTAGTGTACAATTTTGCAAATAAATTCTTGTATCTATGTTGAAAAATTTATCGATTTATTCACACAACTAGAAAAAAGGCATCTAATTAGTTTTTATCACAGTTTTTATTCACAAAAAATTATTTTTGTCTTATTTACACATGTGTTCACATGTGCCCTAGCTATGTTCACAACTACCTCTCCACCGGGACAGGGCACATGTGAACAAATTTAGACAATTTTTAGAATGATGATATAAGTTAGAAATTCTTGATAAATGCATCCAAAAGTTTCACCAAAAGAACAAACAAATTCTAAATATTCATATAAATCATTTTTTGGTTCAATAGCTCATAACAATTTCGAGAAATAGTAAAAAATGTAAAAATTGTTCACATGTGCCCCCCTCTCCCCTACTGCTGATTTGTCAGGCAGGGACTAGAGTAAAAATATAATAATACAAGCTTTTGAATGGTGGCATCTCAGGAAGAATTTAAAAGGTACTACTTGATTTTCCCATGGACCAAAAAAACTCTCACCAAACTATAACATTAAATGCCAATAATCGCTGATCGTAAATGTCACTTTCACTTGACAAAAAAAGTTACACGTGTTTGTTATGTCATCAAATGATTTTTAATTCAACGTTTTATTTGTATTTTTATTAATGTTTTACTAATTTATTTATTCTTTCGTTACTTAAAATTAAAAAAATATCAATTTGTATAATTTGGCGACTTATAATTCTGTGAAATTGGTCGATGGGATAATCACAAAGTACCATTTAAAATGTTCCTTTTGATTTAGTAAGGAAGTTTTAAAATGCACCAAACAGTGGTGTCTAGAGTGGGCAACCATTTTCTGTGGTTATAAACATACAGGTTATTCCTAAAATCTTGGAACAAACATATAATGTGGTACACACAAATATCTTTTGAATAAGAAACAACATCTGAATCCACTTATTCCATCAGAAATGCAATACATTCAATCAAAAATACAGGATGTGTCACTATAATGTAAAACAGGGTTATCGTTCATAACCTAAATAATGATGAAAATATTTTATAGAGATTTGCATCATACTAATTTTGCTTCTGTGAAATATAATGATATAAACTAAATGAAAGTAACTGAATTTTTGCTGGTGAGACAATATAAGTGCTGTCCGCTACATCCTGAATAAAGGAATGTCAAGCTCAATGCTGTTTAGATAAGATGGTGACAATTTACAACACTTCTCGCCATGTCTAGGGCTGGATTATATATCAAATATCGATTTTTATAAAATATCGCCTCAATCAGTTTTAATCTTTGTTAAATATCGGTATATCAGCTCTCATTATATCCATACAATGTAATTTCTTACTCTCCAATCAATGCTAGAGTGAAAACAAGAAGAAACAAGAGCTGATTTTTTCCCCCTTTGCCATCCCTTGCCTCTACCGTATCTTGAGATCTCCCATTTGCTTCTGGTAACAGGGCAAAAGGGTGCGATAAAATTTAGATAAATCATTATTTATTGTTGCTACAAATCGAGATGACAATTAGAGCAGAAAATTAAAAAAATTAAACTTAGTGCTGGCAATCAAAAGGGAGAAGTGATTTTTTTTTTTTCTGAGGCTACTTTTGTTTTCTTTAGTGAAAAAATGGCCAAAACACAGGAATCATTATTTTGGCCAGAAAAATTGAAAATATATTTTTAAAATACCTAACATAAACAGATTTCAAATTTAAACACTCAACTTCCTGAAACATTTGAAAAGTTAGTTTTAAGCCTAGACACATATAAGTAAAAACTTCACTATTTCTTAAAAACTGTGAAATTGAGTGACGTTTTTCATTTCTTGATAAAGCAAAGAACCTATCAAAAGAAGCTGCCAAAATTGGTGTTTATAACAGATTTTTGAAATGTGGCAGTCCAGAAATAGTCATCATGAGACAAAAATTGCTTATAACTAAAAATGTCATACATTTATAAAAAAAAAAAAATCCTGGTAGCTAATGCATGAGAAATAATCTTAAAAGTTAGGAAAAACATTTTTTGTAATTTATAACTTAACAAAATTAATCTTTTTCTTCTAATAAATCTTCTTTTTATTTTTTTATCATCCTAATTTCCTGCCTATAATCCGCGGATTATACGTTTAAAAACTTTATTTTTCTTGTAATGCGGATTATACGCCGCTGCGGATGATCTGCGAGTTTTTTTCCTACGCGATACCTCAATAAATATAATTTTTTTAAAGCAAATTTACAAATATCTTTCTTAAGAATCAACAGATAGTGCTACATGATTCATATTTACTGGGTGATGAGAATAATCTTCTGATTGTGATGGATTAAATTAAATTATTTTATTATCAAGAGTATCAGATTTTTTACGTCTATATAATAAATTATTAAGTATTATTTATAATTTTGCCGTACAAGTTTGTGATGTAACGTAATGGGTAAGTTTCTATTTTCATTATTATAATTTTAAAATAAATATTAAAAACAGTGCAGCTTATTAAATCTGCATTAATTTTCAAATGAAGTCCTTTGATTAAATTAAAACATGTTTTCATTTCATATGTTTTTTATTTATTTTTTATCAGGAAGTATAATAGTGTATTCTGGGATAATGCTAGCTGGATTTTCAATATTTTTCTTGTAATTCGGTAGATGGCGCCATCACTGCAGGTGTTAAAAGTATATAGACTCATTAAGACCGAATTATATTAAAATAAAAATAAGACAAAAAAAAAAATAGTTTAAGGAATTTATATTTCATTTAAATAAATTTTGTTTATATTTTTTCTGTACAAGTTTGTGATGTAACATAATGAGTAAGTTTCTATTTTCATTATTATAATTTTTGAATAAACATTAAAAACAGTGCAACTTATTAAATCTGTGTTAATTTTTTAATGAAGACCTTTGATTAAATTAAAACATCTTTTCATTTCGTATGTTTTTTATTTATTTTTTATCAGGAAATATAATATTAGTGTATTCTGGGATAATGTTTGCTTGCTTGATTTTCAATATTTTTCTCGTTGTTTGGTAGATGGCGCTATCACTGCATATGTTAAAAGCATATCATATAGACTCATTAAAGCCGAATTATATTAAAATAAAAATAAGATGTCAAAAACTAGTTTAAAGAATTTAGATTTCATTTAAGCATATGTAATTAACTTATTTAATTACAATTTTTATACTAAGTAGTTATGTAATCCTTTCAAATTTATTCTTACTTGTGTGTGCCTAATAGAATTGCAAATATCTTTGTACTAAATTTTCTATTTTTTATTTATTTAATATTTATCAAGTGTTATATTAAATACAAATGTTAAAAATCAAGATATTTTACACTAGATTTAATATTTTTTTCCTTGTGGCTCAATGTTAGTCCTGTGGATCTTGTGCATTTTTTTAAAATTGAAAATTTCACATGCGGATTATACCCCGCTGCGGATTATACGATGTTTTCCCCCAAAATATCAGGAAATTGACACCTGCGGATTATAGGCAGAAAATTAGGGTATTTTAAAAATAATGTAATATTTTATAAGTTTTCTTAACAAAACAATAAATTTCACCAACATTTCTACAAGAGTTTTTATTGAAAGATAAATCTGTTTTTACAGTACATAAGCATATGTAATTTTTTTTTCTGAAAAACACCATCAGTTAATGAAAACCCTTTTAATTAGCTCAGTGATTAGAGTTAAGTGATTAAAGAGAATAGTTTTTTATTCTAAAATATCTCTGAAAAATATTTCTACTTTAAAAAGTTCACAGAAATCAATTTATATGTTTCTTTTCCCTTTTAACTTTCGTGTTTATCTATCTTTAAATTGCACAGAAAATGTCGCTTAGAGAATCTTCCTTATTTTTTTTTCCAATGATGGCAGATATGCTATTTTTTTAGTTTCATAACAACAATTGATTCTTCATTGAATAAATGTATAGCATATTAATATAAAATTTCAAAAATGTCTATAAATTTAACTACAGTACAGAACCATTTATCCAGAAGGGTTGGGGTCAGATGTATTCCAGATAACTGGTTGGGCATTAAAGCAACATCCCTTTGATAAGTTTTGTGAAATCTATGTGGTTGTGGCATTATTTCTAATTTCAAATTAATTATTAAAGTACTCAGATTAAGAACCAGATCTAAGATTTATCAGAGTTTGAAAGAGGGTAATTTACAGAAACTCCTAGGAAATAAAACTCCCTTTGTTTCCCCTACATAAAAATCAAAATGTCTAATGTATCACTAAATATGCTTCCATTTCAGATCTTAGATACTGGCTACAACTTATACCATGCATTTTGCAATGTTTCAAGCAGTGCATATGCCAAACTAGCAGTGTTCTCAATGCCGTTCATCATTGCATCAATATGCTTCATTTGGTGAGTAAATGAACTATCAAACACGCCGAATTGCGAATGCTTAATTTCTGCTTTTTTATGTGTTTGTGTGTGGTATGCCAATACAGTCGAGATCACTATCCGCGTTACTGAACGAGTGGTGCAAAACTTTACATGTTCAATTGCACCTTCCCATTTACATTGCTCTATTTATAGAGATACTGACTCAACGCCAATTCAGTTTCGCAACAGCCAAAGACGCAGAAATGAGTACAAGATAGACATTTCCCTAATGTCAATTAATCATTATCTATGTGCCAGTAAAAACACAAACAAAATTACTAGCTTTAAGTGCCAAATGAAAATTTTTACTGGAATGCGGTGCCGCAATTAACCATTTACCATACTATTTATTAGTCATGTGTTCATTGGCGTGTTCATGTGTTCATATGTTCATTGGCCAGTCAATTTTTTTCTATCGGTTAAGAGTCGAAATCTCACAGCAATTTTTAATGTTTATTTTCACAATGGTAAATACAACATAACTGTTTTTAATTTTTATTGAGACTGCTAAAAGAATGTTGGAAACATTTATGCATTTTGAATGTTTTTAATTTTAAGGATTTCTGTAGCAGATAATCAAATTTCTATTTTATAAGCAATTAAAAAAAGTTACATTATTTTAGAACATATTTAAAAAAAGGGATACAATAAGGGGTTAAAGATGAATTTTTCAGTGTTTCTCACCAAATCTTTTTATTTGAATTCTGTTTTTTTATTTCTTATTCGACAAATTGCAATGTTGGTCAAAAGCCATCGAGAACCCTGAGTGTATGGCACCTGTTTCTGAAAATAGTCTGAAATCAGTCTATTAGAAGTATCATTCCGGATAACTGTTTTTCTGGTTAACTGATTTCCGGATAAACGGTTCCATACTGTATTTCCTAATAAATTTTCTGATAAATTCAGCTGAATTATATGTAAGGTTATAGACAAAACTCATGTATCAGTTGATTTCCTGAACATGAATTCTATTCATTGTATAATTTTTTTATGTTGCATAGCCTCCTCAGTCCTGAGACAAATATTACAAGGGACCACAAAAACCAGTTTAAAATTATTATAAAACACTCCAAAGATGTATCAGTCTATATATTGATGCTTATGATATGCACACATTTATTAAAACAGTCTCGAAGTAATTTTAACAATTCTAGCAGCATTTAATTTAAAATGTGTTCTTTAGTGTCTCCTACAGGTGACACCAGGACTGAGTAAGACAGTGAAAAAATTCCTTTTAAAAATCATACGAATCTTCTAGAAATTAGCTTTTATCTATCAGCTTGTCGAATAATTGACAGTAACCAAAAGCGTTAATGTAAGTACCTCAATCAAAGTGTCTTCCATTTTGCTTGCAAAATTAATTTTATGGTTACCTTAGTCTTTATTAGGGGGAAATTTTACCTTTGTAAACAAAAGAGTGCAATTGGAACACATCGATTTCATCTAATTAACATCAAATAAAAATCTTTTAAAAATTGTCCATAGTTTGTTTTAATTCTATCAACTATTGACAATTTTTTAAAGATTTCATAATTATTGCTATCTAGATGAAATGGTGGTTTTTCACATGTGCCTTGTTTTTCCCCTACCAGTAAATGAAGAAGAAAAGAATTATTTTATTTAGTTATTAAAAAAAATTGTGATAGCATTTACACGTACAGTCTGTATTTTCTGACTCTGCTTAACTGTTATTCTGAAATTTGGATGAGATTGTATAAAATTTAATTTATTTTTCATCTCGTTATGTAATGATATAATATTAATTTTGTCACTAGAGGTCTTCATAAGCCACGCCCTAGCACCGAGCCTGGCCTAGCCCTTTGGCTTATTTTCATTCACAACATTTGGGCCAGGCCTGGTCTTCACTCTTATTGGGACCAGGCCTTACTTTTCTTATGGCTTGGGTCGGTCCTAGTCAATACTCATTCCGGACTGTGCCTGGACCTTACTTATTTCTAAAGGATCTGGCAAGATTGTACCTAAATTACTTTTTCCGTACCGAGCCAGGCTTCATTTGTAGGTCTGCATCGAAATTTTTAGTCCTGGTCTCAACCAAGCCTGTATGAAAATCGCTCGTCTTACATTGACGTGGTGTGTGCAAAAATCACTGAAATTTGGCCCGACCCGAAACTATTACCAAAAAATGCTTATATTTCTAAATTGCTATTATTCAACAAATAAACTTTAAAATTTATTCTTTTTGAAGAATAGAAGATTTCTAGGCAATAAATTTAAAATAAAATAAACTTCTTGTGACGGAATCCTGTCTTAAATTGAAAAAGGTGTTGATCCATGCAAAATTTATATACAAATATGCAAGAAAAGAATTTAATACACCTGCTAAAAAGAGAATAGTTTATAATGCATTTTTTTTCTTTCTTTCCTACGCGATTTCGCCTTTGAGGATTTTACTGTTCAGCATTTTTGACATTTTTAATGCTCCAATACATGGAATATAGATTAACGATATTAATAATAATTGAAGTAAAGCTAAAAAAAAAAAGATAAATAAACATATTTGGTCAGAACTTTATTTAATTTTTAACCACATCGATGTTAAAAACCATGTTTTGTAAAAATTCAGCCAGGCTGGGTTCGGGCTAAGATTTAATCTTTTTTCTGCATTGGGCTAGTCTCGGGCCAAACTTTGGATTGGACTTTGGCCGGGCCTGCAAATTTCGGCCTTTGCAAATCTCTGTCACTGCAACACAACAATATTAAATTTTCTTTTTAATTGTTTTACTTTATGCAAAGTAAAAAAGAAGTTTTAAAGAAAAATGTAATATTACTTCTAATCCTTTGTCACAGTTGCTTAGATTCTTTCCAGTAAGCCTTGTCCTTAAATTGATTTAAAGCTTACATCAGAAATCCATTTTAACCATTGATCAGAAATCGATTTAATCTAACATCGGAAATCTCGATTTAGCCAATGTCTTAAATTGCGATTTAGCCAATGTCTCCTAAATCGCGATTTAGCCATTGTCTTAAATTGCGATTTAGCCAATGTCTCCTAAATCGCGATTTAGCCATTGTCTTAAATCGCGATTTAGCCATTGGCTTTAAATCGGTTTAAAACAAAATACTGAATCAGAGCTAACATCGGAAAACTAATTTATCTACTTTGATGTATCTAACGCTTATATGGCAAGCTGGTGTTAAATCGATTTAAGCAAACATCGCAAGCCTCAATGCTTCCCGATTTAAGAAAAAGACGATTTAAGGAAAACAAAGCAAGCTGGTTTTAAATCGATTTAGCAGAATCCGATTTCAGCAAACATCGCAAGCACGGAGTAAAAGAGACAATTACTCCGTGATTGCAAGCCTCAATGCTTTTCGATTTAAGAAAAACAAGGGAAGCTGGTGTTAAATCGATTTAAGCAAATATTGAGCCTTAATGCACTTCGATTTAAGGTTAATGCTGATTTAAGAAATAGATGATTTAAGAAAATGACGATTTAAATAAAAATCGACATTTCATTATTTTGTAAATTAGATTCAGAGTTTATGAGATTGGAATGTGTATTTTTTTTAGAAATTAAGAACTTATATGGTGGAAAGTTGAAAAGAAAGAGTAAAGTGCAATTCTTAAAATCCCAATTCATCGAATTTCAGTTTATATGCTAATGCAATCTTTTGATAAAAAATTAAGTTTTCACATATTTGAGTAGTATTTTAATATGTATTTTTTATTTTCTATTATTCTGTAAGTAATTAAAATGTTTTAAATTAGATTCCTGTATTGTTTCAAAAGATTGTTCTCCTGAAATTAATTTAGTATTTATATGATTTAAAAAAAAAATAGTAAAATTTTATATTTAAAATCCAAATTCATCTTCTTTCAATTTATACTTCTATGCATTCTTATGATGAAAAATTCATTTTTTACATATTATAAAAATATTTCATCACATATTTTGTATATTATTATTATTTTGTAATTAATGAAAATATTTTAAAGTATAGTCATGCATTGTTTTGTGTAACCCGATTTGGCTGTGATCTGCATGAAATATTTTTATTTTTCTAATAAGATTTTTTTTTCTGAAATTGATTGGGTATTTATGATAGACAAAAATGATAAAGTTTCATATTTAAAATCCAAATTCATCGAATTTCAGTTTTTATTATTATTTATTCTTTTAATGAAAAATTCATTATTCACATGTTTGGGTAATATTGTAATATATATTCTTTATTTTCTATTATTCTGTAATTAATTAATTATATTTTGAAATAGTCATGCATCGGGTTTGACATCCGATTTTAACGCCAGGCACATGGATTGAGTATCTTGCTGAAACTGATTCACTATTTATGTCTAAAAAAAAAAAAAAATTCTTAAGGTTCCAAATTCATATATTTTTTGCTTATATTTTTATGCATTATTTTGATGAAAAATTAATTTTCATATGTTTAGGTATTATTGGAATATTTTGGTTTTAATTTATTATTATTTTGTAATTACCGTAAATCCCGGCGTATAACACGCATCACTGATTTGAGAGCATATATTTTTGTTTCAAGCATATACCGATATATAACACGCATCAAGTATTCCTCAAGGAAACGAACCAGAAATACCAGCTTTCCCACATTTCAGATATGTCTTTTCTTTGCGACATGCGAACGCGATCGTTTCTGATCTGCGCAATTCGTATCCTTTGGAATCTAAATAACCCGTCTCGCAAAAATCTAGTTTGAGACACGTTCTATCTATTATGCGCTGAATCTTCCTTCCTCCTACTCTGCGCGAATGCGTTAATCTGACCAAAGGAAATTACCCGTTTTACACGTCATTCTTCATTCGGTCGAAGCCCATAACTTTCAGTTGTGTTCATCCTAAAGCCTATAAAATAATTGTTAAATCATTTTTAAAATGTGGAATATCAAATGAACTTGACGGCAGTGAAAATGATTATTTATGGCTAGATGAAAGCGACAGTGGAGATAAAATACATGAGAGCAACAAAGGGTATAAAATATATGAAAGCGATAGTGGGGAATGGAATAAAATACACAAAAGCGTCAGTGGGGATAAAATACATGAAAGCGGCAGTGGGGAAGAAGATTACATTCACAAAACTATAAATGAGGACGAGTACAACAAACTTTTCATGTTATCTGATAAGGAAGATAAATTTGTTAAAATAGATATATTGTAAGTTTCTTTGTTTATATTGATGTATAAATGTATTTAAATATACCTCTAAATATTTGGAATGTTTTGTTCTTATGATTTTACATCAACCATTTTATATTCGGTGTACAACACGCACACTGAAAAACGAGGCGAATTTTTAGAGTTAAAAGTGCGTGTTATACGCCGAGATATACGGTAATTAAAAATACTTTAATAGACTTCTGTAAATGAGTCGCGTAACTTGATTTTTACAGCAGAATGGGGGAGGCGTGGAGGAGGCATTCATTAGATTTTTCTGCAAATCTGCGATTTTCTGCTTTTTTGACATTTTGTGATCACTAAAAAGAGATATATTTTAAGATTATATTTTAATACTAATCTTACATGGTGCCAACGGTCGTGAAAAAATCAGTAATGTGCTACACTTTCAATCCTTCTCCATCCGCTACATGAATGCCAGCATTTGTATTAAACAAATTTTATTACAATCTAAAAGTTAAAAAGAAACAAAATTGCACCTTATTTCTTATATCGTCCCTCTTTTTTCTTTCTTTTTTTACTACTTTTCTCATCATGGTAAATGAACAGTTAAATTTTTCTTTGAATTCATTGAATATCCTTCGGTTTTACCTCAATAACTTTTTAAATCTGTGTCTGTAAAAAAAAGTGAGTGTATGTTGTTAGCAACGGCGTCCTGTTTGGGTGGGCTAGGGGACGTCGTCCCCACCCCCGTAAGAAATTTAGATTGTAGTGACCATAACATGTCAGACGAAGAAAAATTCTTTTCTTTTATATTATTTTTCAAAGAATCAGTTTATAAAATGTACTAAAATAGATCACGAATTTTTAAAATGGAAAAAATGAGTGTTTTGTGGCATTCAAACTTTTTTAATGTGTAAAATATACATCTTTTCAAAGGTATTTGAAAATTAATAGATTATAATACAGGAGGGGGGGGGGACTGCATAAAGACAATAATTGTTTACTAACAATTAAAAAATAGGCTTCGATATTCATAAAGATAAAATGGATGTTAAATCGCCATTTAGCACTAAATTGCGATGTTAGATGGATGATAAGTCGAATTAAAAAAATTTCTACATAGTCCTACTTTTCAGTTAGATTTCACATTTGAAACTTTTTGTGCAAAAAAAAAAAAAAAAAAAAAAAAAAATGGCGAGTTTTTCTGTTTTCATACTTCCATACTTCCATATTGTAAAAGTTAAGCATGGATATTATTATTTTGTGATATTAATGGAACATACATCTAGTTATAGAAAGAAACTTTGTTAACAAATATTTAGTAATATTTAGATACCATGAAATCTAAGATAACAAAACCTGTTTGTATTTATTGGTAAAAACAAAAGTCTGTGCCTGTGCGGTTACTTAACTAAGGAATGGGATTGCCTCTTCCAGCCGTTCAAACCATTCAGTTTAAACCAAACAACCCTGCTAGCTAGTTATAGAGTAAAACTTTGTTAACAAATGCTTAGTAATTTTTAGACACCATGAAATCTAAGGTAACAAAATCTGTTTTTCTTTCTTGGTGAAAACAAAAGTGTATGGATACTTTATTAAGGAATGTGGTAACCTCTTATAGTAAGTACAGAAATTGTGTGGAAATATAAATTACTTGAAAACAACGTTTAAACACACAATAAAATAAGTTGATTTGATCAGACGTATACGTTTCGTGAGTACTAGGTCTCACATCCTCAGTGTAAAAAACTTTAAAAACAATATCCCCCCAACTACATGTACGGTGAAAAACCCAAATGCCAAAACATAATACCAAAAGACCATCAAGTTCCAACAGTCAATGAAATTAATGCGGAAGTGAAGTGTCGTGGCACAACAAATCCACCCAGAAAGTTGAGATGTATGGTGTACTAGATAAATCATTAACCAAGCAGTCTTTAAATTTATGGATATGAACTGCCTCAAAAAAGTCTAAATCCAGAGGAGTAATGCATTTCTTGATAATGGTAGCTGAGTCAAAATTTAAATTATGTCCCTCCCCCCAGCAATGAGAAACGATAGAGGATTTCTACAATTCTTTTTTTTTTACATAGTTTCTGTGTTCAGCGACTCTGTAACGGAGTTTTCGTTTAGTTTGTCCAATGTAGGACAAACCACATTGGCATTGAATGTTGTAAACGCCCCAATAATTATGAGGAGGAATTTGATCCTTAAGTTGCGAAAAAGTTAATTTATTAACTGGTTTAAAAACCACATCAAAATCATAATGTCTTAAGATATTGGCCATCTTAAAGCTAATGCTATTATAAAATGGTAAAATGATATGGTTAGAAATGGAAACCGCAGTAACAGGAGAATCAAGATTATTAATATATTTATTAAGACTATGAGAAATTAAATTATTGATACAAGATAAACTAAAACCTCGATCAATAGCCACAGATCTAATGTAATTTAATTCTGTAATAAGTGAGTTACTATCTGATGGAATAGATAATAGATTGCCATTTCTGGATGTGTTGGTTACACGTTAGCTTAACACCTTTGACACTTGCGTTTACCGTAAACCTTCTGCTGTCACACCCCCTCCCCATTTCAATTCATGTCACCCCCCTTCCCAAAAACCTTCGGCTTTTCTTTATTTGATTAATAGAGCTCGCTTAATTTGTTCAGATAATAATTCACTTATTACAGAATTAAATTACATTAGATCTGTGGCTATTGATCGAGGTTTTAGTTTATCTTATATCAATAATTTAATTTCTCATAGTCTTAATAAATATGCTAATAATATTGATTCTCCTGTTACTGTGGTTTCCATTTCTAACCTTATCATTTTACCATTTTATAATAGCATTAGCTTTAAGATGGCTAATATCTTAAGACATTATGATTTTAGTGTGGTTTTTAAACCAGTTAATAAATTAACTTTTTCGCAACTTAAGGATCAAATTCCTCCTCATAATTATTGGGGCGTTTACAACATTCAATGCCAATGTGGTTTGTCCTACATTGGACAAACTAAACGAAAACTCCATTACAGAGTCAATGAACACAGAAACTATATAAAGAAAAAAGAATTGCAGAAATCCTCTATCGCTTCTCATTGCTGGGGGGAGCGACATAATTTTAATTTTGACTCAGCTACCATTATCAAGAAATGCATTACTTCTCTGGATTTAGACTTTTTTGAGGCAGTTCATATCCATAAATTCAAAGACTCCTTGGTTAATGATTTATCTAGTACACCATACATCTCAACTTTCTGGGTGGATTTGTTGTGTCACGACACTTCACTTCCGCATTAATTTCATTGGCTGTTGGAACGTGATGGTCTTTTGGTATTATGTTTTGACATTTGGGTTTTACACCGTACATGTTGTTGGGGGGATATTGTTTTTAAAGTTTTTTACACTGAGGATGTGAGACCTAGTACTCACGAAACGTATACGTCTGATCAAATCAACTTATTTTATTGTGTGTTTAAACGTTGTTTTCAAATAATTTAACCTCTTATAGTTGTACCAAGCTGTGCCATTATTGTTCATATTCTCATTAAACATATCAATTTAGTGCTTAGTGTTTTAATTAATGACATTACTTAGTTGAATGTGGTTTGTTTTCATGCTATCATAAAAACCTTGAAAGGAGTCATCTTTTAATGATTTATTATTTTTCAATTATAAGGTTTCAATTTTAAGGTTATGTTATATTTAGAAATTTTAAATTGCTTTATTTATTTCACATATAATTTATTTAGTTGAGAGTTTTAAGAAATTTTTATTTTTTTTAACATTAAAATTGCTAAAGCAAACAATTTGTATTAATCATTAATGGAAATATAATATTTTAAATATATATTTAAGTTTAAATTTCATTGGCATTTCTTCGTAAAGAATTTCTTTTAATTGTTTATAATGACAATGATATAAAGTGCAAATTAATGTCTTGTTTTATAAGGTTATTGTAATTTATTTCTTATTTAAAAATGGTAATTGTAAATTATTTCTTGTTTAAAAAGATTAATTCTAATTTATTTCTTGTTTATTAGGAGGTATCACATGTAAAGCTGCTCATATAAAAGGAGTCTGCTATAGCATTTACATTTAAAAATTGGTAGTAAGTATAGTATTTGGAAATTTAAACATTGGCTATTATAATTTACAGGGTGTTTTAGTATTCCACATAGAAACTTCAAGAGGAGATATAGTTTTATGGAGTATGTTAGAGTTATTCTAATCCACTTATTCACTACAATATACAGAGTGTCTAACTTTTATCAGAACCCAAATTTTTATATTTAGAAAACAAACTTCAAAGGATTCCAATAATATATATGAAATGAGTTAAATCATCTACCATATATTGGATGTATAAAGACATTCAATATAATACAGGGTTGTTCGATTTAAACCGAATCTTTTTTTTTAAACCATGCTGGTTTTTTTATCTGTCTTTTATTTTCTTTTTTACCTAATGTTTTCATTTATTTTACACGTTATTGAAAGATGCAAAATCCAAGTTATGCAGCTTTAGAAAAATGATGAATTAATCAATTTGTAAAATGACAGACATTTTTAATCAATCCAACTTTTCTTATAAGCTATAAATCGACATGGCACACTAATTTTTTCTAAAATTAGCTAGGGAGAAAAAAACCAAGTAATTAGTTTCTTTCTTCTTCTTTTTTTTAAACCTTTTATTTTTTAAAAATAGCTAAAATGGATTCCAGCCAAAAATGCACTTATCAACATATTTACTTTTTTTTGTGCAGCATATGATGACTATACAAAAAGTACCAGAAGGAATGTGTGTAATGTGAAATACATTCTAAAATATGTGACTGGTACAAGGCTGCTTTGAAGTGGTTGGTAGCCAGTTCCAGCACTTCTGTTGTCATGATCTATACAAAGAATTTAATTAAATTGTCTTCATTATTGTTAATGTTATGAACAAAAAATCTATAACCATTTTGGAGTGAAACACCCTATATTTTTGACTAAAATGAATTGTTACCTTGAATAGACTACACAAGAATCGTTTGTTATAGCATTTTCTACCACCCAGCATAATATTGAACAGTTGTTCTCAATCCTCTTCCATATTAAGTTATTTCTACATGTTGTTAATCCTTATGTATTCTAATATGATTTTCTACATTTTGTGAGACAAATTATTTCTGCATTTGTATTGTAATATTTTGAATGTGGGGCACATAACAAAATATTTTGAGAGAAACATAGAACGTGTAATCCTATTTCATTTTAAAGTTATAAAATCAGTTTTCAATTTATAAAGTGAATTTCCATGTAACTGCAAAATCCATTTCAGCTTTTACTTTTCATTTTTTTAATCATATTAAAATCAGCAATATCGTAAATTTAACAACATTTTAATTAATTTTTTATAATATTCTCAATTATACATGAGTAAATTAAATCGTTAAAATGTTATTTACGAATAATGCATAAAATAAGGAGAATAGGGAACTTGATTATTATTAAAGAAAAACACTTTGCAAGTAGTGCAAACCGATATCGAACATTGGTTCCTTTTCTAACATATTTCTATTTTGCATAAATATATATCTATATAATAAAGGACAAACATGTCTGTACATAACGCTGACATCATGTTGCGAACTTGACAATGAAATTTCGGTTTTGCAGTTTTTGCTATTGCAATTCTTTTAATTTTCAAACACCTCACATTTTCAATTTTTGTTTCGTCATATTGAGAAAAAACCCAGGATGTCAAAAGTAGTCTTAAAATGCTAAAATTTGAATTAGTTTTCGAGATATTAATGTTTTCGTTATTTTATTGACATTTCTGTAATGATGGAAACTAAATTGCTCCATTTTTGTAGATAAAACAGAGAAAAGGGAAAATGATAGGGATTTTTATATTTTTTGTTTGACATTATTTTCAAATTGAACTTAACTTTTATTTGAATAGATTGTAGATAGTAATATTGTGATTGAATTGTATTTTTCTAGAAATTTTCAAGAAGCACAAACTTATTTTCACATTTTCAAGCTTCAGGAATCAGTTTAATTTAGAAAGCAAAAAATCATCTGTCGTGCAGAACATGGAGCATATTCCATTGATGTAAAAAGAAAAAAAATCTAACATAGCTTTTGTTTAAAGTTAAAAACTTATTAATATAGTTAATTTAAAGTTAAAAAACAGATTTTCAACTATTTCCTTAGGATAGCGATTAAAACTTTTCACAAGGACTTTAAAAACAAAATGTTTTAGCCAGAAAGATTATATTTCTCTAAGTATTTTTTATTCCTATACAGTACCCGCCGCTTAATAAATCACTATCTGCCGCTTAATCTGATCAAATTTTGAGGACCGGAATTAAATCAATACAGACTTCTGTTAAAACTGAGGCTCAATAAAATCAGCATCGTTGGTTAATAAACTCAAAAAATAACCCTTCTCAAATCTTTAACACTGATGAATCTGGACTGTTTTATTGGGCTTTATCAGAACACACTCTTATGTTCAAAACAGAGTCCAGTGAAAGATGCAAGAGAATTAAACAGCTTGTAACTGTTCTTCTGACATGCAACTTGACGGGGACCATCAAGAAACCACCTTTAGTGACTGGAGGAAGTAAGAAACCGCGCTGTTTTAAAGGAATGATGAGTTTTCATGTAGTCTACCGCAACAATAAGAAATTGTAGATGGCATCTTTAATTTTCATTGATTTTCTTGTACAATGAGACAAAAAAACTTCCGGAAAATATTGCCCTGGTTATGGACAATTTCACTGCATAGTGCACATCCTCCAGATTTAACATTAAAGCAAATAAAAATAGTGTTTCTTCCAGCTAACACCACCAGTGTTATACAGCCACTTGATCAGGGAATTATCAAAGCTTTAAAATGTTATTATAGGAAGAAAATGCCCAAAAAAGCAGTAATAGAAATCGAAGTATGTATTTCATCTGTGTCTTCTTCTGTAAGCGCCATAGCAAAATCTGTCAGTCTATTGGATGGAATGCATTACATTAAAATGTGTTGGGACAGTGTGTTAAAAGGCATGATAAAAAATTGCTTCTTTGCTTGCGGTGGAGCAGTTCTTATCTTCACAAGTTTCAAGCAAACAAGCTAGTGAAGATAAAGATTCTGACATTGACAAAGAGCCAGATCATCCACCCACTGTTGCTGATGAGCACAAAGCTCTTTAAATTCTCAGAAGGCTACTAGAGAATCGGGTTGCAGAACAGGAACTGTACAGCGAGTATTACTCTCCTGTTAATAACATTGAATGTTTGATTGTTCCGACAAAACAAAACACCATTGATTACTTTTTCATAAAGCCCAATAGTGTAAGTAATAATGCGTAATTAAATTAATTTTATATGCTTAGTAGTTATTAATTTTTAAAGAATAATTAACTAATTTTAAACAAAAAATAATTAATCCTGTTTGTTAATGTCATTAGATGTCACATTTTGCACGGGAATGTTCTCCATATATAAAAATCAGCTGTTTATGAAAATCAATTTGGGTCAGAAGGAATATGATTTTATTAAGCGGCGGTTACTGTATTCAGATAAACTTTGAAAAAGCTAAAATAATCAATTCAACATCTAACCATTACTCTACAATAAACAATGAATCCATTGAGATTTTACCTAGGAGTGATACTGTTTGTAACGATGTCCTTTCTTATAATATTCCCGCGATTTGGTATAATATCCTAGGTATTTCAAGAGCTCCTGAAAATATGAATTGATCTTTTCATCCCTCTTTAAATCAATGGAGTGAACTTCGCTTGCGCATGCGTAGTATTTTGTTTTGGTTTTACTTATGTTTTGTATTCTAGTCAGTCATCTTTTCCCCTTTGAAAATGAATGCGTATGCGTTCGAGGGATCTCAGGGTTATATTAAATAACATCTTTATATATTTGTAATGCCTTTTAAGTAATTATATGTATATTTTAAAGGAAGTTATGTGATCGATTAATTTATTGCTGGTATAAAGTAAAAGATCATAAAAAGTTAAAAAGAAAGACATTTAAAGATGTAAAACTTGGTGATCTTGAAAGGGGGGGAGGCTGGTAAATGGGAAAAGATTTTTATTTGGCGGGGAGAGTTCATTTGAAGACTTATTTATTTTCCTCACTAAATATTTACAAATAGGACACAAAAATTAGAAGAATAGATTTTAAAACATTAAATTTTGTGTGCTTGGTTAAAGAAGAGGGAGGAGGAGAAACGTGAAGTTTGGTGGGGGGGGGGGGATTATATGACCGATTATTAAATAACAGATAGATGAAAAAAGTTAAAAAAAACGAGTTTTAGTGTTTTAGATGGCAAAAGGGAAGAAGCATTTGATAGTAATTACCAAAAGATTAATTACTGATGGTAATATTTACGTAAGAGAGTTAAGACGCAATTGGAGCGTATTTGCTGATATTGTTTACCAAGAAACTTATCAATAAAAGTAAATGAAATAAAGTAATATTAAGATATCTGCAAAAGAATATTGAAATAAAAACCAATCCAAGTTAAAAACAAATATTAGTTTTATTAACCAAATTAAAATAAAACAAAAGTAAAATTAAAAGCATTAAAATAAAAACTGGGCTTATAAATATATGAAATGAATTCTCAAGTTAAACCCTAGCATAAAGCAGGTAACACTCTGTATCAGTGCTTATGAACTGGAGCAGCAAAAAGTAAAAACTATTTCAGAGTGAAAATAAAATAACTTATATTTAATTTTAACTGGCATACTTTAATTAAATTTATTTAATTAAGTTTAAATGAAAAACAGTTTAACTTTAATTAGATTTTAATCAAATGAATAAAAGGTTGATTAAAAATTTAAAGCTTAATTTAAAATTTATTTTATCAAAAACAAAGATAAATTTATTTCCTCAAAAACAAAGATAAATTTATTTCTATTAACTATTGAGAAAAATGTAAACTTAATCCAGTTCATCTGAAACCATTATAGTGACTCATTATATTCAATAAACTGACATTCTGAGAAAAACAAAATAACTAAAATATTATGTTAAGTTTAATCTCTCATTCTCATGTAAAATGATTCATAAACAAGCACGCCTTCATTACAATAGCTTAACTGGTCTCTCCATATACTCCTCGCTGTCACTAGAAGTACACAGGAGAACAGAAACAGGACACTGACTTATAGTCAATGATAAATGGACTTCCAAACTGCAGCAGAGACCCCTAGCGGATACCGGCTAATAGGCTCTGATAGGAATCGCAAATATCCTAGTACTACCAGTCATAACAATTCCAAGAACTCCACACATATAGCCGTTGCGTGTATCTCGGACCAATTTTGCTACGATCGAATTGTAGCACCAAGACGTAAAAAAAGTCCCTGGTTCCTTGGAAACCATATCACAGCCCTACAGAATGTAATCCATTATAAAAGTTGACAAGATTTAAGTGAAAGTAAAAACACAATAAATATCTGGAACTAAAATTATCTTTCAAAAGGAGAGAGAATATAAACTATTAAGAAAATCAATCTATTTCAATTAACGGAAATAAAAAAACAAGAACTAAAACATGTTGCATGTAGCCGGCTAACTCCCACATACCAGGAAACTGAACATCTCAAAACACACGTCTCCAGGCGAATAATTTTACTGCCAAACATGTGACGAGAGTTCTTATCAATTCCATATTCCTAACAAGAGAAGAAGCCTTTTTCCATATAGTGACCGGTAGCAGCACAAAATATAACAAAGTTCTGATAATTATAAAAAAAAATAAAAGCCTTTACTTCAAATAGGAGATGACTGTAAAAGAACTATAATATCTTTCGTGAATATGCCGATAAATATAACAAGTAGGCGGAATTTTAAGGGAAACAAAGGTAAATTTACAAGCATGCAAGGAAATAAATTTTGAGTTTTTATCAATTTGGATATAGGAGAGTATGGATATGAGAGAGACGGATATGGGAGTATCTAAGATGCAGCTTGCACACCTACACATATGTATCTGTATCAATCAAAAAAGACTCAAGTTCTATTGTTCCTAAGAATAGATAATGTGATAGTTTAATACATGAAACTTTACACTGTTTATGGAAATGATACTTGCCAAATATGATAGTTAATTCAATAAAGTTTAGTGCAGTTTATTAAAAAATGAGCTGTTTATTGTTTTTGTTTCTGTTTTTAGATTCGAAGGTAGATAAATCTTTTCTACTGAAGTTTAATAAGTCATTTCTTTGGATGAAAATGGCAACAATCTCTTCATTCTGAAGTTTCTGTTATCGTCCGAAACTAAACTTTTTCTCTTAAGAAAATGTCTACAGAAGAAAATTCTTCTTCCAGTGAACAGCACTTTGTTCCTCAAAATGGTGATAAAGAAAAACATCCCTCCTTTGCTACAGAAGAAAAAGTTTTTATTTGTGAAGTATGTTCCAAAACATTTTCTAGGAATAGTTATCTAAGAAGCCATCTCTCGACTCATACTGTAGAGAGACCCTTTGTTTGTGAAATATGTTCCAAAGGATTCTCTCAGAATGGTAATCTAAGAAGCCATCTCTTGACTCATACAGGAGAAAAACCTTTTGCTTGTGAATTATGCTTCAAAACGTTTTCTAGGAATAGTACTCTAAGAACACATCTTTTGGCTCATACAGGAGAAAAACCTTTTATTTGTTGGGCATGTTCTAAAGGATTTTCTGATAATAGAAATCTAAGAAGACATCTCTCGATACATAGAGGTGAGGGTTCCGTTGTTTGTGAAGTATGTTTCAAAGCATTTAATGATAAGGGTACTCTAAGTACCCATCTCTTGACTCATACTGGAGAGAAACCTTTTGTTTGTGAAGTATGTTCCAAAGGATTTTCTCAGAATTGTAATCTAAGAACTCATCTTTTGACGCATACAGGAGAAAAACCATTTGTTTGTGAAATATGTTCCAAAGGATTTTCTCTGAATAGTAATCTGAGAACCCATCTCTTGACTCATACTGGAGAGAAACCCTTTGTTTGTGAAATATGTTCCAAAGAATTTTCTCATAATCAAGATCTAAGAAGACATCTCTCGATTCATACAGGTGAAAAACCCTTTATTTGTGAAATATGTTCCAAAGGATTTTCTCTGAATAGAAGTCTGAGATCCCATCTCGTGACTCATACTGGAGAGAAAGCCTTTGTTTGTGAAATATGTTCCAAAGGATTTTCTCGTAATCATGATCTAAGAAGACATATATCGATTCATACAGGTGAAAAATCCTTTGTTTGTGAAGTATGTTCCAAAGGATTTAATGATAAGAGAACTCTAAGAAAACATCTCTTGACGCATACGGGAGAAAAACCCTTTGTTTGTGAAAAATGTTCCAAAGGATTTTCTCAGAATAGTAATCTAAGAACCCATCTCTTGACGCATACAGGATAAAATACTTGTGTTTGTGAAATCTGTTCTAAAGGATTTTCTAGACATTGTCATCTAGAAAGACGTCTTGTAATTCATACAGGAGAAAAACCTTTCTCTTTGTGCAGTATGTTCCAAAGGATGTTTTGATAACCGTTATTTAAGAAAACATTTGTGTCGTACCAAATAGATAATTCCTTAAAATCTCCTATATTTTTATTTCCAAAATTGAGTATGAACCCTGTGTATGTTGTTGCATTTACTATTATCATTTTTTTTTTTGAAAGTTTTATTTAAAACTTTTTGGTAGTTGCTTCTAATTTTTTTATTTCACTGTAAAGTAATTTTCCCCTGAAATAAAAAAATAATCCGACCTGAAAGGATAATTTGTACCTCAATATCTTATGTGATAGTAAAGGCTTTATTGAAGTAATACATTTGAAAATATATGAGAAGGCTTTTAGAAATATGTTTGTATGCAAAAAATATCTTACTTATTTGTTAAATTTTACTCTTAAAAAATTCCCAAGTATTTAAATGAAACATATCTCATTATCAGGGGTGAGGAAATACGTCATTTTATTCGTTACTGGCGAGTGAATTTTTAGGTAGCCTTCAACACCAACTGTATGTAGCATTTTACTGGCTTGAAAAATAAATTCTTGGCTCATAAGATTTTTTAGAAATTACTCACCCCTGTTCATTACTATGCATTATTTGCATCCATCATGAGCTAAATATATTTTTTTAAATATATAAATAATTAATTCAATATTTATTTGGAATGTTCACTCGATTCATAAATAACGGTTGTATAGGCTGATCAGCCGTGCACTTTGTTTCTCAGACCTTATTTTTGGTTCTTGTATCATCGAAATCAGAAATTTTCGCTGCACAGAAGTATTGTCTCCTATCATCACATATTATAATAGGAGCATATCTTGTGTGTTTCCAAATTTTATCTAAAAAACGTCTCTAATGATCTAGACTAAATTTTGTATCCTACCCTTTTGAGGAGGAGAAGACCATTGGGATTTGTCAGATGGTTGAGAAAATTCGATGTGTTGGTCATTTTAGTATACTATGGGTCATTGTATTTTAATGAGAATCAAGTATCAAACAGTTATTAAGTTGTAAATTTGGCTCTAAACGAAGTCGTAAAGCTGGCAACATTTCACCAGATTTGGCAGGAAAATCGACTTTTAATATTACAAATGCCAAAACGAATGCTTGGCATCAAATGAAATAATATCACTGATTTTCTAGCATTGATATATGATTGTTAACCCGCTAATATATTGTTTGTTGAGTTCAACTCAAAGTTAATTTTGACCGAGCTATACTGAGTCTTTTCCTGCTGTTATGTTACAATACGAGCAAATGTTTGTGTGTGTATGCAAATTTTAACTAAAAAATAACTCTAATGATTTTGGCTAAATTTTGGATCCTACCCTTTTGAAGTATGAGTAGACCCAAATTTTCTATAAAGTTTGGTGAGAGGATCATTTAGGTGTCACTGGGAATAAAAGGTTGAAATAGTTATTAAGTTGTTGAATATTTTTTTAAAAGCTGCCTATTACAAAGTTGTAATGAACAGACGTAAGTATACTACGACGAAAAGAGAGGTGGGGGGAAATGACTGTTTGATTTTATGCTATCGTGAACTGAAAGTAAAATTTGCAAGAAGGAATTGTACACTGCTCAAAACAATTAAAGGATATAGCAGTTTTAGGTGGATTTTGTATCTGGTAAACTGTTTAGCTGATTGATACATGGTCGACAGACATAGTAGGTTATATGAGAATAAATTACACATGTTTGGCAGAAAAAAATGCATTTTATTGCGCATTTGTGTACTAAAGGAAAAAAACACAATTTGTGCATATGAGAAAAAAAGAATAAGAAAAGGTGTTTTCTTCAAAGAAAATCATTTTCAGTAGGGGGTATGGTTTCCACGGGCGGCCAGCAACGTTGAACACCTTTGAGGCATGGACTCAATGAGGCTATTAATGACGAGTTGGGGTATTCTGCCCCACTCTTCCAGAAGAGCTCTTTCCAGTTCTTGGAGAGTTTGTGGGGGTTGTTGGCGGCCAGAAACTCGTCTTCCTAGAGCGTCCCAAACGTGCTCGATTGGATTCATGTCTGGAGAACACGCTGGCCATTCCATTCGAACGATTCCTTCCTCGAAAAGGAAATCCTCCACCAGGTTTGCACGATGTGGCCTGCAGTTATCGTCCATTAAAATGAAGTTATCTCCGATTGCTGCAGCGTAAGGGACTACAATAGGTCTGAGGATCTGATCCCTATATCGGCGACCAGTCATAGCTCCATCTCGAATGGTCAGTGCGCCCGTCAATTGAGATGCCACCATACACCAACACTCCTCCACCGCCAAATCTGACACTTTCGTGCACGAACGCAGGATTATTCCTACTGCCACGGTCCCTCCAGATGAAAATACGCCTATTATCCGGATACACAGAAAAACGGGACTCTTCAGAAAACAGAATATTGCTCCATTCATTTCTCCTCCAGTTGACATGCTCGGTTGCCCACTCCCTGCGGTCGCGACGATGCCTTGATGTTAATCTAACACATACCATCAGTCGGCGAGCATACAGACCTACAGCATGGAGCCAGTTTCGGACAATCTGAGTTGAAATCGTGGTGCCTGTAGCCGAGCGAAGGTGTTGTTGGAGAAGAGTAGCGTTCATGGTTTGGTGTCTCCGAGCTGTTAACGCTAAATACCGATCTTCATTGGGCGTTGTAGCCCGTCTACGACCTTGCCCTGGTCTTCGGCCTGCACATCCACTCTCCAAAAAAACGGTTCCAGATCCTGGAAATGACACTTTGTGACACTCCAATGGCTTGCGCTACTTCGGCTTGAGTTTGGCCCTCTTCTAACCTACCAACAATTCTCAAAGCTTCTGAATCTGTCAAATGACTTTGCTGAGACATCGTACTCATCGAAACAAAGCAATCACTGAATGCCGATCATCCTTGTCTTCATTCTCTTTTATCCAGTTGAAAGTCAAATTTCATTCTCTGCCACTGAAGCGACGTTTTTGACGTCAAACTTAAAATTTGCATACTCCACAGTTTGAAAACCAGAAAAATTTGCATTTGTGATTCTCTTCTTCTATTTTCGGCAAAAAAAAATTCGTTTATATCTTTATTTTATATAAAACTTCAAATATCCTTTAATTGTTTTGAGCAGTGTATTTTATTCATTCTTCATCTTCTCCAAATGCGATTTTTTATGTGTTTTTAATTATTTCTGTGCGTAATGTAATTTTTTAAGCTGTTGTGTTTTTTTATAATGTTAGAGGTTTTTTTTAAAAAGTGAATGGTGTTTTATACGAACGTTAAAATGCATATGTTGATCTGCATTTATAGTTTTTTTGTAAAGGGAGTTTATTGCGGGTTGATGAACCTGTTGGAGCTCTGTTTCTGCAGAAAAAACGTATTTTAAGTAACTCGCAACCAAACGATTATTATTAGAAGGAACAACAGAGAGACCAGAAAAAGGTGGCTTTTAAGCATTATTTTTTAGAAACATACATGCAATATAAGTCTTGTCAGTGTTAGTTTAACCCTTTATGGCCCGACAGTACTATAAAATACAATTAAATAACTTGTTATAAAATTCATTTAATACATCAATTAAGAACAATACTGTTTAGAATGAGTTAGAGATACATTACTTTATCTTGTTCCAACAACATTATTGGTTGCACAAAACAAAAATATTTTTAGAAGGATGATTTCTTTTGCCTTTGCATCTTTTCATCTTTCTTGACGTTGAAATATTGCGGAAGAAAAGTTTCACTTTGGAAATATTTCTATTGTATTTGTGCATTTTCTAATTCTACAAAATACAAACTAAAAAAAAAAGTTTTAAATTTAAATCAAAGTTTTAAAGACTTGAGAGGAGTTATAAATAAGCAACAAAATCCCTATAAATTCAAACTTAATTTTAGTTTGCAAAATCCTTCTAAAATTTAATAAATAATTGTGTAAATCTTCTAATGAAGTTTCAAAAATTCATGAAAAATACTTAAGAAGATGAAATTTTCGTGATTTCATTATTTGGTACATAAAGGGTTAACAGAAAGTGCATTGATTAGATTTTAAAAAATTAAACAAAATCCGCTGCACAATGTTATTAACTATATTATGGTTATATCTCGATCAATTTGTAAAGTTGAACTGTGTGTGATGCTGAACAAAGGCTGGTACCTTGTCTGTTACCATTCTGCCTTCGTCTATAATAATCAAAAAGTCGATATCTCTATGGTGTTTGCATTTGCATCCATTAAGTTTATCTGTTTTAAAGTCTAAGTTTTAAATGGGGTGAAGAAATCGCGACAAGCAGTTAAAAAAAATCTTATTTTAGAAAAGAAAAATTCCCTTAAAGATTTTCTGTGCTATGCACACCAATGGAAAATGCAGTCTTTGTCAGTTATTTAAACTTCAGCATATTATTTTAGAAATATATTCTTCAATGTAAACAAGGTGAAATTTTGCAAAGAAAGAATAATTGATTTTTTGAATGCGCCACCCTGTTGTTCTCCATTGTAAGTGTTACTAGGCTATAAAATTTGTTTTTAAATTTCAAAAGAATGATATCATAGCAAATAAAAGCACCGATTCTGTTATAAAATGTTTGAACTGTACTCTCCTGTTGAAATTTTTTTTTTTCAATTTTGCCAGTACTTAAAAAAAAAATCAATTAAGAAAAAGCAAATGTTTCAAAGCCTAGCAACTGAATTTTGTTTTGAATTATGTATGAATTCTTTTTAAAATGTGTTATTAATATTGTATTTTTTCTCCTAAAAATTTCTGAGTAGATCGATTGTACATATAAACTTCTTTTTATTTTAACAAAATTTAAATTGTTTTAGATTCAAATTATATTGGAATTAAAAAATAAAAATTGTTCTTGATCAAGAGGAAAGGTGTGTATCATTTTTTTCTATTTGTTTGAATCAAAGACACAAAAATAGCTATTACAGCGCTCCTTCCGGCGGAATATTTCTAAATTGAAAGAGGACCTGCTTACCACAGCCTAAGACATACACAAAAAATTGGTACAATTCTATGCATAACTTCATACACTTTACGATGGTACAATACGGCACACGGACAATCAGACACTTTGTTTAAAGAGGTTTTTTGGAATCTCAGATCCCTAAAACGTGTAAATCCGTCGAAAACCTGAAATCGAAAAAATTTTCGATTACAATACTTTCTTCGATTGAAGATAGAAGAAAGTAATGATGCAAATTTAAGAATATCTGCAATTTTTTTTCAGAAATTGAGCTTTGCCGTGTCGGGCCTGATTTCATTCATTTTTGTACGGGATGGACAGGGTAAAAAAAGACGAGAAAAGCAGACACACCGGACCGACAAGTGTCTGCTTACTTTTATAATGGAAAATGCGCGGGTTTTTTAGGTCTTGTAAAGGGCTGGGCATTTAACAGTTTTTATACGGGCAATAACAATTTTGTACGAACTATTACCTGTTGTACCGGGTCGGGCCTGAGCCTCCGGAAATAATGAAAGTCAACCCGACCCGCAGTAAAAAACAGAAGTCAACGCAAGAAAAAGAACTAGCGCTAGCTCGTTCCGACTCAAACCGCGAGTCAGGTCGTGTTCAGTCGACCCTTAGAAGGACTCTACCTAAAATGCAACAAAAAAATTTCGTCCTCCACTTATCGACCTGAACCCAAAATATTCGTATGTATCTATCAAATATGTATCTATCAAATATGCAGATTTTTATCTGAAAGAATATTTTGGAACATTTTTTCGAAAAATCGGATTAACCCGAAACCAAAACCGAAAGAATCAAAACTACGTTAGAAACAGACTCGAACCCAGGACAATTAGTTTAGTCAAACCGACTTGAAGTAAACAAGTCGGAAATTGTACATCTAACGTGGCCAATAAGGTGCGTTCGTACTGTAATGAAATTTTATAAATATTCAGATCTTGGTGTCATAGCCGCTGCGCTGTTATGCAAAAATGCATGAATACAAAATTTATTACGATACTATAGATTAAATTCAGTGATAATAGAACTCCATCTTAAATAGAACATCATCATCATGACAACCTGTAATTATTATCTATCATGGGATAGCATTGAATTCATGACGTAATATAGGATTTAATAGAATGGGGAAAACTTTTATGAATATCTTTTTAAGTTTTGATTCGACTTTCATAAAATTTGAAATGTTACGGAAAAATATGCAGTTATACTGCAGAATAAATTTCAAATCATTCGTTTTGTTAGGACGGACCAGACGACGACTCTAGGTACTGCGCATTTATATAATTTCGAATGCACCTAAAAATGAGCAGCAGATCGATCCGATCCACGGGTCGGCACGAGACGAGTCCCAAGTTAAAACATTTTTCCCGACGGCGGATATGCCTCCCCCGGATCGCCCTCTATCGCCGCCCTTGTTTATAGCATTGTTTAGTATGAAAAGAGTGACTTTATCAAAGTTAAAACTTGTTGATTTCGGCCTCAAGTACACGTATGCAAAACTTAAGCAACTATTACAAAATGCTTTTTTCTGAATACGTGAGTACTCAAAAGAAAATTCTATGATTAGAAAGTGTAGAAAATAGGTACCACCATAAGAACACGACCAGTCGATGTAAACTTTCTTTGAAGTCACAAGTGTCGTAGTCACTACAATGTACTGAAAGGTGATATCTTTCATTCGTCTCATTCTTACTCTGATTTGGTCACTGCACTGAGATGACACTATGAGTGCTGCTTTTTAACGGGTCACCATGGGACTTTTACAATGAAGTTACCCTGTGACTCTCGTGTGGCCGTCTTTTGGAGACTCCATTGTAAAGTCGTCATGATAGCTGTTTTTTGACGAATTCCCAAGTGACAGAAAATGAAATCCTCTGGTGACTTTTCACAAAGGAACGCAATAGGGACTTCACAGTAGTGTCTCGGTCATTTGAAAGTCACCATGTGACTTCATTGTAACATTATTTGGTGACTCATCATAATGCAATTTTCACGACGACTTCAGAATTGAGTCTTCAAATGACAGTCACATGAGAATCACAAGGTGACTTCATTGTAATGTCACCTCGTGACTCATCACAAAGCAAGAGTCACAGTGACATTTCAATGGATTCACCATATGGCGATCATCTGAGAGTAATAAAGAAACGAATGAAAGATCCCATATTTTGTTTCACTTTAGTGATTTTGATACTTATGACCATGTGTGACTTGATGGAGATGTCACATCTACTAGTTGCGATGTAGGGATAGTACCTATTTGAATTATATATATTTGTTTACTTGCGGACTTGCGTGCTTGAAAAATAGCATTTTATGATTGTTGCTTAAGTTTTGCACACCAGTGTAACTCTCGAATGGGACTTGGGATAAAGCGCCCACAAAATTTATGTCCCATACAGACCGACACCTACACCCGTTGGGCTCTAGACACCCAAACCTGATAAGCATCCATTTATCTCAAGGTCTAATTGAATCTGATGTTTTATTAAATTCCGTGCTGTAGCTCGCACAATGTGTGCCTCCTGTAGATAAACATTTTCTAACTAGTAAATCTGCAGATCAGGAGCCTCAACGTCAGATCTTAATGTGATTGCTTTTTAAACTCACGTTGCATAATATTCAGCATCCTACAATCCGCATTTTACTTATTTTTTTATAATATATATATGTTTAGCAACATATAAAATTCTTGGAAAGTTTCGAAAATTAGAAGCATTAAATAATACACGGTGTGACAATGATGTTCTGAAATTCTGACGAATTATTTATTCTAGTACTTTTTAATTTAAAAAATACATTTCTTCAGTGGGGCCTGCCCCCCTGAAACCCCCGTAGTCTTATTAAATTTAAATTAATAATTTCTTATTGATTAGGCGAATGGTTATAGTGTATCTTGAATTTCGTTTTACACTTGAATTTTCTTAGGATAAGCAACAGGATTAACGATTTTATGTTACCATAATATGCAAATAGCAATATTTCTATAATAGGTAGATGTAATATCTAGTCTAAATGCTATAAAATTGCGCAAGAAAATCATTTACTGACATTAAACCAACGTTATCACATGCTAAAAGTGGATAAAAGGTACATTTAAAGGCATATAAATACCCAGTAAGTAATAAACTGATTTCCATGCACAATCAGCGACTTTTTTAAGGTAAATATTGATAAAAAAACTGTTTCCGTAGAACTTTTAAATATAAATTTGGTAAAACAAAAATGACGAGACTTCAAATATAACGAATTCATGTACTCTAATAAAAATAATAATATAATAATATATCTGTGAACGTGCACTATTTTATTCTATTGGCTTTAATTTTGTAAAGTATTTCTTCTCATATTCTTAGATCTATTTATTAAAGAATATTTTTATGCCTTTTAAATGTACTTCTTTTCACCTTTAACATGTTAAAACTTTAGTTTTAAAACATCGTAACCTACTCGATATCAATAACATACAAAAATCACCAAGAATAGGCATATTTGGAGGCTTTTAAATCTACTGGATAATCATTGATTATCGTATCCACTGCTAATAGCCTAAATTGCATCGATTTGTCGCTATAAAAAATTTATTTGTGATAGTCTTTTAATAGTATCTCCATTAAATTAAAAAATGTAACGTTACTAACATAATTAATGTTTGACGCAAAGCTATATTGCACACCTTGTTAACTTTTTATTTCCCTCAGTGAGACTTTCTGCTTGATTTTTCGTAATTGAGATTATTTAAGTGATTTTCGTTTATAGGCTACAAAATGCAGTTGCTATTGGTAACTGACAAAAGCAAAAAAAAAAAAATGAAATACGTATCATTATCATGTCATATCAATAAAATGATAGAACAAAATAATTTATATTATTGTAAAACATGTATAAAGTTCCGCCAAAATTCATACACCTAATTTAAAAAATCCGACAAATATATTAACCAAATATCAAAATAATATAAATAATTTAAAATCCTTATTTGTTAATTTCAGCATCCATATTTTACCATTTAAATACATTAATCAAATGCGCCATTTTCTTTCAGCAAATAGCAATTCGAAAATCGTCTGAACTGCCATAGAAAAGCGTTATTGCGCAAAATAAAATGTTCTATATATTCTGAACGAATGAACCAAATGTAACCAAGAACTATACAACTAAATCCGGGGACCTCACCAACATGCCTTTTAATTTCAAGCTAATTGGATGTTTTTTACGGCAGTTATCGCGGGACAGACAGACTAACTAACTAACAAACAAACAAACAGACGGAAAACAAAAATTTTCGGGTCTCCACAGTAAGAGCGCTTTTCCACTTAACGACACGACACCGATAAATCGTCTGCGATTGTCGTTATCCGACACCGCTGCACGCAAAATGCATTCATTTCAGCTATCCGCTTTTCCACTGGACGATACGATGACGTTTTTGTCGTCATCGAGTACACGATATCGGCCGCCGATAAATTCTGTCGTGGAACAGCCAACCTTCCTTTCAAATCGTCCGATACAAAGCTACGACATATTTCTTGCAGTGTTTTGTTTACTAATTAACGTGCTTTTTTGTTTTTCTCGTGTGTGTGTTGTGTACGTTTAAATCATGGCTTAAAAATGTGTTCGTTAGTAGAAGCAAGGCCCTGTTTTCAGGATAAAATATACAGTTATCCAAACAAAATGATTCATGAAAGATGTTGGAAAGAAATATTCCAATTTTCAGACGATGAACATAGAGCTGAAAGTCTGTGGGGGAAAAAGAAAGGTAAATAAATATTTTTTGAAACTCATTATTAAAGTATTATTAAAAAGTATTAAGTGTTGTACGTTAGTTAGCTATGTTCACCTTGTTTTCAAACCAACGCTATTGCTAAAATTTCGTAAACAAATTATTATTTAATAAACCAATATAGTTTAACAAGTGCTTGTAAACATTGTACTGTAAAAATTGTGCTTTTATATTTCATTTATTGATATTTCTATATAGTTAATAACTCAGTGTGTTAATTTTTGGGTTAAAATTGCTTGAAAGATGTTTTTCAAAAATGCATATATTACTTTTCCCCATGCATTTTTGTCACTATTATTTTCATTTTGAAACTACGCCTATTTTAGTTAAGCTTTAAGTCCAGGATTTAAACAATATAAACAAATGCAATTATTGGGAATCGTAAACAACCTAGTATTTATTAAGCAATCACAGCAGTATTTTGATAATTTAAAAGAAAGTAATGAAATAAGTTTGTCCTTTTATAAAATCCATTTTTTTTCTCCTCAATTTATATAATATAAATAAACTTAGCTGGCAGTTGATAACTTTTGTCTGTTTTTTATAGAAATACACAACAGATGCTACACTATACCTATAGCAAAAATATTTTTGTGCATTTTTGCACGCTCAGTTTTCTTGGTATACTTTTTTATGGGGGCTTTGGCATAACCCATTCTTTAGAAATGTTGTTGTTGTTAAACATAATTTTTTGTGAAAATAAAATATCAACTAAAGAAAATAATTCTATTTTTGGTACTTTTCGGTTAGTCGGGTGCCAGTGTTATATATACACATATATGTATATATACATATACATTTACATATGTATATGTGTGTATATATACAATATGCTTATATGTATAGTATGTATACTTACATATATGTATGTATATAAATATGTATATATAACTCTAGCGCCCGGCTAACTGAAAAGTACCCTATTTTTATATGATGTGCATTTATCCCTCTAAGTTACACATTTGTATATATGACTTATGCTACAAATAAATTCCTTCACAAATATGTTTTAAATAGTATCCCATATTGCAGAAATTGTTTGTGTGTTTGATACATTGATTATTTCATAAAGAATAAGGAACATACTAGTAATTTGAGGTTTCAAAATGTAAATTAAGATTTGCTAGTCAGTGCGGTTGAAAATTTTGTTTTTATCGCTAAATTCAATCTCACTGTACATTTGATATCATGCCAAGGCCCTTATCAGGGGTGTTGTATATATCCGCACACTTGGTTCCTATAAAAAGGAATGTATAAGGTTGTTTTGAGTTGAATCCTAGAACAAGCGAAACACTTGGCAACAATAAATTGCTTCCACTTGCAATATTACTTTGTTCAATATTTTTGATAACGTCTATCATGGTGTGTTTGAGGATTTTTTTTTTTCTTGGATCATTTCATTTGGTTTCTTGAAACGGTTATGTGGAAAAAATCATTGAGTGCAGTTTTTTTTCTTTTTTTTTGTGAAAGTATTTTTTTTTTTCATTTATTGGCAAGGGCGATACCTGTGACAGTTTGATAAAGTTGTTTCTGTTAAATGTTTTTATATATTTACAATTTACATAAGTTTATTGAATGATTTTTTTTTGGAAGGGGGGGGGGATACATGCATTAGTATTAGTGACCGTGGCTTGAAAGATTTCAGAGATTGCAAAGCGAGTTTGTTGCGTTCAGTGTTTTTGCTTTCATGTATGTACAGTGTTTATACAACATGCATTAGTGACTGCAACTTTAACGAATTTTGTGCATTTTCAGAATTGCTGCGCAGCGAGTTTGCTGCAAGCTATGATGTTTTGTTTTTACTTTGTTTTCATGTGCACACAGTGCTCATACATGCATTGATCACGACGGTTTTAATGAGTTTCATTTTAGAGATTGAGAGTTTTAGGTTTTTTCTTTTTTCTGATATAAACGCTATTATTTTAAAACATTGTGTTGCATTAATGTTATCACAGGATTTTTTGGGTTTAGGAGCCACCGATTTCTTCCAACTTTTGGGAATCTACGCATCCATGAATTTTTGTTCCTGTTTGTTTTCATGTGCGTGCAGTGCTCATACGTGTGGCTGCGGCTTGAACGAATTTTGTGCATTTTAGAGATCGTTGCACAAGTTTGCTGCATCCACTGATTTCACGTCTGCATGGTACTCATATATACTGCATTAATTAATGACTGCAGCATTAACATGTTTCATGCATCCTATTATTTCATTAATAATTTTGAAAATCCATGTTTATATTATAAAAGGTTATTCAGGACATCTAAAACGATTATAAAAATCCTAATATAGTTTGATGATTTTAGAGTTTACAAGCACTTATTAAACTTGGTTAATTAAATAATTCATTTACCAAATTTTAGCAATAGCATTGGTTTGAAAAGAAGTACTTTTTAATAATAGTTTAATAATGAGTTTCATAAAATATTTATTTACCTGTTTTTTTCCCCCCAATGGAAATTTTAACTTCATAGCCTAGAAATCTCAATATTTCTTTCCAACATCTTTTACGAATCACTTTGTTTTTATAATTAAAGCCTCTTTTATATAAAAAAAAGGTACTTTTTTGTTAGCCGGGCGCCAGTGTTATATATACATATACACATATTGTATATATACACACTAACACTATATATATAACACTGGCGCCCGGCTAACCGAAAAGTACCAAAAAAAAAAAAAAAAAACAGGGCCTTGTTTCACACTCACATGAAACTTTAAAGCCATTATTTAAATAAATTACGCAACATACATAAGAAAAAAAACACATTTAAATTTAAGATTTAATTTAACACAAGAAATTTAATTTTTTTTCAATTAAAATAATATAAAATTACTAACACACTAACAAATAAATATTTTTAAATGCTAACAACTAATAAGGGATAAATAATTTAATTTTATAGTTTTGTCATTTCCAAACTGTTATAGTTTAAATGAAGAAAGCATCAGAAATATGAATAATAATAAAAAAATTTAAAACACTCAACAGATATTTTTTTCACCAAATTTTTTTTAATTATGCATAACAGTTTGTAGACCTTTTAAAAGATTATGAAATGACGCGAATTTCTTTAAAAGATCACGAAAAAACCGCAAATTTCATCAACAGATCCGAGAAACACGCTAATTTCGTAAACACACGTCGATATAAAAACACATCCATTTCAACAAAGAATCGTGAATTTTGTCAAAAGATCGCGAGAAATACGGAAATAACCTCAAAAGATTGCGAGAAATACGCGTGAATTTCGCCAAAAGATCGCGAAAAACATGCGAGTTTTGTCAAAGGATAGCGAAAAAAAAGTGAATTTTGTCAAAAGATCACCAATTTCTTCAAAAAATGAACAAAACGGTGTCAAAAAATTGTGAAAAAAACGCGAATTTCGTTAAAAGATTGCAAAAAACCCCGCTAATTTCAACAAAAGATCGCGAAAAATACGCGAATTGTGTCAAAAAATCGCGAAAAATACGCGACTTGTGTCAAAAAATCGCGAAAAATACGCGAATTGTGTCAAAAAATCGCGAAAAATACGCAAATTTTTGTCAAAAGAGCGCGAAAAACACGCGAATTTCGTCAAAAGAGCGCGAAAAATACGCGAATTTAGTCAAAAGGTCGCGAAAAATACGCAAATTTCTTATTTATTAGCATTAGAATTTCAATCTTCTACAAAAACAGCTTTTATTGCTATAAAATTAATTTTTGCTTCTACAAAAATGGGTTTTACTGCTACAAAATCTGATTTTTGCTGCTACAAAAATAGATTTTACTGCTACAAAATAACTTTAGTGCACTTTCATCCCTGCACTCCCCTTAATTTGGATAAATGGGTTTTCATGCAGAATTATCTAATTTAGTTTATTTTTTTTCTGGGTTCATTCTGATAAGGAGCTTTTCTGATTAGATTTGAAGGTTCATTGGTTCAGCATAGGGAGAAATGGGGGAGCTAATACCCCGCCTAATTTAGCGAAATGTTTTTTTCATGCAGAATTATCTGATTTGCTTTAAATTTGGTATGCCAGTTTATTATGTTAAAGAGCTTCCCTGATTAGATTTGGGGGTTCATTGGTTAAGTATAAAGGGGGGAAACGGGTGCTAATCTCTTCATTTATTTTTCGAGGGGCATTATTTTTTTTAATAAGAGTATAATATACAATTAGTGTGAATAGCCTGTGAGCTCAATGCCATCAGTTTAACTGGGCAATATTCTTTTCATTAGAATTTTTATTAGATAAAGTGAATAGTTGGGGAATACTCAAAATATGGGAATCTGGCAGGTATGTGTACAGTTAATTATTATACTATTATTTTTAGAGTGCAACTTCACTATAATATTGTACAGTGTAATGTTTATAAAACAAACTTTTAAATCATTCACGTTTTGCTTTAAGTTCAAATAAAAGATTAAAAAATAATGTAATTTCTAATAGCAGAGACATAATCATAATTGTATAAGAATAAAAGTTCTTTTTAAATTTGAAATAATTGCCAAGGTAAGCCCTCTTCGGCATCAGCGCTAGTGAAGAAGTTGCCAAAACAAGTATGTGTGCCACGCCCACTATTATACTCAGGAGCCATAGCAAAATGCGTGCGATCGTACCGCTATCTTGGAATGAAATGACGATGAAAATTCAGGTTGTCGGGAAACGATATCGGTAAAATGGAAAAGCAGTTTACTAGACGACACGATATCGTACTAATTTATCGTCCGGTTTAGTCGTTGTCGTGTCGGTAAGTGGAAAAGCGCCCTAAGCCTTCACTGACGTTTCGGCAAAAACATTGAAATCGTGTTCAGGACTTTTTAAATCGTATGAATCCGTCGAAATCTGGATGTTGATTTTTTTCCCGAATGCAATACTTTCTTCTTCTAAGGATAGAAGAAAGTAAAAGGTGTAAGTTTTTGTTCGCTCTTCAACCTATTTTGATTGCACGGAATTTTATGCAGCGATTTTGAGAAACGTGTTTTTTTATTATTATTATTCAGATAATATATATATATATTAAAAATATTAATATTCGCAAGCGATCGTTTAGAGGAAATTTATTGTTGGCCAAAAAACAACATCTGATAAAGAAAAAGAAGAAAGCAACACTGATTATTTCAGGTCGATGGAAAATGAACTGACTGTGCAATAAAGCATTGAGCATGTTTCTTTAAGAGGCTACTTCAGTCAGGCGAAAACACCCGTTTGCTTATGCTAATCCAATGAGAGAAATTATTAAGATATCTCGTTTGCATTGTAATATTTTTAAATGATTTTTTTTTTTTATTGGATAGCTAATGTTTATCTCTACGATGGGCGTTTAGCACTTTTCTCATTTAGTTTACGAGAATTTTTAATAAAGACACTTTCATTTCCGGAATCGGTTTCGAAAGTGAAAGCATCCTCATAAAAGAATCTGAAAAAAAAAAAAAAATCGATAAAGTAAAAAACGGCTATTTTACAGATTTTCAGCTTCTCATTGGAAAAAAAAAATCATTTAAAAATATTAAAATGCAAACGAGATATCTTTAAAGAAATTCTCCTATTGGATTAGCATTAGCGAACTTAAGTTTTCGCCTCATTGAAGTAGCCCCTTAAGGCCAATAAGTGTTTAAATAACAATGCATACAATATATTGAATCAGAAACGATAATACTTAGTTTTAAAGATGGAATTATGCTGGGTGTAGTGTAGGAATTCCGAAGATACAAAATCCACATACATGGGGAAGGAAATGTGTCCGAAGAAAACAGTTTTAGGCTCGATGACGAGTAATCAATGGACAGTATTCATGTGACGTCACAGTGTGAATAACTGACGCTAAAAAGTGTGGAATACCCACTTTGCAATTATTCATTAATTATGGTCGGTTTAGACGATTTATTTTCTTAGAATTTCCTATAACACGTGTAAAGCTCCATAATTTTAAATGTATGGCACTTTGTTTGTCAGAGTGCCTTTTATCCATAAGCATTTTAAAAGTATACAAATCTAAAATGATAAAATTAAGCGGTCCTTTTCGAACTACAAGTACATATAAATATATTCGGTCCCCTTTTTTAGAGTTCCTTTGAATTTAACTTGAACTCCTGTAAACTGCGGAGTGGAATGAAGAAAACGAACAAATTAGCAATTATGAAGCTTTTGAATGTTTTACAATAGGTTTGGCGTGGCTGGAGCAGCAAGAAGACTGTGATACTGCTGAACTAATAATATTAAAAAACTGCGTGATAGAGCTTCCAGCACCCTTGTGACATATGTAAAAGATTTCAAAATTAAAATTCAGGTAATTTATTCTTGTTTCCATTTTTCTATTGCTTTATTTTTATTAAGCACTCGTTATCATAATAAGAAATATTACATACATTTCTCCTTAATCTTAAAATTGAATCATTCTCGATTATCCGAAAATTTCGATTTTCCGAAAGATGGTCGGTCCCAATTACTTCGGATAATCGAAGTTCTACTGTACCTAATTTTGGTGCTGCCACCTGCTGGTAGTTTTCAGATTTTTTCAAGATTGTAAAAACTTATTATCGTTTAAAGTTCATTTTTGCAATTATTTATTAATTAATGCCTATTTAAATAAGTTATTTCCTTACTTTTTAGAACATATATATACTCCCGCCTCCTTTTTACAAACACTGTGAAAAATAAAATAAATAATATAAAGCTGAAAAAAACACATTATTGTGATATGACATTTGAAAATAATTACAAAATATGAACTTTAAAAGCTTGCCGTCTTGTTTAAAATGTGATGAAAATAATAAAGTTGATGTTACAAGTTAAAAATATGCATTTTACATACAATTTCTTAGCACTTTCGTCCTGCATTTCCCGCGGCCATCATCAGAGAATATTTTATAATTAACTGCTGTTCCATTCATACAAATATGCATCACTTCATTTGAAATAAATCGTTTAAAATATTCTCCGATGATGGTCGTGAGAAATGCAGGCCAGAAGTGCTAAGAAATTTTAAATAAAATGCATATTTTTAACTTTTAACATCTACTTTATTATTTTCATCGCCTTTTAAGTAAAACGGCGAGCTTTTAAAGTTCATATTGCGTATTTTTTGATTGAATCAAGGTGAAATATTGCATTTCGTCTTATGATTTTATTGTTTTGTCTAAAAATAATTATTTTAGTTCTGCCTCCTAATGGAAGCTGTTACAACATTTCGAAGTACTTACATTATTTATTATCTCTTATAATGTAGGATAGATGTAGACACCCTGAAGGAAAAATATCAAGGAAATTTCTTAATAGTGTTTTTTAATTAATAGTTTCTTATATTCCAGTTTTTTAAATATTATATTAACCTATCAACGCTATTTAACCAGTCTCATGGTCACATTTCCCAATACGAATCAAAATTTAATTGTAAATAACAGAAATAAATCAAAACACCTCAAATTCCATTAATGGACACCATTTAAAAAATAACTGATAACTGTTTTTATCGTTGCACATATTTGCAACCAAAATCTAATGAAACCATACTAATGAACTGAATAGTCATTTTCAGATAAATTTAACGATTAAGGTATCAATAATTAATAAAAAATGTATGAGAATAATTCATAATTTAATTTTTGTCATTATCACAAGAACAGAAATTTTATTATTTTAGACTGAAATTTTAAAATACTAAATTTCAACGAATTACATTTATTAAGTTATTGTGACAATACGTGTGGAGGAGGGAGAGGGTACCAAAAAAGTCTTGATTTTAGAAACAACTACTAAGTACTAGTGCATGGAATTGTATTTAACACTATTTTTAACAGTCAAACTCTCTGAATCTACTTAATATACTGATTGTCTAATTGCTAATACAATATGAAATAAATAAAACTGTGGGTTGGATGTTTTAAATGAATTTGGTTTTAAAATAAAACTGCAAAACTGGCATTTGAGATGGGCCTTGTCTGCAGATTTACTAGTTTCATTTCTACAATTTAATTAATAATTTAATTTTTTTTTTAGATACAGAGTTGTTTTGTCAGAGAGGAATAATCAAACATTTAAGACAGAAACAACTTGTGTGACTTAAATTTCTTTCTTTATTTAAATGGGAAGGGCTTGAGCCTCATGAGTCCCTCCTTTCCCTGTGCCCTTAAACATTATTCTCTGTTTCCTGATAGATTTGGTTGATTGCCCGATTATAAAAATAGACAAGGCACAGTTTTTTTAAAAAGTTAATTTAATTACAATATTAAAAATTTTATAGTTTATACAAAGTTAATAAAGGCAGATATTTAGAAATTTTTTGTAGTTATTACAATCTGGCATCTGCAAATTAAAAATTAAATTTGATTACCTAGCTTTTTAGTTAAATCAAAAGATTTTATGCACTATGAACATTACTGATATTGCACTTGATTGTCCACTTGGGATGTCCATTACTCAGAGGCAGCTCGTGGATTATTTTTAAAGGGGTTCATAATCGCAATATAAAAAATACGAAAATTATATAAAATTAATAAAAACAGATGTTTAGAAACTTTTTGTTGTTATTACAATCTGCCAAGTGCAATTAAAAAATTAAATTTGATTACTTAGCTCCAAAGTTTTCTATTACTATCAAAACAAAAATATGCAATTTTTGCACTAAAATAAAAAGATATAAATGAATGAAATCTATCTCTTAGAATATTCGTTAAGATATTTACTGAAAGACAGTGGGATTGTGAAACATTATTTTCTGCTTCTTGATTGGTTTGATTGAGATTGTGAATAATATAACCTAGATTAGAAAGAAGAGTTCTGGAAAAAATAATAATAATTCTATTTTCATTGGTTATTTCTTTTATAAACCAAAAACTTTAACAGGTTCCATTAGTGACACATCTACCCTCTATATGTAACTGAAGGAGAAGAAGTCATACAGCATGTTTCTCAAAAATGTTTTATTTAATAGATTAGTTTTTACCCGCGGTTGAGCTCACATCATTTTACAAAACGGAATGCAAATTTTACATATAGTCTTTAATTTATCTTTAGCATAGTAGTTATCTAACAAATAAATACCCCGTCAAAATACATTCAGTAGGAATTTTAAAAAATTCTTTCATAACTGGGTTGACCTAATTAGAGACCTTGGAAGCTTCCATATCCCTGTAACTTAACAATGTAGAATGATGTATTATACAGGAAACACTAGCATCCCTTCCCCAAAAATTAAGTAACTGACAATGTAAATACAACAAAAAAATACATTTAGTAGAACATGTGTTATAAACATCCGGAATGAAATTGCACAAGATGGGATAACTTCATGAACTACAACCAGTGCCACAGTGGTTTGCGGCCGCAACCTTACCAACATATAAGAATGAAGGGCGCCAGGTTAGGTGTGTCGTCCAAGTGGCTCAGTTCGCAGAGCGTTGATGCGCTGAACTGGTGACCCAGATTCAAACCCTGGCATCGTTTATTTCTCACTCTATTGATTATATGCATTGTTAGCAATGAAATAAAAATCCACTTAATTAAAAATTTACTTCAAAAGCAGAGTATGACGTCATATCCGTGGAAGAGAAAAAAACTATTGGAAACAGAAAGTGGTATTGGAAGTTTATAAACCAATTAATAAGCATAGAAATGAGGATGTGAATTTCAAAACTTGCCTTATCCAGAAAATACAATTTTGGGAAATCACGAAAAACCTCTGATTGCGTCCTTTGGTTTTCATTATAACCAAGATCTTACAATGCCAGAAATACATCATAAAACTAGTTTTTTTTTTCTTTTTGCAGATCCTAGTGTTTTTTTGATGAGGGTTCACCAATAGAATAAATTGATAGAAAAAACTTGATTTTTCAAATTTTCTATAAAGCGAGTTTTGAAACTCATGTCTTCAAATAAAAATCAAATTTACTATATACCATGTTCGGTACATTTTGGTTGATTAATATAAAAAATACAGCTCTGGGTCATCTAAATGTAGCTCTGAGTCATTAAGTATAGCTCTGAGCATCGGTATTAGCATATGTCTGCAGATGAAGATGCACAAATATCCAGTGTGCATATCGAGACATGATGCACATGTCTAGGAATGATGTCAAGTTACTCTTTGAATCATATGTAAAAGGCTGCATCAAGTATCTATCCTTTTGTGGACACCAAGCTGCTGACACGTGCAATCAGCGATTTATTGCATGCACGTGCACGCCTCAATATGCACAGCGGACATTTTGAACATTTTCTTTCATAAATATATGCAAATACCCATGTTCATGTTTCCAATAAAGTATTTATTTTCTTGCACTAGACACGTTGTCACGTTTTCTTTTTCCACATTTTTCGCGAAAACTTTTCTTTTTTTCTTGAATGGGTTGTCAAGGTAACATTCTTTGGGTATTTATTACGCACTTCAAGCAAGGAACCTGGCTGTTTAAAATTTCGGCGGTGTTGATGGAACTCCCTGTATTTTCTTTCCACGTGATAATTAATGAGAATTTAACACTTGCGAGTTTTTTTAAGAAGAAAATTTAACAAAAGAGTAAGTTTTTTTGCACAAAGTTATATTTTTAGCACACTTGTCATATTTTCAAAAGTTTTACTTTAATAAAATTCGTATCGCGTAATAAAATTCGTATCGCATAATATACTGAAGTAAAATTTATCATTTCAGGTAAGATTATTTTTTTATTTTAGGGGAAAATTACTTTATAGTGGAAAAAATAATATTAAAAATAACTACCAGAAAGGCTTTACATAAAGGTTTACAGAAATTTATTGAATAAGTATAGAGTTATTTGCTTATTTTTATAAATAAATTATGCAATGAAAGAATTTTTGAGGATTTAGAACAAAAAAAAAAAAAAATACAATTTTTTATTTTATTGTTAAATGCTCAAACACAAGAAGAGATGCAATTACAGTAAATGCAATAGCACATACAGAGAGCATTAAATAAAATAATAGGAGAATTTCAGAAGGTGCCTATTTGTTATGAAACAAATAATGTTTTCTTGTATAATGTTTATCAGAAAATCCTTTGAAACATAGTTCACAAACAAAAGGTGTTTTTGTCTAGTATGAATTACGAGATGTTTTTCTATATGACAATGTCTAGAAAACCTTTTGGAACGTATTTCACAAACAAATGGATTTTCTGTTTCTGTATGAGTGGAGACATGGCTTCTTAAATTACTATTCTGCGAAAATCCTTTGGAACATATTTCAGAAACAAAAGATTTTTCTCCTGTATGAATTACTAGATGTTTTCTTAGACCACTCTTATCATTAAATCCCTTGAAACATAGTTCACAAATAAAGGGTTTTTCTCCTATATGTGTCAAGAGATGAGTTCTTAAAGTACTCTTTGAAAGAATTCCTTTGGAACATAGTTCACAAATAAAGGTTTTTTTCTCCTGTGTGCGTCAAGAGATGGCTTCTTAGATAATGTTTATCATTAAATCCTTTGGAACATATTTCACAAAGGGTTTATCCCCTGTATGGATCAAGAGATGTTTCCTTAGATGATGATTACGAGAAAATCCTTTAGAACATGTTTCGCAAACAAAGGGTTTCTCTCCAGTATGAGTCAAGATATGGGTTCGTAGATTACTATTCCGAGAAAATCCTTTGGAACATATTTCACAAATAAAAGGTTTTTCTCCTGTATGAACTAAGAGATGTCTTCTTAGAGTACTCTTGTCATTAAATCCTTTGGAACATAGTTCACAAACAAAGGGTTTTTCTCCGGTGTGCGTCAAGAGATGGTTTCTTAGTTCACTATTCTGAGAAAATCCTTTGGAACATATTTCACAAACAAAGGATTTTTCTCCTGTATGCGTCAAGAGATGTCTTCTTAGATTTCTCTTATCATTAAATCCTTTGGAACATAGTTCACAAACAAAGGGTTTTTCTCCTGTATGCGTCAAGAGGTGGGTTTTTAGACTACTATTCCGAGAAAATCCTTTGGAACATATTTCACAAACAAAGGGTTTTTCTCCTGTGTGCATCAACAGATGGGCTCTCAGTTCACTATTCTGAGAAAATCCTTTGGAACATATTTCACAAACAAAGGGTTTTTCTCCTGTGTGCATCAAGAAATGGGCCCTCAGTTCACTATTCTGAGGAAATCCTTTGGAACATATTTCACAAAGAAAGGGTTGTTCTCCTGTATGCGTCAAGAGATGTCTTCCTAGTTTACTCTTATCATTAAATCCTTCTGAACATAGTTCACAAACAAAGGGTATTTCTCCTGTATGCATCAAGAGATGGGCTCTTAGATCACGATTCCGAGAAAATCGTTTCGAACATATTTCACAAACAAAGAGTTTTTCTCCTGTATGCATCAAAAGATGGGTTCTTAGATTACAATTATGAGAAAATCCTTTAGAGCAGATTTCACAAACAAAAGGTTTCTCTCCAGTGTGAGTCAAGAGATGGCTTCTTAGATTACCATTCTGTGAAAATGCTCTAGAACATAGTTCACAAACAAATGGTTTCTCTCCCGTATGAGTCAAGAGATGTCTTCTTAGATCACTAATCTTAGAAAATGTTTTGGAACATGCTTCACAAATAAAAGATTTTTCTTTGGTATTAAAGGAAGAGTGCTTTTCTTTATCACCATTTTGAGGAACATAGTACTGTTTACTACCGGAAGAATTTTCTTCTGCAGACATTTTCTTAAGTGAATAAGTTTTGTTTCGGAAGATAACAGAAACTTCTCCAAAGTATCAGTACGAAGAGATTGTTGCCATTTTCATCCAAGGAAATGACTTACTGAGCTTCAGTAAAAATGTTTTGTCTACCTTTGAATCTAAAAATAAAAGCAAAAATAATAAATAGCACATTTTTTTAATAAACTGCACTATACTTTACAGAATTAACTGTTATATTTGGCAAGTTTCATTTTCTTAAACAGTGCAAAGATTCATACAATAAACTATCACATTATATATTCTTTGGCACAATAGAACTTGAGTATTTTTTTATAGATACAGATACGCGTGTGTAGGAGTGCATGCAATACAATACACACTCCCATATCCGGTTCTCTCATATCCAGAATCTCCCATATCCAGACTGATAAAAACGCAAAATTTATTTAATTGCAGGCTTGTAAATTTACTTTTCTCCCCATAAAATTCGACTTACTTGTTCAACATATTCACGATAGATATCCAAACAAAGTTTATGCCTCTTTGCTGCCTATACATTCAGCCCCAACTCAATTTCTTATAACTTGTACAAATAGTAATTCATATTGGCAAGCATTAGAGTTATGTATTTTTTTCATAAATTAGTTTAAACATTTTAAAGTGACACTGAATTTTATACATTTTGAATTCCTTTTTATAAAAGTTGCTTTGAAAACCAGCACTGCGAATCAATTCCCTCTGAAGTAGGGTTATAAAACTGGTTTTAACCATCCTGGTCAAAATAGGGTCAAAGAAATAAAAAATTAGTTATTTAAATAATAAATTTAATGCAAAATTTGACAGAATTTTTCAGAATAACATTTAACAATATTGAATACAACATTTGCAAGTGTTCGCAAATTGTACTTAGTATTATACTTTAACTTGTATAACTTTTTTTTTAATCTCACAAATTTTTTAAAAAGAAATTTTATTTAGAACTTAAAAAAATGGATTACCCGTGTTGTATTAAAATAAGACAATTTCATAGTTTATTCCGGATGCGATCAAACTTGGAAAATAACCTTTCTATTTGGGTACAGTTAGTACAACCATTTAGCAGGTGCATTATGAAATTTACAAATTCAAAATCACTATTTTCATTATTGCCCACCAAACATCGTAATGTATTAGTTGCATTTTAAGAAAAAGATTTATGAAATGAATATGATATTAATATGATATGAATATTATTAAAAGGTTCGTACAGTCCTTGAAAGTCCTTATTTATATCCAAAATCTGCAAAAGGTTTTAAAAGTCCATAATTTTATTTTTCTATTATCTCTTAATCAAGAGTGAAACTCTTCTTTGTTTCACTGGATTTATGGTCTTAAAAAATCATCTAAATTCCGCCTCTTTTGAAATTTTGCTTTCCTCCTCACAGTGTTCAAAGTTTAATATTTTTAAAAATCCTTAACTTCTAAAAAATTATATGCTATTTTTTGTTACTTTATTGTAACAATGAATAATTGATCATAAAAATTTCGTTAAAACTTTATTTAAATTCTTTATCCCCCAAAAAATCGTTTTCTCCTTTCTTCCACCCCTTTCCTGCCTACAAGATCCAAAGATTAAAATATTTAATTTTCAAAAAATTTCTCCACTCTATTTGTTACTTTATTGTAACATTAAATAATCGATCATAAAAATTTCTCCACCCCCTTCTCGAAATTAGAATTTCTTTTTTTGCCCTCCCCCCTTTTATCTTACCAAGCACATAAAAATTAAAGTATTTTAACAAGTTTTTTTTAACCTATTTATAAATACTTAGTGAGGTAAATAAATAATAAATTATTTAATAAACTCTGCCCTATCACCCCGACACCCCAAATCACTGCTGCTTCTTCCCTTTTGCCCTCTTAGTTACCCGAAGTTTAAAACCCTAAAACTAGTTTCTTTTTTAAACAGTTTCTCCTCATCTGTTACTTAATAATCGGTCATATAATTTTCTCCTCCACCAAATTTGACGTCTCCCCGTCTTCTCCCTCATTTTTAACCAAGCACACAAAATTTAATATTTTTAAATCTATTGTTCTAAATTTTCTGTCCTATATATAAATATTTAGCGAGGAAAATAATTCTTCTAATAAATTTCCCCCGCCAAAAAAAAAAAAAAAAATCTTTTCCCCTTTACCAGCCTCCCCCCTCTTCAAAATCTCCAAGTTTTAAATCTTTAAAAGTCTTTCTTTTTAACTTTTTATGATCTGTTACTTTTTACCAGCAATAAATAATCGATAACATAATTTTCTTTAAAACATATATATAATTACTTAAAAGGTATTACAAATATATAAAGATATTATTTAATATAACCCTGAGTCCTTTTGAACACACACACTTTCTTTTTCAAAGGGGAAAAATGACTGACTAGAACAGAAAACGTAAGTAAAAACAAAACAAAATACTATGCATGCGCAAGCGAAGTTCAGTCCATTGCTCTAAAGAGGGGTGAAAAGATCAATTCATATTTTCAGGAGCACTTGAAATATGTAGGATATTATACCAAATCGCGGGAATATTATAAGAAAGGATATCGTTACAATCAGTACCACTCCTACGCAAAATCTCAATGGATTCACGGTTTATTGAAGAGTAATGGTTAGATGTTGAAATGATCATTTTAGTATTTTCGAAGTTTATCTTAATTACAATTTTCTTTTCGATGCCATCTTGATAAAGCTGTACTTGGTTTGTTAAACTTGATAGCAGATAAATGCTCTTTTAGCTTTTCTTTAATCTTTTCTCTTTTCGAGATGTCACACCCCTATAGAATAAATTTTTTGATGTTCTGTGCTGAATGGGATTATGCAAACTCCTGCTTTTTCATAATCTGGAATCGAATCAATTTCAGCAATTATGTGTTAAGTAATTATATGTATGTTTTAAAGTTTGTGTTAATAACAAGGTGAAAATTCCTTCATAACACTAGTTTTTAAATACAGTGTTTTGACTCTTATTTTTCCATAATTTTCCTCCACAAACATACAAAACTGGCGTTTCCCATTTCCCCTCCCCCAACGCTGCCCAATTTGTAAATTTCTAATAAGGTAAATAACGAGTCACCTAATAAAGTCCTTACCTCCCAAAAAAAACTGCTTCTTCACTCACCCTCCCCATGCTCACAAAGTTTAAAATCTTTAAAAGTCTTCTTTCTTTTTTTGCTCTATTTGTTGCTTTTTGCAGAACCAATGTGTAATTAAACATCTAAAATCCTCCATCCATCAAAAATTGTTGCTTCTTCCTTAGCACCCCCTTTTTCCTAGCATGCAATATTTAAAGAATTTAAATTTTTTAAATTCTTTTATTTTCTGTCAATTTAATTTTTTAAAACTTTCTTTGTTCTATTGTCTTATAACAATGACAATAAATAAGCATTTAACATCCTCCCACCCACCTGATATTGCCTCTCTTCCTTCTTTCCTACCACATAAAACTTAATCTTCAAAACTCTTTCATTTTCAATTTTTTTCCCCGCCCCAATTGTAAATTTTTAGTAATCCATACCAGGCCTGTCCATTGTCCAACTTTTCACTAAGCAGGGGCGCATTTCAGCTCTTGGCAAACAATGAAATGCGCCACCATTAACAGGGCTCAAAACATGCAACAAAATTATCTTACAGTATTAGTAGCAATACACATATGAAAATACATATCGCACTAGAAGTCATAATGCCCGATATATGGATCTGGAACTCCATGTAATAAAGAAAAAATCAAAATAACAATAAATCATAATAAATTTCGCATTATACTTATCTCTGTGAGGTGCTATCTCAAAAATCGCTGCAGAGGAAGAAGCCAGAAACCAGTGTTGTAGTCGTAAAAAAACCAGAAATTATAAGCAGACGACATACGCTAGAGCCATGAAAGTTCATGGCTAGAGTACAGTAGGCTTCCTGAAATCCGCACAGCTTGGGAACAGAGGTTGTGTAGATTTTAGAATTTTGCAGATTTCTGGTCACTGCTTTGTTTACACTTTTTAAACAGTAATTTGAATGTAATAATGCAATCAAAATTATAAAGAATCCTTGCAATATAGTAAAATATTAAAATAATTAAGTAAAGTAATAAACTAAAATGATAAGAAGTAAGATAATTTAAAAAATTATTAAAAGTGAAGGTCAAGTAAATAATTAATAATGTATAATTAAATCTGCATAATAAAGATAAGATACATTTTCCTTGAATTATTGAATGAAACTTACCACCTATTAATTCACATCAAAATCATAAAGTAAGAAAGTTTTATTTCAGGTTTAGCCAGTCTTAATAACCAAAAAATCTCGATTAATACATAAAAAGATTTGGTAAAAGGGTCATTTTCAAAATAAGTACAATTTGATCTTACTGTTCTAAAATTTATAATATTAGAAATAGGTACAATTTTCAAAACCATAATTGTTCTTTATTTCTGTTTTTAATAATCCAAATGTTAAACCAAGTAATTTATATAAAAATAAACTCAATTAGCTAAAAAACAAAAGTAAATGATTGACTTTTCAATGGGAACCATGCTTGTCTCAAATCCAAACTTTGATTTTTAACATGTTATAATTTCTAATCAATAAGCAATCGCAATTTTCATTGATTCAAGCGATTTTATTTTAAAAACAATATAAATTGTGATACAAAAATATTGTGATTACAAAGATATCAGCAATATATATTTTTTTCAGAAATAAATTCTACTTACATGAAAAAACATGAGTTCAGTCATATTATAGAGAATTAATTACATATTAAAATACAAAAGGAATGATATAAAACTAAAAAATTCTGCAATTTTACCCTACATCTGAATGGAAGTTTCATTGTTTACATCTGTGATGATGTGCGGATTTCAGGCGTTTGCGGATATGAGGGATTCTACTGTATACACTATTGTTTTATTTGAGGAACAGTGAGTATGCGGAACTTTTAAAAAAAATCCAGAAGGTATATGGCATATACATCCGTACACCCCCCACTATACCCCTGCCAGAAACTTTAATCTGGCTTTTAATTGAAAAAACTGGCAATAAAAGATACTGTCCAAATAGGCCCTGGGCCCAATCATTTACTTTTATTAATTTTGTTTTTAATAATAGCAGTTTTTTCATTATTGAATTTGGTACAGTAATATCTTGACTTACATCAGCAATTTGTTCCAAGACTAGCGACGTAAGTCGGGGTACATTTAAAGAAGCAAAAAAGAATAAAGGAAAATTCTCCAAAATCTAATGAGCATATTCTATTGTATTTAGGGATTATGTTACATACATTTAACATTAACAAAAAAATGAGTTTGCAAGACAAGAATTTGGAATATATCAATAAGTTGTTAACTTACAATTTATCATTCTTCTAGCTGCCCTGTTCGAGTCTTTGAAAATGTGAAAAAATTTTGCAATGAAGTTTGAACAGAAAGATTTTTCTTTTTTACTTTTAGAAGCTTTTTGTAACACTAAAGTTTTCTAAGCTTTTTCGAGTGACATCTTTTATTTGTTTGTCACTATCACTTGACTGTCACGAGAAAGTTTCCCTTCATAGTACCAAAAGTTCAAGGTGCATCTTAATTAAGGAATTTTTTTCCCAGCCACACAACGTAAATGCAGCGTGATTACACAGGGTACCACTGTATTAAGGACATAAAATCGAAGATTAGCTATTTTTAAGAATTTGGGAATGAAGGAGCTTCTTACCGTAAAATACTGTTGATCTGGCTCCCCCCCCCCCCCCCAAACACGACGGAAAATCATAAAAAAATCAGAGGGGGCGCTTACACGGTATTAAAATTGTAGTAATGATATCTATGACTGGTGGGGTGGGGGATGGTAATGGTCGATCGTCGCAAAATACGCATTATTTTAATAAAGGAAGAAAAGAAAAACATTTTGAAAAAAAAATTATATACAAAATAGAAAAACAGTATAACTTCGCGATTAATGGCGATTTCAAATTATAGAAAATTCTGGATTTAAAAAACTTTGAAATTGGAATGCATTTAGATAAATAATAACACTAATATCTGTCATAAGATAAGTAACAACACTAATATTTGTCATTAATATGGTAACAGAAAAATAAAAGGAACTTAATAATTTAAAATAATTAAAAAACACAAAGAAATTGTGTTTGAAAATGTCCTAAAATTCTTTCTAAAACTAGTAACATTTTATGCGGTGTCGTCATCTGTTGTATATTACAGACATTAAATAACCGTTTTTTTTTTAAAAATACAAATCACAATAATACATGAAAAATATTGCAAATGAAACTAATTAAAAAAAAAAAAGAAGTGTGTTATAATGGAAAATTTAAATCAGATTGACATAGAATTAATAAAAAAAAATAATATAAAATATAGCTTAAACTATAATTATTGAAACGTCACATTCACCTTGAAAAACATATAAAAATACGATGTTACAATTCTGATAAAATTTTACTTAAAAAGCACAAGATTTAATTAAACATGGTACATGGCCTACTCAAATGAAAGTTAAACTCAAAATCAACAAAACTGCAGTCACTCCCAGGATAATTGGACGTTTAAAAGATCATAAGGACAACTACCCTCTTAGACCTATAGTTTCCAAGTGTTTAGCTCCAACATATACTATAGAAAAAGTTTTCGTACCGCTACTTAAAGAAATGTTACCTCCAACAAACCTTGTAGTCAACTCAACTAGAGAGTTTATTGAGAAAATAAAGGTCGAAAATATATACGATAGCAGTATACTTGCAAGTATGGACATCAAATCCCTGTACCTTTCAATAAATGTAAAAGAAATAGAAATCCTCATAAAGCAATTCATAGATAATAACCCGGAATATAACGATGAAATAAGAACAACTTTAAACTCAAGCATTAACTTGATTACAAATAACAATGTCTTTCAATTTAATAGAAAATTTTATAAACAAACTGAGGGTGCCCCAGTGGGCTCACCCATTTCAGGATTATTAGCGGAACTGAAACTTAGACCACTTGAGAAAGATATTACAAATCAGATCTGAAACCTCAACTATGGCTGTGTTACGTCGATGACATATTTTTAATTCGGAACCATGGTATCCCCGCTTTGAATGAGTTTTTAAATACAGCTAATAACCTAGATTCAAATACACAGTTCACATTAGAAGTCGAAGAAAAAGGATCCTTACCATTTTTAGACGTTGAATTAAAAAAAACAATACAACATACAAAATTGATAGGAAAATTTACAGGAAACCATGCAATTCAAATAGTACAATATCCTACAATAGTAATGTCCCATTTAAATACAAAACTGCAGCTTATAAATTTTATATAAATAGAGCCATTGAATTTTGTACAAGAGAATACCTACAAGCAGGGTTACTCACCATTAAGAAGATTGCAATAGAAAATGGTTACCCCCCCCCCCCCAATGTAACAATAAATTAATCTTTGATATTCAGCATAGAGAGTTAACCAGAAATAGCATTAAAAATAAAAATAATCTCAAGTTTTATAGTTTTTATTATATACCTCAGTTATTTGAAAGGATTAGTTATGCATTAAAGAAATATAATATATACGTAATCGCAAAACCATCTGCCAAATTAAAAGATCTTGTACACCGGAAAATAGACCCAATCTCTAACGATGAAACTTCTGGCATATATATAATACCTTTCACAGACAAAGTAAATCAGAAAGAACTCAAATACATAGGAATGACAACTAGAAAATTTAAAGACAGACGAAAAGAACATATTACAGACATAAAGTATAACAAACCCTCTACTGCTCTATCCAGATTAAACCAAAAACAAGATATTTACATTGATTTCAGTAAAGCAAGAGTCATAGTCCGTACTTCAAATTACTACACATCAATAATCAGAGAATCATTGGAAATTTTAACTCAAAGAAAGAATACTTGCAACGATACTTTATCCTACAACATATCTAAGATCTGGTATAGCATACTAGATATTTCTAGCGATTTTGAAACATAATCATTTTCATTTTTTCCCTTCCTTTCCTTTGAAGTCCTCCCTTCCTTTGAAATAGACTCGTCCACTGATACTTAAGCAAAGAATTTTCCATGGACTTTCACTCCTCTGGTTTTTCCCCTGAAGACGACTGTTATAATGTAGTTGAAAGCGCTTGGGATTTTAACATCTTTGACGGTTTTTATGTTGTAGAAACCTTTTATGTATTTTAGCACCTTTGTAAGTAAAATTTTATCAGAATTGTAACATCGTATTTAAAAAAAAAATAACTTTATCACTACATTAACTCATTTTAAATAGTGATAAGTAAACTAAATATTTTGTATATCACCTTCAAAAATTAAATTAAATCACCAATTCAATACTTAATAATAATAAAATAAATATACCAATAAATCCGATTTTGTGTTATTTTGGCACCATCTACCATAACTTAGAAGAAAGAAAACCAATATAATATAAAATTCCGAAAGTTACTGAAAAAAAAAGACTGTATATTGTTATTACCACTATTATTTTATATATTTAGTAATAATAATACACAAGGCTGATGGTATTATGAAAAATATTAATTATACGTATAAATAGGAAGTTACTTAGCTGTACAGAATGGAAGTACCGATCGGTAGTTCGATGACGTGAATCGATTTTTAATCGAATCGTAAAATGAATACTGAACTGCCTTTACGGCTTCCTCAGAGGTTTACGACGATATGAAAACAAAAGGTAAGTGCAAATGCCGAAAGGAGATTTGAATAAACTGAAAGAAATAAATGAAATCAAAGGTAAGCAGAATAATAGACTTAGTTGAAAAGAAAAGGTAAAGAAATGATTGAAATTTATCTTGACGTGCGCACCGAACTTTTTTTGCAGGCAGGGTGCTTTCTCGGGATTTCTTCAATTTTTCCAATTTGTTTACAAAGTGGGAGGGGGGCACTTAATCGGGAAGGGTGGATTAACGGAATTTTACAGTAACTGAAAAATTCATTGTTTACTGCTTTAAATATTCATCTATTTACAGTGCTGCTGGTAAATTTTTCTTTTCCTATCTACTACCAGAGGTTTTCACCTGTTCCCTTTCTAGAAAAGGGCTGTGTTGGGTTTTTATTCCTCCAAAATCACAGCGCATGCTGTTCAACAGACATCTTCCTACACAATTCCAATGTGAATTTCTTTCTTAAAGTAAACATTCTGCACACAAACTTCCAGCAATTTATATATCTTTAGCTTTTCTTCCTCTAGATTTTTACATTTATACAAATTTTTTGCTCCAAATTTTTAGTTACAAATTGCTTGTTTCAGATTTTCAGGAATTTTCACTCCAGATTTTTACAAATTTTTTACTCTCAATTTTCGGAAAAATTTTTACTTGTATTTCTAGATTTTTACAAGTTTTTCACTCCAGATTTTTAGATTTTTAAAAGTTTTTGGCTTCGGATTTTTAGATTTGTACAAATCTTTTGCTCAGGATTTTTAGATTTTTACAAATTTTCCATCCTGGATTTCTAGATTTTCAGAAATTTTCCGCATTGGATTTTTAAATTTCTATAAATTTTTTGCTTTAAAAATTTTTTGCTCAAGATTTTAAGATTTTGCTTTTTTTTTTGCTTTTTACGAATTTTTCCTCCGTTTTTTTAATTTTTAACAAATTTGTGCTCCAAAACTCCATGTGCACCATTTTCCAAAATGCATAAAATAAAATACTTATCAAATAAAATCATTTAAACATTCCTTTACTTTTATTTCTCATATATATACATTTTTTTAGAATGGATCAGACTTATGTATATCATCTTCGTCCTTATGACTCAGCAACATACAAACATTACAAAAATCTTCTCTCTCACCCTCCCCATCCGCTAATTAATGAAAAATGATCCCAAAAAACAGAACAGAATACTCCACATGACAGAAGTTAAACCTACCCCTAAATATACTTAACTGCAAAAAAAAAGCCACACTATACGCAAAATCCACAAAAACAAATTTCAACAACATCAATTTTCACTGACGAAACCACAGAAAAACTCTCGATAACCACATTGTATGTCTAACCATCACTCCACAAAATACATAACAACTAAACACAAAACTCACAACACACACACATTTAAAAAAATCCAACCATCCAAAGGACAATAATCTGATCAAACCAATCCAAATTTCAGATCAAGACACAGTAGGAATGGAAAGAATTTAAGAAGCAAACTGGAAACAACAAAAGCTCATTTATCGCTTTGCCAAGTTTAATGATGCCTATTGTCTCGATTGTTCTAGGATTTAGCAGTAGTTTCTTAAGTGTGTGTGTTCTTTCATGTAAATTTTCATAAACTTTATAGAGACACTTCATTATGCAATCAATTATTTAAACAATCTTTACTTTCAATTGAACAGAATACAATTAAACTCAGTTTACGAGCAACACAATGTTTTAAAATTAAACGTTAAAAAAAACTTTCAAACCAATTTGCTGTTTCATAATTGAAATTTGAGTAATATTCACTAAACTACTTACAAGTTAATAATAATAAAAGAAATTATCTGCTATAAACAAAACCTTTTTATAATACTTTAAATCAGCAAAAATGAAAGTTGCGACACATGAAATTTCGTGCAGTCATTTTCAAATAGCAAATTGTAGAGTTTTAAGTTGAAGAGTAATGAAAGAAACTACCCTACCTTAGCATTTTTTTTTTTTTTTTCTAGTAAAGAGGTTGGGTACAATTAATTTATGTTTTAAAAGTTACCTGATATTACATACCAGAAAAGATGCCAATGAAAGAATGAATCGTGAATTACATCATGATTCATTCAAAATGATTCATGCATTCCTAATTACTAATAGTAATATTATATATTAATTAAACTGTTGAAATGGCGATATGACTGGTACCATTTTTAACCTGGTTGTAATGCTTGTTACCAGACAGCCATTAAAAGAAACAAGCTTTACCAATGAATCAAACCTAAGTTTTCCAGAGTTCTTCCAAAATCAACTTGCATGCATTTTTTAACCCGAGAGCATATTTAAGTGCTAGATTCGCAAATTTTGACAAATGCTTTCTTTTTCTTTTTCGTAAATAAATATTTTGTTTTGTTAATTAAAAAGTATGGAATTATTGATTAATTCAATATTCATGAATGAATTCTTTTTTTGTGATTCATTCTTTATGTTGGCGTCTTTCATAAAATGGACAAAATGAGTGTACTTTGATTATAACAGTTGCTAATTTTTTAAATCAGTTTACTGAACCATCGTCTTTAATAAAATAAATTAATGGTAAGATATGTTTCTTTTGATATTCTTCTACTGAAAATTCTAGAACTTGTGATTTGACAGCATGACACAAAATTTTATGTGTCGTAACTTTAATTTTTGCTGGCATTTAGTCATTTAAAATATTCGGCACATACATAAACTGAATGTTTGGCTATTCGAATAGTAACTATCAGGCCGAATACTTTAATATTTTAGAATTTAAATGTGTTAAAAAGTTAAATTTTACAAAATATTTAAAATGGATATGCGTTGTTATGAAGTTATGTTAATATTGTAGCGAACTGTCGAAGGCTCCAATGGATTTATACAGCGAAATTACTTGCATAGATTTATTCACACATAACTTATTTTATTTAGGTTACACATACAAGCATGACACAACATCACATAAACATAAGTATAAATATGAGCTCATGTTCTAGGTTAATTTTGGTTACAGTTAATATCTTAATATCACATCTCCCTTTCTTCAAAGATTCATTTTCTGCGGAGGGCGAACAACTCTTCCACTTCTGGTGATATACAGATCTTGGTGCTTTCGTGGAGACATAGAATTATGGTTATCATTGTTACAGGATGGATGAAGATTCTGAGAGCTTGGTTTCGTTGGACTAGGAACTTTCTGTGGTATTGAAAATTCATTACTGGAAACGTCTGGTTGAAGATCATCCACATCACCAGTTTCCGGCTGGAAATTAGTTGATGAGACAAGATGCATTCTGTTTCAACGATATACCCTTTTTCCAGATTTGACTATGTACGAACGTGGATAATCTAATCTCTGCTGAACTGTACCAGTAGCTCGCTTGTCTGTGATCCACACTCCATCTCCAACATCAAGATTACTAAGGTCTCGTACCCCGTGACTTTTGTTATAGTTATCTTTTTGCCGTTCTATTCTCTTCTCTTCCTTCCTGTTTTCAATTTTTGGCTCTAATTGAGATCTTGCAATTGGCAGTGATGTCTTAATATGACGATTCATGAGAAGCTCCGCCGGACTGAGGCCATTCTCTAATGGTGATGCTCTATATGCCATTAAAGAAAGGTAAGGGTCTTCAGCTTTTTTGAGTCGCATCTTGATGGTTTTTACTGCAGATTCAACGAAACCATTACTTTGAGGGTACCTAGGACTTGACGTGATATGACGAAATCCATAAAGCTTTGAGAATTTTGAAACTTCAGATGAGTTAATTGGCTCAAATTGAGGACCATTATCAGATCTAACGATATTAGGAATCCAATGTCTGGCAAAGATTGATTTGCAGTGGAGAATTACTTCCTCCGAAGTTATTCTTTCCAGTTTGGCGATTTCTGGATATCTTGAGAAGTATTCGGTCACGATTAAGTACCAAAATCCATAAAGCTTAAAAAGATCCATGCCCACAGTTTCCCATGGTCTTTCAGGAAATTTGGTAGGAATAAGAGGTTGATGACGATTAGTGGTGTCCTTGATACATGATGTGCAATTCTTTATCATTTCTTCAATTTCTCTATTTATTCCAGGCCAATACACGGATGATCTTGCTCTTGCACGACACTTCGTAATTCCCAAATGTCCCTCATGAATTTGTTGCAGAAACTTTTTTCGCTGACAGACAGGAATGATGATTCGACAGCCCTTCATTATGAGTCCATCTTGGATCGATATTTCATATCGATGATTCCAATAGGGTAGACAACTTGGTTCTAAATTTTTTCTTGATGGCCAACCGTTCAGGATTAAACTTTCTAGTTCTTCGCATGTTGCATCAGACTTTTGGGATTGTCGTAATTCTTCTAACCTGTTGCATGAAGCGGGTAATGAGGAAATTATCATACGAATATACGAGCCGATAAATCGCAACCCTCCGAAAGTCCATTAGTTCACTTTTCTCAAAATGTCTTTCACGCATGCGCGCAAACTTCGGATTTATTTACTTGTTTGTTTTTAGAGTGTGATTTCTGAATGTCAATGGGATGTCATTTATTTACTTGTTTGTTTTTAGAGTGTGATTTCTGAATGTCAATGGGATGTCATTTATTTACTTGTTTGTTTTTAGAGTGTGATTTCTGAATGTCAATGGGATGTCATAGTCATAGTCTGCAAGGAGTGCAATAAAAATTTCAGTTCGCAAACCATTTATTACAGTTATCTTAAATTGTGAGATAAGTGTCATGCATGGCAAGGAAAAAATCATGAGAAAGGCACAAATACTTATATTGAAAAAAAAAAAAAAAGAAACAATTAAACAATCGTGATTATTAAAATGTATTAAATATTTACGAGAATGATTAATCGCTTATTTTAATTATTAATATTAGTAATATAAAATGAATTTTAACATTGATTTCAAAACTATAAATTAATATTTTAGTATATAAAAAAGACAAGACGGCTCTTTAAAATAACTCATGTGAGGTTTAGGTTAAAAAAAATTGCCTTTATTTTGAATGAGGTAGACTTGAGTAAATTATTCAGCTGATAAAAGTATTTTAAAGATCTATAAATTTATTTATTTATGTTATATTATAACAATGTATAAAATGTATTATAATATAAATATTATAATAATATAGAATCTATTTTAAGGAGTCTTTTAGATTTGAAAAATTCTCTTAATTTTGAAAGGGGAGGAGTGAAGGATACTTCACTCAAGCGAAAATACCCGCTCGATAATTTTAATCTTATGGGAGGAATTTTTTAAAGATATCGCATTTGCATTTAAATATTTTTAAATGGTTTATTTTTCATTGGATAATTGAGATTAATCTGTACAAAGACCGTTTATTTATTTTTTTTTCGATTTTGTTTGCAAGGTTTTTAAAGAGCAGAGCTACCACTGGCGACTAATTTTTAATTCTATCTCGCACCACTTTCTTGAAACAAAAATCATTCTCATATACTTTGACAACATGTGCAAAAGAAATATAATACAACATTTATTTCTTAAAAATAGTGGTGCGAATAGAATATAAAAATAGGCGATAATGATCCCTAAGAGAGGATACTTGCATTTTCGGAAACGGTTCCGAAAGTGAAAGTATCCTAGTAAAAAAAAAAAAAAAAAAAAAAAAAAAAAACCGTAAACAAAATCGAAAATGTTTAAAAACGGGATTTGTAAAGATCGACCTCAGTTATCCAATGCAAAAAAAATATATATATATTTAAAAATATTGAAATGCAAACGAGATACCTTTAAGAATTCTTTCCATTGGATTAATATTAGCGAGTGGACGTTTTCGCGTAAGTGAAGTAGCCTCTTAAGTTTCTTCAATGATTACGTCCCTGAACAACTACAGGCACAGCATATTAAAAAAATTATGTCTTTGTCAAAAATGTCTTTCAAATTTGCGATTGCACAAAAAATTCTTAAGCAAAAACGACATATTATAAGCTTAATATTTCTCAATAATGAAAAACAGGAAAAAAAATCCATTTAAAAGGTTGTGGAAAGTTATTTTTTAGTAAAACATCTTTCTATGATCGCATTCAAGATTTACATAAACGCATTTTCTGACATTTTGCAATTGCTTATAAATTAAATTAGGGAATTACTCACCCTTCTATTTATCTCTTGCTTATGTGATATATTTGCTCTTTAACTAGATATAAAACGATTTCTTTCTAAACTTATTTAAAAATATTTATATAACTACTCTGTCCATAGTTCACTCAACAACCTTACTTTTCTCAGAAGAAAAGCAAATGGAAAACTCATCTCCACCCCCCCCCCCCACACACACACATAACGTGCTTCTCTAATATTATAATGACCATTCATTGGAAGAAATTTATATGCATATATTAAAATCTTATCAATATTTAAAAAGACACGCTAAAGACGTTCCTACTAAAATACAACCATAATGGCAAATCTTTGACTAGTATTTGAGATATAATACTGTTTATCTAAAAATAAAGTTTAACTTTAATTTGAAGCACTAGCAATATTTTTACAATATCATTACAACTTTGTATATATTTTAAAAGAAAAAAAAGGTGGGGTGGGGGTGGGGGGGGAGGCAATGGGCAAACAGATTTGCACTGATTAAATATAAATTATCCCTATCTAAAGTTTGACAGTTTAATAAGACCTTAATAATAATTTTAAAAAATCATAAAAACACATTATGGGCAAAAATAAAAGTAAATTGAAAAATACATGTTTTTCAACTAATAAAATACAATAAATTAATTAAATTTTATAAAAATAAAACAAATATTTAAAAAAATATATAGCATCATAACTATTTCTTAAATATTTAAAAATATTTTCCTTATCAGTAAAAGTTGTTAAATATATTTTAATAACCCATAATGACTGACAGATTGGTTAAAGTATATCTTTCTTTCTGAGCAAGACTAATAATAAGACAAAATATAATCTAATATCATAAGTGCAGTTCATAATCACAAATTTTTATGCACACATTTTTTAATTAATTTGTATATATCACCATATAATCAGAAAAGTAGCCACGACCTCTCAAAATTAAAGGGGAAAATAAGTAACTAAACATTTCCATAGATTATTTTTAAATGAGTTTTTTGTTAAACACATTACATTTATTTCATGCTATATTCAATAGATGGCGCCATCAGCAATGAGAAAAGTGAACTTTTGGACAGTTGCGATTTATCCACTCGTACGAATATAATCATCAATTTCTTCCTCCAATTCTTCAACATTTTCTCTAGTTTCTTGAGGTTGTCTTGACAAGGCATCAGCTGCATAAAGTTTCTTTCCTGGTATGTGGAATATAGAATAAGAATTTCGCATCATCCTCATCTTCAACCTTTGCAACCGTGGAGATAAGTCTTCCAGGTTCTTCTTTGAGAAGATTGGAATTAGAGGTTTATGATCGGTTTCTAACCTAAAGTGAGTTCCAGTTAGGTAATCTCGAAATTTCTCACAACTCCAAGCTAGAGCAAGTGCCTCTTTTTCTATTTGAGCATATCTCTTTTCAGTAGGTGTGAGTGTTCTGGATGCATATGCCACAACAGAAATTTCTCCATTTTCTTGTCCTTGCCTCAAGGTGGCTCCTATTCCATAAGAAGAAGCATCTGTTGTGACAATTGAAGTTTTCTGTGGATTATAAACCTTTAAAACAGGTTGAGATGTCAGGACATTCTTCCAATTTTGAAATGCTTGTTTTTGAGGTTCATCCCAGACAAACTTATTCTTTTGACTTAACATAGATGTTAACGATGAAAACATTTCTGCAAAATTTGGAACAAATCTAGCGAGAAAATTTTCCATGCCTAGCATCTGCTTTAATTCCTTTTTGTTCTTTGGTGGTGGATATTCTTTCACTGCTCTAATTTTATCTTCATCAGGATGGGTGCATTTGTCATCAATAATATGTCCCAAGAATTTGATTCTCTTGACTGAAAACTTGCATTTCTTGTCATTTAGAGTAATACCAGCTTCTTTAAGTTTATTCAGTATAATCTTCAGCCTTTGGTCATGCTCAGTCTGATCTTTTCCCCACACTAAGATGTCGTCCATGTGACAAATAGCACCTGGGATATTTTCTAGCAGCTGTGACATTCTACGTTGGAAACGTTCTAGTGCAAATGAGATTCCAAAAGGCAATCTTAACAATCTGTATCTGCCAAAAGGAGTGATGAAAGTCGTGAGATATGACGAAGATTCATCGAGTGGAATTTGACAAAAACCTGAATTAGCATCCAACTTTGAAAAGATCTTAGCACTTGTAAGAAGATTCAATGAATATTTCACTGAAGGCAATGGATGAAATTCTCTTTCCACAGATTTGTTTAACTGGACTAAGTCGACACATAAGCGAACAGTTCCATCACTTTTAGGAACGATAACGACCGGTGAACACCATTCTGTCGGTTTGGTTACAGGAACAATAACTTTTGTGCAATCATCTTCTTGATTTCCATTTCAGTTTTCTTCAGCAGTGGAATTGGTATCCTTTTTGGAGCTGAAATAGCAAACGGGACAGAGTTCAACTTAAGCTTAATCATATAACAACCTTTCAGTAGTCCCAGGTCAGTAAACAATTCAGGAAAATCTTGCTTAGGACTTACTGTGATTTCTGAAATATTCGGTCCCAATCCAAAAGCTAGTATTGCAGGTTTTCCCAATAAGTAGCTCTGCAGTCCTTCAATTGCATGGATTTCTTCAGTTATTTTCTTTTCCTTGTATTGGATCGCCTCAATAAGTTTTCCAATGTGCTTTAGTATTTTCCCATCCAGGCCGCAAAGCTTTTTGTCTGGTTTTAAGACTTTCGAATACTTCAAGATCGATGAAATAGCAGGAATAACAGTGTGGTCTGCTCCACTATCTATTTTGAAGCGAATGGTTTTACCTTTTATTTGAATAGGTACTGACCATAACAAATCATTATTATTATTAGAGCGAGTTTCCCTAATCGTTCCTAAGAAATAAATTTCAGATTTACTTTCATTTTTCTTACAAACTCGTGCATAGGGCCCTAGTTTAGAACATTTTAGACATTTACCATCTTTTGCTGGATGCACTTTTCTATTATGTGTAGATTTTCCGCACCATTTGCAAAGATCAAACGGTTTTGGATTTTCTTTTTTCCCATAGTTCCTTTTATCAGTTTCTTTAAACTGTGGATTTTGACTGGATACCCCTTTCTTAAAATTCACCTTTGTTTTGTTTACATTGGAAACTCTATGGACAGAAGCATTATTAGAAGTAAGAATCTCTTGTTGCTTTTTAATTGATTCCGATAACCGAAATTTTTCTATAGCTTTGCTCAAAGAAATGTCTGGATCCAATTGTAATTTCTCACTTAATGATTTATCTCAAATATCAATAACTATTCTATCGCGTATTAGTTCATCATGAAGAACTCCGTAATCACAATGTTCAGATAATGAATAAAGTGAAGTTATGAAATCATTAACAGATTCCCCTTCATTGTGAATGCGTTGATTAAACTGCGCACGCTCGAAAATTGTGTTTTTCTTGACTATAAAATGATCATCAAAATGCTTTACAACAATATTGTATTTCTGCTGGTCATCTTCTGACAAGTTAAAAGACGCAAAAATATCTTCTGCTTTATCTCCCATGAGATAAATAAGAGAATTTACCTATTCTACCTCTGTTTGATTTTTTAAACCCGAAACGAATCGATAATTTTCGAAACGTTGCTTCCATTTTAACCAAAGTGCCAGTGATGAAAAAGTAAATGATTCTGGTGGTGTAACCTGATATGAATTTCTACATTGTATATCTTTAGACATTTTAATTCTTAATAAATTGAATATAAATGTGCCGTATAATTATGCAAGAAAAGGAAACTTCTTACTTTAAGCTATGAATGCGTTTTCAGTATTCAACTGTAGTAAACATCCTTTTAACCTACTGCCACCATGCGTTGTTATGAAGTTATGTTAATATTGTAGCGAACCGTCGAAGGCTTCAATGGATGTATACAGTGAATTTACTTGCATAGATTTATTCACACATAACTTATTCTATTTAGGTTACACATACAAGCACGACACAACATCACATAAACATATCTCAGAGCTCTTGTTCTAGGTTAATTTCGGTTACAGTTAATGTCCTAATAACACAGAAACAATTGTAGAAGATATGAGACTAATTCAATAGCATATCTGCAAACATTGGAAGAAAAACATATGAGAGATTCTTCTAGCGATATCTTCTGGGCAGTTTAAAGATAGACAAACATGACAGTTAAAAATAAAAATATAAATGAATTTCTATGAATTTTTCTAAACAGAAAAGATATTTTACAGAGATATTTTAGAATAAAAAAGTATTGTCTTTAATCACTTAATTCTAATCACTAAACTAATTAAAAGGGTCATTGCTAAATGATATTGTTTTTTAGAAAAATAATTTTACATCTGATTGTGTATCTGTAAAAAACAGATTTAGCATTCAATAAAACTCTTGCAGAAATTTTGGTCAAATTTATTGTTATGTTAAGAAAATTTATAAAATAATACATTATTATTTTTTAAATAATAATTTTTAAAAAATTTATAAAAAGATTAATTTTTTTAAATTCCGAATTAAAAAAAAATGTTTTTCCTAATTTTAAAGATTATTTCTCAGGCATTAGCTACCAGGATTTTTTGATAAATGTATGACATTTATATTTTAAGAATTTTTTGTCTCATGTGGACTATTTTCAGACTGTCACATTTCAAAAATTTGTTATAAACGCCAACTTTGGCAGCATTCTCTGCTAGATTCCTTACTTTATCAAAAAATGGAAAATGTCATTCGATTTCACAGTTTTTAAGAATTAGTGTGGGTTTTACTTATACAGTAGACTCCCTTAAATCTGCGACCCTAAAATCCACGAATGCCTAAAATCCGTGTATTTTTTCGTATGTAAACAATGAAATTTACAGTTAAGTTGCAGGAACAAAAATCAAGATGGCGCCAAAATCAGCGACTACCGCAATGTTTTTTTTTACTAAATTTTTTGTTAATCATTCTCTTTTGGTTATTACAACTGATTTATTACTAAATAAATTTACATTACTTTTGATTTTAATATAAATTAGCATATCTGTATCAAAAATTCTAGGATTCGAAATGGAAAAATCCACGAACCGGAACGCTATTTTAAAATTATTGCTTGCGGAATTTTTAAAAAAAATATATACAAATTTATTTCTAAACATCCAAAGCAGTATAAGAAAAGCATTCAAGACTCTGAATAACAATGAAAAAAGTTACAGAGAGCGCAATAAGCTATATATTCTGATAATAGCATTAACACTGTTCTCCTTGCTTCTTTCTCTATTTCTTATGTCATCACTAGTTTGAAATATCAGTCTTTTGTTTACTTTATACATGTTATATTTAACTACAGTTAAATTAATAGTTTACTTTTATTAATCTTTTTTTATTTAAATATGTAACTTACTTACCTTTTTCTTGGCAGTCTTTAACTTTAAATACTCTTTATTTAATTAATCTCTGGGATGTTTACGAAGTAAACATCGTTAATCCTTGCCGTTCTCCATATGTAAAACCGTCCACGTAGTGCTAAGAACGAATAAATACAATCTTACGATTGCTTTAACAGTAGATGGCAGCATAGGACTTTTGGAATCGAACTGAATCGATTTCATTGGTAATAATTTAATATTTTTCTAAATTTTTATTTTACATAATTATTTTAATAATTACTTACTTTTAAACTAATAAATTACTTTAATATTTTACTTATTTTAATGTTTTACTTTATTAATGGATTCATTATAATTTCCCTTGCTTAACTAGCAATCAAATTAATGTTTCAAAAATGTAAACAAATCAATGACCAGAAATCTACAAAATTCTAAAATCCACACAACCTCAGTTCCCAGGCCGTTTGGATTTGAGGGAGTCTACTGTATATGTCTAGGCTTAAAACTGACTTTTTGAATGTGTCAGGAAGTTGTAAGTATAGATTTAAAATCTGTCTTAACAGCAAGAAGAAATGTATGTTAGATATTTCTAAACTTTTTGGCCAAAATAATGATTCTCATTTTTTGACCATTTTCCACTAAAGAAAACAAAAGTACATCCCTACCACCCCCCCAAAAAAATTCTTCTCCCCCTTTGATTTCCAGCACACAAAGTTTAATTTTTCTGCTATAATTGTCATCTTGATTTGTAGTAACAATAAATAACCTTTTGCCCCGTTTCCAGAAGCAAATGGGAGATCCCAAGATACAGTAGAGGCGGGGGATGGCAAAGGGGAAAAAATCAGCTCTTTTTTCTCCTTGTTTTTGCTGTAGCTTTGATTAGAGAGTGAGAAATTTCATTGTATGGATATAATGAGAGACGATATAGTGATATTTAATGAAGATTAAAATAAATTGAGGTTATAAAAATCGATTGAGGTTATAAAAATTTGATGTTATAAAAATCAACATTTGATATATCATCCAGCCATCGACATGGTAAGAAGTGTTATAAATTGCCACCATTTACATCTAAACAACATTGAGCTAGACATTCCTTTATTCAGAATATAGCTGACAGCACTTATATCAGCAAAACTCACCAGCAAAACTCAGTTACTTCCAATAATATCATTTCAGGCAAGCAAAATTAAAAGTTGCAAATCTCACTAAAATATTTTCATTATTGCCAAAGCTGTGAATGAAAATTCAATTTGGCCTGGTAGTGATACATCCCGTACTTTTGATTGAATGTATTGATGGAATAAGTGGATTCAGATGTTGTTTCTTGTTCAAAAGATGTTTGTATGGACTACATTATCAGTTTGATCCAAGATTTTAAGAACAACTTGTATGTTTATAACCACAGAAAATGATTTTCCACTCCAGACAGCACCTTTTGGTGAATTTAAAAACTTCCTTGCTAAACTAAAAGGAACAGGAACATTATTCTTCCTGAAATGCCACCATTAAAAAAAAAGCATTATTATAGTTTTATTCTAGTCCCTGCTTGACAAATAGGCAGCACACGGCTATCAATTTTTTTTCCCCAATTCATTCAAAATTGCTCTTTGATTTTAAAATATTTCTTTTACTGTATAACCAAATTTTATTAATTTGTTTTAACCCACAGAAGAAACCATGAAATTTAAAATTTGACAAATAAAGAAAGTTTTTAAACTATCCTCTTCTTAAAATAATGCACAGCATAGAATTTTAAAGTGTAAAGTTTATTTGTAAAAATGTTTTATTTATCAAAAGGAACAAGAACGTTATTTGGTACTTAAGTATTCTGGGCCAGGAGCTAGATTGCCCAAAAATTGTTACCAATCTTATTTTTATTGCCAATCACATTCAAAACAGTAATTTAACATGATTAAATAATACATAAAATAGTTAAAAAGGGTAGATAAAAAACATATATATATAATATAATAAATGAGCATAATAAATAAGTAACAAAAAACTATAAAAATTAAAAATGAACTGTAATGCACACCCCCCCCCCCCAATAAATTATGATAAATGAATAAACTATACTACATATTATTATCATTACATTGCAGCTCTTATTAGCTATGAAACACTATAGTTGTCAAATACTAAGGGTTAATGTAATGATTATAATTAGAGTCATGCTTGGCACAATTGTACTGGCGCCGATAATACACAGTTAATACAAGTTACTATCAATTGAATAAATTGCATTATTCATATATTTTTTACCTGACTGAAAAGAAGGATTATGTGTTTCACGCGTATCTGTGTAAGTGGATTTCTTTATACCCTCGAAACATCCCAACGGCTGGATGGATTTTAATGAATGAAGTCTCTATCAAAGCCCCCCTGATTAAAAAAAAAAGGCCCCTCTGATTAAAAATAACAACAACATTGTTTTGCTCACCTTACTGTTTACAAACGTTCTTTTGTAATAATTTGGGTAAGTGAAAATTTTGTTTTTTGGTATTTTTGATATACTGTATTCCTTTAAAAAATGTATTTTGAATAATTTGATATTTTATGTATTTTTTGTTTATTTTCACTCAAAAATACAGGTAAAAATTAGAGAAAAATAAGGGGTAATTCTCAATATACTCTCCTTCTATAACTGCGCCAATGTGACAACGCTGGTTTATCGGGCTGCTCCTCGGACGTCACAAAATATGGCAACCCTAAGATTTCTCTGGAGAGAGTTGATGGTTTAAACTCCTTGTTTTGTAAGCTGCTTTCTAATTGGACCGAATTAGAAGCTTATTTTTTTTTTGTAAAAGGCTTTCTTATTGGACAAAGAGGAGAATCAAGGAACATTTTGAATTTGTTTGGAAAAACGTTGATATTGCTGCAGTGGATTTTCCGTTGAAGAGTTTTCTGTGTCGCAGTCACATATTTTTATTATTTGTTTTCTCAATCTTGTATATTTTGAAACAAGTCTGGATAACAATCTGGATAAATGCTTGACAGGTGAGAATAAATATTCGATCAGTTATTTTTCTTTTATTTTTACCTGTATTTTTGAACATTGATTGAATTATGTACGAAAGAAAGGTTGATTGTTCCAAGCTATGAATGACTAAAAGTGACAGATTGAGTGATACTTTTGAATGACATCCTAGAGCACAAGGTAAAATTATGAATATAAAAATGGGGGGTTCAGGGGGGCGGTAGCCCCCCTGATTAAAAAAAAGGGCCCCTCTGATTAAAAAAAACAACATTGTTTTGCTCCCATTACTGTCAACAAACGCTCTCTTTTAATAATTTGGGTAAGTGAAAGTTTTGTTTTTAGGTATATTTGATAAAGGGTCATTCCATGGTAACTTATGTTACATTTAGAGCAATTTACTTCAGTAATTTTAGTAATATAACAACAAAAAATATTTAAAATGTAAAGTTGACATTATTTGTTAATTAAACCTATTGAAAGCTCAATTCAGATAGAAACTACCTAATTTTAGTGTAATTTCTTGAAATCTGGCAGTTATATTTATTGTGGTAACTGAAATTACTGAAAAGGAAACGTAAGTTACCATAAAAAATGTAATTTTCATTCTAATATTTTAGGTAATTTTCATCCAAATTAACCTTTGGATAGGTTTAAATAGCAAATCATGTCAACTTTACATATTTGAATATTTTTGGCTAAGATGTGTTATTATCCCACCCTACGCCGATGTTGAGTGTTTGGCGATTTTTGGCGGTTTTATCGCTCTGGCAACCACGGCGATTGGCGTCGAGTAACTTATTATGGTAACCCCTTTTTTACGACGCGTGAGTGTGCTTTTTGCGGGAACATTCATTTCACTTCCGGGTGTCGTTGCTGTCGGTTGCTTGACTCTGTACCAGGTTGTATCTTTTTTTTTTTTCATTTTATTTTGAGGATTTTTTTTTCTGTTTGCTATTATGACTTGCGCTGTAGGAGATGTTATTTCAAAATACCAGAGCATTATAAAAGAAAAAGGAGGCTTTTTCCGCACGTAAGGGAATCGGGCAATTTTAGGAAATGAGGGGGATGCTAGAAGGTTTTTTGTAATGGAGCTAATACGCGACAGAGAATTGTTTTTTAGTTTTGGCTTATTGAAATCTAGCATGTGTTGTGATAAATGTAGCGGCAATATGATAATTAGAAAAATAATGCAACTCTCTGATGGTTGCACGTGGGTTTGTCGTAATAGGAGAGTTGTGGATGGTCAGAATAAAAAGTGTAACACTGAAATGTCTTTTAGATATGGTTCCTGGTTTAGTGGTTGTAGTAAATTGACGATTGAGGAGATTTTTTTGCTGACGTTTGAAATTATTAATTGTTTGCTTTTATTCCAGAGAATTTAGAAAATTTAATCTTTTTTTTTATTTTTTTTTTCATATTTTAAGTAATCGCGAGATACAACCTGGTATCGGAAATATAACTTATTATAATCCAGAATTTTAATTTTTTTGGAATTTGTTTATTTAAAGTGTGTATTTCAAGTCAGAAATATAACTTATTATAATCCAGAATTTTATTTTTTGAATTTTTTCGGAATTTGTTTATTTAAAGTGTGTATTTCAAGTGTAAAAAAAAAACCCCAAAAAGGTAAGTAATCTTGAAAATCTAATATTTTTATGTGTATTTTTTCCAGAAATATTGCTTTTATTACAGAGAATCTAATGTTATTTTTCTATTAATATTGCTTTTAATTTAGAGGGGAATTAATTTTGAGTTAATTTTAATGGAATTAATTTTTGTTACATTTTCTTTATATGTTTTTTAGTGATTTATGTGTATGTTAGGCTTAACGAAAAAAAATGAAAATAATGAAGAAAACATGTGCATGTTAAGCTTAACGAAAAAAAAATGTAAAATTAGACAAATTTACATTGTTTTTGTTAAGCCTAACATGCGCATGTTTTCTTCATTATTTACATTTTTTTTTCGTTAAGCGTAACATACGCATATATCGCTACTTGGCGACATTTTCTACTTGGCGAAAAAGGGGTTTTCTCGCCAAAAAAAAATCCAAGATGGCAGAGGGTGGGATAATAACACATCTGTTCCATCTTTTGTGTCACGCTATTCAAAATTGTGAGTAAGATTTATGTAAATGGTTTATTTGCGTCAAACTATCCTTTTTCATACATTTCATGTAGTTTGGATACAATGACGCAAATAAACCATTTACATAAATTTTACTCACAATTTTGAATAGCGTGACACAAAAGATAAATCAATTTATTGAAAGAAATACATTTCAATGCATAGTATAGATTCAATGAAAATGATATATTTAACAGTGAATTGGAAAATTAAAAGTATTGTGTAGATGTAGAAATATATTTTAACCCAGTCAAAAATAATTTAAATTGAATTTTAAAACAAAACTTTTAAAGTCACATCATGGCGTCACTTAAATTTTATATCATATCTTTTAAAACTCATATTTTGAATTTATGAGAGATGTAAATGATAAAGCAACAGCGAATAAAATTTTATGCAGCTTTTCATGTTGAACATAACTTTTGCACATGCGATTATAAATAAAACAAAAATAAAATGATGAAATAAATACAAATATATATTTTTAAGAAATAGCATAACGTCACACAAAATTTGATATCAGTATTTTTAAGTTCCATATTTAAAATTCTTAGAGCATAAGATAAAGTGCTGCGTCAGAAACTTTTAACCCGTCAAGTGTTTTTACATTGATATCATTACTTTTTTGAGGTTAGTGATAAAATGATTAAAAAAAAAGATACTTATGGGATTTAATGCAGATTTAATTTTTACTATTTTATTACAATTTTCCTTATAGCAGTTTGTATATAAAAACAAGTGGGTAAGTATGATCGCAGATCGCACAGAGGGTTTCATTTGATATTCCTTTAAAAACACTTTAACCTTAAATTAATACATCCAAAATGTTAATTTATAATTATTAAATCCTTACATAGATGGTGTACCAATAGTTCCAATTTTCATGGGGAAGGGAACGCACTCTTCTAAACAAACCACCTTCCGAAGGAAGTCATCAAAAACCAAGTTGAATAAGCACAACCCCGTTGTTTTGTTTGACAAACAGCAGTCTCATGTCCTCTCCTTCCCCATTTTCAAAATATTTTAGACCAGTACCTAAGAATGGAACCGAAATAATTTTTTCTCTTCAGAAATTACGATAAAAAAAATAGTATGCAGTACTCATAAATTTACTTTAATGCTATATAGGGTGATTATTAAGTTAATTATAACGTTTGGAATCTGTTGCATTGATGTCCGAAAGGTAGTTTCTGAGTTATGGAAGCTGGACCCATAAGGCGCCATAGAGGGGCGAAGCCCGCTAAGTGTCTATCATAATAATATCTTCCATGTGGACTAATTGCGATATTTAATCAAAATAGTCCCCCCCCCCCTCCTCATCCCCGGAAATATAACAAATACAAAATGCGTCTTTATAAACCTATCGTCAAATAGGTTTTTATTTCTTTTTCCCTAAAAAAAACATGATTTTTATATCCGTAACGTAAATAGCGGACGAAGCCCGCTAGTTCCTATCATAATATGTATTTTTGAAAATTTTATATAGTCTATAATAAAAATCAGACTTAAAATAGCATAGTTCCATGAATAGTTGTAGTGTCAGTTACATGCTACGATTTTTGGATACCAGTATTTTAGAACGGGAAAATGTGACTTATTTTATCGAAGATATCTCATTAATTGAATAAGGCGAAGCAAACTTTTTGAAAAAAAGGTGGCCAACAAGCATAGCAGTTATCAGCTATGTGACTTTGTGCTAAAATCTACTAATTTGATCTGCTTTAAAAAGATTACGGAAGATTGAATTATAGTAGAACCTAGATTAATCGAGCTTCGATTAATCGAGGATTCTGTTAACCGAGCCAATAACAAAGTCTGATTTTTTTCCCCTTTTGAATGAGCCGTAAAAATAACCACACTTTTTAGCTCACTATCCGTGCTAATACAGGCCCTTCTGCCCTCAAAAGCACTCAACTCCAAAGAAACATTGAAGCCTGAGAAGTCAACAGCGAACAATGCTTTGTTTCCAGTGGCTGTGTGAACTTTCGTAAATTTTTCAATTTGCATTTTAAAATTTCCTACTGGTAGTTGATTTTCTTTTTAAATTTGTTAAGCTGTGAAACAGAACTTTACATATATTTATTTTTATTATTTAAAAAACGTTCTATATATTTTTTTAAAAGAGATGTTAAATTCGCAAGCACGGCGAGTTTTTACTCACAGTTTCTATTAACCGAGATTTCCTATATCCGAGGTACTAACAGTCCCAATTAGCTCGGATAATCGAGGCTGCACTGTATAGTTAAAAAATCAATGGAGATCTTACTGTAAACGGGTTTCCCTTTTACTGAGGGATTTCAAGGCCGAATCAGCTGCTGTTAGTTGCTGTTTCCGTGCTTGATTAAATAAGATTAGTTAAATATTTGAAAATTACCAAATATAAACGGAACTAAGTCAACAGAGTCTTTGCTTTATGGTATTTTTTAACAACGCTATAAGAAAATGATTTTAAATAAGAGATTTTAAATGTAACGTTTTAAATCTGACATAATTTTCACCAAACTTCCCTTTCTCTTTGCAACATTCAACTGAAAATATTTTTATTATTAGAAAGACAATATTATTATTTGCGCTACCTTAAAATTGGCAACTAGAGTTAAAAATATCATCTCGAAATTTGAAATAAATCTCTCATATAAATATATTTTTAAATTTAATCTGTTTTGCAATATTATTATTTGGCCACTTTGGCCAATATAACGTAATTGCCTCCATTTACGACTTTTAACACATATCAATGAATTTATTATTTAAAAATTTTCTTTTTCTTTTAATATTCACGTGTAAATATAATTTTATGACGTAATTTTCAATGTTTTCCTGCTTTTAATGCGTAATCATTTAATTCTAATTTGAAAATAGTTGATTATTTTATAATTTTCTTTCATTTTAAATGAGCATGTGTAAAAACAATTTTTATGACGTAATGTTTAATATTTTCCTGCTTTTAACACGTTATCATTTAATTCTAATTTTTTAAAAGAATTTTTTTCTGTTTATAATAGTCACGTGTGAATAAATTTTTCATTTAAAGGATATATTATTCTTTGCGCTGTTTTAACAATTGGCAACAATTTAAAATAACCTTTTCTAAAATATGTAAAAAATATCTCTGGAAATTCTGAAAATTTTTATTTAAAATTGAAATAAACCGTCAAAAAATTAGGCAATTTAAAAATAATAAATGCACTCTGCAAACCTCGAGTTTCTATTGAATGATTAAATTGACTGAAAATCATTAAATTACCATGTATAGTTTTTTTCCCTATAAAACTATTTTAATGAGACAATTTTATCCAGATTTAATATTAAATATCTCTTAAAATAATTCTTCGATTTAAAAACTGTCTACTTCAACGTGTTTATCAAACATTTCTCTATAATACTACCCATTTTAATATTTTTGTATGCAGTAATTTTCTTAATATTTGCGAGATAGACCTCCAGTCACAAAAGATTCTTTCAAAGCGGCGATGACAGCGTTAGTTTTTTTCCCGATTAAGAGACAAAATGTTGTACGCAATTGCGTCAAAAGATGGCGACACCAGAATTCTGATATGGTCATTATGTAAACTGTAAATATTGCAAGGCTAAATAAAAACAATTGTCTCGGGATTATCAAACTTCATTGTTATTTATAAATAAAACATTTCAACTAAATTATTTATAATAAATTATTACATCACAATAGTTTTTATGCAAGGAAAATAATAATAATAATAAAAATATTATGGATGTCAGTGATTATATATTGATTGACCGTCATAATAATAAAAAATAATATTATAAATAGAAGAGCTGGAATGAATTTTTTTTTACGTTTCTGATAGTGTAATTTATATTCAAATAATAATTATTAATGTATATTTTTTGTAAAGTGATTGAAATTAAACATATTTATAAAATTTATGGTAATATTTTTATTGTTGAAAAATCGCCAAGAAATAATCATCATCAAATTGGCGTCATTATAATTGTAATTTTATTTAAATGAATAACAATTAAAAAATTACAAAGGAACTGAGAATAATGGCCAACTAACAGACTTTAAAAGAAAAAGAAAAAAAATCAGATTCACATGTGAAAATAAGTACCAGCATTGAACTGCCTATCATAAGATTAGTAGACGATGGCCCTTAACCTCTGAGCCAGTGGGAGGACAACTTTTTCTCCCCAAAAGCGGTTAAAAAGAAAGCATGTGTATGAATACAGTGTCGTGCATTTTCGGTGAAATTTCCATAGAATGGCGAAGAAAAATTGTCCGATTTTTCATGCGCATTATAAAATTAACAAGAGTCTTGCTGGAAACAAGTAAATTGTTATTTGGTTCATCTGAAACATATTTATTTGATTTTTAAAAAAATCGCCCATGTCATTTTCGAGAGAAAAAAAATCGAATTATTTAACGAACGAGAGTTTTCGCAAAAACAACCAATATGTTATTCCCTTCATATAAAACAAATTCATATTATATATTAATTTAAAGAAAATCGAGATTTTGAAATTAGGAACTTCTTACATACCGCACCAACGCTTTCGCTTTAAAAATGGCTATTTAGATCTCAAAATATACTGCACGTAGAAATGTAAAAATTTCAGTATACTATTAGACTGCAGATGTAAGACTGTTCTAGAAAAATCAGAACAATAGGACCTATATCTGCTGAGTTATTAAAAGGAGGCTTTTCGCGTTTTCTTTGATGTCGAGTTAGCCGTATATATGAGTTCCGCCATCTACGAGTTCTACGATGCGATTTTAGGCTTAAGGCTGCATCACTCGGAATACTACCGTCTTCCATGACAATAATAATAATAATCAAAATATTTTAACTTACTCAACTGATCTTGAAATCCGCACCGGTTGCGATCAAGACTCCTTATGATCCTCGTCATTGTAACAAAGAAAGCGATGATTTCGCAAGTGTGCCCAAATGTATTCTCAATCTATTCTCAAATGTGTTCCCAAGTTTAGATCCTGAGTAGAACACTTTTGGTACACTTTCGAAACACTGTCGGAACACTTTATTTATAGCGGAGCACATTCGGAACACATCAATGTAACTGGAACACTTTTTTTTTGAATCAAAGTGTTCCAAGTGTGTTCTCAATGTGTGCTGGGATTTTGCAGTGTATCTTTTATGTTGAAAGATAAATATGTAAAGAGTCGTCCATGTATCAAACAGGGGCGCGCCGACCCAGTGTGCAAAGTGTGCATCGCACACAGGCGCCAGAATAGTAAAGGCGCCAAATAGTTCAGGCGAAGTTGAAAATTTTGCAAACCTTTTATCCAATTTAAATTTATTAAAGCGGTATTTAAATCGAAAGTGCGTCATTTCTGATGACACATTTATGAACTCTTAAGATATATGAAATTTGCAGATGCTCGTCAGCGGTGTAGCTTTAGGGGTGCGGGGAGGGGAGTCTCAAACCGAAAGGTGCCACGGTGTCGAAAGGTAACGATCGAAAGGCGCCTTGTTGTTGTAAGGTCATGGTCGTAAGGCGCCACGGAAAGCTTAAGGGTGCCGTCGAGCGCCTAAAATAAATTTTAAAAAGTGCTAGAAACATAAAAAATTCGGAAAGGCGACCGCGAATGCTCCTTTTGACATCACTGCTGTAGATCAGACCTGTCCAACTTTTCATAAAGTAGGGCGCACTGCAGCTGATGGCAAATATGGAAGGCTCCATTATTCAAATAACTGAAAATATATAACACTCCTATCTTACTGTAGTATTGGTAGTGATACACATACGGACGATATAAAAACGAGTAGTATATTACATGGCACAATGGTAAAGCAGCATAAGCCTCCAGGTAAAAGTAAATTGCCAAAAAAAGCACAAATCAATCACAGCAATCGGCTACATTATACCAGAAACAATAAATAAATAAAACAGGATGAAGCTCAAAATGCAACGCATTTAAAAAAAGAAATGAAAAACGCTGTTCGATTCCAAGCCAATTTAATAATCATGCCTAACATTGTATGCTTTTTACGCATAAAAACGAGCCCATGAGTATGTAAGAAAGTTTCATGTCATTTACAGTAGGGAAACATGTTTTTGAGAACAACCTCAAAATGAATTACGTTTTATTGAAATTTTAATTGAATATTTTATAGATTTGCTTCGAACAAAGAATAATCGGTCAAGTGCGAGTTTTACTCGCGTACAGAGAGTTCATAAAATAAATTTATTAATTTCTAACTGCAATCTTACCAAATATAGTTGTTAAACGAATAATAAGACTTTGCAAATAACTTGGAATTATTTTATTAAATATTTTTCCATAATTGCCTTCAATAATTGAATTCAATTGAAATAAAAAACGCTGAATATTTATCATTGTGATCCGTTTTACCTAAAACAAAGACCTTGTTCAAAGTTTAATATTGCCATTGTACCAAGTACGCTTCGAAAGGAGGTCACAAAGTTGCATGGCCACTTCGGTCTGTGCCACGTTTTTTAGATAGGTTTTTAATTAATATATAGGCTAATTAACGACAATTCTTTTGGAAAGTCATTATCGACAGTCCTTGGATGATTTTTCGTCAATAGGTACTTCGAACTCCCCTCAAATCTCCGCTGAGCGCAAGCAAAATAAAGTTTACGTATAACTGAAAAATGCGATTTTCTGAAAAAATGTATGACCTAGGATAAACTCTATAGTTTTCCTGTAATGTTTAAATAAATTCCAACTACTTCTAATTTTTTCGTAATTTTATTTTCAAAAGATATGGAAATAGGAGGGGGGACTTAATTTTGCCATACATTTTCGACGAATTTCTGAAAATATAATTGTATATAAGAGAAAAACAAATATATTTTTGAGTTCTGTGTTACGAGGTTTTTCGAACGACCCCCCCCCCCCATTTTGTCTGAAATACGTACCCGTTCACTGTGTGAAAAAGGGGGAGAAGCTGCTAATTGTTGAGATCTGTTATGTAAATTTTTTTCATGATTTTGGAAAAATGTATGGGGTAGTAATGAACAAATTAAAACTTTAAAATGACCTCTATTGATGAAAAAATGAGTTGAGAGGAGTGAGTGCTTAGTAATATACAGGCCAAAATCTTTAAAACAGTATGTCACATAAAAAAATTCATTTTCTCCCCCACGGGTGGAATGCCACCTAATAGTCTGGGGTAGGTCCTGCATCAGGTCGAGTTACCCGCTTTTACCATTACCTGACCCGAACCACAGTCGGCACTATATTTTCCCGTTGCGGATAGGATCGGGTAGATTTTTGTTGCGGGTGGGGTTGTCTTTCATTGTTTCGGGTTCGGGCAGGTTTTGTGTCGGCTTTTTGACTCTTGCGGGTCGGGTTCGAGTTGACCCGATTTTTTTAAAAGAATGTGGAAAATATTTTTTCATGTTAAAAGCCTATATAAAACGCAGATCAAAGTTTCACAAAAGCAAAATGCGTGCCTGTCAGTTTTGCCTTTAGTCATCCTTTCACGAGTCTTCGAAATAACAAACTGCATTATATTTTTATCGTATTTTAAAAATATAATGCGCAGCAAAACGCTAAATGGTTTTTCCTGTCTATCGCACTGTAGTTGTCAAAGTTAAAAGTATCAAGGCTTATAGAAAATTCGCAATGATTAAAAATGAATTTAACATTAGGAGATTCAAATTTTAAATCTCCACAATTTCTAAACTACTTGACTAAATGCCTTTCTGTTTAATTTTCTAAAATTTAATGACAAAGCCAAATATCATGTAAAAATTATTGCATTTGTATTGAAAATTTCAGAATTTGGTACAATTTTAGTAGTATGAAGATGAGCCTTAAGATTTTTTTTTATATATATAACTTGAAAGAATACATAATTTCCTATCGAATGTTTATTTAATTGTTTTCTGGAAAAATTTGATGAGTAAAATGCATGGGGTCATTTTTTCATTCATTATTTCCTTTGACCGACTGCACCTTAAAACCGTCAGATACAAATGATATTTATTCATGAGATTGGCCATCATATGAAATGAGAGAGCACTCATCTTAGACTGATGTAGTTATTTGCAGAGAAAAAGAGTATCGGGGAAAGAAAAATCTTCTGCTGAGGATAAATTTGGGAATGTATCCCCTTTATTGGAGAACTACGTAATATACCGTGGTAGTGCTTGAAGTAACCTATGTAGTACTAATATACATTAGCTGAATCAGCATTGCACATATATTAAGTGCACCTGTTACACAAATTTAATTAAAATTGCCTTTTTGATAAAATTCTTCTGAAGTAATGCATTATTTTTTTACACTCTTCATTATAATAAAAAAAAGACATTTATATTCAATACTTAAATGTAAAATGGTGAGGTTCCTTAATATTTAAGAGTTGTAAGAATTCTAAAGTTCTAAATTTTCATTCTTTTTCAGTAATCCATCATAACTAATAGCATTATAAGTATTTTCACAGCTGTATTTAACTGAAAAATAAATACCCAGAAAAATACCCAAACTGGGTATTTTACATCACTGGGTGCACCAGGACAGGCTTTCGACTATCCTCACAAAAATTTTGACCCTCATATGGGCCGTAGATTCTGCTAGCCATCGCACACAGACCGAGCGAAACTTTGTTTTATTAATATTTTTAATTTATAACTTGAATTCATTGCACGAAAATTAGAAATTCGAAAAATAAAAAAAATCTGACACAGAAGGAAGGGTTAAGAGTGTGACAAGGTAAAGATACGCTTAGCGTCTTAGCAATGTAAACGTCGAAATGAATATGCATTTTTCATAACAATTGTTATATAGCCAGCATAGGGATTCTGTATTTGCTAATATAAAATCAAATGTTCCGGGACTGGAACATTTTCGAATGCAGCCCTTATTATAATCTACGCCTGGTAATTGTTTAAGGCGCATCTCAATTGATGTTGGATTATTTTAAAAGAAATAAAAGTACTATAACAAGCTACGGTGTATTATGGACACCATAATTGGAGAAAATATTTTTCTACTTTTATGTGTATTTATCGTATTACGAGCACCCCTTTCTTCGTGTTATAGTGCTACCATTGATTAATTCAACACAGCTATATTTCCAAAGTAAAGTTTATTTGAACTGTTTTAAGTATATAAATATAAATAAAGATCAGATCTATAAAATTCAGGAAGTAATGGAGGTAAAAGAAGCTGATTTATGTAGGAGGTATGCCGTTGTGGGGAGGGGAAGTAAACAGCTGAAGCAGCCACTTTTTAGGGATGTCTGTTATTTGCATAGCTGCCAACATTCCTTATTTTTAAAGTCAAGCAACAATATTTTAAACCAGAAATTTAATAAATGAAATAAAAAAGAACCCTGTAAAAACAAGACACATTTCATTAAATAAATTTTCTGGTTCGAAATTTTTATTTGATCTGGAGAAAACTCTCAGAAGGTTGGCTTAGCAGCTATGCGTTTATACTCGTTGAATATATATATATATATATATATATATATATATATATGTATTTCTTTTGGGGGGGGGAGTAGGAATATGGGGTGCCAATTGAAGTTCTGCACACAGGCGCCGGATACTTCTGGCGCGCCCCTGGTATCAAATATGTAAATTATTATCTGAAGGAATTTGGACATTTTTATTTTCGAAAAATTGGGTTCACCTGAACCCAACCTGCAAGAATCAAAATTCAATCAGAAACCGATTCATACTCAGAAGACAATCCGATTTGCAAAGAAAAAAATGAGCTCCAACTGGACCCAACACGACCGGGCGGAAATTCAAGTCAAAATATTTTCACTGAGGACTTATTTGACCCTGACGGGGAGACCAGATATGCCCGACGGAGGGGCGGGTGGCATTTGCTCACGGACCCCCTTCTAGTGCCTCCCTTGGGCCCTAATCGTTCATGAGCCCCCTACCAGCAACCTGTGTGCGGAGTTTCTTAGCCTTGCGTCTGTGGTTTCATAGTTTTTGAGTTTACATAGATAGATACGCACGCAGATCTTAATAGGGTAGATGTTATTGCATTCGACCCAGTTAAGCTCCCTGTTGTAAGGCGGCATTGAAGCATTTACGGTTCGTTTACAAGGTCACTTAAAAGATCTTGATTACATTACAACCGATGGATATTTAATGAGTGGCATGGATTTTAAGCAAATTGTACTATTTCAATTTCTAGAAAATTTTATCATGTTACTTAAATATGATACTTTATTTAAGTTACTTAAATATGAAACTTACTTTTAATACGAAATCAATTTATTCATCTGAAAGCTCAACGATCCAGTTTTTTACATTATGAAAAATGTTTCTATTATCCACTTTATTAAAGGTACTTCTAGATTTCAGCACACACCCTTTTAAAATTACAATACTTTGGGTATTTTTGAACACCAAATTTAGATAACAATTAAATGGAATTTTATATTGCACGAAATCGGAATGATTTTTGACGAAGGTACTGCGCACAATAATCATTGCTGAATGTCCTGATGATATTTGAGAAGAATCTGGATTATAGAAACGTGCCAGTGTACCCCGATTATATAAAGATTCCATGTAAACACCGACTCAGGAGAAACCACAGAATTTACTCAGACAGATAATGAAAGCACTTCAGTGAATCACAGAGAACTTATAGTCATGAAAATAATTCGATAGAACTTTAGGATTACTGTTTATCATATTGAAATTAGGGGAAAATGTTCTCTTCTGTATTGCTTTTATAAGAAAACGCACATGTACTCAAATATTTTTTTCAACATTCCAAACTTTGCAATTTACTTAATTTAAATCATTTTACAAGGGTAATACAGTCAGTCTGGTTTTTTATTACGTATTTTTTTTTTCATTTTTGTACAATCATTTTATATCAAATAATTTATTGGCAGTTTTGTTGGAATTTTTCTTTTCATTTAAAAAGATTAAAAAGGGAATTTATTAAACTAATCGACTCTGTTATTTTGGACATGTTAACTAAAGGATACTATCAATATGCCATAAATGTTAGAGACATATAATAACATGCTATCAATATGCCTTTTAGTCAATTTTTAATTAGATAATTGAGCTACTTAAAAATTTACAAATATGACCAAAATTAGGGAAAAACATTTCATAACGATGAAATATCGAATTCTGAACTTTTATTTAAATGAATTATAATTTATCGTATGAATTATCCGAAATATATGAGAAAATACTTGGAAAGCATTCGACTTAGTATGGTTTGTTAGACACGTAAAAAGCAATTAGGAATTTAGAAAGTACATGCATTGAAAATACAGAAAATCCAACAAATGTTAGAGCTTATAAAAACATTTAAAAAGAATAAAAAAAACTTAATCAGATAATCTGAGTTTCTACCGCGCTTATCGGAGTGACGTTGGATTTACTGAAATAAAAAAAAAAACTAATTTTATTTCACAATTACTTTAAGCACATCCGGTGATAACACAAAGGCCCATTATTCAGTCTGCTTTTAAGTCTTTACATATTTTGTGTAAAATGATGTGAATTTTGGAAATGTTAAGTCAGTTTATCAAAAGTTATTAGGATACAATCCTTGTTAAGTTAATGAATCACCGTATAGCTTATAGAACAACAGCAAAAAATATTAATGGTTAGTTCGACACATTTTATCATTTCTAAAAAATAAAGCATTTCGTCTGAGATTTGTAAGGATCGATAAAATGGTTTTGAATTATTTTTAAAAGGTCCAACATTATGTCTTACTAGATATATTACACTTTTGAAAAGTTTATAGAATCACTATTAAACTATTTTTTTAATTCTATCATCTTCCATTCATCTTTTCTTTTCTGAATTAAAATGGAATATGTATAATGCAAATTAAATACCTTACAAAAAGGAGTGATATCTAATCAAAAATAACTCTTTGTAAATGATCCCGCCAAGCCACAAACCTAAAACGTCAGTCATAAAAAGAAGTGATATCACATAAAAAGAAGCGATATAGAAGTGCATACTCGGGGTGCCGTGTAAAAATATATCACTAATCATAATGTTTCCAAAGGACTCGGAGTGAGGTACAGTATGTGAAAACTGCTTGGCGACATGCAGGCGTACATTTAATATATGCAGTACCTATATCAATTTCGAAAAATTGTGAAAGTCGAAAAAATTATTTTTAAATTTTCATTATATCACTCTTATAAATATTTGTAAGAGGAAGATCTGTAATAAATCAGAAAGATTTGTAAGACAAGCAGGAAATGGTATGTAATTATGGTAATCATCTATTATTACAATTATTCTTTTCAATATTTTAAACATAATTTTTAATTACATAAATACGTTTAATAATACACTGCTTCAAAATTAAAGGGAAAACTTGTAAAATGGAACCTGTTTATGACAGAATTATTTCTTAAACGTAAAATGTCGTGTTTCCAACATAATAGTCCAGGCAATAGAGACCATATAGGAGCTCTACCTAGCAAAATTCATGGTAGTTCTGGAAAAAGGCTTACTATATGTTTTTTGGATCGCTGAATCCGAATTTTTAACTTCCCACCAAAATTTCCTCCGGCAACCCCCCAAATTTTGGTAAAAAGCCCCCAAAAAGGTTTTTATTAAAAAAATCAATTTTTTTGTTATTTTAGGGAAAAAGTATTTAGAAATTCAGAAAGTAGACAAAATTTACAACAAATTAGATATATGACATTGTGACTTAGGATGAAGGGGAAGGGGGGGGATCTGCCTCCGAGCATGCGCGCGGTGCTGCGTGAACTAAGTTTCGCTATTCCACTTAACCACTCACACGTTTATATTCGCCCTCCCATCTCCCCTCCGAACTTTCTCTTTAAGGTTTACTTTAAGTTTTTTAGGTCGCTGAATCCGAATTTTTAACTTCTCCCCAAAATTTCCCTCCCCGAACCTACCCCCCAAATAGTTGTTTTTAACTTAAATTTATTATTGTTTTAGGGAAAAGCATTACGAAATTCAGAAACAAGACAAAATTTGCAACAAACAGGATATATGATATTATGAATTAGGATGAACGGGGAGGGAGAGGGCTGCCTCTGAACATGCACTGCGGCGCTACGTGCACTAAGTTATGAAGTCCAGGCAATAGGGGATTTTACCTGGAAAAATTAATACTAGTTCTGGATTTCGACTCACTTTATGTTTTTCGGGTCGCTGAATCCGAATTTGTAACTTCCCACCAAAATTTCACCCGGCAACCCCTCAAAAAACTGATTTTTTGAAAAAATTTGGTTTTTGAGAAAAGCTCGCGGGGAATGTTCCTAGGCAGCCCTGTCTCTCCCCGTTTATCCTACGTCATAATGTCATATATCGTATTTGTTGCAAATTTTGTCTAGTTTGTAAATTTTGTAATGCTTTTCCCCTAAAACAATAAAATATGTAAATTAATAACAACGTTTTCGGGGGGGGGAAATTTTGGGGGTAAGTTAAAAATTCGGATTCTGCGACCCAAAAAACTTAAAGTAAACCTTATAAGGAAAGTTAGGAGGGGAGATGGGAGGGCGAATGTAAATGTATGAGTGGTTAACTGGAATTGCGCAACTTATTCCACGCAGCACAGCGCGCATGTTCCGAGGCAGAACCCCCCCCCCCCTTCCCCTTCATCCTAAGTCATAATGTCATATATCTAATTTGTTGCAAATTTTGTTTATTTTCTGAATTTCTAGATACTTTTCCCCTAAAACAATAAAAAAATTGATTTTTTTAATAAAAACCTTTTTGGGGGGGCTTTTTACCAAAATTTGGGGTGGGGGGTTGCCGGAGGAAATTTTGGTGGGAAGTTACAAATTCGGATTCAGCGACCCAAAAAACATAAAGTTAGCCGATTTCCAGAACTACCATTAATTTTGCTAGGTAAAATTCCCTATTGTCTGGACTATAAGGAATATTATATAATATTACTGTAACAGAAGACTTACTAGAACAGATTTTCCCCGTGTCATGTGCAATTCCGTTTACGTAAGCTTTACTGCAATATATCTTAGTTCAGTTAACGTCTATTATTAGGTACATTGTTAGTAATATTCATATGATCATTATTTTTTATTATTATTTTACAAACTCAAAATGTTCATTACATGTTTACTTAGAAAATCCTCCTCCTAAAAGTGATATTTCTGGTTCAAATAATGGTAAATAAAATGAACAAATCGATCACAGGATATTAAATAAGAATGTGCATGTAAACACCACAAGATTCAACTTTTCACAGTTTAGTGGGATCAGTAATACAAGAAGAAAATTGTTAAACAAATAGTCATATGTAAGTGCAGAAAGAACAAACATTATAAAAGCCTGCAGGTCGCCAAGCAGTTTTCGCATACTGTACCTCACTCCAAGTCCTTTGGAAGCATTATGATTAGTGATAGATTTTTACAAGACACTCCGAGTATGCACTTCTAGATCTCTCCTTTTTATGTGATATCACTTATTTTTATGACTGACGTTTTAGGTTTGTGACTTGGCGGGATCATTTACAACGAGTTGTTTTTGATTAGATAAAAATGTGCCTCCCGAAAGGAAAGGGAGGAGAGGTACATAATATGAAAGAGTGGTCAAAGTGCTTTCTAATGATATATCACATGATGGGTGCCGGAAAAATTAAAAAAGTGCCCCCTGGTGAGGGTTGGGAAATTGGGGGAGGGAGGAAGAGAGGTTCATAATAGGTATATAACAACACGCTCGTATTCGAATGCAACTCAATCCATGAATTTCAAAGCAATCCGTGAAAAACTTTCGGAGATTAGCGATTTTGTACAAACGAACATTTACATTTTTATTTATATAGATGTTCAGTAATTTAATTGTAAGTAAGTCATTTAATTTTCCTGTAATGAAAATAAATTTTATTAATTTGATATATGTGAGATATATAATATGTATAAGAAAAAACATGGTCCATCTCTCTAGAGGTCTGCACGGGCCCGGGCTTGGCCCGAGGCCCGTACCCGGCCCGGCAGAATTAGGACAATTTTTTCAACGGGCCGGGCCGGGACGACAGACAAAATAAACGGGCCGGGCCGGCAAAAAAATTAATCGGGCCTGTCGGCCCGATATAAGAATTTAAGCGAAAAAGATAAAATACGAGCCATTTTCAATGAATATGATTTTCTCGAGAAGTATAAATGATGCAAGCCGATGCGAGTTTCACAACATCAGTACAGAAATGTAACATGTCCATCGTAGAGATCGGCATCGTACAGTTACAAGATGTCTGATTTCGAGTTTAATTTTTTTTCAGCAGACTCGTGCCGGGACGGAACTGGTCTTAATCGATCTCAGCATGTGTAGAACAGTCATTGTGTTTTGTAGTATTAATAGTAATAATGAACATTTCTTAACAGTATCTTTGGAAATATACCTTAAGGTGGTTCTCATATTCACTGCTCAGCAATGCGAAGCTTTCAGACACATTTTCTGACAAAATTTTTAACTATAAAGGCATAAAATTGACAGGCCTGCCTATTGAAGGCATTTGGAAACGAATAGCTTTTTCCATATTTGATAAATTACTAACAGAGATTCCTGTCACGTGACTGTACGTTTTGCTCCTTTCCTGTGCTATCGCTTCCGCAAATTCGATTCAAAACGCTAACTTTGACAGTATTTTCAGAAAGATATATTTATTTTATCTATAAAAAAAAACAACATTTACATAGCTTCTGAATAAGAATACCTGCCAATCTGACGCGTTTCCGAAAAAGAAAAGAATTCATAAATGTGTCGAAATGTAGCTCCTTTGGATTTGAGAAAAGCCTTAAAATTGAGAGAAATATTTTCACAAATCTACTTTTTATTATACAGCTTCAAAAGTTATCATGTTTTTAATCCTTTATTCTGAACTACATTAATCTTTTAATGAATCCTTATTTCCATTTTGAAATGTCTGTAGACACGATGACTAAAACACTATAAGTAATCGTTAATGTTTACTATTGTGTGCTTTCTGTTTTGCGAACTTCATAGTAATGTAAAATATACTGTAAAATGCTCCCATAAATATGTATATAGTATTCATTAAAAGAATCTTAATTGTATGTTGAGAAAAAAAGGATTTTTTTTAAATAGAAATTGTGTCGGGCCGGGCCTGTTTTCACTGATTTTTTGTACGGGCCGGGCCAGGCTCGGGCCGAACTTCCAATTTTTACACCGGGCCGGGTCGGGCCAAGATAGCTTTCGTTCGGGCCGGGCCGGGCCCGGGCCTGCAAAATTCCGGCCCGTGCAGACCTCTACATCTCTCCCATAATCATCCTAGATATTTTTTAAAAAATTATTATTATTCACAGGCGATCGTTCAGAGAAAATTTATGGTTCACTAAAAAACAAAACATCTGATAAAAAAAGAAGAAGAAGGTAGAAAGCCAGCAACACTGATTCACAGAATTGGGACTTAAAATGGCCTATAGAGGTGCTGATCGCAGCCTTCGGTACAGGAAAATTGTCCCTTTAACTAATGCTAAAGAGCCATTGAAATAATTCTTTATCATAAATGCGTTTGAAATCATCATGTATTCAAATTAGGCTAATTTTTAATTTGTCATGTAACATAGAACATAAATATCACATGAAATCTGAAATTGTACAAAAAAATAATCATTGCGAATAAATTAAAAATACATAAATTAAAGGACTGTTACGTCTTGAAATTAACATCACATACGTAATAAAAAGATTTACTAAAAGACGTATATTACACACATAAGGTAAAACTTCCAAAACATTAAATAAAATTTAAAAGTCTAAAACCGACAAGTTTCAGCCAATCTGTGACCATCATCAGTGGATTACTTCAGTCCAAGAGAAACAAATACTTAATTAGTTCGTAAAAGTTAAAATTAGACATACAGGGTTGAACATGTCACCATAACAGTGCCATCTGTACAGCCGCAATCCAACCATCCAACTTCAAAAAAAAAAAAACTTGAAGAAACCACATTATTAATGTCAACTGCGTCAGACCTCTTTAACTTTGAGTTAAATTCTGTTTTAAAATTTTTAACAACTCATGTAGACCGTAAGAAACTCCTTCATTACAAATGTCCCCAATTCTCAATTCGATTTCTAGGGATTCTCTAATTATACTTTTTTGCGGATAAGTGCAAAGCCAAATAATTTTTACATTTTCCTAATCTGTTGCTTTAATCTGATTTTCAGAACAAAATCTTGCAAGGATTGTCTATTATATTATAGTAGAAAGACAGCCCGTCGAAAATGACGGAAAATAAAATGTAAAGATATATACAACACATGAGTAATAATGTATTTTTCTCGCTTGTTTCGCAGTGATAGATGAAAATAACACATTTATGAAAAACTATGTATGCAATGAATACAATACAAATGCAATTTAAGGATAAATTAAAATTTGACCTCTAAACTTCCGTAAATGCGATGATTTTTTGTAAAAACTCTTTCATTATTTAAATGCTGATCTTGCTCTTCAATATCTTTGACATTAATTTTTACTGCTTTTCTTCTTTACATCTTGAAATACTTACATATAACTGTCCATGAGAGAAAAAACTGTTTTTTTAAATGCACTCCGACTGTAGAAAATGTTTATCCTTGTGACTTATTCAACTTCATTGCAAATAATAGTATAACTTGAAATTTCATTCATATCAATTCATTTCATTCATTATTCATTCATTTATCGCTTTATGTTCTTTTAATCTTGTTTTAAATTTCCTTTTTGACATACATATATAATATATTTTCTCACTGTTATCTAAAATAATTGGAATTTCATAAACACTAGCTAAACACAAAAGAGGGGGGCTAGGGTCAACTTTACTTCAAAAAAATTAATAATATTAGGTCTGGAAATTGCTATAAGGTGAATATTAAATGGTCTGAAGTACTAATTGAACCTTTCGTAAATTCCTGTGACATAACCGAACTTTCTGTAGATAGCTTTGAATTTAGAATCGTCTTGAATCATGAAGGGGGGGGGGAGGGGTAATATGCTTTACAATAATTTTATAAATAAATTTTGCAGGAGAATCATGTTCAACTGCGATTCTTCTAATAAAACTAAATTCTGTTTGCAGGGATGTACCACAGCATATCAGAAGAGCGCGTTTTATAAATCAAGAGAAAACAGAAATCTTTTAATTAAACGGATGATCAGATTGGAATGAAATAACTGTGTTTGACTTGATTGGTTTTCCATAAACGTTAAATTAAAGACTTTGATCTAATATTAAAACATCAAACTATATCAAAACTTCATTCCTATTGACCTGCAGTAATGCCTAAATGACCTACTCATCAAATTTTCTCAAAGATTTGGGTCTTCTCATAATCCAAAACGATAGGATATAAAAGTTAGTCAAAATCATTAGTCATTTTTAGATAAAATTCGCATACACACAAACATTTACTCGTGTTATAACATAATAACAGAAAAAAACTGGGCGTAGCTCGGTCAAAATTAGCCTTAAGTTCAATTCTATAAACAATAAATTCTCGGCAGATTAACAATTATATATCGCTGCTAAATTTCGTGACATTGTTTCACTTGATGCCACGCATGCATGTTGGCATTGGTAATCTTGAAAATCGATTTTTCTGCAAATATGGCGAAATGTTGAGAGCTTCGCGACTTCGTTTGATGCTCTTTAAAAACTTAATAACTGTTTGAATCTTCATTCTCATTAAATTACAATGACCCACAGTGAATACAAAATGACCCACTTATCGAATTTTCCCAACCATGTGACCTATCCCAATGATCTCTTCGTACCTCAAAATGGTAGGATACAAAATTTAGTCAAGATTATCAGAGACGTTTTCAGATAAAATTTGCAAACACACAAGATTTGGTCATATTGTAATATATGATGATAGAAAACAATATTACCATGCCGCAAAAATTTCAGAATTCAATAATATGCATCACAAACAAGAAGCAAAAGAAACAGGATCTTACAAGCAAAGTGCATGGTAATTAGCCAATACAACCATTATTTATGAACTGAGTAAATATGCCGAATAAATATTGAATAAATTATTTATACATTTTTAGAGAAATACTTGGCTCTTGATGGGCGCAAAGAATACATGATAATGAGATATGTTTCGTTTAAATCCTTGGGAATTTTTTTAAGAAGAAAATTTAACAAATAAGTATTTTTTTGCACAAAGATATATTTTTAGAACATTTCTCATATTTTTAGAAAAGTGTTACTTCGGTGAAGCCTTTCGTATCGAATAAGATAGTGAAGTACAATTTATCCTTTCGAGTGTGATTAATTTCTTATTTTAGGGTGCAATTACAATATAGTGAAATAGAAAAAATTCAAAGTAACTACCAAAGAAAGCTTTACATAAAGGTTTACTGAAATCTAATTAATAAGTCCGTCAGTATCTGCTTATAATAAAAATGACAACTGTGACAATTATGGAAGAATTTTATAATTTTTTATTTTATTACTAAATGTTAAAACATAAGAGGTGTGATAATAGTAAGTGCAATGACATATGCAGGGTTGATACTCAATGTTGACAATAAAAATAGAAGAAATTTTCCGGAGATGTCTATTTGGTATGACACAAATAATGTTTTCTTAGATAACTATTCTGAGAAAATCCTTTGGAACATATTTCACAAACAAAAGGTTTTCCTGTTGCAGTATGAGTGAAGAGATGTCTTCTTAAAGTATTCTTATGAGAAAATGCTTTAAAACATGTTTCACATACAAAGGGTTTTTCGCCTGTATGAGTCAAGAGATGTGTTCTTAGACTACTATTCGTAGTAAATGTTTTGGAACATACATCACAAACAAAGGGTTTTTCTTTTGTATGAATGTTTCTCAGATGCTTTTTCAGATTACTATTCTGAGTAAACCCTTTGGAACATATTTCGCAAACAAAGGGTTTCTCTCCAGTATGAGTCAAGAGATGGCTTCTTAGATTATTGTTCTGAGAAAATCCTTTGGAACATATTTCACAAACAAAGCGTTTCTCTCCAGTATGAGACGAGAGATGTTTTCTTAGGGTTCTCTTATCAGAAAATCCTTTAAAACATATTTTACAAACAAAGGGTTTCTCTCCAGTATGAATCAAGAGATGTTTTCTCAGATTACTATGCATAGAGAATGATTTGGAACATGTTTTACAAACAAAAGTTTTTTCACATGTATGTATAAAAAGATGGTTTCTCAAAGTGATGTTATCGTTAAATCCTTTTGAACATATTTTACAAACAAAGGGTTTTTCACCTGTATGTATCTTTCTTAGATGTTTTTTAAGATAACTGTTCCTGGAAAATGTTTTGGTACATACTTCACAAACAAAAGGTTTTTCTCCTGTATGAATCAAGAGATGGTCTCTCAGATGATGATTATGAGAAAATGCTTTGGAGCATATTTCACAAACAAAAGATTTCTGTCTAGTATGAGTCAAGATATGACTTCTTAAATTACAATTGTTAGAAAAGTTTTTGGAACATACTCCGCAAATAAAAGGTTTTTCTCCTGTATGAGCCAAAAGATGTGTTCTTAGATTACTATTCCGAGAAAATCCTTTGAAACATATTTTACAAACAAAGGGTTTCTCTCTAGTATGAGTCAAGAGATGTCTTCTTAGATCACTATTCTGAGAAAATGTTTTGGAACATACTTCACAAATAAAAGGTCTTTCTCCTGTATGTGCCAAAATATGTATTCTTAGACTCCTATTCTGAGAAAACCCTTTGAAACATATTTCACAAACAAAGGGTTTCTCTCCAGTATGAAGCAGGAGATGTCTGCTTAGAGTACTTGTCTGAGAAAATCCTTTGGAACATATTTCACAAACAAAGGGTTTTTCACCTGTATGAGTCAAGAGATGGCTTCTTAGATTACTATTCTTAGAAAATGTTTTGGAACATATTTCACAAATGAAAGGTTTTTCCCCTGTATCAATGGAAGTATGTTTTTCTTTATCATCATTTTGAGGAACAAAGTGCTGTTCACCAGAGGAAGAATTTTCTTCTATAATAGATGACAATTTCTCAAGTGAAACTATTTTGTTTTGCATGATAACAGAAACTTCTTTAAAGCATCAGTATGTACAGATTGTTTCCGTTTTCATCCAAGGAACTGACTTATTGAACTTCAGCAATTAAGTTTTATCTACATTTGAATCTAAAAAACAGAAAGAAAGATGATAAAACATTAAATAAAATAGTACTAAATTTGAATTTTCAATTAAATTGGAGATTTGACAATTTTCATTTCCTTAACAATAAAAAATCATGCATTAAATTATCACATTACATACAAATGGGGATTAACATTGCCAACCCTTTTTCGTCTATAAGAAGAACAGCTTATCAGAACAAGGGGCAAATGCAAGAAGACCATATTACTGTTGAATCCATTATGTAACAAAAAGCTATTAATAAATACTTTTAAGTAGTAAGTATTTCCTAGTGATATTTGATATAAAGTTATTTTATGTATAATAGTGATATTTTATTAACTTTTCTCTTCATTCAAATCAGTAAAGTATGTGAATAATAAATGTATAGCCTTATCTGTATATCATTGCAAACGTATAAATAAACAAAGAAAAAAAAATAAAATAAAAATAAACACTAATATCAATATTATTTGGGGGACGGGGAGTTCGAGGAATGATATTATATGGGGGGAGGTGGTCGAAAATTGCCAAAAAGTTGATAATGTTATATATGTACAGTCCCATACACTTTAAACTTTCTCAAGGTACAGAAGCATCCTATATTAGGATGACAAAGTGTAGCTTCTTTGAAAGGTTGAAAGAACGTAAGAGTGATTTAAAATACAGGGTGTCCAGGCTATAAGTATCCAAAAGTTATGGCTTATTATTATGGAACTACTCATTAGAATATAACAGACTTCACCTCCGTGGATTGAAAAACCCTCCGAGATTTTAAAACATTGAACAAAACAAAAAAGTGAAACTGTGAATGAGTGGAAAAAGCGTATCATAGAAGCAATTTGTCTAATAACTCCTGATATGCTATGAAACATTTGGGGAGAACTGGATTACCGTTTAGACGTTTGTTAAGCTGCCAAATGTTCACACATCGAAGTCTATTGATATTTAAACTTTGTGAGATGCTATTTTTTTTAATATATTTTTTTTAATTCTAATGGGTAGTTCCGTAAAGATAAGCCATAACTTTTGGATACTTTTAGCCCGGAAACCCTGTACAATAAACTATCAACTGCATCATCAATCAACTCTCTTTAAAGGGAGTATTTAGTTTAGTGACTTTTACAATGCCAAGATTCTTTCAAAACAAGACCATCCATTTAAAGCAATTATTCGGAAATTTCTAGAGATTTGTTTAAGAAGTCAAGAAATCTGTAATGATAAGGTTTCATTCTGAATTTCAGATGTTTGGATCAGTATTTTGATCAGGATATTGATCTTTCACACAGTGGCGTAGCTACGTTTTTTGGCGCCCAGACCAAGAAGAAATTTTGTGCCCCTCCCCCCTAAATAAAAAAATAACCACATTATTTTTCTTAAGACGAAAAAACGTTTTTCTGCCTTGTACCGGGAGGAAAAGACCGCTTCAATCTTCCTTGTTTTTAAGGATTCAGCTAATTTTATTCAAACATACGCAACTGAAATATGCGGAACCCAATTGTAGGAGATTTCTAGTTTGTCAATACTGAAGTTGAATGGGAATTTCAAAATCTTAGCGTAACGTTCACGGATATGACTGTTGTTTTAAGCGTATGGGAGCAGCAACATTAAAAATAAATTTTCCAAAACCACATTTGCTAAAACTCCTAACTTACAGCCGATTATGGAAAAAAAATCTCCTGTTTCAAAATAGCAGGCGATCAAATTGCTTTACATATCCATTTTTTTAAGATAGAAGGGAAACCAAAAAATGTTCACGAATCCTTCTATCGAGATCTAACGATTATGCAGAAATAAATTTATATTTATATTTTTTTCTAGTTTGAAATTGTTAAGGGGTCGCCATTTTGAAACAGGATGATGGCGAATCAAGATGTCCAACGAATTAGGTCGAGATTTTAATAAACAGGCTAATGTCAGACTAACGTCTTTTTGCACGCTTTTTTTCCTCTTCGCCAATCCCTACAGATTCGCTAGCGTGTGTAGGGATTGGTGAAGAGACAAAAAAGCGTGCAAAAAGACGTTCGTCTGACATTAGCCTTAACATATGCTCAATTCCATACAAATCGGTTTATAAATACCGATATGATGAATGAGAGATACATACTGCATATATAGATGAAAAGGATAAGAATTAAAATCCATTTAAAATTAAAACTTAAAATTAAATTTCAAAAATTTAAATTAAAATCCTTGAGTTCTTTTTTCTAACTTTAAATCTTATATTCTAATATCCGTTTTGCGCTTTGTAACTTTGTTTCCCAGCATAACATTTATTACGTTCACCATTAAAATCATAGAGTAATTTAAGATAGAAAATGCTGACGTTTGGGCAATTCTACTTCGTTTGTGAATGCCTTGTATGTTACAGATCTAGGGAATTGTGCGGGTCTTGACCACATGTCAATCAAGAGCTAATTAACCAATTTAACTAAATGTTCCTCCCAAATTGATTCCTTCGCCTTCTTCTGGAAAACATTAAAACCTCAACAATTAGATTTTGCCCATTTGAGATGCCTGCACAACCTACGACCATGTAGGTCGAAAAGTTGACGTAAATGACTCGTGGACATCTGATCGAACTCCCGAGGATGATTGTAAGATGCAAAGACGGAATAATCGAGTTCGGTTCACAAAGAGATTCCCGAATCAAATTCATTTCTCCTATTAATCTCCCAGTTATTCCTTATATAGATATAGTTTTCTCTAATACATATGCGCTGAGTTTAAGTATAAATCAAATATATTTAACTTTTAGGCTGATCCTGATGAACATGAGGTTCAGATTTCTGATTTTTTTTTATAATTAGCCGAGAATATTAATTAAAATCTCATCAAAACGCGATTTTTTTTTCACAAAAAGGCAAAAATGCGCGCGCCTTTGAACCTGGTTCCACAGTCGAAATGAAAGAAATTTAGAATTTTCCCTAATCAGCGAAAATTAAAAAAACTAATTAAAATATCGATTTGAAAATTTCAGAGCACATGTAGAAAGATATTTTACACCTGTGCATAAAATGTTTGAAAATCGGTCGGTAACTTCTTAATTTTTTCAAAAAACTGATGGCGACAGAACAAAAGTTCGGAGAAAGAACCATACAGGGACAAACATTCACTAAAAATCAAACTAAAAGAGATCTTTTTCCTTCCGACCCCTCCCTTTAATTTCCGAAAATCCATGGATCAGAGAATATAAGACATGTAGACAATCGACTTAATTATTAAACGTGGTCAAATGATAAAAACATAATTTAAAAGCGTTTTATCAAATTTAATCGAATATTATTAGTGTGTTCTCTGGCAAGAGTCCCGTGATATGAGTTAAGAGTTCGTCCACAAGGGTTTCTCCCCCTTTATTTACATTTAAAACTAAGTTTTCCAAAATATAGAATTCCTTTCTCGGATTCTATAGGCCAGATTTCTACGGGAACTGAATACATAGCTTACAAATTTCTTGCAGTTTTTAGCTTCATCTTCCAGTGCAGAGGGCGCATTCTTATCTCGGGTTCTGTAGACCCAATTTCATCTGGGTTTTGCTCATTCAACTTAATTTTTGGTTGTTTTATAGTTTTTAGTTCCAACTTCCATCGCCAGGGGACATTTTTTCCTGAGGTTTCATGGGTCCGATTTCTTCGGATTTTTTACTCATCTTACGATTCTCTTCAGATTTTTCGCCGCGGGCGCAGAACGTCTGCTATACGGGGACGTAGGCAGCGGGGATACGTGCACAAGATTAATTTTGAAAGACATAAATTAGAATGGAGGTTTTTAGTGGTTAGAGATTTGTGTGTAGCACGTCCGGTCTACGCTATCAAAGACAGTGTGGACCCATCCAAAAGGTTAATTTTCAGATATTTGTTACATTTTTTTCAATTTTAATATGAACAGAGCTTTTAATCATTCGTGGTTTGTTTGGAAAAATCGACCAGCGTGTCACCTAGTAAACAAATGAAAAATGTTCTTTTGATAACACAAATGTGACTCCAAGTCGCCAACAGGCCTTTTGATTTATAAACTGGAGGCTAGATAGTTAGAAACCTCCATAAGCAACTGACAATTGTGGATATCTCCATTCCTTTTATCTTCACCGAATTTCTTCAAAACATTCACACACACACACACAAAAGAAATGGTCAACAATTCTTATTTATTGTCAAAATATGTAATATAATTTCGGTTTAAAGCTCCTCTGAAATATAAAACTAAAAAATATATATATTGTTTTAAGTAATAACTGAAAATTTATTTAAAATTTACTTACCTTTTATTTATTACAGGATTATACTTTCTTAAAAATTACTTAAAACATTGTAAATTTTTCAGCGCTTCAGTATCAGTCACCGGGGCACTCAACGTGTTAAGGTACATAATTACCTTGGATGCCAAGTGTATTGAATCAGTCCTAGAAACATTTACGGAAGCTTTTCTTTCTTTCTTATTTGGATATAACAAAATATCTTACTAAACAAAACGTTCACACACAAACACAAACAAAAAAAATTTTTTAAATCAACAATTTTTATTTATTGTCAAAATATGTGAGGTAATTTCGGTGAAAACCTTTCTCAATTTGGCGCCCCGGTCGGCCGCACCCGTTGTCCCCCCCCCCTCCCTTAGTTACGATACTGCTTTCTCGTAATATCTCCAGAGACATCCTTTTAATTTATTATTGGATAAGAGATTGCGCCACTGAGTTCATTTTAAATATTTTCGTGAAATTTCTGTTACTTTTTTATCCCTTTCAGTTTGAATATAACTTCGGTAATGAAACATGTAAGTAATTTTGCCATTTTGTATTTAAGAAAATTAACTCCTGAAAATAGTTTTAAAAATAAATCGAAACGTAGAGAGTAATTTTTATTTTTCTCATTTTAATTTTTAGATCTTTGTTTAAAATCTCGGTATGAAGTGTGGGTTGGATAGCAAATTATTGTTTTGTTTTCACATACGTATGTGTGCGTGCAACGTACCTTAAATCAGGTTAAAGTAGAAAATAAGACAAAAAGTGGGTCGAATTATTGAGACCAGTGTTAAGATGTAAAATCCCCGGTAATAATATTTTAAAGACAATACTGATCTGAAAGCCTCCACAGTCGTCTGACATATTAAGCACCCTGGCTTGCCCGATCAAGCTGGTTGATGTTTTAAATATATTGATTTTAGCTTTTAAATTTTCCCCGGTGGAATCGTCCGTGATCGGGTAACTAGGGTCATCCGGGGTAATTCCTGGTCAAAAAAGCATCAACCTCTAATTATTATAAAAACTATTAAAGGTATTGTTCCCAATTTTTGGGGGGGAATAAGCCCTCTCTGATGGCTATATTATAAAATGCTTACTTAAATATATATGCACTTATAATTAAAATAATTTTAATTTTAAATGACTAAGAATTACCCCGGGAATGGGGTAATTCTTGGTCACTTCTGGGGTAATTATCGGTCAGCATCCTTTTTCATGTAAATAAAGCAGTACAGTTAAATTTTTTATGACTGAATAATAAAATAAGTAGAATCAGTCTTCTAAAAGTTTTGTTCATCTCATATTTGTGAAATAATAAAGCACAGACTTTGTTTTGGGTATAAATACAAAGTTATTTGATGTGCAAAAGACTCATGTACTTTTTACAAAACATTAATTAGCCAAAGAATTTTTATGCATTTTTACAACATTTATAAGCAGCATTTATTGTATCCACTGTGAATGGATTTATTAACACTTGTATATTTATTGGTCCATAAAAAATATAACTGAACCTTTGTTATCAATTTTATTTTGCTTTGGCCAACTGAAGTTTTCGACTCCCTTTTCAAGAAATTTTCAATACAGACCTTTAATATAATAAACAGCATAATAATTAGGTTCCTCTATTGCATTATGTATATTTTTATGCACCATTTTGGCATTTTGCAATGAGATAGTATTTCTACTTAAATTGTTCAGTCATAGAGAGTGTCTTATTCGCTGAGCACTTAGTGCTTTCTTCTTTTAAAAGTGCTTAAAATATAATAGAGGAAAATTTTATAATATTTTTAAAAGACTGTGACGTGTCATTGGTTGAAATAAAATATTTAAAACTTCAAGAATGACAATTATCTGTTGTAAAATGTGTAAAAATGAAGATCGATGTTTTGCAGAAATTAGAGTAGCAGTTTTGAAACTAATTTTTTTTAAACATTTAGTTTCAACTAAATGAATAATTAAGGCATATATTTCAAAACAAAGGATTCAAAGTATGTTTGAGATTTTTTTACAGTTTCATAAATTGTTATTTTTATAACAAAAGTGAAAATGATCAAGAATTACCTCAGAAAATCAGTGACCAGGAATTACCACGGGTGTCTCTATTTTATTAAGAACTACAATTAACTAAAATGTGGTGAACAGTGTGGTTGCAGTTTATTCTCAAAGGATTTGCGACAATTAAAATCACTAAATATGACAATAAAAAGGAATTAAATGATGATAAAAACATTGACCAGGAATTACCCAGTGACCAAGATTTACACCAGATACATGGGGCAATATTTAACCAACTTCTGTAAATTATTTAAAATAGTATAAAAAATTTCAAGACTATTTTTTAATAGCTAAAGTAGTTGGTAATTGAACCAAAAAGAAAGAAAAGAAAAATATTTAAAATTTGAGTTGTGACAAAGATCTTTGTAAAAATGTATCATAACTAAAGCCAATGTTATTTTACAAAAATTTAACAAGCCATTTCAAAAAGATATTTATTTCAAAATGAATAAACAATAAACTCATAATTAAGTAATAAATTCCAAGGAGGATAGTTCAGAGTACCTCTATGATTTTTTTTCATTTTGGTGAAGCATTCTTAAAACAAAAAGGACTGTGACCAGGAATTACCCCCAGAAACTTGTTGACCCTATCCCGGATGACCCCCTACCATTTGAGTTTGTAACTGAAGGAAGAGATCTCAGATTTTTTCTGTTCCGCAAGTTCCTATAGGCACATGATCTATCTGATAAAAATTAACAGCAAAAACATGCAACCTTTCCAATCAATGGAATATTAAGATTCACAGGTCAAGATGATGATGGAAAGTGCTATTGTTTGAATGACATACCTAAAAAGATTTCAATTTTGAAAACTGTATAATTAATGAAGAATTTAGGGGGTTGCCCGGAGAACAGACACCCTCCCTCCCCGTTCTTTGCCAAAGAATATGATTGCCTAACAATTCCCTTCATCTGCAGCAATGATTATGAAAAAATTGTTTCGAATCTCATTTGAGAGGAAATTTTTTTTTTATCAGGATATATTGGGGCTATACTACTACACTATTGGTACGTATGGAATGTTATCAACTTTATGGAAATTTTGGACTACCGCCCCTTACGATATTGACACATTATCATTCTTGGACCATCCCCCCCTCCCCCATTCTCCACCTCTGATATCATTATCAGTGCCTAAAAACTCTTTACTTTTACATTTTTGTTTTCGTTTTCTTTTTATACATTTTCAATGATACACAGATAGGTATCCATAAATCAATTAGTTTGTGCGAGTTTAAATAAATAAGCTACAACATCTTTTACAGTGTTTGTACGTTTGAAAGTTGTGAATAATCTTGTAGCTTATACACATATAGGGTCATACATTTTTTATTTACATCATTTACTGACTCAAGAAGAATAAGTCAATAAAATATTATTATTATATATGAAATAACTTTATATCAATGGAAATATAAAAGAGATACAGTCAAATCCCGATTGAACATATTTTTGGGGACTAGCAACTTTGCTTGTTAAATCGAAATTATTTCTTAAATTGGGATAATCAAAGAAATTTCTTTATACAAGAAAACAAGCTAAAAAATGGCTATAAAAAATAGAACAATGCTCACTTACGTTAATAATACTGTTAAACATTTGTTGCTTTGACAAAATACACTGGATAAGAAATGGTTCTTTTTTATATATTACAATATATCACAAGCATTGTAATTAAGAAAAAAAATCTTATTTCTTCAAATTTTATGGATAAATTATAAGTATTTTTTACAAATGTGTATTTGCTTTGTTTCCATTTTGTATTCCAAACTTCTTTTTCGATTTTTTCCTGAAGCTGTGAAAACAGTGTTATCAACAACATCAGCCATCCAATACCGTTGCATGCTTCATCTTTATTTCATCTTCTTCATTTGGTCCACTACTGCTACTAACAAACTCGCTGCATGTAGAAATTCCACGATATATATTGAAGAAATTAACAATCAAGGAGATAGAATTATTTTTATAAATATTAGAAAGTTTCTTCCACATTTCATTTGTTTTTACATTGAAAGTTATTCATTATATAGGAATTATAAATTTGTTAATCGGAGTACTTTTGTTCCATTTTCACCAGTACCTTTAAAAAATTTGCTAAATCGAGAAATTCATTAAATCGGATTCCGACTGTAGTTACTTTTTAAAAGCATTTAATAATATTGTACATAATGCATTCAGCAATAATACTGAAACACAGAAAATCAATCTATTTGAAAGCGTGCTTTTGAGAAATTCACTTTCTTTCTATTTCACCACGATATAAATGTATGCACTGGATTGGAATCTTTATTTATTTTCAGCATCGCTTTGTGTTCATCATAAAGTTTATTATTAATTAGTTTTTTTCTCCCCCCCCCCCCTTTTAGATGTGTATAGACTAGAGATAGAGCCTCCGGTTTTGTAGTAGTCTTCAGGATCGAGCTCAAAGTGAGAATGTTATTGACTCACATATGGAAACAAGAAAGAAAAATCATGCATCCAGCATCCATTAAGAAACACTTTCCAACACTTCTACAATACTGACACAAAACTTCACTGTTTCATAAGGCAAATAAGATATTGCAGTAAAAATTTCAGAAAATGCAGAAAACATTTCAAAACTGGATTTCAAGCAATAACTGCCAATAGCCAGTAAGGTACGCCAATTCTTTTCTGTAGCCTTGTATACAATCTACAGATCTGTATCTATTCTATATAGTATGTTAAAATTGAGCTGAGTAAGAAAATGTACAGAACAGTTAAAAATTTACATTCGGCCCTTTCTGCTAATAGACAGAAAAATACTTGTATTCTTTTGTATAGTCCTGTACATTACCTACAAATTTTTATAAATGTGCTCTAAAGATTCCAACTAATGGTAGTTTTATTTCAGAAATTGTATCATGAAATCCCATGTTAATGAAGAATGTGTCAAATGAATCAAATACTGAATATAGAGTCAGTCCCTTTTTCAGGCTTTAAGATATTCAATGCTAACAACCAAAGTTAAAAGTTCACAAAGTTAGCAAGTTATAACATTAATGGTAAAAAAGTTTGTGATTACCAGTGATATCAGCAGTACCTTAATTTTTTTCAGAAATAAATTTATGCTTCCTTCATGAAAAACCATGAGTTGACAGAGTATAAGGAATATAAAACTAAAATATTCTGTAATTTTGCACCTACATCTGAATTGAAAGTTTTATTGTTTACATCTGTGATGATGTGCAGATTTTAAGCATTCATAGATTTCGGGATTGTGGATTTGGGGGAGTCTACTGCATCAGCAATAACTAAAAGAATCTAATTGATTTATTTCAAAATGTTAGAAAAAATGCTTTAAAAAAGTGCACGCAAAATTTCTACTGAACTACTCAATATTTGTAGTTGCTGTTATTGTTTGCACGTATAAATTTGAATTAAAAGTCGATAAATTAAAAATAATGGACTGTTTTATTTAAATTTGTAATGCGTTCTCTCAGAAATGAGACTGCCTTGGCAGCGTACAATACAGCTATTGAAAGAATGATAAAACATCTGTGGGAGGATAAATATGGTGACATCATAACAGCAAACAGTGGCCCCACATTGAAATAACATTTCAATATGCAATATATGATATCTGAATTTACAATGAATAATATACAATACAATTAAAGAGTATAATATAATAATAATAATTAATTAAATAGGCTTTAAACATCTGTTTACAATTGAATGTTTATACAGTGTCAAATTTGATGATAATTTGTCAGCTTATTGACAAGGCTGAAAGAATAATTTCAATATGCCTCTTTTGAAAATACCCTGAGGAGTTTTTACAAGCACCACTCTAACCTTGCCATCTGGTGCAGGGCTTAGCTTCTAACAAAAAATGTACCAGAGCCATAATACTCTGCACTTTGTGGTATAACAATTGTACCGCTCCCCCCCCCCCCCCCTCGGTCAATCCAACGAAATTTAAAGCATTTTTTTTCTTTAGCAAACTAAAATTTTTTATAGCATATACTTCGCTGTCAATTACGCCACTTTTTAGTTATCACTCCTTCCGAATAGAACTCTTTGCCTAATTTTCAGTTTAATTAATTGCAGAATTCTGTGATTAAATATGGTAAGGAGTATGATTCGGAAATAGTGTTAGCACAAAAAGGAATAGTTCGCAGCTACGCATTTTTATGAAAAAATGAATGAAATATGCAGAAATTAATATTTATATACTGGAGAATGGAATAGTGTTTTTAAATTTACTAAATAAAGTGCATATCTAAAACTATAATCGATTCCTTCCGCTTAACAATCTTTTGTGGCGAGTCCCTGAAAATCAGATTAAATTAAAAATTTGACACTGAAGAACTGAAAGATGCCATTCGACAGATCGTCGGTGCCATTGTTGCCGACATGCTACACTCAGCTATAACAGGCGTAACTTATGAACCTCACTTGCCTAATACCTAGTGGTGATGGTCATCTTGAAGATCTGAAGCTCCTGCTGAAGCTCCTGCTTTCTCTGTGATTCCACGGAATGTTAAACTAGCGCCGGAACGAAATTGTACTGCCAGTTCCATTGATTTTTCCAGACTCGACGGTGCCATAGCATTGTTCAGAGATGAACGATGAGTTTATGAGATTTCTTTTAGCGTGGGAAAGTCTAGAAGACCCTAGGGGGATCTTCTCCCGAATTAATAGTTCATAAATAAATAGTCTTTAGGGGTAATCAGTAAAGTTCTTAAACTGTAAATAAATTATTTTAGATATTTTATCTTTCAATGGCTGCTCTTAGTTGATGTTGTCTCACATCAGTTCTACAGTTACAAATTCAGCTTTAAAAATAAAACTTAGAAAAGATATTTTAATGGAGGGGGGGGGGGGGCTAAAAAAACCGCTGACAGAGGCAAAGTTCTGTATGTAGAAAACAACACAGTGAAAGTTGAAAAATTCATTCATATTTGTTTTAACTGAAAATATATAAAAAAGTAGAATGACATTTTGAAAATAAATATCAAATATATGAAAATATTGGAAATATCAAATGTATAATGATACCTTGAAAATAAATACTTGATATATATCACAGAAATCTGCAAGGCAATTTTGAAATGAAAATAATTTTAAATTTTCTTTCTGCCTATAACCTACAAAAGGGATTTTAATACAACAGCCATTATACAGTCATAACCCTTTAAGGAATGCTGCACTAAACAATTGTTCATGATTCATCTGGTACAGCAGATTAGTCAAATGATATTTAGGATGAATCAACTATTCTTTACATTTTCTTTTCTGTCTCCCTGTTTCTTATATAAAAAATATTAATAAACATTCTTAGTCTATTAATTGTTGTTTTTATTTATCCAAAAAATAATTTGAATAATAATCTATGCTTTTGCGGTAAAAGTTTTGAAACAATTATCAATATCTTTATTTTTTTATGGTAATATAGAAGACAAAATTGCTATGCCACACAAATTTCTAAATTCGATGATATATAAGAGAAAAAGAGGTGTTAGAAACAAAGTGCACTACTGATTAGAATTCACAATCTTTTTTATGAATCGAGTAAACTGGAAAATTAAGTTTTGTATTCATTATTTCTATATTAGCTTGCAGTTGGTGCAATAGATATTTGATTGATACATTTTCTATAACATGATAATGAGATATGCTTCATTTAAACAGTGAGAATTTTGTAAAGAAGAAAATTTAACGAGTATGGTTTTTTTGAGCAGACATATGTTTTTAGCTCGCTTCATGTTTTTTTTTTAAACTATTACTTCAATAAAGCTTTTCCAATCTGATAAGATATTGAGGCACCATTTATCAGTCCAGATCAGATTAATGTCTGGGGGAAAAATTACTTTATAGTGGAATAAAAAATGAAAAGTAACACACAATTAGGCTTTACATTAAGGTTAACTGAGATACAATCACTATGTTAAAAGCTATTTGCATATTATGAATAAGATAATATGTCATGGAAGAATTTTTCAAGATTTAGAAAAAAGTGAACAAATTTTTATTTTATTATTAATTGCTAAAACGTAAATGGTGTGATAATAGTCAATGCAAAGATATATACAGGGTCCATACTCAATCCTGAAAATGAAAATGTAGGAGGTTTACAGAAGGTATCTATTTTGAATGAGACAAATAATGTTTTTTTAAATTACTATTATCAGAAAATCAGGAACATATATCACAAACGAAGGGTTTTTCTCCTGTATGAATCAAAAGATGTCTTCTTAGATTATGATTATGAGAAAATCCTTTGGAACATATTTCACAAACAAAGGTTTTTTCTCTTGTATGACTCAAGAGATGGCTTCTTAGATAACGGTCAGCAGAAAATTCTTTGGAACATATTTCGCAAACAAAAGTTTTTTCTCCTGTATGAGTCAAACTATGTCTTCTTAGATGACTATTATAAGAAAATTTTTCTGAACATATTTCACAAACAAAAGGTTTTTCTTTTGTATGAGACATATAATGTTTTTTAAAATTACTATTATCAGAAAATCCTTTGAAACATATTTCACAAACAAAGGGTATTTCTCCTGTATGAATCAAGAGATGTCTTCTTAGATTATGATTCTTAGAAAATCCTTTAGAGCATATTTCACAAACAAAGTGTTTCTCTCCAGAATGAACTAAAAGATGTTTTCTTAGATTACTATTATCAGAAAATTCTTTCCAACATATTTTACAAACAAACGGTTTTTCTCCTGTATGAGTCAAAATATGTCTTTTTAGACTATGCTTAGAAAATGTTTTGGAACATACTCCACAAATAAAAGCTTTGTCTATTGTATCAATGCAATAGTTTTTATCACCGCTTTGGGGAATAGATTGCTGTTCACTAACGGAAGAATTTGCTTCTGTAATCATTGACATTTTCTTAAGTGAAAATGTTTTGTTTCAGATGATAATAGAAAAATATTTAAAGTATCAGTATAGAAACAAAAAAATTGTTGCCATTTTCATTCACGAAATGGCTTATTGAACTTCAGTAAAAAAGCTATATATTTAATCAACCTTTCAATCTAAAACAGAAACAGAAGTATTAAATAACACATTTTTCTAATAAATGCTCTAAATCTTAATTCTAAATTAAATATCACATTCGACAAGTTTCATTTTCTTGAAACAATAGGGGAGAGTGGGACACAATTGATCACTTTTCAGAATCATAATTTTATCGGCTAATTTTTCATGAAATTGTAAAATATAAAAGTATATTTATAATGTTCTAACTTTTGTTAATGTATATTAAAAATATTAAATAGTTACTTGTAGAGAAAATTGGTACATTAAATTCTTCTTTAAATCAGTTCAAATTGGTCAAATGTTCTCCATCACAGGCTGCTATAACTGGCTATAGCGCACTTTTAATAATTTATCTGAAATGAAAAAAAAAATTTAAGAATACATGTTACAAATTATCTTTCTCAAATAAGATTTTTATATCAATTTTTAGTTGTTTTATAGTGAGAAAAAAGAAACAGATGTCCAAAAAAAGTATAAATGAAACATACAAAATAAAGTCCAATCAGTACTACATGTATGTGCAAAGCCTATGCAATGTCTAGGTTATTTATAATTTTTAAAGAATGAAAATGCACAATTTATAGGACTGCATATTTGGAAAAATTTATAGGAAGCATGATTGAAGCAGACTCTTCATGAACTGAATAACTAACATAATCAAAGGGGCAATGATCAAAAGTGTCCTATATGCCCATGTGGAATATTTTCTACAATAACTTTTATTTTATTAGTTGAACTACCTTTCCAATTTTACATATCAATTGTTGCTTTGTTGCTCTAGTACATTATCAAAATTTAAACTTATTCCTTGTTTATTTAAGAAGCAGAAAATAAAAAGAATTACAAATGAAGAGCAAAAACAAACTTACATTTTTCATTTGAAGAAAAATAAATAAAATGAAAGAAAACGGGATGTCAATGGTGTGGTTTACAGTTAGTAAAATGGTGAATAAAGGATGTTACTATTAGAATTATAGAAGTTTGGAAAATTTAACCTGATCAAAGGTACTCTATGGTCAAATGAGTCCCACTCTCCCCAACAAAATGAATATACATCAAACTATCTAATTGTTTATTCTTAGGTGCAGTTGAATTTGAGTAGAGTAGACAGCCACAGTCCCATTGATTCCAGTATATTATACTGCAATATTTTTTAGTGAAATTTAAAATGTTTAGCATAATTTTAAATTAAACGTTTTTCTAAAATATAATGCAATTTGTATCCATCTGCGATATCGTTTGATGATGTGGATGAGCTTGAAGTTGAAGACTTTAAAATTTCCAATGAGAAAAAAATTATTACAAATCTGTAGGACTATGCTTAAGGACTTTCATGTTTAGAAGCTCAATTGCTGGATCAAAAGGCAGTGGAAGGTTGCCTAAATGCTGATGAAGATACTCCTGTAAGTCATCAGATGTCTGGAAGTGAGATTTGTGACATAATTACAAATAATATGTCTAATGGAAGTGATGATGACCAGCAGAATGAGGTGGGGGAAAAAAATGCAAATGAGTTATATTTTGCAACTGAACAACTGATTTGTGGAATGCAGCAAATCATATCAGTATACAGGTTACAGGAACAATTAGTGCAAGAGACACACTCTAAACAATCTTTTTATATGTTACATTTAAAAAATTTGAAATGTATAATTCAAATGTTTTTTATTTTGTGTAAATAAGTTATTAAATTAACAAAGTTGTAATTATGTATTAACATATATTATTCATATTTTATACATTACATGACATTATTTTGTACTATTCATAATACTTTAGTAAAGTATTTCAAATTACGGAAAATCTCCTTATGCATATCTATTATATCTCTGATCCCAAGCAGTCTGGCAAACAGATCCTGTACTATAGTGTCATTGCTGGTATAATGTATTTTCCTAGCATGAGGATACATAATATGCATACATAATGCATATTATGTATATAATGTATGTATGTAGCATATAATGCATACATAATATGGATACATAATATGGTAATACAAGTTAAATACCATTTTTCTAAGTGTAAGAAAACACTAGAATAATAATAAAAAAAAAAAAAAAAATCAGTGCAACCACTGCACTTACTTGCAACCCATATAACATTATGAAGATATTGAAATTTCAGATTCTTGAAGTATTAGTTTCTCGTGTGAACGTACTCTTTTATCTAAATTGTGATAAAATTTATAGAAGCACTTCATTATGCGAACAATTATTTTGAAAATAACAGAATACAATCAATATCAATCTGTGAGAAACACAATGTTTTAAAATAAAACATAAAAATAATGACTGTTTTTAATTTGAAATTCAAATAATATTCACTAAACTAACAAATAAACAGTAAAAGAATGAAATTACTTGCTATAAATAAAACATTTTAATGATGCTTTAAATGACTAAATATCAGCAAAAATGAAAGTTGTGACAGATGAAATTTGGTGTAGCCATATTATCAAATCGCAAATTGTACAATTTTTAGTAGAAGATTAACCAAAGAAACTATCTTAGCCTTAACTTGTTTAAGTAAAGAGGGTGAGATCAATAAACTGATGCTTTAAAAGTTACCTGATATTACAAACAGGGCAAGACACAAGACATCAATGCAAGAATGAATCCTGGATTTTAACATCATAATTCAATGAAAAAGATTCATTCATTTGAAAAGGAAAGCTCTTACCTCAGAGTACCGTGAATCCATTTATATTAACATTTATTAATTAAACTGCTGCAATGGCAATATGACTATATAGTACTTTTTTTTTATCCCCTGTTGCAATACTGGCTATCACATAGTCATTAACAGAAACCAAAGAATCTAAGCAAAATTTTCGTGAGTTATTCTAAATCAAATTGCGTCAATTTTTGCACTCGAGGGCATATTTAAGTGCTAGGTTCGCGAATTCTCAATAATGATTTCTGTTCATTTTTTATAAAAAAATGTTTTGTTTTGTTAGTTCTAAATTTTCCGTTGCCACAGGTTTATTGATTGATTCATTATTTATGAATGAATTATTCTATTGTGATTCATTCATTGTGTTGGCGTCCCTTTACTTTTGGGATAATATGGACGATGGGCGAAATACAATAGATAATTTTTGAAATCAGTTTATTAACCCATCCTCTTTACAAATAAAATGAATTAATGGTAAGATATGTTTCTTTGGTTATTCTTCTACTTAAAATTCTACAGTTTGCGATTTGATCGTATGATGGCACAACATTTTATGTGTCCAACTTTTATATTTTCTGTCATTTAAGTGTAGTCATTTAAAATATGCGATTCGCAGGTAAACTAAATACTTGGCTAGCCGAATAGTAACTATCATGCGCAATACTATAATATTTTAGAATTTAAATGGTTAAAAAGTTAAATTTTAATTTAAAATAGATGCTTTCCTTTTGATAAACAAAGATTTTTTTTTTTTTTTAAGTAAACTTCACACTATAAACACTGTGCTTTGAATTATTATTTAAGAAGACTTTTTTAGTTCATAAAATTTTAAATTTCATGGTTATGAACATAATTTTCTTATATTCTAAAACAAATATTTTAAAATCAAAGAGAAATTTTGAAAGATTTGGAAGAAAAATTTTACCATCATATACTGTTTATTTGTCAGAAAAGCACTAAAGTAAAAAATATATGAATAATACAGTTTATTTAAACGATAGTCACTTGTATTAACTGTGCAATATCGGTGTCAGGTCAAGTACAATTGTGTCAAGCATGACTCCAATTATAATCATTACATTAACCCTTAGTTTTTGACTGCTATATAGTGTTTCATAGCTAATAAGAGCTTCAATGTAGTGATAGTAATATGTAACATAGTTTATTTATTTATCATAGTTTATGAGCGCTTTTTTTTTATAGTTCATTTTTATTTATCTTTTTATGTTATTTATATATTATGCTCATTTATTATATTTTATTTATTTTTCATTATTTACCACTTTTAACGATTTTATGTGTATTTAATAATGTTAAATTACTCTTTTGAATGTGATTGGCCATAAAAAATAAGATAGGTAACTAGTGTTCACTCTAGGAAAAAAAAAGGGCAGGGTGCTAGTCACAAAAAGGGCACAGTTGAAGCTGAAAGAGGGCACTTTTTTCAGCGAAAAAGGGCATTGTTTCGTCAGAAAATGTAGGGCCGAAACTAGCCTTTTTTGCACCTGGGGCAAACATGGATTTTGGTGCCCCCCCCCCCCCCTCCTCCACAAAGTATATTTACAAAGAAAATTTTATTAATTTTCTAATAGCCAACATATTTTAAAATTTAAATTATGTAATCATAAAATATGTAATTCTGAACTACTTTAATCTACTTTGTCAAATATTGATTCATTAAAATCTTGAAAACGGAATTGAAAAATATTCCGCTTTATACAGCATCCTTATGCCATATCCTTAGATTCTTCTGTGCTTTGGCATACCCCAGACAGGACGATTTTAACAAAATAGTGCTAAACATGGACGTGAGAAAAATCAACAACTGGCGCCTGGGGTACATGCCTCCTCTGCCCCCCCCACCCTTCCCCCCAGTTTCGACCCTGAGAAAATGTAGATCTTCGAAACTGATATAAGAATTATACATTACTACAAACTCATCATTGTTTATGCGCACATTTAGTAACAGATTATATATACAGTATAACATCTTTAATCCGGACATCTCTAATCCGGAAACTTCTGTAATCCGGACATTGCGGCCCGCTTATTCCTTTTTATTTTCAATTAAAGATCATAGATGGCGCCATAGCACATATATGAATGAATTTAAAAAAATGATTAAGATAAATGAAAAAACTACCTAGTTTACTACTTTTTTTTTTTTTTTTTTTTCAAATTTTAAAATTGTGAGAACTTTCTGAATTACATATGTAATTAATATACAGATGTCTTTTTTTAATATTAAGTTGTAAAAAATTCTGAATTAATGTTAATTATACTATTTTTTTCTCTCTAAAGATACAAAGATGGCGTCAAAATATCGCAAAATCGGATTTTATTTTTATTATTTCTTTTAAGTTTTTAATTTGGGACTTACTTCGATATTTGTAAGTACTATATATTTAATTTCTTATAACATTAGAAATAAATATTACTATTTTAAATATGTTAATGTAATTATAAAGTTAATTTTTAAATTAATTGTAAGTTTTATTTAAATTTCTCCTTATAAATTTTTTTGTTCTTAAGAAAATTTTTAATATTTTTATGATATCTCTGTTATTCTTGTTACTTGTATTATTTAACGAATATTTATAAATCAGAAATCGCAATAAAAAAAAATTGTATAGTTATTCTCTTTTGTATTATACAACAGATGGCGACACTGCATAAAATTTACATTATTATTTTTAAAATATATGTTCTTTTGAGCATTTTGAATTGATTTTTCTCAATGTTTTCAATTATCAAGCTCCTTGCATTTTTGTATTGCCATATTAATGAGAGGTATTGTATTATTATTTATCTAAATCCATTCTAGTTTCAAAACTTCTGTAATCCGGAATTTTCTATAATCCGGAATCGCCGTAATCGCGACGATTCCGGATTAAAGAAGTTTTACTGTATATATTTTTTCTTAAATTGATATTTCAAATATCTTGGTAAGTAATTTTGTTTCAAATAAAAAAACTAAAAAATTATTAGTCCCATAAACTAGCAGTTTTAAGGGTAAAGCAGAGATTTTAAGGGGTAGTAAAATTTAGATGGGTGACCAATTAATTATTACAATAAATCACCAAATATAACTTAAAGATCGTAAGCTTTGTGAGCTGTGAAGGTGGGGGCAAAGAGACAAAAGCGATTTTTTGTGGGGGGGGGGGGGAGGGAGGAGGTTGATTATATAATGAATTATTTATCGTTAGTAAAATTTTAACAATTAGGACAGAAAAAATAAAAGCCTTTAAATTTGGTATGTTTGATAAGAAAGAGAAGCAGAATTTAGATGATTGGTTATTTATTGTCACAATGAAGTTACAGAGTTGCCAGTAAAAAAAATTAGAGTTTTAAATATTTTAACCTTTGAAGAAGGAGGGAGGCGGGGGAAGAAGAGGTAGATTAGATTCGATGATTGATTATTTATACTTTACATTTATTACAATACTTTATATTTATACTTTATTTATAATTTTTTTTTTTTTACTTTATACTTAAAATTTACAATTAGAATAGAAAAAATTATAATGTTCTAAGAGTTCAAATTCTTTTATAATAAAATAACAAACAAAACAGAAAAAGTAATAAAGTAAATAATTTTAAATATTTAACTGAACTGTGGGGCTGATTAACCCTTTATGCACCAATGGTACTTTAAAGTACCATTAAAATAACTTGTTGTAAAATTAATGTAATAAATCGATTAATAGTAATGCCGCAGTAAGAAGTGGGGGGGGGGGAGATTTTTCACTGGTCTACATACTGAATACATTATTAAAGTACACTGAAATCGTGCTGTAGTTTTAAGAATCTCATTTAAAAAAAACTAAATTCCATTTTATGAATGTTCTACCGATAAGTTTGGTTTGCACATCTTTTTTGGTGCATTGGAGGCTTTGACTAAATTCGCCTTTTTTCCGCGATCCTTTGACGAAATTCGCGTTTTTCCGCGATCCTTTGACGAAATTCGCTATTTTTCGCGAACCTGTTACGAAAATCGTGTTTTTTATGCGATACTTTAACGAAATGTGATCTTTTTTTTCGAGATCCTTTGACAAAATTCGGCTTTATTCCGCGATTCTTTGACGAAATTCACAAATTTTTCGCGATCTTTTGTCGAAATACGCTATTTTTTCGCGGCCCTTTTACGAAAATCTCGTTTTTTCTGCGATATTTTTATGAAATGTGTGCTTTTTTGCGATGTTTGACGAAAATCGACATTTTTCCGCAATTTTTTGACGAAATTTGCTATTTTTTAGCGATCCTTTGACGAAATACGCTATTTTTTCGCTGCCTTTTTACGAAAATCGCGTTTTTTCCACGATATTTTGATGAAATTTGCGCTTTTTTGCGATCCTTCGACAAAAGTCGGCCTTTTTACCTGCGATTTTTTGAGAAATTCGCTATTTTTTCGCGATTTTTTGATGAAATTCGCTATTTTTTCGCGATCCTTTGAAGAAATACACTATTTTTTCGCGGCCCTTTTACGAGAATCGCGTTTTTTCCGCAATATTTTGATGAAATTTGCGCTTTTTTTTGCGATCCTTTGACGAAAATCGGCTTTTTTCCGTGATTTTTTGACGAAATTACGCGTCCCACGGACACGTAATAACTATTTTTTGCGTCCCGTCTCCGATTTTTCGCGTGATTTACGCGCTATAGCGCGTCCGCGGCATCGCTTAAAGCGATCGCTGAGAACGACTCTGGGCACATTTGAATATTTTTGAAATATGAAGGGCGCAGCTTGCCGATTTAAAAAACGGCAGGGCGCGTTTTACCGATTTTAAAAGGGGCAGGACGCTGCGCCCTTCAAAAATGGCTTAGCGGGAACACTAAGGTAACCATATTTTGTAATCTAGCTCCTGGCCCGGAATACTTAAGTACCAAATAACATTCTTGTTTCTTTTGATAAATAAGACATTTTTACAAATAAACTTTACCCTTAAAAATTCTTTACTGTGCGTTGTTTCAAGAAGAGGATGGTTTAAAAACTTTTTTACTTTGTCAAATTTTAACTTTCATGGTTTCTTCTGTGGGTTAAAACAGATTAATAAAATTTGGTTATACAGTAAAAGATATATTTTAAAATCAAAGAAAAATTTTGAATGAATTGGGAAAAAGAAATTGATAGCCATGTACTGCTTATTTGTCAAGCAGGGACTAGAGTAAAAATATAATAATACATTTTTTTTAATGGTGTTATCTCAGGAAGAATACTGTTCCTGTTCTTTTTGCTTTAGCAAGGAAGTGTTTAAATGCACCAGAAGATGGTGTCTGGGGTGGACAATCATTTTCTGTGGTTATAAACATACTGGTTGTTCTTAAAATCTTTGATCAGACTGATAATGCGGTCCATACAAACATCTTTTGAACAAGAAACATCATCTGAATCCACTTATTCCATCAATACATTCAATCAAAAGTACAGGACTACCAGCCCAAACTTAATTTATTTTCACAACTTTGGCGATAATAAAAATATTTTAGTGAGATTTGCATCATCTGACTTTGCTTGCATGAAACATAATGATATTATCAGAAGTAACTGATATTTTGCTGGTGACACAGTATAAGTGCTGTCAGCTGCATTCTGAATAAAGGAATGTTTAACTCAATGTTCTTTAGATATAAATGATGGCAATTTACAACACTTCTCACCATGTCTATTGCTGGATAATATATCAAATATCGATTTTTATAACACATCGCCTCGACCAAGTTTAATCTTTGTTAAATATTGATATATCTGCTCTCATTATATCCATACAATGCAATTTCTCATTCTCTAATCAATGCTAGAGGGAAAACAAGGAGAAAAAAGAGATGATTTTTCCCCTGTGCTGTCAGCTGCATTCTGAATAAAGGAATGTTTAGCTCAATGTTGTTTAGATATAAATGATGGTAATTTACAACACTTCTCGCCATGTCTATTGCTGGATAATATATCAAATATCAATTTTTATAACATATTGCCTCAATCAAGTTTAATTTTTGTTAAATATTGATATATCTGCTCTCATTATATCCATACAATGCCATTCCTCACTCTCTAATCAATGCTAGAGGGAAAACAAGGAGAAAAAAGAGATGATTTTTCCCCTTTGCCATCCCCTGCCTCTACTGTATTATGGGATCTCCGATTTGCTTATGGTTACAATAAAATTTATATAAATCATTATTTATTCTTACTTCCGTATTTTTCGGCCTATTATCTGCGGATTATGTGCTAAAAAAGTCCCAAATATTTTGCTGCTTGTTATAGGCCGGTGCGGATAATCTAACGTTATTTTTCCGTGAGTTGCTAATCAGAATAATCATGAGAAGAGCTAATGTTCCTCATATACAACAACAGATGGCACCAGTGGATTTCAACAATGTAGGGGAAACATGGGAGGTTTAACAGGCTTTTTACAAAAATATTTTTCTATTTTTTTCTAAACATAATAAAATTTCGGTATTGACATTATTTGATAGCTTATAATGTTTGGCAACATTTTGAACTATTTTTTTCTATTTAAATTATAAATTATCTTTTTGAGTAATGTTTTTTCAAGAGTGTAGAAACCGGGTCAAACCTCCCTACTTGAGGGAGGTTTGACCCACTATGAGGGAGGTTGGACCTGCAGGAATTGGATGTTATTAAAAATCTTACAGCAATAATTAAATGTATAAAGAAATGCTACTACAAGCTACAGGCAATAATTATGAGTAGAAAATACCAAAAATGTGAATTCATTGAACTTGTAGATGGGATATAGTAGATTCGGAGGAAAAGGGAAGATTCGTGAAACTTGCAGATGTTGATAGAAATGCTGATGGTAGATGGATTAGAAGATGCAGCTGAAGCCAAATTTGTAACATCCAGATCTGGTCTATTTGTGACATAAGAAGCAAAAAAATCAGATTCAGGAAAAATATCTGAATTTAAAGGGCAGATTGCAATACAAGCAAATCTGCTGTTGCACTCTTCCTTCCCAGGTAGCACAGCAATATCGGCCAATATCGGGAACAGCGATTTCGCAATATCGGTCAATATCGGTATACCGATATTGGCCGATATTGCATGGCAAACTTTTTTTCCAATATTGGCCTATATCGGCACCCAATACCGGCCGATATCGGCGAACGCCGGACCGGCCGATATCGGGACCCAATACCGGCCGATATCGGCGGACGCCGGACCGGCCAATATCGGTGAGTGCCGGACCGGCCAATATCGGGGAACGCCGGACCGGTCGATATTGGTTAAAACTGGATTCGACACTATAAAATAGCAAAGCTTTCTTTTTTCAATATAGAGAGATATTGATTACCTGTCTTGACATAGTATTGGTAATAAATATCTCTTTATATTAGTGAAAAAAAGTTTGCCATTTTATATTGATGAATCCAGGTTTGAAAACATATGCATATAAATATATATTTTTTAACTATTTCAAATATTTTTTTTTTTTTTTTTTTTGCTATGATAGAAATATATATTTATATATTGTTTATATGGAAAATCATAGCTAAGTTCACTGCCATGATAATGTAAAAAATATTTAAAAGGGAAATTTTTCATGATTATGTTGAAAGTGATTGCTCTGAAATAACCCAAAAATTTTGGGGAATTTTTTTTCTTTTATTAAAAGGTAGCTTTTTACGAAAATTCAAATGCCATTTATAAAATAATTTATTCAAATATTTTATACATTCTAATGTTTTTTTAATTTTTTCTTTTCATGTTCAGTATTGTTCGTAAAAATATTGTGTAAAATTAATAATTATACTTCTCTCATTATAAGTGTCATATGCAAAATTATATCTATAATAAAAATTTATGGAAATGGTAAAGTTGAAAAGTGTTATATTGTATTATTTGAATAAAATAACTTTTATTACCATATAAGCAATTTTGATAATTTTTTTCCATATAATCAATAAAAATATTCAACATATTACAATAAAAAAAAATATTTAACTGAAATGATTTATTCTTTTCTGCCTTTACCATAAATATAGATGTTCAAATTTGTTTAACTGTATTGATGTATAAACTTTGCAAGGAAAAAAAAAAAACTAGTAAAAGTTAGTCAAAAACTATGTTAAGGGGACACAGTACCCTTTATACTTTTTCAATTTTGAATAATACCGTAATATCTGTAGTGACATTATATTTAATACTATAAAGCAAATTAAATTTCATATAATTTAAAAAAAAAGAAAAATCTTACTTATTTCTATTTAACTAAAATTTAAATTAAAAAAAAATTTTTTTAATCCCAACTGATTTTTTAAATATCAATATTTTTCGTTTCAAAATTTTTTCCCCACATTCCTTAGATTATACTACATAAAACTGTGCCATGGATTTTTAGATGTATGGGATATTACATTTAATATAAATCATTTTCTCTTTTGTATAATAAAAAATCATGGAAATTCAACAAACTCATCATTGAAATTACAGAAATTTCTGAAGCAAAAAATATTCATATTTAAAAAAGTAGTAGAGATTTTTAAAAAGTTAAAAATTATTCAAAAAATTTCAATTTTAATTAAATAGACATTTCTGTAAGATTAAATATATATATATATTTCCATTATAGTATTAAACATAATGCCACCACAGATATTACAATACTATTGAAAACTAAAAAATAGTTTAAAAGGTACTGTGTCCTCTTAAGTTACATATGCAAAATTCTACCTTTGTTGTTTTTTCAAACTTAACCAGGGATGTAGTGGAAGGTATACGGGGGTATACGTCGTATACCCTCTGGATTTTTTTAAGGAACACCGTATACCCTCTGTTTCTCAAGAAAGCTATAGTATATATGCATGAGGGTATACTCTCTGCCTTGAGCGTATACCCTCTGCTTAGAACGTATACCCACTGTTTTTTTTACGACTACACCACTGAACTTAACTTTTATTTATTATTCCAACCCAATTAACTCAGAAGAAAATTTATATTTTATCTGTATGGCCATCATCCTGAATCAGAGACTTACCGATTTTATAGTGTTGGAAGATGAATACTCTCTTTCTTATGTTCACTCTACATTCTGGTGGTTTCTCTTTTTTTTTCTTACCAATGTTCAACGTTCTACATTGAAACATTAACTTTTTGAAAAACTCATAAGTAAATGCTACTTTCCTCATTAAAAATTCATATGTAAAATTATGTCCGTAATACCAATTTGTGGTTATAGTGAGGTTGAAAAATTGAATATTTAAAAAATCAATTCATCATAAGCAGATTTCCATATTTTATTTTCACATAATCAATAAACACTCAACCATTATAAAAAAAAAAATAATAAAAATAACGTAGCTGAAATGATTTTTTTTTAATGTCTTTACGATAAACGTTAACATAGTATTTATATGCAGTAGAAGATCTTTATAATGCAAACCAAGACATGCAACATTTTGCGTTATATAGGTCATTTCACACAACATTAAAGCTTACCTTGTAAATATGGCAATATACAAAACAATCGTAGTAGATATTTACATTGCATTCCTTAGGACCAAAAGTTTTGCAGGTTGAAAAATTTTTGCATAATATTGATTATTTCACATATTGTTAAATCGCCTATAAAAATTATCGAAACATGCTGGGACAAAATCAACTCATTGCTTAATCCCAAAATTTTTACATTTAATAACAGCAATATTTTCATTTTAAAAAATTCTGAATTAAGGAGATAAAGATGAAGTAATGTTTGAAATTTAATCCTCTGCATACAATATTTTTGCAATACGGATTACAGGTGCTTCTTAAGTACAAAATTCATTGCTCACATCTCAAAAGCTGTGCATTATATAGGATTATAAAGATCTTCTACTGTATAAATGAAATGTTACCCCCTCTCTCCACCACACCTGAAAAAAAAATTGGTACCTTTTGGTTAGCCGGGCGCCAGTGTTATATTTAAATACACATATCTGTACATATATGTGTATGCGTGTGTACATATATATGTATGTAAATATAACACTGGTGCCCGGCTAACCAAAAAATACAAGCAAAATTTGGTTGAAAAAAGTAATCCACCTGTTGTTTTTTTTATTTATTTAACCAACTTTATTTTAGTTACTCCTACATTAAAAATTAGTAAAACATTAATTTATACTTTATCTTTATACTCCCTTCATTCTGAATGAGAGTCTGATTATACTATTGGGGGATAAACACTTCGATGGGATTTTTTTATTAAATAAACACAACGGCCAGCAAATACTGAGGCAAATATTTATATTATAAGTTTTAATGGCAGTGTAAAATTGAAAGTGCAACTGAAATGACCATTTAAAAAATATGTTACAAACAATGTCAAACTAAGCGAGAAAATCTATTCTGGAACTAAAATTTTTAATAGTAAGTTTATTATTTCTATTTGTAATGTATTCATATGAAGTAAAAATAAAATCTTTCTATTTTTAATGTACATACGTATATTCAAAAAATTTATATTTTATATTTTCAAAGAAAATTTAGCAACAAAAAAGCTCTTATTTGTAAAAAGAAAAAAAAAATCAATTTTTACAGAAAGTTCCCCCCCCCCCCCAACCCTTTTTGTTTATATCTTGCTAAAAATTATACATCCCTACAAAAAGTAGACTAACATGACATTAAGGCTATCTAAATTCCATTTCAGAATTTACAATACCTACTTAAGTTTATGTAAGCAGAAAGAAATTGTGAATGATAGAAGATAGAATTTTTTTTAAATATATTTCAGGTCATTTCCCCAGCCCTCAAAAAACTTAATAGATAAAAAATACTTTGAAAATATCAGAAATTATACAAAGGACAAAATAGCTATTTTCTTTATATGTTTTCTCTTTCGAGTCAGGGAGGGGGGGGGGGGGTGAAGATATAAAATACATTTCAGAAATTCAAATTGATAGATTCTCTCAATTGCACATAAGTAAGGCATTTGAAATAATTAGAAATCTAAAAACTTAGCATTTAAATATCATCATAATTTATATTTCGTTAAAAATTCTAATTTTAGATAGATTTTATATGAGTCAATTTTTATCAACTGTTTTTCTCTAAGATAAAATTTACAAGGTGATTTTAAAAGTTTGTAAATTTATTTTATAAATTGCATTTTATTGAAATATCTTAAACATTGGATACTAGTTTTAAAAATGATAATACAAAAATTAGAAGTCAATTCTTAGAATTTAGATAAAAACTTACCATGTATAACAAATAAAATTTATTAATCACAAAAAAGAATTAAATGTTTTTTTTTTATTTACAAACTATTATTAATCATATTTATTATTTAACAAAAAAATTTTCGACAAATCATCTATTTCTTGTTAGTCATCTTCTTCTCATTTGAAAAGTGTTTCTATCGCTGTCGTCAAATTCTGCAAGCACCTTTCCAATGCAGCTAGAGATAGCAGTGGTTTCTGCTCCTTCAAACTTCATTTCCACACTAGCTAGAAAAGTAAAATGAACAAATCACAATCAGACCAAGTACATTTTTGCTATAACAATTTATAATTTGCTATAGCTTTATTTTTTTTTTATTTCACAAACAAATTTTAAATGGGAGATTTGAATTTATTCACCAAAATTTCAGCATGAAAATTAAATATTTTTACTTTATTATATTAATACAATAGACTCCCTCAAATCTGCACAGCTTGGGACCAGAATTTGAGCGGATTTTTGGTCATTGCTTTCTTTGTTTATATTTTTTAAACAGTAATTCAAATGTAATAATGCAATCCAAATTATAATGAATGCTTACTTATAGTAAAATATTAAAATAATTAAGTAAAATAATAAATTGAAATAATATAAATTAAGATAATTTAAAAATAATTATATTATTAAAAGTAAACGTCAAGTAAATAATAATGCATAATTAAATATACATAATAAAGATTATAATACATTTTTCTTGAATTATTCAACCAAACTTGCCTCATAAAGATAACCTACTAATGCATATCAAAATCATAAAATAAAAAAGTTTTATTTCAGGTTTAGCCAGACTTAATAACCAAAAAAGCTTGATTAATACATAAATATATTTGGTAAGAAGATTGCAATTACCAGTGATATCAACAATATCTAGAATTTTTCAGAAATAAATTTATACTATTTCCTTCATGAACAAGGAAGAGTTCAGTCACATTAACAAGAGTTACATATTGAAATACACATGGAATTATATAAAAATAAAAAAGTCTAATTTTGTCCCTACATCTGAACTGAAAGTTCTATTGTTTACATATTCGATGATGTGCGGATTTGAAGAAGTCTACTGTATCTAATAGTTAGTGCTAAAATCACACAGTACTCACAACTTTATTGTTTAATGGTTTTATAAATCAGAAAACAAAATTGCAAACCAACTACTTAACTTACAAACTGAAAACTTACAATTTTAAAATTTCTCTTCAGTTTTTTTTTCCCTCTTACAAAATTTGAACATAATATTCAAAAAGGCATTTTCAAATTAAAGTGAATTTTCAAAACTAAAATTCTTTTTGAAAATAATAAAAGTAAAAATAGTTTCTAAAAAAGTACACTTTTATAAGCATTCAATGTTTATCTTTAGAATCACACCTAATTTCAAAACTACAATTTATGTCTTAAAAAAAAAAAAAAAAAAAAAAAAAAAATAAATCTGTTACAATGAATTAATTTTACAAAGACCCCAACTATTGAAAAATCACTGCTTTGATGTATTACTTGATAAATAGCATGAATATGTGAATTTATTTAAAATGTATATAATATTTGTTCTACTTATCTTTTAAAATATAGTAACAGGGGAAAATATTATTTAAACTGTTATACAGGATTTCTAAACTATTTTTTATAACATATAATCATAAATTAATTACTATATGTACTCACGTGTAAATAAACACCAAAATTTTAAAGGAATGAAAATAATCCCATTTTATTATCAGTATTTTGGAATAGTTTTCATCAGGGCTGTCTGCCCACCTACCCGCCCCAAAAAACCTGGGTGGGCTTTTTAAAAAAAAACCACAATAAACCCCCCCCAAAAAGCCACATAAAAGTGGATTTTATTGGTTTATACGAGTTTTTTGCTGCACAGTATCATTTATTTTCAATTACTACTTATTTGTTATGATTCTGTTATACATGTAAGATAAAAATTTAATTAAATTTAGGTTTTCAGACATCTTTGTATAAAAAGATAAAAATGATTTGAAGGAACCGCAAAACCCAAACCTCAGCAAATTAAAATTATCCAAAAGGAAAAATGACTATTTTTTATCATTCATTATCTAATATGTAAAAATGAAAATTTGTCCGTCTGTAATTCTATACAAATCATAAGTAAAATTGAAATATTAAATACAGCCACAACTGCAAAAATACATAATACATTATGAACACATTTTCTATGTACTATTAAAAAAAATGAATTATAACCTATACACTATAATCATTTTTCCTACGTAGTCATAAAAAATTAAAAATGCAAGTTCTTTGGATTATATTAATTTGATGAGGGTTGGGTCTTGCAGTTCTTTCAAATCATTTTTAATTTTTATGCAAAGATGTCTGAAAATCTAAATTTAATTCAAATTTTATCTTACATATATAATAGAATCATAACAAGTAAGTAATTAAACATAGTTGGCATTGTTCAAAGAAATGTGCAGCAAAAAACTACAAAGACCCGAAATAAACCAAAAAAACACCCAATAAAACCCGAAAAACCCCCACGGATTGGGCTTTTTAAAAGAAAAAACGTTTTTTTTTTCAGCCCTATTTGATTGCAGAATTCATATTAATCTTCCTTGATTAAAATTAAATTAAGACCAAGATTACTACTGTTATATCTATTATTAAATATTGTTATTCAAATGGATGGGCATGTTATATCTCTCAAATTTTGGGCTTGACTAATGAGAGTATATACGGTAATAAATTATAAACAATGATTTTTTTAAAGACATATTAAAATTAAATAAAATAAATTATCATTAATAATTAAAAATAATCAATAAAAATTAGGAAACTTAATAAATAAAAAGTTATTTTCTATTCATATATATGTATTTTTTTATTGTTCCAAATATTTCATTGTTGCAGTTTCACAGCCACTAAACATATTTTGACGTAAATGGCTTGGTGCATATTAACTGCATTGTTTTTGTAATTCATAAATAGTTGTAATAACAAAGATTATTTGGAGATTTATCACCTTCGGCTAGGTAGAACAAAAATGCCTTAGAATCAATTTATAATGAAGTTCTAAAAATATTAAAATGGCATATTGTCATTGGAAATACACAAGCATAATTTTAATCATTCTAGAATATCAAGAAAAGAGTGAAAAATCAATTACAAAATTCTTTCTTTACATATAAAAACCAAGTTAAATAAAAGAGTGTAAAAATACAACATTGACTGCAATATAGAGACCCATGCTGTGCAGTGGTGTAGTCGTAAAAAAAACAGGGGTATACGCTGAAGGCAGAGCGTATACCCTAGAGTGTATATACTATAGCTGTCTTGAGAAACAGAGGGTATACGGTGTTCCTTAAAAAAATCCAGAAGGTATACGGCATATACCCCCGTGTACCCTCCACTACATCCCTGATGCTGTGTGTGTTAAACTCAATCTTACACCATTTTTGAGGGCATCTCCAGCACACAGCACAGAGGCAGAAGCCCCTCTGTCCCTATGGGCCCACACAAGCCAGGAAATATATGTATGATTGATTAAAAAACTGACATGTTTCAATATAATACAGTAGACTCCTTCAAATCCACACAGCTTGGGACCAGATGTTGTGCGGATTTCTGGCCATTGCTTTGTTTACATTTTTTAAACAGTAATTTTAATGCAATCAAAATTATAATGAATGATTGTGATATTGTAAAATATTAAAATAATTAAGTAAAGTAATGAACTAAAAGGATAAAAAGTAAGATAATTTAAAAACTGATTAAAATATTAAAAGCAAAGTTCAAGTAAATAATTAATAATGCATATTTGAATATGCACAAAAAAAATGAGATCATTTTCCTTCAATTATTCAATTTGAGGGAGTCTACTGTATTAACAAACTTTATTTTTACACAAAAAGCATCTTATACACTTTTAATTCTTCAATACCAATCGACAAATTTTTTCTCCTTGTAAATATTACTTAATCACTAAAATTGGAGGTTGAAAAAATAGATGATTTTTAAAATGCAAGGTTTAGCATTATACAGAATCTTGAAATCTTGCCCAAGAAGAATTTAACAGGTAGAAACTGCTTATTCATAAAACTTAAATTGGTACTTTTCAGGTAGCCAGGTGTCAGTGTTATATATACAAATTTATATACATACATATATGTAAATATATATATAAGCTCAGAAAAGTCAAAAGTAAAACTAAAAGTAAAATATAAAAATAAAAATAAAATCCATGCGATAAGCGCTACAGCTGCATATAACCACACAGATTATATATAGCACATTATGTTTTAAATGCGTTTGTCGGACCCAGAATCCTGCACCATAAATAAACTAAGTATAACCATAAAACATCCAAGAAATTTAAACAGATATAACCTGAACAAGAAAAAACAACAAAAGGCTGTGGCCTCTTCAGCGGTGGGCATTTTAGAAAGCACAGCAATGTTTCAGATTAATTACAATTTACAACAAACTATTATTCAGTAGTGGCAGTGGGTTTCGGCCAGAGTGTCGCAAAGCATAAATCAAATGCATAAAAACAATTGAAAGCATATAGCGAACACTCCCCCACCGGACCCGACGCCACAATAAACAGTGCATCTCGAAGATACAACTGATTCAGAACGTATATGTAATGTATACTGAAACAATAAAATTATTTTACCCAAATCCGAGCAACACAGCCACAAAAAACAATAACTAAATTCCAGTGATCCATAATCTGTCCATAAACGTTCCATGTCTGTTGCCACACAATTGCAGACATCCTTGTAAAACCGTCCAAAAAAGGATTTAGGTTATACAAATCATTAACTGTCAATCGCATAGCAACTCCTCAAAAATGAAGACTGTCTGTAAAACTAGTATATTTATTAATGAAATTCAAAGGTATATTGTTTTTATAATACAAAATGCTGGTTAAATTAAAAAGTTCTTTAAAAAATAAATTTTTATTCGAACAGAGTTTGTAGTAGCGAAAAATCTGACCTATTATGATATTGACGTAAACGCGTTTATGGATATTTGAACTCCAATTAACTAAATGGTTAACTTCAAAATTAAAGTTATCCCGTTTATTATAAATTGATATGTGTATACCGTTTGAAATGTTTATTTTCAAATCAAGATAATCAGCAGCACTATTATTTTCATTTGTTTTTTTCAAAACCAGCATATCAGGATAAATGTTACATGATATCCCCAAAAAATCGCGATCACAGTTCAAAATTATCAAATCATCGATATATCTAAAAGCCAGAAAATTAACATCTTTATTGACACTACAAAATTGAAATTCATAATAAAATAAAAATAAGTTAGCTGCCGTTGAAGAATAACGTGTTCCCATTCCTATTCCATTATTCTGTAAATATATATTTGAACCTGTATAAACATAGTTGTTATATAAACAAAAATTACATAATAATTTAAATAAATTAAAATCTAAATCTGTGTCAGCTATAATTAAATCGACAACCTTTAAAAGGACATCATTTAACCCTGCAATAGGAATGTTTGTGAAAAGATTCTCAAAATCATATGTCTGGACACTTTGTATATCATCTTTAATTAGTTCATTCCTGATCTCATAACTGTTCAAAATAATCCAATACATATTACTATCTTTATACTTAAATTTTAGTATATTTAAAATCTTTTTTAACATTTCCTCAAATTTGCGATTAAATCCGTTTCCAATGCTGTTTACATTACTACAAATAAATCTGTACTTAATTGGTATCTTATGAAATTTAGGTGTTACGAAAAGAAAAAGGAAATGACAAATTTTTTACTTTAGGCAGAGGAATATTAACCTTTTTTGAAAAGGCCAGATGTTTCTTAATCAGTGTCTGAATAGTAGATTTATACAAACTGTAGGTGACATTATTCTTAAGCTCAGTAAATATCATATTAGCATAATAGCTTTTTCAAATAACTGCAAAATTGTTAGATGCTTTATCGACTGAACAAAAAACAAAGGTATTTTTTAATTTCGATATTTCCTTCTCTAAATTTGCATTTATTCTATGGTAAGTGTAATTAGAAGAATCATTCATATATTTTATTTGAAATGATTTAAAATCATCCAATATTTTAAATTTCCATTCACTGAAAAGGGGGATAGGTTTATTGAATTTGTAACTTAAATTGAGTATAAACATATGTAATTCAGATTTGAATAGATTGAAAGATTTTTTTAAATTAATCTTCTTGTTTAATCTAAATTTAGTACCGTATTTCATTAATTGTTTCAATTCATCGTTGGATATAAAACCAAGGTCACCTGTAACTATATGCTTTGCATTTTTATCGTAAAAGGATGATTTCTGAAAATTCCCACATTCTCAAGACAAATTCAAGTAGGAGTCCAAATCCTGTGCAACTTCTCTATAATTAAATAATTTATTACCCAAGGTATTTGTATATTTGTAAGTTGAAATAATAGACACATTTTTAACTGGAAAAATTTCATTGTGTCTGGTAACAATTTTATTTAGATATAAGTTATCAAAACTCTTTTGCTGAAATGTACAAACGAAGTATATTTTATCAGTTTTAAACTCTTGATATTTACCTATTTTATATAATAAAAAGTCCGTTAATAAATCTTTAAACTGTGTGTTATCACTAGTAAACTCTTTAATCTTCTGCTGCAATCTTCGTAAAAGTTTAAATTTTAGACTGAATAAAATAGTTTTAATTTCTTTAATATTGTAATTTTTATTAAAAAGATTGTATAAGTCATGCAATACTATGGCTGGATTTATATTTTTATATTTGACAAACAGTGCTTTATTTGAGTGATTCCCCCTTTTCCCTCTATTGTAAGAAAATGAAGGTTTGTAAACTGATGAAAAGAGATTATAAATACATATTGAACCCTCTGTATGATAGCAAATTTTAGTATTCAACCCATGTGGATATAATGATTTTGTACGCAAAATATAAAAACTTTCACTACGCAATCTAAAAGCGTGATCAAAAACCTGCTCTAAAATTTGTATTCTGACATTTTTAAAACCATGTAAATGGAAATGCTTTATTTCGAAAGATGAACCAGCCACATTTCTTTCAGACAATGATCTATGATTATTGATTCGCTTATGTAGTACATCAGAAGTCTCACCCACATATTTCTGATTTCAAACCAAGCATGTTAACAAATATATAATGTGAGTAATTTTTCAAAAAATATAATTCAAATTAATTGTACTTTTGGCATAAATGTTTTCAGACAAATCCCCATTCGGGCAAGTTTTTCATCTTTTATCTGTACACTTGTTTAATCCCATAATTAATGCAAATTGATGAAAAATATTTTTAAATAATTTTTTCGAGCGAGTATACTCGTTGCAAAATGTAAGGTAAGATAACAACTATGGATACAAGAAAACCAGCTCCGAACCAAACACAATAACAAATGCAACTCGAAATAGCGCTATAGCTGCTTTATAATCGAAATGCCAAATATAAGCTCAGAAAAGTCAAAAGTAAAACTAAAAGTAAAATATAAAAATAAAAATAAAATCCATGCGATAAGCGCTACAGCTGCATATAACCACACAGATTATATATAGCACATTATGTTTTAAATGCGTTTGTCGGACCCAGAATCCTGCACCATAAATAAACTAAGTATAACCATAAAACATCCAAGAAATTTAAACAGATATAACCTGAACAAGAAAAAACAACAAAAGGCTGTGGCCTCTTCAGCGGTGGGCATTTTAGAAAGCACAGCAATGTTTCAGATTAATTACAATTTACAACAAACTATTATTCAGTAGTGGCAGTGGGTTTCGGCCAGAGTGTCGCAAAGCATAAATCAAATGCATAAAAACAATTGAAAGCATATAGCGAACACTCCCCCACCGGACCCGACGCCACAATAAACAGTGCATCTCGAAGATACAACTGATTCAGAACGTATGTGTAATGTATACTGAAACAATAAAATTATTTTACCCAAATCCGAGCAACACAGCCACAAAAAACAATAACTAAATTCCAGTGATCCATAATCTGTCCATAAACGTTCCATGTCTGTTGCCACACAATTGCAGACATCCTTGTAAAACCGTCCAAAAAAGGCTTTAGGTTATACAAATCATTAACTGTCAATCGCATAGCAACTCCTCAAAAATGAAGACTGTCTGTAAAACTAGTATATTTATTAATGAAATTCAAAGGTATATTGTTTTTATAATACAAAATGCTGGTTAAATTAAAAAGTTCTTTAAAAAATAAATTTTTATTCGAACAGAGTTTGTAGTAGCGAAAAATCTGACCTATTATGATATTGACGTAAACGCGTTTATGGATATTTGAACTCCAATTAACTAAATGGTTAACTTCAAAATTAAAGTTATCCCGTTTATTATAAATTGATATGTGTATACCGTTTGAAATGTTTATTTTCAAATCAAGATAATCAGCAGCACTATTATTTTCATTTGTTTTTTTCAAAACCAGCATATCAGGATAAATGTTACATGATATCCCCAAAAAATCGCGATCACAGTTCAAAATTATCAAATCATCGATATATCTAAAAGCCAGAAAATTAACATCTTTATTGACACTACAAAATTGAAATTCATAATAAAATAAAAATAAGTTAGCTGCCGTTGAAGAATAACTTGTTCCCATTCCTATTCCATTATTCTGTAAATATATATTTGAACCTGTATAAACATAGTTGTTATATAAACAAAAATTACATAATAATTTAAATAAATTAAAATCTAAATCTGTGTCAGCTATAATTAAATCGACAACCTTTAAAAGGACATCATTTAACCCTGCAATAGGAATGTTTGTGAAAAGGTTCTCAAAATCATATGTCTGGACACTTTGTATATCATCTTTAATTAGTTCATTCCTGATCTCATAACTGTTCAAAATAATCCAATACATATTACTATCTTTATACTTAAATTTTAGTATATTTAAAATCTTTTTTAACATTTCCTCAAATTTGCGATTAAATCCGTTTCCAATGCTGTTTACATTACTACAAATAAATCTGTACTTAATTGGTATCTTATGAAATTTAGGTGTTACGAAAAGAAAAGGAAATGACAAATTTTTTACTTTAGGCAGAGGAATATTAACCTTTTTTGAAAAGGCCAGATGTTTCTTAATCAGTGTCTGAATAGTAGATTTATACAAACTGTAGGTGACATTATTGTTAAGCTCAGTAAATATATTAGCATAATAGCTTTTTCAAATAACTGCAAAATTGTTAGATGCTTTATCGACTGAACAAAAAACAAAGGTATTTTTTAATTTCGATATTTCCTTCTCTAAATTTGCATTTATTCTATGGTAAGTGTAATTAGAAGAATCATTCATATATTTTATTTGAAGTGATTTAAAATCATCCAATATTCTAAATTTCCATTCATTGAAAAGGGGGATAGGTTTATTGAATTTGTAACTTAAATTGAGTATAAACATATGTAATTCAGATTTGAATAGATTGAAAGATTTTTTTAAAAATTAATCTTCTTGTTTAATCTAAATTTAGTACCGTATTTCATTAATTGTTTCAATTCATCGTTGGATATAAAACCAAGGTCACCTGTAACTATATGCTTTGCATTTTTATCGTAAAAGGATGATTTCTGAAAATTCCCACATTCTCAAGACAAATTCAAGTAGGAGTCCAAATCCTGTGCAACTTCTCTATAATTAAATAATTTATTACCCAAGGTATTTGTATATTTGTAAGTTGAAATAATAGACACATTTTTAACTGGAAAAATTTCATTGTGTCTGGTAACAATTTTATTTAGATATAAGTTATCAAAACTCTTTTGCTGAAATGTACAAACGAAGTATATTTTATCAGTTTTAAACTTTTGATATTTACCTATTTTATATAATAAAAAGTCCGTTAATAAATCTTTAAACTGTGTGTTATCACTAGTAAACTCTTTAATCTTCTGCTGCAATCTTCGTAAAAGTTTAAATTTTAGACTGAATAAAATAGTTTTAATTTCTTTAATATTGTAATTTTTATTAAAAAGATTGTATAAGTCATGCAATACTATGGCTGGATTTATATTTTTATATTTGACAAACAGTGCTTTATTTGAGTGATTCCCCCTTTTCCCTCTATTGTAAGAAAATGAAGGTTTGTAAACTGATGAAAAGAGATTATAAATACATATTGAACCCTCTGTATGATAGCAAATTTTAGTATTCAACCCTTGTGGATATAATGATTTTGTACGCAAAATATAAAAACTTTCACTACGCAATCTAAAAGCGTGATCAAAAACCTGCTCTAAAATTTGTATTCTGACATTTTTAAAACCATGTAAATGGAAATGCTTTATTTCGAAAGATGAACCAGCCACATTTCTTTCAGACAATGATCTATGATTATTGATTCGCTTATGTAGTACATCAGAAGTCTCACCCACATATTTCTGATTTCAAACCAAGCATGTTAACAAATATATAATGTGAGTAATTTTTCAAAAAATATAATTCAAATTAATTGTACTTTTGGCATAAATGTTTTCAGACAAATCCCCATTCGGGCAAGTTTTTCATCTTTTATCTGTACACTTGTTTAATCCCATAATTAATGCAAATTGATGAAAAATATTTTTAAATAATTTTTTCGAGCGAGTATACTCGTTGCAAAATGTAAGGTAAGATAACAATTATGGATACAAGAAAACCAGCTCCGAACCAAACACAATAACAAATGCAACTCGAAATAGCGCTATAGCTGCTTTATAATCGAAATGCCAAATATAAGCTCAGAAAAGTCAAAAGTAAAACTAAAAGTAAAATATAAAAATAAAAATAAAATCCATGCGATAAGCGCTACAGCTGCATATAACCACACAGATTATATATAGCACATTATGTTTTAAATGCGTTTGTCGGACCTAGAATCCTGCACCATAAATAAAATAAGTATAACCATAAAACATCCAAGAAATATAAACAGATATAACCTGAACAAGAAAAAACAACAAAAGGCTGTGGCCTCTTCAGCGGTGGGCATTTTAGAAAGCACAGCAATGTTTCAGATTAATTACAATTTACAACAAACTATTATTCAGCAGTGGCAGTGGGTTTCGGCCAGAGTGTCGCAAAGCATAAATCAAATGCATAAAAACAATTGAAAGCATATAGCGAACACTCCCCCACCGGACCCGACGCCACAATAAACAGTGCATCTCGAAGATACAACTGATTCAGAACGTATGTGTAATGTATACTGAAACAATAAAATTGGGTAAAATAATTTTATTGTTTCAGTATACATTACACATACGTTCTGAATCAGTTGTATCTTCGAGATGCACTGTTTATTGTGGCGTCGGGTCCGGTGGGGGTGTGTTCGCTATATGCTTTCAATTGTTTTTATGCATTTGATTTATGCTTTGCGACACTCTGGCCGAAACCCACTGCCACTACTGAATAATAGTTTGTTGTAAATTGTAATTAATCTGAAACATTGCTGTGCTTTCTAAAATGCCTAATTGTTGTTTTTTCTTGTTCAGGTTATATCTGTTTAAATTTCTTGGATGTTTTATGGTTATACTTAGTTTATTTATGGTGCAGGATTCTGGGTCCGACAAACGCATTTAAAACATAATGTGCTATATATAATCTGTGTGGTTATATGCAGCTGTAGCGCTTATCGCATGGATTTTATTTTTATTTTTATATTTTACTTTTAGTTTTACTTTTGACTTTTCTGAGCTTATATTTGGCATTTCGATTATAAAGCAGCTATAGCGCTATTTCGAGTTGCATTTGTTATTGTGTTTGGTTCGGAGCTGGTTTTCTTGTATCCATAATTGTTATCTTACCTTACATTTTGCAACGAGTATACTCGCTCGAAAAAATTATTTAAAAATATTTTTCATCAATTTGCATTAATTATGGGATTAAACAAGTGTACAGATAAAAGATGAAAAACTTGCCCGAATGGGGATTTGTCTGAAAACATTTATGCCAAAAGTACAATTAATTTGAATTATATTTTTTGAAAAATTACTCACATTATATATTTGTTAACATGCTTGGTTTGAAATCAGAAATATGTGGGTGAGACTTCTGATGTACTACATAAGCGAATCAATAATCATAGATCATTGTCTGAAAGAAATGTGGCTGGTTCATCTTTCGAAATAAAGCATTTCCATTTACATGGTTTTAAAAATGTCAGAATACAAATTTTAGAGCAGGTTTTTGATCACGCTTTTAGATTGCGTAGTGAAAGTTTTTATATTTTGCGTACAAAATCATTATATCCACATGGGTTGAATACTAAAATTTGCTATCATACAGAGGGTTCAATATGTATTTATAATCTCTTTTCATCAGTTTACAAACCTTCATTTTCTTACAATAGAGGGAAAAGGGGGAATCACTCAAATAAAGCACTGTTTGTCAAATATAAAAATATAAATCCAGCCATAGTATTGCATGACTTATACAATCTTTTTAATAAAAATTACAATATTAAAGAAATTAAAACTATTTTATTCAGTCTAAAATTTAAACTTTTACGAAGATTGCAGCAGAAGATTAAAGAGTTTACTAGTGATAACACACAGTTTAAAGATTTATTAACGGACTTTTTATTATATAAAATAGGTAAATATCAAGAGTTTAAAACTGATAAAATATACTTCGTTTGTACATTTCAGCAAAAGAGTTTTGATAACTTATATCTAAATAAAATTGTTACCAGACACAATGAAATTTTTCCAGTTAAAAATGTGTCTATTATTTCAACTTACAAATATACAAATACCTTGGGTAATAAATTATTTAATTATAGAGAAGTTGCACAGGATTTGGACTCCTACTTGAATTTGTCTTGAGAATGTGGGAATTTTCAGAAATCATCCTTTTACGATAAAAATGCAAAGCATATAGTTACAGGTGACCTTGGTTTTATATCCAACGATGAATTGAAACAATTAATGAAATACGGTACTAAATTTAGATTAAACAAGAAGATTAATTTTTTAAAAAATCTTTCAATCTATTCAAATCTGAATTACATATGTTTATACTCAATTTAAGTTACAAATTCAATAAACCTATCCCCCTTTTCAATGAATGGAAATTTAAAATATTGGATGATTTTAAATCATTTTAAATAAAATATATGAATGATTCTTCTAATTACACTTACCATAGAATAAATGCAAATTTAGAGAAGGAAATATCGAAATTAAAAAATACCTTTGTTTTTTGTTCAGTCGATAAAGCATCTAACAATTTTGCAGTTATTTGAAAAAGCTATTATGCTAATATGATATTTACTGAGCTTAACAATAATGTCACCTACAGTTTGTATAAATCTACTATTCAGACACTGATTAAGAAACATCTGGCCTTTTCAAAAAAGGTTAATATTCCTCTGCCTAAAGTAAAAAATTTGTCATTTCCTTTTCTTTTCGTAACACCTAAATTTCATAAGATACCAATTAAGTACAGATTTATTTGTAGTAATGTAAACAGCATTGGAAACGGATTTAATCGCAAATTTGAGGAAATGTTAAAAAAGATTTTAAATATACTAAAATTTTAAGTATAAAGATAGTAATATGTATTGGATTATTTTGAACAGTTATGAGATCAGGAATGAACTAATTAAAGATGATATACAAAGTGTCCAGACATATGATTTTGAGAATCTTTTCACAAACATTCCTATTGCAGGGTTAAATGATGTCCTTTTAAAGGTTGTCGATTTAATTATAGCTGACACAGATTTAGATTTTAATTTATTTAAATTATTATGTAATTTTTGTTTATATAACAACTATGTTTATACAGGTTCAAATATATATTTACAGAATAATGGAATAGGAATGGGAACAAGTTATTCTTCAACGGCAGCTAACTTATTTTTATTTTATTATGAATTTCAATTTTGTAGTGTCAATAAAGATGTTAATTTTCTGGCTTTTAGATATATCGATGATTTGATAATTTTGAACTGTGATCGCGATTTTTTGGGGATATCATGTAACATTTATCCTGATATGCTGGTTTTGAAAAAAACAAATGAAAATAATAGTGCTGCTGATTATCTTGATTTGAAAATAAACATTTCAAACGGTATACACATATCAATTTATAATAAACGGGATAACTTTAATTTTGAAGTTAACCATTTAGTTAATTGGAGTTCAAATATCCATAAACGCGTTTACGTCAATATCATAATAGGTCAGATTTTTCGCTACTACAAACTCTGTTCGAATAAAAATTTATTTTTTAAAGAACTTTTTAATTTAAGCAGCATTTTGTATTATAAAAACAATATACCTTTGAATTTCATTAATAAATATACTAGTTTTACAGACAGTCTTCATTTTTGAGGAGTTGCTATGCGATTGACAGTTAATGATTTGTATAACCTAAAGCCTTTTTTGGACGGTTTTACAAGGATGTCTGCAATTGTGTGGCAACAGACATGGAACGTTTATGGACAGATTATGGATCACTGGAATTTAGTTATTGTTTTTTGTGGCTGTGTTGCTCGGATTTGGGTAAAATAATTTTATTGTTTCAGTATACATTACACATACGTTCTGAATCAGTTGTATCTTCGAGATGCACTGTTTATTGTGGCGTCGGGTCCGGTGGGGGAGTGTTCGCTATATGCTTTCAATTGTTTTTATGCATTTGATTTATGCTTTGCGACACTCTGGCCGAAACCCACTGCCACTACTGAATAATAGTTTGTTGTAAATTGTAATTAATCTGAAACATTGCTGTGCTTTCTAAAATGCCCACCGCTGAAGAGGCCACAGCCTTTTGTTGTTTTTTCTTGTTCAGGTTATATCTGTTTAAATTTCTTGGATGTTTTATGGTTATACTTAGTTTATTTATGGTGCAGGATTCTGGGTCCGACAAACGCATTTAAAACATAATGTGCTAAATATATATATATATATACACACACATAAATATATGTATATATACGTATATTTAACACTGGTGCCCGCCTAACCGAAAAATACCCTTAAATTTTTGGGAAATTTGCATTTATTTATGGTTTCTTAATAGACATCAGATAAATAATAGTGCTTTAACATAGCCATTATAAAATTCATGACAAGAATTCCATAGCATGTGTGATGTGCCAGAAAACTTGGAAAGTTAACGTGGGCGATAAATGCTTAGGATGTTGTTGTTGCAATCTTTTGGTGCTTGGTAAGATGATTTGGTAAATTTAAAAATAAAATATTACAAATAATATAAATATAATATTAATAAAATATAATTAAAATAAAAATTTGGTAAGAAGCTAAAACAGACAACTTTTGACAGTAGAGATGTCATATTCGCCCCATATTGACGCAATTTTTTCGGTTGCCAATTTGGCGTAAACATCAACAACATAATCCGGGTTACCACATCAAGCAAAATAACGACACTTTCGCGCAGGTTAAGTACCTGTTGCCTATATGATATTGGCGACAGGAAAAAATCGCGCCAATGTGGGGCGATTATGACATCTGTGCCCTTTTGACAACATTGCTTACTTTTTTGCCAGTCGTGCCAAGTGGCACAAGATAGGGATCTCTTCCCAAATGATTAAATTTCTGTATATGACTTAATTAAGAACACATTATGCAAATTAAACAAAATAAGGAGTTTAAAGATTTTTTACTGTATTGGTGGTAGGAAGAAGCATTATACAGAATCTTGAAATCTCCCCCCCCCCTCCCCACCAGATAATTTATCAGTAGAAATCTTTTAAAAAAATCTCAAATGATTAAACTTAAATAAGAGGAATCAGCTTTAACAATGTATCAAATTTTTATTTTTGGATGGAGTAAAAAATAAACCAATAAATAAATAAATAACAAAGTGAATATAAAAAGAATAGATAACCTTTGATTGTAATTGTTTGATGACTGATTTTGAGTCTTTTAACGATTTTTATATTTTGAAAATTATGTTCAAAGTAGCAAATATGACAAAAAAAAAAAAAAATTTCTATACTCTCCCTTCCCCTCCCCCTTATAAGGGAAGAAGAAAAAAAAAATTCTCGCATTTTTAAATTAGGATATCTGAAATGTTTATTCCAAATTCTCATAAAAAGGACCTCAAGGTTATATAAATTGCTCACAACTTTAATTGTACTTGTGCCATTTAAGTAAGTAAATCGTTTCAGTTACGTACAATAAAAAATCACGTTTTAATATAAATAATTACTTCAAGAATAAAGTAAACGGACAATTTAATTAATAAATAAACAATGAAAAAGTGTTTTGGTGTTACTTACACGGTTAAATAATATACTGACTCAACCACTAGCAAAAATTCATATGCATTTGTTTACAATCATTAGTGACGAAAATCTTTAAGCATAATATACATTCCGAGACAAGTGTAAATATGATATGAACAGTAAATGCACACTACACAAGAATATGGATAACTAATCAAGTAATAATACCAATGTGAACAAAAAACAATATTTCAAAAATAAGTTTGAATATATGAAATGAGTCTGATTATATGTATTCAATAAACAAAAATTATATGAAATATAAAGAGCACTTACCCGTTTCACATAAAGATGTAACTTTCGGATTTCAAGAATGACACACCTCATTTTTCCATACTACCATCAAAATGTAAATAATTTTCTCGTTTTTTTTTCTATAAAATGGGACAACAAATCTGCAACAGCATACCAGAAAGACGGCGGCGGCCATGTTGGGTAATTGTCTTGTATCTGATTGGTTGGTTGGCTGGCACATACTTGTGATCATTGCTTGTGTCGACGTCGACCGATGTTGCCCGATATTGGCCAATGTGAGTTTTTCTACATGGATTTGCAAAACTTAAAATGTTATTATAATTGTTTCCTGTTTTCTACCTTCCCACAAAAAGTGCAATTTGTGAATAAAAAATTAAAATATTCATGATTCCAGAAGTTTTAATGTTACAAATCCAACATCGGACAACATCGATCAATATTGGCCAATGTCGGTAAACATGACCGGTCTTTGCCGATGCACACCAAGATTGGCCGATATTGGGCAGTATCGGGCCAATACTGCTGTGCTACCTGGGTTAGTCCACACACTGATGAAACTACGATCACCACTCGCACAGGCTTCGAAAAAGTGTTATTTTATTTTATATGCTGCCACCACCGATATAAATATGTGATGTCAGACATGATGTGAGAAGGATTATAAAAAAAGGGCTAAACTTATTCAATTAATATTAAAGAACAGTTTATATACGAATTATTTACAGGTTTATAGGAGGACCCCCTAGAACCTCCCATTGCATATACTTTCTCCGCACAAGACTCAAACCTTTTTCCGGAACACACTCCACTCCCGAAATTCAACCAAAAACACACCAACCTCACTTCTTGAGGTTTTCGCTAGAACTCCTTGTTTCTCTCTGAACCATTTCTTCCAAACGCAGCATACGGAGTTTTCACCTTCCAACAGAGACCCCTTTTCTTATCTGAAAACTACCTTCTCCCGTGTATTTCACAACTCACTAGATAGCCTGGAACTTCTTTGTTTGCCTTGTATGCGTTCTTGAATAGCAAGGGAAGCCAGAATACATTGATACAATGAAGCTTGTTCATACAATAATATCTAACTAAAATAGCTCAAATCAAATTCAAGATAAGAAAAAATATTACTTTAAACCCCGCGTACGCAGAAAGTGATACATATGTAATAGAATTGAATTATAATATCTTGAAGGGACTAAAAACAGTTCTATCAAGTGACTGCAACTTATGACTTGTATGGGATGGTAAAGCTAACAGAATTATCCCATTATCTTTACAAAGTTGTTAACTCTCAACAGATTTCAATTCTATTTAAATTGATTAGAATTACGCATAAAGAAGTGTTTCAAATGAATTTTTATATTATATTCAGTGCATTTGAAATTAAAAACAAGATTTATTTGAATTAAGAACAACATTTCTATTAAAAACTAACTTTTGTACAATTTAAAAGAGTTAGACCATCAAATCAAACTAAACAGAGAGGTTTGACCCGGGCCAAACCTCCCAGAATTGATCTGGGTCAAACCTCGCTTAATAGCCATTTTGGAAAAAAATGTAACACATTAAAATAAAAAGTAAAAGTAAAAAATAAGTATACTATCCTTTAGTATATTAATCTAAGTACACAAACAATTCAGTTTACTTTTATATATGTTAATGACAGATGGTACAGAAGAGAAGAACTTGCACAACAAAAAAAAGTTTTCTGACTGAAAATGATATTGCATGTGATTCCTCCTTGATTCTGCTTGCAAATGGCTAACAGATAAAAACAATATGTTATTCTGCTTGCTACCAAGCTGTCATCTGGTGCTCATCAGCTAAATAAATGTTTAAATATGAAAAGGATAGGGTGGGTCAAACCTCCCCTATGGTCAAACCTCCCTTGTTTCCCCTACTCTAGGAAAATATATTTGACATTTTAGTCCTTAATTAAGCAACGACTCCTTTCCCAACTCAAAGCTGCCCACCATAGAGCAGTACAGAGCACAATCTTGTGATGTAGTGGGAAACATTTGCGGTATCTTAACCTCGAACGCAAAAGGTGATTAGGGTCGATTAATAAAAGTATTGTATGGTGCAGGCTATGAAAAATGTATGTTTAATGAAGTTTTTCAAGTATGCTTTATATTTATTATTTGTTTCTATTATAATAAACTTAAAAATATGACTGTGGTATTAATACCAGAAATATGAAAATTTAATGCGAAATCTATTTTTCTTTATTTTTAAATTATTTCGTAATGTTTGTTTTCTTTAAAAAAATTCCTGAGGATTTGCACATCTATATTAAAAAATAATTTTTTTTCATAAAATATGGTGAATAACTTCAGTAACTGACACCAATCCCATTATGAAAAATCAGTAACTCGATAGAAGCCAATCAGTGTTTGACACTTTACTTGCAAAGATATATAAAAAAAAAAAAAAAAAAAAAAAAATATTTCAAAGAATTCATGCTTTAAAAATACTTTAATCTTTATTATAAAAACAAATTATTTAAACCTTATGTATATATGATATACTACAGATATATGTGTCTTTTTTTTATGTTTTAAATTATTAGTAATGCAAATATCCAATAACTGACATTTATGAACCTGTAACTTAAAAATGGTGTCAGGCCCTGGTAGAACAATTTAAATTTTGATTGTGTTGGCTACAAGATAAATTTAATTTATTGGTGGTATTTTTTTAAACAGTAAAAATAAGAGATTTCAAATTTTTTTTATAAATACCAACAATTAACTCTTCTGTTGATACTGGTGAAATGATATTACTGGAATGAATAACTAACATTTCCCCATTAACCTCTTGGCCTACAGGCTTAATTTCACTAGTGGAGGTCTGTATATTAGGCTATGCAGTGTAACATGTTTGTGTCATAAAACTCGCCTTCAGCCAGTGCCATTGCCACCTAGAGAGACAGCAAATTCCAGTGACGTCAAGCTTAGTAGGTGAGAAAAAATTTCTCAGCAGGTAGGCAACACACAGTGACTCTAGGTGGTAATGACTCTGCGCGTTGTTTATAAAGCGCTGTTTTCGACATTTTATACATTTAAAATAGGAAGGATTATTCAACAATTTAAAATAATGTCAGTATTTTATTTTGATAAATCTAAACTTTGTGTATGCATTTTATTATTTATATCACTTCTAATACTTTTGCCTCCTTCTGATATACAATACTGAACATAAGATATAACTTATCACGTGTCTGGATGCGAGGGTGCTGTGTAATATCTGTTTTTAATTATTATATTTTTTAAAAACCTAACTATTGCTTCGGATTTGGAATGCATTTGTATTCTTTTAAATGATACATTTTACGGCAGATTTTTGCTTTTTATTATTTTATAGAATACATTTTAAAAATAAATTTTTAGTTTGATAGATAAATCTACTGTGCATTATATTTTATTTTAAACAATTAAATTAAATTTTGATACTATAATAAAGATATATAACTTTACTATTATAATTCATTTATTTTACTATTGTAATTCATTTATGTTACTATATTTTAAATTATACAGCTACAAGTTTGACAAAATTTTTAAATATAAATAATAATAGTAGTAAAATCATAAAATATTTATTGTAGTTTAAAGTTTAGTCTCACTATGAAAAATTTTATTGTACTTTGAACTATGATTTGAAGATTAAGTCAACGACATTTCATTTGGCATAATATTTTTGTTGTTACAGTTTTAGAATAAATACTAATAATAGTCAGATATGAAATTTAGTCTAATTTCTTTAAAATAAAATTAAACGTCGTTAAATAATGAATATTTTAGTGATGCAATTTGTTTATTTTATATTTTTAATTTTACTAAACGCTTTATTTTTAAATTGTTGGTATTTTAATTTACAAATTTTAATTTTGGATATATTTTAAAATTTAAAAATTTATCGAATGTAAATAAAATTCATTAGTTTATATGTACATAAAATTTATTTTGAGTTTATTGCCAATTTATATGGATTAACTTCTAAAGATTTAAGTTATATAAATTATTGAATAAATACAAATAACAGGTTTTTAGTCAGTTAGGCATTTTTGCATTTTTTAATTTTAATAATTAAAGTGAAATAATGCATAATATTATTAAAATTCCTTATTTAATTTAAAATTTAATATTTTAGTTTCGGATTGTAAAAAATTGTCTATAGAATTAATAGTAATAACCATAGCGATATTACTATATGCACTTAGGTATTTTAAGATAATTTATGTTCAACGTTATCAAAAGCAGGTAAAAATATTTGAAGAAAGTGATTAAATAAATACACAAAAAATTTTAAGACTTCATCGAAATAAAAGACTAATCTTATAATAATAAATATCCCCCTACTTAACGGGAACAACACTTTATTAGTTCTATAAATTAATTATAAATGAAGACAAATTAAAAAAATGAATCATTTTCATAAAAAGAAAGAAAGAGGAAAATGAGACTTTCAATAAAAGATTTAAATATTATTTTTAAAAAAAATTATATTTAAACATAAACAATCTTTGAATATTGAATAAATTGAAATTCTAATAATTTTGCAAGCGAAAAAAAAATGTTGAAAATATAAATTTTTTTCACAAAAATATTATTTGTGAAAGTTTTTTTGTCTTTTGGTATAAAATTATTTTTAATAAATTTAAAAATTGGCTTAATTATTTAATTAATTAAAGAATAACCTTTCTTCGAAGGTTTTGCTGACTTTTCAACAACAACAAAAAAGAATCCTATTTTCCCCTGAAAAATCGATTTTAAAATGAACAATCTAGTTCTTTCTTTTCTTTTCTTTTCTTTCTAATGCATTATTTATAATAATTAAAGTATGTTTTACCCTATGCAAAATAAAAATAGTTTTATTTGAAAGGGTATTATTTATCAGAATTTCAGTAAAGTGTAGCAAACCTAAAAAATGATAAATATGTTTCTGTTAAAACTATTCAGTAATGAAGTTGAAGTTATCACCACGATATATAAATATATGTACTTAATAATAGAAATAGTACACCAAATCAATTTCATATTTTATAATTAGATTATATTTAAACATTTCTTCAAAAATTAAACTGAATTTTCAAGCAAAGAAAAAATCAACTGGCAGAAAGGAAAAAAATTCTGTTTTTCAGAACATTGAAAAATTGATTTTAAAATGAACAAGCTGATTTTTTTCACATGCCTTATTTAGAATAATTAAAGAACAATATTTCTCAACGGTTTTGGTGCCTTTTCAACAAAAGAGGGAAAAAAAAATAAAGAAAAGAATCATATTTTTACCCAAAAAATCGATTTTAAAATGAACTACCTAGTTCTTTCTTTCTTTTCTTATCTTTTATGATTCCTTATTTATAATAATTAAAGATTATTTAAACATTTCTTCATAATATTTACGCATTTCTTCAAAAATTTTGCTGCATTTCAATTATAAAAAATGAAGAGAGTGAAAGAAAAAAAAAGGAAAAATTTATGTTTTTCAGATTACCGAACTTTTTATTCTAAAATGAGCAATCTAGTTAAAAATATTTTTATTTCAAAGATATTTTTGAAATTAGTAGTACTTATCACTATGTCAAGAAAATCCAGCAAACATAAAAGTGATGATAAATGTGTTTCATGTTAATTTTTTTTAGTTATAAAGTCTAATTTATATAATCAGTAGCAGTGTATTGATGTACACTCAAGCTTACAATTCCATTATTAGGTCATTTTAAAGCTTACCGGTTTACATAGAAAAACATGGCAATGTTAAACTTTACTTTATCATTGTGATATACAGATTGTTCGCCTCTTGGTGCTGACGTCACCAGCCAGCCAGGGGGCTTTGTGTAAGCAGTTGGTGAACTTTCTTTTTAATATAAACAGTAATAGATTATATATTATACTTGTTTAAACAAATAAAGTTCACGCTTACTTTTCTCAGTAGCGCAGGTTTGGCTTGTTGTAAATAAAGACGAATGACCATCAAATAAATAATGCAGCAACACCTTTCACATAATATATACATTTATCTGGACAAAACAGCAGACATCACCTTTACATAACACAATCAACACTCAACTACAAAGAACATCATATAACATGTTAGAATGTCTATATATTATGAAAACCTATTTCCATGGAAACACGATAGGCCTTCTACCGGCAGAAAAGAAGAGAGATATACGAATCGTTAGGTTACATAAATAAAATAAAAGGAGTATATTACAACACATTGTATTCAAGGTGGCAAGCCTGTGCCCTGTTGTATCAGTTGCATATCACAGACCAATCCTATTCAAATATACAACAATTACTGTGTAGTGAACGACGTACGGAGTGTACGTCATGGTTATGGATTACTAAAATGAGAGGACGTATGTAGCGTACGCCCTGGAGCTCAATGGATTAAGCTAAATTAAATAACCGTAAACTTTGAATCATAGCCCTAATGCATCATAGACATCTTTTAAATTATTTCTACGAGTATAACTTTAAGAAAAAGTTTTGGATGGTTGCATTACAAATAGATTTTAAAAAAGACTTGCTACCTTAATTTTAGAAATAAGATGGATGCCTCAAAAGGGTACTTTTTGTGTTCTCAAAAGTTTCTTCATCATTAAATATGTTTCTGGCCTACTAGTGCTAAATAAATTGACTCCAAAAAAAAAAGTGTAAGTTACCACTAGATGAATTTACTTTAGTAGCGTACAAGAAAATGCGTATATAAGTTATAAAATTAAGAATGAAAATAACTTCATGAATGTGTCAGAAAGTAGCCCATGTGGATTTTAAAAAATTGCAGAAAATGAAAAAAAAAATTCTTAGAAGCCGCGGGGTGCTGGGTTCGAACCCAATCGCGCCTGTCGGCCTAATTGTTCAGTTTTCCGTGGTTTTTTTCGAACCTTGGATTTCCTTGCGTAAATACGGGTTAGGTTCCCTTAGAAAGACACCCCCCCCCTTAGGGCCTATATCCCTCGTGTTGATAATTGGCCATCATAAATAGCCAGCCAGCCAAACATGAAGATTCTCTCAACTTAAGATGATAGATTATAAATTGCTTGCTATAATTCTGGAAAACATGCTAAACAAAAAAAAGATGAGTAACTGGGGTCTTATTACTGCATAGGCAAATTGTGCTTTTGCCAAGCATCCAGAAACTATGTAATAAAAATGTTTGACCGATCCAGGGTCGTTAGGCAACCTGGAAAAATCCGCAAATTTATCAGCAGAAAATAAAAAGAGTAATTTCGATTAAAAAAAAAAGAAAAAATTGAATTTGGATTGAAATATGTAGAGTTCAATGTAATTTTGAAACTGATCGTTCTCAACATCATTTATGGGGAAGAAAGACGCAAATTTTACAAAATTATAAAAGATTAAGCTTTAAAACATTTTAATTACATTCTTTAATTTTAACTTTATTTTAATTTTACAATTTATCACTTGCGACCGGCTAACTAAAAAAGTACCAAAAATTGAGTGCATAATAAAAAAAAAACTGTCGTGTTATTACTATTATTATTTTGTTCTGAAAAAAAGCCCTGACTTTTGAATATTAAACATGTTTTTTTTGCACCAACTGCAGTCTGCTTTTTATTGAAACAAGTTACACACTGTATAAATATAATTTTTTTTTAAATTGCATTGAAAACTTTCCAGAAAAGACCTGGAAAAAATTAAAAGCTGGCCGTCCTGGTTGTGATAGAAAAAGGACCCTGCCATCTCCATTTGTCACTGGCTTGTGAGTGGTCATTGTCGGGCACTGTACGTGTACATAAGAGTATCCAGGGCAATATTTTTCCTGTTGGAAAGAATGGTGTGTTTGTGAATGATAAAATTTTAAAAGAAAATCACGATCAGTTTTACTTTTTATTAATCTGTTAACTCTTTCTTTTTGTAAATTTAACACTGTTTTATTTTTAAATAAATCCCAAAATTGGTAGATGCTCATTAAAAACAATTTTTATGCTTTTTTGTGTATTTTTTAAAAGTGTATTTTCAACCTACAATGTTATAAAGATGCATTTCGATGGAATGTCATTTTGTAAAGTGCCTGTGAAGTGGACTCAATGTTTCCATGGATCGATCCCTGATGTCAAATATATTCCATTAAAATTCAGTGATAAGATTCTGAAAAAAAAAATGTTAGTAGTGTTAGTTTTATTTAACATTTCTCAATTTGTTTATAGTTTTCCAAATGATCCTACAGAAAGACACATGTGGATATTAGCATTTCGTCATAAACATTGGAGTCCTATCGTGACGTATGGTTCTGTTTATTTTAGGGGGGATAAGATTGATTTAACCGGATTGTCTGTCTCAAATGTCAAGCTGAGAGATAATTCTATCGCCATATTTTCCAATGCATCTTCCAAAGGTGAGATAATGGGAATTATTAACCTTACTGAATAATTATACTTTTATTCCAAAATAATACTACGGTGTTTTATTGGCCAATAAAAGCATGTTTACTCATTGACTGATAAGTATCGTCATACTGCTAATAATTTTTTTATCAATAAGAAAAGAGATATTTGACTGTGTATGTCTGTTGGCGACACAGAGTTCCATATATAACAGGAGATCTGCCTTCCTATTTCCTTACATGATTTCTACCAGTCAGCACAGGAAGATACAGTGATTGATAATTTTGCAGGAGTCGATGCATTTTTTTTATTCTTGGAGCCCATTTTGTGAAAAATAGAAGTTAATTTTGTGAATTTTATTATATTTTTGTGAAAAAAAACATTATGTAACGAAAGTTGAAATCAAGTTACTCAAATTCGAACCAAGAGTTTATGAACAAAACATTCTTTAAATCCCCTTGCTAAATTTTTTTGTTTTTCGTGACCTGGTGTTATTTACAAATTACACGTTTTAAAACAGTTTTTATGGAAAAGAATGTTACGTAGGGGGCCTATTTTATTAAAAGGAATTTTATGAAAGGGCCTGTTTTATTAAGTTAATTTTTGTGAAGGGGCCCATTTTATTAAATTTATTTTTGTGAAGGGGACCATTTTATCAAGTTTATTTTTATGAAGGGGCCCATTTTATTAAATTTATTTTTGTAAAAAGGCCCTAAATAGGACCCAAATTTTGTCTGGATCAACCCCTGTTTTGCTTTGCATTCATGGAAAAAAAAAATACGTTCTATCACATCCCCTTACATGATTAGAGAATCCTTCATTATTTTGATAAGTATAGCTTAATGATCGAAGCATAAATTAGGATAATAATAAATGAGAACATTAATATCTAACATTGGCAACGCGGCTATTTTTTACCATTTCCTTGCAAGATTCTGACTGCCGACTCAAAACTCCTGTTATACATGGGGCTCAGTGTTTGACGATGACTAGGGAAATATATCACATTTCAAATTGGATTCTGGATGTCTGGATGAATAAATACAGGTCCAAGAGCACCTGAGACTCAGATTTAAATTTTCTTTATTAAGATTTTTGTTGGACGAAAAGATTTGCATATTTCCCTGATTTTCAAAATTTTCCAGAGGTTTTGAGCAATTTAATCTTTTAGCCTAGTGCGGCAATTTTTATGCGGGATTCATACGGCAAATTTTTAATTTTGTTTTTACAATAAAAAAGTGCCTATTTTGCAGAAAATGAGAAGTTTGTTTTTTTATTGACCGATATCTGTTTGATACCTTATTCGTCCTATCTTATTTGGGCAATTTCAAATCGCAATATTGAATCAATTTATACTGTGTGTGTTTTATAATAAAATAATTTGTGTGGCTTGTAACAAAAAAGGGGGTACTTTTCCACTATGAGAACCTTGGCGTTTAAAAAAAAAGCTTGGCGTAATTTGGGGTTTAGAAAGTGAGATAGGTTGCCAAACGACATAAACAGTTACGAAAATGATAGAATAGATATCCATTTTGCCAAAAATAAGAAGTTTGTTTTTTATTGACCAAATGTCTGTTTTATACCTCATCCATTCAATTTTATTTGTGTAATTTCAAAACGCAATATTGAATTAATTTGTACTATTTGTCTTTTATAATAAAATAATTTGTGTGTAATAATATATATATATATATATATATATACATATATATATATGGTACTTTCCGGTTATACGGACACCATTGTCGCCAAGCGTAATAGTTGGCGTAAAAGGAAAATCACGTGAATTGAAACATTTGAAAAATAAAAGAAAAAACATAGTCGATAGCAAAGTGAGAATTTTAAAACTATAACCAAAATATAAGTAAATCTCAATAAAAGCAAAATATTAAAAATATAAGCAAAAACTATAAGCAAAAATAATTTTAAAAAATATAATCAAATCACAATGTTTCGCATGGTTTACAATAAAAAACCTTTTCACGATCAGGGTTGAAATAATTAGCGTATTTAGCATACATTTTGGCATGATGTCCGTATAACGGAAAAGTACCATATATATATATATATATATATATATATATATATATATATATATATATATATATATATATATATATATATATATATATATATATATATGTATGTATATATATATATATTTATACATATATATATTATTGTATTTTGTATACAATTTACAGTACTTTTATTAGAAGAGTGCGGGTAATAAATCGATAAATACTGTTTCCATTATCATTATTCATTGCATTTATTTCATTTAAAAATACAAACGATTTACCCATTTCTTGTAAGATATATATAATGCATAGATTTAAAATATGTATTTAAATTATGTACTTTTATGTATTTAATTTAAAATACGAAAAATAAATAAATAAATAAATAAATAAGAATGATCAAAAACCGAAATATTTTATTTGAAAATCTCAAAATGTATTTGAAACATTTGATTTTATTGTTTCTAATTTGCACACTGGAAAAAATATAATTTGCTATAGCCCAAAAAGTGTATATATTGCCAAGATTTGTAACCTGGTAATATAAAAGTATCCAATTATTTCCGGTTTGTATGTAAAAGTAGATATATGGCTTCTTCATATTAAATAAATTATGTAAATTTTGAAAAAACTGCTAGTGTATACGAAACAGAGAATAGGTTTCCAGAAAATATGTTGAAAATTTTCTCTCACCAAGGCTATTTTCTCTAACTTGCAAATCCCTGTACTAGAAAAATACCTTTGTTTTCTTTAAATTTTTATCTACAGCAATCCTTTGTCATTTGTTTTGCCTTATTCCATATTTAACGTTAATTTATTTTATGCTCCCTTTATATTAAATTTATCAATTATCTGTTTGATGCTTCTTTAGTTGCATGTCAAACTCTTTCTATAGCTACACATCTAACTCTCGCTATGTTCATTTTTAGTGAGCCCTCCAGAGTGGTCCATTGGCAGTTGAGTAGAAAAAGAATGTCATTTGATGTCTGTCTGTAATTTCAAAAGGTTTACTTATAACTTTTTCTGGTATTAGCATACAGATAAAATAGTGTAAATTGTCCGGGAGAATCATTATGTTTTCATTTTTTCAGTTTCGTATTTGGTGATTTAAAAATACAAATGGTTTCTCGACTTAGTCCCATGAGTCAGATGTAAAGTCTTATGCTTTGGCAACTAGAACAAAAAAAAAAGGATTCTATAAGGATAATAAAGGATTTTTGTGTTCCTCTTGTCGGAGCTTTGTTGTATGAAGGTTTAAAATGGAGGATATTTGGAGAAGTATTTGTTTTACTTATGTGTGTTTAACCCTTTATGCCCCGACGATATTTTAAAGTACCATTAAAATAACTTGTTATAAAATTCATTTAAGACATCGATTAGTAGTAATACAGTTTAGAATGAGTTATAGATACTTTAATTTATCTTGTTTCAAAATCATTATTGGTTGCACAAAAGGAAAATATTTTTTAAAAGATGATTTGTTTTACCTTTGCATCTTTTCAGCTTTCTTGATGTTGAAAGATTGGGGGGGTGGGGGGGGGGTAAGTTCGGAAGTATTTCTATTCTAAGAACATTAAATTTGTATATTTCCTAATTCCACAAAATACTGAAAAAAATATTTTAAATAAATGACTTTAGTAAAATTATAAATATTGCGCAAAATCCCTATAATTTCAAATTTAATTAATTAATTTTAATTAGCAAAATTCTTCTAAAATTTATTAAATATAGCTTCAAAAATTCTCAAAAAATGCTTTAGAAGATGAAAAGAGATGAATAGAGAGAGAGAAAGAAGCTAAATCTTTAGCATAACAACTGTAGCAAGAATAGAACCTCTATATAATTAATTTAATTTACTACATATAAAACAAAAAGAGTAGTTACTTCATTTCGTTACAACTCGACTGTCTTCTGAGTAACTGTTATATACACTGCTCAAAACAATTAAAGGATATTGCAGTTTTAGGTGGATTTTGTATCTGGTAAACTGTTTAGTTGATTGATACATGGTCGACAGACATAGTAGGTTATATGAGAATAAATTACACATGTTTGGCAGAAAAAAATGCATTTTATTGCGCATTTGTGTACTAAAGGAAAAAAACACAATTTGTGCATATGAGAAAAAAAGAATAAGAAAAGGTGTTTTCTTCAAAGAAAATCATTTTCAGTAGGGGGTATGGTTTCCACGGGCGGCCAGCAACGTTGAACACCTTTGAGGCATGGACTCAATGAGGCTATTAATGACGAGTTGGGATATTCTGCCCCACTCTTCCAGAAGAGCTCTTTCCAGTTCTTGGAGAGTTTTTGGGGGTTGTTGGCGGCCAGAAACTCGTCTTCCTAGAGCGTCCGAAACGTGCTCGATTGGATTCATGTCTGGAGAACACGCTGGCCATTCCATTCGAATGATTCCTTCCTCGAAAAGGAAATCCTCCACCAGGTTTGCACGATGTGGCCTGCAGTTATCGTCCATTAAAATGAAGTTATCTCCGATTGCTGCAGCGTAAGGGACTACAATAGGTCTGAGGATCTCATCCCTATATCGGCGACCAGTCAGAGCTCCATCTCGAATGATGTAGAGGTCAGTGCGCCCGTCAATGGAGATGCCACCATACACTAACACTCCTCCACCGCCAAATCTGACACTTTCGTGCACGAACGCAGGATTATTTCTACTGCCACGGTCCCTCCAGATGAAAATACGCCTATTATCCGGATGCACAGAGAAACGGGACTCGTCAGAAAACAGAATATTGCTCCATTCATTTCTCCTCCAGTTGACATGCTCAGTTGCCCACTCCCTGCGGTCGCGACGATGCCTTGATGTTAATCTAACACATACCATCGGTCGGCGAGCATACAGACCTACAGCATGGAGCCGGTTTCGGACAGTCTGAGTTGAAATCGTGGTGCCTGTAGCCGAGCGAAGGTGTTGTTGGAGAAGAGTAGCGTTCATGGTTCGGTGTCTCCGAGCTGTTAACGCTAAATACCGATCTTCATTGGGCGTTGTTGTCCGTCTGCGACCTTGCCCTGGTCTTCGGCCTGCACATCCACTCTCCAAAAAACGGTTCCAGATCCTGGAAATAACACTTTGTGACACTCCAATGGCTTGCGCTACTTCGGCTTGAGTTTGGCCCCCTTCTAACCTACCAACAATTCTCAAAGCTTCTGAATCTGTCAAATGACTTCGCTGAGACATCGTACTCATCGAAACAAAGCAATCACTGAATGCCGATCATCCTTGTCTTCATTCTCTTTTATCCAGTTGAAAGTCAAATTTCATTCGCTGCCGCTGAAGTGACGTTTTTGGCGTCGAACTCAAAATTTGCATACTCCACAGTTTGAAAACCAGAAAAATTTGTATTTGTGATTCTCTTCTTCTATTTTCGGCAAAAAAAATTTCGTTTATATCTTTATTTTATATAAAACTTCAAATATCCTTTAATTGTTTTGAGCAGTGTATTTTAATTCATTTAAGACATCTGCAATAATATGGTAATAAGTATATCATTTTAATAATTTTAAATTACGACACCCTCCTTATCCTCCAAAGCCATTTCCACGACTATGCACGTAACATTGTAGCCCAGAACATTTTTGTTTGGCAAGAAAAGGGAATTTTTCATGCATATTTTCTTGAAACATATTCGCTGGTTTATGTAGACAAGTAGCATTTTCAATATTTATACGATTTATATCGTATGAAAAACCCTTTATCTGTTTTTATGGACAAACCAAAGTAAATTGTAAATAAAAAACTATAATAATAAAATGCTTATATAGATATATACATATACAGTTCATCAGGTTTTTTCGTAGCTGTTTATACCATTTGGCAATAAATTTAATTTTCTAAAGTATGAATTGTGCCAAGCTTGAAAAAGAAGTCAAGGCCCCTATGCTGGAAAAGTGCCCTGATTTTATAGTTATAGCTAAGATTAATAGCCATGGTATGGGCAATGCCTGAAAGGTCTGCTATTATATATACAGTATAACATCTTTCATCCAGACATCTCTTAATCAGAAATTGTAATTTTAAAAAAATCATAGTCATTGTTTTCGGTAATTTACAACAGATAGCGCACTGCATAAAATGAATGGAATTATATATATATTTTTTAGAGGATTTTTAATTAAATTTCGCAATGTTTTTCAATTATCAAGTTCATTGCATTTTTGCATTGCCATATTAATGAAATATATTAGTATTTTTATTTATCTAAATGCATTCTTGTTTCAAAACTTCTGTAGTGCAGAATTTTCTAAAATCCGTAATCACCGTAATCGCGATAATTCCGAATTAAAGAAGTTATTACTGTATTATGTAATTGATTCTGTTAAAGTCATAGGTAAATCACTAATATTAAAAACTGGAGTTAAGTGCTTGTAAAGTATCAGACTATTAATAGGAAGAATGATATAACCCTGTAACAGTTTTTAAAAAAAATGTTTGTACATGGCTCAACTGAAGGAATTCCAGCACATAAGAGTTCATTATAATGCTTCTAGTAAATATTTTGCTTTTGAACATTTAGCAAAACGTGACTTACACCTCTTTTTTTAACTGGTTCATTTATTACAATTTTATATATTAAAAAAAATTATTACAGTCATTTTTAGGATTTCGTTCATCTCACGAAACCCTTATGATGTCGCTTTTCTGTCAATCCGTCGGTCCGTCACAGCCTCATACCCGGAAACTATTTAAGTTACAGACTTTTTTTTTATATGTAGAGTTGAATACCTCCTGACTTTGCCAAAATCATAAAATTAAAAGTTCTGTTATTTTAATTAAATGAATTAATATAATGACATCAATTCATTTTCTCGATTTCAAAACACAATCATAGTTTCAAGCATCTTTTTGTGAGTTCGGTACTCCTGTGGTATAGCCATGGGGCTATGAAGATTAAAGGAGACGACATAAGTGACGTCACTTGAAGCTGTTCCTACCCCCCCCCCCTTCTTCCGCCAAATTTTACCACGGTGAACTGCGCTGTGAGTCAGTTTCTTCTCGCTGTGCAAATCAACTACAGTGAAAGTTAAATATGTGCACGCCGGAGAGGAGGAAAGAACTCCTCTTTCGTCTTCAACGCTCTCCACGGTGCTAGATTGATATGTCGTCTCCTTTTAATCTTCATAGCTCCATGGATAGAGCGTGTTATTTTTAACAGAAAGAACCCGGGTTCGAACCATGTCGGTAGAAGTTGAAATTTTCAATATTTTACATTTAATTGTCCGATGGATTTAATTAAAAGAAACTTCATATTTTTTAGCTATTTTACGGGTTTATATTATTTTTATTTTTTGCAGAATTGAACGTGTCATGGTTTTATGACCACTTTTCAACTTCATAAATGTTTAATTTATTTTACAAAAATTATAAATTAATAAATTATTCTGGATTATAAAGTAAAATATAAGTAAATCGATTAAATATATTTCAGTTTTTTAAATAAATTACTTGTACAATAAATTTATTTCATTTTGTTTTTTAAACTATCTTTACCTTTATACTTATTTTTTATTATGTTTCTCAAATAGCTCAAATAATTAAAAGGGGAATTCAAAATATTTTTAATTATTAATGAAAAAATTTCTTTAGAATGTTATTTTGAAGTGTTTTTAGGTGTTATTTCAAAATAAAATATCGTTGACATTTTTTGGTGCTGCCATCTATAGGAAAAACATGTAACGCATAGTACGCGTTATATTTCAAGAGACGTTGTTTAATTAAATATAATGGTGCTGCCATTTATGTAAGATTTTAATAATTATAAATTAGCATCTTTGATTATAAATTTAAGGATAAAATGTTTTAAAAGACATATTAAATGAAACCCTCTGTGCAGTCTGTGATCACACTTACGCACTTGTTCAATTGTCATCTCGTATGTTTTTTATTTTTTCTATTTTCATATTTCAGTCTTTCAAGTTTCTCTATATCAAGTACTTTTATTTTCTTAATTCATGCCTTTTCTCTGCAAAATGGAAAATTGTTATTCTTTAAATATTGTAAATAGTGACAACAATTATTAACATATTCAAAAACTAGCAAATTTAACTCTTTCTTTTGTTGTTACTCTATATGAATTAACCGATAGCTTATATTATTTATTAACTATTTATACTTTTTATTAAGGGAAATTCACCGTAATTTGAGTTTATAGCAAATTTAAATGTTTTAGCAATCATTCTGTTTGAAATTAGTTTTATCTCATTTAAAAATTAAGGCAATCTTATGATATAATTTCATTTAAAGTTATTGATTATACTGCAATTCTATGAAATTTTTAAAATAAAATATTATGTTTATCTTAAAAAATGAATTTCACTATGCTTTAAACTTATTAATGCATTACTCGTATTAATTAGTAGGAGGCTTATTTCAAAAGAAAATTAAAAAATATTATCTATCTATACATTTTAATAAAAAGCATTTTCTAAATTGGCAGATAGATTTTTATTACAAAGAATAACTAATTTCATAATTAGACGTTATAAAATATAATCAGTATTTTATAAACAGATTTAAATTAGCTACTTACTTTATCAATTGATATCCAAACAAAGAATGGCATTTGTTTAGAATGCATTTGTCTCTAAGCACCTAGGTAGCTGTTTTTTATTCTTCTTTATTTATCAAAATGGCTAATGGAACATAAAACATGAAGACGCGTGCGCAGAAAGTAGTTTACGGAAAAGTTGAAACTTCGCAACAATATTACACGAATTATTGCTGTAATTGATGTGGGACATAAAGAAATCCGAAAGTCGGGTAAAATATGCGAAATGTTTCAGGAGAATTTCTTAAAACGTTCCGAATTTTTTTTACAGTGTAGCGCCTCAAATTCACTATAATGAACTGGCTTATTCCATGTTTCTTTTTCTCAGTGACTTCTACTGTTTTACTCATCAGTCATTTTCATGCTGTTTGTGCTTATTGATTGATAGGCTTTTAAATGAGAAGGTGTTTAAGAACCTTTTTCTTTCTCCATAAAGTTTAAAAATGAGTATAATTTTTAATATGTTAAAAAAAATATCTGAATTTGGTTTTCTACATTGATTTAAGTTTTACTGTGAGAAGCTAATTTGCGCTTAAATATGTTTTTGATTAGGTAACTATAAAATGTGATAGATTAATGTAGTTTCATTTATTGCAGATACATAAAGCCATAGTTACAGAGAAAAAGTCACTTTGATATCCATGTTTTCATTCAGAGCTCATAAAAATATTGAAAATGTGAAATATGGAATGAATTATTTCATTACAAGAGAGCTTTGGTAAAGAATCTTCTAACTTGCTCCAAACAAAATCCTTTGTTTGGGAAGTGTACAATGAGAATTTCTCTGAAAAGCGTAATTTGAAACAACATCTGTTAATTCATTCTGGTAAGAAACCTTTTAAGTGTGAAATATGCAACAAGAAATTCTTTTGAGCAGTCATCTGTTAATGCATACTGGTGAAAAACCTTTTATTTGTGAGATATGCAACAAGAAATTCTCTCAAAAGAATATTTTAAGCATGCATCTGTTAATGCACACTGGAGAGAAAGCTCTTGTATGTGAGATATGCAACAAGAAATTCTCTCGTAAGTCTAATTTAAGCAGGCATCTGTTAATTCATACTGGTGAGAAACCTTTTGTGTGTGAAATATGCTACAAGAAATATTCTCATATGTGTAATTTGCGCAGGCATCTGTTAATTCATACTGGTGAGAAACCTTTTATTTGTGAGATATGCAACAAGAAATTCGCTCAAAAGAATATTTTAAGCATGCATCTGTTAATGCACACTGGCGAGAAAGCTTTTGTTTGTGAGGTATGCAACAAGAAATTCTCTCAAAAGGGTAATTTAAAATCACATATGTTAATTCATACTGGTGAGAAACGTTTTATTTGTGAGATATGCAACAAGAAATTCGCTCAAAAGAAAACTTTAAGAATGCATCTGTTAATGCACACTGGCGAGAAAGCTTTTGTTTGTGAGGTATGCAACAAGAAATTTTCTCGAAAGAGTGATTTAATCAGGCATCTGTTAATTCATACTGGTGAGAAATCTTTTGTATGTGAGATATGCAACAAGAAATTCGCTCAAAAGAATATTTTAAGCATGCATCTGCTAATGCACACCTGCGAGAAAGCTTTTGTTTGTGAGGTATGCAACAAGAAATTCTCTCAAAAGAGTAATTTAAAATCACATATGTTAATTCATACTGGTGAGAAACGTTTTATTTGTGAGATATGCAACAAGAAATTCGCTCAAAAGAATACTTTAAGAATGCATCTGTTAATGCACACTGGCGAGAAAGCTTTTGTTCGTGAGGTATGCAACAAGAAATTCTCTTAAAAGAGTAGTTTAAAATCACATCTGTTATTTCATAGTGGTGAGAAATCTTTTGTATGTGAGATATGCAACAAGAAATTCTCTCATAAGTCTAATTTAGGAAGACATCTGTTAACTCATACTGGTGAGAAACCTTTTGTGTGTGAAATATGCAACAAGAAATGCTCTCAAAAGAGTAGTTTAAAATCATATTTGTTAATTCATACTGGTGAGAATCCTTTTGTGTGAGATAAACAATTTTTTTTTGTAATCTAAGTGTTAATTTGTTATTTGCTGTTAACCAACTTTTTTAATAGGATCAACGACATATTCTAGTATTAATAAAGTGTCATTTCATGTCAAATATTACAGTCAGTTAATAGAGTAGTTTAAAATCACATCTGTTAATTCATATTGGTGAGAAACCGTTTGTGTGTGAGATTTGCATCACGAAATTCTCTTGGAAGAATGCTCTAGGGAAACATTAGTTGATTCATGCGGATGAGTAACTTCTTATGTTTTAGATAATGTAATGCGAAGTTTTCAAGAAACACTGATCTAAGTTTATCTAAGCTCTCATAATTTGAGATGTGCTATCAACTAACTTCGTATTAATTCTTTTATAGAAACCTTGTCATAATTTAGTCGTATGGAAATGCGATTTCTTGTCAAACACAAAAAAATTACTAACATGAATAATTGGTCTCTTAAAATTTTCTAATTTTAAACTTCTTATTTGTGTTTTAATAAACAATGTATTTTGTATTACACTATTTTATTTTTCATTTCTGTATATATTAAACGAATTACTCAATGTATGTTTTAAGTGGTATAAATGTTAAAACTGCATGTGTTTTTGATGTGCTGATTCTTATTTCATAAGTTAATAAGTCTGATGATTTTAAAAACATAAATAAAGCTTGCTAGAAAGTGTTTTAATATTTTTCTTTTCTCGTCAGGTATTTTTAACAAAGAAAATACCCAAATTTTATTATGATGTCATTACTAATAATGTATAGTTACGTTTTAAGTTGCTTATTATCAAGTCTTGGCATCATTCATATTCAGGTAGTTATGATAATTAAATGTTTCAAAAATTATATGCAATGCTTTAATATCTACAAGCTACTCCGTAGAATCATATTGAATTAGTGAAATCAGATATGTATCCATTTGAACTTTACATCTTTTATTCTTCAATGGAAAAGTTAAGTTTCAAAAGATAAGTACTAATGAGCATGCAATATTTTTTGTTAGAAACCTTGTATTCATTATGAATTTCAATGAAGTACAATTTTTTTCAAAAAGATCACATATTTCATGTATTTATCTAATTTTATAAATTTTGTTTTATAATTCATCTTTAATGGCATAGAGAGTGTGTTGGTGTATTCTGAAGATACCACTTTGTTTCACAAAAGCTACAAGATTTGCTAAGAAAATACATCTATGTCAGAAGTTGTGCATCTGGCATACAATTTTTAGATTTTGTTTTAGATTTTTTTTAAAAACTTGTATGCAATTTTTCATGATTCTCACAAAGATAACATTGTGATATTTTACTATTGATTGAAAAACTAGTTTCATTTTTACAGCTTGCTTTCATTTTAACCATGTGGTTATGGACGTGACTGTTACTCATGCACACTTTTGTGTTTTATGTTATACATTGGTTTTTAGAAATTTTAATTGCAATTTTTTAAAATGCGAACTGGTAGATAGTCAAATTAGACCTTACATTTTTTTGTTACTTCCAAATCGATATAATTTAATTTTATAAGTTCAATTTACTTGAGAAGCACTTAAGAAGGTGATATATTTGAATCTGAAAGTATAATATACCAAAGAATTCACTTGTAAATTTTCTTATTACCTTGATAATACTCAAGTTCGAAGTATATCAAATCAGTTTAATGTCATTGACAATGCAGAAAATGTTTGCTTTAATTTGGGTTGAAATAAATAAAATAAAATTAAAGTTTTATTTGATTTGAGACCCAAGCAACTGTAGTCTGCACAGGTGCATGTTGCCGAACGGAGTGGACCTTTCAATTACAACTTTGTTTACTTCGAGGTTTGATTAGAAAACAGACTCGTGAAGCAGGCAAAGATCCATTAGTGTTTAATAAAGAAATATTTTTGTCCTCATAGATGACACTTTTCCATATATGTGCTAATTCGTAATAGCATCTACCTGATTTCTTTACATTTAAATAAAGATAAAATGGTTCAACTTATTTCTTTGAGTAACTTGTATTCTTAGTTATTTAAACTCAAAATCATCTTTTTTGGATGTCTCTGATTCTCAATATTTAATACTTGAAATGTCTTATTCTTCTTATAAAATATGATATATTAGATTTTGTTTAATTTATAACATCTTTTTTGAACAATGTGTAATAGTTATCAGAAGTGAATTTAACTGTTAATATTAATTTTCAATTTTTAACATTTCCCCAACTTTTCTGTACTTTTTTTTAATTAGTCCCCATATCTTTTAGATTATGTATTGAATATTGTAATTAATATCTACAACACAAGGGTGCATGATTTTGGGGTTTAACTTTTGATAATTGATTTTTATGTATTTTTTTAGCGCCTCGAAAATGACCCTCATTTTTAGCCATCACGTCAGGAGTTTTTTGCAAATGGTAAATTTCAATGGTAAAAAGTCAAAATATAGAGAACTTCTGATACTGAAAGATACAGGAAATGGTTGTGTTTCTTAACTTTTGATAACTGATTTTTATATATTTTTTAGTGCTGAATTCGAAAATGACCTTCATTTTTAACCATCAAGTGCAAATCGTAAATTTCAAAGTCCAAAAATAGCAAAATTTTGATACTATAAAATAGATGTGATGGTTGAGTTTTTTAAATTTTTATAATTGATTTCTATGTACTTTTTAGCACTTAATCTGAAAATAACCTTCATTTTTAACCATCACTTAAAAAAATTTCGCGAATTGTAAATTTCAAAGTTAAAAAGTAAAAAAAAATGCAAAAAATCCTGATGTGATGTTAAAAAATGAAGGTCATTTTTGGATTCAGCGCTACAAAATACGTAAGAATCAATTATCAAAAGCTAGATAATTTGACACAACCCAAATTTTGCAGGTTTGTGTAATTAACTTGAATCCCATTAGATATCAGTAGATCCCTCTCCTGCGTGTCAACCTTTGAGTAAATGCCTGACACTTTTTTAACTTTATATCAAATGGAGAATGTTAGTTCAAACTTTTGAAACAATTTTTGTTTTTTTTATTCTTTGTATTAAAGTGTTTAAAAAATAATAATAATAATTTCAAGTTGTCTTCTGCACCCATATTAATACGTATTTATCTTACTTTATAACTTGTAGAACTCTGAGCCTTTTTTACAAGGTATGCATTGTATCTTTTTATGGGGAAGGGTAATTCAGTATCAATCTGTTCACGTACTTTGAAAAGAAACATTTTGTCCATGGGTTGTGTTGAAAATAAATGTTTGCAGTTATTTAAAAATATACGTCAATGGATTAAAGACTTTCAGTCTTGGAGAAATTTGCGAGACTGAAAAAAGTAGGTAAATTTCAATTTTCACATTCTGTCTCAGAAAATTTTAATAGGAAAAGTGAAAGTGCTCACACAAAGTTTTTAATAATAATTAGCAGAATCATCCGACTTTGTTCTAGTTAGTCGTATGGGCTTTCCAGGTAAAATAAATAAAAATGTTACAGCCTACACATACAGTGGTAGTAATTAGCGACTGAAGCGTTCGAACACGCCATCTAGTGGAGGAAAGATATAACATCTCCCTCCAAGAAAATCCCATATAAGTACATTGTATTACAAGTACACTGACGGAAAAAAAATCCAAACACCAAGAAAAAATTATTGTAGAGTAATGAAATTTGGACAATGCATTTGTCTAGTTAACATGTTTAATTGATTAGATTTTCAAGATCACAGGATAATTTAAGCTCCAGAAAATGCATTTCAAATGTGAAAGGCTGTTACATAAACAACCGGTGTAACGCCCAGAATTTTGAATGCAAGCCTGCAAACGTGCATGCATTGTGTCATACAGGTGCCGAATGTCACTTTGTGGAATGGAGGTTCCATGCTTGTTGTACTTGTTGTGTCAATACTGGGACAGTCAGTGCTGGCTGTGGATAATGCTGAAGTGTCCGTCCAATGATATCCCATACGTGTTCAATGGAAGACAGATCTGGTGATCTCGCAAGCCAAGATAACAAGTCGACACTTTATAGAGCACGTTTCGTTACAACAGCGGTATGAGAGCAAGCGTTATACTGTTGGAAAACAACTCCTCCTTGAATACTGTTCATGAATAACAGCATTACAGGTTGAATTACCAGACTGGCGTACAAATTTGCAGTCAATGTGTTTGGGATAACCACGATAATGCTCCTGCTGTCATAGGAAATTTCTCCCTGGACCATGACTCCAGGTGTAGGTCCAATGTGTCTGTGTCGCAGACAGTTTGATTGCAGGCGTTCCCTTTGCTTCCTTCTGACCAACACACGGCCATCACTGGCACTAAGGCAGGATCTGCTTTCATCAGAAAATACAACGGATCTCCACTCCGTCCTGCAATAAGCTCTGGCTTGACACCACTGGCGTTGCAAGCGGCAATGGCTTGGAGTCAGTGAAATGCACGCTACAGGGCGTTTGGCTCGGAGCTGTCCTTGAAGTAACCGATTTCTAACAGTTCGTTGTGTCACTGTGGTACCAACTGCAGCTCGAATTTCTGCCGCAGGCGCAGTACGATGCACCACAGCCGTACGCCGAATACGGCGGTCTTCTCTGTCAGTAGTGCCACGTGGCCGCCCGGAACCCGGTCTTCTTCAGGCAGTACCATCCCTTCAACACTGCTCCCAACAATCATGCGTAGTGGATACCTTCCGGACAAATCTTTCTGCAATATCACGGAAAGAAAACCCACCTTCTCGTAGCCCTATGATAAGACCTTGTTCCAACTCGGTGAGCTGTTGATAAAGGCTTCTTCGTCTTCTTAAAGGCATTCTTGGCTAACATCAAATCAATACGTCAAATTTCGAAGATAAATAACGCTCACGATCTTTACAGCACGCATTTAAAGCAAACCTGATTTGCAAGTTCTGAGTGGCGCTACTAGCACCACACTTATGGGCGAAGCACGAAATTTGAAACGATGTCATCTTTCAGATGTATAAACACGCCTACCAAATTTTGTTTATCTAACACAAGTCTTTCTTGGTGTTACGATTTTTTTCCGTCAGTTTATTTTTAATTTGTTCGGAATGATTATTTTATTTTCAGATTTCATGTGATATTTGTGTTATGTGTCACATGACAAATTAAAATTTATCCTGATTGGAATATATAATGATTTCAAACGCATTTAAAATAAATATTTATTTCAATGGCACTTATAGCATTAAATAAAGGGACAATTTTCCTGAACCGTATGCTGCGATCAGCACTTTTATAAACCGTTTTAAGTCCCAGTAACAAAACTTTATGCATTTGTGCCCCTAAATTTTTAAAACAAGTAGAATAAAAATACCTTCCTTTGACGAAATCATACTAAATCTCTCAGCTTTTTAATAAGAATGCAGGTATTCTTTGGTATATGTGACAGAAAACTATATGATTTTCCTGACAAAACAGTGATTAAAATACAAAAAATGGTGTAGCATTTAGTGAAATTCTATTTCGTATGGTAGTACAAAAAGGGAGTGCATTTTACGTCTCGAAACGAAAATGGGTGTCTCGAGCAGTGGTTACGCTGGACGAGTCTTCCCCGAAAAGTGAAACATTCCGCTCTAATTGGAACACCTTGTAACACTACACATGCATGTGCTTATGGTACAATGATATGTATAAGTTTTCGAAAAAAATGGCTATAGTCATTTTGTATTCAAAGCAGTTTTCAAAACACAAGTGACATCAATCAATTCACACTTCCAGTAAAGGGTGAAGTCAGCTTTTCATTAAAGGATGATGCGGATTACAGAAAAAAACATAAATACAAATGTTTATTAAATTATAAAGATTAATTATTATAAAATAATAATTTTTATAGATAATTATCGTCAGTTTAAGAAGAACAAGTGGCCTCCACTGACATTTTTTCTTGGATATATATAGCGATATAGCAAAAGGAAACTATTGTAATTATTTAAAAAAAAATCTCATTATGGAAATTTTAATATTTTTACATTTTAAGTGCTCTGAATCTATTTTCAGAATTTAAAAACCTATTCCATATGTGTTTATATATGCATGTATGTTTGGTTTTATTTATAAGATCTTCGGAGTCTGTTTTTCATTTTTTTTTACGATTATGTCTGACTGTATCTGTGTAAGTGATTGAACATAATAGAATCAAAACTTTGCTTTCAATTGAGCTCGTATTTGGTGAATATGTTACAGACCACTGTCACAAAAACTGCATAAATTTTCGGAGAAATTGGCTGAAGGGTTTTGAATCTAAACTATTTTTTGATGACTTTGTGATGGTAACTCATAAACATTTTCTCTTACATCTCAATCATTCGTTCAATTAACTTTTTTTATAGCTGACAATTGTGTTATCGTAATTCTGTAATTATGTTTTACATGAACGTGTTTTAATTTAATTTGAATTATTTCCTAAAGAAAATCAAAGGGAAAAAATACATTTTATATATCTGAGAAAGAGTATGGATGTTTATTTAATGCCTATTTTAGAGGAAATATGGCAAAATAGTTACATTTAAAACAATTTAAAGTTTCAATTAGCATGACTATATAAACTCAATTTCAATATTGATTTTAATTAATTGGCCTCAATTTCGGCAAAGATACAAATAAAATTAAAGGAAAAATATGTGATAATTGCATATTTTTGAATAAAAGTGCTCATTTTTATTAGAACATGAGGCCATTTTCACCAGTGGAATCAATTTACTTTAATTTACCTTTATAAAATTAGAATCTAAATGTTTATTTTTACATTAATATTTCTTTGAAAAAATTACTCTGTAAAGTGTTCATAAAACCGAATGGAGTCACTCTACATTTGTTTTTTAATGGAAATTTATATTTTCTTTCATAAAATTAGATCTATAATGATTAATGTGAAAATGATATTATTTTCTAGGCATTTTAAGTTGTGATGTTTTGTTAGAAAAAAAGAAAGAACTTACTCTCTGTATAACATAAATAGTAAAAAATGTTAACATTGCATCTAAATTATTAGAACACTTTGGCATAAGTTATAATTGTAGTATAAAAATAAAATAGGAGGTAAAACATTGTAACCATTTCTGTACAATCAGTTTGACCACGAATTTCTTTCTTGAAACTGAAATGTGTATATTATATATATTTTAATTTCATATAGATTTAAATGCACTTACAGTAATCTTTTTAATTATATATATAAAAAAAAATCTCATCATCTTTTCAGAATGATTTAAATTTAATATATCAAATTATAATGAAAGAATCTTAATTTTTATTGACGTAATATTATTGGCCATAAGCAGTTTCTTTTTGTAGCAACAAGAAACAAAGACTTGCATTAGAAAGTGAAAAAAGAGATTTATACAATGATTAACTATGACAGGCAGGTGTTAGGGTAGAGTATATGAGGTATATGATGTATAAATTAAAAAGCTCTGTATGCCCTCTGTTTCTCAAATAAAGCTATAGCGCATACTCTGATCATGAACGTTAATAACTAGTGTATGACCTCTGGCGTTTTTATGATTACAATACTGATGGTAAGTGGTTGAAAAGAGCCGTATAGAGGGATTTGATATATTTTTTAATTTTAGTCGGGATCTAAACTGTATGCATATTAAATTTGGTTGAAATCTGTAAAAAACTATAGATTTGTATGTATGTTTTCTTTTATTTCTGCAATCCGTATCATCTTTTATGAAAAGCTGACTTCACCCTTTACTTGAAGTGTGAATTTATCGATATCACCTGTGTTTTCAACATTGTTTTGAATATAAATTATCTACTGCCTTTTTTTCCTCCCACTTACACATATCATCGTACCATAACTACATGCATGTGTAGTGTTACAAAGTGTCCCGATTTGCGCGGGATGTCCTACTTTACAGGGAGTCCGAGGTCTGTCCGCGTAAGCACTGCTCGAGACATCAAAAGTCCCGCTTTTTACCATGCACAATTTTTACCTATATTTTTTCCGTTTAGTACCGTGCTATTCATTATAATGTTTGTGTAAAACTTAATGCAGTAAAACCTGTGAAGATAGAACCAATCTATAAAGAAAATTTTTATAGCTCTTTCCAAAGGAACAAATTACAAATCTCTCTGCTTAGGCGGAAACCTGCCTAAAAGGAAATTTTTTACAGTTCCTAGCAATTCTGTTTTTAAAAGTTTTGCTGCCAGTCCACTGGACAGTTGCAAGCAAAATGGTGTATTTCCCCATTCCAGCAAAATTTAGTCAAAAGCGTTAAAGCCATTTTTTAGATAATCGTAGCTTGACCCGTTGTGACCAGAAATGAACCAATGATCAAATTTTCTCAAACATATGACTTTGCCCAATGGTCTTCGCGTAATGTGAAGCGGTAGGATACCAAATTTAGTTAAAATCGTTACAGCCGTTCATTAAATAAAATTAGCTTGACGCTGACCCGTAGTGCCCCCCCCCCATTTCCCTCGAATTAAATTTTCTCAAACATATTACCAGCCCAATAGTCTTCTAATGCCTCAAAACTATAGGACACAAAATTTATTCAAAATCGTTTGACCCATTTTTAGATAAAAATAGCTTGACCGTGACCCAAAATGACCAACTCAAATTTTCTTGAACATGTGACCCAGCCGACAGTGGCGCAGCCACGGGGAGGGTTTGGGGGTTAAAACACCCCCAAGAGCTAAGTAAAATTACTATAATTGACGTTTATATGAATCAAAACCAAAGATAATATTTAAACTTTTTGGCTTTTTTATGAATCCACCGCTTTGTTAAATCAAATTCTATTCAACAAAGTGATTCAATTAAACGGCGGAAATTCTACTTAAAACTGTGAAAGCGTATGCATTGCATGCAGCCATTACATGCATTGGTTTAGTAAAGATTGGTTATTTGGACTAAGTCGCTTTTCGAGACGTCTTATGCTAAAAGAATGGAAAAGAAGCAGATTTCCTGCCACACAGACGCTATGAATTCAAGTATTATATAGTGGGCCGTTTCTGAATTCCATTTCAGTATTTGTTCCATGTTCGAAACAATAATAGACCATCGAATTCCAAAGAAAACATAAAACATACACTTTGTAGATCTCTCTCTGTTTCAAACGCCCTATTTTACGCTTTTTGCTCTCAGTTATATCTAAGACCAAGATTTGCGTACCCAGGTAAAAATCTATGTAAAAATAAGAATTAAGAAAATAGTACTTTTAAGTTATAAAAAGTTGTTTTTGATTAGGATTGAACAAATTATCGCAATCAAGTGTTTATTTCGAACCATTTGTTCCGCAGGGGCTCTGTGATCAAATTTAAAGAATATATTTCATTAGTTGGTAATATATAGCAACGAGTAAATAGTGCTTGGTGTCGGGGAAGCACTACCACCCGTGCCTCCTAGGAAAGAAGCATTGATTGTAATTTCATTGACTTATAGATACATGCCTGGTAAGTATAGAATTTGAAAGGAGAGGTGTTAAATGTAAGATATTTTGTTCGAATTTATAAAAAATACTATCTATAATTATACAAACGAGTCATTTTATACGACTCATGCATTAATTTTAATTAATAAGCAATAAATTAGTTATACATCGATTTACACTTATTTCATTTTAAAGAATGCTACCTGCATATCATCAAAATTATACCAACTGACCCGTCCGGCGTTGCCCGGGCCCACGATAATTACCTCAGTTTTGCATGATTTTATATTTTTAAACATATTTTATATTTCTAAATGGAATTTTCGCTAAAAAAATTTGATTATTGTAGGTAAAAGCATTTTTAATAAGACATTTTCTTGTTTTTTGTTTTTTTTTTTCCCGTAAAGTTGTTTTATAGTTTAAAAAAATAGTCCTTGTTGTCTGAATGCTATAAAATCTTTGTCCGTTATAAATATAACGGTTTTACAGACCGTGGAAAAACACTGATATCTAGTTGTAAAAGAAATTTGTTCTCCTCTCGTTTTTTTTTTCTGTTTTGTGTCGGATTCTTTAAAATAACAACAACAAAAACAAATCTTACTGTCTGAATTCTCTTACTCTATTTTATTTGATTGTAAATGTTTAACTGTATCCAATCCTTCTTTAAAATTTTGTGAAAAAATTTTGCATATTTAGTAGTGAAAACATGAGCCGAAGCCGAGCAAACCCAAGCCGAAACACCTACCTTTTTAGCATTTTCATCGAAATTTTTTCAGATTTTTTAAAATACTTTTATTCATCAGAGCGTTTCGAAATTTTTGTAGGCGTTGTAAATTTGGTCTTCCGAGATGCTCTTAAAAGATTGTGTCGAAATACAGACATTTACTTACTTTTAGCTTAGAAAAAAGATCGTCTTCGAAAGGCGCGAAGTGACGTGCGGTTCTGAATAAATTGTAATTTAGAATGCTTTCAGCTCATTTCACATCTTTAAATCTCTAATTTTTAATAAACTGTTTATGTGTTTATACCCAGAATCTGCATCTTAAGAGTAATAATCTCTATACTAAATTTCTAGTTTATAACGCTAAGAGCTTCAACAAAATCATAATTTAGAACGCTTTTAGGACGTTTTCCGCTCATTTCATCCTTTTAAATTTCGCAATTTTCAAAAATCGTTCTAAGGGATCATTTACTACATGAAAGTAATCGCCGTGCCAAATTCCAAGCTTCTATGCCAAATATCACATAAATCGCAGTTTTAGAATGTTTCTTACTCTTGCATTCTTTTAAATTTTGAATTAAAAAAAAATATTCTGGGCGAGTATTTACGTCTCTTAAGTAATGTAAAATTTCAAGTTTCCATGTAAAATTTCAAGTTTCTAGCCCTAACAGTTCTAAGTATATTATGATTTAGAACATTTTTTAGAGCGTTTTCCACTCATTTCACTCTATTTATACCATAAAAGTAACCACCATGCTGAAAACCAAGCATTCATAACCAACTGTATCGCGCAAATTGCGATTTTAGAACGTTTTTTGCTCTTGCATCCTTTTAAATTTCGAATTTTTGGAAGACTGTTCTTGGTGATCATTTACGTTTCTAGAGTAACTGTAACAAATAAATCGTAATTTAGAACGTTTCCTGTTCCTTTTCATCTTCTAAATTTTTAATTTTTTAGAAACCATTCTTAGTAAGCATTTATATCTTAAAAGAAACCACTAGACAAAATTTCAAATTTCTAGAACCAACAATATACCAGAAAGCAATTTTAGAAAGTTTTTTGTTCCTACACCGCTTTGGAAGTTGTTGTACCGATGTAAAATATAGCCTATGTTGGAGCGGAGATGGTCACCAGCATTTTGCCAACATTATTACGGTTGCACTTCACACTTAAGTAAAACGGAACTATTATGAGATCATTCGTGTGTCTTATTTTGCTGGCGCTCAGCGTTGAAGTTAAGGGCGCTCGATGTACCAAAGAAAGATGATGTCGACGCAACGGCGACAACGGAGTGCAAAGGGTTAAAGTTAAGAACAGGAATTAGGGATGGTCTTGGAATGAAACCCTGTGTACTTTTGATTGAACAAGTGGATTGGAACCCTATTATTTTCTATGCAAAAATTATTTGCTGGACTGTGCTCTTCCATCTCTTAAAGTTTGCCTCATCATTTTTAAACACTTTTTATAAATCTAACCTAGTTTTGTGTTAATTCATTTGTGCATTTTATGTTTTCTAACTCTAATATTATAAACGCAACGCTGTTTAAATGAAATATAGCCAACGTAACTGCGGAAAAAAGCGTTATGATTTGATTAATTAAAAAGATAGATTACATTAAACGGTGATTCATATAAGCGGCGAACACCTTTATCTGAAACTCAAAACCCCCCCTAGAGCCGAATTCTGGCTGCGCCACTGCCAGCCGAATCGTCGAATAGTACCCCAAACTGGTAGGATACAAAATTTAGTCAAAATAGTTTCAGCAGTTTGTTTAGAAAAATTAGCTTGACCCTGACCCATAGTGACCCAAAATGACCCACTAATCAAATTTTGTCGAACAGATAACCAAGCCCAATGGTCTTCTCGCACACCAAAATGTTAGGAAACAAAACTTAGTCAAAATCGTTAGAGCCTTTTTTAGATAAAATTAGCTTGATCCATAGTGACCCAAGAATGATCTACTAATTGAATTTTTTCGGGCACATGACTTAGCTCAATAGTCTTCTCGTAATCGAAAACTATAGGAAATAAAATTTAGTCAAAATCGTTAGCACCGTTTTTTTGATAAAATTGGCTTAAACCTTAGTGATCCAAAAATGACCTACTAAGTGAAGCTTCTCGAACATGTGATCTAGCTTAATGGTCAGCTTGTGCCCTAACATTCAAAATTTAGTCAAAATCGTTTGAGCTTTTTGTAGATACAATTAGCTTGACCCTTACCTATAGTGTCCCAAAATAACCTACTAATCGAATTTTCTCGAACATGTGACCTATTCCAGTGATCGTTTCGAGCCCGAAAACGGTAAGATACAAAATTTAGTCAAATCGGTAGAGCCGTTTTTAAGATAAAATTAACATCACACACACACAATATTTGATCGTATTTTAATATACACTGCTCAAAACAATTAGGGGAGCACATGGTTTTAACGGAATTGCGCAAATATTTACACCGATAAGTAATGTAAAATAAAACATCCATAATTTAAAGTGTTGTAGAAAACAGATAAAGAAGACTTCAGATGTAAATTAAAGTTTATGACGTAAAAAACTAGAAAAAGGAGATAAGTGCAGAAATCGGAATTTTGCAGAAACGTCTGTTTCACTGCCTCACTTGTAAAATTCAACTGCTCAGCTTATGTTTTGAGAAAAGGTGGCTTAAAAATGTCACAACAACATGATTTACCGCAGTCCATGGGTTGGCGTGTTATCTGGACAGTTGAATTTGGGGAAACATAACGAAATGTAGTGGACGCTGTTGGAGTCGCAAAAAGTGTCCATGAAATGCTGTGGAATCGATTCCAAGACACATGGAATGGTAGTCATCGACAAGTGCAAGGTCGATAATGTGCCAACACAGAAACTGACCGATATATTCTGTTAACAGCTCGTCGAGACGGAAGGGGTAATGCTACTCAGCTGCAAACACAGTTGTTCTTGGCCACAGGCCGAACGGTGTCCAGCCAAACAGTCCGAAATAGGCTTCATCAGGGTAGTCTCTATACACGTAAGCCAATGGTCTGTAATCAGTTGACCTCAAACCACTGTGCGGCCTAAAGAAGGTGAGGAACTGAACATCGAATTTGGATGCAACGTTGTTGGAGTCAAATTCTGTTTACAGACGAGTCCCGATTCAGTCTGTATATGACATCTGATGTGTTTTGGCATGGAGAAAAAGAGGCACTCAAAATAATCCCACATTCGTTCGTGAAAGATCACAGTACAGACGAGGTGGGTTGATGCTATTGGCTGGAATCAGCATAGGTGGACGTACGGGCCTGCATATCATTCGGAATGGCACTTTAATGGTCCCAAGTTATACAGACGAGATACTGAGACCTCATGTCGTATTTTCTGTTGCAGCAATTAGAGATTTGTTTTTCCATGCATGATAATGCCAGACTTCATACAGTTCGTCTTGTGGAAAACATGTTTGAAGCTAAAAAAGAATACAGCGTATGGAATGACCAGCATGCTCTCCCGACCTAAATCCGATCGAGCATGTTTGGAACATACTCAGATGACGCATTGCTGCGAGACCGAGGCTTCCATTTACTGTCCGGGACTTGGAGATTGCAATTCTTGAGCAGTGGGACAGTATTCCCCAAAATCTTATCGATAACCTCATCGCATCCATGGAAAACAGGTGTGCAGCAGTCTTAGTTGTTCGAGGAGACCACACGCCATATTAAAAATCTTGCATCATTTCTAAACAATACTTTTTTTTATCATTTACATGAAACCAAATTGTTGACTTAAACCATCTTATCATGTTCTTTTCATCTTTTTAAAGAATAAAAGCAACCTTACAATTTTTTGCGTCTTTTTTCTGTATTGCGCATTGATACACGTGTACTATCCATTTTATGCCCGTACATGGCTGTCTTGCACTGTTCTCTTCACTTTTTTGCTTGCTCCCCTAATTTTTTTGAGCAGTGTAGGATAAATGGCTCCCATATATTAAATAAGTTATATAAATATTGAAAAGAATGCTTGTGTATATAAAAGTGATTAGGTTGCAGAAAATAGGCATGAAAAATTTCTTTCACTCTTAACGTGCCCTTTCCTCTATCTCGCCAAGTCTCCTATACTGAAAAAAATACCATTCCATTGATAAAAGTAATATCATAAACTTACATTTTATCATACTACTGAAAAATACTTTTCTTCATCGAATTTTTGCAATTCATTACAAAATTATGAATATTTCTGTCAATGAATTCATGCAAATTGTTGTGCATGTAAAAAAGACGTTGCCTTTTTATGGAAGAATATTTAATGTGATGCCCGCTCTATGTTTTTCAGAAATGTGATACATACAGGGTCTGTCCAGGAAGTAATGTGACTGAAATTTTCGCGCTAAGCAGAAGGCCAAAGGGACAGAGTTTGTAGGCGGTATGTGCAGCGTAGGCTGTCAGCTGCAGAGTCTAGAGGAATTCAGTTGGCCTAAAGCTTTGCAGCGCCCGAATTGCTCGTAAGCAGACATGTGTTTGAAAATGTCGTTAGATTTTCAGAATGAAGTGGAGAATCGCGCAGCAATACGACATGACGTTTTGTGTAAATATAAACAAATCGGCTACTAAGAGGCTTCCCATGTGACAAGAAGCCTACGAGAAGGATTCTTTGTCCAATGCTTAAGTGTTTAGGTGGCACAAAGCCTTTAAAGAGAGAAGAGAAGACGTCGATGATGAACAATTCGCTGGGCGTCCATCAAGTTCTCAAACTTCAGACAATGTGGCTAAAATTAAAGTACTTTTGGTTTCTAATTCTCGAATGATCGTCCGAATGATTGAGAAGACGTTGGGACTTACAAAATAGATTGTGCATCAAATTTTTACAGAACTTCAAATACAGAAAATTTGTGCAATACTGGTTCCAACACATGCTTCAAAGTGACCTAGCTCCTGCTAAAACACAGCGTCTCACGCTATCCCAACCAGTGTACAGCGTTGATCTGTCACCGCTGTACTCTTTTAATTCTCTTGGTTAAAATCCGGTTTTAAATGTCGCCGTTTTGACAATCTGGTGCACTTGCAGAAAAACGCAACGCGTATTCTGAACAGCATTCCATGTTGAAGGTTTCCAGGGGGGAATAAATGGATAGCATAGTCATTGGTAACGGTGTGTTAATGCAGGAGGGGGCTATTTTGAAGAATATTAAATGTCTCTGAAATTATTTTCTTTTAAATGAATTTTTTGGAATTAATCTAATTCCTTACTGAACAAACCCGTTAGTTTTTACATGAGATTAGAACGTCATTTAAAAAAGAACATTCATTTCTAAACATTGCTGCTTTCTACTTTTAAGTACTTTAATAAAAACTTGTTTTTAAAAACTATTTTAAATTTTCTCTTGTAGTATTAAATTTGGCATGGAAGCCAGTCATAAATTGTTATATTGTAGTTAGTGGTCTGAATCGGACGAAGCCTGGACTGATGCTCGAAGGCGGAGCGCAGACTAGTCCGTCGGCCGGCCTCGGACGAATTTTCATTCACGAAAATTGGGTTGGGCTCGGGTCTCGCATTTTCCTGCATAGCCGGGTTAGATTTCTTTTGTATAGACCGGCCAAGAATAACAGTTAAAATGTCGACTCGGGTCCGAACCAGCCGCATGAATGTAATTATTAGCCAATCCCGACGTATTCAAGCTTCTAAATACTTTCTGTGAGCCTGTGATGGGCTAATCTTTTATTTATTTAGGTTTGTAAAAATTATAGTGATGTTGTACATTTGTTTTGCAAAATCTTTATACATTTAATTTGATTTAATAAGTTAGAGAAATATATTTTCTAAATCTTAATTTTTTCTTTATATAGCTTTAAATTTCTGAATTTCAAGCACCATCTGAAAATAAAATCTACGCACGAATAAATCTGCTTTTTGAATCATCTTAATTTAAGATAATGTTCCTTTAGAAATAGCATGTTTTGTAGATATTTAGTAGGGTCGGGCCAATTATGTTTTTGCACGGGCTAAACTTATAGCTTTTATGGACCGGGCCTGGAAATTTCGGCAATAAATCTAATGGTTTGACAACTACGTCGAGGATGGAGCCTATAGCTTATGTCATATCCCCCATAATGCTTCTGGGGGACCTTTTTCTATTATATCTTTATAACAATATACATATCATATCTGAAAACCTTAAGTTAAATAAATATATTTAAAAGCAGAAATGTTATATCATAAATGAAATCAAATGAATAGAACTTAGAAGCATAACACATTTTATAAAAAAAAATTTTTTAGAGTTTATTTCACTTGAAAAAAATAAATAGAAAGTTATAGCTGTGCTCCACAATCTGAACAAAAATATCTGGAAACTTTCTGTTTTAGAAATCTTCTTGAACGTCTAGAGAAATAGTTCACAAATTTCTTCTGGAACTTCAGGAATGTAAAAAACATGTTTTATCTCATATTTTTCAGCGAACATTTAATCGGTTGCAATTAAGGAAATTGTAACAAATTTAATAACAATTAATATTTGCTACCACACTATAAAACAAAATAGTCGAAAGATTTATAGCTGTAGCAGATGGCTATGTAAACCATTTACACTATTCGTGTAGGAATAGAACGGACATACATGAAGATATATAAGCTTATTTTAAAAGTTCCCTACTAGTTTTTTCTTTATAGAATGCGAGGTTTTTAAACAAATTTAACACCCTTTTTTGGAAACTTCATAAAGTGCGGTAGAAACAATATAACTGCAGTTTGGTTTTAGGAGATGACGAGATGTTTTTATTGATTCTCTTGATTGTGCCGATTGTTTCTCGATGACTTTGGACAACCAAATGCTATTAATATCCTATCCGATTGTATCAAAAATCGTCTGCGGTGGAAAAATAGAGAAAACAAAACTTTTGAAGTTGACTGACACTGACACGACTTTTTTAAATTTCCCTCTGTACTATAATTCCTATTCATTGGCTCAAAGTTGGGCTTTTGTTTTTGTTTAAAATACAGCAAACAATCATCTTCGTGAAAAGTTTCTTGCTTTGACATGCAAAATATTTAAAATCAAATTGGAAATCATGTTGTCTTTGTTATGTAAGGAATATTTTGTTTTAAAGTAAAAAAATTTAGTTGCAAGCGAGCAATATATTTAATACTTTCGGGTTATTTTTAAAAAGAGGCCTTTAGATTTAAAAGTATCTATCCAAACGACCAAAAAAATTTATTTAAATTTTACGAATATATCATTTACGGAAACCTAATAAATATAATTATTTCGGATACTATTGATATTAATATAATTGCCTTTTGCAATAGGCTGCAAATTCTTGAAGACATTCGGGAAATGTGTTACAACAAGATTAAATACACATCATAATTTTACAGTACTTTTTATTTTTTACTTTCTTCTATATACATACCAAAAAAAGATGTAATCGTGAAAATTTGAACTTCTAATTTTTGATGGACTTGCACGATTTCGTATGTCTTGAACAAGATCTGATTATTTTTGGAAAATGTGTGTTTACAGGTGACACAAATTTTGTGGGTGATGTATTTCAAGAACTAATGCACGGAATTTCACCAAACTTCATATTCTGTTACACATCGACATTAACTGGAGCTCAATAGGTTTGGAGGTATATCCAAAGAAACTATAACTTCGTAAAGAAAGTTTACTGCTATAGGGATAATGTAAATGGGTCGAATCAACTTCGTTCCTCAATATATGATGTGCGATAAACAACTTAACAGGAGGAGAACCGGTGATTTTTACTTTTCTTCTCCTCCCGTTCTTTTTGCTTTTCGTCAGCTTTTATTCTGTAATTCTAAATTGAACCACCAATTGAAAGAAGGGAATAAACGCCACTTTATGACACATTCATTTTTCTACACTTTTACATTCTTTAGACGTAGCGCTTAGTTGTGAGTTCGGAGAAAATAAAAAAAACATACGAAGCGAATGGTTTTTGTTATTTTCTTCGAACTTACAATTAAGCGCTACACATCTAAAGAATGTAAAAATGTAGAAAAATGAATGTGTCAAAAAAGTGGCGTTTATTCCCTTCTTCCAATTGGTGGTTCAGTTGTGGACATAAGTAAGAAACTATTTTCAAAATATCAGATAATATTAAAAATTTAAATATCAACTCTTAAATCGCTAAAATATTACTAAAAAATAGAGGTATTATGATTATTTTTTATATCAGTCAATAATACGTATTACAAAACAATATTTAATGTGTGAAAGTTTATTGTTTTTTCGAAATGAGGGAAATTATCTTCTGTTCTTTAAAACAATGTTTTCTAAAAGTACATTTGTACAGATATTCTGAATATACTAATTTCACACATATTTAAAAGGAAATACAACTAAAAATAATTTATATAAATGATATTTTTACATGATTTCTAAAATTACTAACATTGTTACATTATAAATTTAATTATCACCAACCTAAATTCACGCAATTACAAATTTAAGGTAATTAAACAAATGATCAACAAATCCGCAAATTTTTTTATTGTAAAGGTTTTAAGTTAAATAGTTAAGAAAGTAGCACTTATCTTATGAGGAAATAAATACAGGTGTAATTCATTGTTTTGCTTTTGAAGCAAAAAACACTTGGCTAATCAGAAATGAAATCAAAATGTAAAGAAATCAAACAGTTTAGTTTGTATTTGGAAAAGAATCGATACACAGATTTTCGAAAAAATGCAACCTAATCCTACCAGATTCACAAAACGCGGGAAACAGTGGAATGTTTTCATTGTTTGGAACGAGTTCTACAATGAAGGGTAAAGGAAAGTTGACATTTGGCAAATTGATGCCAAAGAAATGATTGATGCATGGGCGTCATTGGCGGCGAAGCAACCGCGGCTGCTCTCAGCCTGTAAAGTTTTTTTCTACCAATCAGATCGAGGAACCAACTTTTTATCCTTCGGCTGAACCCGGACTTCTTTTCTAAAATATATATTCTTTGGTATCTATATCGACCAACAGGTGCCGCTGATATGCTATGCATTTGGCTATATCCGTGATATAGTTATGTCTCGGCGTGCATGGTATTTAATTTCACCAAATTTAGTATGTAAAGTATTTATTCAAAATTACATTGAATTGATTTTGACTTTGCTCAACAGGGACAGGAGGTTATGCTGTCTTTGGTGGTGAAGGTTATAGATGTATCTCAGAGTCTATTGAGTGGAAATGCACCAAGTTCTATGCTCGAAGTTATGTGCTTCACTTTGTAATTGTTGTTATGTAAAAGATATATTTGGTCGCTTATTCGCGGTCGCAGACACCCAACATCCCAACACACTCGGAGAAAATTTGTACATCCAAACACTTTAGTGAGAAAAGCTTTTTCTACACGCTTGCGTGCATGTCCGACGAAATCGTATTCTGTGTTTCCTGTATCGTGTAGTTCGAAGATTGCATGTGCAAATGTTTATATGCGCGTTATTATGGATATTACAGTTACGCTTATACGCTATAGTTTCAATAAGCAATCATTTAATGTCAAATACGAAGACTTTCCTTTTCACATGCCCTACAAATTGTAGTTTAAAAAAAATATTTAACAAATATATGCTTTTAAATTTATCTCAAATAACAGAATTTATCAAAAGAACAAAACTGAGTGTGTCAAAAGTTTAAGCACAGTAGTTCTTAGTCTTTAGTAGAACAAGAATAAAATAATAACACTTTATTATTACTCCATTCTGCTGAATTACTTTACATATACGGTCTTTCATTGATAAAATGAGGTACTGTATTGTTTCTGGTTCAATTTCAAATCTTTCAAATCTTTAGCTGAAAAATGCTACTTCCCATTTCGATAAAATGCATGAGTGAGAATAACCCCCACATATTTTTATAGGGTTTAAATCAGGTCTAATTGACAGCCATTTCAAAACAGACACTTTTTTCGACATAAGGGGCTACTTCAGTCATGCGAAAAGATCCGCTTGATAATGCTATTCCTATAGCAGAAATGTATAAAGCTATCTCGGTTGCATTTCAATATTTTTAAATGATTTTTTTTTCATTGGATAGTTGAGATCGATCTACACAAAGACCGTTTTTTACCTTTTCGATTTGGCTGCAGATTTTTTTATGGGGTTGTTTTCACTTTCGAAACTGGTTTCGAAAATGAAAGTGTCCTCATTAAAAATATCTGTAAACAAAATCGAAAAAATAAAAAACGGTCTTTGTGTAGATCGATCTCAGCTATCCAATGAAAAAAAATCATTTAAAAATATTGAAATGCAACGTAGATATCTTTATAAATTTCTTCCATAGGAATAGCATTACGCTTGATTGAAGTAGCCACTTAAGCCACGTTGAAGTACAGTTTAAGGTATGGATGGAAGAATTATTCTGTTGAAATAACCATTTTTCTTCCCCCCCCCTCAAAAAAAAAACTTCGGCAACAGGGAAAAAATGATTGGAAAGTGTCTCTTGATAGTTTTCACGACCACTGATGAATGCTAGACATGGCTGACCATTGAAAGGAAAAGCCCTCCATACCATTACACAACCACCACCATATTGTCAGCTAAATATATTCGCAGGTTCTTTTGCGGAGATCATGCCAATAGTACTTAAACCCATCAGGGCCATCGATGTTCCATTTTTCATCACTAAATATGACATTCAGCCACTTATCACCAAATGAGATATGCTCTTTGGCCCACTGTAATCTGACTTCTTTATGGTGTCTTTTCAGATATGGTAACCGAGTTATTTTACGCTTTTTGATGTATTCCGATTCCAAAACTCTTCTATGAACAGTTTTTTTCTCAATATTTGTCCTCCAACTGCATGTTTTATTTGCGAAAGAGAGTAATTACCAGTTGAAGCCAAGTTCCTGATGCGGCGGTCATCGTGGAAAGTAGTCACTCGTGGCCTTCCTGAATGGAATTTTCGTTTGAAATCATTACCACGAGCCAAAACTTGATGAATACCTCGTTTTGATCTTTTCAGTGCACTTACAATTTCAGAAGCAGTCTTGTGTTTTCTCTCACACTCCAGATATTTACCACCTTCTCCTCTAAAAATTCTTTCGACTTAGGCATTTTGTATTAATTCAAAAACAACAATTGGCTGCTTCTTATATACCCAGAAATCGTTTGCGTGTACAACCGCTTACATCAGTTTGTAAAATTTGCATAAAAACGATTTTGTGCATAAACTTTTGACACAGAAATTTTTGTTCTATTCTTAAACTCTATGGTTTGAAATAAAGTTTAAAAGATAATTTTATTGAATGTGGTGTTAAAACTGCTATTATTAACATATACAAGACAGACATTGAAATGAAGTGAACATTTAAAATTTTATTTTAAATTTGTTATCGTGCTTGAATTATTGGCACGCACTGTTTCTTATGAGCACAGGAAAAGGAGTCTCACGGAAAGAGATAGTAACACCCTTTTCTACATACATGCCTTGCTTCTCTTCTAATTTCTATAAAACAAATAAATTATGTAATGCAATTTTAAAAATCACAATTTAATCATTACAGCACGATCCTCTGCCCCCTTCCACTTCCTAATAAGAATGAAGGAACGTGATGTAGAAGTTTAATGTAGATGTTTTCTGTTGGAAATATTTCAAGAAATCTTTACATTAATTAACTTTTTAAAATCAAAATTTTAATATCTTTTGCAAATATTCATGGTGTCTCCCCACCCCAATCAATGTTAACTACTTTCTAAGGCCTTTAATATTTTAATATAGGTCTTAAATGGCTTATATTAATATTTAATCCTAATGCATGGCGATTAAAAATGAATAAGAACAAACAGGCTAGCAATTCTCATTTATTTTGAATCGTCCTGTATTATTAGAATTTAATAATACAGCTTGCCAACTTGTAGCCAGATCTCCTCCAATCACATGAATGCAATCATGGGTATGGCCCAAGGCACCATGGGACCACATTCACTTAGATTTTTCTACGAAGGATTAAATTGATTACTGGATAGTTGTAAACAGTTATTCGAAATGGTTAGAAGTAGCAAATATGTCTTCAACATCAGCGGCAAGTACAAATGCTGTATAGCAACAACTCTTTGTCAGACATGGGTTACCCTAGAGGTAGTTTCTGATAATAGACCACAGTTCATTTCTGAAGAATTCAAAATCTTTTTTTAATCTTTGGGTATCTTACAAACTGTCGTTTCAATAAATCACCCCCAATCAAATGGTCAGGCAGAACGTACTATACAGACTTTTAAGAATTTGCTCAGTAAGATGAAGTTAGGCTCTACAGATAGTAGTACAATAACCGCCAAGGTGAACAGATTTTTGCTTTTTTACAGGTCTTCACCTTATTCTACAAATGGCTTATCTCCAGCAGAGCTCTTCCTTTGACGTCCAATTAGAATAGTCTTGTATTTACTGCATCCATTTACACCAAGGCATGTTGAAAGAAAACAAAGATGTGAAAAACAGTACTTTGCCAGATCTCACACTAGTAACAAGAGTTTATCCTGTGGTTAAGACGTTCGGGTAAAATAAATCCCACAGAGATCTTTAGAACAAGTGGATTAGAGGCAAATTAATTACGCTAGAAGGTTCCTAGACTTGGATGATCAAAATAAAAAACATAAAATATCTTGCACACATAGATCAGAATCTCCGAGCTAACATGTCAATCCCTGAGCATCAAGATGATTTTATTCCTGATGATCTTCATTTAACAACTGAAAGTGATAATCCACCAACATCCATCACCAGTCCAGATACAGTATTACAACATAGCAGAGCTCTTAAGTTCAACAGTCTGAAAATCTTCTCACAGAAAGCTCAAGTGAAGATATACCTGTTGCAGATGCCCAAACCAGATGTTATCCTACACGAGTCAGAAAGAAGTCAAATAGACTTGATCTATAATGACTTTTAATTTTGTGATAGTGACTTTAATTGCTTTTTAAAAGGAGATATTGTAATATCCTGTATTATTAATTTGTATCTCATATTAAAGTAGACACCCTCAAATTCGCAACCTAAAATCAGAAAACGCCTAAAATCCGCACATCCTGGCAGATTTAAACAATGAAACTTTCAGTTCAGATGAGGATCAGAGTTACAGACTTTTCTATTTTTATATAATTCTGTAAGTATTTTAAATGTAATTCTCATTAATATGACTTAACTCTTGCTTTTTTATGAAGGAAGTATAAATTTATTTCTGAAAAAATTCGAGATATTGCTGATAACTTTGGTAATCACAATCTTTTAACCAAATTAGTCAAGCTTTCTTTGGTTATTAAGTCTGACTAAATCGGACATAAATTAACTGATTTTATGATTTTGGCGTGAAGCAGCAGGGTACCTTTATGAGGCAGGCCATTCCATAACAATTCAAGAAAAATGTATCTTTATGGTGCTTATTTAATTATACATTATTAATTAATTACTTGTAAAAATTTAATCATTTTTTAAATAATCTTAATTTTTATTATTTTACTTAATCATTTTAATATTCTACCATATTACAAACATTCCTTATAATTTCGATTACATAATTACATTCAAATTATATTTAAAAAATGTAAACAAATCAATGATCAGAAATCCACAAAATTCTAAATTCTGCACAACGTCTGGTCCCAAGGAGTGTGGATTTGAGGGAATTTGTTGTATTACATTTATTTTAAAGCATAAATTAATTATTATTAACTATTAACTGTATTAATAACTGAAACACTCAACTAATCTGGTAAATTAGCTTACAACTGAGTGATACCGAGCGCATGTTGGAAGTAGCTTAATAAAGATTATCTTCAAACTATTTAAGAGTACCGTAATTTCGGGTGTATAGCCTGCGGATCAAACAAACGTGTTTCGACCCAGAAATTTTTAAAAATAAAATGTAACCTTTTAGATCACGGTAAATATTGGTCTTCAAATACTGAATAAAATTTCTGGGTCCAAACTGAATATTTTGTCTGCGGGCTATACACCGGAAATTACGGTAATTTCTCAGTAACAAGTATGTATTTCATTGAAATATATTACACTCAGACTAATTTCATTCAATAAATTCGTGAAATAGTATAAAGTATACCGCAAAGATTTCACCACACAGACCATAATAATGTACAATTATTTAAAGTGTCCTCCTGAACGAACTATAAATACTACACAATTGATTTTGAATAATAAATGTGCAGTAATAAACCTGAGTAACGTATGCCAATTACATGGAAGTCCAAGTGATTTACGAGAGTTAGATCCTAGTCAGATGGGAGACAATGCAATAAAAATCTGCAATACTTTTCAAGTAGTATTTATGAAACAGCAATCAATGTGTCAAAAACATAAGTAGAGTTTTTGATTATGAATGTATTTTATTTCAATATTACAGAGGATTCGTGGGTAGCAACTCTTTAAAAAGAAATATTTCTCAGTTCCTAAGAAAGTCAGTTTTACAGTCAAAGAATTCATTGTGTAAAATCCTGTTTAACGTGCGACTAAAAGCTAAAATATCTTCAGTCATGAGAGAATACTACAAACCTTTAAATCTATGTTAAGTAAAAGATAAAAAGGAAACTGTAAGACTTTTGAGAAAATAAGAATATCAAAATAAAAATGTGTTTGCCATAGCTGATGTTCAAACTCCTAATCAGCACATTTCTGCTTTAAATTTCAAATATTTTCGTTGGTCGGTGTTTCGTTTAAGTAACTGTAATATTTGACAAGAAATGACAATTTATTAATGCTAGAATATGTTGTAGCTCCTATAAAAAAAGTTGGTTAACAGCAAAAAACAAATTAACACTTAACATTACCAAAAAAAATCTTGTTTATCTCACACAAAAGGTTTCTCATCAGTATGAATTAACAAATGCTTGCTTAAATAACTGTTTCGAGAAAATTTCTTATTGCATATCTCACAAGTAAAAGGTTTCTCACCAGTATGAAGTAACAGATGCCTGCTTAACTCACTCTTTTCAGAGAATTTCTTGTGGCATATCTCACATGCAAAAGGTTTCTCACCAGTGTGACTTAACAGATGCTTGGTTAAATGACTGCTTTGAGAAAATTTCTTTTTGCATATCTCACATGCAAAAGGTTTCTCACCAGTATGAATTAACAGATGCCTGGTTAAATGGCTCTTTAGAGAGAATTTCTTGTTGCATATTTCACACACAAAAGGTTTCTCACCAGTGTGACTTAACAGATGCCTGGCTAAAACGCTCTTTTGAAAGAATTTCTTGTTGCATATCTCACACACAAAAGGTTTCTCACCAGTGTGACTTAACAGATGCCTGGCTAAAACGCTCTTTTGAAAGAATTTCTTGTTGCATATCTCACATACAAAAGATTTTTCACCAGTATGAATAATCAGATGCTGGTTTAAATGGCTCTTACGTGAGAATTTCTTGTTGCATATCTCACATACAAAAGGTTTCTCACCAGTATGAATTAACCGATGCCTGCTTAAAACACTGTTTTGAGAAAATTTCCTGTTGCATATTTCACACACAAAAGGTTTCTCACCTGTATGAATTATCAGATGCTTGCTTAAATAACTGTTTCGAGAAAATCTCTTCTTGCATATTTCACATGCAAAAGGCTTCTCACCAGTATGAATTAAGAAATGTTTGATGAAATTACTCTTATTAGAATATTTCTTGTTACATATCTCACACACAAATGGTTTCTCACTAGTATGAATGAACAGATGCCTGGTTAAAACACTGTTTTGAGAAAATTTCCTGTCGCATATTTCACACACAAAAGGTTTCTCACCTTTATGAATTAACAGATGCCTTCGTAAATTAGTCTTATGAGAGAATTTCTTGTAGCATATCTCACATACAAAAGATTTTTCACCAGTATGAATTAACAGATGATTGTTTAAAACAGCCTTTTCAGAGAATTTGTTGTTGCATATCTCGCAAACAAAAGGTTTCTCACAAGTATGAATTACCAGATGCTTGCTTAAGTCACCCTTTTGATAAAATTTCTTGTTGCATATATCGCATGCAAAAGATTTGACACCAGTATGATTTAACAGATGCAGAAGATTGCTTTCAGTGGTGTTATGCGTATCTACATTAATGGCTTTATTCATCTGCAATAAAATAAAATTAAATAATCACTTTTTATGATTCATAAAAAAGCAATTATCAAGAAAAAATACTTATTTTAAGAGATTAAAATTAATGTAAAAAATGAATTGAAATTTAATTTCCACCATAGTATTAAAAGCTGCAGTAGACTCCGAATTATCTGACGTTAGTGAAACCGAAGTTGTGTCAGATGCTTTTCCTGACATTATAAGTTTAAATTATAAATAAAATAAATAAGAAACATTTTAAAATGAATAACTTATTACAAATAAAAAATAAAACAATATTATGAAGAAAATTTTATAATTTAATATCATCTACAAAAACAATGATACATTTTACTATTATTTTAACTCAATCAAACTGATTGGTGAAGTTATACGAATTGAATACATTTCCAACTGAGCTCAGTTTGATTCTGTTAAAATAATAGTTTATCCCCATCGTTTATATGGAGTTCCTTTACCTGCAGATCATTCTGCTGACCTGTCTAAATGACTGACCAGATGTTATTACCAATAATGTTATCTGAGCGAAATATCCTCGCCGGTTGTCAGCCTATGTGGTTTAAACGGTAGAGCATTGCCCCTGTAAGCCAAGGATGTGGGTTCGATTTCCCGGCTTCGGTAATTTTTTTCGCTCAGTTGGAAATATTCAATTCGAATGATACATTTTACAAGGAATGGAAAAAGAAATTATTTTTGTGGCAATGAAATTCTAATATGCAGATGTGTTTAGTCAGGAATTCGGCAGATTTTAGAATTTATTTTATTTAATATTAATGATTATTGCTAAAACATTTTGCATTATTTAATATATTTGCACTGCAGAAAAGAAATATTTTAATCTTTTATTAGCATTTTTACCATGTTTAAAGCTCCGTATAATTGATTATAGCTATAAAAATATGCATTTTCTTGTGCAATTGAGGAATACAACTACAAACACTCTTTGATCTGTCCATGCAAATTGTATGAAGAAATGAGTGAAGAGTAAGCGTCGTTAAACCCAGTTATGCTTTCTAATAGAGTTTGTAGAAAGTATAATGGTTACACTAGAACAGGAGTTCCCAAACTTTTAGACAAAAGTACCACTAAATAGAAGCTCATACTTCCGCGTACCACCAGGTATCGAACTCAAAGCTAATACAGAAACACCTGTGTAAACGGAACATGTCTAAAACGAAATATTTTTTCAGTCTTTTGTGTTTCCGTCTGAGGCGATTTTATTGATTTACATGACTACGTTATTAAATTGGTGCTTATATTGACTTTAATATTTTTTAGTGTATATAAAGCGTATCATTTTTGGGTGACAGAAAAATATGTCTTTAAATATAAAACTACTGCATACCTTTGTTAAACATGGAAAAAATACACATTTGAAGTTCACTCGGTAGCCAATTTTTTGTTATATGAATACCCTATATTTATATCAGTAGTAAAATACACATAAGAAAACTTAATAAGTGAATAACCTACTTAAGAAATTTACATACCTTACTAATGTAAATGAAAGTAAACTGCTTATTAATGCGAAATGGATGTTCATTTAAATAAGTAATATGCATATATGCAATATAGTAATAGAAGAAAACTTTTTTTCAGGGTGTATGAATGTAAACTCAAAATCTACCGAATATTAGTTCCATTTATCTAAAAATTCTAACCGACATTACATGCAAAACATTGTCAAAGAAGTAACAGATAGCAAACACCACGGAGCCGGTGAACTGACACATCAAGAAAGAGGGGGGAGGGAGGTGGGATTGAGCTGCTTTTTCATTTCACTTGCTGTAATTTTTATTTCATTTCACGTACCAGTATAAGACTTTCGAGTACCAGTACTGGTACGCATACCATAGTTTGAGAACCCCTGCACTAGAACATCAAATGAGTGGGGAAAATGACACAAACAGTAATTTTTTTTTTTTTTTTTTTTTTTTTTGATTGGTCTCAAATTTCCCAAGTTAAAATTTCTTCATATTTTCAAGTCAGCCTTAAAATAAAGATGTTTTAATTTTTTTTTTCACAACACTACTTTGATACATAGTCATCGCTTAAATAAAGTGCATTTAGGAAGAAAAGGTACGCTAAAAGACATTTAAGTAGTATAATCATATAAACATAAATAAGTTAATTTATCAGCAAAATAATGCTTGAAAAATAAATTTACTCAGTTTAGTATAACCAATAGAAACACCTCGGTATTGTGAACATGTATTAGTTACTTTTTATTTATGAAAGACAAGTGTGCTACAGCATTACACTTGAAGAAAAAAAGTGTGCATGAAGGCCATATTACAGAAGAATAAAAACTTCACTTACACCATTACACCATTTAAATTTCATTAATATTAAAAAAAAGTAATTGACGAAAAACACAAATACACACACATTGTTTTTTAATTAATATGTATATATATATATATATATATACAGGGTGTCTCAAAAGGTCGTTTACAAACTTAACAGGCTGGTTTGTCGTATCATGATAAACAAGATTTACATAGGAACGTGTGTTCGAAAATGCAAACTGAGACCGCTAGAAGGCATTGAGTGCAGGCTTACGGGAAAGTGGGAAACGTAATCATTTCAGGCGAGGACGTTGCAGGAGAAGGATTAATCGGTTTAGTAACGCAGAATTGGCCGATATGCATTACGTATATGGCGCCGTGGATGGAAGTGCACGAGTCACGGTATGGATGTACCTTGAGCGCTTCTCAAGCAGACGTCAGCCAAGTCATGTTTTGTTTGGACAATTTTACCGCAGATTGCGTGAAGCAGGAGCTTTCCAAGTACGTAGCTACATCGATCGAGAGCGCACTACATGCACGCATGTCGTAGAGGAAACCGTGCTACGGAAATTTGACAGTAACCCGCAAACAAGTTTCCGAGCAAGCGAACGCGTCTTGGGTGTACATCGTTCCAGCATTATGCGCATACTGCATGAGGACACGCAACACCCCTACCACTTACAAAGGGGTACAGGCATTGTGCGTTGACGATTATCCCCAACGCGTTCTAACTGCATTCGCACGCTGTTATTTGCAACAACGGGTCGCACAGCTGGATTTTCCATCGTGGATTTTGTTTTCGGATGAATTCTGTTTTACACAGGACAGTGCCCTGAACCTGCACATATGTACGCATGCAAACCCGAGATCTACACGTGTCCATTCACGTCAACGTAAACAATGTTTCGCCGTAATCGTTTGGGCTGGTATTATCAGTGACATGTTAATTGACCCTTACCTACAACCTCAGCGCCTCGATGGGATACCTATCGCATTTTCTTAGAAAGAGTCTTGCCGGAACTGATGGGTGACGTTCCAGCCGCTACACGCCGAAACATCTTGTTCCAGCATGATGAAGTGCATGCTCATTTTAGCTACACTGTGCGAGAATACCTCGATAGGACATATCCTTATCGCTGGATTGGCTGAGGCGGGCCAGTCGCATGACCACCTCGATCCCCCGACCCGACTCCCCGGGATTTCTATTTGTGTGACACATAAAGTCCATGGTGTACGAGACGCTCGTAACATCGGACATGGATCTCATCGCCAGAATCGTGGAAGCGGCGGCACGTATCCGTGACACACCTGCCAATTTTGAACGGGTCCGTGAATCCATGCTCCGACGTTGTGAAGCATGCATTGTGGCGAATGGAAGGAATTTTAAACACCTTCTGTATATTAAATCATGTTCTTTAATAAAAGTCATATTAATACCTCTTTCGATATCCTTTCTTTCTTTTCATCCACACCTGCGCTCATCGTCCTCTAACGGTCGCAGTTTGCATTTTCGAGCACTAGTTCCTATGTAAATCTTGTTCCTCATGATGTGACAGAACAGCATGTTAAGTTTGTAAAGGACCTTTTGAGACACCCTGTATACATATATATAATTTCTCATAGCCTTCATCTCTTCTATCAATATTCTTAACCAGCATACTGGTTAATTCAAATCTACACATTTAATTCAAATCTACACATCTTGAAACCAGGAGTAGTGCAGATTTTACAATTCTGTGGATTTCTGGTTGCAGTTTTGTTTATATTTTTTGAACAGGAATTTGGATGTACTTAAGTATTGAAAATTATAATGAATACTTAAAATAAAGTAAATTATTAAAGTAATTAAGTGAAATATTAAAATAATTTGATAATTAATTAATAATTATATAAATTAATAAAAATTTAGCTTTAAATGCAGAATCAAGCTTTTTTATGATTTCTACTTTTTAGATTAACCCTTTCACCGTTTGAAACTTTCCCACTATTCTCCACGAAAAACATTCTTGTAAATAATAGCTATCTCTTTCAACGAGACCTGTTCAAAGGTGACCAGATGTCTCCCAAATTTTCAGAACAACTTTTCTTTCCCCCAATTCTTCTCTGTGCGTAGTTTACATGCTTTGTTTGGAGGGCGGGTACAAGTACAATGGCTATCTGCAAGAGGGAGGATTCACTGAGTGTGTCAAAAGTATCTTTTCATACACTTCGGACCAAAATCCAGGAATAATATTTTCTACTGAAGCTGTGTTTGTGTACTGGTTTAGACTTACAGATTCAAAGGATTGTTTTGAATTATATATATAAATGGTTTTTACATTCACAAAATTTATCATGCAATTTTATTTGTGTATTAGAAATATAGCGAATGTTTTATCTTAAGTTTTCACAAATTTTATTTGAAGAAATGAAATTGCATATTACGTAGCGAAAAATAGCATTTTTGCTCATGATTAAATCTTTTATTAATTGCATAAAAAATTCTTTATTAAAATTCATTGAAATAAATTATATGGTATTTGGAATAGATAGAAGTAAGCAAGAATGCATCATTTTAAGATGATTCTTTCATTAAAATTTATACATCTTTTCGCGAGAAGTTAAAAATTTCAATATTTGTTCATTTGCAAAAACTCATTTATTTTTTATTTGAAGATATACATTTTGTAATAGAATTATTGCATATTTACATTTTTATAAATCGCAGAAATTATGAAATTTATTTAAATTTTAGAATATTTCATGGCTATGGGTGAAATAAATAAATGTAAAAAATATAGATTTGTGTATTTATATTTTTCTTCGTTACCGATTTTTTTAAATTTAATAATTATAAATAATAAATATTAATTTACACTGATAACAAGATTCCTAAATGAATCCAAGAATTGCTGATTTTATGGATTTTTTAAAAAGTCTAATATGTATATAATGCATATAAATGTTATATATATACAAAAGCAATTCTTACAAAAGCTGTTGCAAATCCAATCTCTATTTTTGTTTGAAATTAATATCTTTATCGAATCCTTTCCCAATGAAATGTTATTAAGAAGAATCTATTAATGCATTTATTAATACAGTAAAACTCGCCTCTCGATCTATGAATATAAGAAATATAATATTGCCTCAAGTCCTTCGCAATCCAGTCAAATTAGAAAAACACTATTTTGAACACTAATTTTTACCTTATCTACAGTCTACAGTCATAATTTCTGTGATTAAATGAAGCAAAAATTGTTATTCAGAAAAAATAGTACCAACAAATCAAAGAAGTATATAGAATTCGCCACGAAGAAGTTAAATAGAAAAATAAGATAGTTTACCCCCCTCCCCTCCTCACACACACACACACACAGAGATAATAATAATATTTTTTTTATTATTATAAACCGGTGCACTGTTAGGTAAACTTTAAAAAAGGCAGCATTAAAAATAATAATTATTATTATTATAAATATGTGAAAGTAAAACTCTTTGCATAAATATTTCACTGAACAAAAAATTGAGATATAGTAGTTATTGAAGTACATATTACATTGTATTATAGAAAACCTATTCTATGTTTCAAGTAAACATTTATACCGATTCCTTTAACTAGTTATATGGATAACTTATGTATAAGGGCAGTGACTTTTACGTATTTATGGGAACATTGACCAAAGCAAATTTTTGGGAGGGTGGGAGCGGGAGAAGACACGAAGTTAAAATAAACAAAATTTTTTAACAGAGATTTTAAAGAGTTGATAGAATGACAGACAAATGAAAATTTTTGAAAGTTGAAACTTTTCATTATCTTTATTTTTACTACATAGGAAAGAGCAAAGTTAAAAGGGGGGGGGGTGAGTCAAAATTTTGAGATCTGCCCAAGAAAACACAAATTTGGCAACATGCAGCATAAATAAAAATGTTTCTTCATAGATATTTTAAACTAAATTTGGGATATAAAGTTATTCGTTATAGTATTTCTAAATAAAAAAATAAAATAAGATTGCCCATTCAACAACTAGAAACGTTATAAACATAAAAGCATGACAACTCCAGGCATGACTGTAAATATTTTGGGATTGATTTTTTTTCCTCATTTTCCGACAAATAATTACATTTTGAGTTATATGCAAAATATTAACTTATCAAGCTGTTCCGTGCATAAACTCTATTTAAAATGCAACTTTGACACCATCTTCTAAAAAGCTTGTTGCTTTTATTAAAAAATGAAACACGTTGTTATACTTTATACTTTCTGAATAAGAGCACCGGCCAATTCCACGTGTTTATGAATAAAACTGAATTCAGGAATGTGTCCAAAAAAAAAAAAAGTCTATTTGGATTCCAATTTATTTTAAAAGATTATGCTACTTCTATATTGGCAAGTGGGGCATTTGTCCAGAACCCCCAAAACTAGTATCCCAATTTTAGAAGTAATTGAGATTTTAATTCTGTACCGTATATTCATTTTTTTTATGCCTCACCCGTCGTAAACGCCGCACTCCTCAAATTGGCCTGAATAAGCTTAAAAATATCGTAATCGCCGCACCCGTTGTAAACGCCGCATCCGTCGGAACGCTACTTTTGTCGACAGCGTCACATCGACCTAACTTTAATCAAAGTTTTCTGAGCAGTGTAGGTAAGATGTCTGAAGTTTTACTTAAAATATTTAAATCCGATTTTAAATATTTTTATGAATCTTTAAATTAAGGAAACTTAGTTGGTATATTAAAAAAAATCGTAAACGCCGCACATGGCGTAAACTTGGAAAAAAATTAACTTTTAAACTCGTAAACGCCGCGGCGTTTCTTCCATAAAATACGGTACTTTTTTTCTTCCGAACTTTATTCGAGAAACATCTTTATTTTAAAATATTTCATATCTCTATTGTTAAATTTGTTTGAATGATAATGAAATAAATGAATTGATGATGTAATTATTATTTTCGCCAGCAAGCGAATAGAAGAAAGAATATTTTTTTTTAAATATTTTTTAAAACCTATAAATAGTCTCTAATTAAAAATAAATTTTTAAATGTATCTATTTATATTATAAAGGACAAACGTCTCCGTGCGTAACGCTGACGTCATTTTGCGAATGGTAACAGTAGACCATTAAATTTCTTTTTTACAAAAATAATTAAACTTTTAAAAATCCCACATTTCTAATTTTTACACTGGTTAAAAAAGAAAAAAAAAAAGATACCTTGAATTTGTTTCAAAAATGTATTTCAATTTGTTTGAAAAATGTATCGAAATTTACCCATTTTTTATGATTTTTAAAATAATTTCCAAGCATTTTTTTTTTATTATTATTATTATTAAACATTTGAAAAAAGGGTTATTGTCCTCGTCAGGGTAGGAAATCAAAAGTATATCTGAAGCTTTTGATTGGCTTAATCTGTATTTTATTCATTTTCTGATTGGTTTATACAGTAATCTGTATTTCCCTTTAATTTCAACAGAGATGGATACCTTCTGTTGCCACTATGACAAAAAAGTAATAAAAACTACAAAACAAAAAAAAAATTAATAACTCAGAAACAAATTGAGATACAGCTTTCAAACAAATTGCATTTAAAAATACATATTTTTCTCTATACGACGGTGTAAAAAGTAATAGTGGGGGATGTTTAGAAGTTTAAGAATGAAATTTCATTTAAAATGTGTCGTCAGATTTCTTGGAAATCTGACGATGGAAAAGCCTTTTCCCGAACAGCCAATGAAATGCTTAGATAATACGTAAGTTTCAGGTGGATAATACGTATGAGTCGCATGCGACTTTTGTTGCTTGCAATGTTTACGTGTAATAACATTATTAATGTTTAATTCATGGCGTACGAAATGTAGATCAACTCCGTGCGATTTTTTGTCTTAAATTTTAGTCTTTGAGAAAATCATTTTTCAAATGGTCGTTCTAATTTGTTAAATTGCATTTTCTTTTTATTTATTTATTTATTTAGCCTTATCGCGTCCAGACGATTAGGAGAGATAAACCTGTTTGTATTTAAGCTAAAGTAAATAAATCAGCTTTGTTTGCGGGTGATATTCTATAACGAAGTTATATCTTCAATAAAATAAAATAATATAAATTAAAACAGAAATATAACAAGCATGTAATCGGACCTCGTGCTTAGATAATTGAAATTATCAGAATTTAAACGGACTGTTGTAGCTAATAAGGTCTTAGGGCATTTTTTTGGGGGGGGGGGGCGGGGGGCAAATATAAAAGTATTGAGTACTTTTAAGAAATTTCAAAACTTTATTTAAATGCATACTTTTCAAATACAAATGTTTTTTTTTTTTTTTTTTTTTTTTTTGGCGCTGTTAGTGGGCATCTAGTACAGGTTTGATTCCCTAGTTAAAATAAATGTGCATTGTGCAGTATCATTGTAGTTTAATGCAGTAACATAAAGTTTTTTTTTTTCTTTCTCATGATTAAGAGAAGTTGAATAACAAATGTCTGAGTAATTGATAAAATAAATGTTTCTCGAATGAAGCATGTAAGAAAAAAATATAGAACTAAAATTGCAATTACTTCTAAGTTTGGAACACGAAATTTGAGCGCTGGACAAATGATCGTCTTTTCCATACAGAAATGGCATATTCTTTTCAGCGCATTTTTTCTTCTTTAGCGTATTCATTATTCAAATTGACTTTTTTTTCACGCGTTCTTGATTTCAGTTTTGTTCAAAATATAAAAGTAGAATTGGCAAGTGTTCTTATTCAGGTACTATAAAGTCGAGCACTTTTTAATATTTTCCAATAAAATTTGGATTTTTTTTTTTTTTTTTTTTGTTAGAAAATGCTATCAAAATAGTAAGCGTTTTGAATGGAATTTCTGCACGTGATAGCTGATAAAGTTCATCATGGGGGAAAAATCGCTTATAACTCAAGCTGTATTTGGCAAAAAATGAAAAAAAAAAAAAACTTTTCGCTCTAAAATCATTTAAAATGTCATGCCTGCAAGTATCATGCTTCTAGGATTACAAATTAGTCTATGGATGTGTCGGAAAGTTTTTCGCTACTAAATATGGAAAAATATCTTTTTATTTCCGAAATGCCATAATAAAGTCTTGCTCCGGTACAAACCGAGCTGAACATGAAAATTCAATTACAATTCAATTCAACCCGACCCGAATCCGATAAAATTTCTTCCATCCGAAATCGAGAAGGTAATTTTCGTTGATTGGTGTTCGAGCCCCCGAATTTGACATATTTTAATCCAAAACCGAAGTATTTTAACCCGCAATCCAAAAGGAAAGGAATTTACTTCATATCTTAATGCAGCATTCAAAGTAATCTACAATTATATCTCGAATGCAAATTTTATCTTTAATGTACAAAAATACATTCCTTTACTTTCGTTAACATGCAAATATAGTAAAACATTTAAAGAATGGACATCTCGAAATTCAGTATAGCATTCCCGGTAAAAACACCATCGGTAAAAATCATCACGGAAAATATCCCCCCCCCCCCAGAAAAAAGTATCATCAGCATAAAGCTCCCGAAAAAAGTAAAGGGCTCACTTTGCTCACTAAATATACATAATTATCTTAATAATAATTATATATAATTAAGGTGGAAAAAGTCCACACATTTATTAATAACACAATTTTGATGTCTTTGATTTAGCCGATTATAATTTTAAGTAAAGCAGGTGCTAATCACGTGTATTTGTACTAGAAACAACGAGAGCATTATATGCATACCGTTTAACACAGTAAAACATCCATATCGAACAGGGACTCATTATCGCAAGGCAAACAGGGAAGTTGTCCCGGGTCCCCATAGTCAAATATTGGGTATTTTTTCTTTAAATTACTACAATTTGTAGCTACAAAGACGTCTTAGGTGCCCTCACCTGAGTCTTTGCCTCAAAGCGCTGCATATGGTTATGCAGATTTTTATTTGTGCAATAAAAACGAACAAAGAAATTTTTTAAACAGTTAAGATTTTGAACTCGCAGGCTATCAAAGCCTGAGAGCTGATGTGCCTGCAGGTTCTGTATCTATGTATGTACGTAACGCGATAAACTCTTGATAGAAACATCCGATTTGCTTCAAATTTTGTATGCTGGTCTATCCCTGTTTGATCAATCACCCCTTAATTTAGATAAATGGGTTTCTCATGCAGAATTATCTGATTTGCTTCAAATTTGGTACACCGGTTTATTCTGATAAGGTGCTTCCCTGCTTAAAGTTGGAGGCTCATTGGTTAAGTATAAAGGAGATAACGGGGCCAACCCCTTCCCCTTAATTTAGATAAATGAATTTTTCATGCAGAATGATACGATTTGCTGCAAATTTGGCATACAGGTTTATTCTAAGACACTTTCCTGATTACATTTCAAGGTTCATTCGTTAAGTATAAAGGGGTAAACGAGGTGCTAATCCCCTTTATTTATTTTTCAAAGAGCGTTATTCTTACAAATAAGAGCATAAGTAGACGGCGGTCTAATCTCCCCCTTTGTTTAGATAAATGGGTTTTTCATGCAGAATTATCCGATTTGTTTCACATTTGGTATACCGGTTTATTCTGATAAGGCGCTTCCTTGATTAGAGTTGAAGGGATCATTTGTTAAGTATAAAGGGGGGGGGTAACGGGGACAAACTCCTTCTCCTTAATTTAGATAAATGGATTTTTCATGCAGAATGATACGATTTGCTGCAAATTTGGTATACAAGTTTATTCTAAGACATTTCCCTGATTACATTTCAAGGTTCATTCGTTAAGTATAAAGGGGTAAACGAGGTTCTGATTCCCCCTCATTTATTTTTTCAAAGGGTGTTATTCTTACAAATAAGAGCATAAGTAGACGGGGGTTTTAATCTCTCCTTTTATTTAGATAAATGGGTTTTTCATGCAGTATTATCCGATTTGTTTCAAATTTGATATACCGGTTTATTCTGATAAGACACTCCCCTGATTCCTGATTATTTACCGTTTAGCTTAAAAAGAGAGTTCTATTTTACGAATTCTAGACATAAATTAGAGTATAATATACAATTAGTGTGAATAGCCCGTGAGATCAATATCATCAGTTTAACTGGGTTCTTTTCTTTTTTAGCTTATTATTTGGTTTTTATAGTGTAAGAGGATAGAGGGGTAACAGAATTATGAGTGTTATAGAAAAAACATATTTTCAAATTGTCAGATTTGCTCAAAAAAAAAAAAAAAAAAAAAAAAAAAAAAAAACAGAATATGGTCATTTTTATTTCGGGAATTTCTTCTGCTTTATTTTTCCAAGTACGAAGGGGCTGCTTTCTGCGTGTGGGGAAACGGATGGCGGGTTAAATAAAACTTCAGATTCTTGCAAATCGTTATATTGATAGATTATGTATTATATATTGATGCTTACATATATATTTCTTTTAACTTTCAACAATGATCATTGGTGAGATAGGAGGAGACAATAAAATAAGAATAAATCAAACATTGTTTATTGAGTCTATAAACTCACTACATCAGTAGCTTATATTGTAACATTCAAAATATATGTATGAGCAACTTTTTTTTTTTTATATAAGTATGCTATAGATGTAGAGAGGTGAAAGAATCTATAAACTGCATTTTCTTTTAAATTAGCCCTTGTCCCTCCCCCCCCCCCCCAGAGAAAATCCCACCACCCTGACCAAATCTCCAGATTTTATGTCATATTTTTCTCTTACGTTCCCCTAAATCTACCCCTCCCTCGCCTCAAAAAATAGGTAATGAAAAATCGTCCCTTTTATTTATCTATATTTCATTCCCTTAAACATTTTTGTATGTAAAGTTTATTCGTGCGCAAATGTCTAACCTATTAACCCCCCCCCCTCCCCCTCGTCCCCTACGCTGTAAAAAACGAATACTGGGCCTTTTCTACCTTAGTGAATGTCAGCTCATTTTTTATTTCATGGTGAATTTTCCGAGGTGATTTTTTCCGGTGGAGTTTTTTACCGTGGTGATTTTTACTGTGGTAATTTTTCCGCCTACCTAAAATCAGTTGTTATAAAATAGCTAAGAAAATAATCTCGCTGGCTCCCGGAATTTTATAACATCACTATAGAAAAATTGTGCCAAATAAGACATCTCCAATCTAACCTAATTTACACCAAAATTTTATTTCTCTTTTAATAATCATGTGAAAATACATTTTTAATGGAAAGAAAATAATGTTATTTGTGTCTTTTTAAAATTGGCAACAAAAGATAGAGAGATTTTTGAAATAATACTGTTTGGCAATATTATTATTTGTAAATTTTAAATGTGACAATTTTTCTTCATTTACTGTTTTTAACGCGTAATAAATGCATAAATATTCATATTTAATTTTCTTTCTCTTTTGGTTATCCACGTTATATCTTTATCATATAATTTTTCTCATTTTGTGCTTTGAACGCGTGAACACTTAATTTTTATTTAAAGATTTTACTCTGCTTTTAATAGTCAAGTGTAAAAACATTTTTTAATTGAAAGGACATATTTTTATTTGCTATCTATGTTTTACAATTTTGTAACAATATAGAAAATTGACCTTTAATGAATCTGAACAATATCTGTATCGAAATGATGCGAGTATTACTCGCGCTCAGAGGGTTCCGTACAATAAATATATGAATTATTAACTGTATTATTAAAAAAATCGCTTCTGAAAGAATAATAAGATTTCGTAAAAAACAATACAATGTAGGATTGAGTATAGACTATAGCTGCATATACTAGAAAAGGGGCTGTGCATATATAACGCTATAACTGTAGGGGGGAGGGGAGTCTGGCACTTCTTAAATAAGATATCTCTGGGGAGAGGGGGCGTTTCTTTTTGATATCGTTATCATTTCTGATCCAACCAAACTTTTATTTTTTCAAAAACTTTTTCTTTACATCCAAATAGTCTGTTACCTTTATTATTTTTTTTATATGTTTTTATGAAAATAAAGATATTATTAAAGCCATTAAATGTTTATAGAATCATTTAATTCTAAAATTTGGAATACGCCAACGTTTGGCATTCCTGTTCTTCTGCCATATGGGCATATAATTCGTTGTCAGAGAAATCAGGAACATAATAAGTAGGATATAATACTTACATTTACCAGTAAAGAAAGACAAAGAATGCCAGCCACTGTTTTATTGACAAGGCTGCCACTGCCAACTATTTTTCTATTCCGTTTGCACTTCTGTTAAAAAAAAAAAAAAAAAAAAAAAAAAAACAGATTTTGTATAGTACATTTTTCTTGCAAATGTTCTCGAACAGTATGTCAATAATTTTCGTTTTGTGAAAGTGGTATGGGGTAGAATTAAAGAATTTAGTCGCCTGTGGCAGCCTTCTATTGATGAGTTCTGCATTTAACCTTCCCTGGTAGGGGTCTAGTGCAAGAATACAATATTATTTTTGGATACATTATGTAACAATATGCTATTATTAAATACTTTTAAATAGTAAATAACTCTTTTAGATGTTATTTGATATAAATTTATTTCATTTATTGATAGTTTATTGGCCCTTGAATCCGTAAAGTATGCAACTAATAAATGCATAACTTTATTTGTATATCACTATAAGTGTATAAAAAGAAAGAAAAATAATATAAAAATAAAATAATTTTTTGACATTGATAACGATATCAGCAACTAATAAATGTATAATCATATGTGTATATCACTGTAGGCGTATAAAAAGAAAGAAAAAGAATCTAAAAACAAAATAATTTTTAGACATTGATAACAGCATCATCGGATGGAGGGGGGGGGGGGGGATTGACAAATGATAACATATGATATCAAAAGGGGGGGGGCAGTGGTCCAAAATTAGCAAAATGTTCATAACGTTACATATGTAATAGCCCCAATGTATGAATGGGTATACCACAAAAATTAAAAGAGGTATGAAGCCTACATAATATCAAATATTGCTATTCTCTATAACTCTTTTTTTTTTTATTATCCTAATCTGTTTTTTTTTTTTTTTTTTTTTTTTGACAAAGAATAGTTATTTGGCTATACATTGGCTACATGAGTTTGCAATTATTTCCCTTTTGACCAGAAATAGCAGAAAATATCATTCTAGGTGATAAATTGTGTTTCCCTGGAATTCCCCCCCCCCCTTCTTCTCATTTTTATGTGGGTAAGAAAAGATAGGCAAAGGGTATAACATACAAGGAATTAGTGTATTGCTCCTTTTACATTATAATTGAGGCAATACCCTATCCCCATTTCTTTTTTCCACAGTAAACTTAACTTATAAGATTTTCTTGAAAACTATTATAAATACGGATTAGATCTTCTTAAAATATTGTGTATATAGGGCATTCTTCTTCTGTAAAGCTGACATTGTACAGTTTTAAGCCTGTTAAGTGTCATCAACTGTCAAACTCTACAAATAAATAAATAAATATTGTTTCATATATTCATTTTTTAACTTCCGGATTCTTTTCTTTTTGTCATACTTCATTTTATATCTTTGGCTGTTTTGAAATTCTGCAACTTTTTTCTGGAACTGTTGCAACTTGAGATGTTTTAAAAATTGCAATTTCATAGGAAAGAGAAGGCGGGGAATTGAATGTCAGATTAGAATGTAGTGATTGCATTGCCACAGGGCCGATTCAAAAAGGAGTGGAGTGGATGGAAGAAAATTGACTTAAAATTTACTAACGAATGGATAACTGAAAATAATTCAAATTAAAGTATTAATAGAATTTTGACAAAAGGAACAAAAAGCAAAAACAAGAAAGGATGCAAAAGGAAAATAGAAGCTTTAGATGGTGCATTGTATTTATACAAGATTTTTTTTCTTTTTCTTTTTTTTTTTAGGATACAGTTTTTAAAATTAGCTTGCACATGTTATAAGACGAAAGACTAATTTTAAATATTCACATTGAGATAAAGTACAATTTTATAGCAATGTATTATAAACGCTATGCGTCTGTCTAGACTTTTGTCGGCGACATTTTCAAAATCCATAGGATTTTGAAAATGTCGCCGATTGTGCGATGAAACGATCGTAAGTCTTAATAAAGATATTCTATCACTTTTTATAGCATTATTTAACTTAATTTAATTTACTTATTACTTTTAACTTTTTTGCTATTATTATACTAACTTTCAAATGGAATAATACCACGATTTCTCATTTAATTTTCTCCTTTTATAACTTATTCAGCTTATTTTTCTTCAAATACAACTTAACTTAAACGAAACATAAAAAAATTACAAATTGCATAATTATTTTATTTTTCGAAATTTTCTTTGTACGTAATGTTTCAAACTGCAACAAGTCAAATAGTAGAATATACGTGGAATGGAACTAAAAGCCACCGCTCTTTCTTTCTTTCTTTTTTTTTTTTTTTTTGAGTTCCAGAGCATAAAAAATAAAATTTATAAAGTTTTATTATATTGCCCTTATTTTATTGAAAGGGAAATGATAAACCTATGCTTTAAATCTCCGGGTTTTTGCTTCGGACGATGCTATACTTAAAAGTAAGAGAATATTGCAAGTTAAATTACAAATTTAAACTATTTTAAGTATTCAAAAAATCTCAGCAACAGCTCATGAAAATGAATATTAAGACGAACTATAATAAAAAATAATTACATGCTTAGAAAATTTTATTCTTTCGATGTGCACGCATTAGTATTATATATTTTTTAAAATATGCTTTATATAATATAAAAATTATAAGTCATTTTAAAATAGAAACATCTTAATCATTACATAGCTAAAGATTAATTGTAATAAAAAATTCTATTATTAATTTTATTATTATAGCAGGATGTAACTGAAATTTAATATGCAAAACTAATTTCGCATTCTAGATCGTATTTTTGTCATAATTATAAGATAATTTCTTGCTTATAATTTTCACTAGTCTTCCTGTCATATGAAAAAAAAGTTACATTTACTATCCCAATACTTTAGGATTGTATCAAACAGGATCATTCCCAGTAAGGTGAAAAAAATCACTGATAATAGGCGGTATTTTAGTGAAGATTAATAGAATCTTTACTGTGAAAGAACCTCTTTAAGGTGAGCACAAAGGATTATAACCAGAGCCATTCATGCTCGACCAAACCCACACGTCAATCAACTAGCTTACTTAGAGGGGAAAGAAGAGCCGAGTAAATCCGTGCCTAACGTTTCACGAACAAAAACCGGTGTATAGAAATATCCGTTTTGAACAGTTCGCAGACAGAAAATCCCCTGGGACAAAACCCGTTTCAAGGTAAGAAAGTGGAATACGGGAAAATCCGGGCCAAACGGCTAAAGGGTTAATGTCAAAATGATGTGTTTCTTTTACCTGTTTTTTTTTTTTTTTTATTAGAAATATTGGAATCATTCATATTAGGCAGAATTACAGAAAACACATAAAAAACAAATAAAAATAATACAGATTAAAACCGAATGAATACAAAATAGTAAATAAACAAGATGACTTCAACTGTTGCAGTTGCAGATATTGTGCAAAAGAAGCTACTGTTGCACAACATTTTGTTCAAGTAGGACATCAACCAAGATCATATTTAATAAAAAGAAGAGATGGAGAACTGTACAGAAGAAATAGGTATCATATTAGGCTTGATCATTCCCAAGTTAACGATAACAATAGAAAAACACCAACAGTTGAAGATCGTTATCCAACTTCACCAGAAAGTATTGCAGAGCCAGATTCAAATAGTACCAATGCCAGAAGTAATCCAAATGGTTCATTAAATTTTAATATGCAAACAACATCTCCAGTTTTAAGATGATCAACAAAACACATTGTTAAACCTATCCGCTATAGACACATTTGAACTTAACATTAGTTTAAAATAATTTAGCAATAGAACTCTAAAGTAAAGCTAACTTAGTTTAATTTCTCTTTGGACTTTAAAGGTAAATAAGTTAATTTGTTTAATTTAACCCGGGAGTAGTCGTACGTCAGTCTTTTTGCTGTCGATATAAATTATCATCTCCCAACTCATATCCTCTTACAAATACAATTGAGAACTACCAAGTAGCAGACTTTAAATGTTTATCCATAGGGAAGTAAAAAGAAATTTCTGCTTTTCCATTTTTACAAGGAAAGTTGAAATTGGTGGAGAAGTCTGCACAACGATCACTAATGTCAGCTCATTTTTACTATTTGCATTTTTCCAAATCTCATGAATAAATTGTATATATTTTAAATGAACTGCAAATTTATAACATCATTGAAATGCAATATATAGAAGTGGCAAAAAGACTAGCGCAAGCGCGACTAATAACGTTCTGAAAAAAGACTCAACTACTCTCGGGTTAAAGCTAAGAAGTATCCAGTTCAGCTAATTAATATGTTTATTTATATACGTACTGCTAGATTGCAGTACCAGCCAGCATGGGTATTGAGAATAAAGTTATGTCGCTATGTACAAAGTTGTGTTATTTTTATTCTCTGAATAGGCTTAAAGATTATGTTAATTATAAGAAGGAAATTTAATAGCCACCATTGAAAAAAAAAAATGCATTGTTATATTTTTACTCTAGTGTCTAGTTCCTGCTAGACAAATAAGCAGTACATGGCTATCAATTTTTTTTTTTTTGCAATTCATTCAAAATTTCTCTTTGATTTTTAAATATTTCTTTTACTGTATAACCAAATTTTATTAAATATCTTTTAACCCACAGAAGAAACCATGAAATTTAAAATTTGACAAAATAGAAAAAGTTTTTAAACTATCCTCTACTTGAAATAATGCACAGCAAAGAATTTTTAAGCATAAAGTTTATTTGTAAAAATGTCTTATTTATCAAAAGGAACAAGAACGTTATTTGGTACTTAAGTATTCCAGGCCACGAGCTAGATTGCCCAAAATGGTTACCAATCTTATTTTTTTATTGCCAATCACATTCAAAACAGTAATTTAATATTATTAAATGTACATGAAATCGTTAAAATGGAAAATAATAAAAAATAAATTAATAAATAAAATATAATGAGCATAATAAATAAATAACTATAAAACATAAAAATGAATTAACTATGATAAACTATGGTAAATAAATAAACTATATTACAAATTATTATCATTACATTGCAGCTCTTATTAGCTATGAAACACTATATAGTTGTCAAAAACTAAGGGTTAATGTAATGATTATAATTGGAGTCATGCTTGGCACAATTGTACTTGACCTGGCACTGATATTACACAGTTAATACAAGTTACTATCATTTGAATAAATTGTATTAATCATATACTTTTTACTTTAGAGCTTTTCTGACAAATAAACAGTATATGATGGTAATATTTTTTTTTTTCCAAATCCTTCGAAATATCTCTTTGATTTTAAAATATTTGTTTTAGAATGTAAGAAAATTATGTTCATAACCATGAAATTTAAAATTTCATAAACTAAAAGGGTTTTCTTAAATAATAATTCAAAGCATAGTTTTTATAGTGTAAAGTTTACTTGTAAAAAAAAATTCTTGTTTATCAAAAGGTAAGCATCTATTTTAAATATTATGTAAAATTTAACTTTTAAACACCTTTAAATTCTAAAATATTACAGTATTGGGAATGATAGTTATTATTCAGCTTGCCAAACCTGTAAGCCGTTTACCTGTGAGCCGAATATTTTGAATGACTATAAATGACAGCAAAAATGAAAGTTGGACACATAAAATGTTGTGCCATGATACCATCATATCGCAAGCTGTAGAATTTTAAGTAGAAGAATAACCAAATAAATATATCTAACCATTAATTTATTTTAGTAAAGAGGATGGGTCAGTAAACTGATTTCAAAAATTAGCTATTGTTAAAATCAGAGTATACACTCATTTCGTCCATGTTATCGCAAAAGTAAAGAGACGCCAACACAATGAATGAATCACGATAGAAGAATTCATTCATAAAAAATGAATCAATCAATAAACCTGCGGCAACAGAAAATTTTTAACTAACAGAACAAAACATTTTTTATAAAAAAGAAACAGAAATCATTATTGAAAATTCACGAATCTAGCACTTAAATAATGTCACGGCAATTCACCATTCTCGAAACCAATCCGTTTCAAATGAATGAATCTTTTTCATTGAATCATGATTTCAAAAATCCACAATTCATTCTTGCTTTGGCGTCTTGTGTCTTGCGGTGTTTGCAATATCAGGTAACATTTAGAACAAGACGACTAGATCGGTGCCTAGGTGCTGCACGGTTGACGGTCTCTGCGGAAAAACGTGGGGGGCGTGTACTGAATAGTAGCTAGGTGTGTTGGTGTTTTCCCGGGTTTGGAAGTTTGCGTTTTCTTGTCTTGTAGTAATTTCTTGTCTCCAACGGGGTAAGTCTGCTTAATTGTTTCTTGATAAGGGTTTTTTTTGTTGTTGTTGTTGTTTTCTTCTTGTTTCCCCTGTTTTCCTGGTGTTGTGTTATTTTGCGGAGCCATAGTTGCATGGTATTTTGTGTCTGTAAGTAGTGTATCTCGCCGGTATGGCGAGCTCAGTTATAAATATAGTAGAAGACAGTACTCCGGAAGTAGAGTCACTAAATATTGAAATGGTGGAAACATATGAAAATAATGTGCTATTTACTGATATCAACCCTAACGTGTCTCGCAATTCAACTTCGGCTGAAACATTAATAATGATGGCGGCAGAAAATGGTGCAAGGAATTTTAATATCTTCATAAAAAGTGATGAGTCTAAGAATGTTCCTAAAAGGGAACGACCCGCGCTGTTCAAATAGAATTACAAGCAAAAACTGTTCATTTCAAAAAGATTGAAAATGTGAAATTTACTCGTACGGGTGCATTTATAGTAAGCACGAAAAACCCAGAGTGTGCAGTTGATATAGCTAAAATAGCCACCTTTCTCGGAGTTAAAGTCTTGACTAGAGTGAGTTGGGAGAATATTTGTAATAGATTTTTGCTATTTAACATGCCGGTAAATATTTCTCTGGCTGACATTGGGCAAGAGCTGTCTACGGAAAATAATCTTCAAATTTGGAACTGCGAAGATTTATAAAGCGTGAGAGCACAAATGACGTTTCTCCCGTGTTAGTCACGGTTCTTGGCACCTCTATCCCCCCTGAAGTTAGGATTTGGCTCTCAATACAGAGAGTGCGACAATTTATTGACAAGCCCAGGCAGTGTAAGAAATGCTTTAAATACAACCACTCCCAACTAAAATGTAGTTCTGATCAGTTATGTGTGAATTGCAGTCTCCAACACTCTGGTCCCTGTACAAACCCAGTTAAATGTGCTAATTGCGGGTCTGAACACAGATCAGACTATAATCAATGTTCGGCTCGACTTAAAGAGGCTGAACTGTTAGAATTTAAATCTAGAAACTTATTAACTTTTATCGAAGCACATCGGAAGTTTACGTATAAACCTGAACAAAAATCCTACGCGATTATTACTAGTAAACAGACAACTGATCTGGATCAGTTACAAAAAGCATTTGAAGCTCGTACAAACAAGATGTTAAAAATTATAATCGACCATATCTCCAGTCACTCGGAGAAAATTGTTGAAGCAATAGCTTCTCTAAGCAGTACCATTATGAACTGTTTTGCAAAAATGAGCGACAAGTCGCCGGAAAGGCGTAATAGGCCTAATAAGCATGCGAAGACTCAAGGACACATGACTAAAAAAAAAAAAAAAAAAAAAGTTTTTATTGTTTGATTTGCTTTTGGATTGTTCTCTGCTAGGGGCAGTTTGTGTTTGTTATCTGGTTCTTGTTATTTTTGTCTCACTTGTTGTGCCTGTTTTGTCTTTGTTTCTGGTTTGCTGTTTTTGATGGGGATAACTATTTTACAATGGAATTGCCGCAGCCTGTTAAACAAGCTCCCCTGGTTTTATTTCCCCCCCTTCTCTACTGCTGATATCCTGGTCCTTCAGGAGACCTTCCTTACCCCTGAAAAGTCTGTTGATATTCCTGGGAAAATAATTTATCGTTTGGACAGAATGGGTCACCCGGGGGGTGGCCTGATGATTGTGATTAAGGCTACTTGGTCTTCTAATCTTATTGACCTTGGTTCCCTAAACTTCTCTAATGAGGTCTTGGGCATTCAGGTGTTTTTTGGTAACATGTCTCTTAATATCATCAATCTCTACTCCTCTTCGGGCTCAGTGGTCGAGTATTTAGCCAAAGTGACGCAGTACATCTCTGGGTCTTCTCTCATACTTGGAGACTTTAATCTTCATCATCGCCTGTGGGGTTTCCTGGTGTCCTCGCGTGACGGTGAAGCGTTCATTGACTGGATGGCAAACAATTCGTACTGTAAAGGTGAATATTGATACTCCTACCCATGTCTCCCCAAGTGGCTCTTTTTCCTTGATAGATATGTCTATTTGCTCTTTGGATATTTTCTCGAAGACTGCCATACAGGTGGATGAGGACCTCTTTGACAGTGACCACTTCCCAATCATCATATCTGCGGATATTAGTACAGGCTCCCATAATAAGCCCGTTCTTTATAAATGGCCAAATATCTGTCGAGAGATCGATAGCAAGCTTCCCTCAGTTTCTAATGTTAACTATGACTCATTTCGGCAGATGGTTCAGAGTGCGATGGAGAAGCATAGCACCACTCATAACAAGTCACAGAAGAACCTCCCGGCCTGGTGGAACTCTCGTTGCAGTAATCTACGAAAGCAAAAGTTATTTTTTCTGAGGAAAGCTCGTACCCTGGCCTCCAGTGAGTATTGGGTTAAATTCAAAAGGACCTCTGCTAAGCTCCGTCAAGTGATCAAGGAGTCTAAACATCACTTTTGTCTGTAGAGACGCAAAAGACCCCAGATTATTGCACAAAGTCTTCCGGAAAATTTCAAGTAGGTCCAGCTCCCTGATTGATTCTCACCTTACCCTTCAAGTTGATGGTATGTCCAGCTCTGATGCGGCGTCTCAAGCAGAACTTTTTGGCGAGGATTGTGTCCATGAACCAATACCTTTAACTTATGGCTCTGACAGCGAGTCCAACCTCAATAACCCGTTTTCTCTTGCTGAGCTCAAAGACGCCATCCGCCGTACCAAAACCACCTCCCCGGAAGAGGATAAGATCAGCGCTGCTCTGTTCAAGGGCTTGGGTGACCGGTCCTTGAACAGTCTGCTTGGCATGTATAATGATATATGGCTTACTGGCGACATTCCTCCTGACTGGGTCTCTGCTGTTATCCTGCCCATCCTTAAGCCAGGCAAATCAAAGAAACTGGTTGCTTCCTACCGGCCGATTGCATTGACTGCAGTTGCGTGCAAGATTTGCGAGAGGATGATCGCCAACCGGATTAATCATTACTTGTTAGAAAAAAAATTCTTGACAGCCGGCATTTTGGGTTCCAGCCGTTTCAGGATAGTCATGCTACCTTAATCAGGCTTCATCATGACATTACCAATGCTCGGAGAGAGAAGAAGTACATCCTTGGCATCTCCCTTGATATCCAGGCCGCCTACGACTCGGTGTACATTGACGGTTTAATATACAAATGTTCTCAAATCGGCATTACTGGGAGAACTCTTCGTTGGCTCCACAATTTCCTCTCAGAGAGGTTCATAAAGGTCCGATGGAGGAACGTTACGTCGACTTCAAGAGGTATTGGGAAAGGCGTCCCGCAAGGGGCGGTCCTTAGCCCGACTCTTTTTACCATTTATATGTCTGATTTCTTTGAGGTCTTATGCTGCGTTTACACTATGTGGCCTGTCAGGTCTGTTGGGTCTTTCAGGTCCAAGAATCGATAAAATTGCGTCCACACTACGGCATACGAACTTGGCTTGCGCATGCGTATATTTGCAGGTTGGGGGAAGGGAGGGACAGTCGTCTTTGTTTGTTTACGTTCGTATTCGTATCGAAATGAACGTGTCAGAATTGTTTGCGCCGTAATTTCTTTTGCCCAGACATTAATTACGTGTAAATTAATAAAAATTACGCGTTTTTCTAAGCTCATTGCCCACAAGGGAAGCAAGAAAATGCAATTGCCCCCTAATTTTCTCTTTCTCTGACTCTGAAAAAAATAAAATTTATTCTTTTCAAACAGTTTAAAATAATGAAACACAGAGAGAAAATGAATCTTTTTTTTTTTGTTGTTGTCTGGGAAAGGGGTACGATCCCTCCTTTCCACAAAATAAAATTTACATTTATTTTTCCCTTTGATTTAAGGGGGCAGTTTACCTTAAAATTGGTCAAAAAATTGATTTTTCTTTTTTAATATTAAATGAAAGCCTGTTTAATTGTGAATATTTTGATACCTCATTGTATCCATACCATAAATATATCGCGAGGTATTGTAAATTTTGTTAAAACACTCAGCGCAATTACCACACAAATTAAAACTTTAAATGCTTTTTCTCCATTTTCATATTTTCTTCACTTTCATGTTTTAAGGCTTTTTCTGTATTTGAGATAGAGATTTTTAAGCTTTTTTTTGTGCATGTTCTTTATTACATATGTGATAAATCTGCGCATGGAATTAGCATTTAGGTTTTTTGTTATTAAAAAAAAAAAAAGTATATGAAGATATGTTAGATTTCATCGTTTTGCACTATATATATATCAGTAAAAAAAATCATAATAAATGTAATATTAGATATGTCTAAAAATCCATGTGCAAGTTTGTGTAGTACACATTTGAAAATCTAAAAAAAAAAAGGGCAAAAATATCAATTTTTTTAAAAAGTAGTAGAGATTTAAAAAAATTCAAATTTTTATAAAATTTTTTCAAAATGTACTTTTGGTTGAACATTGAAATTCAGTGAGTTCACCATTTGAATCATATTTAAAATAAAGAAAATTGTTGAAAAGGGAAACTGTCCCTTAAGTGTTCAGAAATTACCTTAAACAGGGGTCCAGGAGGGCAGGGACGACCCCCTGACAAAAGAGATAACTGCTTCAATTCTTCATTTAAAAAATGACAGTAGGAGCTTACTTTTGTTTTCTTAATTGTTATATGTATGGTTTGGCTTTAATGTTGACATTATGTTGCTACAATGTGAAATGAATACCAACACTGATGAAAAACCTAATCGAAGATATCACCAGTAATCAGGTTACCACTCATTTCACATTGCAGCAGAGCGTATGATGTTGCTACGGCAACACCACTCTCTGGTGCAACAGTTAACTGCCTGTCTCATTATTTATATTATTATCATCTGTGACACTACCTTCTGAGCAATAAATCTTTAAAACGACAATGAGGAAAAAATTAATTACTTTGACACAATAATAGTAAATTCCCGCTGTTTTATAAGGGAGAATACAGAATTTCTTTGGCACATGTAACTGGAAAAAAAAGGAACTAAATGTAACATTTCATGAAATTTTACTTTTGGACAGTTTGAAAATAAAGCTTTTACTTTATAGATAATGGACAATAATTTCAGAAGAGAAATTATTGTCCTCACCTGATGATAAAACAATATTTTTAAATGGAAACTTACATTATCGCTTGTGAAAATTAAATCTACAATGATTACATGAAAATGACGCCATTTTCTATATACTTTTAGTCGTGATGTTACATTTAAATAAAGGTACTATGGTAACACTTATAGTAAAGGCTTAAAAATTTATATATGAAAAATATGCATTATCTGTTCAAAATGATGCCATTTTTGCATGTGAAAATACAGTGAGTCTGATTTTTTAATTGATTTATAAAAATAATGCTCATACCCATTTTCTTTTTGTGGCAATATAAAAGAAAAAGTTGCATTAGAAAATTAAATAACATTTTTTTAAAATTATAAACTATAGCAGATGGTTGAAAATAGGGCTGAGAAATCTGATAATTGTTTTAAATTTGCAATAATTTTACTCCCGTTCTAAAACTATTGTATGGTGTTGTATATATATAATGTTATCAACATTTAGGTAATTTTAGTCCCCACCCCATCACTTACAATATCATAAGTTATCATTCCTCGACACCCCCCCCCCCCCCATACACACACACACACCTTAATGAAATCATCATCAATGTTTAAAAATCCTTTTTATTTTTATATGTTTGCGTTTGCATAAAGATATGATTTTACATTTAAACAACTGTATATCAATTAACATCTAACTACACTTACTATTTAAAAAGGTATAAGACTATTTTGATGTAAAGAAAAAATTAAAGCACTAAAACAAAAAATATCGTTTGGATTAAAAAAAAAAAAAAAAAACTTTCCCCAAAAATATCTTATGACAATCAAACGTCATGTCCCCCCCCCCCTCCCACACACATTAAAATGATAATTTTATATATGCACAGCCCTTAATTTGTATAAACACTGCAGCAGCAAAAGAAGGTGACATTTCAAAATTCCTCCCACAGTATTTAAAAAACTAATAAGTTGTATTGAAAATACCTTATATTATAAAGAAGCTTTTCTATGAAACCTTTAAACACATAAATGCTAAACTTATTATGTTTGCTTTTCATTACATGGGTTTTTATTTGTCATATATTGTATCCCACAAGGAGTAATAATTCTCCAAAACCCCTTACAAATAAGGATACTGGCTGCACCACTGGTATAAGGAATATACACAAATTATGAAAAATTAGGCATAGATTATGAAATACTCTCCAACAGTAGCTATTAAGAAATTTAATATTTTCATACAATGAAATGAAATATCTAAATGTGCCATTTAAAAACACGTAACTCAGTAAAAATGCATTTTCAGCACTTGTTGTCCCCATAACACTTTTTGATGCATTATATTTATTGAATTTCACATTTAAATAGCACCCTCTATAGCGAACATCATTAGCATTTAATAATTACAATGCAATCACAGTATATTTACAAGTGTGACAAGCTGAATTCATAAATACTTTTCAACCATGTTGAAAGTGTTTTTCTCATTTTATATCTTAGCCATTTTTTTTTTTTATAAAAAATAAATAGATAATTAAAAACAATTCTTAAATCAAGGTTTACATGATAGACAAAACAAGCAAATACCTGAAATACCATTTATAATAAAAATATATAGTCAAATAAAAGACAACAAATCTTTAATAAATTTCTTTTATTTGAAAGTACAAGTTACAGAAACAAAATAAAATTTCTTTATATTATAAATATTATTGAATATAATGATTACTACGTATAATAAATGAAACAATATTAATATGTATCATAATGGTCTATGATGATGACAATGTTTTGCAGAAAACTTTATTGATCTGAAGAAAAAGGTATTTATATTTTAATCTGAAAGGAAGATAATGCATTAGTAAAAATTGAGTAAAAATAAACTGTGTAACTAGCTAAATTGTGAACTATTAAGACAGTTTTTTTGGAAAGAAGCGAGATAATCATTTAATAACTTTCAGTTGGTATAATAATTAAGAAGTAATAAATAGTGCATCAAAACCAAAAAGCATGTTCTTGACATACCTAAAAAAAAGGAGGTAATATGGAAATAATAGGATTCCATCTTAAATATGACGTAATCAACATGGCAACCTAGAATCATTACATGTCATGGGATATCACTGAATTAATTATGTACGATAGGATTTAATAGAATGAAGAAAACTTTTATTAATATCTTTTTAAGTTTTGATTTGATTTTCTTAAAATTTGAAATGACTTGACAAAATTCTGCAACGATTATATATATATATTAAATTTCAAACCATTTGGTTGGGTATTTTTTGCGCTGTTATATGCGGACAGATGGACAAACCAGATGAAGACTATAGGTGCTTCGTATTTATATAGTTACAAACACATCTAAAAAGAGCTTAAAAAACACTATTTCTGTTTCCCTTTCATTCTGATAAAAATAACATTAAAATGACTTGAAATGGAATAAGTAATTTTTAAGGGAAAAAAGTTGTTTTATTTTTTTCTGTATGAGAATAAATAAAATTGTTAATTTCAGAATGAATGAGTTCGGGCCCACCCGAGCTCGAAGAATGGTACAAAAATCGAGCCCAAGGCCATATCTCTCATCTCTAGTAGTAACACAAGAACACTGAAACTAAATGTTAAACCAACGGCAATGTTCTTTTCAAAATTCTTATTTGCATTTCAATACTTTGGTTTTTTTTTTTTTTTTTCTTGGCCTGGGCAACCTGAACCTGATGTCTAACCAAATATGTTTACTTTTTATTTCTTTGGTTGCAGTTTTTTTTTCTTCTGAGGGCACTTTTAATTTTGAAACAAGTTCTGAAACTGAAATTTTCCTCTGAAAAACTGCACCTGAAATCAAGGGCAAAAAGATACCCAATTAGACATGTCCCACGCAAAACAGAAAAAATTATTTAAAAATATTCAAAAGCAAATGATAAATTTGTAAAGTTACCATTGGTTTAATATTAGTTTGCAAGCATATTTCCATGAGAGTTAACATAGTATAATTAATAAATAAACTTAAAATTTCAAACCCAGAATCAAAATAACATTAATTATTAATAACATTAAAACTCTTCATTTCACGATTTGCATAGTAATATAAAAAATAATTTAAAAATATGGTACTTTTCTGTTAGTCGGCACAGGCGATAAATCAACAAATATTTTTCCTTTGTCATCATTTGCATTGCATTCACTTAATTTTAAATATAAACCATTCACTCATTTCATTCTAATACATATGTCGCATTTAAATACATGCCTTTCACTCATTTTGATTCAATTGCAGAAAAAAAATATATCATCAAAATATTGTTTCTAATTTTCATGTGTGTAAAAAAAAAAAAAAGTGTTATTGGAAAGATTTGTACACAAGTGACATAAAAGTACCAAAAATACTCAGAAGTTAAATATAAATATTAAATAGCTTAACCAGCATAAGTAATAGTCAGTGTAGAATAATTTAAATAGAAAAAATAAGAGAATATGCTTTCCACACGTAGAAGAATTCACAGGGTGGCTACAGAAATGGTGAAAAAAAGTTCCCTGATTCCCTGATTTTCTGTATCAGATTTCCCTGATTTTTATTATTAAAAAACATGCACTGTATTTTTTAACGTATGCTACTTTCTTGTGTAACACACTTACCTAGCTTGCAAATATCTCTTTTTTGGGAGGAAAAAAAAATTGCATAGCATTTATAAAGTATTTCAGTTTTATGAATCCAAACCCAAATGTAACAAATGGATATATGATGAACAGAAAATTTCAATTTCTAAAGAAAGTTCAAATCCAAGACATCTACATCTGATGGGTTAGCAAATTGAGCCTGCCACCTGGTCAAATTACATTGATGTACCATTTAAAATTTTCAAAAAGGCCGAAATTGCCTTCATTATAAGTGCTATCCAGAAAAAATCTGATCACTTCAATTTGTGTTAAATAAAAAATCATTATGTGTATATTTTTAAAAATGTTGGGGAAGACTAACCAGAATATGAAAAAAAATACAGCATATAAAAAGTATTTTCACCTCTAAGTTATTGAAATTAAACATCGGAGATGTTTTTAGGTATAGAAATATTTAAAAAAAAAAAAATAACATAGTAATTAATAAAGTCGAGCAATTTTTGAAATTATACATAAACATCAAATATTCATAATTGATCTTTCTTCTTCCTCTTTAATAGGTACCAGAGTTATGAAAGTTGAAATCAAAATTGTTATAATACATTAACTGTATGAACCACTTGAAGTAATTTTGAATACAGTTGAATAAACTTCACTAAAGAGTATTAATAGAAATTGATTAAATTATTAAAATTAAGGAAGAGTGAAAGTTAAACATAATTTTCTTCTAGCAATTTTTTGTAGGAACAGAAAGTAAATTAAAATAATAAATTTGTGCAAAATAAACCAAATTATATTAAGATAAAATTGTACATATGAGAAAAATGAAATTATACACACCTAAATACATTAAGAGATAAATGCTATTTCTCTCTCTCACACACACACACAAAGATGCAAATAAATAATTCAAAATCTGAAAATAAAACTGACAATATAAAATCAATTTGAATATTCTCCTTTAATTGTCTGAAATTATTTAATACATAAAAAATGAATAAAATTATTTCTTATGCTGCATTAGAAAAATGAATGAATAACAAAAATAATGAATTAATAAAAGGATATTATAATGGATAAATAAATCGGAGTTTCTTTTGGAGAAATTTAATCTTTTCTATTTCCTCTTCAATTTTTAAAGATTCTCTTTGAGCATCATCTAAAATTTTTGATTTTTTTGCTTGTAATTCTTTAAGCTGATTTTCAGCTTCCCTTTTTCTTTTTAAATTTTGCTGGTTCTCCTTCTCTTGCTTGTTTTTCTTTTCCCTTTCTTCTTCATATTTTGATCTTGAATTTCTCACACTGAGAATCATTTGTTTCGTAACTTGAAAGCTATTGAGATTACCATGTGCTTGTATAGCATCATAAATAATCCTCCTTGCAACTACGGTTTCTTCTTTCATGTTATCCCATAGGCAATCCTTATTGACAGAAAAACCTCGCTCAACGTTGCTATTTCCATGGGATAACAACATAATCATCTTCAAAACAATTACTGCATCATTGCAGGGTCTTGTTGCACAAGATAGTATATTGAACCAAAACTGATCAATCCTGTGTGTTTTGTTATATGATTTAAATTTTGCCAAATTATTGGCTTCAAAACAAACTTCTTGATATTGACTCTTAGCTCTATCGGCTTGAATAGAAGTTAACCATTTTTTTTCACAAAGAATGAGCAGTAACTTCGTCAGTCTTTTTTCAAACAATGCTTGATTTACAGTCACTGTCGAATTAAAGCAAGATACAGCTCTTGTGAGTTCATATGTCAGTGGGGAACGTTCTTGTAGCTTTTTTATACAAGATGCTAAAAAATTTTGGTAGTCTTTGTAAAACATATTTAATTGTCCATCAGATACTTTTGCTTTTCTGATGTGACATAAAGCTGAAATTCCAACATCAACTTTGTTGCATGGTACATACTCTGATACTTTTTCGACATCAATTTGCATAGGATTTCTTTTTAAATTGTCTTTCTGAATAAATCGTTTCATCACCCGCAGCATTAAATTAGATAAATCCTCAAAAAGAAAGGGTATAAGTGGAACATCAGTTTGATATTCCCTTAAAAATATTTCAAATTCAGATGCAACTGAATTGAAAAATGCCAATTTAGCAGGCAACAATGGATCACGAATAAGCTTCTTATGAGTATATAACTCTGACTGCTAGGAGCATTTCCATCCTTTTCTACCTTATCAACAAATATTTTTATGTTTGGAAGAATGTTTAAGCATCTTTCAGCAACAGAAGAGTTTTCGAGCCATCTAACGGAACAAAATTTTTTAGGAAATTCCTGAGAATAGGTATAGTAAGTATACAAAGCTCTTCTAGCTGGTGAATCTTTAAAAAGATAATATACTGCTCGAATAAAATCAAAAATTTCCCAGTTTGTGGATTTTGCACCTGTTTTAAATGACAAATTCACTGAATGCAACCCACAAGAGCCTATATTGAGGATTTCAGGATCTTCTGACATTTCTTTTAAATCTGCAGACAATTCTCTGAAAAATTTTAAATTGACATTTGGGCCGTCCATAGATAATTGTAACAATTTTTTCAAATCTAAAGGATTAACTGCATCTTTAAACGCTTTAATCAAATCATTTGAACAGCTGCGTCCAAGAAATGCAGAATTCAAATATCTGGTTTTAACTTCATTATCTTTCCCACACCAGTATCTCACATTCAAATCCATCTGCTGTCTTTGAGAGATTTTGTTTAAAGATTCATCGAACCCTATTACAAAACGATCACATAGAGAAATATCTTTAAGTAAGATCTCTTTAAAAAATGGAGCTATTCCAAATACTAAATAGTACATCTTATCTCGCCCTAGTTGCATGCCCTTTGCAATTTGGCTGTCTGTAAAAATATGGGAAAACATCTTTACATCTTTTTCAGCTGATCTTAAGGATTTATGTGTAGCCACTGCTTCAAGGCACCATAAAATCTCAGCCTTTGTAATGTCTTCTTTTAACATATATTTTTTAATGCGTGAAGAAACAGTCTTTTGATTATTCTGTGTTCCATCAAGAACAACACTGCATGCTTCAACAAAGCCACTGTTAACTTCAGTATTAGGAACAGTTGATGCTGAAATGCTCTTTATCTGTGCATCAGAAGACATTGCTGCTGTAATGTCTATCTTTTCATCTGAATTGCCACTATCTTTCCGATTTAAAAAGTCTGAAAATTTTCCAGAAATTGAAGCTCTATTTTCTTTACGTTTATGCCCAGCGCCGCCTTGATGGCTGGTTATTGCTCTACGTCCCATGTTACTCAAGAAAATGCTTGAATCGCACAGCGTGCATTTAGCTGAATGTTTATCTTTGGGATCTTCTCTCAGCCAGGAAAATTGTTCAAGCCATTTTGTGTTGAATGAACACACTGATTTTGCCATGGTTTTACTTTTCACCTGCCATAAAAAATACACTTTTTAATAAACAAAAAAAAAAAAAAAATAAATAATGATAATATCAATAAATTACCATTTTATAAAGAATTTGGATTCTTACGAATTATAAGAATATTAGAATTTTATTTAGTAATTCTTACATGAGAAATTCCATTACTTTAGGCTTTTAAAATAGCTTTAGTAAAATCTCACAATTAAAAAAAAAAGATTCAAGTATTTTAAAAAATTATTATCTGGTGTATTGTAAATGGCTAAAAGTATATTAGTTTATTATTTTTGAAAAATATTATCAAACTTATATCTGCCAACCTGAGAAAATTCAAATGTGTTAATATGCAAATGACATTTTTAATGAATAACTATAAAACAGAATGTGAACAAAATTTCTAATTAACTTCTCTGAAACAGCGAATGAGCGACATTTCTAATGAATTTGTAAAAAATATGCAATCTTTTAAAATGTTGCGTAGCTGATATATGTATAAACATTTTAATAAAGTGGCATTATTATTGTTATTATTTTTTATTTATTTTTTATTTTTTGAAGGACAAAGTTTTAGCTGCAATGGGATGTGAACACAAAAAGACAATAGTAACTTTGTTTGCTTTGCTTAAACATTATACAAAAATAATATATGGTTATTCAGTTATTTTGTTGCTTCACTAATTTTTAACAGTTCTTCATTTCTCGTTTTAATAGAAAATAAGGGCAAAATCTAATCAAAACAAAAAGTTATCTTTTACTCACAATGAAAATTTAAATTATATAACGTGTTTTTAATAATGAAACAAACTTATTTTTTACCTATACTTAAATAACCCCTTTAAACCTTTCCACCACTGACAAATTCTGTTAGTAAAATAAGAAATTATTGTCTGACACCAGAATTTATAAAAGACTTAATTACTAATTATAAAAACAAAATTTTACTAAAATATTCTTGGTGCCGATTGCAAGTTTGGAATTAAAATTAAGTGTGCCCGGAGTGGACATACTGTGCCAGGAAGAGTTCAGTATTTATAATTAAAATTAGAAAATAATTCATAATTTGGGTGAAATGAAGCTTGGGGGGGAAAAATGTGCAAATAAAACTATTGTACTATGTATAAAAGTGCAAAAAACAGACCAAATGTGTAAATTTTCAGAAGGCCTTGAACACGATTTGATGGTTTAAAGAAAATATCATATGAAATTACCATATGGAAACATTAGAAATGGTTTTTAACTCAAGAATGGGGTACCAGATTTCAGGATGAAAAGAGAAATTTTATGTTTAATTAAACTAAAAACATCATTTTTGTCTGAAAGCCTGATGCGATTTTTTTTTCTTTTTTAAATATTTTTCCAATTTCGGTGAGTACAAATCAAAGTCAATAAATCATATGCTTTTTTTTTTTTTTTTGGTAGCCAAACTTAGTTTTGTTCAAGTTTAGATTATCTGGAAAAAACCAATTGCTACAACAGACGGAGGGGGGATCCACTCCCAGCAATAACTTTTTCACAAAATTAGCATTATTTTCACTCTTTTGGCGAAATTTGCGGTTTTTTTCGCGATGTTTTCACAAAATTTGCTGATTTTTGTGTTATATTTACAAAACTTGCCGTTTATCCAGGATTTTTTGACGAAATTCGCTGTTTTTTTCGCGATATGTTCACGAAATCTGCCGTTTTTCCGGGATATTTTGACGAAATTTGCCGTTTTTTCAATATTCTTCGACAAAATTCACGTTTTCCCGCGATTCTTTGACAAAATTTGCGATTTTTCTTGGAAAGAATGACAAAATTGATTTTTTTTCGGCAACCATTTGCCGAAATATTAATACGTTTTGACCGAATTTTTGAATTTAAGACTTTTTTAAAAAAAATCTCGGAAATGATTCCTTAATTTTTCGGTAATTCGGACCAAAATCACGCCGGATCAGCAAATGACAGAACAAAAAAAAATTAAGGCTTTTGAACTAAATTCTGATTCAGCAGCTATGAATATTATCATTAACATCTCAAAACTAATCTTTTGAGCTAAAAAAAAAACATTTAAAAAACTTTTACTTGCTATGCTCACAATTTCTTAGTTAATTCATATTTAAAATAAAGTATGAAGCTGCAGCTTACTTACAAAATATATTATAGGAAAAATGTAAATTTTGTGAGCGAAATCTAAAAGCGTAAAAATCATAAAAGCATGGCTTCATTTTTTTTTTTTTTTTTAATGAATTTTGACCCAAAAATTTAGAAGACTTATTTCAAATTATAGCATTTTATGACACCGGATACCTATTAATTCCAATTTTGATTGTCGTTGAATACTAAGGTCATTCCATGGTAACTTACGTTATAATTTAAAACAATTTACAGCAGTAATTTCAGTAATATAACACCAAAAAATTTTCAAATGTTAAGTTGACATGATTTGTTAATTAAATCTATCCAAAGGCCAATTTGGATAAAAATTACCTAGAAAATGAAAATTACATTTTTTATGGCAACTTACGTTACTTTTTCAGTAATGTCAGTTACCATAATAAATATAACTGGCAGAGTTCAAGAAAAAACACTAAAATTAGGCCATTATCATCTAAATTTATCTTTGAATAGGTTTAATTAACAAATCATGTCAACTTTGCATTGTTAATATTTTTTTTTCTTTTGTCTTTTATTACTAAAATTACTGAAGTAAACTGTTCTAAATGTAACGTAAGTTACCATCGAATGACCCAGTGAATTATAAACATTGATTGAGCGAAACAAACAATATCACTTATTTTATTTTGAAGCTCAGAGCTTTATAAAAATTAAGGTACTTTTCGGTTAGCCGGGCGCCACTGTTATATATACATATATATGTAATATAAATGTATGTATATATACATATACATTTACATATATATAAGTGTGTATATATGCAATATATGTATATGTATACATGTGTATATTTACAAATATGTATAGATAACAGTGGCGCCCGGCTAACCGAAAAGTACCAAAATTAATTACAATGTTGACACATTTTAATTAAATTCTAAAATACACCATATGCTCCTGATAATTTCAATAACTTATACTAATGAAATAAATAATTCATATCACTTCAAAGAATTGTAAATAAACAACCCAAATCACAACAACGAAAAAAAAAACAACAAAAAAAAAAACAACAACATTAATAATAATACATTTTAGATTAGTTCAACATTAACAAATATTAAATCAAATACATTAGATTATTACATATGCAGCTTAATAATTATTAAACAAATAAAAACCATGATACTATCACAGATAATACATTTTATATTATTTCAATATTAAATAAAATATATTAATAATTAATAATTATTAAGCTGATGTTAAATTAAAATTATCCAGGTGTACCAAATGGAAGAAAAAGGAATTAGAAATGGAAGAGATATCATTTGATCATAGTTCACAGCTACGAAGCAATATACATAACCATATTCTCAAATATATACATTATTACTAATTAATTACTGTGCTTAAATTGCTTATTTAACACTGTGATCTTATTTTAGACAAATCTGATAAGTTATTCTAGCTTTCGTGTAATTTCAGAATTTTTTAAAGTCTGAGCGACACATTTTTTGCAATATCAAATCCTTGAAAAGTGTGTATAGGGAGGGAGGTAGAGGTTAACTGCTTCCCACTAACAGAATACTCATATACTCGATGTTTATATAAAACATAGTTTACATATTTACATAAACTACATTTTTTTAATTGATCATTTAACGCCATTTTATAAATTAAAAATCTAATGCGAAGAAAACATTGATTAAAGAATAAAAGGAATTAAATAATAAATATTGTATTGAGAATAAAGTTTTCTTAGATACAGATTGATTTTTTGAGAAAAATGACGTTATATATAAAAGATAAAACAATGATAAATAAAATACAGAACATGTACTTTTGAGAAAAATGACTTACTTACAATCATCATACACGAATATTATTGAAGATTCATATCTTCAAAAAAAGCATGCAAATCTCATGTAAAAGTCGGGTCAACAGGCAATCGACAAACATTCACATAACTGTTGAAAATGTCCCATTGAAAACATCCTGCAATGTAAATGAATAGAAAAAAAAGAGTATAATAAACTAATAAAAACAACAAAAACAATGTAGAATGCATTTCAAAATCTCTCGTTCTAAGCAACAGAAAATAAATATATAAAAAAACTACATACTTACAGTCAGTCATACAAGTTAGTAATACTTTATTTATACGAGAGTTCCCGATTGATGAATTTTAAGTAGAAAACAACAAAACAGCACATAGTCCAAGAGCATCAGACAATCCACTTTCTTGCAGAAGATCACAAATGGTAGTCACTTATTATAGAAGACTACACACCTGCGATATCCTGAGAGCAAACTTGGTAAAATATGTATTTATCTTGGCACCAGCAGATTCTAATCTCTACTTCAAGTATAACTTTTATAGGTTTGAAAGTTTTTCAAACTCTTTCTGAAAAAAAAAAAAAATAATAATTTACGAACTTTTCAATCGTAAATCATCACTTGTGGGGAAGTGGAGAGAAAAAATTCATGTTCTAGATTTTACAGTTTTAATATACTACTACTGATTAACTATTAAAGAAAACTACAGAAAGATAAACATATAAGATAAAATTTTAAAAAGAATAAGGGATGGTTTATAAATTATTAATAATAATTACAAGTAAAAACTTTATTTAAAAACAAGTTTGTTCAATTTAAAAAAAGTTAAATTTTATATGTCATTAGAATTTTTTTAGGGGGAGGATAAGAAGCTAAATACAATTCAAAGTCTTCATATTACTTTTTAGATAGTACCGTATCATTGTAAAAATTAACACATTTAAAACTGATTAATAATAATGTAAATCATGTATGCAGAGTTTGCTATGATCAGTCAATTATATAAAAATAATAGAGAAAACTTTGGAGTTAATTCAAAATTAATTCTATGGTTAAAAATTTGTTGTTAGTTTTAGGATAAATTAAAAAGTTGTCAGTACTAAAAATGCATTGAAATAGAATATCAAATAAATTCCTGAAGGAAATGAAACTATTTATTCACAAAAAAGGGATTACCGTACATTATAATAGAATGACGACCGTATTATATTAATTTGTATTCATATACTATCAAATTTGTTTTAAATTCATGCATATGAAACCAGGTTAATTTTAAAGAATTTGGAAATGAGGAACATAATTATCTATTAACAAATGCATAGGCAGCGTTGTATGTAAATACAGGAAGATGCAAATTAAAGAATCGAATACATCGTTTTATAGAGTTTGGTAATATTAAAAAGTAATATAGTTAACAAATTAATTTTAGTAGCGTAGTATGTAAATACATGAAAATAGTAACTTACGATTGTATAGCTTTATAAAAGAAACTTCTAGAGTTATGAAACAATGTAAAGAAATGTTAAAAAACATCTGAAAAACCATTACGTACCTTTAATTTGTAAATCCCTTATTAATTTCAAATAATCTTTAAAATCATAAGCTGTCGTCTGCTTCTTCAATCTTTTAAAATGGCGGAATACAGAAAAATGAAGCACGCTGATTGGTTGGGTCTAGTATTTTAAAGCCAAGGCCTAGACCACAGAGACCAAGACTCGCAGACCACGCAGACCCTCCTAAACCAGGCTAAACCCACGCCTGGCAGACCTTGTAGACCTGATAAGCCATAGTGTAAACGCAGCATTAGAGTTCCTCGGTGTAAAATTTTTAATCTACGCGGATGATATATTTATCTACTGTGAGGATAGCTCCCTGGACAGCTGCAGAGATAAGTTACATGAAGCGCTCCGGCTTATTTCCCATTGGTGCTCTTATTGGAAGTTATCAATCAGACCGGACAAGTGCCATGCAATCAACCTGTCAAGACGTCTCTTAGAGTGCGATTATGAATTCAGCATTAATGGTGGATTAATAGAGTGGTGCTCAGAGATTAAATTCTTGGGCTTCTACTTTGCTCGCCGTGGTGGCTTTCGGAGACACATAGAGTACCTTAGGAAGAAGGCATTCAGCAAGCTTAACATCCTCAAGGCACTGGCCCACAAACGGTATGGGGCAAGGTCCCACCATCTGCTCACTCTGGCCTTCTCTTCGATTCGAAGCGGTATCGAGTACGGGGCAGCGATACTCAAATCGGCATGCAACTCACTTTTTCAAAAGTTGGAGGTCATTCAAACCAGTGCCATCAGAATTGCTCTGGGTCTCCCGAAGTGGACACCGAACATCATCGTATGGAAACACGCGGGCGCTATCCCCATGACTGATAGAATTGGCTGTCTTGCGGTCAGTTTCTGGCTAAAGCACCTGTAACTGGGAAGTTGGTCTCCGCTCGGGGACGTCCGGGGAGACGGACTGGAACCGTTGGTTACAGATATTTATTATGTTGCTGATTGGCTCGGAAAGCTTGGCAGTACACCAGACCACCTTCTTCGGTTTCAAATTCCCCTTCCCATGAACATGGAGGCTGTCAGGCTTGTCACTGGGGGTCTCCCTTTCCAAAGCACTGACCTGGATGCGAGCATGGTTCCGCAGTATTTTGCTGAGTTTATTCAGGATTACTCTAACTCTTGGAACATCATTGGTACGGATGCATCAAAAACGGATTCCTTTACCTCAATAGCAGGTTGCTCCTCAACGAACCATTTTGTGTACAGAGTCCACTCAGCCAACTCAATTTTTACAGCAGAAGCCTTGGCGATCGGCACAGCGCTGGACGAGCTGGCCCACCAGCGGATGCATAGCGTCGTTCTTACCGACAGCCTGTCAGTTCTATCTGCTTTACAGTCTGTTAATTTAAAGTCTCCAACTGTCATTATCTGGCTTCATAATAAGATCAGTAGAGTTGCAGGGTTTGCCTCGAACATTCACCTCTATTGGGTTCCGGGGCACCGGGGAATCCCTTTAAATGAGAAAGCTGACAGCCTTGCTAAAGGCGCGACCTTTTCTGATGTTTTGTTAGATTGGATCTCTCCTGAGGACATCAGCCATGCTTATAAGCAGGATGCGTGGGGATGTTTTAATCAGTCATATAGGAATAGTAAATACAGTACCTCACATGGTGACATTCCTTCTATTAAGAATTCTTCGGTATGGGCTCGGAACAGAAGGGGAGACGTCTTGATTACCCGACTTCTTTGTCGGATGTTGATTACTCCTGGTATGCTGGCGAGGTTCAACTTGCTTGAGGATGGTAGGTGTAGTACATGTGGTGTCACGGACTCCCTGGATCACATTCTGTTCACATGCTCCAGGTATCACGCTCATCGCAGGCGTTGCTGGGATAACAGTGTTTTGAATAGTGGGTATTTTGGTTCTTTTGAATAGTTTGTGAGCAAGTTTGCTTCGTCCGATAATTTTCGTATGGCTACGATGAGGTACCTTTTTAGTATTGATCGTTTTTAGTTGGTCTGTATCGTCCCCAGGTGGGGTTTCCGTGTTTTGGTTTGTTATGTTGTGGATCATTCGAGGCTACAGCCGTGCAGCTTTAGGCCTCAACCCCCACCCCCCTTCAAGTTCAAGTTAAAGGTAACATTTAAGCATCAGTTTATTGATCTCATCCTCTTTGCTAAATTAAGTTAATGCTAAGATAGTTTCTTTGGCTGATCTTCTACTAAAAATTGTATAATTTCCGATTTCATAATATGACTACACCAAATTTCAGCTGTCGCAACTTTCATTTTTTCTGATGTTAAGTCATTTAAAGCATTATTAAAATATTTTATTTATTGCTGATAATTTCATTCTTTTACTGTTTATTTGTTAGTGTAGTGAATATTATTTGAATTTGAAATTTAAAACAGTAAATTGGTTTGATTTTTTTTTTTAACGTTTTAAAACATTTTGTTGCTCACAGACTGATTTTGATTATATTCTGTTATTTTTAAAATAATTGATCGCATAATGAAGTGCTTCTATAAAGTTTATCAAAATTTAGATAAAAGGATACTCTCACTCGAGAAACTACTTCAAATATCTGAAATTTCAGTATCTTCATAATGTTAGATGGCTTGCCGATAAGTGCTGTGGTAGCACTGATTTTTTTTAATTTTTTTTTTATTCTAGTGTTTTCTTACACATAGAAAAATGGTACTTATTTATCTTCGTGCTAGGAAAACACACTATACCAACAATGACACTACAGTATAGGACCTGTTATCCAGACTGCTTGGGATCTGAGATATTCTGCATAAGGGGTTTTTCCGTAATTCGAAATACTTTATTTATAAGTATTAGAATAGTACAAAATAATGGCTTAAAATGTATAAAATATGAATAATGTAAATACATAATTACAAATTTGTTAATTAAATAACTTATTTACACAAAATAAAAAACATTCTGAATTACAATTAAAAAAAAAAAATAAATAACGTATCAAAAAATTGCTTATAGTGTGTCTCTTGCACTAACTGTTCCTGTAACCAGTATACTGATATGATTTACTGCTTTCCACAAATCAGATGTTCAGTTGAAAAGAAAGTATAACTCATTTGAATTTTTTTTTTTTTTACCACCTCATTCTGCTGGTCATCATCACTTCCATGAGACATATTATTTTTCATTATGTCACAAATCTCACTGCCAGACATGTGATGACTTACAGGTGTATCTTCATGAGCATTTAGGCAACCTTCCACTGCCTTTTGATCCAGCAATTGAGCTTCTCAACATGAAAGTCCTTAAGCATAGCCCAGCAGATTTGTAATAATTTCCTTCTCGTTTTAATTTTAAAGCCTTCAACTTCAGACTCATCCACATTATCAAAAGATGTCGCAGATGGCCACAAATTGCACCACCCATGGACAAGTGTATTTTCGTCTGCTGCATCTCATGCTTGACGTAAAATATATCTTTAATTTTTACATTTTTGTAATGAAACAAATTAAGTTTTGATTGTCCTTTTGCATTATGATTTTTGGATCATTCTGAATACGGGAATGACAGATAATGGATCTGACACTGTATTACATAAAATAATGTTGAATTAAGCAAGAAAAACCCCATGGAAACTCTCAGGATGAAAGTTTAATTTTTTTTATATTTTATTTTTGCATTTACTTTGTATATATTCATGTAAATAGAAAACAGGTTTTTTTTACCTTTCATAAGCCTTCTTTAAGAAAAATTTTTACAAGAAAAGTTTTTATTTGTACGAAAGTGCTCTTTTCCAAGTTTTACAGGAAAATCTCCACCCCCCCTCCTCCCTTCTCCAATAGACACAAACAATCAGAATTTAAAGAAATTTTACATCTCTAGGCCAGTTTGACTGGCATTCAGTGTTGTAGTCATAAAAAAAATGGAGAGTATATGCTATAGGCAGCGGGTATATGCTAAAGTCATGAACATCATGCCTAGAGTACATGCTATAGCTTTATTTGAAAAACAGAGGGTACACGGAACTTCTTAAAAAATTCAGATGGTATACAGTGTACACCTCCGTATAGCCTCCACAATGTCCTTGCTGGTATTGCCATTAATTGACAAAACAAAAAAGGTTGGAATTATCAATGTAGTTTCAAATGTGGGATGTCTGAATATTGGCAGTTTGTGTTGTGTAGTATTCATTGCTTTATGTTATTTTTTTATTTTTTTAGAGTTTAACATATGTTTGTTGAAACACATTTTCCAACAGGCTTCCATTTGATTTGTGGTAAAAAAGTCATTTCACTACTATAATTGAAGTTGCTTAAGTTCATCCAGGAAGAAATCCGAAGTTTCTGTTATTTTCACAGGTATTTTTACTTTTTATGAAGTTTCACAGATTCATTATTATATTCCTACTTTAGGTGGCAACAATAACTGCAAAATCAAATGAAAAAGAGTTTATACTGACTTTCTTCTAAGGAATTATTTCATCTATTTGAATGCAATTATTATTTTTTTAAATATTAATACTAATTAGGTATATCAGGAGAGGTTATTTAAGTTTTTTATGTCTTTTTGTATTGTTTTAGAGTTATGACATTATTGAAAACTATGCTCTAATTATATTGGTTATGCAAATGCATGTTATAAAAATTTTGCCTGAATTTATGAATAGTTGACAATCTCAGCAGTGGCGTAGCTAGAGCATTTTGTTAGGGGGTGTCGACATCGAATTTACCGAATGTTCATTGTAAAATCATTGAATGATTGCATTTTTCAATTTTCTATTCTTGCATATTTATGCCTTATTATATTTTGGAGTGAGCACTCTGAAAACAATTTGTTGTATGACAGCAATAAAAGCATTAAAATTACTAATGATAGCATTAAAAACAAAGATCCATGCCAGTGCTAGACCATATAAATAAGAGCATATTTTTATTCTAGGCAAAAATTTCATTGTCAAATAAATATTGACAATTTTGTTTGAAGCAGTCGTAAAATGCGATTAAATATACAGCGTGTTCCTTCCAAACGTGGTCCGATAGCTAATTTCTGAACTTTTAGTCTTAGACATATAGTTCTAATTACAAAAACCTTTCAAACTAACTAAACAATTATTCTAAATTAATCTGATTCCATTTGACGCAATAAATACATTTTGGAAATGTTACAAAAATTAACATTTATACCGTCCTCTAAATTACATTTAATGTAAAAGGCCTTGTGCTCTGACACGTAAAATGAAAAAAAAAATCATATTTCTACAACCAAAATGTACCGAGTTATGCGACTTTGAAATTCAGAAATTTGTTGGATTTAACGCAGCACCCGAAGTGATGTGCTATTTCGACCTAACTGCACGAGGATGAAAGTTGCAGAAGGAAAGAAGTTGGAGGGGGGGAAGGGATGGGAGTGCAGAAATTCTAGATTCGTTTAAAATTTTAAAATCATACAAAATCGATCGTGTACGCTGCCAAAGGTAGTATGGCGTCCCAATTCTAGGTTCCTTTAAAAATATATAATCTTGCAAATTCGAGGATGTACAGTGACAGTGGAGGGCGGAGGGGGATTCAATTCCACGTTCGTTTAAAAATATAAGATCATACATATTCGAGAGTGTATGCTGACAAGGACAGTTTGGGCACCAATGTAAGGTTCGTATATAAATATAAAACCTTTTAAATTCGAGGGTGTACACTGCCGAATTCACTGAGTCCCTGACACTAGGTTCAACAGGATTGGTTTTCATTTTAAAATACAAAACCATACAAATTAGAGAGTGTACGCTACCGAAAGTAATGGGGCACCGACTCTAGATTCATTTGATAGACTTTCATTTTAAAATTATAAAATCATACAAGTTCGATGGTGTACGGTGACGAAATTGGGCCCAATTCTAGGTTAGTTTAAAAATATAGGTACATAGAAATTCGAAGGTGTACGCTGCCGAAGGCAGGGCCCGTGACTCTAAGCTCGTTTAGATAGATTTTTATTTTAAAATATAAAACACAAATTCGAAGATGTACGCTGTTGGAGGCAGTGCCTTATTTCTACGGTCATTTAAATGCATAAAATCTTACAAATTGGAGAGTGTTTGCTAACGAAAGAAGTGGTCACCCACCCACCCCTCCCAATCTTGGCTCCTTTATAAATAGAAATTCCGGGATATACTCTGTAACGGGCAATGGGGCCTCGATTCTAAGTTCGTTTTGATAGATTTTCATTTTTAAATATAAAACGATACAAACTCAAGGGTCTACACTGACAAAATGGTTCCCTTATTCTAGGTCCTTTAAAATATAAAATCATACAAATTCGAGAATGAGCGTTGATGAAGGCAGTGGAGATCTCCAATTCTAGGTTTGTTTAAAAATATAAAATCTTATAAATTCGAGTGTGTATGCTGCCGAAGGCAATGGCATCCTGATTCAACAATCTTCAGGATAGATTTTCAGTTTAAAATACAAAATCATACTCATTCCAGAACGTACGTGGCGGAGGTAATAGGCCCCTGACTCTAGATTTGTTTGATAGACTTTCATTTTGAAAATATAAAACCATACATATTCTAGGGTGTACACTGCCAAAATGGTGCCCAATTCTAGATTCGTTTAAAAATATATAAATTCATAGAAATTTGAGAGTGTCAGGGGTGCAGAAAATGTTTCTACTGCCAACCTTTCCCCCAATTCACATGAAAATTTCCCCAAAGTTTTACAGTATGTTATCGGTAAGTGCTGTATTATCGTAGGTATAGAAAACGTATTTTTCCAATATATGCTCGAGTATAGACGGGTTGCACATGACGTCACATGTCTGAAATCGCTTCGTATGGCGCCCAAATATAAGGCGAATATGGTACTCTCCATTTGATTTTTTAGTCTTATTTGCACTATCATAATAAAAATAAGGAGTTATCTAAATTAAAGAGAAAGATAACACGTGCTTTTAACGGCAAACGGGGTCTTTTGTGCTCCACACGTGTGCTCCAGAAGCTATAGTATCAGTCGTTGCTAATAGCAACGTGACGTCAGTGCAAGTGGTCTATATATAACAGGGGTGATTCTGAGTGAAAAAAAAAATTCTGAAATTCACAGCAAATTTTCTGAAAGGTTATTGCAGAGTGTGAGAAGAAGGGGGGGGATCCACTCCAGCACTATGTTTTTTTCGCGGCCCTTTGACGAAATTTGCGTTTTGCAGCGATCTTTTGACGAGTTCTGCCGTTAATTCGCCTTCCTTTTGACGAATTTCGCGGTTGTTTTGCCATCTTTTGATGAAATTCGCGGTTGTTTTGCGATCGTTTGACGAAATTTGCGGTTTTTTCGTGATCTTTTGAAAAATTTGCGTGTTTTTTGCGAACTTTTAACGAAATTTGCGTTATTTCGCCTAGTTTGATGAAAGTCGCGGTTATTTTGCGATCTTTTGACAAAATTCGCTGTTGTTTCGCGATCTTTTGACGAAATTCGCTTTTGTTTTGCGATCGTTTGACGAAATTCGCATTTGTTTTGCGATCGTTTGACGAAATTTGCGGTTGTTTCGTGATCTTTTGACGAAATTGCGGTTGTTTCGTGATCGTTTGACGAAATTGCGGTTGTTTCGCGATCATTTGTAAAAATTTGTGGGGTTTTTCGCGATCTTTTCACGAAATGTGCGTTTATTTCGCTTTCTTTTTGACGAGTTTTGCGGTTATTTCGCCCCTTCTGACGAAATACGCGGTTATTTCGCGATCCTTTGACGAAATTTGCGCGTTTCTTTGACGAAATTCACTGTTATTTCGCCCCTTTAGACGAATTCGCGGTTTCGCTATCTTTTGATGAAAATCGCGGTTGTTTTGTGATCGTTTGATACAATTTGTCGTTGTTTCGTGATATTTTGACGAAATTGCGGTTGTTTCACAATCTTTTGTCAAAATTTGCAGTTGTTTCGCGATCTTTTGTCAAAATTTGCAGTTATTTCACGATCGTTTGTCATAATTTGCGGTTCTTTCGTTATCTTTTGACAAAATTTTCGTTCATTTCGCGATCTTGTGAGGAAATTCGCTTTTTCCGTAATTCTTGGACAAAATTCGTGGTATTTTGTCCGAATTTTCAGATTGATGAACGATTTTTTTTTTTAATTTCGGAACCAAATGCCTTAATTTTTTGGCAAATTCGGAATAGAATCGCCCCTGATATACGGTACATATTATTCTGAGATCGATTTTGTGAAGGTCACCATACGGATCTTTTTATTTGTAGTAAAATTTTTCTGTATCAGGGAATTATAGAATTCGTTGTGAAAATCGAAATCAATTACATATGTTTCTGCAAAATTTCCCCCCGATCCTAGATCGCCGGGCCGGATCGGACATATTCTGCACCCCTGGAGAGTGTACGCTGCCAAAGGCAATGAGACCCTGAAATATAAAAATAGCAAATAAAGCCTCTGTGCAAGAATTTTAAGAAGCAGAAAACTAACGTAACGTTTAAAAATGCACAAAGGTACTTTTCGGCTAGCCGGGTGCCAGTGTTATATATACATGTATATATACATATATATATATATATATTGTATATATACATATTGTATATATACATACATGTATGTATACATATGTATAACACTGGCGCCCGACTAACCGAAAAGTACCTGCACAAATATACATAAAAAGCAGCAAACAGCTGTTTCGAATCTATAGCGAGATTCTTCTTCAGTGCAAGATAAAGCACGGCACAGCGTGCTAGAAAAAGCAAGGCTGGGCAATTTTTAAACGTTGGTTTTCTGCTTCTTAATGAGACCCTGATTATAGGTTCGTTTTGATAATTTTTTATTTTAAAATATATAATATAAATTTGAAGAAATACGTTGTTGTAGGCAGTGTCCCAATTTCATGTTCATTTAGCCCTTCACTGCACGAATTTTTCTATTTTTCTGATTTTTTTTTTTTTTTAATTGAAATTTATATATTGGTCTAATAATGGAAAAAATAGTAAAAAAAATAAAATTTCAGCTAAAATTTGATATTTTATGGTGTATGCCATATGTACACATTTAGGGGTTTAAAATATTGTATTGCTATATTTTCCAACTAAATAAGCTTAAGTTAATTAATTTTATCTGCTTAACACTCTGCAACTTTTATTATATTAATATTTTTAAGTATTCAGTAAAAATAATGATAGTAAATCTTACCTTAACAGCTTGGTCGATTTTTTTTTTCTTTCCGAAGAACAAATTCTAATTTTTTGTATAATAGGGCCACCTGACATGGACAAAATAAGCGTTATTCCATTCTTTGGATTGTTCTTGATCAGTTATAGTGAACCTATTAGACAAATTCATGGCACATAAGGAAAATTATTATATTTTTAGGTATGTGCCAGATATGGCACGTGGTGCAGTGCAGTGTTAAAGGTATAAAATCTTACAAATTCGAGACTGTACACTGATCAATGCAGTGCACAACTTCCCCCAACCCCAATTTTAGGATCATTTATAAATAGAAATCCGAGGGTATATGGTGCCGAAGGTAATGGGGCTCGACTCTCGATTCATTTGGATAGATTTTCATTTTAAAATATAAAACGATACCAATTCGAGGGTCTACACTGACAAAATTCTGCCCCAATTCCATATCCGTTTAACATATAAAATCATGCAAATTCGAAAATGAATGTTGACAAAGGCAGTGGGGGTGCCTATTCTAGGTTTGTTTAAATATATAAAATCTTATACATTCCAGTGTGTACTTTGCCGAAGGCAATGCAGCCCTGACTGTAGGTTCGTTTGAATAGATTTTCACACATCTATATCATTTTCGGAAAGCTAAATACTTGGATAGGCAAGAACTACCTTCAACATCAAAGAACCGAGTTACTAAGGTGATTTTTTAGGTGTTATTTATTTGTCTCAGCTGCGTTCAAAGTAGGGATGCATCGAATATTCGGAATATATTCGGTATTCGGTCACACTACCGAATATTCGGTTAGGCCGAATATCAAGCTACTCGGTATGCTGAATATTCTGCTTGGCCGAATATCAAAATATTCGGCCAGACCGAATATTTAAAAGACCTTTTTAAAAAATATTTTTAAAAACCTTAAAACAACTACTATTTTTAACTGTCAATTAATAAAGATATTTAATAATTAGAAATATAATTATATTTAAATAAAATAGAATGCTTTTACATTTTTTAGGTGAATTCGTAATTATATAAATACGTAGCACCTATAGTCGTCGTTCGGTCCGTCTGTCTATCCGTCCGTCTATCCGCATATAACAGAGCAAAAACTACACAACCAAATGGTCTGAAATTTTAAATATATAATTGTTGCAAAATTTTGTCGTGTCATTTCAAATTTTATCAAAATCGGGTGTATAGTTTAATTACAGGGACAGTCAAAAGTTTTGCGTTACTTTACGGGCAATGGCAAAAAAAATATTGCAAGTGCATTTTAATGATATTACAGCCTTCCGAATGGTCTGAAATTTTAAATATATAATTCTTGCAAAATTTTGTTGAGTCAAACTTAAATTTACACTATGTGCAAAAACTACTTAAAAGATGACAGAATACTAAAAAGATGTTAAATTATTTTAATACCTTAGTACTTTCAACTATAAGAAACATAGTCTTCATCGGAGGAATATAAGAAATACAATAGTTGTTGGCGGTTGGCGTCTAATTTTCAAAATTCACGTAGATGGTGATGAAAGGAGTGAAAGTTGAAGTTAATTTTTAGATCCGGAAAACATTAATAAATAAAACATGGATATAGGGAAGTGGAATATTACTCGTTTTATGATTATTTAAGTAAACTGAGCCAAATTCTGGGTATGTTATAGGATAAAACGTCATTACAATCAGTATTTTCTTTAGTAATAATTTCTATTGATTCGCGGATGATTAAATCGGGATAATTCTTTGAGGGATATATAATTTTTGCGTCTTCGAAATTAACTTATATATTCTGCTTCTGGTTAAGTCTTGACAGGGCTGTTGTAGGTCGGTTATACTTTAAATCTCTCAAATGTTCTTTAATACGGACTTTAAGTTTACGTGAAGTCATTCCTATATATTCAAGATAATGAACTTATCTTTATCTTTATCTTGAATATTTAGGAATGACTTCACGTAAACTTAAAGTCCGTATTAAGGCTCCGCTTCACAGAGCCTCTGGACTTTCGTAGTTAATGTTAAACCAATGTAAAACTCCTATAGCTATATCTCATTTGCATTTAAAGATTTTCCTAATTTTTTTTTTTTTTTTTTTTTTTTTTTTGCATAAGATACTTTAAGCCTTTTCTGAGTTAAGTCAGTTTGCACTTTTTTGTTTAATTTTGTCAAGCAGTGGTAAAATGGGATGAAATTCTGGTTCGACAAAAACTGAGGTACTTTTCCATAAAAAGCTTTATAGACACTGAAAAACAAGCATCTCCTGAATTTGAGAAACTAATCTCATTTCATGAAAGTTCAAGCTTTCTAAATATAATTTTCTTTTAATTCTGCGCAAATTAGAATAAGCGTGATTTGCATTGGAATTTAAAAAAAATCTTGTGAAAAAGCAGCATTTTGCGTAAGAATTCCGCCCCTACTGGTTAAGGGGAAGTCGTGGGGGTGAAATCCGTGTGAGTGTGATGGAATTGTGCTTTTGGGGAAACTTCGCACCCCCCTGCCTCTCCCGATCGAGGACTCAAGAAAGGTGTCGTATTGCACTCTTACCTCTTGGTTTTCTCCCGTGAAAGAAAACCGAGAAGAAAACTTTCTTGTTTTATAAATAGAATTTTCAGCGTTGTCAACAGTGGTCAGAAAGAACCATTTCCTGTTTTTTTAGTTGACATATGCGAGTGTGAAAATTTTACTTTCCAATAAATGTGTGTTTATATATTTTTTATATTTTAACAGAAAATGTTGAGCTATATGTTCATTTACTAAATAAAAGTCATTCATATATATTTTTAAAAAAATGAGCTACCGATATAAAAAGCAAAAAGGACAGCATCTTACAATAACTACCAGAAGAAAAAAAAATAGAGGCAGAAATCTTGCAATGTGTTTAGTTATTAATTCTATTAATTTATTAATTTTAAATAATATAATCTAATTTGATTTTCGCGAGCTTGGATGTAACGAGTACAGGTTTTAATGAGCAAAAAGAAATCTTTTGTTGACTATAAAAAGACATAACAGAAACTGTGCTATGAAATAAAATAAATATAATATTATTGCTATTACTAATTACAATTAATTGCTATTACTAATAACAATAATAGTAGTATTAATATCTCTCTATTCTAAAAAAAAGTAACTACCGCTGTCACCGCCACCGCCGCCGCCGGTTTTGAATTTTTTGTGACCGGAGGTTTTTCTTCGTTAATATTAAGAAAAATAATGCATACAAAAATATGAAAATCGGTGGTTTTATACAGAAATGTTTGATAAACACGCTTATGCAGACAGTTTTCTAATCGAAGAATTATTTTAAGAGATATTTAATGCTAAAGTTGGACAAAATCGTTCCACTAAAAAAGTTTTATAGCAGCAAAAACTATACATGGCAGTGTAATCATTTTTAGATCATTTTATGCGTTAGAATTTGCCGGAGTGCAGATTGCATTAATTTTTCTTATTTTGACTCATTTTTTGAGGTTTTATTTCTATTTTAAATTCAAATTTTCAGCATTTCTAGAGATATTTTTTACATTATTTTAGAAAATGGTATTAATTTATACTGTTACCAAATGTATAAACAGCGCAAACAATAATGTTTGTTTCAAATTAAAAAATTATTTACACGTGACTATTATAAACAGAAAAAATCATTTGGAATTAGAATTAAATAATTATGTACATAAAGCAGGAACTTATTAAAAATTACGTCATAAAAAGTATACACGTGAATTTTAAAAGAGAAAGTATATTGTAAAATAATAAATTCCTTAACATGCGTTAGAAGTCTTAAATAGGAGGAATTACGTCATACTTACGTTACATTATAGTTATTACATAAAATGAACACAAAATAATATTGCAAAACAGTTTAAATTTGGAAATTGCGCTAGACATTTATTTGATATTTTGAGAGGATCTTTTCAACTATTTTTGTTAGGAAAGCGCAAATAATATTTCATTTCTAACGAAAGTATTTTCACGTGAATATTTAAAAGAGAAAGAATAGCTTGGTAAAAATTACGTCAGATTAAAAACGATTAATTTAAAATGTCTCATTTAAAAGAACTTTCTTTTCGCTTTGTTAAAAAATACCAGGAGGCAAAGACTCTGTTTACTTAATTCCTTTTACATTAGCTTATTTTGAAATGTTGTTACACGTGTCTACGTCATCAAGTTATTTTTATTTCGACGTTTTATTTGTATTTTTGTTAATGTTGTACTAATTTATTTGTTCTTTCGTTATTTAAAATAAAAATTATGTCAATTTGTATAATTTGGCGAGTGGTTTGGGGATTTATATAATTTGTCGAAATTGGTCGACGGGATAATCAAGTAGTACCGCAGCGGATTTGGCGTTAAAATTCCCCAATCAAAGAGAAATGAATAGAAATTCGTTTATAGGGAGATCGCCACTGTTTTTTAAATTATAATTCAATCTTTCGAAATCTTTTTAAAGCCGATCAAATTAGCGTGCATTTAGAGTCTGCGGTGTCTGGACGGGGGTTGGCGAGCATAGCTCGTAGGGGGCCGAGCCCCCTAGTTAATAATAATAATGTTAAGTAGAAAAATAAATACATATAATAATAATAAATAAACAACAACAACAAAATAATAGTAATTTTTAAAGGTCTGTTTAATTCCTTATCCATATCTAAAACAATTTTATAGAGTTTTATCCTATTTATAAATTTAGAATTGAAAAAAAATTATGATAAATCTCAAGGAGGCATCAATAATATATAAATAGAAAATTGTGTCAATAACAATAATAATTCTGCCTTTTGATAAATAAACGGAACTTTTACTTATTTATTTTAAACTTGACTGAAATATAACTCTGTTATAACGCGAAAATACTGTGGATTCGTTCTCGTTATAACCAAGTTTGACAGTATTAGAAATATACTATGATTTCATATGTGGTTTGCATTAATGTTTTGAAGTTCAGAATTTTATAACACGCACACATGTATATAATTATACAATTAACGTTTACGCTCGTTATTTTTTATCCAGTAACTAACTTGCAAAATCAATTTTAATAATAATAATTGATAATTAAATTTTCACACACACACGCATATGTATATATATGTGTGTGTGTGTGCATTTTCCGTTATAAAAAATATTTCTGATAAATTTCTTCCTTATGAAATAAGTTCCTGCAGCAGGATTAATGTTTTGCATATTCTAAAAATGTGAACACAGTCGCCAGAAAAAAACCCCCACCAAAATAAGTGGAAAATAAAAAAAAATCATTGTCTGCAGATTTATACTCTCTTTGCGATTTTCAGAAAATTCAGTGGCGTACCGGGGATGGAAGATAATGATATGTATCCCACAGAACGTAAATATAAATAAATGTAATACATGTAGAGAGAGATGTAGCAGAAGATATTCGCACAGGAAAAAGAGCCGCTCTTTCCAACACAGAAGATCTCTTTTATGATAGCTAGCAGCATAGGAGAAAGTTGTCCAAAATGGGGACGCTAACATATTTCTGTCTGCAAAAAAAATCTATAAATAAGAAAAATGTGGCAAAGCATTTCCCGTTTAGAGCATATCTTAGACTATGAGATGGCAAGGGGATTTTAAAAAAAAATCCTTAGTATAGGCAAAAAAAACATTTTTTCTGAAAAATGTTCGAAGTCCCCGTTTTGGACAACCGGGTGGGTAAAATGGGGTACTCATATGAAATAGCATATAAATTCAAGTTCTACTGCGAAATTTTATTAGAAAAACTTGTTTTACAAAGAAAGATTGACTTTAATGCAAAATCAAAATGCAGATAAGGAATTTTACCTTTTTTAACAGTTACTAGAATGTCACAAAAAGTAATCAAATACAAAAGTCACATATAAAATTGACATCGCTTTCGTCAACACTTGAGACACTTCATGGGCCCAACCTCGACAGCTGCTACATTGAATCCACCCCTCTTTGTGTTTCGAGTCAATGTAAAGCTCATTACAAAAAATGCAAGCGTCATCGCTATTCTCTTCCTCATCAGATGATAACGGATCTTGATTTTTTTTATTTTCTTCTCATTTTTAGCTTTTGGATATTTAGTATTGGGTTCGGTGGGTTTCTTGACCAATTTTCTTTTCAGTTTATTTTGCTTTTCATTTTTCTCCTGTTCCATAGCTTCCAATTCTGCTTTATAAGGCGATGAAGTGAGTATGGCAGTTTTACCTCTCCTCTTGTCATTCACTTTTTTTTTTCATGCGTTCAATTTCTTGTGGTGGAGGCATTATTATTTTCGGTGAAATGTTATACGCTGAACATGTCTGGCGTTCTATAGCTGGAGATATTCCAAACGATGAAGTGGAAGGTTGGGGTATGACGATTCCATCACTCGATGCTAAATGACGTTCTAAAGGGTTGTTAGCAGGTTTTTCAGTTGTTTCTGAAGGCGCAAATAAATGTTCAGGGAACACATCTCTGTTAAAGGGATATATCCCTGTTTTTTTAAACCCATTCATAGCATTTTGCACAGTAGCTGCTCTTGAAAATGCATTTTTGAAAAGGTTTCCGACCTGGTAAATTGTCACGTAGCGTCCAGGGTGATGTATGAGCCATTTCCTTGTCTCTTGCTCATAAAAGGCACTAAGTGGTGCCATGAAAGAGACATCGAGTGGCTGCAACCGATGTGTGGTGTGAGGGGGAAAGCATATCAACACCACGTTATTTTCCCGAGCAAAGTTCACCAGTTCCAAGCTTTTTGTATGGGAATTGTGGCCATCAAGTATTAACAACACTGGCTTTGTAGGTCCTGGATTTGAATGTTCCACAAACTTCTTGAAACAAACAAGGAAAGTCTCCTTGTTAATCCAACCACTCTCGTGATATACCGCAAATGATCCAGGAGGGGCATCATCCATCAAGAGAGCATTTTCTCGCTTTCTAGGAAAGACAAACATTGTTGGAACGAAATTTCCCGCGGCATTGACACAGATTTCTGTTGTCACAAGTACCCCTCGCTCGGCTGATGCCAAACTGCCAACTTGTTTTTTTCCACGCAAAGCAAGGACTTTAGATGGCTTATTGGGCACTGTCAAGATGCCTGTCTCATCTACATTGTAAATATCATTGGGTGAGAATTGATATTTTAGATACAATGACTCTAATAAATCAAAGAACATTTTGAGAGCGACGCGATTAAAACCTTTTGCACGCGCCATTGAGGTTTTTTCAGGATTACGTAGAGCTAATATTGGATGACGTTTTAGAAATCCATAAAGCCAGTCCTTTCCAGCCATTCTCCGTTCCATGTTAAAAACATGCGGAATTTTGTTTTTCTCTGCTAGCTCAAACGCGAGAGTTCTCAAATCTGATAGCGTAACGCCAAACAACCTCTCTTCCAAATGTAACAGATGGTCCACCAATTCCTTCTCTTGGGCTTCCGAAAAAACTGTTTTATATCTTCCTAAGCATTTAGCAGCAGCCGCTTGTGAAGAGAGCTCCTTCTGTCGAGCCTCTTTCACCTTCCTCTCCAGAGTTGTCTGTGGAACGTTGTAGGCTTTAGATGCTCTCCTGTAACCCATTTTCCCTTCTAAAACTTCTTGGATTGCACCAGCCATGCTCTCTGTCGACCAGCTCTGTCGATCATTTTTCCTTTGATAGCGCCCCATCTCGTCTTCAAATAAAATGATAGTTCTGTAAATAACAGAACAAATTATCATTTTGACATTAAAAAAAATTATACATTAAATTTTATTTTTGTAACTTAAATATTTATTTAATTTAGTTAATCACTATTAAATTAATTGTATTTAATCTATATTAAATTAATTATATTTAATCTTTGTAAAAATAATTACATTTAATCATTATAAAATTAATTTTATTAAATCGTTATAAAACTAATTTTGTTTAATCTACATTCGTTATGCACACAAATAATCTCTTACACTCAATTTAAGCACTTAATTCACAACATAATATCTCAGAATTAAAGCAAATTAAAACATATTTCAAAATTGTTATGAGACGTTCAAAACGGGGACGTCCCCATTTTGGACTACCCTCTATGTCCCCATTTGAGCCGACCATGACGAACGCTAGAAAACATGGCATCTCTTCACACACATGTAGGATAGAAAATGAAGAAACATATCAGAATATAACTTAAAACTAGAGCGAAAAAAATGATTTACTTACCAAAATTGAATCTTCAAATGTAAATTCATACAGCTCAATATAGTGCAGGGGCAAAATCGAACTTTTTTCTTGCTAAAAATTCAAAACTTCGTAGCAGAAAGAATAACAGCAAATTGCGTCAACAAATCTTTTCAAAATGGCAATCTGATGTAAAGGAATAATAGTAGTACATTGGATCACCAGATGTCAGCACTTATCAGTGAGAAACCGAATGTCCCCATTTGACCCACCGTCCCCGTTTTGGACGACTCTCCCCTACAGTAGAGGTCTGCACGGGCCGAAATATCCTGGCCCGGGTCCGGCCCGACTCACAGAAAAAAAATTCGGCCCAGCCCGATATAGAAATTAAAAGTTCGGTCCGGCCCGTAGAAAAAAAATGTTGGCCTCGCCCGGCCCGGTAAAAAACTTAAATTTTTGGCCCGAACCCCGCCCGGCCCGAAAACAATAAAAATCTCGGCTCAACCTTTGTGAATTTCTATAAAACATTGATTTTTACATCGATTTGGTTAAATTTTTATCTCGTACAAGGAGTTCTGACCAAAAATATTTATCTTCATGTTTATAATCTTCATTTTCGCAGAAGTGTCGCAGGCTGCGATATTTATTTTTTTAATGAATCTCTATTTCTTGTATGTAAATGTTTCAGTTATCATTAATATTATTAATCCATATTCCATGTATTATATACTGAAGTGTTAAAAATCTAAAGAATGCTATATAGTAAAATCTTCTAAGACGGAATTGCACAGAAAAGAAAAAAAAATGCGTTATAGCCAAGTTCCCTTCTTAGCAAGTGTAAATGTATTATATGTATTAGTATAACGTATTAGTCTATTAATTTTGCATGGATCAGCACGTTTTTCAGTTTAAAACAGGATTCCGTCATAGGCAGGTTCTTTTTCACACGTTTTACTATATTTTAATTTAGCTGTATTTTAATAACTCTGGATATCTACTATTCTTAAAAAGAATAAATTTTAATGTTTAAGTTTACAATAATGGCGATTTAAAAATGCATGCACATTTTTCAAAAAATTTTAGGCCAGGCCTAATTTTACTGACTTTTAAATGGACAAGGCCACGCTGTGACAATGATTTTCATACGTGCTGGGTCAAAAGTAGGACTGAAAATTTTAGGCCGTGAAGACTAGGAATGAAACCAGGCCCGGCTATGTGCAGAAAAAATAAGTTTAGCCCGGCCCCAAAAGAGTGGAGACCAAGCCCGGCCTGACCCGAGTGCCGTGAGTGAAAATAGGCACGAGTTCGGCCCGTGCAGATTTTTAGCATATAGTGCGTCTCAAAGCTTGAAATAGAATACCTTTTATGAATGCAGAAAATCGTTGCGGAAAGAAAGAAAAATTGCTAAAAGTAAAAATCGCTAAAAATTCAAAAATCGCAGAACAAAATTTTCTATTGTGAGCTAAAATATTGTAACCTTAATTCTTTCATAAATATAAAAAAAAACCCGCCATTAAACATCGCTAAAAATCGCAATAAAACTCAGTAAAGTTTCAAAAATCGAGGAAATTAATCTTTTATTAGGCTAAAAGTTTGAAATCAATTTCAGCTAATGGTATAATTCACTGTGAAATGAGAAAAAACTCTAGAAATTCCATAAAAATTTCGCGAACAATTAAAAAAATCGCTGTACAAACTCTGAATAAACTTTCTTCGAAAGAAGACTAAATTTACTATTTTGAGTTAAAAGACTGAAACCGCTAATAAACCAAACTTTTGCTAATTTGGAAGATCTCTGAGAAACATGAAAAAATGCTAAAAATTGCATAAGAAATTAAATTTAAAAAAATCTAAATTCCGAAATTGGGTTTCGAGATACATAACTACATACTCGAATGCATCGCTTTAGAATGCATTCGACAGACACACACAACGAATGCATTCTACTTTCCTTATTATTAGACTAGCTGATTCGCTGGGAGTTGCCCAGGCCCGTCAAAATATATCACAAAACGCAAAACGCAAAAAAAAAAAAAAGAAACTAAAAATCACGAAAAATTAAAAAATCCCACGAATTCCGAATAAACTTTACTGAGAAGAGAAAAAAATTACTATATTGAACTAGAAGATTGATTCCGCTGGCCGCATGCGGCCACGCAAGTTGTGCACATACTTAAAATATACAAATAAATCGATATTTAATTTTCAAAATGTATTTTTTTAAGATGCTCGCGATTGATAAAATTTTGGTAACATAAAAATAAACACAATACTTCTAACTTTTTTATTTCTTTCAAATATTAATTAACCTCAAATTTAGAGCAGAATATTGCTGCTACTGTTTATGGCGTTTCGTCTCACTTTCAGGAACCTCCCTTTAACCCCTTGAGGGGCGGTGGGATATATTACATCCCACCTAAGTTTAATTAAGATTTGCACCAGAAACTTTTTATTAAATTTTGTTTTTATAAATTTGGGTGAAAAGAGTTAAAAAATTGTTTTTCTTTATTTTGAAATAAAATTTGAAAAAAAAAAATGAATTTCATAATATTTTAAACTTATTAATGCATTACTCGTATTCAATATAGGAAGCTTATTTCAAAAGAATATTGAAAAATATTACTTATCTATGCATTTTAATTAAAAAAAATTTCAATTGGGAGATACATTCAGCTTTTATTACAAAGAATAATTATTTCATAATCAGACATTATAAAAAAATAATCAATGTACTTCAAAAAGGTTTAAACTAGCTACTTACTTTATTTGTTGATATCTAAACAAAGAACGGCATTTGTTCAGAATACATTTGTCTCTAAGTACCTAGGCAGCTGTTTTTTATTCTTCTTTATTTATCAAAATGGCTAATGGGAGATAAAACATGAAGTACGCATGCGCAGAAAGTAGTTTACGGAAAAGTTGAACCGTTTCAAAAATATTACACGAATTATTGCCGTAATTGACTTGGGACAAGAAGAAATTCGAAATTTCGGTAAAATATGCGAAATGTTTCAGGATAATTTCATGAAACGTTCCGAAATTTTTTTACAGTATATATATGAAGTTTTGAAACTCGAAGCCCGATATTCGATTTTTTTGATTAGATTTCTTTTAATTTAATTTTTTATGCGATTTTTAGCGCTTTTTTAAGTTTCGAGGCGATTTTTCCACATTAGTGAAAATAATAGGGTTTCTTTCTTTTAACCCAATATAGTAAATTTTGTTCTCTTTTCAAAAAAGTTTATTCGGAATTCGTACAGCGAATTTTTTATGCGATTATTGAACAGCATTTAATGCATCTTCATACCTATAAGAGGGTTACCGTAGGGGGGGAGGGGCACAGTTCTGTCGCCGAATGCCGCCAAGTTTGTCGCCAACTTGGCGATATTTCGCCAAATTTGGCGACCAAAATTAGTCACCAAAAGTGACACCAACTTGGCGATATCTCTAATATTTCGCCAAATTCCCACAGACTTCCATTGTAAACCAATAGGGATTACTTGCTTACAGAAAATTAACAAATTGAGATATTTTATTGCAACAAAGACTAATATGGGGTTATATTAATTATATTTAAGGGAATGCAAGTAAATTAAATTATGAATAAAAGTAACATGATTCAATGCTTAGCATGCTTTCACAAACATAAATTTTTAGAGAGCCCGCAGGTCAAATGAATTAGATTTGAAACTTTTATCCAATTACAGTAAATTTTGACTTTCTTGATTTTTGAACTTTTTGTGATTTTTAATTCGATTCCTACGTTCCTTCGCGATCTGCTGCAATTTTTTGACAATCCATTTTTGGCCTATAATACTAAAGTAATTTCTGCCTTCATTTCAATAAAGTTTATTCCTATTTCGTATACCAATTTTTCGGGAATTTTGTATGTGATTTTTAGTGTATTTTAGCGATTTCCTACCATTTTTTCACATTAGTGAATGGAATCAACTTTCAATCTTCGAACACAATATATATATTTTTTTCTCTTTTCGAAATTTTTGCAGCAATTTAAAATTTTTTATCGATATCTTATTGTGATTTTCAGAGCTCTTTCGCAATTCGAGCTGTTTTTTTACGTACCCGGGCAACGCCGGGCAAGTTAGCTAGTCTATAATAATAAGGAAAGAAGTTTGCGTGTGAGTGAGTGTGTCGACGGTTTTGTGAAGGGACCGCTGCACGTAGAGCTACAAAATTTGGGGAAAAGGTACGTCTATATATGATGTTTTGCGCCTCGAAGCCCGATTTTCGATTTTTTGATTAGATTTTTTTATTTAATTTTTTATGCGATTTTTATTGCTTTTTTAACTTTCGAGGCGATTTTTCCACATTAGTGAAAAGAATACAGTTTCTTTCTTTTAACCCAATATAGTAAATTTTGTTCTCTTTTCAAAAAAGTTTATTCGGAATTTGTACAGCAATTTTTGAATTTTTAGCGATTTTCTTATGCGATTATTGAACAGCAGTTATTACATCTTCATACTTATAAGGGTGTTACCGTATGGGGGGCCACAATTCAGTCGCCAAATACAGCCAAGTTTGTCAGAAACTTGGCGATATATCGCCAAATTGGGCGACCAAAGTTAGTCGCCAAAAGTGACGCCAACTTGGCGATATCTCTAATATTTCTCCAAATTCCCATAGACTTCCATTGTAAACCAATAGTGATTACTTGCTTACAGAAAATCAACAAATTGAGATATTTTAATGCAACAAAAACTAATATTAACTTAAGGGGTTATATTAATTATATTTAAGGGAATCCAGGTAAATTAAATTTATAATAATAAGGAAAGAAGTTTGTGTGTGAGTGTGTGTCGACGATGTTCTGAAGAGACAGCTGCACGTAGAGCTACAAAATTTGGGGAAAAGGTCCGCCTATATATGAAGTTTTGCAACTCGAAGCCTCAATATTCGATTTTTTTATTAGATTTTTTTAAATTTAATTTTTTATGCGATTTTTAACGCTTTTTTATGTTTCGAGGGGATTTTTCCACATTAGTGAAAAGAATACAGTTTCTATTTTTTAACCCAATATAGTAAATTTTGTTCTCTTTTCAAAAAAGTTTATTCGGAATTTGTACAGCGATTTTTGAATTTTTAGATTATTGAACAGCGTTTAATGCATCTTCATACCTATAAGATGATTAACGTAGGGGGGACACAGTTCTGTCGCCGAATGCCGCCAAGTTTGTCGCCAACTTGGCGATATATCACCAAATTTTGCGACCAAAATTAGTCACCAAAAGTGACGCCAACTTGACGATATCTCTAATATTTCGCCAAATTCCAATAGACTTCCATTGTAAACCGATAAGGATTACTTGCATACAGAAAATGAACAAATTGAGATATTTTATTGCAACAAAAACTAATATTAACTTAAGGGGTTATATTAATTATATTTAAGAGAATGCAAGTAAATTAAATTATGAATAAAAGTAACATGATACAATGCTTAACATGCTTTCCCAAACATAAATTTTCAGAGAGCCCGCAGGTCAATGGAATTAGATTTGAAACTCTTATCCAATTACAGTAAATTTTGTCTTTCGTGATTTTTGAACTTTTTGTGATTTTTAATTCGATTTCTACGTTTCTTCGTGATCTGCTGAAATTTTTTGACATTCCATTTTTGGCCTATAATACTAAATTAATTTCTGCCCTCATTTCAATAAAGTTTATTCAAATTTCGTATAGCAATTTTCGAATTTTTCGGGAATTTTGTATATGATTTTTAGTGTATTTTAGCGATTTCCTACCATTTTTCCACCTTAGTGAAAGGAATCAACTTTCAATCTTTGAACACAATATATATATTTTTTTTCTCTTATCGAAATTTGTGCAGCAATTTAAAAATTTTTCGCGATATCTTTTTATGATTTTTAGAGCTTTTTCGCAATTCGAGCTGTTTTTTGACGTACCCGGGCAACGCCGGGCAAGTTAGCTAGTAGTTTATATTTTAAAAACTTATAACTTAATAGATATAGATATTTATGTAAGTGTAATATGCAGAGCATTTTTTCCGTTTTTCATGAAATGGCCCTGAAAAGGGGCAGATTACTTAGATCTAGGGCAGTGGTTCCCAACGTGGGGCGTAGAACCCACAGGGGGGCAGTATGACTTTTCAGGGGGGCAATTTCAGATTTCTTATTATCAAATTTTCTCTAATTTTTTTCTAATGAAAGTAGTCTCTTATTCTAAAAATAGAAATAATAGATGAACAATTTTAAAAATAACTGAATAAAAATTAATTTTCGAAACGATCCCATTTAAAAGTTCAAAAGTACACTGACACCGTAATAAGTATGTGAATTTTTTTTTGCACATAATCTGAGACTTCTTATACATTAAAAAATCATTATAATCTTTCTAGTTTTAATATTATTTTAATAAATTACACCTCTTTTTTTAAATATTTATTTAACCCCTTGAGGGGCGGTGGGATAAAATGTATCCCACTTAATTTAAATAAGATTCTCACCAGAAAATTTTAACTAAATTTTATATTTTTAACTTTGGAGGAAAATCGTTGAAAAATTACTTTTCCTTATTTAATAATAAAATTTTTCGATTATTCCAGTGAGATTTCAATATTTAGAGACATTTTTGCTTGCCCCTCAAGGGGCTAAAAAAAACTTGTTTATCTATTCATGGTGCCCCATGTGGGAAATTTTACAAATGAAATTTTGTAGGGTATATCTAAAATTGACTATTTAGACATGTTTAATCTGAAAAGTGTTTTGAATGATCTAAAATTGGTACTACATTTAAGAAATTAATAAAGCCCCTTAAGCATCACGGAAGGAAAGAGTTGAAAGTAAACTTCTTATGGCCCTTTTGCAGAATATGACATTAATGACGTATGCATTTTTAAATTTAAAATTGGAGAAAACATGGTAACCAAATAACAATAATGGGGAAAAAAGCCCGCGATCAAAGAAGTATGTTGTAAGAGGAAAGAAAATAGTAACTTAAAATGGATAAAAGCGCGAATCCGGAAATATTACTTGTAAATTATGTAATCCATACAGTCTCGGCGATAAATAAATATCACTTATTCTTAATGAAGTACTAAAATCCATTATAAAATGTATCAATTCTATCAGATGCAATACAAAATATGAGAGAAGTTTCAAGAAATTTTACGAAAATAAAAATGTAGACTATTTATCGCTTTTAAATTTGAGGTAAGTTGCCAAAAAACAATAAAACTTTTGTGGATGTAAATACGAAGATCCATGGCATCACTGCATTCATTGAGTTAGGTTAAAAGCATACTTGTAATTAAAAAAATATGATTTTGATAAATTAAAGAATGGGAAATCATTTATCAGAGTTAATGCTATTTTCGGATCCATCCGGGAAAATGGAAGTTTATTTTTTATGCGACAATATTTTCATGATATAGAAGGGATTGGGGGGGGGGGGGACATCATGATTTTAGAGATGTTTAAGTGGGGCACGGCCAAAAAAAGGTTGGGAACCACTGATCTAGGGTTTAAAATGTAGAGATTGTTTAACCTATTAAAAATGGGCAGATTACTTAGGTCGAGAGTAAAAAAATGAAGATTTGTAACCTATTAAAGGTCCATTTCATATTACATGTGGGGCAGCTTTTCTACATATTATTGTTGTTTTAACAATGTTATCGTATCCTCAAATCAAAAGAACTGTGCGCGTATAGTTGTTTTAATTAAAACAGTCGGAAATACAGTTTTAATTAAAACAGTCGATGCTCGTTATAACGACCCCTCGCGTGCCAAAGATGAGGGTCGTTATAATGGAAGGTCGCTATAACGAAAGGGAATGAAAATGAATTCTAAAAAAACTCTGTTCATGTGCATGAAAATTAAGGTTTCAAAGGAAATTTTATAATTCGACATTATTACAGTTATTACTAAATTCTGTCTACTTTCGTATCAAATAAACATTGACAATGAATAATTATAAAAAATCAATTTAAGAGAATGATTACGTATTTCTAAAATAAAATTTAAGGTAAATGTTAAATCACACACACAAAAAAAAGTTACTTGCGTATTAACATTTATTTTCTTCAAAAATAATTCGAAATAGTTGTTTATTTTTTCTGCATTTGATATTTTCTTTACACAAAATTTTCCGTCTCAGTTAGAGATAAGTAATTTTGTGTGTTTTCTTGTCTTTAAAAAATGTTTTAAAGTGTCATTTTAAGACATTTTACAATTGACATTTACCGCGCAGTGAGCAATGAGTTCTTGAGAAAAGAAAATGGTAACTTTTTTTGAGAAAAAGTCAGTTCGGTCGCTGTATTAGGAAATAAGCTGCTGGCCGGACGTTATATTGGATGTAAAAATAACGTATCATAAAGAGGATATATTTCGGGACATTTTGCATCGGTCGTTATAATGGAACGGTCGCTATAATGGGCGGTCGATATAACGAGCGTGGACTGTATTAATATCTAGGGTTTTTTTTTTTGTTATTTTCAATGCATAGTTTATATTTTAACGACTAGATATAGTATTTATAAAAGCGTTAATAAATTCAATTATTAATTTTTTTTTTCATTTGTTATATTTTCTATCTTTACAAAATGTTTTGTATCCAAAATCAGTCATTTCTTAGTTTTAACAAGTTGGAAATTGCTCGTCAAATGTGGCAAATGAGGTACGTTCGTACTATAACTAGTTTTATAAATATTTTTTGCACCGCATATCGCATATTGTACTGAATGTATATTTTAGTGCTCTTCATAAGTGCATATTAATTTCATGCTGTTCAAAGGGCTGTAACATCATTAAAATGCACTTGAAATATTTTTTTTCCCATTGGCCGTAATGTAACGGAAAACTTTGACAGTCCCTGTAATTAAACTACTCATCCGATTTTCATAAAATTTGAAATGACTCCATAAAATTTTGCAACAATTATATATTTAAAATTTCAGACCATTCACTTGGGTAATTTTTGCTCTGTTATATGCGGACAGACGGACGGACGGACAGACAGACAGACGGACCGAACGACGACTATATGTGCTACGTATTTATATAATTACGAACGCACCTAAAAATGATCTATTTTTTATTAGTATCGCAAGGCTAAATTTTGAACTGCATTGGTTTTTTTTATTTTTATGTACTTTGTCGATATATTTTTATGTACTAAGTAAGTAGTTTTTATGAATAATTGCATACATTATACATTTATATTCAAGCAACTTTTACAGATCAGTTATAAATCCCTTTGTCTTCAATAATGATAATATTGCTTAAAAAATGAAATTCTTACAAGTACTCGGTATTGTACTCGCTACTGGGCCCAAAATTTAGCCGAGTACCGAGTATATACAGAGTAATTGGTACGGCCCAAGTTTCAGCCAGTTAAAAAGAATTTTACCGTATTCGGGATCTAGATAGACCGTTTTCTCGTGCTCGACATAGAAGGCAAACCATTAGCGTCTCCTTCGAGATCATCCTTTATAGTGTTCAGGGCGCCACTTATGTAGGGGCATGCGGGGCGTCTGCCCCGGGCCCCCTTTTTAGGAGGCTTCCATGAGAATAGTTGGGATTTTCATTATGCCAAATGATTAAAATTAGCCAAAAGTGACCAAAATTCATATATTTTCAAACATTTAGGAAGGGAGTGCGGTCCCCTTTCCCCTTACCCTCTCCATCCATGCAAAAAACAAACTATATCATTACAAAACTAATGATTAATATTTTATTATAACAACTTAGTATTCTATTGTTTAAAAAAAAATTCTTTATTAACGTTTTTCTCGTAACGTGGGAAGTAAAACCATTATTTATGACCAATTTGGGGCATTTTCTTTTAATCATCTTATAACATACGTAGATAAGTGAAGTAAAAGTTTGCAAAGATCTACTCGTATCAACGAACCTATCTTTTTTTTTTTTTTTTTTTTTTTTTTTTTGCTACAATTATCCTACTACTATTTTTTCTTAAAGTTGTGACCATCTTTTTGTGACACTCTGTATACAGATATGAGCAGTACCAGGTACAAAATTTATGCATATAATACAATATGCATGAAGTTAAGTACTAGCCACTTCCACATTATTCACAAAGAATTTATAGATGGATACAAGGGGGACCCCCAAAATTATTCTTTCCCGGTGCCCCTCATAGCCTAAGTAGAGCCCTGATCGTGTTGTGTTGATTATCGATCACCAATTGTTTAAAAATTAAATAACAATGGAATCCCGCCTCATCTAAAATATTAGCAATATTCGGCAAATATTGAAAATTTCTAAACACTATTTTTTTTTTCATTAATTGATATAATTTCTCTCATTACTATTTGGAAAAAGTTGAAACGTAATTTTTCCCATTCCTTCTGAACAGAACGAAATAAAATCTATTGCTTTGCTTTTCCAAACACTCCTGAAATTAGTCTCCCCCCCACCAGCGCGCCTTCCTTATGTGGTGAGGTCAAGAGGTCGTGGAGTAGGGAAAGGGGAGATACGTTTCCCTCCCTTCAAAAAGAACACAGAGCTTGACCACCGCCCTACGATTGTACCCCAACACTAGTCCCTTGTTCGGATTGGAGGATTTTCTGTCAATCATTTGTACGTAGTTGACTCCTACACAACATTTACCAAGAGGTATCTTTTATGAGAATCGAAAAAAAAATGACTGCAGTGGAGCCTTAAAGAACATTTGAGAGATTTAAAGTATAACCGACCTACAACAGCCTGTCAAGACTTAACCAGAAGCAGAATATACAAGTTAATTTCGAAGACGCAAAAATTATATATCCCTCAAAGAATTATCACGATTTAATTATCCGCGAATGAATAGAAATTATTACTAAAGAAAATACTGTTTGCAATGACGTTTTATCCTACAACATACCCAGAATTTGGCTCAGTTTACTTAAATAATCATAAAACGAGTAATATTCCACTTCCCTATATCCATGTTTTATTTATTAATGTTTTCCGGATCTAAATATTAACTTCAACTTTCACTCTTTTCATCATCATCTACTGAATTTTGAAAATTAGACGCCAACAACAATTGTATTTCTTATATTCCTCAGATGAAGACTACGTTTTTTATAGTTGAAAGTACTAAGGTATTAAAATAATTTAACATATTTTTAGTATTCTGTCATCTTTTAAGTAGTTTTTGCACATAGTGTAAATTTAAGTTTAACTTTTTAAAGATGAATTAAGCATTTCTATTTATTTTGTTGAGTCATTTCCAATTTTATAAAAATCGGATGTCAAAAGTTTTCCGTAACATTACGGCCAATGGGAGAATATTATTTCAAGTGCATTTTAATGATGTTACAGTCTTTTGAACAGGATGAAATTGATACGCACTTATGAAGTGCATTAAAATATACATTCAGTACAATATGCGGTGCAAAAAATATTTATAAAACTTGTTATAGTATGAACGCACCTCATTTGCCACGTTTGACGAGCAATTTCCACCTTGCTATTTGCTATTTGAAAAGTATCACGTAAGAAAATTAACCAATAATGGCGATTTTAGTTCCCTTCCTGACAAATAAACTGTATACATGGTGTTGTTCACAAAGTTTCAAGACTGGTCTCATAATTCAAAATTTATTAAATATTTTTTTTTTACCGCGAACTAAAATTCTTCGAAATATGACCCATGGGCATCAACACATCGCTGACAGCGTTTTTTCCATTGTTCATAGGCCCCATAGAAATCTTCGCACGAAAGGCTGTTAAGGGACCTCGTCGAAGCTGCCTGGATCGCTGGAATCTGTGTCAAATCGCTTCCCTTTCAGGTTTTTCTTGACCCGGAGATACAAAAAAAAAAAAGTTGCTGGGAAAAAGGTCGGGACTGTAAGGGGCTTGCAGCAGTATTGCCACGTTAAATATAGCCAAAACTGATGGAGCACTCCAGAAAAAACTGACCTGACCCATCGTGTCCGCCCAGACATCAGAAACGATTTGATTTTTCCCCACGACAATGCACCCTCTCATACGTAGCTCGCCGCCGCCGAAGTTTTGTCTATCCTTAACGTGGCAATACTGCTGCAAACCACCTACAGGCCCGACCTAGCTCCCAGGACTTTTTTTTTGTTTCCTCGGATCGAAAAAGACCTGAAAGGGAAGCGATTTGTCAGGATTCCAGCGATCCAGGCAGCTTCGACGAGGTCCCTTAACAGCCTTTTGTGCGAAGACTTCTATGGGGCCTATGAACAATGGAAAAAACGCTGCCAGCGTTGTGTTGATGCCCAAGGGTCATATTTCAAAGAATTTTAGTTCGCGGTACAAAAATGTTTAATAAATTTTGAATTATGAGACCAGTCTTGAAACTTTGTGAACACACCATGTATGACTGTACAATTTTTCATTTAATTCCTTCAAAATTTCACTTTGATTATAAAATATTTGTTTAGAATACAATAAAATTTTATTCATTTGTTTTAATTCAGAGATGAATCCATGAAATTTAAAATTTTATCAATTAAAGAAGCTTTAAAACTGCCCTCTTCTTAAATAACTATTCAAAGCATAATTTTTTTAGTGTAGAATTTACTTGTAATCAGATCCTGTTTATCAATATGGAAGTATGTGTGTTAAATATTATGTAAAATTGTTTAAAAATTTAACTTTTCAATGCTTTTCAAATACTTAAATTTAAAAGTAATTGACAAGCCGAATATTCGGTATTCGGCCGAATAGTTACTATTCGGCAGGCCGAATATCTGGTATTTGGCTTGACAGTCACTATTCAGCTAGCCGAATATTCGTTATTCGGTTTATCTGTTGGCCGAATATACGGTATGCGGCCAAAATCCCTATTCGGTGCATCCCTAGTTCAAAGCCTGTGACCTGTCAGAAAGTAAATGAGTAAAAGAGGATAGTTATTGTGCAGTTTAAAAATTATTTTTTTAAAAATTAACAAACTTCTGTTAAAAGACCAGTAAAGCCGATTACGGGGGCCCCTGGCTTCGTCCTCCCCCCACCCATCCAAAAAAATGAGAGGCATGGGGGGAGCGGTCGCTACGGTCTGCGAACAAGACGACAAAGATTTGTTTCCGACTTGTCGCACTTTTACGAGAGAATAACTGAAAAGTGAAATTTTAATCGACTCAAAGCGAAAGAAAAATAACATAATTCAAAGAGCAGAACGTTACCAATTAAGAAAATATTTAAAAATTTTAAATATGTTTTGCTTTGTTTTCTGTTTTGTAATAATTTTTTTAATATATTTTTAAAAATTCTTTGAAGGGAAAAATACAGCGCAAATGATGCAATTTTTGAACAAAAGTGAAATTACTGAATGCATATCACTATTCCGAATGTGTGTGTGTGGGGGGGGGGGGCGTCGCACGCTCCCACACACCCCTGTAGCTACGTCCTTGAATCTCAGTGGTATTTTTGTGTATAATATAGGAAGTTACCAATAGTATGCTTTTTAATGTTTTTACATGACTAAGTTTATGTGATCTCAAACTCATAAAATAATTTCCAACCATTATCAATGTGCAAAACTTTTGTGTTTATTAACCTGTGAAGGGAATGTTATTTCATTTTATTATTGTCAATATTAAAGTATGCAAACAGTGTTTCTAAGTACCGTCAACCGGGGCTACTTTCGGCCACCTTTTCCTGGTTCCACTCACATTTCTATTATTAAAAAATATATACGATTTTACAACATCAAAATGGAGTTAACAATTAACATGAAACAATGAAGCAAACTTATGGTTTTAAAGTGGAATTTTTTTATTTTTAAACTATTTTTAAAGCTTTGGAACAAAGTAGTCCCTGCTTGGGGCTTCTTTGGTCCATTCACTTAGTTTCATATAAAATAAATACATTTCATATGTAAATGAATCCATTTTTATTAAAACCCCCTTGCAACAGCATTTGCTAATAAATTGACACTGGAAACTCGACAAACAAATGTTTTTTTTTTTTCATTTAAACACAATAAACCAACTGTTAATATTAAAGAAATGAGAAACAGTTTTTGTCATGTTATCCTCAGCAACTGGAACAAAAACAATTATTGTAACATTTTGCAACAGTAACATTTAAATTTTTTTTAACTTAAAACATATTTTAAGAGAATTGGTTGTATAAAAGGCATTTCTAAGTAATTGGGGCTATTTTCTTACCAAAAGAGGCCTGGCACAAAGTACTCCGGAAATACTAGTTTTCATGTTAGCTTTATGAAAACGTAACCATTTCCTGTAAAAATAAAAAGTTAAAGGAAAAACTATGATCACACATGGGTTACAGGTTACTGAAGGTAATATTTTGACACTTGCCCAGCTCTTATCTTATTTGTAGCTCTTATCCAGCTTCTTTCACTATAGAAAGTTTGGAGAGTTAAAATTTACACACGAGAGCAGTTGTTTATAAACACATCCAATGTTGCCACTAAAACATTTTTAATTACCCCCAAACTATTCAAATACCCTATAGTAGGGTATAAAATATTTTTCAAGGGCAAAAACTCCAATTATTTTGTTTTGTTTGTTCAATACAAATAATATAAACTTTTTTTTTTATGGGATGGACCAAAGTAATCCCACAAGGACCAAAGTAGGCTTGGTTGACGGTACCACTAAAAAATAAAAATGAGGTAATAATTACCAAGGAGACATTTGTAATATAAAGTTGCATCACATTTTGGAATCATCACACCAGTGTTTAAAATTTTTAAAAAATTTAAAAGCACTGTGAAAATTTACAATTTTAATTTACACAGTAATTTATACATATTTTATTTAATTTCTTACAAAAGGCAAATATTTTTAAAGTAAGGCATGTTCTTTATTTCAAAAGTTGAAATATCCTTAAGCTTTTTCTTTTTTCTTCTTAAGGAGAAACTTACAAACCATAATTCTTAGTATCATCTGTCTTCAGGGCAGCATGTCAATAAGTTGAAACAGATGATAAGTATCAGTAATAATCATGATTTTAATTAGGTGATTGGAAAAATTATTTATTATAATTCTGTATTTTCTAAATTTTTAAAATCACACGTAAACTTAAAATAGAATTGAATATAAACATATTGCAATGTGCCAACCATATTTTAGTTATTGAGTAAAAGAAAAAAAAATTACATTTCTTAAAAGTTTATTGAGATATTTTTTTAGAAATGAAAAGCATTTTATTTAATTCTTTGTTAAATTAAATAGGTATTCGCTTTTAGTCCCTTCACTCATAGAATGGATGCATGCTTCATAAAGTTATTCTATCTGTAATTGAAGAAATTAATAACTGCCTTTGCGTAATCAAATGATCAGACAATTTTAATAACTGAATCATACATTACAAAAAAATATTATTTTATATTAAGCAAGAAAACCTGTGTAAACTGAAAGACTAAATATTTAATAGTATTTTCTAAATACATTTATTTTGTAGTATGTTCATGTAAAGAGATAACAAATTTTTTAGCGTGCATAATCCTAAATAATGTTTATTTTATGTTTTGTAAGAAAAACTTTTTCAAGAAAAGATTTTATTTTTTAGAAAGTGTTCTGTTTCATTTCTTTAAGAAAAAAGCTGAAATGTTTTTTATTTTCACTACTTAAAAATTTAAAGAAACTTTTCATCATTAGGCTTGATTGTTTAGCATACAGTTAACTAGCATAACAAAAATTCAGCATATTCCTTCAAATCCATAAACACCTAAAATTTCATAGTGTTGTAAACAGTGAAACTTACAGTTGAGATGTAGGTGGAAAATTCAAGATTTTTTCCCCTATCATTTGGTATACATTTTAATATGTAATTGTGGTTAATATGACTGAACTCATGTTTTTTGATGAAGGAAGTATAAATTTACCTAAAGAAAAATTTAAGATAACACTGATTTCACTGGCGATTGTGATCTTTCTATCAAATATATTTATGTACAGAAGTATCCCGATTTACGTCACCCCGTATTTATGTCGTCTGGCCGGGAAAAAAGTTGTCCCTTTTTCTTCACAGGGTCTAAGAAAACACCTGAAAATTGGGATTTTCTATCTCTCTCCTGATTGATGAAATTGTGGAAAATGAAAGAGAATTCAACTTAGAGATGGATGCTGAAATGTTGTTGAACTCATAAATTCCCCTGCTCTGGAGTTAACCATCGACAAACTTATTGAATTAAAGAAACAAAGTAGGTACTATTGAAGAAAGAGATGAAGATTTTGAACCTATGAAAATATTATGATGGTTACAAAATTATCCGAAGGATTTATTCGGATGAGCAGAGTAGCAGTGATTAGAAAAGCGTAGAAAACTCACTCTGCTGTTACAAAGAGACTTTAAGATAAAAAAAAGAAAAAATTGTGAATTCAAACTTCATTGCAAGTTTTTTTTTCACATGCTCAAAGAATCAAACAGGGCAGCTAGAAGAACAATAAATTGTAAATTAACAACATTGAGTTATTACAAATTCTTGTATTGGAAACATATTTTTTTGCTAATGTTAAATGCATGTAACATAATCCCTATGAACAATAGAATATGTTCATTAGATTTTGGTAAATTATTATTACTTATTCCTTTTATCTATACCCACACAACACATACGTCCAGATTATATTCAGTTTTCATCTACCATTTCCGAAATACGTCTATATATGTAATTTGGACGTATACAGCCAGCTAAAATACGTTCAGAATTTGTTGAATGTTTGACATAGACGTAACTACGAAATAACTACAAAATATGGACACCAGTTTAAGAACATAAATTGGATGAAAACGCAACTAATCCAATTTTCGTCAACTCCCAAACTAAACCTTCACCTGTTTGTCCAATTTTCTGTTTTAATAACTTAAACTGGATGGAAACAGTACTAATCTAATTTTCGTTAATTCCGGGACAAAAACCTGACCTCGCCATGTACGGACATAATCTGTACAAAAACTTAACCTATCAACCGCCATCTTAAAATGGCGGCATATACAGACTTAGGCCTCATTGACCGAAACTTGTATTATGTATTTTTGTTTGTTTTATTAATTTTTTATACAGCTTTCAACAAGTAAAGAATTTAATGCATTATTTATTTACCAGAATATGACTTTGTGGAGTTACGCTCCGCATCAATCAATCAACGTGTGGAAGATTTGTTTATCTCATCGCGGAAATCAAAGCCATGCGGAAATAGTGAAAATGAGTGTAAATGCAGGTAAGTAAATTGACTTTGTTTTCTAGATTTATTGTGTTTGTGTGCATACTTTACATTAAACATTTCTGTCACGATTCTGTGCTTTGTTATTTATTTGATTTATCAATAGTTTTGACTTTAGTCTGGATCGTTTGATTACGTAAATAAGAATGCTTTGTTTACATGATTTTTCTCGGTCATAATGCAGTTTTATAAAAACTAAAAAAAACATTTATTGGGTTGAAACGAATTTTACATTGATTTGGGGGCATATTTAAAAAAAAAATTCTTTGACAATTAATATATTATGTGTTGCAAGTACGATATTTCTAAAAACTTCCCCTTTGATAGCAACTTCCCCAGATAGCATGTAAGGTTTCCGAAAAGGGTCGTTTTTGCTTTACTTTCTAACTATCCTGCAAAGGTTTTCGTGATAATCGTGTAGCCAACCCATGTTCGGAAATCATTATGATCCGTACGATTTTTGCGCATGCGCAACTTATTTCTTTTCCCGACCAGCGTAGGCGTAGCGTCTCCCAATGGCGTCTGTTTTGAAAGCTTTCGTTGTGTCAAGTTTCTAACATTTACAGAAAATGCGGTAAGTTTGCCATTACTTTTACTTATTAGTATATATCATTATTGTTTAAATCGTTCTTACTGTAGTCTTTTTTTCTTCTGTACTGTCTTATATTTAAGATTTCTGTGTAAGTTACCCATGAGGAAAAGATGATATTTGATTCAACGCTATTTTGTTTAATTATGTTATACAGCATGCTACATCTTTAAATTAAACTAACTTCTATAAACATGATTTACTTAAAACATGTTATAACGTATCGTTTCACGTTTCGTAACCATCGCGAATTTTCAAATGTATTTTGATAACATAACTGCAGTTCCGTTATATATACTTTTAACACATAGGATTGACGTAATGGTAATGTAAATGAACCATAAAATACGAAATCGAGAAAGTGTAAGGAGTTTTTTGTAGGAGTAAGTGTTTAGGAACATATTTTATTATAATAAAACATTTTTAATTATGATCGAGGCTAACTAGTGTTTTTATAATTAAAAACACTTAAGTCTTAAACACAATTTTGTTTTTATGTTTAATTATTTTAAACTTGTAAAAATAAATTTTATCTTTTTTTCTTAAAGTCTTCAAAAAATAAGGAATGTATACTTAAAGTTTTAAAATCACCACCACCCCCTTGCTGTGGACTGATTTACAAATCAAAACAGACTTTGACCTTCAACAAATTACATTCGTTTGAAAATATAGGGTAGATGTGCCAGTAATGGACACCCTTAAGGAATTTCTTTAAAAATTATTTTTTTATTAATAGTTAAAATTATTATATTCCAGTTTTTTCAATATTATATTAATCTATCGACAATATTTAACCATTCTTATAGCCTCATTTCCCAATATGAATAGAAATTTAATTTTAAATAACAGAAATATATCAAAAGCCCAGTAATGGGCACCCTCTGTTCCAGTAATGGACACCCCCTAAAAAGTAATAAATATAATTGTTTTTATGACTATTTAGAGCCAGAATTTAATGAATACATACTAATGAAACAAAATAGTTATTTTCAAATAAATTTAACATTTAGGATACCAGTAATTAATAAAGTATTTGTGATAATCATTTATTGTTTGTATCAATTATTGAAATTATCAGAAGATCGATAGTTTTAATTATTTTAGATGGATAGATTAAAATACTAAATATCAGGCAATTACAGCTATCAAATTATTGTAACAGTGGTGGATTTAAAGGGTAATTAAAAAAAAGTTTTGGAATATTAATGTTTAGTTTTGTGCCACTATTTTTAAATGTTTAGTTTTGTGTCCCTATTTTTAACAATCTTCCAGACTCTACTTGATATATCATTTATAATAATTAATATTACAAATATGAAAGAAGTGATATTGTGAGTTGAATATTTTAAATACTAAATAAAAATTTATTTAGTATTTAAATTAATTTCAAAATAAAACTGTAGTACTGATGTTTGAGGCCACTGATCTGCAGATTTACTGTAGTTTCATGAATATTACCTGTAACTTTCATTAATAGTATTACATTTTTTTAAAAAATAAGGAAACATTTAAGACAGAAAATAGATTTTTAATAGCTTCTGTAACTTAATTGCTTTTATTTAAACGGAGAGGGATTAAGCCCTATGAACCCCTCTTTGACTGTGCTCGTAAACAATATTTTTTGCTTCCTGGCTGGTTTGATTGCCGGATTATAAAATATGTAAGGTATATGTACTACATAAAAAAAAATAATAATAAATAAAATAAAATATTGAAATCTCATAAAATAACTTAAAAGCAGCTATTTATAAAAGTTTTGGTGTTATTACATTTTGGTAAGTATAATTTAAAAATTAAATTTGATTATTTAAGTTTGCAGTTAAGTCAAAATATTTTATGCACTATAAACATTACTGAAATTGCATTTTTAGCACTATCTACATGGGGTCCATTACTGGAAAATGACTAATTAACCATCCCAGTAATGGACACCCCTCTTAAAATCTTAAAAATAAATGAAATTTTGTAAATGGCCATTGGTATATAAAATTCAAAGTTTTCGATTGCTACTCAAACAAAAACATTCAAATTTTGTAAGAAAATAAATAATATATAAATTGATTAAACGAAGCCAACTGTTAGCCTCTTCATTAAGATTTTCACAGAAAAACAGCGAAACTTTGAAACATTATTTTCTGCTTCCTGATTGGTTTGATTAAAAGTGTCAACAATAACTCAGTTTTATAAAACATACAAGGGGGAATTATAAAAAAAATAATTAAAGCTAAATATTTATTAGTTATTTTTTTATGAACCAAAAACATCAAGGGGTGTCCATTACTGGAAGAGTGTCCATTACTGGCACATCTACCCTATATGCTGTGCATAGCGTATAAAACACGTAGATCATTTCATTTAAATGTATTTATCAAAATGTAGGTATATTGTTTGTTATCCCTTTTAGCGTCTATATATATATTTACAGATGATTTTCTGTTGTAATTTTAAAATAACATCCAAACAGAAATCTTTTTTTTTTTTCAATTATATGCGAATATGACATCTGTGCCAATAATTGTATAATTTTAATGTCCTTCATTAAATTTATTTGAGAATATCTTATCCTTATTGCACAAACACCCTTTTCGCTATTCCTATATTTATAGTAGCTGCTATATGTAAAATTTAAAAACTGTCTTCAAACACAAGTAATTATTTAAAAGTTTTTCTGCAAAAAACCCCCACTAAATCATGTGCATGTATACATCTCAAAAAATAAATTTGCTATGTGTAGTGAAGAATAAAAAAATTATTTATTAAAAATAAACATATATTTACAGTAGAAATTAATTTTCGTATGTCATTTTGCCAGCTGATTCAGAATCGGCAAAGCTTTTAATATTAAGAGGCTGTACATATATAACGTTACCAACTTTATAGTAATTTTGTAATCTTTCCGGCCTTTACAATATCTTACATTTTCATTCCTGGATTATGTCCCACCCTTCCATCACTAATCATATTGTTATCAGTGTCTCAAAGTTCTTTTTTTTTTCCTTTCATTTTATTTTTACATATTTTCAGTTATATGTAAACATATTGTTATATATCTGTTATGTATAAAATTTTCTAATAAAGAAGAAAGAGTATGTAAAATATCACTATATTAAATATAAAATAAGTTTATATCAATAAAATTTTTTAAAAGTATTTAAAAATAGCTCTTTGTTACATAATGTATTCAACAGATATATTGTTTCTTGCCGCTCTTATCAACAAAACAGATAGACAACATTCTTCCTCTTTATTTTACTAATAAGCACAAGTATCACTTCAAACGTACTATCTGGTTTCTCCAACAGCGGATTATATGCAAATATATATTAAAAAAAAATAGGAAAGCCAAACGTTGAGGTATTCCACATTTCAGAATGAAATAATTAATTGTATATATAATCATTTAATGATTTTAATAATAACTTAGTATTTTCATAAAAATAGATAACTGAATATTTTGATGTAAAGAAACAGTTACAAATAGAAAAATGAATATTTTGGTTGGATCAAAAATGGTAACAATATCGAAAATGAATCTTCTCCCTCACCCTAGAGATATCTTAAGATATCAAGTGCCAAACTCCACCTCCCTGAAGTGATACCGTTATATTAAGCACAGCCTATAAAATCATGAGCCTTAAATGCTTATCAGTTAGCTTGTTAATTTTAAAATTGCCCATCAATACTTTTAGTTATTAATAGTAAATTGGAAAAAATGAAATCAAAATAAGAATTATTTAAAAATTAAATGTTTTGTAAATTCATACAAATTAAAACTTGGTTTATTATTATTGTTGTTTAATTAATAAATATGAAATTACCTTACCCTTCTTGTCCCTTCCCCCCATAATTTTATCTGTACTGGCAGTGTGATCAGTGTGAAAACTGACAGGGCAGGAAATTCATACTACTACTTCTTTTGGTACTACCTGATTATCCCGACAACCAATTTCACCAAATAAAGTTAGTACATACTTTTAATAAGTGTACTTTTAGTAGTTGACCCAATAGCAGAAAATCCTCCAAGTGTGTGCAACAGATACTTCAGAGGCAGAAAATAATCTGCAGGTAAAACAGGTTTGACAGGTTGCAAGTTTTACAATCGAAGTGTTAATCAAACGATCACCTTTTTTAAAAAATGTTATTATGCATTTTATTAATTTTACTAATAATAATCTTAAGTTTTTGTATTAAGTAAGAAAGAGCCAAACATAATATAAAGCGAAATAAGGGTTCAATAGAAAAATAACCTGCAAACGAAAAAAGAAAATCTGCGACTCCCATCTCTAACTTTCTGCTACCGGTGTAGTTGATAATAAATAATAAATATAAATTGGTACAAAAATACATTACAAAATGTATTGTAATGTTAAGCCCTTCGTGACAACATATGTGTGATATAAAGTGTGTACACAGTCCTTGTAACTATTACTATACCGGAATGGTAATTTTTACGGTACTTTTCGGTTAGCCGGGCGCCAGTGTTAGATATACATACATATATATGTATATATACTTGTATACATAACACTGGCGACCGGCTAACTAAAAAGTACCATTTTTACCTTATTTAATATAAATTTATTAAATAAGGAAAAAGTCACTATTTGAAAATAGTGGTACAAGGGAGGCTTGTCATGAAGGGTTTAAAAGTTTTTTCTTCATTGTTATTATTTTATGTTTTATTTTTTAGTTTCAAGAACTAATGACATCATCTGGCAAAGATGCTGAAGTCATGGTTGCTAGCATGTTGAGAAAATTAGATGATGTTGGAACAAAGTCCTAACAGAGGGTACAAAATCTAAAATTGCCCAGCAAGAAGAGGAACAGACAGTTGTTCTAATTTAACAGGTTGGTTATTATATATTTTAACAAAATTTGTTTTTGTGAGTTCATGCTCAATGGTACGAATAATGTTTTCTTTTTCCTATGAAAGTTTGTATTTTTCTGTAACTGTACGCCAGTGTTAAATATATACATATATTTACACACACACACATATATATAGTGAAACCTCCCTGTGCGACCACCTCCTTGACCGATCATTTTTTCATGGAACGAAATTTATTCCCATAGGCTCAATACTAATTTTACCTCCATTCAGAGACCATCCCATTTGAACTACCTCCATGAGCAACCCATTTTTTTGAAAACTTTTTACTTTAAGATTTTAATTAAAACTTTTTTACTTTATGATTTTTATTTGAATCAATAGGTTACCTTTATGAGTAAAATTTCATTGAATAATTCAAGGAAAATGTATCTTACCTTTATTATGCATATTTAATTATACATTATTGATCATTTACTTGACCTTTACTTTCAATATTTTAATCATTTTCAAAATTATCTTACTTTTTATCATTGTAGTTTATTACTTTACTTAATTATTTTAATATTTTACCATATTGCAAGCATTATGTATAATTTTGAATGCATTATTACATTCAAATTACTGTTTAAAAAATGTAAGCAAAGTAATGATCAGAAATGTGCAAAATTCTAAATTCCGCACAACCACTGGTCCCAAGCTGTGCGGATTTGAGGGAGTCTACTGTATATAATTCTCGATATATGACTAAACTCATTGTTTTTTCGTGAAGAAAGTAATTTTTGTCTAAATCCAACCAAATTGTCGTCTAAATTTATTTCTGAAAAAAAATCAAGATATTGCTGATAATTGGTAATCACAATCTTTTTATCAAATATATTTATGTATTAATCAAGCTTTTATTATTATTAAGACTGGCTAAACCTGAAATAAAACTTCCTTACTTTACGACTTTGATGTGAATTAATATGATACCTTTATGAGGAAAGTTCCATTGAATAATTCCTGGAAAATGTATCTCATCTTTATTATGCATATTTAATTATACATTAATTATTATTTACTTGACCTTGAGGGGAGAGTGGGGAGGAATGTGATGCTTTTTACAAAAATAAGAAAATCAACTTTGACACATAAACAAAATTTTGATATATAGAATACAAAATGAAACACTCTCTAATGTCCTTGAACAATATAGAAACATAATTTGCAGAAACAATTTTATAAAGAAATTATAAATTTCAAAATGTGTCCCATACCTTCCCACTAACAGGGAGGTATGGGACAGCTATAAAACAATGTATGATAAGGGGCAAATAGTCTATTGTTGGCTATATATACAGTCTAACAAAGATTGTAGGTTGATGTCTGTGCTACAATATCAAATTTCAGTAACTTCATCACTGGAAGGAAAATTCAGGATTGTCAATCAGAGATAGCATTAAAAAAATCATCAGTTCAATTTATTTATGTTTTGAAGTAAATGAATACTAGATAGTACCCGTCAAGATTTGACGGTAAATAACTTGAATGTTCCATTAGAAAAATTGATTCTTGAATGAATTGAAAAATTCTTGAATTTTTAATTAGTTGCTTTTAAATTAATTATTGAAATCTTGACAAATTTTTATATTGCATAAGTGATTCCTATTTCTTGAATGCGAGCTAGAGGGTGCTGTCAGTCTAACCTATTGAATGGAGTGAAAGAACTTTAAGTTTATAATTTACAACCAGTTATGCTTGCCATTTATCAGAAATTTACCAAAAAATACTGGGCAGAGCATTTATTTTTATTACTTACTACGGTTTCATTTTTTTAAAAATAACAATATCTATTTTTATTTTTTTAACTACACGACTTTTAAAAGCTGCCATGAATTTTATTTATATCGGTATCATTCTCTAAAAGCCTAATTTTGAAACTTGATGCAACTAACGATTTATAATATATACTTTTTATTACTGGAATTTCATTATACCGTTTTCTTCATCTTCTAAATATTAAACCATGGATATCAAGATAATTTATTTTATAGTTCTTATATGAATATTTTCATTTCTTTCTGTTTTATTATTTTTTTATGGAAAAGAATGGCAAGCTTTTCTTACTGACTCACACACCTATATATTCTTGATAATGGTCAGAAAACAAAAGTTGTAGATCAGCTCAATTTATTTAATTTATAATTACATGCAAGATATTTAAAAAAAAATAGCAGAAAATATCAAAAATACTTTTTCAAAATATTTTTGGGTGTTAAATTTTATTTAATGATAAACCATTCAAATAATAATAAAATCAAAATCATATAACTTCTCCTACTAATAAAATATGTCATTATCGAAATGAATTATCGCCAAAAATGGTACAGAAATCATTTTGCCGGGAGTTGGGTTCGAACCTGCGTCGTCTACAAAAGTTCAGACCTTTAAACTGGTGCTTTAGACCACTCTGCAGAGTTGCAAAAAAGCCAGGCCGGTGGCTTTTATTGGTTTTAACCGGCTTTTTTTGGCCAAAATTGGCTTTTTTTGGCCATAATTGGCCTTTATACAATAAAGCATTGTAATTATAAACTACACATTTTAAAGGGTTTTTAATTAGGTTTAATGACATTTAATTGATTTACAGTTTAATAAGTAACCCAATTTCTCAATAATGAGGACATTAATACTGGAATAAAACTTAGATGATTTTGCCAGTGATTTGTATTCAGAATTGCAAATATGTCAGCTAAGTTTTAAAAGGGCCATACCAACTGGCAATTTTTTCATTTTTACTGCTTTATAAAATTAAAGAGGACAATGGTTACTTAGTTATATATGTTCTATTACTTAATTTTAAGAGCTATTAATATGCAAGTCTTATTTTATTTCTAGCAAACATTTAAAATTATACATAGTCATATTAATAAAAACACCACCATTTCTCACTATTAAAAACATTATGAATAGCATATGCATGAATATGCATAGCAACAAGCTTTTCAAAATTTTAATTTGAGAATTTTTTTTTTTTTCTTGTTTAAATGCTCTATTTTTTATACACTTATGTACCACTCTCCTCAAATAAAACATCTTTTCTGATTCCTCATTTCCATTTTGATGTGTTACATTTTGTCAGGCTGTTAAATCCAAAAGGGCAACTTTCTGACATAAGTTTTAATTTATTTTTGTCCAGAAATGCATGAAACTAGCAGATGTTGTTGTTCAGAAACTATGTAATTGCACTGTTTTTTCTGGGTTTTTTTGCAAACGCTATAGATTTTTCAGAAAATAGTGTCAAAGTGAGCGTTTTGAACCGAATTTCCGCACAAAAGAAACCACTCAGAAAAGGGTGAAAAAACGTGTTTGTCACGTGATCAAAATCTCTTTATAACTCAATAGGTAATTGATGGATCAAAAAATGGAAAACACAATTTGATTCCAAATTGCTTCCATGGTCAGGCTTCCGAATTTTACATCTTTCCGTTAAAAAAGGAATTTGTAAATGTGTCAAAACATTTGCACTTGTTGAGCAGAGCAGTTAAGAACAGTTTTAATTAAATATAATTTTTAAAATGTGTATGTGTAGTATATGTGGAGCTATATAATATAGAATTTCAAAACACCAGTTCGGAGCCTAACTTATATCCTTTTCAATGTTTATATATTTTTTTTTTCAGACATAATGCGTTCACAGTTGCCTTCTAGAAGTTATAAAGACTTATTTATTTGATAAAATTTAATAGAAATCTATTATTTTTTTTAGTAGAAAATATTTATAAGTGGATTAAAAATTAATTGATCCAAATTTAAAACAAATTTACTGTAAACCAACTTTAAAAAATAAAAACTGGCTTTTTTTAATAAAAGCCGGCTTTTTTTAAGTGGTTAAAACCAAAAAAAGCCGGCCGGCTTTTTTTGGCCTGGCTAAAAGCCAGCAACCCTGCCACTCTGCTAACCAGACCTGCCCTTTCCTTCCCCTAAATGGAAGATCTAGTAAATTTAACTTCACGCATGCGCAAATGCATGAATTTTTTTGACTGAACTTACAGAATCAGGTTTATGTTTTAATATATATGATATTTATAATGTTATAATTAATATATTACCTTCTAAAAATATTTGCATATTAGCAGTTTACATTCATCTTATTAAAAAGAAAGAATTAAACATGTCCCATTCCTCCCTCTACCTTCTTTTATGTTAAACTTCCTGTATAAACAAAAGTTCTACTTTTAGTCTAGTTTAAATTATGAATAATATACAGTATGATGTTCAATAAATAGAAAAACTATTACATCTATGCGTAAACAAGCCTATACTACTATATTTTACTAATATACAGAAAGCATAAAAAGTATATGAAGCAAATTTACTTCTGATTCTTGAAATAATGCTTTGCTTAAGTCTTTAAAGTAAATCGGCTTGTCAAACGATGATTAAAAATTAGTTTAATTAACAAGGTATGCAACTGATATGAAAGGTTTGATAATTCTAACTTTTATTTTTCAATTTTAGAAATTATTTAATTATTTTTTTTAATATTTTAACCCTTTGCACTCAAAGGTTTTTTTCATTTGTATTACCAGCAACTCAAAGTGGTTTTAGTTATATCTTATTATTTTTTTAATTCTTTATGAATACGAATACAAATTTACGATATATAAAAAAAAAAACTAAAAATTATAAAATTATTACATTTTGTAATCGTAAAGTGTGATACCTCTTGAAGCAATTGCCAATATGTAATCTTGGCTTTTCTAGACAGATATCACAAAATTATTTTTATTGCCTCCGTAGTGGAGCCCTCAAGTTTGAAGACAAATTTTAAATGGCTCCGCTCCGGAGTCCTCGAGTGCAAAGGGCTAACTTTTTTCCAATATATAATGTATTTAAAACAATCAAAAATGGTATGAAAATTCAATTTGTGCGATTGCAGCATTGTATTTCTACAGCAAAGATTTTGCACCTTAGCCGACTAAAATTTCGATTATACACCTTTCTCAGTTATGCATCGTTTTAGAAAGGTTTCCTGAAAGACATATAATTGGTACTTTACTGGGGGTTTTTTTTTTTGGGGGGGGGGGGGGGGCCTGAAATTGTCATATTGCCAGAGCAAAAGTTCTTTATCTACAGAACGACAAAGTCGAAAAATCCATTTACTCTTGCTCGACTGAAAATATACACAATATTTTGAAAATAAATATCAAACTTCATGATATTTTGAAAATAAATATCGGATATGTATCCATTTATATATATCACTGAACCATCCTGTTTGTAGCTATAGTGTTTACTCTTTAGTGTACACTATACACTCTTCAGTACTCCCTCTGCTGATAGAATATAATCTTTTTTTTTTTACCCCATCATCTGAAGATATAAGAAAATGCTCTTTTATGAAACCTTTAAACACATAAAGGCTAGATTTATTATGGTTATTTGTGCTTTTCATTATGTAGGGATTTTTTTTTTTTTTGTATCACAAAATCAAAACGTTCATTTTATGAGTAACAATCCCAGATGAAGATTCTGTCTGTGTCACTCTCTACTCTCTATTGTGTACAGTATAACCTCGAAAATCCGGCATTGTCAGGACCATGACGATGCCGAATTTCTGACTTCAAAAATACTTTTAATAGTCTTAATGGTGCCGTTATTCGTAATTTAATTCATACCCAAGTAATAGTTATGTGAGCAAAATAGAAAATTAAATATTTTAAAAAATATTAAAATTAAAAGTCTCTATTCATATTTTCTATGTTACAAAAAAAAAAAAATCTAGTATATATCATTTCTTCTCGTGTAATTTCCTAAACATCGATGTCAATTTTATTTGCTTCAATTATTTGAACAGCTTTTTAACAAGTTTTAATTTTACACAAATGTAGAATATTGAAAATATAGTCTTATTTATCTAAAGCAGATGTTAGTTTTCCAGTCAAATTTAAGCATTTTTCCACTGATACCTTTTCTTCTGTACTCAGAAGGGATTCAATTTAGCATAGCATCTGCGATCTCACAGTCAGCCAATCCATTGCTTTCAATCTCGAAATTTTTAATTGTTTAACGATTTATTATTATTCTTTCTCCTATAAGGTGGAAGTGTAAAAAAAAAAAAAGCGGCGAGATGACTTTGATGCTGGATTTTCGAGGTCACGCTGTACTTTATTTACTTTTACTATACGTATGTAATTTGTGTGTTTATAATTTTATTTTTTATTTTTTCTAGAGAGAAAAGAATGAATCAAGAAGAAAAATTTAATGAAGTACCTGTTAATTATATCAATTCTTTATATGTAAATAAATTACTATATTAATTCTTTATATGTAAATAAATAGAATTTTATAAACTGAATGATGTTTCATTTGTTTTCGAGACTATTTCCTTGATACTGAGAAATATTTTTCATTGCTTCAGTCTTAAGTTATTAAAAATAATTACAATCAGAAAAAGAACAATTTAAGTGAGTTAAGTTATACTTTAAAAAACTAAAAAAAAAATAATGTTAGTTTAGTATTTGCTCTGTTGTACATAGGATAATATTTCTCTGGTAAAAGAAAAACATTGGAGAAGGGAGGAAGGCAGATGATTTTTAAAATTTGTCTTACTGTAATATGTAATTTACATTGTTAAACAAGCAAGAAATTACTATTTTTATGTAAAAATGCTGGAAAGATCAATGAATTTGTAAAAAAATTCTTTTGTATGTTGCATCATTAAACTATTTTCAGAGAAAAGACTAAATATATTCCTGTGGTCATCAATCAGAATCCTATGGAGGATTTATTTTATAAATCTGACAATATTCTCTAAATAATAATTGAAAATTCTAAGAAATAAGTTTAATAAATGAAAGAATTAAAAAATTAATGAAGTGGTAATATAAAAAATATACAATCTTCTACAGTCATTAAATGTACACTATATTGGAATTCCACATATTTGATGTGCTATTTATTGTAGGTAAACACAAGATTTCATTATATATGTATACAATAAAAAATTATCTGATCCTGAATAGTGAACTGGATTCAAAAGGTAAGTAACTGAAAGTATAATTAAATTTACTATGTATAAGCATAGACATAGAGTTGTATGTTCTCAAGTCCCTGTAACATTTTAAATACTTTTTCTTACCCTCTAATATAAAAAAGCTTTTAGTTTTTTTATTTTATTGAATTTCTCCTTTTTCTTTTGTTAAAGGATAAATGACAAAAAAAAATCCCTTTGCTTTTTTTAATTTTAAGTTACCAATAATTTTCAAGACTCTATGCCTATGTGTATAAGAATGATTTTTTAATATTAAATACGTGAAATTTTTCAAGTTGCTAACTAAGCGTAAATAAACAGAGTGAAAAATGTTGAACCCGGATCTTTGAAATAGTGCTCCAATGCACTGTTGATTTGCGCCGAGTTAGCAATGTAAAAAATTTCACGTATTTAATCTTCAGTAATTTCACTGCTGATAATTAATTAAAATTTTACTTGGAATGGTTTTTATTCAAATGAAAGTGTTTTTCCTTAAGAAATTTTTTTTTAATGGGATTACACATCCCTCATGCGTAGACACTTGCATGCTAATGTTAATCCTATGGGAGAATTTTTCTAAATATCTCGTTTGCATTTCAATATTGTAAATTTTATTATTTGTTACTTGTCAATCTGTACAAACACCTTTTTTTTTTTTTTTTTTTTTTTTAAGTTTTCAGTTTTGTTTGCGATGTGTTTTTTTTTTTTTTTCACTAGAGTATTTTCGCTTTTGAAAGCAGTTCTGAATATATCCTAATAAGCAAAAAAACCTTGTAAAACAAAGTCGAAAATGGCCTTTGTATCAAAACTGCAGGTATGCAATGCAAAAAAAAAAAAAAAAAAAAAAAAAAAAAAAAAAAAAAACAAGCAAGATATTAAAAAAAAAATCTTTCAGCGGATTAACATTAGCAGTCAGGTGTTTCTTGTGCGAGTGAAGTATCCTCTTAACATTATTAAGCTTTTTTTATTATTAAAATAGGATCTAATAATGTAGCGAATTGATAAAAATTAAACATATATTTTATACATACATAGTAAAGGACAGGGATGTAAGAATTTCTTTCAAGGTAAAAAATGAACATATTAATTAAAATAAGCAATTTGATAAACATGTGGATTAATAAAAACCAGTTTTTTTCAATGTATAGATAATATTTGACTAAAATTTAATTTTCCACAGGAACAAACAACAACCAAAAAAATATGCTCAGCTCAGAAAAATTCTAAGTTGAGTTATTTATCTCATTTTTCTATCAAATAAGATTTTATGATTTATAAAAACCTCATTTTCATTTTTTTATACACGCTTGTAATAAAAGCCTTTCATCAATCTTTGATTGTAACTCCTCTAACTACCCTTTCGTTTCTTCCTTTTCACATGCTTATCATGAAACACTTACAAACTCCCTCAGATAGCGTCAACTAGCAACCTTTTTCAATCCTTTACAAAACATTTACAAACTTTTCATGCGAAGCCTTTAAAAAGCATTCAAACATTTACGTAGCATGGTTGTAAAAAGGCTTTAAAAAGCAAAAAATGCTATCTGGGTCTTTTTTTGACTGATTTAAATTTATGTAATATCGAGTTCTTACTAAGACACCAAACTTTTTATATTTTAAATTTTCTAGTGCTCTAATGAAAGATCATTACTCAAATGTTATTCATTCATTATCATATTGTAATGTGAACTTATTTACTTAATACTAATAATTTTAAAAGAAAGTCTGAATTATTTTGCTGAACAACATGAATTGTTATATTATTGTGTGCATGAAAAATGTATGAGGAAAATTTTTACTAGTATGTTCTAGATACAACTGAAGGTTCATTTCACAATTTTTAAAAAGGACAAGATGCATTTTGCCAATTTTAGAATAAGCAGGGTGCTGTGCCCTTAAATGATGGCCTAAAAGAAACAGTTCTACTAATGCTCGTATATATGTGCCTTATATGTATCATTATATGCATGTTATTTACTTCTTGGATGCCATTTTATATCATATTTATATTATATAGGGCTAAAACTAGGGAGGTACAGAGAAGCAGAGGGGGTATGTGCTCCGGGTGCCAGAACAAAAGGCGAAGGGGAGGGGGCACCAAATGAAGATTTTGTTTGTCGTTTCATACAAAAATGTATATATCCCCAAAGCGGAATACTTTGCAATGTTCTGCAACAAACTTCATCTGAACAAAAATGTTCTGTGGGAATTTAAAAAAAGAAAGTCGCAGGGAGATTTTCTTAATACATGAAGAAGTGCAATGGCATCTTTTATAAGAATGCAAAATACATTTTGTAAAACGCTGGCATACTCAACCAAAAGAAACTATTGGCAAATTTTGTGATTTTACTGTGGTCAAATGATGAATTTCACTGTTTTTTCCGACAATCAATTGATTTTCGCAATATTTCAGAATTTTCCCTCTGTCAACTGGCAAATTTGACGCTTTTTTCTCGGACCCAATCATCAAATTTTGCGACTTTTTTTTCCCACAACTAGTTGAAAAATTTCGAGATATTTTCTACAATTCACTGACAAATTTCGCCATTTTTAACTCCAACTGGTGGGTGAATTTTGCGATATTTTTCTTTGACCATTTGGAAAAAATCGTATTTTTTTTCACATGACTGATCCATGAATTTCATGTTTTTTACCAACAACTGATTGGCAAATGTTTCAACTTTTTCTTGCTACAGATTGGAAACATTCATTGTTTTTTTCATGACTGATCAAGGAATTTTGTGATTTTTCTGAGAATTTTTTTTTTACACGTGACTGATTCGAATTTCATTATATTTTCTTTTTATCGATTTGCAATTTTTTTCTCTTGCGACTGATTGAATCAACGAATTTCCGATTTGTTTAAAAGATCAATTAAAGGATTTTGCAGTTTTTTAGCCGCGACCGATGGGCAATTTTTGCGATATTTACTTTCTACTTATTGGCAAACTTTGTCGGGTTTTTTGCGACCGATTGGCAAAAACTGTGGATTTTTCCATGACTGGTCGATGAATTTACAATTTTTGATGATTTTCACAGGCCATTTGCGCGACAGATTGGGGATTTTGAAAAATTTTCCTTGTACTGATAAGCAAATTTTGCAGCAGCTTCTTGCAACCAATTTTAGAAAATCATACATTTTCTCTGCTACTGATCAACGAATTTTACAGCTTTTCTGACGAGACACTGACGAATTTCACAATAGTTTCTTTCTACTGATTAGCAATTTTTTCCACTTTTTTCTTGCGAACAATTGGTAAAAATCTCGTTTTTTTTTTTTTCTTTGTGAGTTCAACTGATCGACTAATTTTGCATTCTACCCACGACAGATCAGTGAATTCCGCAATATTTTCTTTCAGTCGATTGGAAAACTTCGTCGCTTTTTTGCGACTCATCGGCCAAATCTCGAAGGGGGGGGGGGTGTCATTTTCACGACTGATCAATGAATTTCCGATTTTTCCTGACAATCCGCTGACGATTTTTTTTTTTTTTAAATACCTGTGACCAATTTTAAAATTTCGCAATATTTTTCTTGAACCAATAGGCAAATTTTTGTGGCTTTTTCTTGAGACCACTTAGAGAAAATCATGAATTTTTTCCGCTACTGATCTATGAATTTCGCAGTTTCTTCCGACGATCTACTGATGAATTTCGCGATTTTTTAAACCGCGACTGATTTGCAAATTTCACGATTTTTTTTTCTTGTATCATAGGCAAATTTTGAGACCGATTAGAGAAAATCGTGGGGTTTTTTCGCAGTTTTCTTCCTTGGTGCACTGACAAATTTCACGGTTTTTATCTGCAACTGATTAGCAAAAATCTTTGATTTTTTTTCCCGCAACTGTTTGTTGAATTTTGTGTTTTCCCACAACAGGCTGAAGAATTTCACGATTTGTTCTCCGTGATAAACTGTAGAATTGCACAAGTTTTTCATACGACCAGTTGTCATTTCACAATCTTTTTAAATGAAGAATTTGGCGATTTTTTTTCTCTTTTTTTTTTTTTTTTTTTTTTTTTTCTTTTTTTCAGCCATTGAGTGCAAATTTCACAATTTTTCCTAAGACTGAATGGTGAATTTTCTTGAAAATGAGGATTTGAAATGTTTTGCGATGTACATTACATTTATAAGCATATACTGCTTTGATGGTATATATATACATATATATGAAATACAAAGATACTTGCAAGCTGATGTTAAACCTATGGAAGCATTGTTTTCAAATTTGTGAAAGTAACTTTATATATAAAAAAAAATCTACAACCAAAATTGAAAAAGTAAACACTAGCCCGGTTAGAATTGAATCCTCAGCTATTCTAAGCAAGACAAAAAATCATTTAAAACTATTAATATGCAAGTGAGAAATTTTAAAAAGAACGCTCCCAGAGGTTTAACATTAGCATTCCAAACTTCTACTTGTGACTAGTGTAGGCTCTAAATGCTCAAGCTAATGTTAATCCTATGGGAGCATTGTTTAGATACATCTTGCTAGCATTTTAATTATTATTAAATGATTTTTTTTTTTTTGCATAGGTTACCTGCGGTCGATAATTTTTATTGTGCATGAGGAGGAGGGGTGGGGGAGGGGCGCCAAAATCCATGTTTGCTCTAGGCGAACCTAGGCAAAAACAGCCTAGTTTCGGCCCTGATATTATCTGTCACATTTGACTATAACTGGGCCATATGTGTCACAAAATGTTATAGTTAAAAACATCTTAATGTTATTTTAATGTCATATATGCTTTATAATGTCGCGATAAATCCTGGTTGATTGGTGATTCATTCTCTTAATAATGAATAATGTAATGGTGTAATAATGTAATTTTATGTTATGAAGCATTCAGGGTTTGTTGATATATATCTTGATATATATCCGATATTAATTTTAAAATATCAAGATTTTTGATATTTTCGATATTTTCAAATTCTTTACATTTATTTTCAAAATATCACGATGTTTGATAGTTTGTATATTGATATTTATTTTCAAAATATCACCGTGCAAGGTAATTTTGATATTTTTCACATTCAAACCAAGTGTAAATGAAATTTTCACCTGTTATTGACTGTGTCATTCTGTAGATAATGAACTTTTGCTTCTGGCAGTGACTTTTTTAGGAAAAGAAGAAAACGAATCTTTTCCAAGCTTTATGTTTCAAACTTTTATTTTTAAATGTAGAACTAATAATTATATTAGACAGTCAATTCAGAACAGCCATTGAAAGATAAAATGTAATTTTGATAATCATTTATATACAGCCAGGGTTCGTTGATACATATCAATGGATATATATCCAATATTTATTTTCAAAATATCAAGATCTTTGATATTTTCATATTACTTGATATTTATTTTCAATATATCAAGATGTTTCATATTTTCTGCATTTGATATTTATTTTCAAAATATGAATGTGCACAAGATATTTTTGATATTTTCAGTCGTAATTTGTAATATTTCAGTGTAAATTAAGTAAATCTCCAACTGTTATTGACTGTGAATCTGTAGATAAAGAAGTCTCTTCTGGATGTGTTTTTTTTAGCCAAAAAAGAGAACAAATATATTTTTCAAACTTTAGATTTGAAGTATTTTTTTTTCTTTTTTTATGTTGAACTAATAATTATGTGGGACATAATTCAGACCAACCATTGAAAGATAAACTGACTAATTTAAATAAGCAATTATATACAACTTCATTAGAAAAAAATCTTTTTTCAAGTTTTGGTTCAGTTGAGTTTGAACTAAACAGCATAGTTAGGAAATATGAAATAAAACATTTTATACTTACATTTATATTAAAATTATTCAATTAAAAAAACCTCTTTTGTATTTAAAATTTTGTTTTGAAAATATCTGATTTTTTTATACTTGGTTTTGACACTGAATCCTAAAGTTTAGTTTTTTTTATAAGTGTATAAATTAAATTGTTACTGTTTTCAATTATTTCATCTTCAATTTTGTTCTAAGTGAAAAAAAAAAAAAAAAATGCATTTTTATATTATTCTTTGATTAAGTTTTCTTGTTAAGTGCAATATATTTTAGTTTCTAATCTATATTATGCTCATAAACATTTATTATCAGCGGTAAGTTGGCTGCTTTGAAAATATCGAATACATATCAAAAATATCGGATATATATCAAAATATCGGATATTTTTGATATTTTCGAAAATGTCATGATATTTACGAACCCTGGAAGCATTATAAGCCTTTAATGCAATTAAAAGAAAGTTTTAATATATTTTTTTTTAAACAACATTATCATTATTAGTAATTAAATAAACAATCAAGTAATTAAGTAAAGTTATGTCACTCATGTGTTTTTTATTGCAGATAATTTATTTCAATATTTTCATAACCCCTTTCTAAAGAGTATTAAATTCATGAATCAAGTTACATATGATTGTTATTATATAACAAGAGTAAGTGGTGGTATCTGTTGGTGTTGATACTAGTAAAAAAAAGTCATTGGGTGGTATTTTTTAAAAAAGGCTATAGTGTTTTCAAAAAGGCACTCTTATAGCTCGCCAAAAAGAAAAAAAAAATTGAACTTATTTAAAGTCTCCTTTTATCAGTCGAATTTTGTGATATTTTTCTGTGACCGATTGAATTTTGTGATCCCTCCCCTTACCCCCTGATCAACTGACGAATTTTGTGATTTTCCCCACGACCTATCGATCAATCTCTCATTTTTTTTTTTCTACAAATAACTGATGAATTTTCAGGGGTCGATGCAGATTTTTATTCTTGGGGCCCATTTTGTGAAAAATAACATCTTGCAACGAAAGTTGAAATCCAGTTCTAAAATTCGAACCAAGAATTTATGAACAAAAACATTCTTTAAATCCCTTTGCTAAAGCTTTTGTTTTTCGTGACATGGTTTTATTTACAAATTACACATTTTAAAACAGTTTTTATGAAAAAAAATGTTACGTAGAGGGTCTATTTTATTAAAAGGAATTTTGTAAAGGGGCCCATTTTATTAAATTTATTTTTGTGAAGGGTCCCTAAATAGGCCCCAAATTTTGTCTGGATCGACCCCTGATTTTTCAATATTTCTAACGATAGACTGATGAATTTCATGATTTTTTTCCCGTGACAGATTGGCAAATTTCACAATATTTTAAAGCAACCAACTGAAGTATTTCTCATTTTTTTTCTGAGGATCGACTGGCAAATCTCGCGATTTTTTCTAACCAGTAAATGACAATTTCAATTTTTGCTTTTTTTTTTTTTTTTTTTGCAACCAATTGATGAATTTCACAATATTTTATCTCTACCAGTTGACAAATTTTGTGGGTTTTTTTATTTCCTTATGACCGATTGGTGAAATTCGCAGGTTTTTTAAAAAAAATTTTGCAGAAGTTTGCAGATCTTTCTTGCGACTAATCCACAAATTTCATGATTTTCTTTTACATGAACAGTTGGTGAATTTCTGAATTTTTCCCTTTGACTTACTGGCAAAACTCTCAAGGTTTTTTTTTTTTTTATGCCAGCGGTAGAATTGATAAAAAAAAAGTCACTGGTCCAAAGGACCAGTAAACATCAGAGTTTACTGGTCCGCAGACATCCTCACTGGCCTGCTACATAAAATTCTATTAAGTACCTTTAATGAGCCTTTGAATGACCCCCCCCCCCCTCCTACTCCTAGAATATAAATGAAACTTCCTTTCAGTTACCCAAAAATTTCGGCATAATAAAATGTAAAATTATAACTTGCTAAAAATTAAATAAATAGACATGAACAAAAACTATAAAATTATTATGTATTTTATTTCTGATTATTTATTTCAACTGACTAAGTTTTAATGCAATTTTTTATTTATTTTTTTTTAAAGTAAAATAAAATTCTGAGGTTTGTGTTTGGTTGCGGTTATCTCAGGGACGGGAAAATTTACATTTACCTGTCAGAGAGGGGAAGAAAGTTATTGGTCCTGCAGACCACTAAATTTTTTAAATTAGTGGTCCGATTGAATTTTTAGTGGTCTCGGACCAGCGGACCACCATGGATTTCGAACGCTGTTATGCGATAGATCGATGGATGAGTATCTTGATTTTTTTTCATGTATCTGATATATTTCACGTTACTTCCCTGCAACCAAATAATTAAATTAATATTTCTTATAATCAATAGATATAAAATAATTAAAATGAGCCACTAGGTGCATAAAGGACTGCTGACTCCTGCCAAATTGGCCTGGAGTCAACACTATTTTTACATTACTGAGTAGCTATGTTCTTTTATAGTACAATGCACATAAAACATTGGTTGTGGAAAGCACATTTATCAGGTGCTAATTTCTTTTGTGAACAAGACAATTGATCTATGCTTGATTCTCGATCAGAGAAGAAAACAAATTAATCTAATGTTGTTATTTTTTTATGTGTGTGTGCATGAGTTAAAGTAATCACAATATTTGCAAAATTCATGCATTTTAAAATTGCTTTAAAATAAGATTATACTGGATCCACTCATTTTTTTCCCCCTTCTTTTTCACCCAGTAGATACAAGCATCTTGTCTTTGGAAAAACAACTGTTTTGTGGATATATATCATTATTGATTGAATAAAAGGTGGACTCAGCAGGACTCAACTCTTTTCAAACAGGATTTAACTTTGAATAAGGTAAATTTTCAGTTAAAGTCCATAAATGCTGTTATTAAATAAATTTTCAATTTATATGTCTGTGGGTATTTGATTTTACAATTGTCAGCTTGCATAAAAAATGAATAATGTGGTACTTTTATGTTAGCCAGGTGCAAATTATGTTAACAGAATTTGTTTTTTCTTTGCCAGTAGCAACTTTTTTTTCCACATAGTAAATATTAGAAACAACGATTATAAATTGAAATAAAATGTTTTGGTTTGTGTTAATGTTTCTTGTTAAACCTTTGTACTTCAACTGTAATGATGAGTGAAAAAAAAATCTTTTGTTTTATTTTATTTATTATTTACAACTCAGTTTAAATATTTTTTTTTTTATATCCCTAATCTCTTTTCTTATATTCTGTTACTATATAACACCATCTGTGTGTGAATGTGTCTATCTATCTTCTATAAATTCTAATGTGATATTATGTTTAAATTTGTTGATTGAGATACCTAAAGAAAGAACTACTTAAATTCAAATTATTCAATTTTGTGGCAGGCAGCATCACCCGCTTACAGCACAGTGTATAATCTCAGTTTCGGTAAACATATATTTATAACTCATAAAAATTTCTGTTTGGAGAGTAAACAGTATATTTTTTAAGGTTAAATTGAAATATATTGGAAGTTAGTATATATATATATATATATAAAATAAATTTGCAAGCATTTCCATTTTTATATAATATTTTAATGCCAATATTTTTTGTAGTCCTTGGATACGTAAATTTAAAAACATAAAACAATTTTACATGCCTGGGGGTTGAGATTTCAGCAGGTGTAGCGTGCCTGAATTTTAAGTTTTAGCTCACAAACTAATAAAAATCTTGATATTAAAAATAATTGTTTAAAATTGTGAGAGTGAATAGTTAAGTGTAATGTAATTATAAATAATGAATAGTTCAGGGATGGCAAACCTTTTCACATTCGCATGCCGAAGGCTTCCAAAAATATATTTTATGTAACTGTAATGTGCCAACGATCCCCCCCCCCCTGCCTTATCAAAAAATAATCAATAAACAGTAATGAATCAAAGTTACTTGTAATTAGGGATGGGACAAATAGTGATGTGGCCAAATAACCGAATACTGAATTTTCGGCAGCCTAATACCAAGTTTCTTTTCCAACAAAGAAAATAACTTTTGATTATATATACATACATAGTTTAAAATTTTAAAATGGAGAAAAGAATTAAAAACAAATTTATGTTCTATTAATAATCTGTTTAAATTTCTTTATTACTTGATTTAGGGTGAAACCCCCAGTAACTGACACATTAAAAATTGTTCTTCAAATCACTATTACAAAATTTTAAATCCATTTTATGCTTTTTTTTTTTTTTTTTTTGAATGGATGGTAGAGATACATTTAAAAATTACTGTTGACAAAATTTTGAAAAATTATATAGGGTCAGGTGGGGGAAAGTGGTGGTAAAATCAAGCTTTTTTTAGAAAAGGCCCTAAAATCAAACTATTAAATTTATTTTAATGAAACTTTTGATGCATTTTCTATACATTGGATTCATATAGATTAAACATGAAGCATAACCACTCAATTTTATTCGATTGTTTTCTGACAGTGATACATTTAAAAGAGCATGTATTGATACCACCACTTTACCCCATGGTGGGGGAAAGTGGGGGTAGTTCCAAAATTAGTGTATATTTAAATAAAAATGTGTAAATATTATTTTTTAAATAAAAATACACTGAAATAAATGTATCTTAATTATTTTTAAAGGTACAAATGCACAAAAAAAATATTTTACAGATATCATTTAATTAAAGAAATAATGTCCATGGCTATCAAAATTAGGTTCACTTAGTACGTAGCATATATTGCTGAACTCTATATAATCTTCATCACCAAATAGCAAGAAAAGTCTAATAGTTCCCCAACTTATTCAAATGCTTTATGTGATATAATGTATTAATTTTTATCACTTGGGCGATTATTTTAGCTGATCGACTTTTTGACAGTATGCAATGAGCATAAACAAGATAGTTTGTAAACATTAAATTTGTTTCCAGTTTTTAAAACTAAAATAAGAATAGTTGCCATAATCTCAATATATGTCTCTAAAAAAGAATTAACAAAATATCTTAATTTAAAAGAGAAAATAGGTTTTTTTCAATATACCCCCACTTTACCCCTTGGGCCCACTTTTCCCCACCTGACCCTAAGTAAAAAATAACTTTTAATTTAATTGTATTATCATAATTTATAAATAAAGCCTATTTTTTTAGATTAATACTTTTATTACAGCCCATTTTTAAAAATTAATCACATCTACAGTCTAAAATTGAATCATCATACAACATTGAGCTAAGCCTAACTATACCACCACTTTCCCCCACCTCAGCAAAAAAAATCCCAAAAAATTGAAATAATAAAATAATTCTTACCTTGATGCATGAATCTGTTTTTAAGAAGTAGGTGTACTGAAATGTATCAAAATATACTAATTTTTTCAAGTGAGAAAGGATCAAGAACAAAGTTTATCAATACCATGTGTTAAGAACAAACTGCACACATATATAAACAAGAAGATAAACAACAGTAAACTTGTTGCCAGATTTACAAATCTTAATAGAAATATTTGTCACAAACTCCAATTATGTATTAATTAAAAAAAAAGTAAAAATATGTACATTTATTGTGAAAAAAGTGCATTTTTTTTTATTACCACCACTTTCCCCCCACCTGACCCTATTGTATTATTAAAAATAAATGTTTTTCATAAATATGGTGAATAACTTCAGTAACTGACACAACCCCATTTTGAAAAACCAATAACTGACACAAAATGAGCCAGTGTTTGACACTTTACTTGCAACAAAAAAAAAAAAAAAAAAAAAAAAAAAAAAAGAAAAATTATGCTTTAAAAATACTTTAATATTTATTATAAAAACAAATTAATTAAACTTTATTTATATATGATATCATACTACAGATGTGTCTCTCTTTTCATGTTTTAAATTATTAGTAATGCAAGTATTCAATAACTGACATTTATGCACCTGTAAACTGACAAATGGCGTTAGGCTCTGATAGGACAACTTAAAATGTAATGGTGTTGATTACAAGATAAATTTATTATGTTTTTTTTTGTTTTGTTTTTTAAGCAGTTCAAAAAGATTTCAACTTTCTTTAACCCTTAAATGCCTGGTGTTGCTTTTCGGCAACATACCCAATTTAGGCTTCTAAAATACTATTAGAGTAATATTAAAACTATAATGCCAAATGTTGCCAATAAAATACATTCTGAAAATATTATTAAATTGATTTTCAACATGTAGATGGCAACACTTGTGCTGTTTAAGAATAAATATAGATTTATCTTTTCAATTGTTTCTACATGTTCTTTTTGTTTTGTTTGGAAGCTTGCGAAAATACTCCATTTTGTTCTGCAGTGAGCAAGTAAAATTTATTTCTTATTATAGTTCCTAAAATTCTTGTGTGTTTAATGTTACAGAATTTTACTTATTTATGAAAATTATTTTTTCAATTAAAGACCAGTATTGCCGATTAGTAACAAACTGTTTTTTAGCCGTAAACGATACTTAAAACACAATATGATTCTTTAAAGTATTTTTCCCATGATTTATTTAAAAAATGAAAGCCAAAAAACATTATTACATTGATTTTTGAAAAATGAGGCATTTAAGGGTTAATATTACCAATAATTAACTCCTCTGTCAGAGACTGGTGAAAAGAAATTGTTTCACTCACCGGCCTTCCCAGTTCAGAGGTGAAATGTTTCAATGCTGCAGAATTGCCGTTCATAGTAGCATAAATAACCAGCAAACATGCAACACAATTTACTTTTGCATTCATAGAGACCACTAGCAGTGGAAAATTGGATAACTAAATTTAAGTAAATTTGAATTTTTTGTTTTTATTATGGATTTTAGTTACATCACAAATTGTGATGACCCTATATATCAAACCCTAATTATAACATCCTCGATTAATTTTGTAATAAGTTCCTCTGAATTGCAGTAGTTATAAAACTTGATATATTAAAAAAATCATAATTTGCAGAACAACAACAACAACAAAAACTAGTATGTTGTGGTCATCACAAAACTTTCTTCTATATAAATCACGTCAATTAAATCCTTTAAATAGTACAAGAAATAACAACGATTTAGCACCAATTCATATCAAAGTATATCTGAATTTGAAGTTGGATGAAAATTCGTGCATTAGTTCTTGAGATAGAGCTATAGCGGAAATTCTGAAAAAATGTAGCATAGCAGTGCCACCTGTTGAGCGATTTACACTAAAAGTAAACAGCACTAAACTATACTAAGGTATACCTGAATCTGAAGTTTGTTGAAAATCCAAGCATTAGTTCTTGAGAAAAAGCTATTGCGGAAATCGCAAAAAATACAGCATAGCAGCGCCACCTGTGGAGCAATTTACACCAAAAATTAAACAGCACTATTTTATACGTCAATTCAGGTCAAGGACTAACTAAATCTGAAGTTTGATGAAAATCCGTGCAATAGTTCTTGAGATACAGCTTTTGTGGAAATCGTGAAAAATGCAGCACAGCAGCGCCACCTATTGGGCGATTTACACCAAAAATTAAACAGCACTAATTTATATCAGGGACTAACTGAATCTGAAGTTTGATGAAAATTCGTGCATTTTTTCTTGAGTTAGAGCTATTGCGATAATCATGAACAATGTAGCATACCAGCGCCACCTGTTGGGCGATTTTCACAAAAAAGTAATCAGCACCAAACTATATCTTGGACTAACAGAATCTGAAGTTTTATCAAAATCCGTGCAGTAGTTCTTGAGATATAGCTATTGCAGAAATCATGAAAAATGCCGCATAGCAGCGCCACCTGTTGGGCGATTTTCACCAAAAACTAATCAGGTCCAGTTTATATCAAGGTCTAACTAAATATGAAGTTTTGTGAAATTCCGTGCATTATTTCTTGAAATAGAGCGCCCACAAAATTTTTGTCACATACAGACTCACAGACAGAGTGACAGAGTGACAGACAGACTCACAGACAGACATTTTCTAAAAACCATCAAATCGTGTTCTGGGCATTCTAAAACGTATAAATCCGTTGAAAACCGGAAGTCGAAATTTTTCACGAATCCAATACTTTCTTCTTGTAAAGATAAAGTAAAGTAAAGTAAAGAAGAAAGTAGAAAGAAGTAAGAAAGTAAAAATATGTTTATTTCATGCATTGTATAGTCCCAAGAAGGGATAGATATTAGAACTTTTCTTCAGCTGCTCCTACAGTAAATGTTAAAATTTTGCCACAAATATGTTTAAACCAATTGAACTTAAAGAAATAGAATTCAAACAATATGATACTTAAACTAATCTAAAAACTTACATTCCATTCGAATGAAATGGAAATACAACTGAGACTTTTTTAAAGGTTTGCATTTTCCATGTATCTTTGTAATTTAAGTTTTTAGGATAGTTTAAGTATCCTATTTTATTTAGAATTTTATTTTTTAAAATTCATTTGGTTTAAACATATTTTTTGCAAGACTTTAACATTAACTGTAGAAGCAGCTGAAGAAAAATTATAATACAGCACTCCCTCAAATCTGCAACCGCCTAAAATCCGCACATCATCGCAGATGTAAACAATGAAAATTTCAGTTAAGCTGTAGAGGCAAAGTAACAGGATTTTTTTGTTTTATATAATTTCGTATGTATTTTAATATGTAATTCTCGATAATATGATGAGACTAAACTCGTTGTTTTTCATGAAGGAAATATAAATTTATTACTGAAAAAAAAAAAAGAAGGATATTGCTGATATCACTGCTAGTCAGCCTTTTAACCAAATATGCCAACCAATTAATTTTTTTTATAGTTATTAACACTGGCAAACCTGAAATAAACCTTCCTTACTTTTTGATTTTGATGTGAATTAATAGGGTTACCTTTATGAGGAAAGTGTCATTGAATGATTCAAGGAAAATGTATCTAATTTTTATTATGCATATTTAATTATATATTATTAATTATTTATTTGACCTTTACCTTTAATAATTTAATCATTTTTAAAATTATATTACTTTTTATCATTTTAGTTTATTACTTTACTTAATTATTTTAATATTTTGCTTTAATTCAAACATTCATTATACATTTGATTGCGTTATTGCATTCAAATTATTGTCTAAAAAATGTTAACAAACCAGAAATCCACAAAATTCTAAAATCTGCACAACCTCTGGTTCCAAGCTGCGCGGATTTGAACGAATCTACTGTATCTATCCCTTCTCGTGCATAAACAATGTGTAAAATATTTTTTTTTTTTTTTTTGTTCTGCAAATTATGTTTTTGTTTAAAGATATATATGACATCATATGTGATATAAATATCTACTTATATGGCTCATATATGAGCATTTGGCTTATACATATTGTGCATGATGTTTGTATGATGTATATATAAGCTTGGTGATGATCTTTAGCAAGTTTGAAACTGCTACCTTGACATAATTGTAATTGAGGAGAAAGCACCAAATTTTATTTGATTTTTCTTTTTTTATCCTTACTTTATATAAATATAGATCTTTGAATACTCAAAATAAAGGACACAGTTGAACATTATAAAGTACTTGACTATAATGTATTTTGTAAACATTGCATCAGTAGTTGTTTGTTTAAAAAAAAAATAAAAATTTGATAAATAAATTAAATTAAACACCGGCTAGTAATTTTTAAAAATGCATGAATGTTTTTTTATGTCATTCAAAGCTGGATGAAAAACTTCATTTTATTATGAAATAGTACAAGATGTCTGATGATGCTACTTGTAAGCAAAAATTAAAACTAAAATTAAATTATTTTTAATTTGCATTTAACGTTATGAATTATTGATATGTGCTATTAAATACAATCCATCTTTTCATTTTAATGAATTATTATTCTTTTTATTTATAGGCTTTGAAGCTGCTGTCTGTTAAATATAATGAAAATAAGTCTGAGAAGCATTAACGTAGAACAGAGTTTTCCCCAAACAGTTTCCTCAGGATCATCCTGCCTACTTTATAGTAATGAAATATAGCACCCTTTTTGCCTTTCAATGAAAAATATATTTTATATATGAATTGTAAAAAGAAAATATTGTTGTCAACAAGAGCCAGATTGGAAAATAAATAAATAAAACTTCATTTTTGAAAGTATTTCTTGCATATTTATTGTATATTCCTTTATAACAATGATAATATATGTTCACTAAAGATTTTGAATAATTTTAAACTAAAAGTTTGTACATAATTTTTAATCATATTTTATGCATGAAAATATTTGATAAATATAAATTTCATTTTTAATGCTTAAGCAAAGTTTAAATAAACTTTTATTTCAAAACATTACTTAAATACACTGGATGTATTGTTTTTGTTATTTTATAATATACTACAAATAATCAGGTTAATCTGAAATACATTTGATAATTTACATATTTAATTGTACAAAATGTAAATTCATTTATAAATGATTATTCAATATTTAATTGAATATATGATATTTAATTAAGAGCACAGATTAATTTTTTAAGACATATTAAGCCATTTATTTTTTGGTGATAACATAAATAAAAATCAGTATTTAAATGAATAAGTTTTGGTGATATACTAAATGATTATCTTTGCTTTACAATAATATATAGTGTATAACAATATGCAATAATATTTTTAATTTACCCCCCCCCCCCTCTCTCCCAATGGCTTTTCAAAATAACTTTCCTTTTAGTGAGTCTTGTAAACACTAATTCCCTAACACTATTTCACAAAGTTAGCTTAAACTGATTGATATACTTAAAAAAATATTTTTTGAAAGATATTTATGATGTATATATTATGAAACCATTTTACTAATATTGTATTCTGGCATGTAACACATACGTATACTTTTAGATTTAATTTTTGTATTTTTTTATTATAATCGCCATATGTTGTGCAGATTGTTGTTTGATTGTTTGCAAAAACTTTCATGCGATACATAGTGAAAAATAAGATGTAAATTATTTTAAAGTACAATACTATTATTTTTCATATACTCTAATAGCAACGTTTTTTAAATATAAATCACATGTTGATTAAATCAAAAGTCTTAGTTCTTATGATCATATCTTTTATAATTTATTTTTAAAATTGATGCATAATGTGCACCTATAAATTTTGATAATTTTTCTTCTATCAAAAGTTATTGTTACATACCAGAATATACAGTGTGTATTTTTACATTAATCAGTGAAAAGTCAATTACTAAAATGAATGAAATGGAACTATTTTTTTTTTTTTTTTAATAATCCATGCATGAGTAATGGAAGGTTAATCTTGCAGACCAGGGATATTTTTTTTTTTTTTTTTTTTTTTACATAAGGGAGTAGGTCTGCATATGGAAAACAAAGTTTGCGCTCGTATTACATTTTAAATTTCTTTAATGATATTTCAAAATATTGTTTGTTATTATTATTAAAAATGTAAAATAATTTTTTTGCACACCTGGCAACAAATGCAAATTTCAGTGTGTAAAATTTTATTCACAATACATAAAAGTTGTTAGGGAATATCACATTTTCTTCCATGAATTAGCAGCATTTGAAAAACTCAAAATTTTCAATTTCTTTGATACATTCCATTCTTAAGGGTAACCATCCTTAAAAGGAAAATTATATTCCCTGTTAGAGCTATTTTAATTCAAGTGAAAAAAAAAAAGTGGAGTAGTTGAATTTACAAAGAATTTAAAAGAAAAAATCCATTGTTCACAAAATGTAAAACTTTGCAGTTGATGATATTGTATGCTAATGAATAATATAATAAAATTTCTAAATACAACGGCAAAATTCTACGAGCTCTAGCCATCACTAATTTCTTTTTAAAATCTTCATCTGATTTAATTACAGATATATGTTATTAAGTAAAGCGAAGATTTCCATTAAAAATTAGTGCTAGCTAAAAATTGTAGCAGTTGGCAGCTATGCAAATATAGGACCTTTTTAGAAGCATTATCATCACCAATGATAATATAAACGAAAACCAAGATATATATATTCTTTTTCCAGGAGAAATAGTATATAAAATAAAAATGTGAAGAATAGCAGAAATGCATAGATTTCTAGAATCTAGAAATGCATAAAACATAAAAGCCAGTATGCTGGTAGGTATCTTACATTTTTCATTTCCTTATTATCCATAGAAAGTTTCTGATAATGAAATAAGATTGTAAACATTAAAATGTGTCATTTCCTTTTACTAAAATAAATGTTCTAAAATTAGTAAACTATTTTTATGGCATATATATATGCTATAAAAACTGTTTACTATATGAAACCGGTTTTCGCTCAAATTTAAATGCTTTCATTTGGTCCAAACAAAACAAGCACCTGGAACAGGGACCGAATTCATTACCATCACCTGTGCATTTTTTCTCTAAATGAAAGTGATTGGCTTATGTTTATGCATTCTGAAGTAGCATTTCATTGTATTATGAATTAAAAACTGTATTACTAAAATTTTTCTTCTTTTTTCGTGAAAGAACGTAGTTGTGTTTGTGCCGAATGTAGCGGATTAAAGTCTGGTATAGCCTCTGTTTTTCAAATCATGCTATAGCATATACTGTAGGAATTAATGTATTTTCTTTAAAGATCTCAGAAAATTAAAAGTATCATAAAAAAAGGTATTAACAATATGTATAAAATATATATGCTTTTACTGATTTATATGAATGAGTCCTGGCAAGGAATTAATTTAAAATATTTAAGTATTTAATATGATTTGGGGGGAAAAATTCTAAGTAAATTTCTATCAAAATTATTTATGTTAAAAACTTTTGTTATTTCAGTTTTTTAATGTAACGTCATCCTTGCCTAGGGGAAATAACAGATTCGTCTCATTTTGGTCCAAACTACGTATTTTTGATCAATAAACACATTCAGATTAAGGCTAAAAGGGGTCTATATTTCGTCCAAATGTGGGTGGTGTTTTCGGATGTAATATGGACAAATTTTGGACGCCTATATTACAGCCAAAATTCGTCCGTATTTCGTCTGGATGGAGGTATTTTTTGGACGTAATATGGACAAATTTTGGCTCATCCGAATTTTGTTCATTTTATGCTCATTTCATGGCCCAAAAGACGTACTTCTTACGTAAAGGTGGGTGACATTTGGACGTGATTTGACGAAATTTAGTTGAAGTCCGGAGGACTTTTAGACTTCAATTGGACACGTCCATTCATCCAAATTACGTACTTTAGGCGAAAATTGGACGAATCTGTGTTGTGTGGGTATATACTTTGACTACGTCGTTTTTGACTAACATGGCTAGTCTTGGAACGAATTGATGACATAAGTCGAGGTATTACTGTATTAATCAAACTTCTTTGATTAATAAGACTGGCTAAACATGAAATAAAACTTCATTATTTAACGATTTTGATGTAAATTGTTAGTTAATACCTTTTATGAGGTTGAGTTTTATTGAATAATTGCTGAAAAAATTATTTCATCATTATTATGCATATACATATTTTTTACTTGACTGTTATCATTTTTTGAATTTTCTTAATTTTTATTATTTCACTTTACTTAATTATTTTAATATTTCACTTATTGTAAGTAATTCATTATGATTTCAAGTGCATTATTAAGTTCAAATTGCTATTTTAAAAATGTAAACAAAACTGACCAGAAATTCACAAAATTCTAAATTCTGCACAACCCTGGTCCCTGGATGCAGATTTCAGAGAGTGTACCGAAATTATTTTATAAAATTTAAATTATTCTTTATATGCATTTCAGACTTAGGTGTCAGGATTTTGGCAACTGTAATGTGTAATATTTAAATATTTTTTATTCTGTCCAGTTTTTAAATAGTTTCATTTAAAATTTATCACTTTTTAATGTTATTTATTTATTTTTCAGAGTTTTGCATATTTTTGTCGAAACACTTATTTCCCGACAGACATCCATTTGGTTTGTGAAGAAAAAATCATTTCAGTGCAGTCATTTAAGTTGCTTAAGTTCATCCAGGAAGATATATCCAAAGTTCCTGTTACTTTCATAGGTATTTATTTCATAGGGAGTTTCAGAAATTGTTTATTGTGTTCCTGATACATACTTATGGTGGGAACAACAGTTGCAATATCACACCTGAAAAAAAATGCTTATACTGTCTCATATTTTTTCTTGAGAACCACTGGAGTGATTTCAATTCTTCCCTTTTTCTTTTATTTAATAATTAGTTATGTTGCAATCATTTTATATTTCTAGAAAATCAATTCCTTTCTATAAAGCTTCTTTAACAAAATATAATATATATATGCATTTATTTCTTGCATGATGATAAATTTATAGTTTAGCTTGGGCAATTAAAAAAAAAAATCAGATTAAGTGATTGCTACCACTTATGGGAAATTGTAATAATTAGCTTATTTCTTCTGCTAATGGTAAAGGTGAATATTTCCAAAAAAAAAAATGTATCTGTTTTTCATATGATTTTACAACTGTTGTTACCCCGTTGAATTACATAAAAGCTTGCTTATTTATACTTAGTTTTAATATATGCTTCTGAACTAAAATAATTTTATAATTCGTGGATTGCAGTAACCCAATTACTTGTTTATTCAGTTGAAAAGTTCTCTGTGTTTGTGAATAATTATCTGTATTTCTCAGTTTCACAATATTGCATACTTTGTCTTCCTTTTTTTTTTTTTTTTTTTTTTTTTTGCAAGGAAGGTTGCGTCATTTTCACAGGGTTTTCTTTCTTCCTAAAATTCAAGTAATTTTTTTTCTTAATTTTTTAATATAAAGTACTTCATAAATTTTTGTAACAAAACCATAAATTTAACCAAAATTTCTATGAAAGAGTTTTTATTAAAAGCTAAATCTATTGTTGCTCTACATAACGAGGCGTAAGTTTCTTTTTATAAAAATTGACATCAATTACCAATGATCCTTTTAATTTTCTTAGTGCTTAAAGTATGTAGTTAAATGAAATACTCTTTATTCTAAAATATATCTGTAAAATATTTCTTTTTCCGTTTAGAAAGTTCAACGATATCCATTTATACTTTTCTTTCTCTTTGTAACTTTTACGTTTATCTAAATTTAGACTGCCTAAAACATGTCACTAGAATAATCTCCCTTATTTCTTTTTGCTTACAAATTCAGGACATATGCTATTGTTTTGTTTACTTGTCTGCTATTGTATCTTAATTGAATAAATATAGCATAGTAGTATAAAATTTGAAAAGTGGCTGTGAATGTAATTATTTCCCCATATATTTTCTGCAAAAATCAGCTAAGAAACATAAGTTTGTTTTCTAAACATGAATTTCTTTAATTGTATAAATTGTTCATGAAACATTTATAAAACATTGAAAAATTCATTGTGGGGAAGCAAAAATTAAATCTGCTATTAGAAGAAAACATTTTTTATCTATCAGCTGGTCGATTGATTGACAATTAGCAGAATTATTAATGTATTCTCCTGAGTCAAAATGTCTTTCATTTAGCTTACAAAATTATTAATTTTATGATTACCTAATTTTACGCTGTATTTATTTGGGAAAATCTGCCTCATGTGAACAAAGGAATACATGGGAACAACAGAGTTTCTCTCAGGTTTAAAAATGACAGGATGCTGTTTATGGGAGGATGTCTCTTTTAAGATTCTTGAAGAAACTTTTTTTAAGACATTCTTTTGATTATTAAATCAACTTTTATTATATGAAAATCAGGGCACTAGTTACAAGACAACAATGAGTCAGTATTTAGTAGGAAAGCAAATTTATTTGTACAAAAAAGGAGTAAGGGCTCTTTTCTGACTGAAGGGCAAGAAAATGCTATTTTATAAACAAAAGGGCAGACAGGGTGCAGCACCCTGCTGAAGCTGTAAGGGAGAAATTTTGGGAACATCTATTTCATCTAATTAGCATAGAATAAACACCTTTTAAAATTTGTCAGTATTTTATTTTAACTTAACTATTGGTCATTTTAAAAAGATATTTCCATTTATTTGCATTTGGGAAGGTGGTGAATGCTTAGTGTGGTTCCTAGGATTTCAGAAATTAAAATTTTAAAGTAATCTGAAAGGATCATGAGATCAAAGTAATTCCTCTTCACCATGACTTTTTGCATTTAAATAAAAATTATGAGTTGAGAAATCTCTCTGCTATTACAATCAACTAAAAACTTTGAACTAAAATAGATTATTAAGCTTGATAGAGATTTCTTCATTTTAGAAAAACATTTAATTTAAAATGAAGCTAAAAAATTTTAATTTAACCAAAACATACTTATTGCAGTATAGTATACTGGAATCATTGGAACTGTGACAATTCTCGATTACATAAATTTAAAAACTAGAATACATTTAGATAAATAAATCTAATATCAGTCTAATATTGCAATAAAAAAATGCAAGCAGCTTCATATTTTAAAACGATTAAATAGCATTAATTAATTTTAATACAAAATGCCCTAGAATGTTTATCTTTTTAAAAATAATAACATATATTTTACATGCTATTTCCATCTGTTGTACATTGCAGTAAACAATAATAGAAGAATTTTTTTTAATAAAAATTTCTGATTATATATATCATCTTTTCAATTTGTGTTTTTAATGTGAAAAATATTGTAAATGAAACTAATTTTCTAAAAAAGAAGTAAAATGTTACAATAAGAAATTTTAATCTTAGGTTTTTTTAAACTTTATTATTACATTAATGTATTTCTCATGATAATGTCTATGCTTTGAACAAGTGGGTAAGCGTGATCATAGATCGCACAAAGGGTTTCGTTTAATATTCCTTTCAAAACGTCCAGTACATTTATCGCCATGGAACATCTTCTAAATTTTGGCAAACCCTTCCTAAACTATCGTAAAGCTTCAAACAGATTCACCTTGTTATATTTTGTTCGTGCCACAACCCCCCCCCCCCCTTCGAAATGCTACGATATATCACATGACGGGTATCTGCCAAATTTAGAAAAGTGCCCCCTTTGGGGGGGGGTGAAGTGGGCTAATGGTCACCATGATTTTTGACGCGGCCTGATGTTTAAAATTTTTGTTACTTTTTATAAGCTATACTAAAGTTTCAAACAGATCGTCCAGCTATATTTCCTAATTTTGTTCGCGCCCCTCCCTCACCCTCCCCCCTCGAAATGCGACACGCCATTCTTCTTTATACTTCATTATAATTTAAACTTTAAATACTTTATAACAAAACAGATCGAATTGTTAGATTTCCGACTTTAAATGAAATCGCGGTCTGTTAGTTCCACATTCTACCACCAGGGAGTGCACTCTATTCTTAACAAAAGCGTATCTGAACGAAACTCCTTTACACAACCTATCAGTAGATATGTTACTCGAGGGGGTGGCGGTCTTCAGCAAGAATTTAAGATAATTGTTGAAATTACCATTCGGAAATAGTGGTAATTTAACTTTTGACATATTTATATTTAATAAGTACCATGTATCTGAGGACTCCGTAAAAAAAAATGCACCTGAAATAGTATGAAACAAAAAATAAATATTTTGCCCATCCCCCTCTCTCCACCTGCCCGAAATTTCACGCACCATTATTTATAAACTTTTTCTTATATGTTATAAACTATGTTAAAGTTTCAAACAGATCACCTTGTTAGATTTCCTACTTTAAATGAAATCGCGGTCTGTTAGTTCCACATTCCACCACGAGGGAGCGCACTCTATTCTTAACAAAACTGTATCTGAACGTAACTCCGTTAAACAACCTATCAGGAGATATGCTAGTCGAGGGGGTGGCGGTCTTAACCAAGAATTTATTATATTTGCTGAAATTATTATACGAAAATAGTGGTATCAATACTTCTGACATTTTTATCTGGCATAAGTAACATTTATGCTGTATTTTTAAAAATCGGACACCGTTCAGAAGTATACTGCAATGAAACATCACGTAACTGCCTTGTAAAATAAGTATATAATAGAAATAAATCAATTAGTGAAATTAGCGCCCCTCCCCCCCTACCCGAAATTTCACCCGCCATTTTTATAAACTTTTTCTTATGTGTTATAAACTATCTTTAAGTTTCAAACAGACCGCCTTGTTATATTTCCTAATTTTAACAAAATCGCGTTATGTCAGTTCCACATTCCACCACCAGGGAGCGCACTCTATTCTTAACAAAACTGCATCGGAAGGAAACTCCGTTAAACAACCTATAAATAGATATGTTTCTCGAGGTGGTGGCGGTCTTAATAAGAAATTAAGATATTTGCTGAAATTACTATTCGGAAATAGTGGTAACTAAACTTTAGACAATTTTATATTAAATAAGTAACATATATCTCAGGACTCCCTCAAAAAAAGCACCTAAAACGGTCAGAAACACTAACTTTTTAAACAGAAATCTAGCTCTCCCCCCCCCCTCCCCGGAATTTCACGTGCCATTCTTTTTTACACTTTATCTTATGTGTTATAAAATATCTTAAAGTTTCAAACAGATCGACTTGTTAGATTTCCTAATTTTAACAAAATCGCGTTATGTTAGTTCCACATTCCACCACCAGGGAATGCACTGTATTCTTAACAAAAGCATATCTGAACGAAACTCCTTTACGCAATCTTTCCGTAGGTACATGGGCCCGGATGGTGGCGGTCTGCGGTAACAAACGCTAAGATTTTAAAAATAATTCTAGCTCCCCTCCCCCCCCCTCGAAATATCACACTCCATTCTTTTTTACACTTTTTCTTATGTATTATAAACTATCTTAAAGTTTCAAACAAATCGAGTGGCGGTCTTAACCAAAAATTTAAGATATTTCCTGAAATTACTATTCGAAAATAGTGGTATGAATACTTGTAAACTTTCTGATGATGAATGAGTTATACTTATCTCATAGCGCTGTTCAAATATCCCACGCAAATTATTAGATTTTCGAAGCACGTTAGTCTTTATCATAATAATATTTGTCATGTTGACTAACTGGGATATTTAATCAAAAGTAGTTCCCTCCCCCCCCCCCCTTTTCCATTCCCACAAACCTAACAAATACAAATTATGCGGTAGCGGGCGAAGCACGTTAGTCTTTGTCATAATAATATCTGTAATGCGCACTAACTGGTATATTTAATCAAAAGTAGTTCCCTCCCTCCCCCTTTTCCATTGACACAAACCTAACAAAATAAAATTATGCGATAGCGGGCGAAGCACGCTTTTCAATTTCGCTGGAAGAATGCATCTCATTTTACATCAGCCTTGCACGGACTGAAATAATCCGATAGCGGGCGAAGCACGCTAGTCTTTGTCATAATATCTGTAATGCGAACTTTCCTAATTTTAACAAAATCGCTTTATGTTAGTTCCACATTCCACCACCAGGGAGCGCAAACTATTCATAACAAAAGTGCATCAGAACGAAACTCTTTTGGGCTATTTAATCAAAAGTATTTCCCTCCCCCCCCCCTTTCCATTTACCCAAACCTTACAAATACAAATTATACGATAGCGGGCGAAGCACGCTAGTCTCCCCTCGAAATATCATACTCCATTCTTTTTTACGATTTTTCTTATGCGTTATAAACTATTTTAAAGTTTCAACCAGATCGAGTGGCGATCTCAACCAATAATTTAAAATATTTGCAGAAATTACTATTCGAAAATAGTGGTATGAATACTTACAAACTTTCTTATAATGAATGAGTTATACTTGTCTCATAGAGCGGATAAAACCTCACGCAAATTGTTAGATTTCCCAATTTAAATAATTTCATGGTTAAAAAAGCACGTGCCTCCATTTTATTCTATTCATTAGATAGAAATGAAACAGATTAATTAAATAATAATTAATATCTCAGCTTCTAATTGAGTTATCGTTTTGAATTTGGTATGTATGAAATCTGCGAGAGATTTCCCGTCCGGATGGCAAAAAATTTTATCAAAAAATTTAATATTTAAAAAGTTAAAATTTCGTATTAAAATATTCCACTACGGAAAACCGCAAGGTCGCCGTCATGTCTGAAGTTGAGCACACCTGCTTTCGCGCCGTTGGAGAAAGTTCATTTGAATCTGCGTTAAAAAGGTGGATTGGTTAATTTTAGAAGTTAATTAGCCCGTAATTCAGTTAATTACCAACTTTTTCAAAATTTTATGATTTGTTGTTTGATGTGTTCAGCTATAAGTACCCAAAATTTCAAATCTCTAACATGTATAGTTTCTGAGAACGGGCTCTGTGACGGACAGACAGACAGACAGACAGACAGACAGACAAAGGAGTGAGACGAATAGGGTTTCGTCAGATGAACGAAACCCTAAAAAGTAAGTATATATATAAAGGTAGTGCTTAGAAATACTAAATTCAAACAGAAAATAATAATTAAAATAAAAGGATACATAGGAACGCACATATACGTGCATCACTATTACATCAAATTATGTAATGATATTGTATATATTTGTGTGTTTGAACGCTATAAAAGATCTTGTAGCTTATCTATTTAAAACAAAGTAATTAATTTATGGACATAATTATGGTAAATTAAAAAATAAAAAGAATTTTTAGCACTGATAAGTACATAAATTATTATTTTAACACAATCATACTGATTGGTAAAGTTATCATATGAATTGAATATTTCCAACTGAGCGAAAAAATACCCAGGCCAGGAATCAAACCCAGATCCTTGGCTTGCAAACGGTATTACCTATAAGGTTATCTGAGAGAAATATTCTCGTTGGTTGCAAAAGCATTGGCTCTATAAGCCAAGGATTTGGGTTCGATTCACAGCCTGGGCATTTTTTCGCTCAGTTGGAAATAATCAATTCATATGATAACTTTACCAATCAGTTTCATTGTGTTAAAATAATAGTTTATCTACTTACCCATCGATTATATGGAGTTCCTTTACCTACGGTTTATTATGGTGAGCTGTCTACATGACAGCCCAGATGTTAATACAATACGGTTATTTGAGCGAAATATGCTCGCTGGTTGTCAGCCCAATTAGCTTAAACGGTAAAAGCATTGGCCCTGTAAGCCAAGGATCTGGGTTCGATTCCCAGCCTGGGCATTTTTTCGCTCAGTTGGAAATATTCAATTCATACTGATAAGTATATCAGAGGTGGAGGGGACCAGAAATAATAATGTATGATATCATAAGGGGAAGATGGGATCCAAAATTCCCATAAAGTTGATAACATTATATATGTACAGCCCGATTACATCTTGATAAAAAAAAATTCCCTCTCAAATAAGACTCAAAACATTTTTTTCATAATCATTGTTGCAGCTGAAGGGAGCTTTTAGGTGATAATATTCACTGGAAAAGAAGAGGGGGGAGTCTGTTCCTAGGTCATCCCTGAGTCCTTCATTAATTGTACTGTTTTCAAACAGTGAACATTATCTATCATCATTTTGACACTTGAAACTTTATACTCAATTGATTGGAGATGTTTATGTTTTTTGCTGTTAATTTTCATCAGATGTATCATGTGACTGCCGGTACTCGTGGTACAGGCAAAATCTGAGCTCCCTTCCTTCAGTTACCGACCTGAATTGGTAGTTACCCGATCACGAATGATGTCACTGTGAAAAATTTTAAAGCTAAAATCAGTATATTTGAAGTATCAACCAGCAGGTTCGGGCAAGGCAGTGTGTTTAATTTGTTAGACGACTGTGGTGGCTTCCAGAGCAGTATAGTTCTAAAATTATTTTTACCAGGGATTTTACGTCTTAATACTGATCTCAATAATTCAACTCATTTTCTGCTGTAACCTGGTTTAAGATGTCTTGCATGCACACATACACACATGTAAGTGAAAACAAAACCATAAGTTGCTATCCAATGCACACTTCATTCCGAGATTTTGAACGAAGATCTAAAAATTAAATTCAGAAAAATAAATATCACTCTTGACGTTTCGGCTTATCTTTAAAGCCATCTTAAGGAGTTAATTTTCTTAAATACAAGATAGCAAAAATTATTTACTTGTTACATTACTTAAGTTATTTAAACTGAAAGGGATCGAGAGGTAACAGAAATTTCATGAAAACATTTAAAATAAACTCAGTGGTGCCATCTCTTATCCAATAATAAATTAAATCATTATTGGATATATTATGCAAAAGATCAAAGCCCTGATCCAAACATCTGAAATTGATAATGAAACCTTGTCATTACAGGTTTCTTGACTTCTTAAACACATCTCTTACAATTACCGAAACCGAATAATTGCTTTAAACGGATGGTCTTGTTTTGAATGAATTTTTGCATTGTCAAAGTCAGTAAACTAAACACTTCCTTTAAAGAAAGTTCTTGATGATGCAGTTGAGAGTTTATTGTATTTTTAAATAGCTCTTATGTTCTTTCAACCTTTCAAAGAGGTAATGCCTTGTCATCCTAATGTACGATGCATCTATACTGTCAGTAAGTTTAAAGAGTATGGGACTGTACATATATAACGTTATAAACATTTTGGCAATTTTCGACCCCTCCACCATCATGATATCATTCCTCCAACCCCCCCTCTCTCAATTGATATTAATATTAGTGTCTATTTTTATTTTTTTTATTATTATTTGTTTTGTTTTTTGCTTTATTTTTATACGTTTTCAATGCTGTACAGATAGGGTTATACATTCACATACTTTACTGATTTAAATGTAGAGAAAAGTTTAAAAAATATTACTTTTATATATTAAGTAACTTTATGTCAAATAACACTAAGAAATATTTATTACTTAAAAGTATTTATTACTAACAGCTTTTTGTTACATGGTGGATTCAACAGTAATATGGTCTTCTTCCTTTTGCCCCTTGAACTGGGGTAAGCAGTACTTCTTATAAATAGAAAAGGTGGACAATATTATTCCCTATTTTTTGCTAGTAACAAGTATAATTTCGAACCTGGTTTCTCATACAATGAATTATATATGTGGTAAAAGAATAGGAATGGCAAACGTTGGGATAGTCCACATATTGAAATGAAATGATTTTATAATCATTTAATACTTTTAGTAATAACTTTGTATTGCCATAAAAATAAACAACAGACTAATGAAAATAATAATAACAAACTACACTGATGTAAAGAAATAAAAATACCAAATCAGAAAATTTTATTTGGATCCAAAATAATAATGATGTCAAAAGAAAAAAAACCCTGGCCTTCATACGCAGGTAGTTTTCGAAGTTAAATACAAATTTCGCAAACAAAAATTAAATGAAGATTAGAGATAAACTCAGTTTAACAAATTTATCTGACTGCTTATGACAAGATTTTAATTACATTTTCCTGTAAGAGCCGGTTTTATCAGAATCATGTTAATACGATAATTTTTTCTTCAACCGCTATGTATTTTGAATTTGTATCCGCTGTACGATTTGGTCCAATCAAAAACCTGTCAATATAAAAGTTGTAGATAATATTAAGAAAATTGATAAAAAATTTAATCGAATTTGGTATCTTGTGAATTGACAAAATTATGAATTTTATTCGTCTTCAACCTCCCTTTTCATTTTATTTATTTTTTTGCGGTAAGAATTGGTCCTATCAAAAATTTGTCAATATAAAAGTTAATATAGATATAAAAGATAATATTAGGAATATTTATAGTACATTTAATTGAATTTGACATTTTAAGAATTGACGAAGTTAGGAATTTTCTTCTCCCCAAATTTTTATTTTTACCCTTCCCATTTCCACCCCCTTGGGCTGATTTTGCCCATTTGCAATCCCCGCCGAGATATTATAAATCTGAATGTTTTTGGTGAGTTTGAAGAAGATCTGTGCATAATTGCGACTTTTATCGTGCAGACAAAATTTAGTACATATATATATATTTGTTTATATATAAACCTTTTAGTTCGGGGTAGTTTTGGGTTCTTGGGGGTAATAAAAGAAAAGTTATGAAGGAGTTTTTGAAAAAGTTGCACCTTGGTAACGACTGCAATAGTCATAGTATTTCTTAAGAAATCTATTGGTGTAGTATTTCTTTTGACATCTACCTAAATCTCCTCCCTCTCCTAGTGATATTTTACTCAGTTACTACAATATAAAGTGCCAGACCCCCCCCCCTCTCCCCATAAGTGATAACGTTATATATGTACAGCTCTTATCACATAAACTTTAGAGAAAAATGTAGGTGGAACAGGATCAATATTTCTATTTATATAAACACATATGTGTTCGTATCTATACTCAAGTTAAGTCATACCTTAGAATATATAATGTGGTAATTTAATGTATGAATTTTGTACTGTTTAAGGAAATGAAAATTGTCAAATTGGCTATTTAATTCAAAGTTAAAATTTAGTGCCATTTTTTAAAAAATGTGTTGTTTATAATTTTTTTTTCGATTTTTAGAATCAAAGGTAGATAAAATGTTTTTACTGAAGTTCCACAAGTCATTTTCTTGGATGAAAATGGCAACAATCTCTTCATACTGATACTTTAAAGAAGTTTTTGTTATCATCCGAAACAAAAATTTTCTCTTAAGAAAATGTCATTGATTACGGAAGAAAATTCTTCTGTTCGCAAACAACACATTGTTCCACAGAATGGTGATAAAGAAAAACATTCCTCCACTGATATAGAAGAAAAACATTTTATTTCTGATGTATGTTCCATAACATTTTCTAAGAATGGTGATCTAAGAAGTCATCTCTCGACTCACACTGGGCAGAAATCCTTTGTTTGTGAAATATGTTGTAAAAGATTTTCTAAGAATAGTGATCTAATAAAACATGTCTTGGTACATTCAGGTGAAAAACCTTTTGTTTGTGAAACATGTTCCAAAGCATTCTCTCAGAATCGTAGTCTAAGAAACCACCTCTTGACACATACAAGTGAAAAATCCTTTGTTTGTGAAATATGTTCCAAAGCATTTTCTCGTAATCATCATCTAAAAAGACATCTCTTGACTCACACTGGAGAGAAATCCTTTGTTTGTGAAGTATGTTGTAAAAGATTTTCTCAGAATAGTGATCTAAGAAAACATGTCTTGGTACATTCAGATGAAAAACCTTTTGTTTGTGAAACATGTTCCAAAGGATTTTTTCATGATCATCATCTAAGAAAACATATCTTGACTCATACAGGTGAAAAACCCTATGTTTGTGAAACATGTTCCCAAGCATTTTCTCAGAATGGTAATCTAAGAAGACATCTCTTGACACATACAGGAGAAAAACCTTTTGTTTGTGAATTATGCTCCAAAGGATTCTCTCAGAATAGTAATCTGAGAAACCACCTCTTGGCACATACAGGAGAAAAACCCTTTGTTTGTGAAAGATGTTCCAAAGGATTTTCTGATTATAGCAATCTAAGAAGACATCTCTTGACACATACAGGAGAAAAACCCTTTGTTTGTGAAAGATGTTCCAAAGGATTTTCTGATTATAGCAATCTAAGAAGTCATCTCTTGACTCATATAGCCGAAAAACCGTTTGTTTGTGAAATATGTTCTAAAGGATTTTCTCAGAATAGTAATCTAAGAAAGCATTATTTGTCTCATACCAAATAGACATATCCTGAAAATCTCTTATATTTTTATCGTCAAAATTGAGTATGAACCCTGTATATGTCATTGCATTTACTATTATCACATCTCTTGTGTTTTAACATTTAGTAATAAAAAAATGCACTTTGTTCTAAATCCTCAAAAGTTCTTGCATGCCATACAAAAGTTCTTGTATGCCATATTTTGTTTTTGATAATTCGCAAATAACTCCAGGCATGTTACAGTACACTTTTATGTAAATCCTCTTTGATAGTTATTCTAATTTTTTTTTTATTTCACTATTAAGTTATTTCCCCCCCCCTCCAAACACACCCAACGAACTATGCCTCGATGACTCAAAATTTCTGTGAGAAATGAAAAATAAAGTATGACATCGTGACCAGTGCAGGAAAAAATACTTTAAACATGAACATCGGTATCCACATATGTTTACCAAGGAAAATATTGTCCACCGCTGGGCCGAAACTAGCCTTCTTTGTACCTGGGGCAAACATTGTTTTTGGCATCTCCCTTTCCCCCAACCTCCGCAAAGTAAATTTACAAAGATAATTTTAATTCTAATAGCCGACGTATTTTAAAATTTAAAATATGTAATAAAAAAATACGTAATGCTGAAATACATAATCAACTATGTCAAATATCGATTCATTAAAACCTTGAAAACGAAATCGAAAGGAAGTCACGTGAAGAAACTCGCAAGCTAATGTTCAACCTATAGGATCGTTCTTTCTAAATTTTTTGCTTGCATTTTAAAATCTTCAAATGATTTTTTCTGTTTGGGATAGCTAAGATTGATCTCTAACTGGGTTAATGTTTAGTTTTTCAATTTTTGTTGCAGCTTCTTTTTTTTTAAGTTACTTTAACTTTTTGAACCGGTTCGAAAAGTGAATGTAGCCTCATAATAAACGGTGAAGTGCGAGTGTTACTCGCGCTCAGTGGGTTCCGTACAATAAATACAGTCGGACCTCGTTATCCCGACACCTGGTTTTCACGTCACTCCGCTTATCACGTCAGTTTTTCAAAGTCTCGATTTTCAGTATATGATTTTAATGTAAATAAACTCCGGATTTCACATCCTTCAATAATTTTCCGGATAACTCGGCGGTTTATAAAAATTGTCCCTTTTTCGTAATCCATCTTATAAGCACTAAAATTAAGAGGTAAGAAATGTCTTAGCCAAACTCGTTACAAAAGTGTCTAAAATACCCATTGAGATAAATGAAAAATTTTGCTTCAATCCTTTATCTGTATAAATAAACCCACACACTATGAATAATCCACTTAAGCTTCAGATAGAAGTATCAGTCTAATCGCGGTCTTTATGTTCTGGTCAGGACGAGGCACTTTCTTGGGGTTACACGGCATTTTTCATCTGACTAAAACCGAAGCATTGCATTGCATTGAAACGATCAAAAATTATCTTACATCCATTTGTGGAACAGCGCATATTGATTACAATTCATATTGATTACAATTATAATATCGAAAAAAGAATTGTAGGAAGCACATCTAGGGATAAGCAAAACTTAATTCATCAATATTTCATGTAACAATAAAAAAAAAGTCATCATAAATCTGATTTTTATTCTTTTCAGTTTTGTTTTTCTGTTTATTTTGTTTAGTACCAATGCTTGACTGTTTAAAACTGCAAGAAGAGTTATGAATTTAAAATTGTCTTAAATTAATGTAAAATACAGCTTTTTATAAGCATATTTTTCTCCAACTCCGGTTACCGCGACACTCCGCTTATGACGATACTTTCTTACACATTTTTAATTAAGTTTTAGAGACATGGGACGCGTATTGAGAGATCTACTCAATGCAAACTAGTGGTGAATCTATCCCATAGTATTTATGTGATTAATTCTAATTAAATTAGTCTGTTTTTAACAATTTGACGTTCATTGCTTTTGTACTGCTAATGGGCATTATATTACACAAATGTTTTATTAAATGTTGTTACCTAGGCTTTAAAAGCCGGTGTTTCATAGAGTATGCCGCCCCTGTCATTATGTATGTCCAAACCGTCTGTGTCTTTAAAGGTTAATATCTCGGCTAACTACAGACGATTCTTTTTCAAAAAATCATTATCAGCAGTGCTTTTATTCTTCTGCTACGATAAGTACCTCCAGTTCTCCTCAGTACCCTTGCTGAATGGCCGCAAATCGAAATTTCTGTGCAATGGAAAAAATGCGCTTTTCTCCAAAACTATGTAATCTAGGGTAATCGCTATAATTTTCCTGCAAGGTTTAAATTAACGTCTACTTTCTATAATTTTTTCATAATTTTAATTTCAATGAATTCGGAAATAGATTGGGGGGAGCCATATTTTTGCGCTACATTTTCGACGGTATCTCTGAAAATATAATACCTAAAATTAAAAGAAAAGTATATTTGAATTCAGTGCAACGAAAGCTTTCACACGATGCACCGCACAGTATACAGAGAAAAATTTTTTTTTTCAAGTAACGTAATTAGCCCTCTACATTTTTCCTAAAAATATTTGTAAATGTTTAATAATCTGTAAATATGTGGATCAATAGTCTTTATTACTTCCTCCAATTTGAACTTTTCACGTTCCATAGTTTACGAGTAAAATGACTGTGACAGACAGACACAGGAGTGATCTTATAATGGTGCCGTTTTTACTTTTTAAGTACGGAACCCTAAAAAAACTACAACCAAAATCGAAAACTTACAAACTAACAACATTAAAGATCAAACTCAACTATCTTAAGAAAAAAAAACATTTAAAATATTAAAATGCAAGCAAGAAATTTGAAAAGAGCACTCCCATGTTTAACATTAACTTACGAGTATCTTCGCGTGACTAGTATAGGTTCTTAAGAACTCAAAAACCAAAATTAATTGGGCGTCCCATTCGTTTTCTGTTCTGGTACCCGAGGCACATGTCTCCCCTAGCTTTGGTCCTGGCCCACCTGCATAACAAGGCCTGCATGGGGTACATTTCACCAGCCCGCAACTATAGAGTTAAGGAAACTCAATAATGACATTCGTTTGTACTCCGTTAGTACCGGTAAGTACCGAGAGATTTTCGTTTGTACTGCATCCGTTGCGGAGTTATGGCAGATTCGTTAGTTGCGGCGTGCGGGTTGGGGAAACACGGGATTTCCTATAAGAAAAAAATGAAAGTTCTCCGATTTTACTCAAATTATGCGTGTCTTTAGTACTACGTTAGTACCGGTAAGTACCGAGATATTTTCATTTGTACTTCCATTAAGGAGTAATGGCCGAATCTTTAGTTGCCGCTCGCGGGCTGGGAAAACATGAGATTTCCTATAGGAAAAAATGAAGGTTCTCCTGTTTCACTCAAATTATGCGTGTCGTTAGCACCGGTAAGTACCGAGAGATTTTCGTTTGTACCACTTTCGTTAATGAGTTATAGCCGATTCGTTAATTGCAAGCCGCGGGATGGGGAAACATGGGATTTCGTATAGAAAAAAATGAAGGTTTTCCGACAGGCTGTAAAAGAAGAAATGTGAAAAAGCATCCAAGCCATGATTCAAACCTGGGTGTTTGTTTTAGCGCGCCAATGCTCTGGTAACTGAGCCATCTAAAATGACACACCTAGCCTGGCTCCCTTCACTCTTATATATTTCATAATGCTGCATCCGCAAACATCTGTGTCACTAGTTGTGGTTCATGAAGTTATTCCAGCTTCTGTGGTTACAGCCTACCAACATACAAGAATGAATGGTTCCAACTAGGTGTGTTGTCCAGGTGGCTCAGTGCCTCAACACCTGTAAAAATTTTTTCATTGAATGTTATGCAAAGCTATGTTTGAAAGTTATATAAATATGAAATATTTTAGACTTTTTTTAAGATCTTATAATGACTCCTCCCCATCCACCCACCTAAATTTTACAATCTGAGAAATTTGGAACTTAATCTCCGAAGATTAAAATCTCTTTGACATTGAAAGACATGTTATTTTAAATAGAAAACATCCATTTTCATTGATAAAATTAAAACACTTTATGAATTTTTTATTCTGCTGGTGCTGAGATAAATCCAATGATAAAGAATTGTATGAATATATTTAGTAGCTACTTCAGTTTTAAAGTTGAAGCTCTTTTTACCGTAGTGTGTATCTTTATTATTATATTGCCTTATTAGTACAAATGAATAGGAAAATTTAAAAAAAGTAAATGATTCTAATATGCATTTAAACCTGTCAAAAAGGAATTGGAAAAAAGTTCTATTTTAGACAATATTAGTAAGAAGGTTCAGCCAAGTGATATATTTTTCCTTCGAAACATGATTTTTTTTTGTGCATAAGGCTATTATCAAATACAAATTTCTGACATGTTCCTGGATTGATTCTTATTTGTAAGTGCATAAAATTAGCAGTTGGGTTTTATTAAAAAAGTCTGAAATCAAATAGTACTTTTCATTTTTCATAAAGTCCAAGAAACTTTCAGAAAATGCTGTCATTTTGAACCAAATTTTCGGACTCAAAAATCCTGAGAAAATTCATCATGAGGCAGAAACTCAAGGTAATATTATTTATTAAAAAAAAATTCAAGTCCAAATTGCCACAATTGTTATGCCTGCTAATTTCATACTTTTACGTATAAAAATGAATCTGTGAATGTGACGGAAAACTTAGTTTTGGGCAAAGATTTTTTTTTTTTAAAGGCAATTTTCAGATTATATTCCATTATAGGCAGATTCGTTTGACAGGTTTTTCTGCGTTTTAAAATGAATCCTGCAATGAAATTTGTACAGTTGGATTTATTATTTATTGATTTAACAATTTTTAAACTGTTTTACTGCTGTATTATAATAAAATGCATTTTTTCTGAAATGATTATCTTCAAACACAGATTGGACATAAAAGAGTCGGACAAAATAAAGATGTTTTTTATGCATAAAGAGAGATTTGAGAATGCACAAAATTATAAGATATTAAAACACACACTTAACATTTTGACAAACTACTTTTATGTTACCTGTGCGCCAGTGATCGCCAATTTTTTTAAAAATCTCTACAACCCTTTTTTTATTTTCAGTCTTGTAACAATAGCCAATGGACCTTATTCACGCGACCAGAGGTCGAGTCTAAAATTCGTCTGCTGGCGGTATTTACTGGCGGTATTTACTGGCGGTGTTCAGTATAGCACTCAATGGAGTGTGAGTTATTAATGCTTGTTTGTTAAAAATACCACAAAAAATTCTTTGTTGTAGCAGCATATACTTTAACATATTTTAATATAAATTCAAATTGTTGTTCTGTATGCGAGAAAATTCCCTAAGTTTGCCCAATTACAGTTAAAGTGTCCGCACTCAACCTGGATCAAGGCTAAAGTCGTTTGCTAGCGGTGTTTGCGCCTACGCATACTGCCATTCTGGCGGTGTAATGGCTAGAATAACAGATTAACATACTGCCAGCTCTGGCGTCTGATGTCATCTCCATAAGGTCCATAACAAATAGCCAATAGTTTAACATTGCAATAACAGGTATAACTGTGAATGGATGAATAAATTAAAATAATTTAACAAAAAATAATGAAGATTAGTTATAATCAGTTTGATTATTTTCATTATACGGTAGACTCCTTGAAATCCGAAACCCTAAAATCTGAAAACGCTTAAAATCCGCACATCATCGCAGATGTAAACAATAAAAGTTTCAGTTCAGATGTAGGGGCAAAATTACACAGTTTCTTTTTCATTCCATGTGTATTTTAATACGTAATTCTCGATAATATGACTGAACGCATGCTTTTTCATCAAGGAAATCAAATTATATAAATTTATTTCGAAAACAAAAACACAAGATATGCTGATATTACTGGTCATCCCAATCTTTTTACGAAATATATCCGTGTATTAATCAAGCTTTTTTGATTAATAAAACTGACTAAACTGGAAATAAAATCTTCCTTTTTTATGTGAATTAGTAAGGTACCTTTATGAAGAAAGTTTTATTTTAAATAATTCATGGAAAATGTATCACATCTTTATTATATATATTTAATTATACACTATTAATTATTTACTTTAGTAATTTAATTCAATTTTTAAATTATCTTGCCTTTTATTATTTTAGTTTATTATTTTACTTAATTATTTTGCTATTTTACTAGATTGCAAGCATTCATTATAATTCATTATTTCACTTATTGCAATTCATTATGATTTCAAGTGCATTATTGCATTCAAATGACTGTTTAAAAAACGTAAACAAAGCAATTTTCCGATATCTGTAAAATCCTAAAATCCGCACAACATCTGGACCGAAGCTGTGCAGATTTGATGGAGTCACCTTAAAAAATAATACCTTAAAAAGTAATACCTTAAAAAATAATTATGAAATACACAAACACAAACCTATCAGTACAAATAACAAAATCTCACGTAACCAAATCTGTTAATGATTAGGCTCAGTCATTAAGAGGAAAGTTAAAACAAGAGATAACATAAACGAAAAACATTTTATTTCATAATAAAAACATTGTATCTCACTTTATAGATCCAAAAATAGAAGCTTGCGTCATTTAAGCTCCCAAAACTCTTTAATATTGTCTCGAATTATTTTAAATGAATCGTTAGTTCCTCTTCTTCACGTGAATTCAGCCAAGGGTTGACATTCGAATGATGTCAATTGAAACAAGATTTGACCCGTTATCACTAGCGCCCACTTAACACAAAAGTATCCAAATCAGTTCTTGTCCCATTTGTTTTCTGCACATTTACATTGATGAAACAAATGCAGTGAGGATTCGCAATTTCAACTTAGGAAAGGATTTCAAAGTGAAGGACTGTTAACTTGAAATTTAATAGAATCATAAATCTAAGTTTGAAAGGACTGGTGATTTTTGTGGCTATGAAATAAACCAGCGCAACTCATCCAAACTGAGATTTTAGCACTGAGGTAAGAAGTGTTCGCATAAAACGTATGATGCTGTACTGGTATTCTGCTTTAGAATTGGCCTTTTACAATTAAAATTTTGTAAAATATTCTATCATGAATTTCAACTAATTTACCCTGTATGTTATTGCATTTCAACTAGAATCCTTCACTGGTCAGATGATTTGTTTTAACACTTTTCAGTGTTAGATAATACCCAGCCACATCTCTAAAATTTAATTTGAAATACACTTGAATTAAAAAAATTATTTGAGTTTTATGTAAAATAAATTATTTATCCAAAAATACTTAAAACGGTACTTGCGCATTATCCAGGTGAGGTGATAGATTGCCAAAAATGGTTGCCAATTTCTAATCACGTACAAAACAGTCATTTAACACTATCAAATACGCAACATTGTTAAAAAAGGATAAATAATAAAATATAACTAATTTAATAAATAAAATATAATAAATAAATAAAATGAAGTAAATAGCAATAAACATAAACTATAATTAATAATAAACTGCTTTACGTATTATACTGTGCGTTGCAAAAAATAAGGGTTACTGTAATTAGTATAAATGGTACCAGGATCCCATTTAAAGTGTTTAAGGCTATTCGTCTCTCAGTTTCTGAATTTCCCTTGTTCATGTTAAGTCTATGGGCGTTTGATGCATTCTTTTATTTAAAATATCTCCTCAGGATATTAATATTTTTTATCTCTGTTTTCTGTTTGCTCTTCTTAAAGGATGTCTCTTTTTTTTAGTTGTCAAAATATTTCTAAAATCTATGCTAAATTTAATATTTTATGTGTTAAAAGCGGACGAACTGGGAATAAAATCTCAGAACTTCCTGTAAAATTAAGTATATATTTTAGAAATATTTTGAGAACTACAAAAAAAAGGCATCCTTTAAGAAGAGTACACAGAAAAAAGAAGTTAAAAATTTTAATTTTGTCAGGAGATATTTTAAATATAAGAATGCATCAAACGACCATAGGCTCAACATTACCGAGATGAACTCGGAAACTGAGTGACGAGCAGCCTTAAGATAATCTTCATTACAATGAGTTCTGTAACGTAACGTGAAAAGTTTGTTTAGTGTTAAGTAAATTCAATTGTTATCGCACTGAAATGTCAATACTTATAATTTAATTTATTTAGTTCTATATCAATATGCAGATGAAACATATATCTAATTCCCCAATGCTTTGCAATAGAATCCCACTAACTCGAGTTTTGATATCTCAACATTCCTTATAATTCAGCGTTCATTTTTTTGCTCATCTGACGAAATCCTTTGCTTTTCACTCCTCTGTCTGTCACAGGGTTCATTCTGAGAAACTGTTTAAGTTAGAGACTTGAAACTTGAAATTGTGCATACTTATAGCCGAATACCTCCGATCACACGACAAATAATAAAATTCTAAAAAGTCTTTTACTTTTATTAACTAAATTAATTCAATGTCATACTACCCTTTTATGCAATTTAGATTTTAAAACAGAACCTGAATTTCAGTCTTTTTTGCACAGACTACATAACTCTGTAGTAATGCGTCTGCCAGCTTATCAAAAAGGTTCTTGGATCAAAGCTCAGCATCAGAGTTTCAAAAATTTTTCCTTAGAATAGATTTCATTATTTAATAGATTCAATTTAAGATTTTTTTTTTTTGTAATTTTTTTTTTGTTTTGAAATTTTAAGGCAAAAAGTTGTAAAATATTTTGTCAATATCTTTTTTTAATTAAAAAATTCTTTTTTTGAGAAATTGTAAAATTTTAAGTTGACTACATTGCATGTTCGATGGATTTTTTAAAGAGAAATTTTGGATTTTTTTGCCGTTTTAAGTATTTGGTTTTTTTGCTAAAATTAAATCGCATCATTAAATATGCTTTTCAGATATAGAAACATATGCTTTTATAATTGTTTGAAAAGCAGTTCTTCAATATTTTTAATTTGATACATATTTGAATATCTTCTAATTGTGATAATTTTTAAATTAAATTTCATGGTGCTTCTATCTATATTCTTATTGAAAGGGGTTTGAAAGATTTAATAATTATAAATGAACGATTTGGATTTATTAAATAAAGGATAAAGTGTTTTGAAAGGAATATTAAATGGATCTGTCTGTGTGATCTTTGAACATGTTTTTACCCGTTTGTTTACTTTCCATCCTAGTTGAAAAATGGTTTTATAAATTCAGCTTATCTGTCCATCGGTATGATTGAACCTATATCAAATATTAATATTTTTAACTATGTTGAAAAATGTTTAACTTTGGTTCTTCTGCTACAACTGTCCGTGCTCAAACTCTCATAAATGTACTAGGATTGTCATGTAATTAGTATGTGTCATTGAGATGTACTATGCCATGCTTAGTGTTGAAAAGGAAGTGTGTAGCATATATAGTTCATTTACAGGGACCCTCAAAGGTTACATTATGGTCAAAGGGTAAAAATCGTTCGAATGTATTTTAATGATGTTACACTATTACAAAAATTTTGAAATTGATATCTGTCGCAACAAGATGCTTACTGTTAAATAAGATGTGCATAGCATTTTTCATTCCTATACAGGGAAACACAAAATTGTTTGGTTATAGTATAGTAGGCTCCCTCAAATCCGCAAACGCTTAAAATACACACATCATTGCAGATGTAAACAATGAAACTTTCCGTTCAGATGTAGGGACAAAAATTACAGGATTTTTTAGTTTTATATCATTCCGTATGTATTTTAATATGTATTTTTCGATAATATGACTGAACTCGTGGTTTTTACAAGTATAAATTTATTTCTGAAAAAAAATCAAGATATTGCTGATATTACTGGTCATCACAATCTTTTTACCAAATATATTTATGTATTAACAAGGTTTTTTGGTTATTAAGACTGGCTAAACGTGAAATAAAACTTCCTTACTTTATTATTTTGATGGGAATTCATATGGTACTTTTATGATGAAAGTTTTATTGAATAATTCAAGGAAAATGTATCTCATCTTTATTATGCCTATTTAATTATAAATTATTAATTATTTACTTGATCTTTACTTGTAATAATTTAATCGTTTTTAAATTATCTTACTTTTTATCATTTTAGTTTATTACTTTACTTAATTATTTTAATAATCTACTATATTGTAAGCATTCCTTATAATTTTGATTGCATTATTACTTTCAAATGACTGTTTAAAAAATGTAAACAAAGCCATGACCAGAAATCTGCAAAATTCTAAAATCCGCATAGCCTCTGGTCCCAAGCTGTGCGGATTTGAAGGAGTCTATTCTACTGTCTCTGAGTGATCATGGTTGGAAGTGTGTTTTCGGATGTAATATGCTTTTTAAAAATAACGAATTTTATACCTATGACTTGGTGTGTATAAATTATGTAATAGATCCCTGTATAGGATCTATTACATTTTTTGACGAAAATGGCTGAAGAGAAATTTTCAACTGTGTTTAAGTGTTTCTAGGACCGAAACTAAGGGGGAGGAGAGGCATGTACACCGGGTGTCAGAACGAAGGGGCGCCAAATGAAGATTTTGTGTGTCGATTTTTTTCATGTGTATGTTTAACACGGTATTGTTAAAATCGTCCTGTCTGGGTTATGCCAAAGCATAGAAGAATTTAAGGATGATATAGCATAAGGATTCTGTATTAGGCGGAAATTTTTTCGATTCAGTTTACAAGATTTTAATGAATGACAAAACAGATTATATAGCTCAGTATTACACATTTTATGATTACTTATTTTAAATTAAAGTCGGCTATTAAAAATTAGTAAAATTTTCTTTGTAAATATACTTTCCTGAGGAGAAGGGGGGTTGCCGAAATCCATGTTTGCCTCGGGTGCAGAAAAGGCTAATTCTGGCCCTGAGTGTTTTCTAACTGAACCAAACTTTCCAACACAGCACGTTAGGAGATTTACCGATTCTAGCTGGCCAAAATTATTTTTGGCGTCAATAGAGTCGCATCGCTATGAAATTGAAAAATGTTATTGATATTCACTATGGCATATTCGGTATTGAAAATGAAGCGTGTAACAGTCATAATTCCGTAACAGAGACATTCAAAAGAATTTCATTACATTACAGCCTATGGGGGAAAATTGTTTGCGGTGGTTTTTAATGATGTTTCATAATTCCAAACACATTGAAATTTATATACTATATCTGTATGATGTGCACTACAAGATGCTTTCTGTAAAATATGGTATGGATAGCATTTATCGTTCATTTACAGGGACACTAAAAAGAATTACGTTACATTATGGTCTATGGAGAAAAATTGTTCGTTGTGTATTTTGTTCATATTACTCTATTTCAAACATATTTAAACTGATATATATCTCCGATATACTCTATATGATGCTTTCTTAACGGTATGGAAGCTAAAGTGATAAAACTATTTTTGTATTACTATAATAACAAATCATAAAAAAAAATATTTTTTCTGAAATTCTATTAAAATTTAAGCTAACACAAACATTCGACAGCTTTAATGAAAATTGCTGTGTTATATATTCTATTGTATATTTATATTTATCTCTTCACATCGGAACCTTATGTAAAGAATGGAAATTATAAGACATCGTGGGAAAAGGTCTACATCATGTTTTGCATTGTATCCAATCTGAAGGGTACACGACATTTCGGTCCCGCCGTTTCGGTCCCGCCGTTTCGGTCCCGAGATATTTCGGTCCCTGGCCATTTCGGTCCCGAGACATTTCGGTCCCTGGCCATTGCGGTCCCGAGACATTCCGGTCCCTGGCCATTTCGGTAACGAGACATTTCGGTCCCGAGACATTTCGGTCCCCGTCCATTTCGGTCCCTGGCCATTTCAGTCCCGAGACATTTCGGTCCCTGGCCATTTTGGTCCCTGGCCATTTCGGTCCCGAGACATTTCGGTCCCTTGCACTTTTGGTACTCACCACCTTATAACTCGGATTCTAATTGTCTTGGGTCCGCCAAAGGCTGCAATTTGAACATTATTTGGGCCCTTTTAAAAAATATCCCCCCCCCTCAAATTTTATAAAAAGCTGAATATAACAATCCGATAAATTTAAACTTTTATAACTCGTGATTATGAAATCACAGCGAGCTGAAACTTTGTTTGAACAACGTGATATAATTTTACAGGGGACATTGTCTTTTTTTTTTTTTAAATTATTATTATTTAACAGAATGGATTTTTAAGCTTTATTTTTTATTATTACTATTAGGTATTTTATATATACTATAAACTGCTGTACAATGTTTTTTGGTTGTTTTCATACATTTTTAGAGCGTTTAAACTATCATTAATTAAATAATTAAACTGTGCTTATTTTTTTTCTTTTTCCAATTAGATTAATCATAAATGTCTTCAATAATTCAATTAGACACTTATAAACTATTATATGCAAATATTTCCTCAAATCACCCCTCTACACCCTCTCCTTTAATAATTCAGAAATAAGATATATTTATTGAAGCACAAATTTAATTTTTCTTATTATTTTTATAATACAAAGTTGCATCGTATAAATTTGTTTTCGTAAGTTACTTTACCATTATAAACATTGGGAAAACAATAGTGATTTGGTAACTAAGCGTGCTATGAAAAATATTTTGTTTTCAGAAAACTCCACCCACCACTTCATTTTTTTTTTTTTTTTTTTTTTTTTTTTTTATAATTATTGCAATTTTTTAAGTCTTCTCACCCTTTGAAGACGATTTTTGCGAGCTAACTTTATTGAATCTGGGCCTATTTCTTTGTAATATGATATTATTTTTTATTTTATATAATAATGTAACTATTATTTTAATTAATTTTATTTGTCAATTTTAACTGACAAAACTAAGCTTTTTTATATTTGTCTTTTATTTATTTATTTTTATACTACCCTTTTCCTCCCACTTTCCCAGAAAAATAATAATATATTTTTATTTTACTTTTATTAATAATTATATTAATAGTTTTACATTTCGGTAACTTTAAATATAAAAATAAAAAGGTAAAGGATAAATTTCAGTTTATAACTACTATAAAATATAATGATAAATTGAATATAAAATATATTATGTATCGATTTTATTTTAAAGTAGAAATTTGTAATGTATATTAATAATGTTATTAATTAAATATATGAACTATTTTATATGTCAATATTTTTAAATATTTATGAGCAGTTATGGGCGCGCCAGATGTATGGCTAACAGTAACCACTTTTAAAATGTTAAATAATAATAATAATAATAATAATAATGTATGTTGTAAGATTACAGAAAGAAAGTCTGTACAGAGAAAAAAAAAAGAATGGTTATTTATTTATTTTTGTAAGGTGTTTATTAATATTCGGATTTATATCAAGTTAGAAATATTTTATATTGTATCTTTTTTCCATTACACAGAAAATTATTTTTCATCTAAAAACCCATGCTAGGTTGGCACGGTTTTTTGTGTAAGGTGTGCTTAGTTCGTCTTTCAAAATTCTAAAGGAAAACATTCTTTACATCTTAAAATTTTGAGACAAATCAACGAGGTTTTAAATTTATTTCAATGGTGATTGCATTTCTAGATTCGATGAATTCCGAAATATTTTGAAACACATTACAGCAACATTTGAACATCTATAATTTCATGCATTAATGACAATTTTGAAGAATGGCTGTGTATTAAAATATTTTAAAAAGTATCAAATTTAAGTCACCCTGAATACAAAGCGGTACGAATAATGTTTTACGTTCATATCGTAAAGGTATTTCCGTTTATCTGGATAGCTTGTAACAATAGATGTTTACATTTTTGTTCTAAAACTGTCTGGGAATTTCGTCCGTTGTAAAAAAGGTACTATTCAGTCGGAATTCTTCCCTTTTTCCCCATGCAGGGGGAAATGCTAATCCTTTTCTACGTTCTTTTCCTCCCACTCCTAAGATTGATGTCTTCTACATTGACATTACTCCTACGAGGGGGGGTATGAAATTTTTCAACTGGTTTTCGGACGTTTCGGTTCTATGAAGAACCTGTATAATTTCAGCCTCGGTAACGAAAGAGTTGTTTTTGTTATATAATTCTTCAGTCCCCCCCTCTTCGTGTGAAAATCAGAAGTCATAAGTTATGTGATTAATATTTTAAAGTTTGAATTATAATATTATTTAAACTAAATATGAAACATCAGGCAGACTTGAATACATTTAAAAAACAATTTAATTTAAAAATTCATCATTTTTTAATTGATTTTTTTATTTAATTGCTTTTTAAATGTTATATCTCGTTTCTACAAGTATTTGTATTTTTAAGATTATACGGTTTTTGTTTTCGAAAACGATTTTTAAAAATTTATTTCGTATTCTTGCTACTCAGTGGAAAAGGAGGGGGGGGGGGGGTACTTCTGAGTTTGTCACGGCCTCAGCAATGAAATATTGCTAAATGCAAAGTATCAGAATATAAACTTCAGATAAGAATATTTTTTTTGTATTTCGTTCACCCCTGTCGCACTGGAGAGGAAGTGCAAACATGTATCTCGTAAGTTTAAATTTCTCTTCAAGTATGTTGGAAAGTAATAAAATTCTTAGTAAATTAAGGACAATTTTATTATTTGCATTTTGATTGCCAAGCTCCATCTTTTTCATTTCCTCGTTCAATAATGAGAAATATTTTAACAATGTTACAAAATATCTTTTTCATTTCCTCGTTCAATAATGAGAAATATTTTAACAATGTTACAAAATATCTTTCATTCCTACATGTGTGAGTTTTTTCAGAATTCTCTATCAATTTTCAAAAATTGGATCGGCAATTAAAATTTTCCTCTAGAACTTTGAATTACAGCAGATTTCAGCGTTTATGTAACTGATAAAGTGATACTGCCCCCCCCCCCCACACACACACAAATCAGTTCTTACAACTCCAAACTTTCCGACACATTTACGGTTTCATTTTAAAACATAAAAAAATACACTTGGAGATGTAACTATTGAAAGATTTTTTTTTATCTAAAAATATTTATAATTTTTCTGTAATTGAATAACATCTTGAATTATAAGCGAATATTTACTCATGGTCATGATGGCAATTTTTTTTTTCTTTTTCATTTCGTAACTTTGAAAATTTAGTTTAAAAAGGAAACTTTGACAGTGTTCTCCGAAATATCTACGACCTTTACCCCAAACTGCCATAACTGTTCGATATCATATTTTTTTAATAAGAACACCAGCCAATTTTAAGCGTTTGAGATCAAAAAATAATTTAAAAATGTGTCATAAAGCAACCAGTTTGGATTTAACAGCCCTTGATTCCTAGAAATTTGATTAAAACATATTGTTGACGGTATAATCTCAAACATGTTTTACATGAAATAAAAATGAAATAAACTGTGTCAGTTCCAAGATCTTCCAGATGCATGTCTGAAAATTTTTAAGCATTACAAAAGGAAAATATATCGTGTACCTTAGATAATAAATAGTCGTTTTGATGTGAAAATACTCCTACACCTAAAGTACTTCGTTTGTCCAAAAAATATTCAGAAAACTGATATAGAAAGTTATTAATATGCATTTGTTATAACTTCTAAAGTTTTGCTCAATTATGAGTGTGAGTCAGCATTAATTTATTTTATTCTACCAGTTGTTAAAGCTTTTTTTTCTCCCGCGTTTTACATTTTCAAAGGTATTACTACAGTCAAACCTCGTTAACACGAACACGCTTAACGTAAATTACTTTCAGCACGAACTGTTTGCGATTGCCCCGTTTTGTTGTATGTAATATATTTAAGTTCGGATAACACGAACAAAAAATGTTTCCCCTTGAGTGTTCGCGTCAACGACGTTCGACTGTATATATATGTAAGCATATAGTATATTACCTATCTTTTAATTATTATTATTACTTTGCAAGATCATGTTGGCCGAATGATAGATTAAAGCTTGAAAATTAAATTTTTTATCCTCCTACCTCACACAAACACCAATGTGATCAGAATTAGTTCAAATATTTTATGATAAATATGATTAAAACAATACTTTTATTAGAGGTTACTTTTTTTAAATCACTACATAAAAAAGGATGACATAATACCTCTTACCACAAAGGTTCTACCAATAATAAATCAAAACAAATAAAACATTTTAAAATAAATGTTTCTCCCCCGCCACCACCCCCTTTTTTTATAGTTTCAATACAGCATCATGATTAAGAAAAATTAAATAATAGAAGTATGAATAGTTTTTAAAATAGAAATGTTTCTCGACTAAAGTAAAAAAAGCATGAAAATAAAATTTCAATTACTTCTAAGTTTGGAACACTAAATTTTGGGGGTCTGGACAAATGCCCCACTTGCCCACACAGAAAAAGCATAATCTTTTCAACTGTATTGGAATCCAAATTGACTTCTTTTTTCTGACATATTCCTGAATTTAGTTTTGTTCGTAAACACATGGAATTGTCAGATGCTCTTATTCAGAAACTATGGAGTTGAACAGTTTTACCAATTTTCGATAAAGGCAGGCATTCTTTTTAAAAACGCTGTTAAAATTGGCGTTTTGAATAGAATTACGCGGGAATGGCACACGCTATTCTATATAGATTCTATGTAAACATTATAGAGTCTTCCCCAGAAAGACTACTTTGGACAGTCTTTTGCAAAATCAAGTCAACCCGAATCCCAGCTCAAAAATGAAAATCTAACTCGAATCCGAAACAAAGAAAGTCAAACCGATTCGTAGCAAAATGGTAGAAATTAAAATGATATATAAAGAAAAAATATAGCACGAACCGCAGGTCGTGTCATTTTCGGATAAAAGCGAATTTCCTAGCCCGATGCAAAACGCTACGCGTCTACACCATAGTCAATAAATTTGAATGTTTAATTTTATTTCCAATTATTTTCGTAAAAACATTTCCATTTCTGCTATGTATTCTCTAAATTGTGCTTTCTTGAGCCAAATCTTTCATACTTACTGATCCCCCCCCCCCCCAACACACACACACCTACTTAACTGTACCCCCTTCTACATTGTAAACATCAAGATGATGAAAATTCTTCGCTTTCAAAAATTTTCATTTGTTTGTCATTATTTCAACTCTTTTAAAATCTCTGTATGTAAAGTTTTTTTTTCTTTTCATTTCATGTCTTTTCCCATTCTCGTCCCCCGAAAAACTAGCTTTTGTCAAAGTTTCCATAAATATATAAAAGTTGATGTCCTTATACATAAGCTATCCATATAGCGCGTTGAAAGAATCAACAGAGTATATTTTCTGTTTACACCCCCCCCCCCCCATTCCAGGTACCTCTTAACAAACAGTCGACGTCTCCGGCATAGAATAATTTTTTAATACACAGCACCTATATATTTGTGTCTTTAGTATAATGCCATGTATAATACAGTAAAACCTGTGTAAGTAGACCACTTTCGGTGCCGCACTTCAGTGGTCAACTTATAAAGGGCGATGATAAATTTACTTTTTTTACGTAATATTCATACCATATAATTTTTTCCCACAAAAATTTTATTTATTGGCAGGCTTTAAAATAATATTGTATTACCATGCATATTTCTAACACCTTATAAAAGAAAAGATTAACTACAAGAATGAATTAATAGTTTTGTATCAATGTTAAAATCAATTAATATTACTACTATTTATTAAAAAAACAGTCAATCAATATACAGCCAATTAATGATTTTTCAAACTATACTAGTTATTACACATAATTTATAAAATCATTAAAAAAATATTTCTGCTTACCAAGTAGCACCTGGGGTTATTGAAAGAGAAGGGAAGGAATGATAAGAGAATGGGAAATAGAAGAAAGAAATATATAATCAAAGAATGGAGGGGAGGGTTGAAAAGCCAAATCCACAAGAGCAACAATGTAAGAATAGATAAGCCTTGAATTATTTGCCTACACCTATCACTGCTAAAAGCATTTCCCAGGCTAAGAACTATTTCACCCTTTTAGAAATTCTAGTTGAAAAGAAAAAAAAACAGAAAATTTCGTAGAAAGTTACTTTTTTTTAATTCATGATTTGTTAGCTTTTTGGATGGTCAAGTTATAAAGGGTTTTGATAGGCATTTATAATAGTTCTAGTCAAATTTGTATCATTTCAGTGGTCAAGATACAATATAGATAGGTAATCAAGTTACAAAGGGTTTGTCTTATAGTTTTGTATAGGATAAATTTGGTTCCTGACAACAGAGGTCAACATAGACAGGTGGTCAACTTACAAGGGTGGTCAACTTTACAGGTTTTAGTGTATATTGCTTTCAATAACATGATTACAAATACATGTTCTTACCACGTGCTTTACTTGAAGCATAGAATCGGTTTTCTATAACTGAACGTATGTGCACCTTAATAACTAATATATCTCAATTTTATGTTCAATGAAGTATTTATAATTATTATTTTTTAACAGTTGCCTTTTTTACCGTTGACCTTTTTACCTGTTGACCTTTTTACCATTGACCTTTTTACCGTTGACGTTTTTTCCGTTGCCTTTTTTACCGTTGACCTTTTTTCCTAAATTCGCTAGTTTATAGCAATGTCTTCGAAAAATTGATTTGTTTTCAGATGATATGCGAATCACGCTTCATCTGTAATAAAATAAGCTGTTTAAAAAATACTAAAATTTCCAGCATCATGTCATACTATTCCAATATCATAATTGATATTCTTTTCCTATTTAAAATAAGTTAGTTAGTTTTTTAAATGCATAAAAATCTTTCTACAAACTCGTAGAATTTTCAAACTTATTTATTCATTTATTTATTTATTATTATTTTTTTATGCACGCAAAATACATTACAATTTAAAATTAAGTTTGCAAAGAATTCCGAAAAGAGAATTTCAGTTAGAGAATTCAGAAAAGCTTCTTTTTACTTGGAAGTAAAATTTTAATATCCACATGACAACAAAGTATATTATTCATTTTTTTGTAAATCATTTTCCTTTAATACGAAAATTCTTCACACTTTTAAGGATGTTCTCAAATCCAAAAGGGCAAGTTTCTGACATAAGTTTTAATTTATTTTTGTTTGAAAATGCATGGAACTAGCTGGTGTTGTTGTTCAGAAACTATGTAATCGAGCTGTTTTTTTTCATTTTTTTGCAAACGCAATAAATCTTTCAGAAAATAGTGTCAAAGTGGAAGTTTTGAACCGAATTTCCGCACGAAAGTAGAATAACCAATCAGGAGTGGGCGAAAAAACGTGTTTGTCGAGTGATCAAAATCGGTTATATCTCAGTAAGTAATTTATTGATAAAAAAATGGAAAACACAGTTCAATTCCAAATCGCTTCCACGGCCGGGCTTTCCAGTTTTATATCTTTCCTTTAAAAATGAATTTGTAAGTGTGTCAAAACGTTTTGCGCTTGTTGAGCAGAGCAGTTAAGAACAGCCTTAAAGAAAAAATTGCCAAATAGTATGATAAGATAATCAAGATGTAGTTGAGATTTTTCCTGGGATTACCTTTCAACCAATTAATCCTTATTAGTGGAAAGCTGGAGAAATTGTTATCTGTCTTTACTTGTCAATGTTCAAGAAGGGATTTAAAAGTGGGCTCCATTCAAATGCTTGTTCTGCCATCATTCAACACTTTTTCTGGGAAACCAATCCTTTTTAACCCTTTAATGGTTTATTCACAGTAGGAGGGGGAGATAAGAAACTTTGATTTCAACTTGAAGGAAAGGTCGTCCTCTTGCATGATGGCCCAGAAGTTTCTTTTTTAAGCCATTAAAGATGAAAAATGCCGCGTGGCCACAAAAAAGTGCCAGCTGACCAGAACAAAGAGAGCGCGAGAAGAATAATACTTCTATTTGGAGCTTTATTTAGCATAGTCAAATGAGGGAAGTCAGGCCATCTACACTTGACGTAGTACAGAAATATTTATGCATATATATATTCTTTTGAATAAAGAATATATAGATATAAATATATATATATATGCTTTCTAAATTACCAAATTTCTTCATCGTGATATAATTATAAAATTTCTCCATTTTAAATTAAATTTTATGCAAAAGTGATTCACCATACATTACTATTTTGAGATTCTATGTTATTTTTTTTAATTTCTATTTCTATTTTTTTTTATTTGTCATATTAAAATAGGTAGGCTGTTTTAATTTTAAGTATATAAGTCAAATAAATATTAAGGAAATATTTGAAATACTGAATTAATTTTAAATACGAAAAGAATATTTTATGAGTATTAGAAATTTGAACCTTTGTATCCCAACTTTACAGAAAAGCATTTCTTTAACACTATTTCTAGCTGTGTCAAATGGCGCCTTTTTAAAATTTTGATTTATGTTTATTTTGCTCGTAGTTTTTTAATGTAATAAGCATAAAAAGTCTTAAATGTATTAAAAAGGATTTGTAATTGCTACAATTTAAAAAATACAAATGAAAAACCTTAAATCGAAATCTTTTTAAAGGTGTCATTCGACAACGGTAGAAATAGCGTTGATATTACATGTAAAAAGATTAATGCAAAATTTTAAATAGTTTTTTTAAATAGTAAATTAAAATAATTATTGAAATGAAATAAAAAGTTGTCTATTCTGATGCCGAATTTAAAAAATAATGTGTCTTTATCACAATTCCATGTTAAGAAGCCCCTTTTAAAAAATGTGTAAAATGCAATACATCTAAAATTCATGGGCCGTTAAATAATAGAATCAAATAAAGATTTGTAAAAATATTTGCAGATTTTTTTCCTTTATTAATCACATAGTGTCCAAATTATACGCAATTGAATATGTGCAGTGTATGGGCATTTGCATATGAAAATTAAAGCTCAACTTATAAATGTTTTTAAATTCTCTGAACTTTATATTTATTATAGGCTAAAATATGAGGAGCTTCTATAAAGAATCCACAGAACTCCACCTTCCACTCACTCCTAAAATCGATTCCTTCTACCATATGAAATTTGCATGGTGTGCTACAATTTGTATCCGAGTTATAAGTGTTTGCGATTTTCGGGCCCTTATATTCGGGTTATACTAAAATTTCGAGGGTTCAGTTAAAAAATCCGATAATACCCTCCTTTTATAAAGATTACGTTTACCGTACAATATATGAGTGTTTTGCGATAATTATAGAGAGTTATAAATGTTTTAATTTATCAGGACCTTATACTTATGATACACTAAAATATAGAGAAAATCAACAGAGCCCCCCCCCCCCGGTTTTTTAAAACGATTACGATTATCATATGCAATTTGTGTGGGCTGAGACAAGTTTGATTTGTGTTATAAGTGTTTGCGTTTTCAAGTCCTTATATTCGGGTTATACTAAAATTTAGGACGTTCAGTTAAAAAATCCGATAATGTCCCTCCTTTTATAAATATTACGTTTCCCGTACAAAATATGAGTATTTTGCGAAAATTATAGATCGAGTTATAAATGTTTTAATTTATCAGGACCTTATACTTAAGATACGCTAAAAATAAAGAAAAAGTCAACTTACTCCCCCTCCCCCTGCTTTTTAAAACGATTACGATTATCATAGGAAATTTGTGTGGGCTGCGACAATTTTGATCTGTGTTATAAGTGTTTGCGTTTTCGAGTCCTTATATTCGGGTTATACTAAAATTTAGGGAGTTCAGTTAAAAAATCCGATAATGTCCCTCCTTTTATAAAGATTACGTTTTCCATACAAAATATGAGTGTTTTGCGATAATTATAGATTGGGTTATAAATGTTTTAATTTATCAGGACCTTATACTTAAGGCACACTAAAATATAGAAAAAGTCAACAGAGCCCCCCCCCCCCCCCACGCCTGCTTTTTAAAACGATTACGATTATCATAAGAAAGTTGTGTGGGTTGCGACAGTTTTGATCTGTGTTACAAGTGTTTGCGTTTTCGAGTCCTTATATTAGGGTTATACTAAAATTTAGGGAGTTCAGTTAAAAAACCCGATAATGTCCCTCCTTTTATAAAGATTACGTTTACCATACAAAATATGAGTGTTTTGCGATAATTATAGATCGAATTATAAATGTTTTAATTTATCAGGAGCTTATACTTATAATACATTAAAATATAGAAAATGTCAATCCCCCTCCCCTACTTTTTAAAACGATTACCATACGAAATTTGTTTGAGCTGTTACTAAAATTTTAAGGCCTTTATTTAAAAAAACTCTACATTGTCCCCTATAAAATTATGTTACCCATTTCAAATGCACAAAATTTCAGCTTCCTGGAGAAGGGACCGAAATGGCTAGGGACCGAAATGCCTCGGGACCGAAATGTCTTGGGACCGAAATGTCTCGGGACCGAAATGTCTTGGGACCGAAATGTCTCGGGACCGAAATGTCTTGGGACCGAAATGTCTCGGGACCGAAATATCTTGGGACCGAAATGTCTCGGGACCGAAATGTCTTGAGACCGAAACGGCGGGACCGAAATGGCGGGACCGAAACGTCCTGCTTCCCAATCTGAATTTGGAGAATTTATCTGGATCAATTTTGTAACCTCTCGAAATTTTCAGCCAAGTAATATATTTTACATCAATTTATCTTGAGACATCTACATACAAAAGGAAACTTCTTTCCAACTGTGATCATAAATTTAAACATTTCGCCCTTGCAAAACATCATGTGCTCTTCACTGTAATTTTCCTCTATAAACAAAACACTTCCAACGAAATTCGCATTTTCGTTAAATGTTATTGCCGTTGCATAATGGTGCAAAAGTTTATTTATATGGGTAACTTAATTTCTGATGACTTTGGTAAAAGAAAAATGGTACTTGAACTAAAATTTCCAAAAATTTTATTTAGACTTAATAAGCTAAAAACAATTCTAAAAACTGGGAAGGCAGATATAGGCAAACAAATTAAATTGGAATGAAAATTCAATATTCTAAACTATTTAATGATTACCAAAAATTCCGCTTTATCTTGATTTATCATATAACTTTTTCTATAAGCTAATTCCATGGGTTTTTGTAGTGTAAGTCACATAGCGAATAATTGAAATCCTCATTGGCCACCTTTATTTTCGAAAGGTTTTTTCACCTTATTAAATGAATGAGATATCTCCGATAAACTAAGTGACATTTTCCGTTCTACAATACTGGTAGTCAAAAATCGTAGCATGTGACTTACACTACAAGTACGTATGGAACTAGCCTATATTAAAAATGAAAAATTGTTAAAAAAAATACAGTGTTTTTTGTGACATTACATATGAAATAACAGCTGATATGTGCAAAATTTATACACATAAATCCAACAAAATAAAGTCCACCTTTTATTCGAAAGCATTTATAATCGAGCAATATATTTTATTCCGCTTCAAGTAACAGATTAAACAATTGTACTCAAATTGATCTATTCTTTCCCAACTAAGAAGTCGATAGAAGTGGTCGATAGAGGGTACCACTACTAAAACTTTTCTGCGCTTGTTTACATCTCCCGTCGATTTCTATTATTTTATATTTTGTTGTGAGTAAGTTTCTGTGAAATAAAAGCGCTTTGTTTCTGTAATATCCTGTGTCATTACTATTTTCCCATAAATTTACGTAAAAAATTATTTTATGTTCGTTCTCTGCTATTTGGAATAAAGATTATAAAGAATACTTCTTAATTGCAAATTTCAGTGTTTACATTTTGAAATGCAAGTGGATTTCGGAAGATTGCAGATTTTAGAAGTGCGGATTTTCGAGACTAGAATTAAGAATGACAGCCTCGTTTCAGATTTAATTGATACTTTTAATCGAAAGACATCAAGCAATCGTATGTTGATTGTGCTCCTTATGGTGTCGTATCGTGATATGTTATATTTTCAGTTATATCATTCAACCACAAATAGCGTGTTAGTATCGAAAATAATACTTTTATGTCATTATTTATATTGTGTACGATTATATTCTTATTCAATATGTAATGTAATAGATTATTAACCCAATGTTAACAAACAAGTTGTTGTCAAAAGTATTTTTTCACAAAAATAGCCCTATTGAAGGAAACTAACGAACAAAAGTATGTCATTTTAAAAATAATAACATTTGTTTTTTACTGTGGTTGTATATTTTGCAACTAAACGCGTTACCGTTTAAAACGTTTTTAAATTATATGTGTACTAAAAAAAAATCTCTTTGTATTGAAGTATATGTAAAAGTATTCGTATACTCCTATATGGCTTTCAAGTATGGGACGCTGAAAACCAATGCTTGAAAAATACTGAAAATATTTAGAAGACTCATTCATAGAAGCAATGGGGAAGAGGAGGCTCAGTTTACTCGCCATGAACAAAAGAATATTCAGCTCATGCTGATACTTTTATTCCATCATTACTTAATATAATTGTGTAACCATTTTGTTATTTTACGGCCATCCATCTGTATTTAATGTGTTGTATGTCTGTTTTTAATTTGAAATTTTTATAGGAAAAATTAAAAAACAGAATTGTAGAATTATGTAATATCTTATTCTCTCAAACAAATATTTATAGATGGGATAAATCTGGGTAAAATTGAGGCTCTTTCGCAAAATTCCATTTAGAAACTTGTTATACTTTGCAAAATGAAACTCAGTAACCCCTTCTCCTTTTTTTTTTCTTTCAGGGTTTGAAATGAAAGATGGGGGTGGGAGAGAATTCTTAAGATTTAATTCCTAATAATATAAATACAGAAACATTTTTTAAAATATTGAATTGTTTCAAAGATTATTGTCTATCTTAAATGTTTCTTGAATAACATCTAAAAAGTCAACTCTCTACATAACAAGTCAGAAATTGTACGTCAAACGTGGCAAATGAAGTGCGTTCTTACTATAATAAGTAGTTTTATAAATAGTCAGATCAGATTTTAGAATGCTTTTCGTGCATTTCTCCCCTTTAAATTTTGATCTTTTAAAAAAAGTTCTGTGCCACAATTTACATCTTAAAAGCAACAGCCATGTCAAATTCCAAACCCTAACTAACAATTCTACAGCATTCGTAATTTAGGACGTTTTTAGATATAAATCTTAATTTAGGAAGATTTTAGAACGCTTTTTGTGCATTTCTCCCCTTTAAATTTTGATTTTTTTTTTAATGTTCTTTGCCACCATTTACATCTTAAAAGAAACAGCCATGTCAAATTTCAAACCCTAACTAACAATTCCACAGCATTCGCAATTTAGAACGTTTTTAGATATAAATATTAATTTAAGAAGATTTTAGAACGCTTTTCGTGTATTTCTCCCCTTTAAATTTTGATTTTTTTAAAAACTGTTTTGTACCACCAATTACATCTTAAAAGTAACAGCCATCTCAATTTTCAGATCCTAACTAATAATTCCATAGCATTCGTAATTTAGAACGCTTTCCTTTCATTTCACACCTTTAAATTTCGAATTTTTTTTAGAAGTGAGCATTTTTATCTTAAAAGTAACTGTCATGCCAAATTTGAAGTTTCCAGTCCCTTCAGTGTTACAAAAATGATAATTTAGAACGGGTTTTTCTTTCGAATTCTTTAAATAACTCTACTGTCCGTGCATTTGTGTGCTAATCCTTTCAGGGGCAGTGGTATGTTTATGAAACCACTTAATTTTAATTCCCAAACGCCACAATGGCACCAGATTTTTTGTAAGATATTTTCTATTTAATATGTATGTGAAATAAAGCCTTTTTTCTTATTTGTAAATAAATTTCTTGTAAATTCCGGTGCCATTCATTTATTTCATCACTTTAACGTTGAAAATACTTTGCCCCTCAAAGGGTTAAGGCATGTCAAATTTGAAATTTCTGTCCTTAATAATGAAAATAAAATCTATTCAGGAGAAAAAATATCAAAATCCGACGCTGTGTTTCGAACTGGGAAACTTTTGATGAGCAGGAAAATGCGCTACGATAGAATCGAGCTATATAGTTTGTGTGAAAAAGATTGAAATTAAGGTTCTGTTCTAAAAGCTAAATTGCAGAAAGTATCGGATGTCATTCAATCAATTCACTTAATTAAAATAATATAAGACTTTTTCAAAATTTTATGAGTTGTCGTGTGATTGTTAGTATTCAGCTATAACTATGCAAAATTTCAAGCCTCTAACTTAAACAGTTTCTGAGAACGAGCTCTGTGACGGACAGACAGATAAGTGAGACGAATAGATTTTCTCTCATGTGAACGAAACCCTAAAAGAGAGTAGAAAATTTTAATTTAACAAGTCGAAAATTGTGCGTCAAACGTGGCCATTGATGTTCATTCGTACTCAAACTCGTTTTATAAATATTCAGGTGCAATAGCTGCTGCACTCTTTGGGAAAAAAATGTATTAATATCAAATTTATTGGGATTCAATTCAGTCATACGTAAATAGGGCTGCCTCTTCAATAGGACATCATCCCTATGGCAACGTAGAATCATGACCTATCATGGGATAGCATTGAATTCATGATGTAGGATAGGATTGAATAGAATGGAGAAAAAATTTAGGAACATCTTTTTAAGTTTGGATTCGATTTTCATAAAATTGGAAAAGACTCGACACCATTCTGCTACGATTCTAAAAATTAAATTTCAAACCATTCGGTTGGGTCGTTCTATGCGGGCAGACAAACGGACGGACCCGACGACGACTCAAAAGGTAAAGTGTTGGGCGTAAGCAGAAATTTTGGTTTGAAAGGTAATTTAAATTATTATCAATTTATAGTCACTACAGAGTAAGAAATAGAGAAGAAACAAATTTAAAAATGAGGAAATGGCAACGAGTGGGGACAAAAGAGAAGACTTAATTTCGAGGGAAAAAGAGACGGTAAGATGATTGATTATTGTTACAAGAAATTAAAAATAAGGAATTTGAAAAATCTTATAGGGGCCCGGTACCAGGGACTTAATTAGCATGTAGTTGGAAATAAAGATATTATTTTAGCAGATTTCAAAATAATCGGAGGACGCGAGAACTATGTTAAACAAAATTGCTTGCAATTCGGATCTTTTTTTTTTTCTTTTTTTAAAGTAGCACCAATGGCCCAAAGGAGGCGATTAATATTCAAAAACTGGTGGCATCTCAAGAGTGATTCTTTTTTTTTTTGTCGTTCATGTAGTAGCTGGAGGATCTAATAAGTCGTAAGGGAAAAAAAGCTAGTGAATCGAACCATTTTTAAGGGAGCTACAGTAGGGGGCCCCAAACGGGCCAACTGATAGTTAAAAGCAGGGCCCTAACATGAAAACATGTTAAAATGTCTCAGTACTTAACATTTTAGATGCATAATTAGTCAAAACTAAGTATAGGTATGAATTAGTCATTAGAAAAATATTTTAAAGAAATTCACAAAAAGTGGGTAAATGTTTAAAAAAGGACCCTAGGGCCCGAATAAAGAAATGAGAGCATTGGTCTGAGAAGAAGAGTTCTTGACTCAACTTTAAAATTATGCGCTGAGAAGGAGAGAAAATTAGGGAGTTAAAAATGTTTGGCCCACAAAAGTTCAAGGGTCCAGGGCCGGAGCCTAAGGGCCCCTGGTTCTTAACTGGAATGTAGAAACGTGAGAATAACTAAATGGAAAATGGATCCCAAAAATGATGATCGGATTAAAATGAAACAATTTATTAACTATTTACTTGCACAAAACTTCAAGAGACCCTGCATCGTGCCCCAAGGGGCCAGGGTCTTAACTCGGAAGTGGAAAGGTGAAAATCATTAAATGGAGAAAGGTCTCCCAAAACGAAGATTGGATAAAAAGGAGGCAAGTTATTAACAATTTGGTGCATAAAAACTTAAAAGGGGCTAGAGGGCCCAGGTCCTTAAAAAATAAACATCTGAGCCTCAGGTGCATCAGGGCTTGTCTTGAACTATCCTCACTAAATTTTCTGACTTCTACGTGCAGTAGATTTTTCTAGCCATCGCGAACAGACAGACAGACACAGACACAGAGCGATCTGTTCTTTTATTAGTATAGATATTTTTCTTAGTATCTTGCAGAATTAGGAAATGCTCTTACAATAGAAACATTTCCGAATTGAAAAATTCCCTCCCCCCAACGCCAAGAAATGTGATAAGATGCAAAGATAAAAGAAATCATCCTTTTAAAACTATTCTTGTTTTGTGTAACCCATAATGCTTTTAGAACAAGATAAAGTAATGTATCTATAACTCATTCTAAACTGTATTACAACTAATCTATGTATTAAATGAGTTTCATAACAAGTTATTTTAATGGTACTTATAAGTTCCGACAGTACATAAAGGGTTAAAAAAGGTGGGATTCCTCTTTTAGCAGGAACTCTTACTTGCCTGGAAAATAAAAGTATCCTCTAAAAAAAAACTTTGTAAACAAACTCGAAAAAGTAATAAACGGCCTTTGCACAGATCGACCTCAGCTATCCAATGCAAAAAAAACGGTTCAACAATATTAAAATGCAAGCGAGATATCTTTAAGCCTCTTAATATAGTTTCTTACAGAAGCCTTACAGTAAGGAACATTTTGTTTCCATTTTAAAAATAAACAAATAAATCATTAAAAAAAATAACAAAGTTTCCACGCCTAAAACATTTTGAAAACTCTCTGAATTTTTTTAATTTCCATTTTTTTTCTTTCGCAACTGAGCCGTTGACAACTGTTTTTTCGTCCCTAAAATATTCCACATATCCCTAAATTAGGGAGGAAAATGATCTCAGTTTGTGTATCAGTAGTTTAATAAATATTGAAAAATATAACCAAATATAAGTAAATATTTAGATTCAGATTTATTTACTTCATATCAGGTATCAAAGTTCACGATTAAAACTGAAAAATAGACACTTATAACGGACATTAAAAAGTGTGGCATAGTTCATTTTACAACATATATATTTCAAAGACGAGCATGAGGAGGAAGAGATACAGCGAAAGTTTTCTATAAACGGAGGTAGAGAACCAATCTGGGAGTTTCGAAACCAAGACGTCAAGAAAAGGAAGAGAATTGTTCTCTTCGACTTCGAGAGTAAATTGAATACAAGGATCAACAGAATTAACAAGAGAAAGGAGATTAGAAAGATCCAGGTCAGAGGGAATTAAAATGAAAGTATCATCAACATACCTAAACCAGACAGGAAATTTATATAAACTGAAGAGTTTTTCTTCAATAAAATGCATATAAATTATCACATTAAAGAAGAGACAGTGGATTACCCATGGCCAAACACTCAGTTTGAGAATAGAAAAATTTATTAAACTGAAAAGCTGTTTGCCTGACACAAATACTAACTAAATGCAGGATTTCATCAATCTCTATGGAAAAGTAATGAAATTCGCGCAACCTTCTTTCCAAACAACCAATTGCCCCTTGAACAGGAACGTTAGTGAAAAGGGATTTAACATCTAAGGAAACCATTATATAATTGCAAGAAGAAAGGCGTTTAATTTTATCAACAAAGACAAAAGAGTTTTTCACAGTGTGAAAGTTAGTGGAAGATAAAGGAGCGAGTAACTTAGAAAGGAACTTGGCAAGTTTATAAGAAGCAGTACCAATATCGGAAACGATAGGGAGAAAGGAAAGAGTATGTTTATGGACCTTAGGAAGAGCACAGAAACGAGCACAATTAGCGATAGAAGGGGTGACCAAACTTTTGGTGTTATCATTAAGAAAGACAGAATTAGTAATGACATGCTTGATATTAGATAAATGCTTAGTAGAAGGATCCTTCTTTAATTTGGAATATGGACCAGAATTTAACATAGATTCAACGTGGAAAATATAATCAGATTTATTGAGAAGAACTGTTTGACCGCCTTTATCAGCCTCAGTAATAAGAAGGTTATGAACGGAATTAAGTTCCTCATGCTTTTTCAAATCATCCTCCTCAACAAAAAGTGGCGTCCTTTTATACTTTTTTTAGGGCGTTACGCATTTGTTCTGACTCTTCTACTCTGAATAATGAAATTAATTATCTCAAATCTCTTGCCCTTGCTCGTGATTATAATCCCTCTTTGATTGATAAAGCTTTGTATAAATTTAATAAGCCTAAACGTCCTTTTTCTGATTCAAATAATCCTCCTAATTTTAACTCTATAATAGTTCTGCCCTTTTATTCTCTTCTCTGTTTCAAAATTGCTAAAATCCTTTCTCGTTTTAATTTTAAAGTTATCTTCAAACCTATGAATAAAATTAAATTCTTTTCTGTAAAGGATCCTATTCCTACTGAGAACCGGTCGGGTGTTTATTTTATTCCTTGCTCTTGCAATTTAGGTTATATTGGTCAAACAAAGCGAGCTTTAAAATTCAGATTAGGCGAGCATCAGAGGTATATTGCAAATCAAGAAATCTCTAAATCTTCGATTGCTTCTCACTGTTGGTCTTCCAGTCATTGTTTCAATTTCACCATGGACAAAATTATTTCTTTCCCAGCTTCTCCCTCTCACTTGGATTTTCATGAAGAATATTTTATTTCTAAAAATTCTGATGATTTTGTCAATGATCTCTCATCATCACCTTTCCTATCTTCAGCGTGGAAATTACTGTTGTAATTCTTTTCCCTCTTCTCTTGTTTCTTTTCTTTTTATTTTGTAAAAAAAGGGATCTTTTGGTTTTTTCTTGTTTTATTCTTTTATATTTCTTTCTTTATTATTTATATTTTTTAATTTACTTCTTTTATTTTATTTTAATTTTGTTTATTTCTTTTATTTCTATTTTTTCCCTATCAATTTCTCTTCTTTTTTTGGCAACACTTTTCTCATCTGTATGTTCCCCTTCCAGCTAGCGCCATCTGGCGCATTCTTTGCAACATTATATCCCTTTCAGTTCATTTTTAACCTTGTCCGCTTACGGACACGTGTTTACTGTAGCTGATGACGAACTGCTATATTTTTAGCTCGAAACGCGTCCTATGTTTTGCTTTTATTTTATGGTGATTTTTTACAAAGTTTTATTATTTTAATTGCTTCATATCGCCAGTTTTCGGTGCTGTTTCGCTGTCAACTTGGTAATTTGTTCTTCCCTTCTTTGCCCGATCTAACCCCCCCCCCCCCTCCCCCTTGGTGGATGCGCGCCTAGGGGAATCTCCTCCCAATGCTAATTGTGCGTTAATTTTGGCGACCCTTTGACGAAATTCGCATTTTTCAACGATTCTTTCGCAAAATTCGCGCATTTGTTTCGCAATTCTTTGAAGAAATTCACATTTCTTTAGAGATCTGTGGACGAAATTAGCGTTTTTTGCGTGATTCTTTGACGAAATTCGTGATCCTTTGACGAAATTTGCGTTCCTTTATCGATCCTTTGACCTGCGAACGATTGACGAAATTGATTTTTTTCGGCGACCATTCGTCGAAATTCGCGACAATCGGTGGATTTTTTGGGGGGAGGGGGGGGGGGGCCCACCCGTGGATCCGCGCCTGCTTGAGTTATTCAAAATCAAATTCGTTAAATTTTGCACGCGAAGGCATATTTAAGTGCTAGATTCGCGAATTTTCAATAATGATTTCTGTTCCTTTTATATAAAAAAATGTTTTATTCTGTTAGTTGAAAAATTTCCGTTGCCGCAGGTTTATTGATTAATTCATTATTTATGAATGAATTCTTCTATCGTGATTCATTCATTGTGTTGGCGTCTCTTTACTTTCGGGATAACGGAACAATTACTAATTTTTGAAATCAGTTTACTGACCCATCCTCTTTACTAAAATAAATTAATGGTAAGCTATGTTTATTTGGTTATTCTTCTACTTAAAATTCTACAGCTTGCGATTTGATCGTAGTATGATTGCACAAAATTTTATGTGTCCAACTTTTATTTTTGCTGTTATTTATAGTCATTTAAAATATACGGCACAGATAAACTAAATATTTGGCTAGCCGAATAGTAACTATCATACCCAATACTGTAATATTTTAGAATTTAAATGTGTTATTTTTACATAATACTTAAAATAGATGCTTTCCTTTGGATAAACAAGATTTTTTTTTTTTTTTTTTTAACAAGTAAACTTTACATTATAAAAACTATGCTTTGAATTATTATTTAAGAAAACTTTTTTAGTTAATAAAATTTTAAATTTCATGGTTGTGAACATAATTTTATTATATTCTAAAACAAATATTTAAAAATCAAAGATAAATTTTGAAGGATTTGTAAGAAAAATTGTACTATCATATACTGGTTATTTGTCAGAAAAGTACTAAAGTAAAAAATAAATGACTAATACAATTTATTCAAACTTGTATTAACTGTGTATTATCGGCTCCAGTTCAAGTACAATTGTGCCAAGCATGACTCCAATTATAATCATTACATAACCCGTAGTTTTTTACAACTATTTAGTGTTTTATGGCTAATAAGAGCTGCAATGTAATGATAATAATATTGGAACAGATAACTCTGTGGTCTGCGCCATAAGCTTGGCGATTTTTTCCCATGCCAAATTGCTGTCTTCGAAAGTGATCGCCAAAGTGAAACCAGGAGGGAAATTTATTTTCAAATATAGCGATCACTTTAAATGCTCATGAAAATCCACGTTTATTTTAACAATGGCAATAAATATCTAAAACTAATAATTTCTATGTCAGGGGGGCTCTGCCCTCTGAACCCACCGTTCAACAAGAATTTTTTCAGGAAGAAAAATTTTGCCTACAAATATTTCAATAAAATAATATACAAACACACAATTTTACCAGAAACATTTAAAAGTTAATGCTTTTAACTTTTGAAAGTAATTGCCAAATTTGAAAATGAATTTCGTTGGTGGTTCAGAATTGCAATGAATTTCAAAAACACATTTTTAGCACGAATAGAAATAAAACGAAAATAGTACCTTAGTACATTCTGCAGATTCCTTGAAATTTTGAAGAATAAGCTAAAAAAAAGTGTAAAAAAACAGCAGATTAATTTAGATTCTAAAGAAGAAAAATTCTATATAGATGTTGCGTGTGGTAAAAAACAATCGAAGAATTGTTCAACTGCCTCTGTCAAAACAATATGCCAATCTTTACAATCAATATCGATCCACGCTTTGTGAATCACAAATCTACATAAAAGGGACATGAAACAATTATCAAAAATGAATCGAAAAATGTAATAAAAATTAAACCAATAATACATACTACAAGGAATCTCACAAAATTATGCCAACCATAGGTGACGAGACACCACAGAAGAAATGAATGTGTGAAACTGTTTCATTCGAAATTTCAAGTTCAACAAACAGGCTGAGATGCGCAAAACGAAAACAGTGCAGGTCCGTTATAAAATGACATCAGGTGAGCAACAGAGAATTCTCTGTCTGCTAAGATTTGCTCCCTTAGTTGAGAAAATGGCCAGGTTTGCCATAAATGGAATTTGGCATGATTCGTGACAGGGTTAACAGATATACAGGTTTATCGCCAAGTTTGCTGAGATTTTTTCGCCCATAAATTTGCGTACCACTGAGTCTTCTGTACCATAATAGGTAATATAGTTTATTTATTTATCACAGTTTATGGGGAGGGGGGAGTTACAGTTAATTTTTATTTTTTATAGTTTTTTGTTATTTATTTATTTATTATGTTCATTGATTATATTTTATTTATTTTTTATTATTTATCTTTTTTAATTAATTTATATATATATTTGATCATGTTAAATTACTGTTTCGAATGCGATTGGCAATAAAAATAAGATTGGTAACAATTTTTGGACAATCTAGCTCCTGGCCCAGAATACTTAACACTAGAACCGCGGAGCACGTCAATTTCACCCGAATCGATGTTTAATTTGTCACCGCACCAAAAATAATAATTGAAAAAACATTTCCTTTTTTGACTTTTAATATTTTAAGGTAAGCAACAAGATATCAAATGTGAAATCGCATAACATAAATAAATTCCCATTTATAACTACTTATACCAAGAACCGCGAAGCAGGTCAGTTTGACCCGTTACATGTTTTTATGCATAAATGAGGAAAGAGAGAATCATTTTCTCAGAAGTAATGACATATACAGGGGTCGGAGCATATAGGACATGTTTTATTGTTCTTAACAACAGTATCTTTTATCGACAATCTTCCTGATATATTCCTATTGTCCTATATATTCCTATTGTTATATTGCTATTGTCCTATATATTCCTATTGATATATGCCTATTGTTATAAAAATGTCTGTTGAAGATTATCGATAAAAGATACTGGTAAGATCAATTGAATTCGTCCTGAGTGCTCCGACCCCTGCGTATATCCTTAATATAAAGGAGTAGTCGAATGCAATGGAAAATTACAACAGATACAGGGTGTCCAGCGAATAAGACCCTGATTTCAAAATTAAATATCTCAAAAACAAAGATTAATAGAATTATGCGGACAACGGTTTGTTTATTAGCTAAGCTGTAAAAATATTATGCAAAAGTTTCAAAAATTAATTTCAAAAACCGCTAATAGATGGCTCTGTAATCTCAATGCCTATAAATTATGTTTTGAAGTCGAGAGTCCTAACGTCTCATTCCTAGATGGCTTCCTATGGAAGAACGAAAATTGGGAAAGACCGCTTTTTTTCGGGGTCATGTGCAGATGGATGCATCTGGTCACACAATTATTGAATCAGCTTCAATTTTAGAGAATTTCAATTAATAGAATTTTCAACAAAAAGTTTATTAATCATTATATAAGAACTTAAAAAATGTTTTATTTGGGTGATGTGCAGAAGCGGAGCCATGCGTTGACAGAATTGAGATTTGTTTCAGATTTTGTTATAAGCTACTTCAGTCCGGATACCTATATCTCTGTGGTATGTATTTTCTCTCCTAATTGGTAGATCGTGGAATCGAATTCAAGTAGAGGAGGATTTGAAAAAAATGGAAATCTTTACTTTTTAATATTTATTTAAACTGCGAAAAAAGTTTGAATAAAAAAATCCAAAGTTCCTGGTTTTAAAATTTAATTAAGCTAAAAGAAACCCCTTTTTAAAAAATCATTGAACATTTATAATAATGATTCATAAATCATTTTTTTAATTCTAAAGAATAGTTTGAATGAAGAAATAAAAAAGTTTCTATTTTTAAAAACTTAATTAAGTTAAAAAAAATAATTTTAATTTTAAAAATTCGTTTTCATTTTTTTTTATCATTGAGCACAGAAATATGGTGCAGCTCCTAACGATAGGATCCGAAGTTTTCGAAAGGAATGCAGCATCCAAAATACTTTTGCTTTGACGTTGATGATATGACTTATCATCAATTCCTTTTAAAAAAGGAATAATAAACCCCTTAACAGTGTGGCCCGAACTAGATTCGGGCAAGAACACTTTGCTTGCTTCGTTATTAAAGGCATTTTGATACCACTAATTTGTAACTGTAAATTTATCTTTATCGGTTGTCAGATATTTTTTGATTAAGTAAGGTAAATATTTTAGTATGGAAAAAGTGGTGGACAGCCCCATTTTTAATTTTTTTTAAGAAAACAAGTGTCACTGTTAAGGGGTTAATGCATAATTTCTGTCTCTAAAACTTTGTTTACAAAGAAAAATATATGTGTTGTGCTAAAACCAAAGTATTATGCCGTGATTTAAAAATAAATTAAAAGTGAAAAATTACTTTTATATATATAGATAATTCAGGTATAAATAATAATACCAAAATATTATGCCGTGATTTAAAAATATAAAAAATAAATATAAGGTAAAAAATTATTTTTCTAAATATATGCATTTTGATTTAAATAATTATATGGCATTAAAGATTGAATTTAATAAAATATTTAAAAAATTCTTATAATGATTTCTAAACTTTTTATTGAAAATTCTATTAATTGAAATTTTCTAAAATTAAAGCTGATGCAATAATTCTGTGACCAGATGTCTCACTTCTGCACATCATCCCAATGAAAAAATGGACTTTCCCAATATTCGTTTTTACGTAGGGAGCCATCTAGGGATGAGACGCCAGTGCTCTGGATTTCGAAGCAGTTTACAAGTATTGTGATTACAGCGCCATCTGTTAACGGTTTTTGCAACTAAATTTTGAAACTTCTGTATAACATTTTTACAGCTTAGCTAATAAACAAACCGTTTACCGCATAATTCTATTGATCTTTGTTTTTGAGATATTTAATTTTGAAATCAGGGTCTTATTTGCTGGACACCCTGTACCTTGATCAAGAAGGGGGCTCTCTCGGTCAACAATCGAGTACTGAAATTCAATTTGAATACAGCCCCTAAAATAGCCTCGTTTTAAAACAATTAATTTCTCGAAAACTTACCGCACGAATTGCATAAAAATTTGTTTTGGGGCTAATTGAAGGGTGTAGAGTTCATTTATGCTGTCAGAATTGTGTATTGCTTTTAAAAAAAACAAAGTTATGGTTCGTTTTAATATGTAGATGACCCCCTAAGCAAATTTTATATACATCATTTAAAAGCAGACTTTATTACCAATCGTGTGGTACCAGTAACTTTTTTCTACGATAATTTTTTGCACAGGTTTAAGGGGTGTTTACTTTTTTCCACGACTGTACTTGTACATTAGGATAGACTTTAACACAATTAATGCAACAAACCAACAGAAGGGAAAAATTAGCCAGGGCCAGGACTGGAACATGGGTCCACAGCATACCATGCTGTTCCTTTACCACTAAGCTACCCTGACCAATATCTTAACCTGGTAATTTCTCACTAATAAACTGTGTCGGGAATGTCATTGGCCGGTAACCGCACACTATTCTATGATGGGAAATACGATGAATAATTTAATATTCCATTGATCCCCAATAGATATTAAAGCACACATAAATTAACGTCTGAATTTATTTATTTAATTATTCAAGGCACATATATATTTAGACAGATTACAATACAATTGGCGATTCATGCGCGCGAATACGCCATCTGGTGGAGAAAATATGTAACTTCTCGCTTCAGGATAGTACCGTGCAAGCGCATTGCATTACATGTATTTTAAATTTTGTTTAGAATGATTATTCTTTTGCACAATTTCAGAATTTCTGTGACATTTGTGTTCTGTCTTAAATGAAAAGTAAAAATTATCCGAATTTGAATATCTAAAACTTTCAAATGCATTTCCAATAAAGAATTATTTAAATGGCACTTTAGCATTAGTTAAAGGGAAATTAAAGGGACAGTTTTCCTGTACCGAAGGCTGCGAGCAGCGCCTCTATAGACCGTTTTAATTCCCAATTAATACAATAACCAATAATTGTGGATTGATGGAATATTAAATTATTCATCGTACTTCCCGTCATCGTGTGCTGTGCGGCTGCCGGCCGATGACGTTCCCCAACATAGTTTATTAGTCAGAAATTACCGGGCTAAGATATCAGGCAGGATAGCTTAGTGGTAAAGCAACAGCACGGTACACTGTGGATCCAGGTTCAAGCCCTGGCCCTGACTAATTTTTCACTCCTGTTGGGTTATTGTATTAATTGTGTTCAAGTCTATGTTAATATATATGTGCCTTGAATAATGAAATAAATTCAGACGTTAATCTATGTGTACTTTAATTAATTTACGAAAATTATCGCGGCTGCGGGCAATGCGGTCAGCTAGTAAATTACAAAATAGGAAAAATACAGTGGAACTTCTTTCACGTGTGATGTGCCTATTTAATTTTTATTTCGCAAAATCTTCTCTCCTTTGGGATATTTAAAAAATCTATTTTTTGCATTTACGGTAACTTTCGGGATATTCAAAATCTATGCATTAAACGGCAGTTATAACAACTTTGGCAGTAAGAAACTTTTAAAAAATGCTTATTTTCACAAAAGAACATTTAAAACCAAATGTACTGCCGAAATGTCATCAGAGATACACAGAGGCAGCTTTATTTCGAATTGTATAGAGGCTTGTGGCCCCTAACAAGACTCCAACAGGCACGGGGCAATGGTCAGGTAATATAGTACAGTCTCAAAAATCCACATGCATTTCAAAATATAAAAAGTGAAATTTGCAATTAAGAAGTATTCTTTATTCCAAATAACAGTGAACAAAAATAAAAGAATTTTCAACGTAAATTTATGGAAAAATAGTAATGACACAAGATATTACACAAATAAAACGCTTTTATCACAGAAACTTACATATAAGAAAATGTAAAATAATAGAAATCGACGAGAGATATGAATAAGCTCAGAAAAAGTTTTAGTAGTCGCACCGTCTATCTGCTGCTAATGAAAATAGCGAATTAATTAGTTTTATATTTCATGCAAGGTTTTAATTAATGCATGACGTAAAATAAGGCCTGGCTCTTTATTTATTCAAAATGGGGATGAAGATAAAGTTTTTTCAGTTAACCTTACTACAAACTATAGCCAAAAGAAAATACCACAAGATAATTTTTGAAGAAGATTTGTTTTTAGGTGAAGATTTTGAAGTTCTTTGAGCAGCAGAGTTGTACAGACCAATAGGAAATAATGGCTATTTAGAGAATTCAAAAGAAACTTCAACAAGAGGAAATGGAAGTTCTCAATCAAAGGACTATATAAGAAATGTTTAAAAATTGTAAAAAAAAAAAAAATTGGGATATTAAAATGATAAGGTACAAATAAATAAGAGATTCAAGTTTTAATTTGCTTAAATTTAATTATTACATGCTCTTTTTGGAAATAAAAAAGGTATGTTGAAAAAAATAAATAATTTAATCCAGAATCTAAAAAACTCTAAAATCTGCGCAGCCTCTGGTCCCAAGATGTGCGGATTTTTGAGACTCTAATTAAAATACTTATTTATTCGGCTTATACATTGTCATAAAACCCACCACAATGGACAATTTTAATCTAGATAAATCCTAAAAAAATGTGCTGTATGAATTTCTGATTTTTAATTATTTTTTATATTAAACTACTGTTATATGGTTTTTATAAATTTTATATACAAATTTTAGATTGGATGAATAATTAATTAATTTCTTCATTTACAACAATAATCGAGATTCTGATGGAAAGTAGTACCGTATTTACCCGCGTATAAGTCGAGAAATTTTGGACAAAAAAAGACTTTAAAGTTGGGTGGGTCGACTTATGCGAGGGTCCTTTTTTTATTTTTATTTTACCAGAAGTCAAAAATGCCCTTCTGAAAGACAATTATTCTCTTTTTGCATTCCATAACAGAATGACGTCGTTTACTGTCGATTTCCATACCATGAGAGAAAAAGAGAGACTGAGTGACGGGTTTGGTGCTGGCGATGAATGTACGCCTACTATCCCCCCCCCCTCCTCCTCCCTCTGAGAGATCATTGGATAAAACTCCGAGAATGTATCACCTCTATGTGCAATTGAATCGTCCGCGAATGGCTAGAAACATGTGACTCTCTAAAAATATGTGACCCGGGTTATATCTTGGGTGTTCTTGATAATACACTTATTCATTATTTCTTCGTTTAACTTACTGCACTTTTTCTCCTTGTTTCTACTAATATGGCTGATTTAGTTATTAGAAAACAGAAACGCAATTCATACGCAGCTGGATTTAAACTTAAAGTTATTTCTTTTGCGGAAGAGTCTAACAATTGTGCTGCTTCTCGTCAGTTTGAGGTTCACGAAAAACTGATTCGTGATTGGCGAAGCTAGAAAACATCCCAAAATCAAAAAAAGCTTTGCGGCGTGGAAAATAGCCCTTCCCAGAACTCAAAAATGTATTGCATGGTTTTATTGTCACTAGAACTGGCATACGTTTACGAGCAATGAAGCTTCCAAAAGAAGAAAAGCATGGTGTTCCAAACATATTTCGTGCATAAGAACATTGGTGCACTAGATTTAAGAATCGTCATGGTTTGACTTTACGCCAGCGCACTAAACTGGTACAAAAATTACCATCTGACTTGGAAGCAAAGATTATGAAATTTCAAAAATACGTCATCGATCAAAGAAAAATTAAATGTTTTGAACTTTGCTATATAGGAAATATGGAAAATTCTCTACCAGAAAATAAAACAGTGAACTGCTAGGGAGAAAAAAAATTTTAGTAAAAACGACTGGGTGCGAAAAAACCCGTTTTACGGTCGTTCTTTCCAGTTTGGCCGACGGTAGTAAGCTTCATCCGTTGATTATTTTTAAAAGAAAAACGTTGCCGAAAGCATTTTGGTAAAAACAACTGGGCACGAAAAAACCCGTTTTACGGTCGTTCTTTCCTGTTTGGCCGATGGTAGTAATCCTTCATCCGTTGATTATTTTTAAAAGAAAAACGTTCCATTTCCTTCTGGTGTGCTGATTCGAGTGCATGAAAAGGGGTGGATGGATGCTGACGGAACAGTCGACTGGCTTAAAAATGTGTGGGGTAAAAGACCGGGAGCTGTTTTCAAAAAACCTTCCCTTTTAGTTTATGGCTCGTTTCGTGGCCACTTTCCTGGAAAACGTGAATAAAGCGACAAAAGAACTGAAAACGACTGTAGCTGTAATCCCGGGAGGTTTGACATCCGTCCTTCAACTCCTAGACATTTGCCTCAAAAAGCCCTTCAAAACAAAGGTTAGAAAATGTTGGACAGAGTGGATTTCATCTGGTTGTCCAACATTTACAAAGGGCGGTAACATTAGAAAGCTCGACATTGCATAATTGCCTAGTGGGTTAAAGATGCGTGGAATCAAATTCCTTCCGAAATTATTATAAAATCGACCAAGAAATGCTGCATAAGCAACGAACTAGACAGCACAGAAGATGATGCCAATTTCGAATGTAATAACGACGAGGAAGAATGTAGCGATACAGAGATTGAAAACGTGTATCGTGATAAGCCGATAACGACGGAGGATTTTTGTGAATTGTTTGGCGAATCCGATACTGAATCGGACCTTGAATCAGTTTAACTTTGTATATTATTTTAGTATATTATTATCTTCATTATTGCATATTTAATACTTTTTTTTCATATGATTTCGAATAAATGAAAAAAAATTAAAGTTTCTTTATTATTGTACATTTAGTACTTTCCTTTTTTTTCCCATGTGATTTTGAATAATGCATTTAAAAAAAAATTCAAATTTCTTGATCGGAAAAGTGGGGGGTCGACTTCGCTGGATTTAAAAAAATTCAAATTTCTTGATCGGGAAAGTAGGGGGTCGACTTATACGCGGGATCGAAGTATACGCGGGTAAATACGGTACATCAAAAATTCACTGATCACTTCAAATATTGAAAAATTTCCTTCACTTTCTGCCTAAATTTTCGAATTGCCAGGCTTTTTCCTGTTTTCCACGTTTTTCCTGACCTGTAGGAACCCTATATAATTGATTAAACAGGGGGGGGGGGAACTAGCTTTATTAGTTTAAAATTTATAAAATGACATAAAAATGCACAATCAACAGGAATGTAATAAAAAAGAAGCTGTGATAAGACATTGGTAAATGATAAGACAGCAAAACAAACATTTACAAGAACAGACTTTACACGAAATTTTTTCTCAAAAAAGACAAGAAATTCATGGAAATCCAAAGTATTTAAGAAATATTTCAAAGCACTTACGATGCTGCAGGGAGGTGAGTTATCAGCAAAGATATTTTAGTTCGTCCTATTTACACTCTTTCCCACACGAAAAATCACATCATTGTACTCTTTAGCAAGGAGGATATTTGTAAGGTCTTCCTGTTTTATATCTAAATATACATATATATACATAAACGTAAAATCTATTATAAAATAGTTTACATATGATATAGATATTTTTCTTTATAAAATTTCAATCTCATACAATAAACCTATTGAATATTTTAATCAACGGAAAATACTAGTTATTGAAAAATTAACTAAGGCTTTAAAATATATTTTCGATTTGGTTACCATTAACGCAAAGCATTTTTTCCAGCAAATTACTGAATTACAAAAGAACTACGTTATTACATATGTAGACAAATCTCCAAATAACTATGCAATCATATGTAAATCTTATTATCACCAACTTCTTACATCCTGTATTTCTTCTAATAAATATTTGCAAAAAAATAAAGAAAATGTAATAGTAAACAATCGTAAAATTCAAAGTTATTATAAACTATTAAATATTTTTTCTACTAACTTTAATTATCCTTATTTAGTTCTTATACACAAAATTCAAAAGAAACCAATTAAAATCAGGACTGTAACTATTGGATGGAATACATATAATAATATAGCCAATAAACTTCTATTAAAAATTCTCAATCAAATATAATACTGACAACAACCACTGATAATAATTGTATGAAAAATAGTTATCAACTGATCAATATTATGAAAAATCTTAAATGTGCAAACAATATAACGACATATGATTTCAAAGATAGACGCATTATTTAAAAAGTATCATCATAAACTGGGTTTACCATTTAATACAGGTATAGCTTATTTTAAATCTTTAACAAATTTCATTATCTATAATAATCATATTTTGCAAGATAACACATTATATTTACAGAACGTCGATATACCACATGGTGGATGTACATCCAGTTTATTATCAGACTTATATCACTATGAACGTACTTTTACTAATAGTAATTTACATTTATATCGTCATATTGATGACATAATTTTAAGTGCTATTGATCAAACTAATATTTCTCAATTTCCAGTAGATTATCCTACTAATTTAGAATTAACGGAAAAACCTCCTATATAACAATACAATTAACTTTTTAGATCTTAAAAGTACAATAAAACAAAACAAAACAATAACTGATCTATATGATAAACGTAAAGAATTTAAATTCAAAGTATTTATTTATCAATTTACTAATTTTAAATCTTGTCTTCATAAATCTGTATACATAATATAATCCTTAATCATTTATATAGAATAAAATGTTTATGTTCTTCTCATCTAATTAACAATAATATTAAAATAGTAATTTATTATGCATTAAATCATGGTTTTCCAAAAAACTTCATATATTCTTTAATATATAATTAGTACATAAATGATCTTAAAAAACAAATTAACACATGCGTAAATAAAATTACAAAAAAATATATAAAATAAGAAAATAATTATAAAAAAATAAAAAATTGTAAAATAATAAAAAAAATATATTATAGGACGGTTGGGTGGGTAGATGTTAGTGTATGGAGGAGGATGGCGTTGTCTGGATAATATTCAATGGTTAATTTAAAAAAATAATAATAAAATGGGGCATTTGTTTTATAACTACGTTGCTATTACACATTTTATAATGGTGTTGATTCGATACTTTTATATGTATAATGGTGTAGTTATATTTATATATTTATCAGTTCATATTAAATTTATTCATATTCATTAACATTTAATAAAGTTAATGATTAACTTGTATTTAAATTTTAGCCTACTCAGGACAATATCATATTATTTCCTAATAGTATTCTATCTTAAATGAGAATAAAATGCATAATGAGTGTATTTGTTATACCTAATGCTATGACAGTATGTTAAAATAGCAATTAAAGCCTTTGTGCAGGAATATTGAAATGCAGTAAACCAACGTTTAAACATCGTTGCCATCGTTTTTCCCTCTCTTGCACTGAAGAAGAATCTCGCTGTAGATTCGAAACAGCTGTTTGCTGCTTTTTCACGCATTATTTGTGCATTTTAAACGTTGGTTTACTGCATTTCAATATGACAGTATGGATTTTAATTTGGTAATTTGTTTTATTTTTTTTTTCCTCTATCCTTTTTTATCTTGTTTCATTTTGAACTTAATTGGTGTTCAATGGTTTATTTCTCAGTTTTTTATGTGTGTTAGTCCCAAATTCATATTCTTTAGCTAATTTATGGCTAATATGAAGATGAAACCACACATTTTATTTGTGGAACTTAAGACATTTGGAACCTGATGATTCTGTCTAAGTTCTACAAATTTCCATCATTCCATTTCTCTTATTCAATTTCTACTGTTTTTTACTATGTTTTTGGAATCTATGTTAAGTGTGTTGGGGGGAACTGTATTTGTTAATGTCATTTTATTCATATTTTCACAGTTTTTGTTGGTGGTCGGTAATGTTTATTTAATGGTTATAAATACTATACATAGATATATACATAGATACATATATAACATAGATATAAAACAGGCAGACTTTACAAACTTTATTTTATTTATAGATTTTATTAGTAAAGTCAGCCATCTTTATTCAATGTGTTAACTTTATGTAATATTTTACCTTAAATTTTCTCAGGTCAGCTATTTATGGTTATGTATAATGATGTTAATATTTTTGCTGATTGGGAAAACAGGGAATTTTTATGCTGAATCTAAAACCGGCATAGTGAACTCAGCATTTAAACCCATGTCACATTTGGAACTCGTAATTGAATTTGAAAAGGAGAAAAACATGAGCAAATTTTACATACATATTTGAAAATGAAATAGCTATTTTGAAAGTAAAAAAATATATCTTATCACTCTTTTCTTATTGAGATATAAGTGGCATGTTCCAGGAAACTCTGTCAATTCTTAAAATACTAACACAGTTAATAATTTGATTAAAATGTATAATAAATTTCAATATCTTAAATCTTTTATGTAGCTCACTTTTAGAGACTACTTCACTCACGTAAAAACACCTGCTCACTAATGCTACTCCTACGGGACATATTTTTTTTTAAATATCTTGTTTGAATTTCCATATTTTTAAATGATTTTTTTTGCATTGGTTAGGTGTGTTGTTTGCATTGGTTAGCTTCATTAATGCAGAAATGCTCATCCATTTATGATCTTGACTTTTGGGAAGTCTACCACATATGGAAAAAATTCAAACAGCTTAGTTAACGATTTGTCTAGCACGCCCAATTTTTCAAAGTTATGGTTTAATTTCCTTTAATTCGTCCTCCCCCCCCCACCCATTTTCTCTGCATTGTTTGAATTCTCCCGGAGCATCTGAGCGGTTTTTGATTGGTCTCCCCAGTGTGCGCGTGAGACCGACTCCGTGGCTGTTTGTGAACTTTGTTTTTCATTTCGCCTTGGATGGTCGGGATGTGAGATGCGCCTTTTTGGCTGTATATCCCCCCCCCCTCTTTTATGCCACAGTTTATTTTAATTTTATCTTTTATTTATAAGCACTGATGATGAGGCCTTAGAGGCTTCGAAATAGCTATATGCTTTTTAAACTTATTTACATTTGTGTTTTAAATATGTTGTTTCTCTCTTTTTAATACATTGACACAAAGTACAATCCTCTCCTCCCCCTTTATGTCTTTTTAATTAGCTGTGGTTGATCTCTATGAATGCTGTTTTTACTTTTTCGATTTTATTTACAGGTTTTTTTTTATTTTTAAATAGGATACTTTTACTTTCAAAATTGGTTTTGAAAATGTAAGTATCCTCATAAAAAAAAAATCCTGCAAACAAAATCAAAAAGTTAAAAAAGGCCTCAATAGTGACAGCGTCAGCTATCCAATGCAAAAAAAAAAAAAAAAAAAAAAAAAAAAATCATTAAAAAATATGGAAATGCAAACGAGATATTTCAAAAATTTTACTCAATAATGTCACATAAAATGTCATTAATAAAAGGAAAACTACGTATTTGTAAAACCTTTATAAAATACTAGTCATCTCATGCAATGGACAGTACTAAAACCATAATGCAATGGTATATACTATTTCCTGTACTGTCAGGACCGGATTTAGCTTTAAAACCACTCCGCGCAAAAGTAAAGAACTGCGCCCCTACATAATATAAGAAGCATTACAAAAGTTATAATACAGTAGATTCCCTAAAATATACAGCCCTAAAATTCACACATCATTGCAGATGTAAACATTGAATCTTTTAGTTCAGATACAAAATTAGATTTTTTTAATTTTTATGTCATTCTATGTGTATTTTAATAACATTATTATGACTGAACTCATGCTTTTTCATGAAGAAAGTATAAATTTATTTCTGATAAATTCAAGATACTGCTGATATCACTAGTAATTGCAATTATTTTACCAAATATATTTATGTATATCAAGTTTTTTTAGTTAAGTCTGGCTAATCCTGAAATAAAACTTCTTTATTTTATGATTCAGATGTGAATTAAGAGGGTAACTTTGAGGGAAGTTTTATTGAATAATTCAAGAAAAATGAATTCCATCTTTATTAGGCATATTTAATGATACATAATTAATTATTTACTTGACAATTCATTATTTACATAATTACTTAATTTTAATAATTTAATAATTTTTTATAGTATTTAAATTTTTATTATTTTGCTTAATTACTTTATTTTAGTATTTGACTTTATTGTAAGTATTCATTATAATTTTGATTGCATTATTAAATTCAAATTGCTGTTTAAAAAAAAATAAACAAAACAATGACCAGAAATCTGTAAAATTCTAAAATCAGCACAACCTCTGGTCCCATGCTGTGCAGATTTGAGAGAGTCTGCTGTATAGTATTTTTTACATTTTTTAGCAAAAGTCAAAAGAAAACAAAACAGTGTAACTTACTCTCTGTAATTTACACAAATACTTATAATAATTTCTCACTGAAAATACTTTACTTTATTTTAAAAAAAAAATAGTTATCAGGAGTAAAATTCAGATGAACTTTTTTTTACAAACTTTTAGCTCAGACAATTCTTTAATTAATTCAAAAACATCTAAATTGTTACTCAGTTCATACTCAATTCCTAAAATAGCGAAGACTGACAATCCTGTTTAAGATTACATTGTTTGCAAATAGTTTTTGATTATTTTTAGTTTGGAAAAACTACGTTCCACGGACGCAATAGTTATTGAAAAATTTACTAAAATTCTTAGTGCAAAGCTCAAGTTTGAAGTAAAATTAATTTTTGCAATGAATTTCAAAAGTTACAAAAGTAGTAAATCTTTTTCTGCTAGAGAACACTCATATCTTATCACAAAATTCCAGGTTCTAAAAAGTTTTATATATTTTGATTCAAAAACAGTAAGTTAACTTGGTGGTATAATCAAGGAAAATAAGAAGGGTACCATCATGCACAGCTCCTCCAAGAGTTCATAAATATCATGATATTTTTTATAATATAAAAGATATCCGATATTTTAATATAAATCTGATATTTTTGATGTATATCTGATATTTTCAAAACAGCCAATTTATTGGTGATTATAAATATTTTCAGACATAATATAAATTGGAAACTAAAGCATATTGCACTTAGCATGAAAACTTAATAAAACAATATTTTAAATGTATTTTTCTTTATGTAGCAAAATTGAAGATCAGCTCATTGCACACAATTCTCTTTTTACACTCAGTAAAAACAAATTGTACAATTTAGCGTCAAGTTTCGAGAAAATTTTATGCTTTGTCCAAGAAAATTTTTACACAAAAACTCCTGTAAATAGACTCGGATTTTCATGAAATGGATAAAGGTGATTTATGGTCACCAAAGCATGTGTGGTATTGTATATGAAGTATGTAACATTAATAGTTCATTTACAGGGACACTCAAAAGAATACCATTACATTATGGTATAATTGTTTGCAGAGTATTTTAATGAGATTGCGCTATTTCAAATGCATTGAAACTGACATAAATTATTGAATTTCACTAGGATTATGTTAGAACAGGGCATTCATAGCCTTTTTTATTCATTTAGAGGGACACACAAAAGAAATTGGTTAAAGAACTGTCTTTGTGTTATAACTGCTGGAGTGTGTATTTTTAAATTCGGTATGCGCTTTTAAATTTAACTAATTTTTTGCATGTTACTCATTATATATAAGTTCTATAAACTCATATACAGGGCTGCACAAAATTATTCACACACCATTCTCCTCATTAGAGGAAGTTTCTGAAGGGGAATTTGCAACTGAGTTCTATGTATTTCTTAAGTGAACTCAATTTTGGTATGCATGTAGTTAATAGATACAAATTTATATATCATATGGAGATAGAAGGACAGCTGAAAAAATTCGGATAATTTTTCGATTGTAGATTGGAACAGCTGAAATTGGGTTTTCAAATGTGTGATGCATTTCCATATGATTGAATTAGACATAACGTTTTAATTTATTAAACGGTGCAGTTTTGTTAGATTATTCTGAATGTATTGGAAATTATTTCATAATCAGTGCATTTTTTTCATAATTTTTTTTTGTGTGTAATCTGTTGTGAAGTTTAAACTGAACAAACCAAACCAAAACCAGAAAAAATTCTTTCTGTAAATAACTGATTATCTAAAGGAGACGGTTTAACATTCAATAGTCATATCAACTAAGTAAATATTGACCCACATACTTATTTTTTTACATTTAAAATTTCCGCTTCAAAAATAAAGCGTTACAAAGATATTTTTTGCTGGGGGGGGGGGGGGGCTTAAAAATTTCAAACAAATATTATTTATCTACAGAATAACACACTCAATGACTGGTTGAAAAATTCAATTTCACTTGTTTCGACTGAAAATTTCAAAAGTATCATACACAATACATTAATTGCAAAATAAATTTCAAAGACATGAAATTATCAAGCACCATTAAATTTTGAAAACAAATATCGGACATATATCAAGCTATATGTTACCAAAACCTGCCACCTCCATAATTTACTCAACAATGCCACATAAATTTTCATTACCATAAAATCCTGATAGTAAGGCTCTTTTTCAAAAGCAAAAGAAGTTAACTTTGGGAGAGGGGCTTAAAATCGAGATTTCTTTTTAAAAAAAGTCATTAAAACTGTTTTTTATTATTAATTTAGAAGTAAATAAAGCAAATACAGCAATAAGAATCTTCCCTATTTTGGCATATTTCCGATTTGTCAAAAAAAAAATCGAAATACTTACCCCCCCCCCCCCCCCTGCACACACACACACACACAAAATCTCTCCCAACAAAAACCCTTAAGTAAAATTTTTAAATTTAAATTATTTTTGAAAATTTACTTTTTTGTTTGTTATTTTATTTATTGCAGCAATATTTAATCAATAACCTAAAATTACCACTTTCTCACAAAATCTCTGCTTTTCTCCCCTGTCTTTCCACCTTTGTATCATGAACATCCCCCCCCCCCCCATCCTGCATCACATGCAATTTAAAAATTTTATAATTCTTTAATTTTTGTTCTGCTCTATTTGTAACTTTGTTGTAAAAAATATTTAAATAACCACCCAAATTATGTCTCATCCTCACCTGGAAAAACTGTACTCTTTCTTTTTTCGTCGCCATCCTTCCCCCAACCACAAAAAACATGCACAGTATAGAATCATTTGTTTTGTTTTGCTCTATTTTAAACATAAAATATAAAAGAGATTCACAGGTGAGGACAGCCAAACTGCAAAGCAGAATTTTTTTTATTTCCCTCCCCCAAGTTAACCCCCTCCCCCCTTTGGGACAAAAATTTCAAGGAGGATGCAGATTTTCGAAGAGTGAGATTAAATGGAATTAAGTAGATGAAATCCTCTTTCTTATTACAAAATAAGAAATATTGCAAAATTTAAAAAATAATAATAATTTTAAAGATTTTAAAATTTGTTCTAAGTGGGGGTCATAGGGGAAAGATGAATGTTTAGAATGTAGTATAATTTCGATAATTGATTATTTACTTATTGTTAAGCAAAGAACAAACAGGACAAAAGAATTAAGATTTTCAAGATGTTAAGCTTTTTGTGCTGAGGAGGGAGGGCAAAGAATGGAATCAGACATTTCATGCAGGGGAGGGGAGGGGAAGAAAAGATTTTATTAAGGTTATGTAAAAACATATGGAAATCCACCAAAAAAGTTAAGAGATTCAAAATTATCTCCCTTATACTTTAAAAATCAATTTTTTCCACATAAAGTTTTGTTTGTGAAAAAGGGGGGAGGGAGGGTTACATTTGGGAATGGTACAAAAATCAAAACTGCTTAAAAATGGGTGGGGGTGGGGAGAAGTTACAATCAGGATTTTAAGGTAAAAAAGAAAGGGTGCATATTTTTAAAACTTTTATTAAAATAGTATAAAATTGTCATCACATAAAATGTACAGTACGACAATGCATTCAGTAACAATAAACTGTACTGTACAGTTTATTGCTTGCACAAAGTAAATACAGGGACTGGCTTGGGAGGAGGGTTAATCCGATTTTCATTATTTCTTATGATAAGCTTTGATTCTGCGTGAACAAGTTCTTTTAAACGAATTGCGTTCCATGTTGTACTCACTCCATAAAAAATCAGTTTTAAGATACTAAACAATGGATATAATTGTTATGAAAGATTTAAGAATGTGCTCAAATTATCATCTCTTACATAAACTTTTTTGAGAAATAAGGAAATAGGGTACTACTTACGTATTATGTGGTCCAGGTAGATAAATCGCCAGAAATGGTTGTTAATTGCCAATTGCATTCTAAATGGTAATTTAATGTAAATATAATATTGTTAAAAATGATAAACTGTAATATAAAAACAAATTAAAATAATACAAAACTGTAATTTAGTATATTAAAAACATAACATAAAATTTGTGACTATTAGCAGTAGGGGAGACTGGGGATGAAAGGGACAAGGGATGAAGGGGACACTCAAAATTTCAGGAAGAAATTAAAATGTATAAAGTTTCACTTTTGCCTCAATCGATGACGATACTTGTTATGTCTTAATAATACTTATAACTAACATCAGCAATTGCAGGGTTTTAGGTGATGAAAGCAAAACCTGTTTTTGTTACAAAAAAGTAAATTTTGATGTTGCTTTTCTTTTTTTCTCAACAAAGCAATATTGTGTTTAGCATTATAATATTTATGTTATTTAGCACTGTAAAGTATACATTTTATCTGAATATCACTATATTTTGGTAGGTAAAATACTCTCATGCATGAATACATTTTTTATTTCGCTAGGTGGGTATGGGGTTGAAAGGGGTAGAAACTGAGGGGTTGAAAGGGACATGTCCCTTTCAACCCCTCAGTTGATTCAGAACTCCTCAGTTCAGATAGGAACAGCCTCAGGGGTTGACCCTCAGGCTGTTCCTATCAAACTTCTTTCAGTGAAGCTCAATAAAAAGAGTTAGCTTCATATTTGCTCCAAGCATCTAATATCAACTATGGTTTGACAATTCTGCATATGAGTATTCAATTGCTTTAAACTCTCCAAATACGTCTCTATCTTGCAAACAAAGAAGCAAGCGGGAATTTTTTGGTTCAAAGATTTTATTCAACGAAATTCATTACTTTCTCTTAAGAAACCTATAGCCATTAGATTAACAAGAAGTACAAGTTTCAACAAAGCTAATGTTGATATATTTTTTAAACCTTCCGTTAGTTATGGATTGCTATAAATTTACACAGAACATAATATTTAACTGTGATAAAACAGGAAGTACAGTGAAAAACCTAGTGAAAAACAATTTTCTCGCGCAACATCAGCAGAACGTGGCAAACTTGGCACACTTTTGTGTTTTGTTTATACATCACGTAAATCTATTCAACAGTATTCGTTTTCCCAAGAAAGAATTTCAAGGAGTTCATGGTCGGGGGTGCCCCATCCCAAAAATTTGGACTTGCTCATCACAGTTGGTCAACGACCGCAGAAGCTTTTTAAAGCAATTGTGAATTAACTAAATATTCTAGTCATTCCAAAACTCATCCTGCGCTTCTCTTATTGGATAATTATGAAAGCAATATAAATATTAAGACAATAGATATTGCAAAAAGTAATGGAATAGTTATGGTGATATTCCTGTCGCACTGCAGCCACAAACTCCAGAAAAATGCTCGTAATGAATTCAAAGTACATTTTTTCCAAAAAAAAAACCCCAGAATAAAATCATTTTGTATTTACTGATACTATTGACATGAATGACGTGAATATTAATGATATTGTGGTGAAGTTAATTAACACGTAACTGGTGGTGAGACAGCTTTCTTAATCAAGTAGGCCTAAACATCTTATTTTTCTTGTTTATATTTTATCATATGTTGCAATATATTTTATTTTTATTTGCATATAATTATCTTTTATTTTTGAATAATGTAATTGCAAATAAAAAGAAAAAATGTTTATAAAAGTGTTTTATTTATGTGTGTCACTTTCATCCCCTACTAAGGGGTTAAAAGGGACATTTCTCCTAATTTACAAAAATGCGTATATATTTTAAATTACTGTACTTGAGGATAAGAGGTTTTAGTAGTATCAAAGCAAAGGTTTAGACGAGAATAAGGCGCAAATTTGAAAGTGATATCTTTTAATGTCATTATTTTATAAGCTTATAAACACAAAATGTCCCTTTCATCACCACTCTCCCCTAAACGATATGAACAGTGGTAGTTTTATTTCCAGTGGTTTGTTATGCCAACCATATTGAATGTCATATAAATAATATGTAATGTAAATATAGGTACTATATCAATCAGTATATCATGTTATACAATTACATGTATATAAATATTTCCACTGCTGTCTTTAATATGGCAACTAGGGTATCTGTGCCAGTAATGGACACCCTTCAATGTTTTTGGTTTATAAAAAAATAACCTATAAAAATTTTGCTTTAATTATTTTTTCATAACTTCCCCTTGCATGTTTTATAATCTGGGGTATTGTTGACATTTTAAATCAAACCAATCAGGAAGCAGAAAATAATGTTTCAAATTTTTACTGTTTTTCAGTGAAAATCTTAATGAACATGCTAAGAGTTCATTTAATAAATTTACAAACATTATTTATTTTCTTGCAAAATTTGTATGTTTTGCTTTTGGTAGTAGTAATAAAAATATTTGAATTTTATATACTAATGGCCATTTAGAAAATTTAATCTATTTTTAAGGATTTAAGACCCTTGTCCATTACTTGAAAGTTCAATTAGTCAATTTCCAGACTTAGTATTGCAGAAAATGCAATTTCGGTCATGTTCATACCGCATAAAATTTAAACTGAAAAGCTAAGTAACCAAATTTAATTTTTTAAATTCCCTTATGAGAATATAATAACACCAGAATTTTTATAAATAGTTGCTTTTAAGTAATTTTGTGCGGTTAATAAAATTTTCAATAATTTAATCAAATTAATTTTGTTTTATAACTCTGCCTTGTATATTTTATAATCTGGCAATCAATAAAAGAAATCAGGATGCAGAGAATATTGTTTAAGTGCATAGGAAAAAGAGTGGCTCATAGAACTCATTCCCTTTTCATTTAAATAAAAACAATTAAGTTGCAGAAGTTGTTAAAAATAAATCTATTACTTCCTGTCTTAAAAATATTTGCTTATTTATCACTAACAACAACAACAAAAAAAAATAATAATAATAAGTTTATAGTAGTAACAAAACCAGTAAATCTGCTCATCAATAGCCTCAAACATCAGTTCTACAGTTTTATTTCGAAATTATTTTATTTAGTATTTAAAACATTCAACCCGCAGTATTATTTCTTTCATATTTGTAATAGTAATTATTAAAAATAATATATCAAGTAGTTTGGGGAGTTTAACAGTTAAAAATAGTAGGAAATATATGAATCTAGGCACTATTATTCCAAAACTTTTTTCCAGATTTTTTTTATTACTCATCTAAACCCCTCACTGTCTCAATTTGATAACTGTAATTCCCTGACATTAATACTTTGAACCATCTAACTAAAATAATTAAAATATTGATCTTGTGATAATCATAAGAATTAATTTAAATAGTGAATAATTCTCACAAATATTTTATGAGTTATTGATATTCTAATTGCTAAAATTATTTGAAAATAAGGATTTTGCTTTATTAGCATGCTTTCATTAAATTCTGGTTTCTAAATACAGTTATAAAAACAATTATATCTATTATTTTTGTGGGGTGTTCATTAGGGTAAGTCGAAAAAAACTTTTTTTTTTCCGATTTGCGATGATGGGTAGTGCGGAAAAGTTACCACAGGTGGCACTAAGCTAATATTGGGTCACTTGACACCTCCTTCTGGACACTGTGGAGAAATAGCAAAATCATTATATAATTTTCTAAACCAGAATAAAGTCTGCTTTGGAAAAAAATCAAGAAGAGAACTGCAACATTTGATATGTGCTCTTCATACAAACTAGCTTCTACACTGACAGCGACATCAACTGTCTAAACTAGATGGTAGTAGCACTTGACCCAAGAACTTTACCAAATGAAATGAAGATAGATTAATAGAGGACTCAAATCTTTAGCCTTTTGCATCTCTGATGTCCACGAAACAGGAATAGGGTCGTAGAAATGGACAGGTATATTTTCGCATGCCATTAGTGATTTGTGCTTCGTATTTCTCTCGACGGTGCTGCCTGTTTACTTTTTTCTATGAAGATTGTGTTATTATTTCTACCATCAAAAAGTATGGTTATGATTTTTCATCCTCGAAGACATTCCTCCTCCTGTATCTTCTTTTCAAGTTTCTTTTTCTGTCTTCTGACCTAGTCTTTATCGATGACGAGATCCTTATACCTGGTTGTCACAATACCTGCATCCTAAAGCACAGATAAAGCTCTTAACGCAATTTACTTATTTGATATACTAGTTTTAAATCTGGCGAACGTTATGTGAGAAAGGGGTATGCGTTTGGGAATGTCTGCTTTTGAAGAACCTTGTTCAAATTCTGATTTAGACAATCTGCCTGCCTGAAAGTTCCCACTTTTTGAATCTTCTGACAATAGCTGTATTTTAGAACAGAAAAATAATTAACATACCATCTCGCAGTTATTCCCATCTCCTATTTCCTCCCTCACCCTCATGATGACTGATTGTGTTTTCATTATTTCTACTAAACATTCTCCTTTCTTTGCATAATTGCTGTTAAGACATGCTGTGGTCTGCCATTCAAATATGTGACTCTGAATGTATCGAAAAACCGATGGAAGACCGAGGAACATAATAAAGACAAAAGAGAGAAACCGACAAACGAACCAAACAATACTTACAATTTCTCTTCAGTTGGATGCGAAAAGCCTATAAAAATCGCCTAATTAAAAATACACACAAATAATACATAATACATAGTCAGAGCTTAATTAAACATTTCGTATACTAAACATGACATTTCAAGTAAATTCTGTGAAAATAAATTTAACATTTTTAAAATTTTTGCTAAAAAGTTAAAAAATCAGCATTTGTGCAAAATTTGAAGCCATTTGCAGCAAATGAAGGAATTGTCTGAAAAATCTCAAATTTTTGTGTAAATTTAGTGCCACTAGTGGCAACTTTTCTGCACTACCCATCATAGAAAATCGAAAAAAAAAGTTTTTATTGGTCCACCCTAGTGTCCATTACTGGAACAGAGAGTGTCCATTACTGGAACAAAGGGTGTCCATTACTGAAAATTTGATAGATTTTTGTTATTCACAATAAGATTTTTATTAATATTAGGAAATGAGGCAATCAAAATGGTTAAATTTTGTTCATAGATTAATAAAACATTGCGAAAAAAACTGGAATGTAATAATTATTATTAATTAAAAATGAGTTTTTAAAGAATTTCCTTATGGGTGTCCATTACTGGCGCATCTACCGTATATAATATTTACTATGCAGTTTGAATTAAGAAATAAAAAAAAGGGGGGGGATTGCTGTAATAATTAGCATTTTTGAAGCCATTGTTGGTGCAGTGAATATGACCTGGCTTGGATAATACGTAATAGACCGGGACCACGGACAATCACCTCACCGAGCTCATGAATGAAATTCTAGGATTAGTTCAATCTTGATCGCATATTAAAACGCAATCAGTCTGTCAACTCATTTCTTGGTGGAAAACACATGAAAACCCGATTTTAGCAGCTGACTCGTAGATTTAGCATTGTGTTTTCCTTCTCCCAGTCCTCCCTGTTTTCGTACCTTTTGGTGCAGGAACACACAATGGTAAACCTACGAGTAGGTCGCTAAAATCGGGTTTTCAGCTGTTTTCCACCAAGATATGGCTTGACAAACAGATTGCGTTTTAATATGCGAATACATAAAACTTCATCCGTGAACTCGATTAGGTGATTTTATGTGCTGCCAGCTCCCGGTATATAAGTACCGAAAATATTTTCAGGCATACATACATGTTTTATAACGATCTTAATTTAATAATAGAAATGGGATATTAAATGTAAGTATTTTAGGAACAGATGCCGTATCTTCCCTCCGCCGTTGTTGTTTTGAAATGTTTGGCGATTTTTTGTTGGCGTGCTGGCGTGTTCACGGTGGTTATGGATATGGCAACCTAGATATGTTGAATCCCGTGTGACGTGTCGTTCTGGCAACCGAGAAGTTCATGTTGGAATATTTTGAATGTATTTTGATATCGTGTTGTATAGTTCTGCCTTTTTATTTTTATGTGAAATTTATTGAATCTATTTGATTGACTATGTTTTCTGTAGTCCGTTTAAACGCTGTTTCTGAAATAATTAGGAAATATGAGGAAATTTTGACAAGAAAAGGTTTTTTATAGTTTGTGAATACGTATTGATAAGCCTATTTTGGAAAATGTCGGCGATAATATTTCGAGCTGGATCTTTCAAGAACGCAGATGTCTGTTAAGGTATGTTGATAATTTTATGTATATTTTACTGCTTTTGAGTTTTTTACATTTGCTAGAAAGCGAGAACTGCTGAATTTTGAGAATGCTACACTTCTAGAAGTGCTGAATGCAGTGATTTTTTTTTTTTTTTGGAAAATGTGCGCGAAGTGCACATACAATGATTACTGGTTGCCATTTTAGCAAATTTTGTTTTTTATGTGTATTTTGCTGCTTTAAAAGTTTTTTACATTCTGAGATTGCTATAAAGCGAGAACTGCTGAATTTTGAGAATGCTACACCTCGAAAAGTGCTGAATGCAGTGATTTTTTTTTTCGGAAAATGTGCGCGAAGCCCACATACAAGCATTACTAGTTGCCATTTTAGCGAATTTTGTTTATTATTTACATTTTTTTTTTCGTTAAGCCAAACATGCGTATAAACCGGTGCTTGGCGACATTTACTACTTGGCGGAAAAAGGGTTTTCACGCCAAGAAAATTCCAAGATGGCGGCCGGGGGGAACTTATGACATCTGTTCCGTATTTTATTCTATTAAAAGAAATGGACATAGACATAAATATCAAATCTTTATATACCTCACCGTCAATCATTAAATGGTGGTCAATAGGCCGGCATCAATTATAATATAAATTGCAATGGAAACTTTTTATTTCTCTGCTTTGTTGGAATAAAATGCGAAATAAAGCAGAAATATTATCTTGAAATTGAAAATAATAAAAATACGACGAGAAAGTTGCTATACAACATGAATATTGAAAATTATGCAGCGTTCTACGTGACGCCATTTTACGATTAAATTGTCAAAAGATCCGATTGTAACAAATCGTTTGTATCGTAATCGTTACTGACGTCATCACAGATTCTGACGAGGCTAACGAGAAAGACAGGCTACCGCGGTAGGTCCGATTCTTCTTTTTTTACAGACCGCTGGAGTCACGTGATGCCCTTTTCGCACATCTCCATTGGTGGATTCGAGCATCACGTGACTCCAGCGGTCTGTAAAAAAAGAAGAATCGGACTCACCGCGGTAGCCTGAGATTCTGATATGTAGCTCCGGTTTTATTGTGTTTCAAGAGTGTTCTATCTGTTTTGTCTCGAGTATTTGGCATTAAAGTCCTTTGTGTTAAATGTGTTTTCTTACTACCTGTTACATATAAGAGCTTGAAAGCAATGATATTAGAAACCTTTCGATTAATCATCAATATTCGATTGAACGTTTTGTATGCTGCCATCTATTGGCAGTGGCATCATTATATCAAATTGTGTTAGATAACAGGTTCTTAATTTACAATATTATTTATTTCTGTTGGCTTGACGTTTCCTTAAATATATATATATATCTAAATATAATAGTTGCAGCGTTACTGAAATTAAAAAACAGAACAATATCACCAAACTGGAAGAAATTTATAACATTTTGGGTCAGAGCTTGATTCTCCACATAAACAAGACATATTGAAAATAATTGAGTATTTTAAAATATCTTTGAGTATTTTACATTATCTTATTTTCGCATTATTGAATGACTTTATGAAGAAAAATGATTTATTACAGAAAAATTACAGGTTTTGCGGTAAAAGTTAAGATTATCATTTAAAAACTTGAAGTCATTTATCCTATAACTTTGATCATTTTGAAATAGCTTTTGATATATATTCTCTGTACCTTTTAAAAAATAATGCAAAATTTGAAAAATAATTATCAGCTAAATTATGATTAAATTATAAGAACCGAGGTGGCACAGCAATATCGGCGAACGCCAAACCAGCCAGTATTGGTCAATGTCGGATAGGTCAATATTGGTCAAAATTTAATTTAGCAATAATAACAAACTTTTTTTTTCCAATATAGGTTGATATTGATACGTGTCTTGACATAGTATTAGTAATCAATATCTCTTTATATGAGGCGAAAAAAAACATTTTATATTGATGAATCCGGGTTTGAATATACTATATGCATATATGTTTTTTAAATTATTTCAAATGAAATTTTTATTTAATTGATACAACGTAAAATCCCTATTGTAAGTCTGCGTATAAATGCTTGTTTTGCTATCCTTTTAAAGATTTCCAAGAAATCTTTTGTTCAGAATTCTTCTGCGGTTTATTTAGTAAAGAATGAAGGGAATCAACAATGGGTCAGGGGATAAGGAGGTCACCTCTTCTTGACGGAAAGGTTCCTTTTTTTGCAGGATATCAGTCCTTTTCCTTTTAAAATCATTAAAGATAAAAAACACCGTGTGGCCACAAGAAAAGACTCCAATACATACTTATAACAGTTAGAAGGGTGGTCTATTCACACCTTAAGCTAACCCTCGAAAGAAAGCTCTCCATCCCCTTTTATGTAGTTTTGATTGTCTTTTCCATTCCAAATATAAGCCTCCTCCCTTTTCAGAATTTTTTTGTGTAGAAAATATTGATTTTAAAATCTAATGACATAAATTTAAATCTTTTGACTTTTCTGGTTAACTTTTCCACATGCTTTTACATAATCTTAATAAACACCCCTACATGAAATATCTGCTTCTCTTCTTTGCCCCATCCCCAGCCCCTGTTATTGCATGTGCAAATCGGGACTTTGCCAGGGGGTCCCCAAATCCATATACTAATTTATAAAACATTTACCTTTTTTCCAATTCCAACTCTGAAAATTTTTAATTACAAATTTCATCTTTAAAAGATTCTACTAAACATTCTGAAAACAAATTTCATTTTGAACTTGCAGATCTCAATGCTTTCAAAAAGCTAACCTCAACTGCTATCAAATAAGAAATAACATTTTAATTTTAATAGATTGTATTAGCAATGAACTTAATTCATATTTAAACTTTAGTGGTTGAAAATAATTAGTTCTAATTTTCATGAGATAAATTTTCTTCCATATTCTAAGTTATTTCTTTTAACTTTGAGTGAAATATGAAAATTAAACCAAAATTTTCCCTCTTTTTAGATTTATTGAAAAAATACTTTCTACTTATGAAGTAGAATGTATTTGATTTGATAGTATGTTGTGTGAAGTATAACTTAAAAAGCTATAAAACAAAGTAACTGGATTAATTCATATTTACATGTTAGGGTACTGGACACTCTTCCATAAGTTGAAGATATTAAATTCATCTTAAAGTAATATAACACGTTGCTAAAGCTAATGGAACCTTTTTATCCACTGTATGTTTAATAAATGTTTCGGTGATAACTTGTACATTGATTTTATTAATATTCTAAAATATATTATCTTATATAATGTTTTTTATAAATTGCAATCCTGGTTAATAACTTTTGTTTACAATTTTAGTAAGTCAACAAAAGTATACGAAGTTGCCAGAAAATTGCTAAGAAAATCACCAAATCTCCCCTCCATTAGCAGTGATGACAACAAAAACAAGAAAATCACATAACTCGTTGCCATCTATTGAAATATCCTATAAATCTTAACAGCTTGGAAGCAATTTCTCAATAAACAAATCACACTTCAATTCCTTAGAAAAATCTGGCCATTCATTGGATGGAAAGTAACACGTGTTTGATTATTTATTTTTCAGTATCTGTTAAAGTTTCTGTCAATCGTTTATAATTTGATAGTTATTTTATTGCAAGTAATCGGTACAAAGTAAAGATAGTTTAACTGTTCAGAGTTATAAAATCATGGAAAATGGATATAACTTAAATAATTTCCATTTGTTGGGTAGATAAATACAGTAGTGTGGAATGAGTTGAGTTGGTAGAGTATTTTGGAATACAATTCAAAGAGACTTCTTGCATTTTTTGGAATGGAAAGGAAAATGACATTTTCGATCGAGTAATGGATATCAGCATAGGATGGTTTGTGAAGTGTAAAGGTGTTTTTCAATTTCAATTCTTTGGGAAGTGTTCCCTTGGCAGATGGTGATTTTCTTGATTTTAAATATTCAAATTTGGATAGGGGGGGGGGGGAGGAGGTTTCTGATGCTAGATTGTTTTTTCGTGTGTGTGTGGGGGGGGGCAGAATGTTTTTATTTTCTTTTTATTATTATTGTTATTATTAATTTCTCTCTTTTTTTTCACTTTGTCATTATTGCTTTTTAAAAAATTACAGCTGGAAAGCTTTTTTTATTTCTATGATTTTATTCTACTGAAAAAAAAGAAAGAAAATAGCATCGTAAAATTTGTGAGGACACTTAGTTTTAATACAATTGTAATTAATTTAAAAAACATATTTGTACATAAGAAATTTGCCTGGATGAATTGAATTTGATTGAAAGTGTGTAAATAATATTTTCATATTCTTGAGGGATTTGCTTTAAATAAGCGTTGATGGATATGGCTGCATTGAAGTCGCGGATCATATTTCGCTTTTTTACCGATTGTGCTTTTAAAACTGTGTTTATTTTTTTACAAGGTATCTATTATTATTGTTTACCAATGGCTAATAACCATTAGTTTTACAGGTGTAGTTCCAATTACAAAAATCTTTTACATTTTGTTCTGCATCATTTAAAAATCAATTTATGTTAAAATAATTAATTTTCATTTAAATAGTTAAGAAATTCCAAATTTTATACAATGCCGGGGTCCCATCAAATGTTCCTCCATGTTCTAGCAAGTAAAACAGCAAAAAATTGATTTTTATGACCAAAACTTATTGAGTTATGATATTTTGAAATTTATGAATTTTCAACGTTTTAGTAACAGTAAATGGGAAAACGTGTTTTTACTGCCAAAAAATGCTGAAAATGCATGTAATTCATAGCGTCATAACTAGGTAAATTTTTGTCTTGCAGAATTTAAGTTTTTAACCACACACTAATTTAATGGTATGAATTTATTTCAATGACAAACAGCGTCTAAACTTACATCCAAAAAATATTTCAAGCATTTTGTTTAAATGCAGTCTAATTAAAACACCCGTTGATATTATATGCAGTGATTAGTTATATGTTACAAAAATAACAGATTGTTGGAACCTGTTTATAACAGATTGTTGGAACCTGTTTCTGTGCAAGAATGAAACGATGGAACCTGTTAACCAAAATTAACTATATTTCCCATCTCTATGCAATGGCACTTTAGCATAATATAAAGGGATAGTTTTCCTGTACCGATGGCTGCGATCAGCGCCTCTATAGACCATTTTATGTCCCAATAAATTAATTGCTGTGGGATAAATCATAGATAAATTGCTTAAAAAAATAGGATGCCTACTCAAAAGCAGGGGCGTATTTAAGCAGAATTCATTAGGGGGGCGTATATGACGATTTTGCCGACTGACTTAAAATATATATATATATCTTTAAAAGTAAGTTTCTGTGTCTGTATATATGTATCTACCCGGAATCCTAAAATGGACTGACTGATTTTAAAATTCATTAACTTGGAAATGGTGACAGCTATAAAATTAAATTCTTGCAGGAGTGTTATGTAAGATGTTAGGAATTTTTTTACTGCGATTGTCGTTGTTAGTTTAAAGTAGTGGCGGTAGATGGCGCTGTTTGAAATAGGCGCTAAATCGGGGCCAGATTCTGGCCTCTCTCTTTTCTCAATATTGATGTGGAAGAAGGAGATTAAATATATGCAGTGGGACTCTAAGAACAAAATTCCATTGGCGACTGAGAACCATTTCATATATTTAATCTCCTTCGTTCGCATCAATACTGAGAGAGAAGAAAAACAAAACATCAGGTCCCGATTTAGCACCTATTGCTAGCAGCGCCATGTATAGCTGCTATTTTAAACTAAAATCGAGAATAGCTGTAAAAAACTCCTGGCATCTTACATAACCCTCCTGCAAGATTTTTTTTAAATAGCTGCCACCGTTTGCAAGTTATTGAATTTTAAATCAATCAATCCATTTTAGGACACCCGGTATGTTCTATATAAAATTGAACATTATTAACCCATCGAGATAAAATTTTTCACTTTAGAACGTCGAATACTTTTCACTTTAGAATACTGAGGAGAATGTAAGGTAGACTTAAAGATGGATACACCACCCCTTCACTTTCGTTACATTGTTGCAAATGTTCCAGTAAAGTGTTTGATATTTTTTCTTGAATGTGCAGATGAAAATCTGCAATTCGGATTAATTACACAAGTTGAAGTTTTTAGTAAGATGCTACGTGGAACTTATACAGAATCATCTTATTTATATTTACATTAAAAAGCATGAAATCAAAACTTATTTTAATTACATTTTTGTTCATCCATTGCATAACATGCATTTTAACTGACTATTTTTTTAGACGAGCCCATCTGTTCACGACGGTGCCCAAATCTAAGTATTTCGAAATATCCTCCTAACATCATGAGTGTATTCAAACGTGGATCGGTCATTGTTGTTCTTAGATATTTTTTCACAATTTTTAATTTACAACGTCCTTTCATTCGAGGCAACTGTGGCTAGAGAAGTTATAGAGCCAGATGACTGACATGGTTTGCAAGTGGCAGAATGTATCTCAAAGATTCTGTTTTCATGTAAATATCGTCCATTCTTTCAGCCTCTGCGCAGAAGTATTACAAAACTTTCAGCTCTGCGTGTAATGCTTCCATATCAGAAATTGTCACTGTTTCACGAAAGACATTTATTTACCGCTTTCTTAACCAGATTTAGTGTTTATTTCTTTCTTGCAATGAGAGGATACATATTTTATCCAGTAATGATATTATGCTGATGCAAGAATTAAGACTTTCAGCTATCACAACTGTAAGGGTATCCAATACGTTCTGAAACTCCATGCGTTAGAACATTAGAAATTCGGGAACAAAGAGAATGTTTCAATTACCGTCTAACTTCTTTGGTGCCAATCTTCGTGGATATTGCATAGCAAATTCATTTAATGGATCAGCACCTTACTTTCTTTAAAAGAGAAACTGCACACTATATCTGCCTATTCACATTTTCATTGTCATTGTTGACTGTTTCCAATGATTAGGTACAAATCTTCAGTATTTTCGTAGCGTCTATTTTAAGAGTCTTCGTCTTCATTTTTTCAGTAACTAACTTGCACTTGTACTGAACGTTCTTGAGAAACATCATAGTGAAGCAATGAAGTCGAGCGATAACGTTTTCTTTCTTAAACCTCGTGGCTTGGTCATTGTTTTGCTAACAGGAGTAGAAGAATAAACTTTTTCGAAATTTGTAGGATACATTCATATAAGATCCAGACCGCTTTCAATGATTCCGCTCGAGCAGTCCATGCCGCCTTATAAAGATTCCGCAGCAGAAGAGCATTTTCTATTTCTTGGAGCTTGTCTACTAATGGCTTCTTTGATTTAGTACTTGCTGTGAAAAACACAAATATCTTCCAGCACGTCGAACACATCACCTATAATACTGCTGGCATTGCATATATGAGGCATTCTCACAATCTTTTGACTTTTGGGGGAAAAAATCTGGCGAAATTAAACTTGCTAAAATAACATCTTAATCTGATAGACGAATGCCTTAATGATTCAAAATAAAGAAAAAAAGGTCAGCAGCGAAATTTTTTTTATTTAACTGAGGTTTAGGTTAAACTTGCGAGTTTAATTTTCCTTACCATTTTACCCCTATAACTTTTTATTTTCTTCTAAATTTTTACTTATAATGAATTTGCATAGTACCCACAGGACATTCAAATAAGAAATAATACAAATGTAGTACTTTTAATACAGAATTTTTGCATAACATTGTCTTAAAGGGGTGTTAAAGAAGGGACGGTAAGGTAAAAAAGGGACGAAATGGTAAAAAAAGAGACGGTAAGGATGGAACGGTAAGGAAAATTAACACCTATTTTTAGGAAAATCATGCTAAGACTAAGGGATAGCCACAATGTTCATTGATTTTTAGAAACAGTTGTTAACACTGGATTAAATTTTTTTTTTTTTAATTTACCTCGAAAAGTGCAGGAATAAACCTTGGGGACGGTCAGACTACCAATAAAGCCACGGTGCTTGAAATTTATATTTAAATGCTGATTTATATTCTGCAGTAAATTTCCTGTCAAAGAATTTTAGATATTCTTTCTCTAGCATACTTCTGCATGAGCAAAAACTTGGAAAAAATTCTGTCGCTGCATCTGAAGTGATTTTCTGTATAATTTTAGAAGAGGGATGGTAAAAAATCTAAAACCCAGGGACAGAGTTCAAAAAATAATATCAACCCTAAAAATGTGTGCAGGTTAATTTTTAGCTACATATTTGTATAAAACAATAGTTCCAGTTTCAGAAAAAAATTAAATTGAATTACAGTCGTCCCCGTTTAAACGAATATTGGCGGTTCCAGAAATAATATTCGATTAAGCGGGGTATTTGATTAAACAGGGAATCATAACTGTAATATTTAATGCGTAATGAAAAGGCAAAATAACCATCTACGGTATATTTAATTAACAGCATAATAAATAGTTAATTGAATAACATAAACTAAAATAAATACAAATGCTAATATAAAGAAAATACGTATTAATTTAATGTCAGTACATACATTTATATGGTTTACATCGCATTTAAGGGTGTATTCCGATCCAAACTGCTTATTTTCTGATTCATTTTAAAGTTCATTTTTGCTCTCAAACGCATCAAACTGGCAAATTCTCTTATTTAGAAACTATATAATGTGCCGTGCTTCTTAATTTTTTGATAAATGGAGAAAATACTGTAAAAAACACTGTCAAAGTTGGCGTTTTGAACCGAATTTTCCGAAGCGGGCGATCTGGGAATGAAAAAAATGGTCATACTGAGAAAATAATTGTTTAAAAATCAAATTCTAATTAATTGAGCTGAAAATGAAATCACACGGCATGTTAAACATGTCTTCAGAAATCACCCCAGCAAGTTTCATGTTTTTACTTTTAAAAATGAGTCTGAAAATGTCACAGAAAATTTCGAGCTGTTGAGGGTGAAAAAATATTTTTTCGAATACACCCTTAATGCAGCTCGTTTGAATTGGGTCAAAACTTTGCTACTTCTAATTTACGTTATTTATATTGCCTTAAAAAATCGTTTAAAGCAGTTTGTTTACGTGGAATTTTAAAGGAGTAAATATCGAGTTATTTTTCGAATAAGTGCAAAATATCACAACTACCGTCTCGAGTCTCGAAGTGACGGCGCATTGCCATTAAAGCCTGGTTAACAGCAAGAAGTGATGGTGAGGAGATCAAGGTGGGGAAATCATTTGACCTGTCCATATGGTCCATTATACACCTGCCGGCCGAAATCACCGCAGAAAGAACTGAAAATTTGTTCCGAAAAAGAACCGAAAATGACAAAAGGTGGAAGGAAATTCCAGCTGAAACGTGCTTTCCGCGCCAATTTGTAAACATCGGTCACACAGTTGTTATTCGATTAAGCGGTGATGTTCGTAAAAGGTATTTGGTTTAAGCGGGGAAAAATAACATAGAACCAATAGGAATAAATTCGGTTCCGGAGGGTTCTATTCGAATAAGCGGGGTATTCGATTATCCGTGACCCGATTAAGTGGGGAGGACTGTATTTTTATTGAAAAAATTTTATCCAGACAGCTCCAAACTTCAAAATCATCATCAGGGACACGGGACGGTAGATGAGTTTTCCATATGTTTGGACCCCCAACATCGTCCAAAACTTATTTATCTCGTTAATATTGTTGTGCAATCATGGAATGAGATGTTCCCAAGTATATGAAATAAAAAAAACACAAAAAATTGTATTAAATAAAAAATTATTATTCAGAGACATGAAAGTTAAAAGATTGTGAGAATGCCCCACATGTGAAAGGAAAGTGTTGAGTCTGTGACATTGACAAGGAATAGTATAGGCCACAATTCGACCCACGATTTCTGAAAACATCTCCTAAGTGCCGTTGAATTCTCCAGACATGCTGCTTGTAAAAACGTATGACTGGAAACTGCATGTTCTATTTCGAGTTCATTCTTTGTAAAGATGTGTGATATCTAGCATGCAAGATCGACAATGGTGTTGACGACTTCTTTTAAAACTTCCAAAAGCTGATCGGAGTTTTTCCATCTTTGTCGGCAAATTTCAGCCCAACAGCTGATCGATCCTGGTGCGAAGCATCTGGTGGCGTATCTGCCATAATTCCATAAAATTATGCTTCTTGAAATCCTTTACTATCATTTTGCGCACTGCTGTAGCAAAAAATTCAATCATCTCGTTTTGGGATGAAGCGGAAAGGTAAGTTATATGGTAAGGGCTGAAACGTATGTCCTCAAACATTTCTTCAATTGTGGGTTATGTCTGGAAATTAATTTCACAGTTTTTCAAAAGCTTCCATTTACTCAGCATTCGCGTAATGTCCCTTAAGATTGCTACAATTTCTGTGCTGAATGCAAGATGTTGCTATTGCTCTTCCACAATAATCTGTTTGCGCTTGCTCTCGTCGAGTAAGTGATTACCATCATCATGAACTGACAAAATAGGAAACAGTAAATTTTATGGGTGTTGGAAAAGCAACGTTGTGCGAACTTTCTGTTCTTTTCTTTTCCTTAAGCTTTTCATTTTGTGTCCTTTGCTTACACCACTCTCAAATGAAGCATTTTGTATTTTTTTTCTCTCCCCGGTCCTTCATGAAACACGCAAAAAAATTAGTATTGAGTTCTGTACTATAACGTATTTGTCCAAAAACATATGCTCTTTTCTACCAAGCTCTGTTGAAATGTCGCTGTCTATCTTGCGTGGTGGAATCAGTTATCGGATATGCGCTGAGTTTTGGCTGATACGGACCTAAACTGTTCAAATATGTCTCTGATTGTCTGACTTAATTTTAGACCTTTTCCCCGGGTCATGTTCAATGATGGAATCGTTCCCACTTTCCGTAATGCTAACCTCTCCACGGTTCTTCTCGATTTCTTTCACGATCTTACTATAAATATTTGACACAGACGAACAATTTTATTTTTCCCTGTCAATATGGTCTCCTTAAGGAACAAGAAAACACGTAATTCATCAGATGGGGTCTATTTTTTAATAATTGGCTTGCAATTATTTAAACAATCGACTAAATGATTCAATTGTCGAGCACATTTCAATTCACCACGAGTAATATGAATGCCTTCATCGAAGTCTTCATCATCTTCAGTGCTAGTCTATCATCTAGATATTTAGAACCCTACTAATCCGGTGCAGACTCTAAGAAAGAACCCTTTAAATATCGAAAAACTAGTCTCTCCTAGTTCTTTCTCAATTTATTTTCAGCAGTCACGCAAAAGTCGAAGAAAGGAGAGGAAAACTTCGGATTTTTGAAAGAAATTAAGACAAATTAGTGTTTTTTTAGTGTATGTTTTAAGAAAAAACGTAGAAAATTGGAAAAAAAATCGTTTGTTTCAGAGTTGTATTGATCGATACTGACTACCTAGAGTTTGCCGACTCTAATCAAAGTTGCCGACATTGGGGGGGCGAGACGCCCCCCTACGCCCCCCCAGTAGCTTCGCCCCTGCAAAAGTACTTCAAAGGCAGCCACCATTTTATTTTTATTTTATTTATTTTACTTGTCCATGCATTTAATAGATATTAGTATAGCACAACTTTAGAAAGTATGCACAAACAATTTTTTCTAATTACAAAATGTCTCAGCCTTCTTGTAATAATTATTACAAGAAGGCTGAGACATTTTGTAATTAGAAAAATTAATTACGTAAAGGAGTATAACCCGTGAAAATATTAATCATAGCAAAAAATTTTAAAACTGCTTTACATTTGTAGAATTATATTAATTTAATAAATGCTTCTGCTTCAGTGAAACCTACAGCTTAGTGAACGGAAATATCAGTTTGTGGCGGTTAGAAGGTTAAAATATTAAGTTGTTTCTTTAGACAACACAGAAACACTCTGTTTTTACACATTTTGTTTTTACAAGATATTACAGAATAGCATATATATTTTAATTGAGATTTATTTTTACCACTTTTCTGGAAGCTTTAAATAATTACCATATTTTACCACTCTTAAAACTAACTGTTTAACAATCGATTTTTCGCGTTGGGCGTTCTGATCCCGTAGGGTGTTCAAACCAAAAGTAAACACATGCGCCCAAGTACGGAACAACCCAAGCTCAAGGTTAAATAATTTTAGTAGTTGCACACCTACTAAGCCACGCCTACTGGCAACATATGACTATTCTACTGTTTTTTTTTTTTCTGAGCAAGAGAGGGCGTGAAAATTTTGAGCTGAGATGCTGCAAGTAATCACGGAATATTTTTTGACTGGCAAACAAAATAAGGTAAGCTACATTACAGAGTACACAACATCCCATTGCATGACTGTATTACAATATTAACGAGATAAATAAGTTGTGAACGATGTTAGGTTTCCAAATATACCAGGAAATTCCTTCCTTTTATTATTTTTTATTTATTCCTTTTAAACTTTTATTTATGGAAAGTTGAAAATTGTTCAAGGATTGGGAGAGGAGGGGGGATTTTTTCAGTTCGGAAATATTTCTATTGTAAGAATGCGATTTACAAACTTAAAAAATTTACATGAAAAAAGTTTAACTACTTTTACACATTCCCCTGAAAATTGGTAAGAAATAAATTAGATCACTGAAAATGTTGGTGTAAGATAACACATTTATCACATTTTGGAAATCAGAATAGTTTCTCTTTTTAAAAACGGTAAAATTATGAAGAATTTATCTTTGGAGGAAAAAAAAAAAATAGCAAAATTAACATTTATTCTGAATTTCGATTCTAATTTAACAAATATGTAATAATATCACTGTTAATCGAAAGAAAATGTTTCCATTATTAAAATTTAGTGAAGAAAAAATGTGTGCAAATTGCAAGATAAAATTTGTAATACAAAGTACACTAAATTTTTAAATAGTTTCAAATTAATGTGATGTATAGAATTTTAATGTGAGGAATAAGTGTAATGTTTATACAATTATTTATGTATAGCTTAATGCATTTTGAGTTTTATTTTGCTGATTTTACATTTTACTTTTATTTGCATTCTAGTGTGTGTTGACAGAGTATGCTTCTTATGGTCGATCAATGGCTATTGTTCTTATTTATGATACATTAGGTCCCAAGGAACTTTAATTGTGAATGAGGGTAATTTTTTTTATATAATTATCTTTGCTGATACAATGTTTACATATATTATATGTATTACATATGTTTATATTTCTATTTTCAGTAAGTTTCTGTTCTGTTTCAATAGAACACTAAACATTCTGTACGCAGGGATTAATTTCTAAAGGAAAAGTACTGAAGCTCTCAATATTCCACATTAATAACATCCATAGTATATCCCCTGTCCCGTCTGCTCCACCCTCAGTTATATTTTCATGTATTATTTTCAAAATTTAAAGCAATTTCGTCTTTAGCAAAATAAATCCATTAATATATTTTGAATATATCTATAAAATCTAATAAATGAACTAAGCGAAAACATTAAAATCAGCAGTGGGGGATTTTCAGAAAATCCTACTTTCAAAGGATTTCTTTGTATCAACTAGCAAAACATAATACATAGTGCGGTTCTGGTGCGCTTCGGTGTATTTATAAGCACTAGTGGATTCTGACTAATATTTAAATATTCACTAAAAATAAAGAAGAGTGTAAGGTCAGATAACACCTATCCCCAATATCTACAGTCACACTGCTTACCATCAAATTAAAAATAACTATCTGCATGATGAAGGCTAAAATAATTACAACCAGGGTTCTCACCATTGTGCCAAATCACGAGAAAATTCTTCATTTGGCGAGTAAACCAACAATCAAATTCGCCAAATTGCGAGTGCTCAGTTTGTGTGTGTGGTGTGCCAATACAGTCGAGATTCTTAGGCACATTGCTGAACGATTGATGTCGCTTTACATGTTCAATCGCACTGGACCATTTACATTGCTCTATTTACAGAGATACTGACTCAACACTTATTTAGTTTAACAACAGGCAAAGACACAGAAAGGATTATGCGATAGGTATTTCTCTATTGTCAGTTAATCACTATCTGTACTCCAGCATCGCGTCAGTAAAAACGCATGCAAAATTACTCGTGCTAAGCACCAAACAGAGAAATTTTTTGTTGGAATGCAGTGTAGAAATTAGCCATTTACCATACTATTTATTAAATGTATGCAAAGTATCATTGGGCAGTCAAATTTCTTCAATCGGTAAGAGTAGAAATCTCATAGGCATTTTTAGTGTATATTTTCACAACAGTAAATCAGAGATTGCTGTATTTAACTTTTATTTAGTCAGCTAAAAGAATGTCTGAAACATTTACACATTTAGGAGACATTTAAAATGTATTTATTTTTAATAGTTTCTGTAGCGAATACTCTAATTTCTATTATATAAGCAATTACAAAAACTTAGGTTATTTTAGAACATATTAAAAAAAGGGGATACAATAAAGGGTTAACGATAGATTTTTCAGTGTTTCAAGCCAAATCTATTTTGCTAACATTTCTGTTCATTTGGCTCCTGTTTTTATTTCTTATTCACCAAATTACTAATGTTGGTCAAAAGGCAGCAAGAACACTGATTATAACATCTTCTGAAAAAAAAAAAAAAAAAAAGTTTATTAAACTTGTAGTGTATATTGAAAATAAACATCCTCTAGGAAAAACATCATCACAGGCACATTAATCCGATTTGCAGTAACTTAAACTTCATTAATTCCACAAAAACACTGCATTTATACTTTATTCTATATAAGACTAAAAACAAGTAGACACCTGCTACTAAATTATAACACCCCCAAAAATAGAGCTTATTTGCCAATGCTACTCACATGTTGAACTGATTTGTGAAAGTACAACTTCCCAAAAATATACTTCAAACACGTTCTGAGGTTTGGATGGAAAAAAACAACAACTTTTAAATCGAATAATTTAATATTAAGATATTAATGGTCAAAGACACATGGGTATGGCATACCCATGTGCTCCTGAATCAGGAAGCTGTGATAGTACTTCTCTTGAGGGTTAATTACTATATAATCAGAAAGTTCTTAGAATTTTAGAATTGAAAAAAAAGAAGTAGTAAATTAGATAATGTATTTTTATTTTCCTTAATCTTTTTCTGAAATTCCTTCATATATGTGTGATGGCACCATCTATGATCATTAATTGAGAATAAAAAGGAATAAACATTCGGATGTTTGTATTACAGAAGTTTCCAAATTAGAGATGACCAGGTTAAAGATGTTATATTGTATTATTATGTAGATTCTCTTATGTATCTGCAGACATTAAGAAAGATTATGATAGAATGGCTACTTCACTCATGTGAAAATAGCCGCTTACTAATATTAATCCTATGGGAGAATACTTTTAAAATATCTCGTTTACATTTCAATGTTTCTAATTTTTTTTCAACATATGCATTTTAACATTTGTATAAAATACCTTTCACTTTCAAAAATATCTGTTATTAAAAAAAAAAAACAGTCTAAAAAAATTACAATACATTATGCAGAGAAATAATTAAAAATACATAAAAAAATCACATTTTGGAGAGGATGAAGAATGGTTAATTTACAAATCTCTAATGCAAATCCTATTTTCCGTAAGCATAAAAACAAACAATCATTCTGCTCCCCCCCCCCTCTTTTCATCATGGTATACTTACGACTGTCCATTACAATTTTGTAAGAAGCAGCTTTAAAAAAAAATGTTTAACAACTTAATAACTGTATCAAGCTTCATTCCCATTTATCTGCAGTGACGCCTAAATGACCTATTCTTAAAATTTTCTCAAACATTTGGGTCTTCTCATACTCCAACACGGTACGATACAAAATTTAGTTAAAATCATTAGAGCCATTTTTAAATAACATTCGCATATACACACATACAAATATTTGCTTATATTGTAACATAAGCGCAGGAAAGACTGGGCATATCTCGGTCAAAATTAGCCTACAGTTCAACTCGATAAAACAATAAATTGTCGGTAGATTAACAGTCATATATCGGTACCAAATTTGGCGACATTGTTTCATTTGATTCCAAGCACACATATTGACATTGGTAATTTTGAAAATCAATTTTCCTGCCAAGTCTGCTAAAATGTTGCCAGCTTTGCGACTTCGTTTGTTGCCAACTCTTCAACAACTAAATAACTGTTTGAATATTCATTCCCATTAAAATACAATGACTCACAGTGACACTAAAATGACTCACTCATCGAATTTTCTCAAGCATGTGATCTATCCCAATGATCTTCTTGTATCTTAAAATGGCAGAATACAAAATTGAGTCAAGATTATCAGAGACGTTTTACAGATAAAATTTGCAAGCACACAAGATTTGGTCGTATTATATTATAAGGTGATAGAAGATAATATTGCCGCGCTGCAAAAATTTCTGCATTGGATGATACAGAACACAAACAAGAAGCAAAAAAAAAAAAAGGGGGGGGGTCTTAGAAACAAAGTGCACATCTGATTAGCCTATACAACCATTATTTATGAATTGACTAAACTTGCCAAATAAATATACATTAATTATTTATATATTTTTAGAAAAAAACTTAATTCATGATGGGTGCAAAGAATACATGATAATGAAATACTTTTCATTTAAATCCTTGGGAAAATTTTTAAGAGGAAAATTTAACAAATGATTAAGGGTATTTTTTGTTTTTTGAACAAAAAAATATTTTTTGTACACTTCTCATATTTTTTCAAAAGTTATACTTCAATAAAGCCTTTCCTGTCGCATACGATATTGAGATAGAATTGATCTTTTTAGGTCAGAATAATATATAATTTTTGGGGAAAATAATTCAGATTAGTTTCTTATTTTAGGGTGAAATTACTTTAGTGAAAATAAAAAATTAAAATTAACTACCAAAAAAGTTTTACATAAAGGTTTACAGAGATCTAACGAATAGGTCTGAAGTTATTTGCTTATTATGAAAGTGACAACTGTGGAAGAATTTTACAATTTTTTATTTTATTACAGAATGCTAAAACATATGTGATAATAGTAAATTCAACAACATTAACAGATTTCATACTAAATTTTGACTATAAAATTGTAGGAGTTGTTCAGGAGGTGTCTATTTAGTATGAGACAAATAATGCTTTCTTAGATTACTATTCTGAGAAAATCCTTTGGAACATATTTCACAAACAAAAGGTTTTCCTGTTGCAGTATGAGTGAAGAGATGTCTTCTTAGATTACTAGTCTGAGAAAATCCTTTAAAACACATTTCACAAACAAAGGGTTTTTCTTTTGTGTGTGTCAAAAGATGTTTTCTTAGATTACCATTCTGAGAAAATGTTTTGGAACATACTCCACAAACAAAAGGTTTTTCCTTTGTATGAATGTTTCTCAGATGGCTTCTTAGATTGCTATTCTGAGTAAACCCTTTGGAACATATTTCACAAACGAAGGGTTTCTCTCCAGTATGAGTCAAGAGGTGGTTTCTTAGATTAATATTCTGAGAAAATCCTATGGAACATATTTTACATACAAAGGGTTTCTCTCCAGTATGAGTCGAGAGATGGATTCTTAGATTACTCTTATCAGAAAATTCTTTAAAACATATTTCACAAACAAAAGATTTTTCACCTTTATGAATCAATAGATGGCTTCTTAGATTACTATTTTTAGAAAATCCTTTAATATGTCTTTCCAAAACAAAAGGTTTTTCACCTGTATGGATTAAAAAATGGTTTCTCAAAGTAGTGTTATCATTAAATCCTTTGTAACATATTTCACAAACAAAGAGTTTTTCATCTGTATGAATATTTTTTAGATGTTTTCTTAAATAACTGTTTCTAGAAAATGTTTTAGAACATATTTCACAAACAAAGGGCTTTTGACCTGAATGAATCAAGGTATGCCTTTTTAGAAGACGATTCTGAGAAAATGCTTTGGAGCATATTTCACAAATAAAGGTTTTTTCACTTGTATGTGTCAATAGATGTCTTCTTAGATATTTATTCTTAGAAAATGTTTTGGAACATACTTCACAAATAAAAGGTTTTTCTCCTGTACCAGTGAAGGTATTTTTTCCTTTATCACCATTTTGAGGAACAAAGTGATGTTCTTTAGAGGAAGAATTTTCTTCTGTAGACATTTTCTTAAGTGAAAAAATTTTGCTTTGGATGATACCAGAATCTTCTTTGAAGTATCACTCTGGAGTGATTTTTGCTATTTTCTTTCAAAGAAATATCTTAGTGAACTTTAGAGTAAAAATTTTATCTACCTTTGAATCTAAAAACAGAAAGCAAAATAATAAACAACACATTTTTTTTAAAATGGCACTAAATTTTAATTCTCAATTAAATTGCAGATTTGACAATTTTCATTTCCTTAAAAAGTACAAAAATCATACATTAAAATATCACATTATATAAAAAATGGTAATGGTAAAAAAAATGGGGAATAATGTTGTGCACCTTTTTTGTCTATAAGAAGTACATGCAAGGGGCAAAAGCAAGAAGACCATATTACTGTTGAACACATTATGTAACAAAAAGCTATTAATAAATACTTTTAAGAAGTAAGTATTTCTTAGTGTTATTTCATATATCACAGTGATATTTTATTAACTTTCCATTTATAAAGTATGCAAATAATGAATGCAATAACACTGCAAATATATAAAAACAAAAACAAAGAAAAATATTAAATAAAATAATAAAAACAAAAATAAAAATAGACACCGATATCACTATCATTTGGGGAAGTAGAAATTCGAGTAATGATAACGCATGATATCATATAGCTCTGTGAGATCCAAAACATTTTCACTGTTAAATATTACACTTTTCTGGTTATTAACTGTATACTGACCCTAAAAAAATAATTTAAAAATATTTCCTCCAGTCCTAAAGCGTTTGGCTGCAGAAACGTGTGGGATGAGCTGTTTCTGTGAAAGCCACACCCTGCACAATCGTACGGGTTTGGCTTTTCATGTGAAATCTTTATTTGGAAGATTTATACGTTTTCTGGCTCTAAGTGGATAGAAGAGACAAACTGAAAAAAATAAAATTGTTACAAATAAGGTAATTATTGATGTATTATTTTTTTATTTTATGGACTGGTTATTATTTTACAATGGAAATCTTTAAAACATGTGTTTGTTTTTGTTATGCACAAATAAACATTGCAATTTTCACAATGTGTTTTGTAACTGCTTTCGCAGTTTTCAAACCTGCACTTGTTTGTTTTATTGAACACATACATCAGACTTGTGTGCTTGACACCAGGGCCCGCAACCTGCACTTGCGAGGCCTTGAAAACATAGGAAATGGTTGTACAAATCATATCTTTTTTTACAGGCGGGTTATAATATATAGATCTTTTCATGGGAGGAATCAGGACATCCTCGTCTTCATTTTCGCTTACTATACATCTGTAAGCAGATGGAGATCATACAAGAACTTGAGCCACTTCTAACTTAAATTTTAAGAGATCAATTTGATTTTATGGGGAAATTTTATTAAATATTGTATCACATTTGTACTGAAACCAAGAATTACCGCTAAATCATTGAAATGTAAAATGACCTTCCAAGTCCATTTTCTTGTCTTGAACTATGTTCTGTTAATACTCCACCTGCTGATCACAAACATCTACTTTCCATTTTATCTTGATTAGCTTTTCCAAAACCATTAATGTGATTTGCTAAAATAGTGCCAGTTGCAAAAATATTCAACTCATTTAATTTTTCTAACAATAGTAATGTTGTAAAATATCTGTCGAAATACACAAAACTTTTGTGGGGCAAAGTTTCTGCTAATCTAAGTATGACAAGTACAAGTCCGAGTTCAGGATGAAACAATGGAGTTGATTGTCCATGATAAACCTCAAAATCGAGTAGTAAGCCAGTTGATGTACATAGGACAAAGTTTTCCAGTCCAATAGGCCTAAGTTTGTTTTTCACAAATTGTCTGACTGAACAACGAGCTGTAAATGTGATCATTAGCTCATCTAGAGAGCATGACACATGATCCCATAGAAAACTTAAACATACCTTTTTGAAGACATCCAGAATGGACTGAACCTTCCACAATTTATTTTCATTTAAGTTTGCAGGTGGTTTATTACTAGGTTAAGCAAAAAGTTCTGGGAAATTGCTGAAAGTTGCGTTGTTATGCGCAAGTTAACAACAAAAGCAACAAGGACTATTCTTCAAAGTAGAGACCACAATAGTCTATGACATTCTGCCGTCGTTCTACCAGATTCTGGTTGTTGGAAGTACCATGGTGGCTCCGTAATATCGAAAATCTCTTGACATGCTTCTTCAACTTCATTAAAGGTTTCAAATCGACAGCCCTTAAAAAAGTGTTGCATTGATCGAAAGAAGCCATAATCGGATAGATAGATGGCCATCACGGCCTGATATAGATATACCATTAGTACTCCTATTTACGATACAAATTCTGGTTATAGATCTGGTTATATATGACTATTAGATTAAAAATTTCCCAGAACTTTTTGCTCAACCTGATAATCTCCACAACATGGAAAGCACACCTCAACTCCAAAAATCTGCTTTGCGAAATTAAATCAGTTACTGGTGGATACTTATTTTCTGTTTGCCAATACATTCATAGCCGTGGAAATGTTACACATCCCATAATCAAACTGGAAGCAAAAAATGATTTTAATTCCAATCCATTAGTTTTCAGGGAATTCCCCATTTTAAAGACAGAGTATTGATTAATAAAGAAATCAGCGTTTTCAAAAAATGATTTGGGAAGAATTGGCTGAAATACTGCAGTGGAGCCCTTACAGGCTCTAAAGCCTGGAAAAGAAGGGAAAAATTTAATATTGGTGATGTACTTATTGACTTCAAAAAATTCATATCTTAGTTAACTTAAAAATGTTTGCCATATTTTTAAAGCGTTTTGTATGATATCGATTTTATTTTTTCTATAAGTTCATAACTTTATTAAATTAAAATTTAAGAAACTAAAAACATACCTGCAACTGCATGAAATCAAAAGGTCAGGATGAGGTACAGAAATGGAATTCTTAACATTCCACTTGTATTTTTTTTTCTTTTTTCATTCTCTTAGCATTTGCCGAATCTGGCTTGGAGGTAGAACTTTGGGGGATCAGTTCAGAGGACTTTGATGAGAAAGAATGACCCAAAATTGTCATTTCTTTAGAAATATTTATGTTTTTTTTCTTCATCGAACTTATCTGAACTTGACTGTCCTTTTAATAAATCAGCTTCAAATGTATTTTTCTGCAACCTCGTCATCATCCAAGAGATCAATGAATTCAGAGTCCGATTTATTCATCAATTGTAACACTGGCACAGCGAAGGGGGGTTTTGGGGGTTAAAACCCCTCCCGGAGCTAAAATAATTAGTATGATTGCCGCTTATATGAATCACTAGTTGGGCAAATTAGACGGTTTAATGAATCAAAACCAAAGTTAATATTACAATTTTTTGGCTTATTCAGAATTCGCAGCTTTGTTGAATAAAATTCTACTTATTAGTGATTCTGTTCCACATTTTCCGAAAATTAAACAAAATCTGTCATCAATCCAATAATTCGGACATAAAAAAATATCGCGAATTTTGACAAATGGTGCCGAAAAAGATAAATTTTGTCAATCTTTTGCAGAAAAATCGTGAAATTCGTCAAAGGATAGTGGGAGAAACGCAAATTTCGTCAAAGAATCGCAGAAAAAACGGAAAAAATCATCCAAGAATCATGGAAAAAACGCAAATTTCGTCAAAGAAATGCGGAAAAACTCAAATTCTGTAGAAAAATCGCAAAAACCCCCCACAAATTTCGTCAAAAGATCGTGAAAAACCACTTATTTCGTCAAAAGATCGTGAAAAAAAACCCACAAAATTTTGTCATAAGATGGCGAAAATAACATAAATTTCGTCAAAAGATTGCTAAAATAACAGCAAATTTCGTCAAAAGATCGCGAAAAAAACACAAATTTTGTCAAAAGATCGCGAAAAAAGTGAACATTTCTTTAAGAAATCGCGAAAAAACGCGAATTTCTTCAAAAGGCCGCTGAAGAAACGCATAGTTAGTGCCGAGAGTTGATTTCCCCTTCCCCTTCTTTGTTGTAACTTTTCAGAAAATTTTCTCTGAATTTCAGAATTCTTTTTTTACTCAGAATCATCCCTGATTCTACTCAACAAAAGTGATTCAAATAAACGGCGAATATTGTATTTAAAACTGTGAAAACGTACATTACATGCATCAGTTTTCTGAAAACTAGTCCTTTGTTTTGAAAAAGGGCAGTGTCAAATTTTCGAGACATCTTAGGCTAAAGGAGTGGTCATTTCCTGCCACACAAAAACTTTGAGTTTGACTATTATACACTGGACAACAGTTTTTTTAAGGCTGTTCTCAAATCGAAAAAGGTAACTTTCTGACATAAGTTTTAATTTATTTTTGTTCAAAAATGCAGGAAACTAGCTGGTGTTGTTGTTCAAAAACTATGTCATTGAGCTGTTATTTTTTCATTTTTTTTTTTTTTTTTTTTTTTTGCAAACGCAATATATCTTTCACAAAATAATGTCAAAGAGGGCGCTTTGAACTGAATTTCTGTGCAAAGGAAGGAAGAGTACTCAAGAGCGGACGAAAAACGTGTTTGTCACGTGATCAAAATTGCTTATAACTCAATAGGTAATTTATTGATCAAAAAAATAGAGAAAACAGTTCAATTTCAAATTGCTTCCATGGCCAGGCTTTCCAATTTTATACCTTTCTGTTAAAAAATGTATTTGTAAATGTGTCAAAACGTTTTGCGCTTGTTGAGCAGAGCAGTTAAGAACAGCCTTAATTGCATTTCTGTTTATGCTCCACGTTCAAAACGATAATGGAGCACCTGGAATTTAAATTCCAGAGAAAAACATAAAGGACATGCTTTCTAGATTTCTCAGAGTTTCAAACGCCCTTTTTGAGTTTTTGTTCTTAGTTATCTCCGAGACCACGTTATATGCATAAAAACTTTGAAAAAGTAAGAAATACAAAAACAGTACTATAAAGATATTAACAAAAAAAGCTGTTTTTTATTGTTATTTTACAGATTATTGCAATCAGTGAGTCTTTTGAACCATTTGTTTCAGGGTTCGGGTACATAAATTTAAAGATTGTTGTTTATTAGTTGGTAATGTAACTTGAAATTTTCCCCAGGTCTTGTTCTCAGAGAGATACTGTAGGAAAGAATCACTGATTGCAATTGCATTGACGTATAGATACAGGACTGTGAGCAGGATTTTCTATAGACAGACATTAAATATGAAACCTTTTCTTAGAATTAATAAAAATGACTATCTATATCTTACACACAATCTTAATCCATTTATCTAGTGAAAAAAGTAACATACTAGCAAAACCCTCGGCTTTGCTCACGTATAATTGAAATATGCCTAAATAGTGGTATTTGTGGGCCTATTTTTACTACCCGAAATTATACTGCTATAATTCAAAAGTTACTAACTAAGCCACAGTTTGACTAAACTTCATTATTACACAACATTAGGCGAAAATGTGACTGAATTTAATGAGATGAATTAAAACTAATCCTAAATAAATGATAATTTAAAATGTAGTTTGAAGCTTTTACGCTCATTTCAGTTTTCATTTGAAGTTTTGAATTTTTTAGAAACCATTCTTAGCAAGCATTTACATCTTAAAAGAAACCATCATGATATATATTCCAAGATTCAAGTCTAACGGTTTATTAGCCCCCAACATAAAATATAGCTTATGTTGGAAGAGGAACTGTCACCATCAATTTGCCAATAATTTTTGAAATCGGTTTTGTATTTCATGATATCCCATAAAAATCGCCATTAAAAAAGTTTTTAGAATTCTTTCGCTCAATTTAGCCTTTTAAAGGTTGAATATTTTAGAAATTGTTCTTAGAGAGCATTTACATGTTATAAATATCTACTATGCCAAATTTTAACTTTCTATCTTAAACAAATCCATAAAAATCAAAATTCAAATTATTTTTCTGTCATTTCACGCTTTTAAATTTCGATTTTCTTAAAAACTATTATTACAGAGCATTTACATCTTATAAGTAACTACCATGCCAAATTTATAGTTTCTAGCCCTTCAGTATAGCAAAAATCGCAATTTTAGAGCATTTTTTGCTCCTGCAACCCCCTGGTGGCAGTGGCACCAACCTAAAATATAGCCTATATTCGAACTGGGACTGTTACCATCAATTTGCAATCATTACTTTTGAAATCGGTTTGGTATTTCCTGAGATTTCATAGAAATCGTAATTTAGAATATTTTTAGAATGATTTTTGCTCATTTCACCCTTTTAAATTTGTAATTTTAGAAACTGGCCGTAAAGATCATTTACATTTTATTTGTACCAACCACGCCAAATTTCAAGTTTCTATCTTTAACAATTCCATAGAAATCGTAATTTAGAAAGCTTTCAGAACTCTTTTCATGCATTTTTAACCCTTTTAAATTTTGTTTTTTACGAACAGTTCTTAGAGAGCATTTACATCGGAACAGATGTCATATTCGCCCCATATTGGCGCGATTTTTTTCGGTTGCCAATTTGGCGAAAACATCAACAGCATAAACAACATAATCCGGGTTACCACATCAAGCCCTTTAGCGCAAGTTAAGTACCCGTTGCCTATATGATATTGGCGACAGAAAAAAATCGCGCCAATATGGGGCGAATATGACATCTGTACCTTTACATCTTATAAGTAATTACAATGCCAAATTTCAAGATTTTACAACCTTCAGTAACACAAATATTGCATTTTTAGAACATGACTTGCCGCTATACCCCTTGGGGGTAGTGTCACCGGCATAAAATATAGCCTATGTTGAAACAAGGACTGTCACCATCAATTTGCCACCATTACTTTTGAAATTGGTTCGATAGGTCCAGAAATTACTCCCTACAAACTAACAAACAAATGTTGTTTCTTTATAATATTAGTATAGATAAGACTTCAAGTGGAACCCAGATATTTTTTGAGATCTGTAACGATAATGAAGATAATTTAACGAAATTTTCAATAAATTTACATTGCCTTCCCTTTATGCGAAATTCAATGTCACTTAAAGTGCTAGTAGTGCACAGTAATTCAGTCAACTATGCCATACTGAATATGTTAACTACATTCCAAAATATAAATATTCCAAAATAATTATAAATTCCTGCAATTATCTTGATTTTATTACATTGATACAAAGCAAGGTAAGTCTATTGAAAATTTTGCTGAAATTGCTTCATTATTAACCCTTTCAGGGGCTAAGCATTTTCATTCCTAAATAGTTGAAATAAATGAATGACACTGGAATTTATAAACAAATTTACTTTTAAATATGAAAGAGCTACATTTCACATATATAATAAACCTGAAATTTTGTCATTAAAATTCTGGTGCCATTGTAGCATTTGGAAATTAAAATTATGTGGTTTTATCATAGACTTCTAATATAACTGGACGCAGAAATGGCAACCTTTTCTTGAGGCACATCTTCCCACCATCACGTGATGGTGGGGAGAATGCGCGCCAAACCGGTTTTTTCACGCATCCCACCAAGACCTATTTCGTCTGCATTCGTTTTGAAGCGTTTCTTTTATCACGAGAATGAAAACAAAAAATTGCCAAGAAAGGGATCACCGCCAAAAAAAACGACACCCTTTTGGCGATGAGATCTCGGACATGAGTGCATCAGGGTTCGATGGAGAGAACAATGGGATTCGCTCTCTAGTCAATTCCTCCTCTAAGGGTTTTATAAACATACCACCACCCCTCTAAGGGTTAAACGAGAATTTGGAATTGTCTTGGAGTGAAACCCTGTGTATTTTTGGCTGAAAAATTGGATTGCAACCACCAGATATTTTCAGATGAACCACCCGATGGTTTTCCATACAACATATGTTTGTTGTACTGTGTTATTTCATCTTTTAAAATTTGTCTATGATTTTTTTTTAACATAAATCTAACATAGTTTTGTGTTATTTCATTGATTCATTTTAAATTTTGTAACTCTAATATTGTAAACGCTGTTTAAATGTATCATAACCAGAGTATCTGATTCTAATATATGGGGGAAAAAGTGTTATGATTTCATTCCTTAAATATACTGATGTGATTAGCCGTCGATTCAATTAATCTGTGGCCTTCATTATCAACAACTCAAAATCCCCCCTAGAGCCGAATTCTGGTTGCGTCACTGATTGAAATATTTCTTCTTGTGTGAGAATTCTTTTCCATTTAGACAACTGAAAAATTATTTTATTTTGCTTTGTTAAAGTTAACAAAGCATTTCATAAAAAATAATAAAATGTATTAGAAATTTTTATTAATTAAAAAGAAAAAAAGTAAAAATTGAAATAAAAAATAAAATGAGATTCATCCATGGTAACACCCAAGAAAATAATGTGGCATTGATTATATAACAGCATACTTCATTTTTATTCTGGCTGTCATAAAAATTGTTGAAACAGAAAACAAAATGAATATTGAGAACACTTACCTTTACAGTAGCACTGACTGATGAACGCCCAAGTCTCACGATCGTATGGGTAACGAATTCTTGAGTCCTATGAGCAACATAAATAATGTATAATTAATGTTTTTTATTATATTACACTTATTTAGACATTAAAATTAAAATATTTATCGAAGCAATTAAAAATATATTGATAATTACATTTTTACGATAGATAAAATCATGAGCTACATCCGTTGTATTTAAAAAAAAAACTATTCATGCCAGCTGAAAGTAAAACATGCACTACAACAGCCATCTGTAGATAAAAAATAATATTTTGCTCTTTCTGCAAACCAGGACGATTCTTTGATTCAGGTTTTTATTAGCTACAACTGTTTCAGAAGCAAACTTTTAAATAACTCCTAACCCACATGATCATGCGGGTTGGGTAAAGGAGTCGAAAGTTGCCGAAATGTTGGTAACATTATATATGTACAGTTTCATATCCTTTGAACTTACTGAAAGCACAGATGCATCCTATATTAGGATGACAAAGCGTCGCCTCTTTGAAAGATTGAAAGAACGTAAGAGTGATTTAAATATACAATAAACTTTCAACTGCATCATCAAGAATTTTCCTTAAAGAGAGAATTTAGTTTACTAATATTGACAATGACAAGATTCTTTCAAAACAAGACCATCCATGTAAAGCAATTTGAGATATTTGTTTAAGAAGTCAAAGGAATATGTAACCACACTATTTCATTTTCTATTCCAGAAGTTTGAGTCAGTATTTTGAAACGACTTTGATTTTTTTTGCATCATATTCCCAGTAATGCTGTTTTAATTTATTATTGGGTAAGAGATAACAACACTGAGTTTATTTTGAATGTTGTCCTGAAATTTTTGTTATACTTCTTGATCCCTTTCAGTTTGAATATAACTTCGGTAATGAAACATGTAAATAAGTTCTGCCATTTTGTATTTAAGAAAATTAACTCCTGATAATAGTTTTAAAGATAAATCGAAACGTCATGAGTAATTTTTAATTTTCTGACTTTAATTCTTAGATCTTTGTTTAAAATCTCAGAATGAAGTGTGCGTTGGAAAGCAACTTATTGTTTTTTTTTTTCACATGCAATATCTTAAATCAGGTTACAGTTGAAAATGAGACAAGAAGTGGGTTGAATTATTCAGATCCGTGTTAAGACATAAAATCTCCGATAATATTATTTTTAAGACTATACAGATCTGGAAGCCACCACAGTTGTCTTACATATTAAACACCTTGCCCTGCCCAACCCCGATGGTTGATGTTAAACAACGTGCAGTCATTATCAAACACCAAAGTGTAGAGTTTTAAGCTGACGAGTAACGAAAGATACTACCCTACCTTAACATTTTCTTTTTTAGTAAAGAGGTTGGGTACAATAAATTTATATTTTAAAGTTATCTGACATTAGATACAAGACAAGACACCAATGAAAGAATGAATCGTGAATTACATCATGATTCTTTCAAAATGTTTCATGTATTCCGTGTAAACGAATTACTAATAATATTTATTAATTAATTGCAGCAATGGCGATATGACTGATACCTCCCCCCCCCCACCTCCCCTGGTTGTATTACTGGTTACCAGACAGCCATTAAAAGAAACAAGCTTTATCAATGAATCAAAGCTGTATTTTCCTGAGTTATTCCAAAATCAAATTGCATCCAATTTTTAACACGAAAGCATATTTAAGTGCTAGATTCGCAAATTTTGAAATTTGCTTTCCATTTCTCTTTTATAAATAAATATTTTGTTTTGTTAATTAAAAATTAGTTGAACATTTCTATTGCAAGAGATTTATTGATTGATTCAATGTTCATGAATGATTTCTGTTTTCGTGATTCATTCTTTGTGTTGGCGTCTTTGATAAAACGGACAAAGTGAGTGTACTTTGTGTAATAATATATGACCCAACTACTACTTCAACTTCTGCTGTAATTGTAACTGTTGTTGTTCGAATGTTTACTAGTTAGTTTTCTAGACGTTAATATAAAAGGCCTGTGTGGCATATCCTTTATCTGCTTAACTTAATATAAATAAAAGTAGTTAGTATACGATTATGCTTATTTATTTATTAAAGTAAAGAGCACCACGCAATATGACATGGTGGCAGCTGCATTTGGCATCGTAAAGGTCAGATAATTTTATACTTATATTTAAGAGCAATTGATTGTATGCGCTTTTGAGAATAATTTTTGTATCCGTTATAATGGATTTAAAGGCACCTTCAAATATGAGTTTAAATGGCAATTTGGCCGAGAATTGGAATAAATTTAAGCAAAGATTTATGCTTTATTTAAAAGCTTCTGAGAAAATAGCTAAGCCTGACAAGCTTAAAGTAGCACTATTACTGGGAATAATGGGTGAAGAATGCATTGATATATTTAATAGTTTTAAACTTAGTGATGACAATGCAAATAATTTTGAAACTGTTATAAATTCTTTTGACCAGTATTTTCAACCGAAAACGAATACTGTTATTGCGCGCTATAAATTTTTTAACTGTAGACAAAAAGAAGGTGAATCTGTTGATTCGTTTGTTACAAATTTGAAAAATTTGTCTAAAGATTGTTCTTTTGAGGATCAAGAAGATAGTTTAATCCGAGATTTGTTAATTATTGGTGTTAAAGATTCCGCTATGAAAGAAAAGTTGCTAATGGAAACTGAGTTAACCCTTGCAAAGGCAATAGAATATTGTAGGGCTAAGGAGTCCAGTGGTAAGCAAATGGAAATAATGAATAAAAATAATTGTTCAACCACCGTAAATGCTGTTCGTGCAAACAAAAACGAAATGCATAGGAAAATATACAATAAGGAAAAACGTAATTATGTTAACCAGAAAGTTAATAAAAGTTGTTCTAAATGTAAAACTGTTCATGATTATGGAAAATGTCCTGCATTTGGTAAAAAGTGTTATTATTGTAACGGATTAAATCATTTCTCGGTTGGCTGTAAAAATAAAAGGAAAAGAATAAATAAAAAAGTACATGAAATTTCTAATAATGATAATTTTTACCCATCGAGTGATGACGGTTCTGTTAAATTGGATTCAGTTAAGTGCCAGGTTAATTCTTTAAAATCTGAATGGAGAGAAATTGTTCTTATAAATAATTCAGAAGTGTCTCTTAAAATAGATACCGGAGCTGAAGTCAATGTTTTGCCACTTAATATTTTTAATGATGTGAGAAATAATGAAGTTGTTAGTGAAACGAAAAGAAAGTTGATGTCTTATACAGGACACAGTTTAAACGTAATCGGGTTTAGTAAGTTAAAATGTAAAGTTAAAAATAAATCTGAATTTCTAGATTTTTACATTATTGATCAAAAATCGAGTGCTTTATTAGGAATTGAAGCTTGTGAAAAGTTGGGATTTGTAAATAGAAACATCAGTGTTGACTCTGTACATGCTAGAAATTTTATAGAAAAATTTAAAGATGTATTTACAGGCAAAATGGGAAAATTACCATACACGTACAAGATAAAATTAGATGCCAATGCTGAACCTAAAATATCAGCCTCTAGAGTTATTCCACATGCCTTAAAATTGAAAGTAAAACACGAGATAGATAAAATGGTTGATCAAGGTATATTAGAAAAAGTTGTAAAACCAACTGATTGGGTGCATCCTATAGTTATAGTACAGAAGCCTAATAATCGTGTAAGACTCTGTATAGATCCACGTATGCTAAATAAATATGTAAAGCGAGAACATTATCCAATTCCAACCCAACAGAGCTTATTTTCTCAAATTGAAGGAGAATTTTTCACAGTACTTGATGCATCGTCAGCTTTTCTGCAAATACCGCTCGATCAAGAAAGTTCAGATTTATGTACAATTGCCACTCCGTTTGGAAGATACAAATTCTGTCGTCTGCCTTATGGATTGACGAGTTCCCCTGAAGTGTACCAGAAAACAATAGATAATATTTTTGGAGATTTAGATGGAACTTTAGTTTACATTGATGACATTTTAGTATTTGGCAAGACAGAAGCAGAACATGATAGAAGACTTGAAACAGTTCTGAAAAGAGCTCGAGAGTCTGGTTTGAAATTGTCTTTGGAAAAAAGTCAAATTAAAAGAAGTTCTGTAAAATATTTGGGTTATAATTTAACTGGAAAAGGAATTTCAGTAAATGATGATAAAATTAAAGCAATTGTAGATTTCAAAGCCCCTACTAATAAACAAGAGCTACAGAGATTTTTAGGCATGATTACCTATTTAGGGAAGTTTATTAAAAATTTATCAGATAAAAGAGGAATTTTGAGAAAACTCTTAAGTAAGAAAAATGAATTTATTTGGACGGCTAATGAGCAAGAAGCTTTTGAAAATTTGAAGAAGTTGGTAGCTAATTCACCTATTCTGGCTTATTATAATCCAAATTTGAAATCAGTTGTTTCTGTTGATGCTAGCCAGTATGGATTAGGTGCAGTATTACTTCAAGAAGAACATCCAATTGCCTATGCTTCATGTGCTCTAAACGATACCCAGCAAAAATATAGTCAAATCGAGAAAGAACTATTAGCTGTTGTCAACGGATGTAGAAAATTTCATTACTATGTGTATGCTACTGATTTTATCGTAGAAACCGATCATAAACCTCTCCTCGGTTTACTGCATAAACCAATTGAAAATTTGTCTCCAAGATTACAGAGAATGGCAATTGAATTATTTAAATATAGATTTAAACTTGTGCATGTTCCAGGGAAAAAGCTTTACGTAGCAGATGCCCTCTCCAGAAATCCCACTACCATGAGTGTAGATACAAGTTTTTTGGAAGATGGAGCTGCTATTGTACATACAATTCTATCGACCACTGAAGAACGCACAAAAGAAATACAGAAGGCAACACTAGAAGATGAAGATCTTTCGAAGTTAAAGTTGCTAATTAAGAATGGTTGGCCACAACAGTGTAGTCAATTGCCTGAAAAATTAAAACCTTATTGGAATAAGAAAGAAGAGTTGAATTGTTTTAATGACTTAATTTTTATCGGAAATAGATTAGTAGTACCTAAAACAATGCAAACTTATGTGTTATCGAAACTGCACCAAGTACATCAAGGTATCACTGCTTGTCAAGAAAAAGCCAAGACAGCTTTATATTGGCCCAATATGATGGAAGACATCAAGAATTATGTTGAAATGTGTCACATTTGCCAGCAGCATCAGCGTGCTAATTGTAAACAGCCTTTGATGCCTTATGAAGTTCCTAGTCTACCTTGGGAAGAGGTAGGTGTAGATTTTATGTATCTTGCAGGAGATGACTTTTTACAAGTAACTGATTACCACTCCAAGTTTATTGAATTAAGAAAAGTTAATGCTAAAACAGCTTCTGCAGTAATTAGTGCATTGAAACAGATTTTTCGTACTCATGGTATTCCACGAAAAATTCATTCCGATAATGGTCCACCATTTGATAGTCAAGCATATTTTTCATTTCTGAAGTCTTATGATATTTGCCCTGTTACATCATCACCTAAGTATCCAAGATCCAACGGGATGATTAATTGTTATTTATTTTCTAACATTTTAGTTAAAGTAATGATAATTATTTTACTATAAACATAACTTCTTTAAAAAACACACAAAACATTTATTTAGACAATCACATTACAGCAACTACGAATACACATCTCAAAACCATAATAACAACATCAATATTATCGTCGAACATCTCACGTTTTTCGTCTGAACCCAAAAAAAATTAAATACATGGAGTCAGGAAAAAATGTCTATTGTTCAAGAGTTTATCTTATGAAAAAATAATTTAAATATTGTCATGTGACTTTACTTACAAATCCCTCCTTTCGCATGTCAATAATCCTCAGTAATTCCGAGACTTGTAATATGTTTTTTCATGACATCATAACTCAAATTCTTAGTCATTATATCTGCTTCCAGTTCAGACGAATTTACATATTTTGTTTCAATTTCTCCTTTCGCTCTTTCATCTTTTACAAAATGATATTTTCTACCTATATGTTTGTTGCGATTATTCACTCTTGGGTTTTTAATCCAATCAATTACAGATTGACTATCAGTACTGATTTCTATTGGATGCTTCACCATTTCTTCCTGGTTTAACTCTTCCAAGAGACCCATTAACCATTTTCCTTCACAAACAGCATCACATAAACTTAAAAGTTCAGATTCCATTGTAGAAAGCGCAACCAGTTTCTGTTTATTACTTTTCCATTCAATCAGTGATTCTCCTATCTTTACGATATATCCACCAAATGATTTTGAATCCCGTGTAGTACACCAGCTAGCATCAGAACAAAGTGATAATTGGCCCTTTTTATTTTTAATTCGAAGTTTGTAGTTTTTAGTGCCTTGAATGTACCGCAAAACTCTCTTCACTGCCTGTAAATGAATTTCTCTAGGATCTTTTGCATATTGAGACAAATTACTTAAAGTGAAAGCTAAATCTGGCCTTGTTCCTCTTACTAGATATCCTATACTTCCAAGCATTTCTAGATATAGTGTTTCATCAATTTTATTTTCATTTTCATATTCATCTAATTTTATTCCAGAAACACCAGGGGTTTTCACACTTTTACAATTTTCCATATCAAATCTTTCTAAGATTTTTTCTGCATACTTAGCTTGCCCTAGCAAAAATTCTCCATTATTTTCTTCAATATCAATACCAAGGAATTTAATGTTTTTCTTCAGCTCTTTAATTTTTGCTTCTTTATTCAATTTTTGTATCAATTTATTTATTAATTCTTCGGATTCACTAACGATTATTCCATCATCGACATATATTCCAACTGCAATAAATTTATTATCATTTTTATTAAAAAACACACATGGATCTGCTTTGCAGGGCTGTAACCCAATTTTATCAAATATATTAACTAATTTTTCATACCAGCATCTTCCTGCTTCTGGCAACCCATATAAATTTCCTGTTACCAATAATATTTTCCCTCCTTCAATTTGTAGACCTTCAGGCGGATTCATATAAATTGCAGTTTCTAGATCTGCATTCAGATATGCTGTTTCTACGTCGAAAAATCTAGTTTTGTAACCTTTCATCGCTGCGACTGCCAATAAAGTTCTAAATGATTCAGTTTTCATTACAGGACTATACGATTCTTGATAATTTGTTCCAAATTTAAGTCTTGATCCGTCGGCTACTAATCTTTCTTTATATTTTACATCTTCACCGTCTTTTACAGTAAAAATCCATTTGCTTCTCAGTGCCTTCACATCTTTTGGTTTGTCAACGATTTTCCACGTTTTCTGTTCTTCTAATGAGTGTAATTCCTTTTTGATTGCTTCTATCCATTTATCCTTATCTCTAGAATTTAATACATCTTTGTAATTCTTTGGAACTTCCTCGTGCACTAGATTCGCTAAATACTTTGGATTGGGTTTCCTAATTCGTGATGATCTTCTAGGTTCTTCAAACAACTTATTCTCATTAGTTTCTTTTTCTTGCTGTTCCTTGTTTTCATCAATTATATGATTTACTTCAGATTCTTCTGTCGCAGAATCATTCAAATCATCTGACAACGCAATTGCTTCCTTTTTCTGATTTAACTCTTCTTCATTTTCATCAGAATTATTATCTTCTTGTTCATCTATTACATTTTTATTATTGGTAATGTTGATGTATTCAAATTCATCAGTCATTTCTTCCTTGTTAGCTATATCTTCATATCCCATTTTTTCTTCTATAAATACTACATCTTTGCTTTCACGTATTCTCTTTTCTTTTAAATCATACAATCTGTATGCTCGCCGATCTCTTGAATATCCGATAAACACTGCTGGTTTTGCTCTTACATCAAATTTCTTTTTATTGATATCATCGTTGCGATAAAAAGCTTTACATCCAAATACTCTCATATGCTTTACTGTTGGTTTATTATTTGACCATAATTCTAATGGCGTTTTCTTTCTCGTAGCTGTTGGAGTAACATTATGTATATAAGCAGCTGTTGATACTGCTTCGGCCCAAAAGGATAAAGTAGTTTTGCTTCTATCAGCAATGTTCTTGCAGTATTAATAACAGTCCGATTAGCCCTTTCTGCAATCCCGTTACTTTGTGGACTATGAATTGTGGTTCTTTCATTCTTTATGCCCTTCCTTTTGTAATAATTCACGAGCTCTTCATTAGTAAATTCACCACCATTATCTGATCTAACCGCTTTTACTTTCTTGCCGGTTTCATTTTCTCTTCTCTCTATTATATTTATAATTCTTTCTTTTGCTTCATCTTTACTTCTTAAAAAATCTACAAAATATCTTCTACTATATTCATCTACTACCATTAGCATGTACTTACTCCCTCCCAATGAGTGTACTTTCATTGGTCCACATAAATCAACATGTAATCTTTCTAAAATGCGTGTTGTTCTTTCTATCACATGATTAAATGGTGTTCTTGTTAATTTCCCTTGAATACATATTTCACATTTTGTTTCTTCACCATTCACCTTTTCTAATCCCCTTACAAGATTTTCTCTCGACATTCTTTGTAAGTATACATAATTTATATGCCCAAGTCTTCTATGCCATAATTCTTTCTTTGATTCATTTGTCTGTAAACAAGATTCATTTCTGTCTTCATCTGTTTCTCGTACAGCTAAGTTTATTTTAAATGTATTATCTTCGAATGTTCCTTTAGCTACTAATTCGCCTGTATTCTTTTCATAAATGGCTGTTCCTTCATTATCAAATATCACGTATTTTCCTTTTCTGACTAAACTTGGAACTGACATTAAATTTTCTCTTAAATTAGGTACGCAAAGAACTTCTGTAAGTTTTATTTTTGTTTCGCCACTTTTCTTATCGTAAGCCGTAACATGAATATTTCCACGATATTTCGCTTGTATTGATCGCTCGCTGTCAGCAGTTGCAATTTCTACATCTTCAGGTTTTCTTTCTACAACAATATCTTCTTTATGCATCATATGCGAAGTGCAAGCTGAATCTAACATCCAGGTTATTTCCCTATTATTTTCAGATTCTTTACACTCATTTCTATTGAATTCATTTGACTGCAATGCATGTTCATTTGTAAAACATGTATATTCTTTTGCCTTCTTGTTTGAAACATTATTATTCTTATTATAATTCTTATTATTGCGTGAGTATTCTCTTACATCTTGAACTTTATTACTATAATAATTTTGAAAATTTTTCTTAGGTGAATACTCCCTATCATTTCGCGAGTGTGTCATATTCGATTTACTATAACAATTCCGCGCTATATGATTTGGCTTTCCGCAAGCAAAACATAAAACCTTTTTCTTTTCATTAGCCCTAAATGCTTTAGACTCGTTTTCTCGAAATTTATCATATTTTCTTTCATATCTCAACAAAGTTTCTCGCATTACTTCATAAGTTATATTTGGGTTTGATGATATCGCAGTTGTTACTTCGCTATATTTCTTTGGGAGCCCTTCTATAATAAATCCTATTAATTCGCATTCATGAATTTCTGAACCCAATTCTAATATTTCATTAGCTATCCCTTGAGCTCTTATCAAATATTCTTCTATTGTTTCTCTTTCGTTTTTCTCTATTCTCGCAAGATTAATTTTTAACTGAATTCTTCTCTGATTTTCAATTCCCGCATAACGCTTTTTCAGTAATTGCCATAAATCCTTAGCTTTTTTAATCCCTCTAACAGCCATCATTTGTTCTGCGGACAACGTCAATATAATTATACCGTAAACTTCATCATTTTTTTCTAACCATGTTTTATGCGCTTTTAAACTATCGGGATCCCCTTCATTTTTTACTGGTTCATCATTTTCGATAACATCAAATAAATGTTTTGATTTAATCAAAGCTTCAACTCGCATACTCCATAATGTATAATTCTTACTTGTTAACGGCTCTATTCTAGGAATTCCAAACATATTGGATTCACACATAATTAAAATACTTTATCTTCCAAACTATTTTTAAATGCATATAAAATTCTTACCTCTTAAATTTTTTCTATTGGCGGTTAGTCCAATGGAACAAATTCTTAACTTGTATTAGGCCTAGTTCATACAATTCATATTTATTTACTCTTCTTACTTGTACACTCAAAATATAAAATTCGCTTTAAAACCACGCTCTGCTACCAAATTGTTATTTATTTTCTAACATTTTAGTTAAAGTAATGATAATTATTTTACTATAAACATAACTTCTTTAAAAAACACACAAAACATTTATTTAGACAATCACATTACAGCAACTACGAATACACATCTCAAAACCATAATAACAACATCAATATTATCGTCGAACATCTCACGTTTTTCGTCTGAACCCAAAAAAAATTAAATACATGGAGTCAGGAAAAAATGTCTATTGTTCAAGAGTTTATCTTATGAAAAAATAATTTAAATATTGTCATGTGACTTTACTTACAGAAAGATCTATTGGGACATTGAAAAACCTTCTCTTTAAAGTGAGAGCTTCGGGAGGAGAACCAAATCTAGCTGTTCTTGAGTATAATAACACACCAAAATTTAAATTGCCTTCTCCGGCAGAGATGCTGATGGGAAGATCTTTGAGAACCTCCATTCCTTGCAAGACGAAATTGTTAAGACCTAGATTTTCAATTAAGAATACTCATCATCGATTACAGGAAAATCAGAGAACACAGAAATATTATTATGACTCATCGACCACAAAATTAAAAGAATTGAATATTCAAGATCCAGTCTATCTTCAAACAGGTCATCGAGAATGGACACCAGGAACTATTGTCCAAAAACACAGTCCAAGATCTTACATTGTGAAATCTTCAGAAGGATCGGTTCTTCGTCGCAACAGAATTCATTTAAGACCTAGGAAGTTAGCGATTGAAGTTCCTGTAAATTCACAAGAAAATGCTGATGCAACGCAAACTTGTAACCTGACTAATACAAAGACTCCAAAAATGTCAAGTCCTCAACCCCATGACAGTCCATTAATCCAACCTGATTCTCCGTCTGGTCAGACAGTCACCATCAATCCCAAACCTGCTTTGCCAGTACTGTCTACTCCAAATACACCAAAGATAGAAAGACCTAGAAGAAATATAAAACCACCTGCTCGCTTCAAAGATTATATTTAAGTTTTTTTTTAAAGACTTTTCATTCGAACACTTCTTTGGACTCTAAATATCTTTTTTTTAAATTTTGCTGTTTTGAAAAGAAAGGGCATGTAATAATATATGACCCAACTACTACTTCAACTTCTGCTGTAATTGTAACTGTTGTTGTTCGAATGTTTACTAGTTAGTTTTCTAGACGTTAATATAAAAGGCCTGTGTGGCATATCCTTTATCTGCTTAACTTAATATAAATAAAAGTAGTTAGTATACGATTATGCTTATTTATTTATTAAAGTAAAGAGCACCACGCAATATGACACTTTGAACATAGACTTTTGAATGTAGCAGTTGCTAATTTTTTTAATCATTTTACTGAACCATCTTCTTTACTAAAATAAATTCATGGTAAGATATGATTCTTTAGTTATTCTCCTACTGAAAATTCTAGAACTTGGGATTTGATCGTATGATGACATAAAATTTTATGAGTCCAATTTTCATTTTTGCTGACATTTATAAGTCATTTAAAATATTCAGCACACATGAAAACTGAATGTTTGGGTCGACGCTAAATCGAACAACGCTCTGGTATAAACAAACTGAAGGCTCCTCCCACACTAGAAACCAGGGCTATCTACTGGCTAATCCTCTAAAAATAACACATGAAGGGTTCTTTAAATTAATTTCATATTTCTTTTTACTTCTTAAAAACTTTCTTCACTGTATTTTCTTAAAATAATAACAAAAATTATAATATGTTCTTTCTGTGACTACTCATAATTTTTCATTTTATGATATGACATCATAGTAAGCTAGTGAATATCAAATAAAAATTCTTTAAAGTAAAGTTTTAAAAAAAGAGAAAGAAGGGGGTGGGGGATATTTTAGAACCAAATATTTAATTTATGTGCTTTAGCACTGAAGTTTTATCTGAGTAATGTGTGTAAGTGTACTGCAATACATATGTATGAATAATTTTCTTTCCTAGAAACCTGAAAGAAAAGAAAAAACTTTACACTTTATCTTGACTTAGGACTAACATTTGTTAATATTAACATGTTTTATTTATTTTTTATTTATTTCTTTTATATTTGTACTTTAACGAAAATTTATTTTACATGTACTAGTTTATGATATTACGGCTATTGATAGAAAATTACAGCTATTGATAGAAAAATCCTATTTAATTATTATTATTATTATTATTTAAGAATTCAAAGAGCTTTTTTTTATACATTATTTTTGCATTTTATTAAGCAACAAGAAAGGTTTAATTCGAAAAGCCCCCTAGGGTTTTACCTTTCATAATAATATTTTTAATTCATACTTAAAAAAAGAGATATGGAGAGAACAAAAAATAATACTATTAACATTTACTTTCTAATAATTTTAGCAAAGGATGCATTGAATATTTGGTATCTATTCATTATTCGGCCATACTACCGAATATTCGGTTATGCCAAATATCAAACTATTCGCTATGCCAAATGTTCGGTTTGGCCGAAGATCAAAATATTCGGCCAGACCGAACACTTGAAAGACCTTTTTAAAAAATATTTTTTAAAACCTTAAGAGAACTTCTATTTTTGCCAATAAATAAAGATATTTAATAATTAGAAATAGAATTATATTTAAATAAAAGAGAATGTTTTTACATTTTTTATTTGCTATCTGAAAAGTATCACGTAAGAAATTTAACCAATAATGACGATTTTAGTCCCTTCCTAACAAATAACCAGTATATAACTGTACAATTTTCCTTCCAATTCCTTCGAAATTTCACTTTGATTTTAAAATATTTGTTTTAGAATACAAGAAAATTTTATTCATTTGTTTTAATTCAGAGAGGAATCCATGGAATTAAAATTTTTATCAATTAAAGAAGCTTTAAAGCTACCCTCTTCTTAAATAACAATTCAAAGCATAATTTTGTTAGAGTAGAATTTACTTGTAAAAAGATCTTGTTTATCAATATGGCAGTGTGTGTGTTAAATATTATGTAAAATTGTTTCAAAATTTAACTTTTAATCCTTCCAAATTCTGAAATTTAAAAGTAATCAGTAAGCCGAATATTCGGCATTCAGACGAATATTCAGTATTCGGCTAGCCAAATATTCAGTATTTGGTTTACCTGTTGGCCGAATATTCGGTATTCGCCCAAAATCACTGTTCGGTGCATCCCTAATTTTAGCTTTCAATTACTTTCTAGTAACTTTAGCTAAATCTTACATAAATCTTGTACTATACTTATTGATTTAAATTAATGAATTAATTTATAGGATTTTTAAAAGTTGTAAATGCAAAATTTGGATTTAAATTTTTAGATATATTTAAAAAATATATTTATTATTATTTTCTTAAAATCCAAATATAACAGTATATAGTTTTTTTTTTTTTTTTAATGTAGCACAATCTTAAATAGTTATTTATCAAAAATAACTTAAATAAATTGTGCGTCTTTTCAGTTGTTATTATTTTTTACATAAAAAAAAATAATTTTTCTCTACTAAATTATTAAAAACATATGAATGGCTATAAGAATTCTTTTGTAAAAATTTGTCTTTTTCATTTATAAAAATTTATTATTTATTTAAGTTAGATTTAGGTAAAGGTATTTGAAAATAATTGATAGCTAAAATTTCTAGAAAGTACTTGATAATATTATTTTTTTCTCTCCCTTTCTCTTTTATCTATACTTCATATTATAAAGAGGAAAAAATAGTTTATTTGTAGGAGGTAAGCTCAGGAACTACCGAACCGATTCCAAAAGTAATGGTATCAAAATGATGGTGTTAGTTCAACTTAGAACATAGGCTATATCTTATGCCGGTGCCACTACCCCAAAGGGGGTGCAGAAGCAAAAAACGTTCTAAAAATGCAATTTTTGCATTACTGAAGGGACTAGAAATATGAAATTTGGAATATAAGTTACTTATAAGTTATAAATGATGTCTAAGAACAGTTCTTAAACAATTCGAAATTTAAAAGGGGTGAAAATGCACAAAAAGCGTTCTAAAAAACGTTCTAAATGGTAGTTTCTACATAATCTCAGGCAATACCAAACCGATTTAAAAAATATTGGTGTCAAAATGATAGAGACAACGTTTGCTCCAAGATAGGCTATGTTTTATGCCGGTGCCACTACCCCAAAGGGGGTGTAGGAGCAAAAAACGTTCTAAAAATGCGATTTATGTGTTACTGAAGGTCCTAGAAATATGAAATTTAAAGTATCAGCTACTTATTAGATATAAAGGATTTCTAAGAACAGTTCTTAAACATTTCGAAATTTAAAAGGGGTGAAAATGCGCGAAAATCGTTCTAAAAAACGTTCTAAATGGTGAATTCTACACAATCTCAGGAAATACCAAACCGATTAAAAAAAATAATGGTGTCAAAATGATGGTGAAAACCCTTGCTACAACATAGGCTATGTTTTATGTCGGTGCCACTACCCCAAAGGGGGTGCAGGCGAAAAATGTTTTAAATAGCAGTTTTTACGTGACGGAAGGGCCTTGAATCATGAAATTTAGAATGGTAGTTAGTTATAAGATATCAATGATCTCTAAGGACATTTCCTAAAAAAGTCGAAATTTAAAAGGGGGTCAAAATGCGCAAAAAGCGTTGTAAAAAACATTCTAAATTGCGATTTCTAGCAATCTCAGGAAATACTGAACCGATTTCAAATATAATGGTGTAAAAATGATGGGGACAGATCTTGCTCCAAGATAGGCTATATTTTATATCTGTTTCCACTACCCCAGAGGAGATGCAGGAACAAAATGAGCGAAAAGCGTTCTAAAAACGTTCAAAATGCCGATTTGTCACCAATATCTCAGGAAGAATCAAACTGATTTCAAAAGTAATGGTAAGAAATTGATGCTGACAGCCTCTGCTGTAACACAGACGCTATTTTAAGTCGGTATCACTATCACCTAGACGTTACAGGAGCAAAAAAGCGTTCCAAATTTCGATTTTTGTGTTCGGTAGGGGCTAGCAACTTAAAATTAGGCAAGGTACATATTTATTATATATAAATGATCTTCAAGAACAGTTTCGAAAAAAATGGAAATTTAAAATGGGTGAAAATGCACGAAAAGCGTTCTAAAAACGTTCTAAATTGCGATTTCTACTCAATCTCAGGAAATTCCAAAGCTATTTGGAAAGTAATGGTTGCAAATCAATGGTGACAGTCCCTGCTATAACATAGGCTATATTTTATGTTGCTGTCACTACCATCTGAGGGTTGCAAAAGCAAAACATGTTCTAATTTGCGTTTTTTGCATAACTGAAGGGTCTAACACTTCTAAGTATGGCATGGTATTTACTTACAAGATGCAACTGCTTTCTAAGAACAGTCGAAAGAAAACTTCAAGTTTAAAAAGATGAAGTGAGCGAAAAGCATCATAAATTACAATTTTTATGTAATCTTATCAAATACCAAACCGATTAAAAAAATAATGATGACAAATTGTTGGTGATAGAACCTGCTCAAACATAAGCTATATTTTATGTCTGTTCCACTACCACCAGAGGGTTGCAGTAGCTAAAAACTTTCTAATTTGCGATTTCTGTGATACTGAAAAGGCTAGAAACTTTAAATATGGCATGGTAGTTACTTATAAAATATAAATGCCCTCGAAGGACTGTCGAAAATAAATTCGAATTAAAAAGGGGTGAAGTGAAGGGGAGGTGCGAAAAGCATTCTAAAAAAGTCCTAAAGTACGATTTCTACACAATTTCAGGGAATATAAACCAAATATAAAAGTAATAGTTGCGAATCAATGGTAACAGTCTCTGATCCTACACATGCTATATTTTATGCCGATTATTCTACCACCTGGGGTTCACAGGAACAACAAACGCTCTAAAAAAGGCCTTTAAAAGCTTTCTAAATTACGTTTCTGTGGAATATTAGGAAATAACAAATCATTTTCAAAATTAATGTTGGCAAATTAATGGTGACAGTTCCTATTTCAACATAGCCCTTTATGTTGAGAGAGGTGGTAGGACTTGGAATTTGACATGATGGTTAATTTTAAGATGTAAGAAGATGGTTTCTAAAAAATTCAAAACTTCAAATGAATACTGAAATGAGCGTATTAATTGAGCATAAAAGTTTCAAAATATTTTCTAAATTATTATTTATTTAGTTTTATTTCGTTTTATTAATTTAAGTCTCATTTCTGCCTTATGCAGTGTAACAATGATGCTTAATCTAACTGTGTTTTAAATAGTAATTTTTTTAATTAATCCTAAAAGTAATAAGTACCTTTTAATAAAATAAAATATTACCTTTTAATAAAATAAAAATTTAGTTAGTACCTTTTAATAAAAATTAGACATATAAACATCACTTGGCATATTTCAAATATTACGCGAGCAAAGCCGCGGGGTTTGCTAGTTAAGTATAAATTCAAAATGTTATCATGAAAATTAAGATACTAGGGGGTTCTTTAATTTAAACTTTTCTTGTTCCTTAACAAGATGCAAAAATAATGAATTAAAAAAAGCTCTTCTTTGAATTCTTAAATAATAATAATTTAGATAAGATTTTTCTATGACTGGCCGTAAATTTTTCGATTTACTGCATGACATCATAAACTAACTAGTAAATCTGAAATAAATTTTATTTAAAGTAAAAAAATAAAAGAAATAACAAATAAATGAAACATGCTAATATTAACAGATGCTAGTCCTAAGTTAAGATACACATATTTATTTAAATATAATTTCAATGTTAAAGCATATAAATTAAATATTTGGTATTAAAATATATAACCCTCTCTTTTTTTAAAAAAAACTTTACTCTAAAGAACTTTTATTTCAAATTCAATAGCTTCTGATGTCATATCATAAAGTGAACATTTTATGGGAAGTCACAGAAAAAACCTATTATTATTATTATTGTTTTAAGAATACAATGAAGGATGTTTTTAATTCATTGTTAAGAAGAAAAAATAAATGTAAAATTAATTTAAAGAACCCTTCAGAATGTTATTTTTAGATGATTAGCCAGTAGATGGCGCTTGTTTCTAGTGTGGGAGGACCCTTCAGTTTGTTTATACCAGAGCGTTGTGCGATTTAGCGCAGACCGAATATTTGGCTAGTCGAATAGTAGCTATCAGACCAAATACTTTAATATTTTAGAATTTTAATCTGGTAAAAAGTTAAATTCTACATAATATTTAAAACAGATACTTTCCATTATATAAACAAGATTTTTTTTTTTTTTTTTTTTGCAAGTAAAATACACTATAAGGAACACTATAAAAACCTATTTTTCAGTTATGTACAGTCGTGGAAAAAAAAAAAAAAAAAAAAAAAAGTAAACACCCCCTACTAACTCCGCAACAAATTATCGTAGAAGAAAGTTACTGGTACCGAACGATTTTAAATAAAGTCTACTTTTAAATGATGTATATAAAGTTTGCTTAGGGGACCATCTACATATTAAAACGAAACATAACTTCATTTTTTTTCAATGGCAATACCCAATTCTGACAGCATAAATGAACTCTACACCCTTCAAATAGTCTAAAAACAAATTTTTATGCAATTCGTACCACAAGTTTCCGAGAAATTAATTACTTTAAAACGAGCGTAATTTAAGGGCTGTATCCAAATTGAAGTTGGGTTCTCGATCGCTAACCGAGAGAGTCGCCTTCTTGATCAAGGCACCTTAAGCAGTCAATGAAGTCTGTTAGATAACAAGGCAGCAGAAGAAATTTCAAAATATCTAGTCCTTCAATCATAGACGGCCCCTTAAACCATCATTTTGCCGTTTTTTAAGCATAATTTGAAAACTACTTGGAAGAAAAATGTGAAATTTGGGATTTTCATAAAGCAGGACTTAATAAATCTAAATCCATCAAAAAAATTGTAGGTTGCAATTCATAATTTTTTCGAATATTAATTTCATAATTCATATCATAAAATTATAAAAATTGCAAATTCAGCGTATTTATGTTTGGGCACATTAGTTTTATTTCTAAACAAAAAATTAGCACATTAGGAGCATAATTTCAGAAGATATAAATAAAAATATGAAAATGTAATTTAACATTAGAAGCACTAAATTTTGAATGTTTATAATTCAAAAATTTATCATTCAAGTGACTTGAAATTTGGTGTCTAGGCATATTTTGAACCGAAGATTTGAAATATCTCGTTAAAATTGGGTATTGCTATTGAAAAAAATGAGGTTTGGGTTCGTTTTAATATGTAGATGAACTCCTAAGCGAATTTTATATACGTCATTTAAAAGTAGACTTTATTTCAAATCGTTCGGTACCAGTAACTTCCGCTTACGGTAATTTGTTGAAGAGTTAGTAGTGGGTGTTTACTTTTTTTTCCACGACTGTACCATTTTATAATTAATAAAATTTTTAATTTAATGGTTGTGAACATAATTTTCTTATATTCTAAAATAAATGTTTTAAAATCAAAGAAAAATTTGGGAGGATTTAGGAGAAAACAAAAGAGAAAATTTTACAAAAAAGTAAAATGGTTTCCTTTAAAATTTTTTTTTAACGCAGTGAATTATATTTTGCATATCCCTGCCACCAATTCTACTATATCATCGTTCATCTTTTGGACACTTAAACGCATCTTTGAGAGCTTCTTTGGGAAGATTCGTTACTTTTTAAAGAAAACAGGAAAATGGTGTTGGATTTCTTGGTATGTGAATTCTAAGACTTGCTCATTTCGTGCATTTACAAATGAAGACGTCTTTGTGAATGTATCAGAAGGTAGGAAGCTTAAATTTCAGAGTAACAGCCTTTAAAAACAGAGTTTCAATAATATCTGCTTTTTTAGTCTTTCTAGTATTTTGACATTCCAATTTTCAGCGTTTCACTATAGCAGCAACATTTAACATTGCTCTGAAATCTAAATTCGCTACTTTTTTTCATATTCATAGTCACTTTTAATTTTTTATAATGCATGAAATTTTTAGGTATTCTTATAAAGGTGGTTCTCAAATCAACTACTCAACAATGCGAAACTTTCAAGCACATTTTCTTACTTACCGTATTTTCGGGTGTATGAGCTGTGTCGCATAGGAGTTTGAAAATATAAAATATTCTAAGTGCAGCTCTTACGCCAGGGCGACGGGTACAGTGACTTTTTCCTTTTACAGCAATGTCTTAAGGCATCTTTTTTCTTTTCTTTTCTTTTGTTGTACTGATATCTTATGATGCCATTTTTTCTCCTTTCATCAATAATTTCATGCTCTTGAATTGGCGGGATGAATAACATTTGTCTCACCGGTTCTCAAGTTAAAAATGATTACATTTTCCACGCATCCGTCATTAATTACTTTAATGGATACTGGAATGTACAACTGTTGCGAACTTTTCCTCTAATAACCCACTTTCCTTTCACTTCCAAAGCAAAACTGCTCGCAGACTGCTCACTATGTGAAACTACTGGTCCCTAACTACAGAAATCTCAAATCCCAAATCTCCAGTACACAGTAAAAACATTGGAGAGCAAGATTTTTCTTTATTTTATTCAGTACCGTACTTTTTTTAAACCTGGCCCGTAAAATAGAGGCCCGTACCCGACTCGACCAGGCAAAATGAATTCAAACTTAGGGCTCTTCTTAACTGCTCTGCTCAACAAGCGCAAAATGTTTTGACACATTTACAATTTCATTTTTTAACGAAAGGATATAAAATTGGAAAGCCTGACGATGAAAACAATTTGGAAGTGAACTGTGTTTACCATTTTTTGATTAATAAATTACCTATTGAGTTATAAGCGATTTTGATCACGTGGCAAACACGCTTTTCGCCCTTTCTTGAGTGCTTTATCTTCTCTCGCACGGAAATTCGACTCAAAACGCCCACTTTGATACTATTTTCTGAAAGATGTATTACGTTTGCAAAAAACAGCTCGATGACATAGTTTCTGAACAACAACACTTTCTAGTTTCATGCATTTCCAAAAAAAGTAAATTAAAACTTATATTATAAAGTTGCTCTTTTGGATTTGAGAACAGCCTTAACCTTGAAACCGGCCGGGGCAGCAGAATTAGCTCAATTTTTTTAATGAACAGGGTTGGGCGATAAACAAAATAAACGATTCTCATCAATATAAAAAATTAAGTGGGCCGACTTCCGCGATATAAATATTTAAAAGAAGCCGATAAAATATGAACCATTTTCAATGCATATGATTTTGCAAGAATAAGTATAAATGTGCTGCACGAGCTGATGCTGCTACTTTACTCACGCAAAAACACCGGCTCGTTAATGTAAATCCTAAGAAAGAATTTTTTTTAAATATGCCGTTCGCATTCCATTACTTTGAAATGATCTTTTTTGCATTGGATAGCTGAGGTCGATCTCTATCAAGAGTCTTTTTTACTTTTTCGATTGTGTTTAGAGGTTTTTTTTAAATACTTTCACTTTCGAAACTGATTCCGAAAATCAAAGTACACTATGAAAAACATCTGTAAACAAAATCAAAAAAGGATCTTTTTAGAGATCGACCTCAGCTATCCAATGCAAAAATAAAAAATCATTTAAGCATATTGAAATGCGAACGATGTATTAAAAAAAAATTCTTCCATAGGATTAACATTAGCGAGCGAGTGTTTTCCTTTGAGTGCTGTAGCCGATCCATTGGGGAAAAAAATCGGCCCGGCCCGTACAAAAAAGAAAAAAAAATGGCCTGGCATAAAAGTTAAAAGTTTGGCCTGGCCCAGAAAACTGTTAAAATTTCGGCCGTACGCGACTGAATTTCTTCAAAACATTGACTTTTACATTGATATGGTTAAAAATTGTTTCGTACGAAGATATAAAAATACTTATTTTATCTTTTTTTTTCATGTTTATAATCTTTATTTCTAAAGAAGCACCTAATGAAATCACTCAAGTATGTATTTATAACTAAAAAGGAAACATGCAATTTTGTTATCTCTTGACTCAACTAAAAGAAAAACACACCTGATTTCAAATTCACTCCATCTCTTTCTCGGACCGAACGTTCAGACACATTGCCCTATGACCTTGACTTGTAGTTGGCTGATAGTTTCAGTTTTGTTTCTTTGTATAGAATTTTAAAGTAGAAAAAAGAGGTAACGAGATAAGAGATTTTTCTAATGCAAAGTGGATTCGTGAATTTTCTTCTCTTTCTTTAAACTTATGCTATATATCTTCATAATAATTATCATCATAATAACTTATGATGAAAAGGAAAGTCTAAATTCTGAGGAAGAAATATTTTTAAAACTTACAAAATTATTTTTATAAATGAACAAGAAAAGACGTGTATGTACCAAATAAAAAATAAAATCTGCCACAAACGGAATCAATGAAACAGTTATCAATAGCTAAAATGTAAAAAAAAAAAGGAGCGTTTCTTGGTTTCGGCAGTATCTCCAGAGATCTGCATTGACCAGGCCATACTCTTTTTTTAAAGGTTCTGGCTGGGTTCGGGCCTTATTTTTTTCCTGAAAGATCGGGGCGGGCCGGACCTAACTTATTTTTTTTATACAGAGCCAGGACTGGTTTCATTCCTAGTTTTCACAATCCAAAATTTTCAGTCCTAGTTTTGACCCAGCCCGTATGAAAATCATTGTCTCGTCATGGCCTGGTCCATTCAAAGGTGAGTAAAATTAGGCCTGGACCAAAAGTTTTTGCAAAAAATGCATACATTTTTAAATCGTCATTATTCTACAACTAAACATTAAAATTTTAGCTTTTTTCCGAGCCGGTCTCGGGCCAATATTTCTTTTGTACGGGTCCGACCGAACTTTTAATTTTTGTATCGGGCTGATCCGGGCCGAATTTTTTTTCTACGAGTCGGGCCAATCCCGGGCCTAGAAATATCGGGCCGGGCCTGGGCTGGAAATTTCAGCCCGTGCAGACCTCTATGTGTCTCTATACGATATTTCAAGACCTCTAAAAGCCGCGGCCGGAACGATTCCAGAATTTAGAGATCAGCTCCTTGGGTGCAGCGCTTACGTCGATATACTTTTTTTAAAACAGATTTTCATTGATGTGGCGCTTACGGTGGGTGCGGCGGGTATTCCTGAAAATACGGTACATGAATGTATTTGGTAAAACGATTCTGATTGCCATTGATATCAGCTCTATTTTAATTTTTCCAGAAATAAATTTATATTTCCTTCAGGAGAAAGCACAAGTTCAATCATAATTAACCAGAATTACACTTTAAAATGTGTACACAATGTAATTAAAATTTAAAAAATCTTGAATTTTTCACCAAAATCTTCAATTTAAGTTTCACCGTTTACATCTGAAACGATGTGTTGGTTTTAGGCATTCACAGATTTTAGAGTTTCTACTGTTACTAATTATTTCTGTATTTAAGAAAAAATAGATAAATGGATCCCTTTTAAGAAACTGTTCATTTCTTCAAAAAATTCTCTTGTAAATGTGTAAAATGTCTCTGCCGCTCTTGTTACACCACATTGGCTAAAATGGTGTTGGATCATTTGTTTATCCTTTGCATTCAAAGACATTTCTCTGCTATTTCTTTGAGTCGCATTGTTTTAATTTTAGTCGCAGATTTTAACACTCTTATAGTTTAGGTATAATTTTGTGACTATGTATTGCACTTTATTTCTTTAACCATTGACAAAGATAATTTTATTTTCAGTCCTGTTATGAGAACATTGCCATAAATCCCTTTAATCACCTTGATGAGTTACGTCGCCCAATTGGAACCTTTTTCGTTCCGCGTAAAAAGAAGTAAGTCGACATTTCAATTTTTGGAGTCATTCACTGAATCAGTCATTTCATAAACTATGTAAGTGAGAATAATTGAGGACTTTACTTTGTAATATCAAATACTAAACAAAATAGAGGTTGCTATCCATTAGTGTTATCTATTCAACCGTTTTTACTTGTCACTTATGGCTAATATGGGTTTAAAACTTTACGTAAACTTATATTGATTTAATAGCTTTCCTTTTTACATTTTAATACTTATAGAACTTCTTTATTTTAAAAGCAATACCTTCATCACCTGGAATATAATGTTAATTGTTTCCTATAACGTAAATTAATTTAAAAGAACTGACATTAAATTTAAAGTGTTTCATAGATGGCGTTAGCCGTTCCGTAGTCGACTATTCTCGGATCTACCCTTTTTGTAAAATGGAATCGTCCAGTTCAAAGGTATAAATTGAGTTTCCCTAATCAATTGCCGCGCTCTCTCTTTTCTGTTCATTTCTTTAAAGTTATCATTATGATTTTAATATGTTTAAGTTACAGTAAGATATTTAGTTTGAGTTTTACGATGTTTTTAGAAAACGGTTTTAGCTATGATTTAAATTTAAGCTGTTTTGAAAAGCTCCAAGTGTATTGAAGTTAATCCGGTTTTAACCAAAGTTATTTTTAATGATTCACTTAGCTATTTTAAACAAGGTTGGCTCTGAATATTTTTCAACTTAAATCTGTATTTTTATAAAGTAATTGAATGAAATAGAATTCAAATAAAGAACTGTCGTCAACAATATCTGACTTTTCTATGGATTCAACATACAGTTTTGTAACAGGTATCTTCCACAGCACATTTACAGTTCCTCTGCTGATAGCAGTATAAGTGTATATCAGACCTGTATTTATACAGGCTAAGAGAAGAGGTTATGGGCAACCAATGCCATACCTGGATAATAGAAGCGTGTTGAATTTAAATAAGAAGAGTCATAAATTTTAGCCCCATTTCAAAGACATTTGTGTTTGTTAAGAAGGGGGGCTGATATTTTTTGAAGATGGCGAGTATGCAAGTACAGATCGATAAGCTTGGAGCTTTAAACTACTCAACTTGGCAAATGGATATAAAATACCTTCTGTTGGAGAAGAACGCATGGGATATTGTCGCTGGAATTGAGAAGGAACCTGAAATTGATGCCGATAAGGGAATTACAGCAAAGGATGTGAAAGATTTTCATACTAGGAAAAGGATTGCTTTATCCACAATCTATTTAAATATGGGAAAGGACTTTAGAAAAATCATAGGGAACAAAGATAATCCCAAAGATGTATGGGATGTATTAAAGAAACATTTCGAGCCTGAGAATAGATCACGGCATATATTCCTGTTTTCCGAGTTCATGTCCTGTAAAGTAAAGCCAGATGAAAAGATAGATTTATTTGCTGCCAGGTTAAATAGAATTGCCGATCAACTGAACGACCTTGGTCATCCTGTTGAAGAGGTGTATACATCATTTCAACTCCTGCGTCATCTCCCAGGCCTTTTCGACAGCATAGTGCAAGTTATATTACGTTGGAAGGAGGAAAAGTTTATTTTCAACGATATTCTAATGGAATTAATCGCCGAAGAATCAAGATTAGCCCAGCGAGATTTAGACAAACGTAAAGAACTTTTCGTTGAGACTCAATATATACAGAAAAGTAGACTTCGATGCTTTCGATGTGGGAGCACAAACCATCTACAGAGGGATTGTCGACAACACCGAAGAGACTCTAGAAGTTATAATCGACGTGTTCCATCTGTTTCTAGTGTGTCTGATGCCTCCGAATCCAGTTCCGAACGTGCCCAGTCTCCAGTTAAAAGAAACAGGAATCGCAGAGGCAAAGCGAAGGAATCATCATCAAACTCTAACAGCGTTAAACAAAAAGGTAAAAACAATCCTTTCTTGTTTTATATTCAGGCAAATTTGAGTGGTAGTGAAAGCGAAAATAGCTGGTTATTTGATACCGCAGCTTCACACCATTTCTGCCGTGATAAGAGTTTGTTTTATAAATTTAAGCCTTTAAAAGATGAAAAAATGTTTGTTGCTGTAAATGGTGTTACTTTTCCGATAGAAGGAAAGGGAAATGTAAAGTTAAAGTTTGGCCAAAGGCTGTTTTTCTTTTCTGATGTAATGTATTCCCCTAAACTAAGGAAAAATCTTATTTCAGGTCCAAAATTGGATGTAAAAGGTGTAAAATTTACTGGTGAAGGCGGTAAGGTGGAGGTGTCCAAAGATGGTCAATATTTATTTACTGCTTTTCTTAGGGATGGTACTTATCATTTGTATCCTAAAATTCCAAGTTTAGTTCCTAAAAAGGTTAAATTTGAAACGTCCCATCTATCTAAAGATGATTTCAGAATTTGGCATCGCAGATTCGCGCATGTAAGTCCAGATTTGATAGAAAATACGGCCAAAAATGAAAGTGTTAGAGGTCTTCCCCGGGTTAAATCAGGAAAAATTTTTTGCGAAATATGTAAACTTAGTAAACATAGACGTACGTCATTTAAATCAATTAATAGGATTAGATCTAAACGTCCCCTCGAGTTGTTGTTTATGGATGTCTGGGGGCCTGTAAGAGAGAAAGGAAGAAACGGAGAGAGATGTTTTCTCTCAATTATTGACGATTTTTCGCGTAAGGCCACAGTTTTTCCCATAAAGGAAAAATCCGAAGTGTTTGGAATTGTTCGCAATCATGTGATCCGGGCGGATAGATTTCTCGAACGTAAAGTAAAGTACATTCGACCAGATAATGGCGGGGAGTTTAAAAATGATAATTTTAGGATTTTCTGTGAAGGGAGAGGCATTAAACATGAATTTACGGACGTGTACTCCCCTGAACAGAATGGGACTATTGAGAGTACAATCAAACGATTGCTAACGGCATCAGATCAATTTTAAGTGAAAGTGGTTTAAAACGAAGTTTCTGGCCGGAGGCAGCGTTGTATTTTACGTATACTTGGAATCGCATTTGTCACAAATCTCAGTCGAAGACTCCTTTCGAACTTTATAGTGGCTCTAAACCATCCGTTAGACACTTAAAACCCTTTGGAGCTATAGCATATATAGGTGTTCCCAAGCAACTTAGGTCGAAACTTGATGCAAAAGCATAAAGGGGGGTAATGGTTGGTTACGCCTTTAGTACTAAAGGTTACCGGGTTTGGCTACCTGAAGAAAACAAATTATTGAAACCATTAATGTTTCTTTCAATGAGGAACTCCCAGATAGTGTCCGGCGCAGTGGAGTCGTGATGGGTACAAAAGAGATAGGATCTCCTATTTTTGATAAGGAATCTGATGAAGAGTTTGAAGGTGAGGTTGAAAATAATGATACCCCAAATATAAATTATTTCCCTTCGTATAAACCTCCAGATTTATCCTCTTCAGAGGAGGAGAATTCCACAGAGGAAATAAAATCAAGTAAAGATGTTTTGAGGGGGGTTCCACTCTCTGATACTGTTTGGTTAAGAAAAGTTGCCCCGAGTGCTTATGGTAATCGTAACTACATTTACTATTACGAACAGGGAAAAACTGAAAGGTGAGATCCTTAAACGATGTAGAAAAGTATTGTAAAAAGCATCATCTTAAATTTGAACCTCATATTTTCTGTTTTAAAGGATCAAATAAATTTAAAGGAGTGGTTTCAGGTCAAGAGGATAGTTCTTGGTCAAATACGGAGACTTCTGATATTAATAAGGATATATGACTAGATGACATCAAAATACCAACTACCTATAAACAAGTTTTAAAATCCCCACAAAGGAAGTTTTGGGAACAGGCCATGAGAGAAGAATTGAAAACTATGAGAGAAAGGGGAGTTTGGAAACTAGTTAAGTTACCAAGCGATGCTAAACCCTTAGGTTGTAGGTGGGTTTTCACATTAAAAAAAGATGACAAGGGCAAAATTGTAAGGTATAAGGCCCGCCTAGTGGCACAAGGTTTCAAACAAATAAAGGGGGAAACCTATGATGAAACTTTTTCACCGGTTGTTAATTTTGCTATTATTAGATTTTTCTTTTCCCTTTTAGTCTCCTGTAAAAAATGGACACACCTACAATGCGACGTAAAATGTGCTTATTTATATGCACCTTTGGCCGAAACAATATATATGTCCCAACCTCCAGGATTTGTGGAAAACGAAAATTTAGTATGTAAATTAGAAAAAGCTTTATATGGTTTACATCAGTCTGGCAGAATGTGATATTTTGAAATAAATAAAATTTTGCATGATATAGGGTTTGTTAAGTTTGAATGGTGCAATTGCGTGTATAGTTTTGATGATAACATTATCCTGCTTCTTTATGTAGACGACATAGTAATTTTCGGTAAAAATGAAAGAGTGGTGGAAAAGGTTGTTAAACTTTTGACTGGTTATTTTGATCTTAAGATACTAGGTAAAACCAGAAAGCTATTGGGTGTAGAATTCGAGGAGGGTAATGACTATCTAGCAATACATCAAATTCCATATATTGATGAGATTTGTCAAAAATTTAAAAAGCTTAAGTTCCCTATCACTTCACTACCAATAAGCAAAGGTGTAGTTTATTCAAAAACCCAATCCCCTCAATCCGATAACGAAATATTTGAAATGTCTAAAATTCCATACAGAAGTGTTTTAGGATGTTTGTCGTTCCTATCTAATAGAACCAGGCCCGATATTGCTTATGCAGTAAATATATTTAGCCAATTTCAAAATAACCCTGGATTAGTACATTGGCATGGATTATTAAAGCTTTTGGGATATGTTTGTTTTACTAAATCTTTAAAATTGAATTTGAATTGTAAAAATGTACATGTAATTGCATATTCAGACGCCGATTTTTCCACAAACAGGGATGACAGAACTTCAATGGGAGGTCAGTTATTACTTTTAGATAAATCACCAATAATGTGGAGGTCCTTTAAGGAAAAATGTATAAGTTTATCGACCATGGAATCGGAATTTATTGCGATGACAGAAGCTGCAAGAGAGCTCTTATGGTTCGATAGAATAATGGACGAATGCATTGGTCGAAGGATAATTTGTGATAGAAAGGAAGAATCTTTATTATTGGTTGATAATCAGGCCACCATTAGTTTTGTCAAATCCCCCATTGAAAACCACAGAACGAAGCACATAGATGTAAAGTTATTTTTTATTAGAGATTTGGTATATAAAAATATTTTTGAAGTAAAGTATGTTAAAAGTAAAGAAAATTACGCGGACATCTTCACCAAGCCCCTTAGTAAATTTGAATTATCAGGGTTTAAATTAAACGTTTTCTTGGATTGTTAAATTTTGTTAAATACCCCTCATTGCATTAAAGTGTATTTATATAATATTTATTGTACTAGATAGTCCAGCTTCTGTATAAAAGATGTATTTTAAAGTTTTGACTATATAAGGTTATGTATAAGATCAAATTTTTTTTGTGTAAAAATTGTATTTAGTTTAGCCTTGTGAACCAATTTAAAATCCCGCTGGAATGCAATAAGTGCCCTTTGCCCTTCCATTCTCCGGGATTCGAGCGGCCTTTCGTAACGTCTCGTGAAAGGTAAAAATGTAATCCGGCCAGAGAGTCTACAGGGGATAGTGTCGGACGAAGGTGTAACTGTTGCAGGAAGGCCCCATTTGCGGGTATGTTAAAGTTTAATTCAGTAAGTCCTTCATTTTAATATTGGAAATGCCACTTTAGTATCCCGGTTCACTTGGTGAAACTTAAATATAAGAGTTTAATTATACTTGAAGTCGACTTCATTACGTTAACATTGTTGTAAGTTTATTGAGATTAACCATGAACTTTATTAGTTTAAGATTTTTTGAGCTAAATTTGAAATGAAAGTTTAATCTTGTTTCAGTTATTGAAATAGAAATCGGAATGCGTAATTTGAATTATTGACATGTAAAAATCTGCATTTATTATATACAGTGGAAATATGAAATTATGAGTTAAACATTTATAGAGTATATTATGTGTTATGAAAGAGAATGGAATCATGGGCCCATGTATGATGAAGGATGAAAGATGATGGATGAATGTGATTATTAAAGTTTTGAATATGTATAATTTTTCAGAAATTTATATTGAAATATATTGATTGAAAATGTATTGAAACTATATTGAAACTGTTTTAAAATGAAGTCACGTTAGATGTTGTATTAAAACGATTTGCTTTTCAGAAAGATTTGAATTTATCTAGTAATGTATTAGGAATATTAATTGAAGCTGATGGACTGTTGAAGTTTAAACCAGAGTTAAATTTTAGATACTGTGGTTGGAAATATAGCATTTTAGATGCATGAGGGTAATTTGTTTCTTGTTATATAGTTTTATAAATCTTGTCAATGTTTATAATGTTTAGTAATTGTATGTTACTGTTTAAAAGGCGACAAGTTATATTTGGATAAAAATGTTGGATTTTATGAGAAGATTGAAGATGTAATGGTAAAAGTTCAGATTGAATTTTTGTTTGACCTTTGTAAATTCAGAGCGAATTTTGGAAATTCTAGGGATTTGTTAACTGTTTAAATTTTTCTTTCCCATGAGTGACAAGTGGGGGGCTTTGTTATCTATTCAACCGTTTTTACTTGTCACTTATGGCTAATATGGGTTTAAAACTTTACGTAAACTTATATTGATTTACCGTAATTTCCGGTGTATAGCCCGCGGATCATACAATCGTGTTTCGACCCAGAAATTTTTAAAAATAAAATGTAACTTTTTAGATCACAGTAAATATTGGTCTTCAAATACTGAATAAAATTTCTGGGTCCAAACTGAATTGTTTGATCTGCGGGCTATACACCCGAAATTACGGTAATAGCTTTCCTTTGTACATTTTAATGCTTATAGAACTTCTTTATTTTAAAAGCAATACCTTCATCACCTGGAATATAATGTTAATTGTTTCCTATAACGTAAATTAATTTAAAAGAACTGACATTAAATTTAAAGTGTTTCATAGATGGCGTTAGCCGTTCCGTAGTCGACTATTCTCGGATCTACCCTTTTTGTAAAATGGAATCGTCCAGTTTAAAGGTATAAATTGAGTTTCCCTAATCAATTGCCGCGCTCTCTCTTTTCTGTTCATTTCTTTAAAGTTATCATTATGATTTTAATATGTTTGAGTTTAAGTTACAGTAAGATATTTAGTTTGAGTTTTACGAGGTTTTTAGAAAACGGTTTTAGCTATGATTTAAATTTAAGCTGTTTTGAAAAGCTCCAGGTGTATTGAAGTTAATCCGGTTTTAACCAAAGTTATTTTTAATGATTCAGTTAGCTATTTTAAACAAGGTTGGCTCTGAATATTTTTCAACTTAAATCTGTATTTTTATAAAGTAATTGAATGAAATAGAATTCAAATAAAGAACTGTCGTCAACAATATCTGACTTTTCTATGGATTCAACATACAGTTTTGTAACAGGTATCTTCCACAGCACATTTACAGTTCCTCTGCTGATAGCAGTATAAGTGTATATCAGACCTGTATTTATACAGGCTAAGAATTAGAAGTATACGTTGGATAGCAACCTCTATTTTATTTAGTATGTAAGTCAGATTCAAAATATTTTTATGAATCTATAACAAACAATTTCTACTCGCAAATGGTATTACATGTTTAAAAACTTTTATGTGCTAACTGTATTTTTTAGATCTTTTAACTTAATATGCTAGTAATCAGCTAATTATTTTATGGTATTTAAAAGTGAAAAAAAAAACCAGCAGGGTTGAGACTTATGCAATTAAAATAATAAAACTTTGTAAAAAATCACCATAAAATTTAAACAAAACACAGGACGCGTTTCGAGCTAAAAACATAACAGCTCGTCATCAGCTAAGCATACACGTGTCCGAAAACGGACAAGTTCAAAAATGAACTGAAGAAAAAGAATGTTGCGAAGAATGCGACATTCTTTTTCTTCAGTTCATTTTTGAACTTGTCCGTTTTCGGACACGTGTATGCTTAGCTGATGACGAGCTGTTATGTTTTTAGCTCGAAACGCGTCCTGTGTTTTGTTTAAATTTTATGGTGATTTTTTACAAAGTTTTATTATTTTAATTGCTTCATATCGCCAGTTTTCGGTGCTGTTTCGCTGTTGAGACTTATGCTGTTTTTGCCAGGAATAACTTGATGTGTACAGGACCCATTATCTGGAATTCTGAAATCCAGAAAAATTTTTTATAGGTTCCTGATTTTTTAATTCCATTGTTTCAATGTGTTAACAACTAAAATGATAGGTTACGTCAGTGACATAGGCAGGGAATTGAGAACAGCCTCCCCACTTTTCCAAAATTAAAAGAATAATTTTCTCATAATGTCATCATAATAATTCGCTCTTAGTTTTTTTTTTTTTTCAAAATATTTTATCTTCCATTTCATTTTTTTTTCTGTGGAAAACATGTAACTTTTTTTTTTCTTTTATTAAAGAAAAGGTAGTTACGTATTATATGGGCATATTATAGTTATGTATTATCTGAGCCATGAGATAGATTGCCAAAAATGGTTGCCAATTGCCTATTTTGTTTATCGTTGCCAATCCTGTTCAAAACAGTCATTTAACTTTATTTAATATGTAATATTGTTAAAAATGACAATCTATAATAATAAGGAAAGAAGTTTGTGTGTGAGTGAGTGAGTGTGTCGACGGTGTTCTGAAGAGATCACTGCACGTAGAGCTACAAAATTTGGGGAAAAGGTACGTCTATATATGAAGTTTTGCACCTTGAAGCCCGATTTTCGATTTTTTGAATAGATTTTTTTTTATTTAATTTTTTGTGCGATTTTTAGCACTTTTTTAAGTTTCAAAGGAATTTTTCCATATAAGTGAGAAGAATATGGTTTTCCTTTTAACCCAATATAATAAATTTTGTACTCTTTTCAAAAAAGTGTTTTCGGAATTCGTGCAGCGATTTTTGAATTTTTAGCGAATTTCTTATGTAATTATTGAACAGCATTTAATGTATTTCCATACCTATAAGGAGGTTACCGTAGAGGGGCATAGTTCTGTTGCCAAATGCCGCCAAGTTTCTTGCCAATTTGGCGATATATCGCCAAATTTGGCGACCAAAATTAGTCGCCAAAAGTGACGCCAACTTGGCGATATCTCTAATATTTCGCCAAATTCCCATAGGCTTCCACTGTAAAACAATAGGGTTCACTTGCCTACAGAATATCAACAAATTGAGATATTGTAATGCAACAAAAACTAATATTAGCTTAAGGGATTATATTAATTGTATTTAAGGGAGCCCAAGTAAATTAATTACGAATAAAAGTAACATGATCTAATGCTTAGCATGATTTCCAAAACATAAATTTTAAGAGAGCCCACAGGTCAAAGGAATTAGATTTGAAACTTTTATCCAATTATAGTAAATTTTGACTTTCGTGATTTTTCAAAAGAAAATAAATCAAAGAAAGATTGAAGAAAATAAATCCTAACATAGTCAATTCATAAGACATCAAATCCAGTTAAATTTATTATGAATCTCCTTAGTATTATCTACAACTTTTATATTGGCAAATTTTTGTATATGACTAACTCTTACAGCAAAAAAAAGGGGGGGGGGTTATTGTAGAAGAAAAAACAGCATCTCCATTAATCCGCCACTTACGTGATAAAAAAAGTATTATTGACGTGATGAAAACTTTTGACAACCCTCAGAAATACTGTATATAGGGTTGCACTATTAAAGGTCCACGTGTCTCGATAAAAAGATTATCAGAATTTAAAATAGAGTGTGCGTTCATTTAATGAGACAAAACTTTTGTAGTAACATGTTTTTGATAAGATGAACTCTACTAATGAGTGATATTGCTAAAACTATTCTGTAGGGATGACAAAAATAGGGATTGAAGAACAATTTATTATATTAACATGATTCTGATAAAACCAACTCTTACAGAAAAATAAAATTTAAAACTCATCAATGGTGGCCAAATAAAAATGGTTAAACTGGATTTTCTCTAATCTTTATTTAGTTTTTGTTGGTGAATTTACTATTTAACTTCAAAATCTACCTCTGCCTGTAGGCCAAGCTGAATTTTAAAAAATGGTTTGTTAGTTCCTTTTCTTCATGCGAGTTCAGTCTGCTATAAATTCAGTTAAAAAAATAAGAATATTATCATCACGTCAATAATACTTTTTTTATCACCTAAGTGGCGGATTAATGGAGATGTTGTTTTTTCTTCTATAATCCCCCCTTTTTTTGGCTGTAAGAGTTGGTCATATCTAAAAACTTGTCAATGTAAAAGTTGTAGATAATATTCAGTTAATTCAGTTTAAAAATATATATTCAGATGCTATTTACATTATGACAATTGAAACAATATTTGGCGAGTTATCACTGGCAGAAAACATAAAAGTACCAAAAATTTTAATTACATTCTTAGTGAAATGCTGGTGAAAATAAATAATGTACTCCTCTTTTTGGTAATAGCATCTGGTCTCTGATCGAAATATATAGGCTGGGAGCCGGCAGAACAAACATATGGTTCGTACGGATACCGTTATTTCTCCAGGAAAACTACCAGTATCTTTATACAGAAAAAGAAATCTTGGTTAAACGCTCAAAATTTCGCCTATATTTAAGAGATTTTCTATAAAGTAATACTCATGCCGAAAAATTTTTTGGTCTGCAAAATCCAAGGAGGCGTACGAACCATGAGACAACCAGCTCATCGAGTTGGAAGCTGAAATTCTAGAATTAGCTAAAACTCGATTCCCATGTTAAAATGCAATCGGTGTGCCAAGTTATATCTTGGTGGAAAACACCTAAAAACCCGATTTTACCGGTTGAATCAATTGTGTTTTCCTGATCACAGTCCGCCATGTTTTCATACCTTTGGGTGCAGGAAAACGCAATGGTAAACCTACGAGTCGACCACTAAAATCGGGTTTTTAGGTGTTTTCCACCAAGATACGACTTGGCAGACCGATTGCGTTTTAATATGGAAATCGAGTTTCAGCTAATTCTAGAATTTCAGCCTCCAACTCGATAAGGTGATTGTCTGCGCTGCCGGCTCCTGGTCTAATATTTCTGACAGGTCAAATCTTGTTACCAAAAGGTTGTCTGAGGGAATTCGCCAGTAGTGGGTCCAGGTAGGCAGAGTATCAGCCTGGTATAGGATAAACTAAGACTCCTATAATGCAGGAGTTTATAGGAGCCCTAGGATGAATGAGAGATTGGGGAAGAGAGTAACGGAGTACGGAAGGCATGATCTACAAATTAGAGGAAGGAGCGCAAAGACTGTAATAATGATGCTAATATGAAGGAACCTGCAGATAAAACTAGTAAAGAGTTGACACCTATAACATTTTACTGTAATAAGGTATTAGAAGTAATAGCACCAAAAAACTGGCAATAGAACTCAATTAAATTATAAAGCTTTGTATAAATCACTAGCAAAATATAAAAACACACAGGACCCGATTCGTGCTGGAAAATTGCTGTTCATTTGTAAGTTTGTCTCTTTACGGCACATGTTTACAACAACTGTTGATTTTCCATCTTGAAACTCATTTTGTGTGTTTATATATGTTTATGCTGATTTATACAAAGCTTTGTTATTTAATTATAATAAGATATATTTCATTTAATTTCTATTTCCCCGGAGAGTAGAATAGCATACCACTTAATTGTTTTGTATTTTTGATTAAATTTAAAATAAGTAAAATCTGAATAATGTCAATCTTATTCTTTATTAATTAAATAAATTCTTGTTAATTTAATTTAAACAAGATTCTGTTTTAAATATTTTTATATCTTACAGCAGCAAATACCTTTTTTTTTTTCTCAAGAGTAATGTTAGAAATTAAGTCAAAACTATACGGTGAAAGTGAATTAATGGCCATCTTTTTAATTTTCTTTTGGGTAGATTGTTTTTCTACCACGTGTTTGTGACAGTGAATAACGACTTAGCAGGGCATTTGGAGTTTTTTTTACTTATTTCTACATTTGTAAAGGTGTCTTTTTTCTTCCTTTTTAATATTTCAGACCCAGGAAAAGAATCGAAAGCAAATTCTATCAGTTTTAGATTAATAAATAATGAAACATTGGACAAAATAATGTTTTCCAATGTTTAAATGAAGCGTTGTTTAAAAGAAACTCTCATATCCGAACTAATGTGGTCTGGAGAAAGAAAAAGTCCAGATAAGTGGTGGGGGGACATATTTTTTATTAAAAATGGTTCATCTACTTATATATATAAAATACAAACGGAAATTTTGTTCCGGCTTTCTATAATTCGTGTTCTACTGCATGGATTTTGACGGAACTTACACTGTTAGATGAGGAATATATAGAATATTCTTCTCATGACATATAATAAGTTTATAAAAAAAATCGGCATAACCTCGATTTAGCGTTCCTAAAAAAATAATGAAAATTTATTTTTTTGGCAATTTAATGCTGTTTGGCGACACAATGCAATTTTGAAATGATACTTTTTTCCTGATAAATAATTTTTAAGTAAAATCTTTTTCTACGCTTCATACGAAGTTAGTTAGAATAAGTTTAACTTAAATAAATACATTTTTATTACTACAGATTTGTCATATACGTTTATATGTGTATATATTAAAATTTTACGATCGTAATTATACGGCTTAAGACAAAATTTAAGTTTATTAAATTTGTTCCAAACTCAAGATTAATGTCCGATTCTGAACATTGGCAATTTGACTTCGTTATTGTTAGTGTCAGAAACAAGAAGTGAAAGTTATTGTTGCCATGGAAACAACTACTTAATATAAAAACGTTTAATGATAGCATTTTTAATTAGCCAGCTACTTTTAAAACACACTTAAAACAGTACTACTTGAATATCCTGTCGACAAAAAAAAAAAAAAAAAAAAAAAAAAAAACTATCGCCAAACTATAAGATTAAATGTCAATAATGGCTGATCGTAAATTTACATTAAACACGGTTCACGTGTTTGTTGCGTCATCAAATTTTAATTTGACTTCTATTTGTAATTTTATTAATGTTTACAAATTTTTTTATTCTTTCGTTGTTTAAAATAAAAATTTTGTCAATTTGTATAATTTGGCGAGTAGTTTTGGCAATTTATATAATTTGGCGAAATCGGTTGACAGGATAATCAAATAGTACCCTTAAAACATTTCCATCCTGTGAAGCTATCTAAAATTAAAAACTACTGCAATTCGCAATTTGCATCTATTATATATGCTTACAGATAAAAAAATAATAAGTTAATCCTTCATTTCGGCTTAAATTCATTGAGTTTTAGACATTTAAATACTTATTTAACAAGCAATTTCCAAATGCACTTAAATATCTTGCGCTTGGGAAGGAAATGGGTTGGCTAGCCAAATAGAGTGGAACGTTTCGTCTTTTTTGCTCCAAATACTCGAATATTTTTCTTTTTTCAAATTTTTACTGAGATTCCGCCGCCAAATTTGACTGATGTTTTACTACATATATGAGTAGTTTTATAAGCGTTTTTTTTTTCAAAATATTTTGAGTCTGCTCTTTAAGAAGACTTTCCTTGTGAGTAACAATTTTGGTTTTGATTTGTTCTTTTTTATTTCTAACTCCTCAATCATGTGACTTACAGACGAAACTAGCAGATGAAATTGTAAAAATGATGGTATTTATGATTTACATGTCCTATGTTTGTTTATGATTTTGAGTTTATTTTTGTAGCCAAACAATTTGATTTTAAGCCAAAAAGCCGTAAGCGTGACATAGGTTCAAGCGGTGTTTACAATAAAAGTGATTTTGCAAGTGTACGAAAGCATTTTTAGAGTATATTTTAAAATTCAAATATACAATATATAAATAGCAATTAATATTTTAAAAATTGAGTCAAATATTTTAATTTTAGTATTAATTTAATTTCAGACATTTAAAAAATTTCTCACCATACTTTACTGCGAAAATATGTCGGATTGTTTTCCCCAAATTTGTGACATCTCGAAGGCAGATCAGCTAATATTGTCCACTCTTTTTTTAATAAAATACATATATCCAATTTCCCTTATAGAAACGTCCAATGCTTGCAATGTTAAGTAGTAAAAGTTAGTCTTAAGAAAATGTAAGCAATTATGCGTTATTACTATCACGAAAGAAAATATTTTGCAATAAAAAGTGCTTTCTGAAATTACTTTTCTATATTCCATTTCATACATTTTTCTTTCATAATCTCCCTTCATTTAGAAATGTTATTAAAATATATTGGATGAATCTTCCATAATCAACCACACTGCAATTGGCGAATTTACTATATAATATTGGAAGATTCTTTGATATTTGAAAAGAACCGTCGACAGTAAATCCAATTTCAGAAAATTACGCGAAATTTGTAGTACTTAGCGATTAGTAAATTTATGGTTTTTTATTATGGATCAAACGGACAAAAGAATATTTACTATTGTGTATTTTTCATCTGCAGTTATTTTACTGTCACTAAAAAGCATCACTTTGAATGTACAAAAAAAAACCCTTTCAAACGCCAAAGGTGGTCAAGGAACAACATCTGTTCTTTTAGCCTAGGTTTTAAAAAAAAGTACCTTAGATTCAAATAAAATTTCAATCATTATAAAGCAATTTTGGCTGATGCACAGTCCGAGCAGCTGATCGTAGTGATAAATTAACGTTTTTAGTTTTATTTAGGCAACGAACTGATGAATAATGACGTCTTGAAAATAACAAGCATGTTTATTTCTCCGTCTTATTATGCTCATTAAAGAAATGCGAAAAAAATCTTCGGTTTGCCAAAAAGATCATTACTAAAATTTTTGCATAACTAACTTTATTTGTCATTCGCAACGAGTTTTGATAGTGAAAGATCTGAAATTCAATCAACTGCAATTTGACATTATTTAATGAAATTTAGTTTGGCGCGTAATTAACTCTGTTTTGTAGCTAACTCTGGTACATTTGTAGCCATATCGTAACGAACATTTCTAACGTTTCACATCAAACTTGGTTGTGCATCCGATTATGGATGTTTGGGAAGATTTTATTGAATGAAAACTAGAGGTTTAGTTTTCTATAAGAATCAGTTATCGAGGTTTTTTTCCTAGGTTAATAGTTGCATTATTAAAACTGGTATATAAAAAGAAACGGCAGTTAAAATGACATTGTTTAAACTTTATTCACACAATTCAGCTTTAAATATCCACTTTTACATGATTCACATTTTTTAAAATATAAACGTTAAATATTGTTTTGACTGTATTTACTCTACTGGAATTCGAAGATAATAAACTGTAGAAAACCTGCCAAAAGAAGTCGTATATTACCACATATTATGTAACGTAGACAGAGATTGTATTTATGTTATTAGATCCACACATAGCACCAAGCTGAGAAGCTCGGAGTAAAAGAACTAACAAACGAAAGTGAATAACCCGAACATTCTTTAAGTTAAGGCTGTTCTTAACTGCTCTGCTCAGCAAGCACAAAACGTTTTGACACATTTACACATTCATTTTTCATCAGAAAGATATAACATTGGAAAGCCTGGCCATGAAAGCGATTTGGAATTGAACTGTTTTTTTCATTTTTTGATCAATGAATTACCTATTGAGTTATAAGCGATTTTGGTCACGTGACAAAGACGAGTTTCGCCTTTCACGGACTGGTTTTTCTACTTTCTTCGGTTCAAAACGTGAACTTTGACACTATTTTCTGAAATATCTATTGCACTAGTAAAAAAACGGAAAAAATAGCTCGATTACATAGTTTCTGAACAACAACACCTCCTAGTTCCATGCATTTCCGTACAAAATAAATTAAAACTTATGTCAGACTGTTGCCCATTTGGATTTGAGAACACCCTTAAATGGTCAATCTCTGCAATCATTATAATTCTTTCTTTTTTAGTAGTGTGGTTACTAGAGAACATTTTAATTTCTGATGATCGTAATGGCCGTATTTCCCTCCCAAACTCTACATGATGTGCTAAAGCGCTGCTTCTGAATTGCCCAAATTTCGTCTAACGCATCAAATAATACAATAGCGCAATGATGTCCGCATCGTATTCCGAAACTGAGAAAGGATTTTCCAGGTGAAGGTCCATATTAATTTTTAAATACCGTGTCGAATTCTCAATTTCGTTTGATTGAAGGTTTATTTGAAAAATAGACCACCGCAGCGGACTCAGTCTGCTAGTAAATTATAAAATCATTTTTTTTTCACTTTTTATTATATTTGCATATTGTTGTTGTAATTACAATTTGAAATACATAAATTTATTTTATTTATTACATTTTCCATTTTGTTTTCCCACTTGATTTGCTACTACGTCAGTCCAAGGCCTCATTATAATTGAAGCCATGACTTCCATAACCACACAAGTGCAGCAGAATGGATATTGAGAAAATCAAGAAAAACTGGACATTTCTTGGAAATTTGAACTTGGAAATCAGATTTTTTTATAGTTACACTTTGCTGAATTACAAATGTCACTAAGTATTAAAATAACGAGTATTACAAATAATTTGTCTATAAAAAAAATAATGAACATATTGGACTTTTATTATTATGGAACTCATTAATCTGTTAAATTGGTTTGAGATACTATAATTCTGATTTGGAAAAGGGATAAACTTACTTTTAAGAAATAATGTGTGAAAAAGAAACAAAACAGAGTTACAACACAGTGTCATAAATCCAGTCTCTATTTTCACTGTAGTGTAATACAACAAACAACAAATTTAGTTTACGCATATCATTCCCACACTTCACTTCCTGATTTTTCAGCACTGGGAATCTGATCTTTACCATACTGGCCCAGAAGTCTCTGAAAAGTAAGGTTGCTCTGCAAGTAATATTGAGGACAGGTATGTTTCAGTATCCTTGGCTTTAGCAGCTTTCAGGGGAATTTCATCTGTTTATGTTCTCTCCAAGTTTTTCTCATCAAATTTTGCTTTTCCTGCCATCAGGAATGTTTCAGTAAGTAACCCGCGTGATGTCTTGTTTGCATATATGGTTTTTGAACGGTATTCAATTATTTTATAAAATGTCACTTTCACTTTTCTTATTTTTTTTGTAAGTGGAGGCGGTTCTTTCACTTTAGAAAAACCAGACTTCAAATATTTAATCATACTTTGTTGCACTTTAACCACGTTAATTTTTCTTGATGCATTTTGTATGATTTTTATCCAGATAGTGGAACGTTGTGCTGTTATAATTCACAGCCACACTCGTGTCGGCTGTTTGCTTTCCAGAACAACACAGGTCCATCAATTTATGTGCTAATGAAATTCAACACGTCAATAACATGCGGAAGATACGGGAAATTATGTTGTTTTTAGTGTCAAACGATAGAGCTCACTTAGACGATTTCAACGATATATATAACTCATATAGTGCCAAAGAGTGGACGTGTTGTTATGGAACATGCAGCTTCAATTACTTCAGACAGAGGGGGTTGACTCGCTGTGCTGTTCTATGAATCGCAAGGCAACTTTCATAAAAAGGAATTCAAAATGTATAGTTGTATATGTAAACAGGGTTCGTAAATATCATATTTTCAAAACAGTCAACTTACTGCTGATAGCAAATATTTTCAAGCATAGTATAATTTAGAAACTAAAATATGAACACTTAACATAAAAACTTAATCGAACAATATGCTAAAAATGCCTTTTTCTTTTTTTTTTCGCCTAGAACAAAATTGAAGATCAACTATTGAAAATAAAAGCAATTTGCTTTAATGCACTTATAAAAAAAAAAATCAACTCTAGGATTCAGTATCAACTATTAATAAATCAGAAATTTATAAAACAAAATTTAAATTACAAAATAGTTTTTTTTAATTCAAAATTTTAACATAAATGTAAGCTAATCTTATTTTTTATTCCCCCAACATCTTGTATAGTTTAAACTCAATTAAACTAAAACCAGAAATGATTCTTTTCAAATGAAGTTGTATATAACTTCATCAGGATGCCTAATCAAAATTAAGTCCCACATAATTATTAGTCCTACATTTAAAAATTAAAACTTCAAACATAATGCTTGGAAAACATATTTCCTTTCTTCTTTGGTTGAAAAAGAGAGACAAAAATTTGTTTATCTACAGCATGATACAGTCAGTAACAGTTGAAAAATTAATTTACACTTGTTTTGATTGAAAATATCAAAAATATCTTGCACAGTGATATTTGAAAATAAATATCAAATATCCAAAATATCAAACATTTTGATTTTTTAAAAATAAATAGCAATTTAATATAAAAATGTCGAAAATATCAAAAATCGTGGATATTTTGAAAATAAATATAAGATTTAGAAATTTTGAAAATAAATACAAGATATCAAGATATATATCCTGATATATATCAACGAACCCTGTATGTAAATATGTAATATAAAATATAATCTGTATAATATAAATGTATATTGAGTGTCAACTTTAAAAAGTTTTAAAAAAAATTATGGGGAAAAATGCATAACTCTAATGCTTGACAATATGAATAACTATTTGTACAACTTGTAAGAAACAGAGGTAAAATTGAGTTTGGGCTAAATGTATGGACAGCAAAGAGGCAAAAACTTTGTTTGGATATCTTTCATAAATATACTGAACAAGTAGGCAGAATTTTAAGGGGGAAAAGGGAGATTTACAAGCGCGCAATGAAATAAATTTTGAGTTTTTATCAGTCTGGATATGAGAGGGTCGGATATAGGTCAAAATAAACTTTTGTACTCACTGGTCACTGACCAGTACATGGGCTTTTTTCTCTGGCCAGTAAATTTACAAATACTTGATTAAAAAGTACTTTTCCTAATCTATTAACATCATAATTTACTAATATAATTTATTTAACCTTTGTCAAGATTACACTCGAAAGAAAAAACTAGCATTCCACTGAGTAAAGAAATAAAAACAACCAACGACTGCAGCCAAATTATAAGTGATAAACTATAATTAAAGATATGCGGATGCATTCTATAAAACAGACACGAAACATACATTTTTGAAATTAAAATATATTTTAATTAAAAAAAATAATTTGTTAATCGTGGATATTTTATTTTTACTTAAAACTTAGTAGGATCTACTATCATCACGAGTGGTTACTATTCAGTTTGACCAGTATTAGCAGTAAAGGCAATCGCTAAGTTCTCAGTATTACTTACCGATCGACGAGTGGAGAATACAGGTGGAGGATTTTGTTCTATAGGGGTGGATATGGGAGTGTCTATGGTTTTGCGTACACACCTACACATATGTATATGTATCTATGAAAAACTACTCAAGTTCTATTGTGCCTATGAATATATAATGTGATAGTTTAATGTATGAATTTTTGTACTGTTAAAGAAATGAAACGTGCTAAGTATGATATTTAATTCAGCATTAAAATTTAGTTCCTTTTATTTAAAAAGTATTGTTTATTCTTTTTCATTCTGTTTTTAGATTCAAAGGAAGATAAAGCTATTTTACTGACATTTAATAACTCATTTCCTCGGATAAAAATGGCGACAATGTCTTCATACTGATACTTCGATAATGTTTCTGCTATTATCCGAAACTATATTTATTCACTTAAGAAGATGTCATCGATTACAGGACAAAATCCTTCCTCTAGTGACCAGCACTTTGTTCCTCAAAATGGTGCTGACGAAAAACATACATCCATTGATACAGTTAAAAAACCTTGTATTTGTGGAGTATGTTCCAAAGCATTTTCTAACAATAGTAATCTAAAAACCCATCTCTTGACACATATAGAAAAAAAACCCTTTGTTTGTGAAATATGTTCCAAAGGATTTTCTCAGAATGGTAATCTAAAAACCCATCTCTTGACGCATACAGGTAAAAAATCCTTTGTTTGTGAGATATGTTCCAGAGGATTTTCTCATAATTGTAATCTAAGAAGCCATCTCTTGACACATATAGGTGAAAAACCCTTTGTTTGTGAAATATGTTCCAAAGGATTTTCTCAGAATAGTTACCTAAGAAAACATCTTTTGATTCATACAGGTAAAAAACCCTTTGTTTGTGAAATATGTTCCAAAGGATTTTCTCAGAATAGTAATCTAAAAACCCATCTCTTGTCGCATACAGGTAAAAAACCCTTTGTTTGTGAAATATGTTCCAGAGGATTTTCTCATAATTGCAATCTAAGAAGCCATCTCTTGACTCATATAGGTGAAAAACTCTTTGTTTGTGAAATATGTTCCAAAGGATTTTCTCAGAATAGTAATCTAAGAAGCCATCTCTTGACACATACAGGTGAAAAACCCTTTGTTTGTGAAATATGTTCCAAAGGATTTTCTCAGAATAATAATCTAAGAGCTCATCTCTTGACACATACTGGGGAAAAACCCTTTGTTTGTGAAATATGTTCCAAAGCATTTTCTCTTAATCAACATCTAAGAAGCCATCTCTCGACTCATAGGTGAAAAACTCTTTCTTTGTGAAGTATGTTCCAAAGCATTTTCTAATAAGACTAACCTAAGAGACCATCTCTTGACTCATATAAGTGAAAAACCTTTTGTTGCGAAATACGTTCCAAAAGATTTTCTTGGTGCTGCATGTCACTCAAGGGATTTTGCGCCATTAAACCTCGTACAACCAACCAACCAAAGGATTTTCTCAGAATAGTAATCTACGAAAGCAATTTTTTGTCTGATACCAAATAGACATCTCCTGAAAATCTTATATTTTTATTGTCAAAATTCAGTAAGAACCTTGTATATGTCATTGTATTTACTATTATCACATCTCTTGTTTTTTAGCATTTAGTAAAAAAAATAAAGAAATTGTACACTTTTTGTTCTAAATCTTCAAAAATTCTTCCATGGCTTAGTGTCTTTTTGATAATAAGCAAATGATTGTTGACCTAGTGATTAGATTTCAGTAAACCTTTATGTAAAACTTTTTGGTTTAGGTAAAGCTTTTATTTTTTTTATTTCACTGTAAAGTAATTTTCCCATAAAATAAAAAATTAATCTGACGTGGAAGGGTAAATTGTAGGGGAGATTAAAGAGGAGTGGGACAATTTTAGCAAAAATATTTTTTTTACAAATTATGTTTCACTTGTACAAAAGGTAAGTTTTCAAAATAACATCTTGATACATTTTAACATCAAAGTACTCATTAATTTAATAAGTGATGAACATAACTTTTTAAACGGCAAAATACCTTTATTTATTGACATTTGGACATGTTTCATTGCATCAGACGGCAACATTTTCAGGAAAATAAAGTGATAAAATATTTTATCATTTTATTCTGATGCTATTAAACATGTCGAAATGTAAATAAATAAAGATATTTTGCCGTTTTAAAATTTATGTTTATCACTTATAGCAATTAATGAGTACTTTGAGACAGTGTGACATTTACATTAAGATTTAATGTAAATCATAGCATTTATTTTATGTTATATTATACTTTATAAAACCCAAATGAAAATAAAAATATGCATGTGCCCAACTAGTGCCGCCAATCTATTTTGTTTGGATGCACTTTTGCAATTATATCTTATTCATCAATGATGGATCAGTCAATTTCTTGCGGGAAGATGAAATTTTCTTTTTCATTTTTCCTCATAAATAGTGTATTGCCATGTAAAAATAAAAGTTTGTTGTTTGAATCCAAAAATTATTTAAAACAGTAATATTTTATTTAAAAAACTAAGTAAATTCATTTTATAGAAATAAATATAAATATGTAATACTAAAGTTTGATATTGACAAATAATGTCTGAGTAAGAAAAGAAAAATTTGCACTGCTTTAATTTTTCAATGCATATTTATTTTTTAAAAAATCATGAAAGTAATTAAAATCCTTCTTAACTTGCAAAATAAAAAATTTTATTTGTTACACTATTCATTTCCAAAACAGGATAGTCTTATAAATATAAAAAACCAAATAATTGTATATAATTAAACATAATTATTTGGATACAGATAGCATTTGGAAGGGATAGGAAATGTCCCATCACTCCCTGAGTCTTAGCGTCCCATCCTTCCCTTACAGCAACTTAAAAAAATAGGTTTTTACAACAAGCATGTGGCTTTTAGGCTTAACTTACGCATTCATTCATAAAACGCATATTGTTGAGCTTACAAAACATTAAAAACAATTAAGTTAGCAGCAAAGAATGAGATTGAAAATTTGCATTAAAAATCTGATTAGTTACTTTTAATATCGTAAAAGTCTTTTTAAGTCGCAAAGTCATAGGTGCTTGCAACTAAAAAGATTTATAGCAACAAGTTTAATGCCATGATTACTCCATCTGATGTAAGAGTTATAAATTAAATATAAAGCTTATTTTAAGCATTATTGCAAATGTCCCATCGCTCACTAATCTCCCCTACGTATTTATGCAATAAATTGTATTTCTTCATACTTCTTGCTATTCCTTTCAAACGTTTACACAAAATAGACTGCATCGATTTCAGACATTTATGGGTATACAGACGACGTCTTAGCCGTAAGAAACAAATGTCGCTTCGTACTAATTAATTGATGCACTAAAACTTTTAACTGGGAATTTTGCTTTATCTCTTTTCGTTTTCAATTTTCGATAGCTATCTTTCAAATTTCGCCACTAGGGTACGCTGCTGTCGTTTGCATTAGGTCGGGCGTAGTCGCTTTACTATAACGTTGCCTCACTTGCATAGCTGTAGCTTTCTCTCCGTCCGCAAATATTTTCAGGTTAAAGGGACTTTCCTATGCATCCTGTATACAGCAAATGAGCCTGAGCCTGGGAAATCCTTATCCATCAAGGGAGGGTTTTCTCTTTTACTCTCGGAAAAATAAACATCGAGGACATGAAGTTTCCAGCTGCATTCATACAAATTTCTACCGCATCCAGGACACCCTCCAAGTCAGAAGTCAAACAGCCTACTTGTTTTTTTTTTTCGTCGAAGAGCTGTTATCTTTGATAGTTTGTGGGGTACAGTTAGTATGCCAGTTTAGTTTGATCGACAAAGTAGATGTCATTGGGGAAGCACTTATATTTTTCATAAATAGTCATTAACAGACTGAAAAACTTTTGAGCATCAGTACGGTTTAACCATTTATCTACTGAATTATAAGTACCGACAGTAGATAAAGGGTTAAGTCTTTTGCACAAGCTATGGATGTTTTGTCTGGGTATCTTTAGTGAGAGATGTTTCTGTCTACGAAGGAAGTCATATAGTTTTTTGTTACTATTAAACGACGGTTGTTTTTCTCTGCTAATTCAAAAGCAAGTTAATGTAAATCACCTCATAGCAATCATTTTTTCAGTTAAGTTACTTAGAATAAAGCTATTATTAACGGTGTATGTGTATCGCTAGTATCTAGAAAGTCCAGTAGGAGTGGGCGATGTAGACGTTTCTTAAATCGATTTATCATACAACATCGCGATTTAGCACTAAATCGCGATTGAACAGATTTTTCCATTTAGAATATGGAAGCCTATTTTTTAATTTTTAGTAAAAAAGTACGGTCTATTTGTACCCCCCCCCCCTACTTTATTACAGTGAAACCTCTCTCTGCGACCACCTCCCTGAACGACCATTTTTTCGTGAAACGAAATTTATTCCCATAGGCTCAATACTAATACCTCCATTGAGAGACCATCCCAGGTGAACTCCCTCCGTGAGCGACCAATTTCTTTGAAGAAAATGAAACATATTCGGTTTTTTTCTGGTCGCTTGAAGAAGGTTTTATTAGGAAAATAATTCCGGAGAGCGCATTATTCACCAAACTTCTAAACTAAGTTTAGATTTTTGTTTATTCTGGTAACTTTTAAGTGTTTAAACCTCTTTGTGCCTTTTTAGACAATGAATTTAACTCTGATGACAAATTAAAAAAGACAGTCAACAAACTCCCCTGCCCTATTCTGCCAGGAAACTCTCAAAGAAATAGATAAATTAATGAAATCGTCATTATTTGTTTCCATCCAAAAAAATTGCATGTATTTACTGAACTTCGAAAAGACTGGAAATAAAAGTTATAAAAAATAAAACAGTAAATTCAAAGCAAACGGTAAAGTATTCATTTTTGAAACTCAGCAGTAATTAACTAATGTAATTAACTTTTGTTTTGATACTTAAATTTTTATATTTTTTCTTAACCCTTTGTAACTCAACAACCCCGATTTGAAAAATTCTTACACAGATATTAAAATGCATCATTTTAAGCATGGAAAAAATAATTAAAAAAAATTCAGAACAGAAAAATAATTTTTTTTTTTTGAAAAATGGGTTTGTTGCATATCTGCAACATCTTGCCAAATGGCACAAAAACTGAAAATATTTAAAATTTTAATTTGCACGAAAATTTTTGAAACAATTGTTAGTTTTGTTGTAGCAAAGTCCCACACTACATTTCTCACAAACAGTTTGATTAAAGTTTTTACAATCAAGGTATTTACAACGTATTCTTTTTTCTGCCCAATATGGCCAGTGCCCAATTTCGTCTAGGCGCACTTGTTTTAGTGGAATATGTTGAGTAGGCACTCTATGCTTTTTCTGTTGAATTCTTTTTTCTACGAGACCTTTCCCTATTTTGCTAGCTTTGGACTTGCTGTTAATTTTACAGAGGGGAGTGGGGGAAATCCCTAACTTACCCTATAGCAATTAAATATAAAACAGACTAATGTTTCCCCTTTTCAATAATTTTGCTCTTCTGAAAGAAATGCAAATTAAATAACCATTAGAAGATATTTTCGATGCTCTTTCGATATTTTTAAAAAATCCATTACAAGAGAAGATATGGCGCGTTGTTGCAGATCTGCAACAAACAAAAGTTTACGTTTATTTTATAGATATTATAAATTCCCTAGCTCGAAAATGGTCTTTAAATAAAGAATTTAAACTCACCTTTGAAAACAATATACTTGTAGACGTCTGCAGACTTTTTTAGCGTATTTTAAAGCTTAATTCAACAAAAATCACGTGTAACTGATCAAGCGATAAATCAAACTTTGGCGCGAAAAAAAAATCAGTATCGACATTTGTCGCGGTTTTAATGAAATAATTATGTTAATAGTAGTGTAATAGAATAACAACAATCAACAAAATCGGCTTTTAAAATTTACTGTTGAAATAACAATGACGTTTTGGGTATGTTGCAGATCTACAACACGGTGATAAAAAGGGTTAATGTGAAAAATAAATTTAAGTAACGTTAATTGTTACTTCTTTTCACCAATTAAAATCTAGATTTAAACATGATCTCCATTAAGAGACCACCTCTTGGAGCGACCAATTTTTACTGGAACGGAACGTGGTTGCTTTAGGGAGATATTACTGTATTTAGTATACTTAGCTTTTAATTTTTCAACTACCTTTGAAAAGAGTTAATATTTTACATATAAAAAATCTCTGAATGCCCCAAAACACTCATTTCCTTCCATTTAAAAAATTAGTGATATATTTTAATACATTTTATAAATTCATTCTTTAGGAAATAATATAAAAGAAAAGATTTTCTTTTGTCTGGCATGTTATGGCCTCTATAATTTAAATTACTTAATGGGAGAGGGGGGGGGGACTACCCCTAGCTCACCCAAAATAGCACCTAATTGCTAATAACACACACACTTTTTTTACAGACATAGAATTAAAAACTTATCGGGGTGAAAACGAAGCAGACTCAACGATTTCAATGATGAATTTAACTGTGAGGAATTTAACTGAATTTACCATGAGAAAAGTGTAAAAAAAGTGAGAATATATGAGAAATAAGGTGCAATTTTATTTCTTTTTAACTTTTAGATTATAATAAAATTTGTTTAACATAAATGCGGACATTCATATAGTGGATGGAGAAGGATTGAAAGTGTGAGCCTCGGAGTACATTACTGAAATTGCCGATTTTTTCGCGAGTGTTAGCACCCTGTAAGATTAGTAATAAAAGAAAATAATAAAACATATCTATTTTTAATTATAACAAAATGTCAAAAAAGCAGAAAATCCCAGATCTGCAGAAAAATCTAATGAATGCCCTCTCCACCACCCCCCAATTCTGCTTTAAAAATCAAGTTATTCGACTCATTGCAGAACTCAGATACAGCACAAGCAAATAAAATTGACGTGAGTTCGTTAAGAATTTTTGCGCCCTCTGAAAACTCAAGGTCTGCGCCCTTTTCCCAGGACCAGTCCGACCCTGATGATAAGTAAAAATATTTTGCATGAGTCAATGCTAGATTGACAACATCGGTACAGAAATATAACATGTCCAGCTTAGAAGTATTCGCAGTTCATCATGTCTGACTAGGGTTTAATCATTACAGCAGACTTGGTTCGGACCAGGATCAGGCTTACATTTTCTTTCTACATACTGGGCTTACATGACGGACAGGTACTGATCCCATACAACCAAAGACTGACGTCCCATAAACGTCAGATCTTGTACAAGGCATAATTTGGACGTTCAGAGAATATCAGAATCAGAACGAACCATCCATGATCGTCCAGCAAGCATTTCGAGCTTCGACAAAATTTCGGATATCCATTTGAATGATAAAGAAATTGTTGTGTCCAGTGAGCAATGACCAACTTCTTTGATTATTAAGTCAAGAAAGGTCTGGGGTGGTTCAAAAAGATTGAATTTTCTTCAGCGTAGTCGGGGCTGTAATTTTCTTTTTGCATCCACAAATATGTGCAGAAGTTCAGGAAAGATTGGTTTTTTAAAGGCATTTATCTGAGTAAAGGCATGCAGTACTATCCTGTCGGACACGTTTTAAGATATGGGCCGAGTCCGGGGTTATTTTCCGTCACAAATAGAGTTCATATAGTTTAAATGCACAGTCGAGAGACTCTTGGCAGTACTAGTAAATAATTGACTCGGGACCTCGCTCCTTGAACTAAAAATTCCTTTATTTGTCAGATCTAAAATACAAAGTAGTCGCGAGTCCGCCGAGGGCACCATACATTTTTTGTTCACATGATGAGTTTATCCGAACCGTCTCAAATTCCTAAAAATCTAAGCTCTTAGGCTGAGTACATGAGTTTTGTTATGAATTATAGATATTTTTCAGCAGAGGGCGAAGTTGTCAATTTGGGAGGCACGTCCAATTTAATTAACTCAATGTTCTTTAATATGTGTGGTCATGTGAAGGCAACAGGTTTGATTCAAGCCTGGTTGCAACTTCAATGGTAATTTCCAAATTTGACAATAATGGTTATTTATGATTTAATAAATGTCAGCTAGGGGAAATCTACTTAAGATTTGTGTGTTAAATGTAATCTTATTTTGACATTAATTTGAATTTATCTTTTATTATAATGATTTAATCTGATTTATATGCTTTACATCTAATAACTGTCAACTTTGAGGAAGTTTGATTAGGATTTATAGCTTTAATGTGACCAACTGTCATACTTGGAAAAGTAAATTACTGTTTATGGGTTTTAAGATTCATTTAATGTTTATTTTAACTCTAGTTTGATTTTATGAGCCCAGTAATTGTCATAATGATAGTTTATTGTGATTTATGAATTTTACCCTTAAATGCCGTGTGCTGCCTTTCGGCAACATACCCAATTTAGGCTTCTAAAATAATATTAGAATAATATTGAAGCTCTAATGTCTAATGTTGCCAATAAAATACATACTGAAAATATTATTAAATCAATTTTGAACATGTAAACGCAACACTAGTCATGTTTAAGAATAAAGATGGATTGATTTTTTCAGTTGTTGCTATAGGTGCTTTTTGTTTTATTTGGAAGCTTGCGAAATATCCTATTTTGTTCTGCAGTAAGCAAGAAAAATTTATTCCTTATCATAGTTCTTAAAATTCATGTGTGTTTAAAATTATAGAGTTTTATCAAGTGAATTTTTTTTTCAATTAAAGTCCAGTGTTGCCGATTGGCAACAACCTGTCTTTTAGTCGTAAACCATACTTAAAACAAAATATGATTTTTTAAAATATTTTCCCCATAATTTATAAGAAATGAAAGCCGAAAAACCTTTTTAAATTGATTTTTAAAAAATCAGGCATTTAAGGGTTAAGTATTCATTACATTCAATCTCAAAGATGAAACTTGCTTTACAATTAGATTTCACATTAGGAAAATAAGTTAGAAATTTTGAATATTAAATTTTAAAAAGGATTTAATTTTTCATGTATACATTATAAAAGGAGTATGTATAATTGGTACTATAAAATAAATATTAACTATGCAAATGAACAACAACTTTGTATTGTTTCTTGTTTTAAAAAAGGAAAGTTGCTTTACAAAAGGAGTTTCTTTAGTACATATAAGTGACTAATTCACATTCATTTGGTAAATAATTATACTTCAGAGGCAATTGTATTTAACAGCATTTCTTTCTTGCAAATTTCGATTTGTTTATTACTTTAAGACAAATCTTAAAATTTATTAATATATCTTATATCCAAGAAATTCCATTACATTTATAGTGTAAATTGTGCTCATCATATCTGCTATTTATGATTTATGTGAGCCTTTCTTTTACATTGGTAATATTGGCTATAATAATGCAACATTTAACATGATTTGAAATACATTTTATTCACACAACATAGTTGTTAATTTTAATGAAATATATATATACAGAATGTAAATAGTAAACTAAACGGCAAGTCTTTTTTTAAATAAATGCAGGCTCCTTTACAGCCCTGCTTGCAATTGTAATCTGTAAAATTTTAAACAGAAATAGATTTATATAAGTTTCAAGCATGGAAATCCAAAATTGCAGCTTATTGTGACAAATACATTTTGTGTCATGCTTTTAAAACTATCTGCATTGCAATCTGTTTTTAATGTTGTGATTAAATTCTATAGGGTGTCCTTTTCTTGATTACCACATATTATTTCCACGTCAATGATAAATATATAGCTTACCATAATATCAGTCTAACAGCTATGCATTAAAGTTGTTTTGCAGTTAATAAATCCTTTAAAATTAAATATTTAATTATCTATAGAAAATATATCATCGATAGAAAATGCGTAAAGTATTAATTTAAAAAACAACACAGTTATTTACTATTTTTTGATTTATTTATTAACATTCTTTTAAATAAATAAGTCAAAAATCAATAAAGAGTGAATAGTCAGTGAAATACATCTCATTTTGATGCAAACATAGTAAAACAGTTCAAGTTACTAATGTTTTCTTTTTAAAAATCCAACTGCTTTCAACAACAAAATCTTTATGTCCTTCTGAGATTTATTTTCAAGTTTTTCAGCCTGGATAAACTAAGAAAGGAAACTTTTGTTTATTCTTCGAAGTTCATCTTGCATGAGACGTTGAGTAAGTGATTTTGGTATGAGTATGAGATAAATAAAATATATATCTTCAATATGAAGTGGTTTCTTTTATATACTTTTGATTCACCTTATAGAATTTTTTCAAAGAACATGTTACTTGAATAAATTCCTTATTTTTTACGTGCAAGAGAAGATTTTGAGCTATACTTAAAGGAAAATCTTTTTTAAATGTTTCACAACTCTTAATGTGCCTCTTAATAACACAGTATATCTCTGTTATATTGATCATTCGGCTAGATCGCTCTTTTTAATGGTGGTATAGTGGATGGTACAGGCATCATATACCTCTTGATTTTTTTAAAAAATGCTCTGTATACCCTCAATTTCTCAAACAGAGTGATAGTATATACCTGCTGTTTTTTATGACCACAGCACTGTTTATGTGCCTACGGCATATGCGTTCTACTTTAACTGTATTTCTTTAGTGATTTACATGCAAGTATGAGAAGTTCAAATTTATAAAAGTTAATTTTATAAAGGATGTGTATAAACTAATATTGCAAAGACAAACAAAATATATTTATTTTTGCTTATTTTTCTCAAATTCTTTAATTCCGACGGTTATATGACGAACTTTTTTGTTTTCCAGTATGCACGATATAACGAAAGATACAAAATTTTGGTGCATCTATCATATAAAATGTACAATTTTAGTTCATCAGGTGACATCTTTTAATTACACAAGTCCAAGGTAATTTAAAAGAGAGCTAAGCAAAAGATTATCCATCGAAATATCTCTCATACATGGCTACTTTTTCTATAACATTCACTATCTGATACTGAAAAAAAAGGGATAGAAATATTTTTTCTTTAAGAGTCAAGTTTCAGGCTAATCTTATAAAGTCAATTTAAAAGGCATTTTTAAAACTAAAATTTCTTTTTTTTAAAAGAAGTATTAAAACAGTTTAAGAACACACATACAGAAAACTTTTGGATTACATAAGAATCCTTCATTGTGTCACTTTGGAAGACAAGTTAAAAATCTTTATAAAATCTTTTGTTGCATCGTTTGCAATCTTTAATGTGCATCTTATGGCACAGGGTTTTCCTTAACGTGGGTGTTAAGATGCTTTTTCAAGTGGTCCTTTCGAGAAAACCTTTTGAAGCACATTTCACAGATGAATGGTTTTTCATTTGTATGTGTTAATAAATGTCTTTTCAAAGCGCCACTTAGTGAAAAACTCTTCAAGCATAGTTCACAAAGGAAAGGCTTTTCATTTGTATGCATGCGAATATGTTTTTTGAGATCACATGTTTGAAAAAATCCCTTAGAACATATTTCACAAAGGAAGGGTTTATCATCTGTATGTCTGAGAAGATGAATCTTCAGATTATAACTACGAGAAAACCTTTTGGAGCATTTTTCACAAACAAAAGGTTTTTTCTTTGTCATTGCATGTGCCCGTAAGTGTATATTTAAGGTAGAGCTTCGACTAAATTCTTGGAAACACACTTTACAAACAAAAGATTTCTTATTCGTGTGAATTTGTAGATGTTTATTCAGATGATACCTGCTGGTACAACATTTTGAGCATATTTCGCAAGTGAAATTATTTTCCGTTGTGTGAATATGATGGTGATTAATTAGATAACGCTTTTGAGAAAATCTTTTAAAGCACACTTCACAAGCAAATGGTTTTTCATGAACATCAAGATGCCTGTTGAGATCTTTTGCTCCAAAAAAACTTTTTGAACACACATTACAAATAAAAGTTTTTACTAATGGGTGAGAAGTAACATGAGCCATTGAAATAGTTTTCAGAATTTTCTGTCGGATGAAAATTAAAATAAGAAATTGAGATTTTTTTCTGTTGAATATGAATTTTAATGAGCAATTTGGATTTTTAGAAGAGATTTTTTTTTAATTTTCCTATTGAATGAGAATTACGATGAGCCATTGGTATTTTTCCCTAAAAATGTTTTGATCTATTTACTGCAGAAATATTAAGTGTTTTGGAAGAAAGATTTCACTGACTTCTTACCTAAAGTATGAAAATTATGTCAAATGTAGTAAGTACTTTTGTTATGTCCAATTTAATATATATATTATTTTTCTTATCATTTCATAATACACTTTAGAAGCTTTTTTTTCTATTATCGGAAGATGATTCATGAGTAAAAATATTTTATTGTGTTTTATTTTGATCTGTTTCACAGTGAAAATCTGCCACTGTCTTCTTCAGTGATGAGAACATTAGTCAGCTGTTCTTCATTCAGATCTAAAAAAGAATATTTTATTAGTGTAGTCAATCGATTTTATTCAATACTTTAAAGTTAAATACTGAACTTGATCGAGTCAAATAGAGGCGCAGGATACAGTACTCATTTGGGACTTACTTTCTTTATATTGCCACAAAAAAATAAACGAGAACGGACGTTTTGATGCTTTGTGAAAGGAATATTCCCCATAAGTTACCCACTAAATTCAACACTGCTTTAAATAACTTTATGGTTTCACAGGGTTCATTTAAATGTACCCTGACCTCACTACACTAGTCTGTATTTAATCGATAATGTAAATTTATAAAACAAAACAATTCAAAATGCCTTCATAAAAAACAGGAAACTAACCTGAAATTTTCGATTGCCATAACGAGACGTAATCACGTATCTCACACTTACGACGGGTTGAAGATTTCTTTTGTTCATCAAAAATTTATCTTTTCTTAAAGTTTTTAAAAATAATTAAAAATTATTAATATTTTCCCCTCTTTTATTTGACACTATTTCTACCGGTGTCAAATGACATCATTTAAAGTTTTGATTTATGTCCATTTTGTTTTTAGCTTTTGATTATAACAAGCATAAAAAATTCACCAATGTATTGAGAGGACTTGTAATTACTTCAATCTAAAAATTGCAAAGAAAAAACCATAAATCAAAATATTTTAAAAGGTGTCATCTGACACTGGTAGAAATATTGTTAACATAACGAGTTCATGCATGAAAAGATACAATTTAAAAATCGACTTACTTCCTAATATGCTAGAATTGAAAAAATATATATATATACATATATATATACAGATATATTTATGAAGACAATACACCATTTTAATACTCTTAAAAATTAAATTATAAATTAACTAGCAAAAGCCAAGGCTTTACATGCATGCTTGTTGAAATATGCCAAGTGATATTTTTGTGCCTATTTACATTAAGAAAAATTGTACTGCTACAGATAATTTTAACAAACAGCTTTAGGCGATCAGAGTCGCAATCCATTTATTCAGTCAGAAAAACAGGGTATTTAACTCTAATCTGAACAGAAATTTTCGTTCATAGCTTTAACAATGAATGAAATTTGCGAGCTACTAACATTTCTTTGTGCAACTCATGACAACAAAAGGGGTGAAAATGGCCAATATCTACATCCAAACAGCCTTGAATTGGGTATATCATATTTAAGAATATGCTTTACATTATACACAGTTTCATTTGCCAAAGTGATCGGCTCTTTCAGTCATATTTGTTACAACATCGCATGTCACACGAAAATAACCTGTTGAAAATCGCGTTAGAAAACCTTCGTTATTGTTAAAGGTATGAACAAAAAATCAGGATTCGGGTTTGCATTGGTATGACAATTTGTATTTTTGACTGAATAAAGAGACTGCGACCCTCGTCACCTACACTATTGTTGTTGTGTGCTTTAACACCTTGTAAATGATTGAAGAGTTCTTCTGAATTACCTTATATACAAAGACAAGCAATAAAACTTTATAAAATTTTGAATTCAAGACAATTTATAATATTTGGCGACAACTGCACTTGCTTATTGCGTCAATGCAACCATAAACAAGAAAGAAAAAACGTGCGTGCGGCAAAGATTATGAAACACTTTCCAACACTTCCCGAAAGCTTTAACAAAACTTCGTAATTTGGGAAAATAAGGTAAAATATAACTAAGTAAACACTTAAAAATTTGATTTCAGTAGTTACCGTCCATAGCCAAGCCCTGTATTTGATCTGTATGTTGGTATATATATATACTGTATAATGAGAAATCTTAGTTTAGCAAGAAAACGCATAACAGGTTGAAATTTCTCTTTCAGCAATTTATACTAATAGATGGAAACATACCTGAATATTTTTGTACAGCCCTGTAGTTTACCTAGTACCTTTATTATACGCCACTATTTAGCTAAAATTTAATTCAAACTAAAACACACTTAAAAGTACTGAAATTACATTTCCAGAAATTATCATCTATAGACGGCATGTATCGAATTATTTACGTGATCCTGTATACCATTTTACCTATATTCTACAAACATTTCTTAATAAACTAAATGCAGTTTAGCGTAAAAATGCATAACTCATTTAAAAACCACATTTAAGCAATTTGCGCTCAGTAATTGCTTCATACCCAGTAACCCTTACGAATTCTTTTGTGTAGATCTGTATGTAAATTACAGCATTTATACACACCATATAGTATGCATAAATATAGTGAAACATAAAAGCGCATATCATAATTGAAAATGCATTTCCAGCAATCACCGCTAATGTACAACACTTCTGTTACAATATAGTATCTGAAATCTTTAGTGTGTCCCTGTAAATGCTAAGCACTTCGTACTATACATGAAATAACTTATGGTAAACCTCAGCGACGTATATCAATTTAATTATATATGAAATAGTTTAACATAATTAAAATAAGCCTCAAACAATCCCCCCCTCCAAAATCATTATGTAACGGAATTCTTTTGTGTGGCCCTGTCAATGAATAATAACTATTCATTGCACCACATATTCTACAGAATGCATATTTTAGTGCACTTCATAAATGCATATAAATTTTGTTATGTTTGGATGCGTGTAACATCATTAAAAATCATTTTAAATGATTTTTTCCCATTGGCCATAATGTAACGGAATAATTTTGACTGTCCCTGTAGATGAACTAAACATGCTACAAACTTAATTTGAAATAAGGATCGCGCTATGCTAAACATCCATAGCATTCAAAAATTTCAGGGCAATCCGAGTATATTTACGAGAGTTAGAGCACGGACAGGCAAACGGAAGTCATAAACACTTTTTAACTTCGTTGGAAAGTGTTAAAAAGGAAGTACCCAAAAAACGTACATACATAGTAGTATAATTGGAAAGATTTAAAAATGGATTTAACATTAGGAGTTCAATACTTTAAATTTCATAAATCCTAAAATCATTGGGTGAATGACTTTGAAGGTAAAATTTACCATGTAATCCAAATATATTGTGTTAAGGGTTATTGTGTATTAGGTGTTAATACTGACAATTTTAAAGTTTGTTACAATGTCTATATTCAGACTGTAAATCTCAGTATAGCATTAATTACAATTAGAATGGATATACTTTTTTTCACGACTATACAATTTATCTAATTCACATATACAGGAGCTATATAATTGATGTGTTAGAAAAGTAATAGCAGCGAGATAAAAAAAAAAATGCACTTGGCGAGAAATTGAAATCTTCACGCACTTTCCCGTACTCTAATAAATATTTCACACACACAAGCAATTTGTTCGATATTTATTACACATTTTGCTTAACATATTGGTACACATGTTCAGACCATCACAAAATGAGCTGGAGGTTTCACAACTACAAAAATTATTGAAAACTGTGCAATTTTAAATATGAATGGACTGCACAGCATGTGTTACCACAAAAGAGTTTCAACTGTAAGCAAGTAATTTTGACTACAAACGATAAAAATTCCTTCCGTCCTCTAAGAGGAGGAAAAGATAGCTTCCATAATCCTTGATTTTAAAAATGCAGATAATTTTACTCGAACACACGAAACTAAAATGCTCGGAACCTGATTATAGAAGATTCAATCCCAGTATTCGTCAATTCTGAAACAGAATGATAATTTCGCCAATTTAAACCAAAATGGCTTCAATTAAGGCAAATTATTTCTGGTCATCGAATTTGATGTTATTTCGCCAAGTATTACTAAGTTCGAAGAAACTTTGATGCTGGCAGATACGATTAAATAGTTTTAAGTGTTTGAGAGTAGCAACAATACAACAATATGTGGGCATATAATATATAATTATTCAATAAGCATATTTGGGAGAAAACACGTTTTCTAAAGCTGATAAATGAAACCTGATTATGGAAAAAAATCAGCACCCCTAAAATTTCAAATTGCTACATGTCAGCCGTTTTTTAAGATAAGGGGTAAAACAAAAAGTGCTCTGGAATCCGTGTATCAAGGTTAAATACTTAAAGGTACAATTTTTTCTATTTTTTTAAAGCTATTTCAACTTGACATGTTGAAATAGCCGCAATTTTGAAAGGTGATGGTGGATGAAGCTGGCCAAAGAACTCATTCGAGACTTTTGTAAGGCCTATAAACATGCTCAGTCGCATACAAATGAGTTAATTAATACGAGTGCTGTTGCAGGACAATAGTCAGAAGTTTGAAATTTCAGTTCGTTTAGAATTTCGAACCGCTTTATCACAGCCATGTTTCAGGATAGAGGCGAAAAAAAACATGCTCCGGAATCCTTGTTTCACGGCCAAACACTTAAAAAAACTTTTTGAATTTGAAATTTTTAAGTGGCCGCCATTTTGAAAAAAATTGTGGATGAAGTTGACCAACGAACACAGATAAGCAGCACACTTAAAGCAGATGCATTGTTTTTAATAATTTTTATGAATATGCTTTAAAAAAAATAAAGTATCAAATTTAAATTTATCCATTTATCTCTCTGGAGTGCTTTTAGTTATTGAGAGTTTTATAGATATTTGAAGTAAATTCTTTGCAAACAGTTTTTACATATCAAACATAAAATTAAATTTTTTTATTTGAATATAAAAGTATCGTAAATTGACTTTTGTCAATCTATGCTGTTCATCTTTAATTAATCATGTCTATTCCCACTGGTAAAGAACTTTGAGATATATACTAGATTGTGGATATTTTATGCGATTAACCGGGGATTATTATGCGATAAAGCGAGTACATCTAACATTAACCTTATGGGGACCGTTTCTGTTCCACGACATTCTATGCATATAAGTGGGGTATGCACCGTAATTTCCGGCCTATAATCCGCGGATTATCTGTTAAAAAACCTCACAATTTTTAAGTGCGGATTATCTGCCGGTGCGGATTATCCGCTGAAATTTTTTTAAGCAGAAGTTCATGGCAGACATCCAGTTTCTACCGGCAGTCATAAAATAAAAATGTAAACAGTTATCAAACGATCGTCTGCTATCGACCGTCCGTGGAGTTGCTTGTGATTGGTTCACATGTGACGTGTACGTGCTAGTGGGAGTGGCTTCCGATTATGATATTATTTTTTTTCCCTTTTGGCAACATGTTTCTATGAAGAACAAAGCGGCGTTTCTCAACCGCGCGGTGTAAACGAGTGCGCTCTTTTACTCCGTGATCTCAACTCATCCCTTTCAAAAATTGCAATCTCAATCATTTATGAAATAGCTCTTCCCAAAATTACGTCAGTTTTACCGATTACGATGCAACCAATGGGAATCCATCACACATTAATCGAATGAATCATTATCGTATCGTAGTTTCATGGTTTTACTGCTGCCATCTATGGATAGGATAATAAAATACAATCATGTCCTTGTAATTTATATTAAATACCAAAACGTATTTGATGGTATATCACGTTGAAAGTTATAATAATGTCTAAGAGAAAACCTGTTATCTAACACTGCAGAATTTAAACAGAACGTTATTTAAAAAGCGGAAGATGATTTAAAAACAGCAATTATTACAGAATTATCTGTATTCACAATATATTCAACGTTTTAGATATAAGATTCAATGAAAAAAAAATATTTGTATTTTTTAACTTGTAATTCTTTTATTATTATTTTTTAAATTATTTTATTAAAATTGTCATTTAAATAGAGCAACTAAATAAATAGGGAGGTTGTTTATTAGTAGTACTTTGGAATGTTGAAAACAATGAGTAATTCTCGTATAGTCCGGCGTATAATCCGCGGATTATACGCCGATGCGGATTATCTGCTGAAATTTTTTATAAGGGCAAAAAATTGAGGATGCGGATTATACGCCACCGCGGATTATAGGCCGGAAATTACGGCAATTATCCGTTACCCGATTAAGTGGGGCTGACTGTATTTAAACAACCCTAAAATGTATAGGAATAGGAATATGTCGGTAAAAATAGGAATAAAAATGTGATAAAGAGGATAAGGCTCGTTAATAATCACACTTTTACTAACCAACATAATGAAAATAATGAGCTCAAATCAAAAATCCTCATGTTCAACTATGTATGCCCAAATATTTTTAGTTTTTTCTTCTTCTTCTTCTTTTTTTTTTTTTTTTTTTACAAAAACCAAGACAAGAATTCATGACAGTTTCAAAGCTACCCATTTAAAAGTTTAACTAAAATATTAAACTTTAATTTTTTTAATAAGTGTCATATTTTAATAGTTTTTTATACATTTTTTGGAATATAATAAATGCAGCACATTGTTTTGTAATGTGATATAAATCTAAAAGAGCAGTAAAACAAAGTAATTGCTTTAACATATAAAACATGTAAGAATTTATTTAAATTTTCAGATTCAAGATCTGCTCTTTGTAGTTTTGCGATTTGTTATTTTTTCAGTCAGAAGCTCTTCGACCCAAAATTTTAAAATGAGTTAGATCTGACCCGTCCTTGTACATATACTATACTTTCTGATGTTTACCAACTGTAACGCAGTGTTGCAAAACTGTGGAATTTTTTTGTCAAAATAGATACCAATTTATTTACTTTTCTTTATTTAATCATGGAATGCCTGCCATTAAATAAAACTAATGTTAGTATTCAGAAATAGTGCTAGATACTTTGAATTAAAAAAATAATTCAACTTGGCAATACGCAGCTACGATAGTGCAAGTGTGATTGTGTGCAAACTGTATCTTCTGCATCAAAGGGAAAATGTGAAAGCTAGACAGGCCACAGATAAGATGTTGGCGGGCCAAATGTGGCCCATAGGCCACATGTTTGACATGCCTGCTATAAAGGAATTATCAGTAAAACAATACCACACACCCAAGGTTCCTGCTGACTTTTGACCAACATATTAGCAATTTTGATAATCTCCAAAAAGAAGTTAAAGAAGTTTTAGCCCCCACCCCCCCCCCCAAAAAAAAAAATCGATTCATTGTGAAACGCTGATTTTAGAATTGTTCTTCAACTGCCATTTTCAATCAGGCTTTGCATCTGGCCTGGGTCATCTCTGCACAATACTTGCTGTGACTTTGGGTTATACTAAAATTATGTTGTGAGTGCAATGCTTCTCTAAAAAGTGGTAAAAATAACCAAACAGAAAGAAAGACAAAACAAAAGAGGGAATTGTTTGCTTTGTAAACTCTTCTGCATACCAGAACCTCTCCCCCCCCCTTTTTTTAAGGAGTAAATATTTCAGAGAGTTACAAAAATTTAATAAATAGGACAAAAAATAAACAGTTTTAAATATTTTGAGCTTTTTGAAAGGATACATAGTAGGCATAAGAGTAGGCATAAATTTTAATAATTTATTGTTTATTGTCATAAAATAAAGCAACAAATATAGCAAAAAAAAAAAAAAAATATATAAACAATTTTAAACATTTTAAAATATGAGAGAGGTTGTACAAGAGGGGGGGAGGGTAGTGAAAATTTCAGAAGGAGAGGATTATTTACATGATTGTTTATTTATATTCTGTTACTATAGATTAACAAAATAGAAAAGAAAATTAAGACTTAAAATTTAAATTTTGCATGCTCTTTGCTGGGAGAAAGGGCAACAACGAGGGAAGAGATGATTTCAGTGGTGGGATTTAGATAATTGATTATATATTGCTACAATAAAGTAAAATATATATATATGTTTAAGAAGGGTTAAAAAACTAAAACAATTTAAAGATTTTTGTCTTTATGTGCTACAGGTGGGCAAAGGGAGATTTTTGAACAGGGAAATAGGGGAGGGGAATCAATGAAATATTTTAAAAGTGGAAATCTATCAAAATGAAGAAGAATCTTCCTAGAAATAGATTAATATAAATGAGTCATTTTAATTTTGCTTGCAGATTTTCACTTTTAGTGAAGTGAATTTTTTCTTTAAATTTCGGTCACAATAGTATATTCTAGCTATTAGGTTTAAAGTAAAGCAAGTAACTGAATGTTGAGCTTAATGTTAAATTTTTAAGCTTGCAAACCTCTTGAAAGATATGAGGGATGTACAAATTTCTAACCTCTGTTACCAGACAAAATGTTGCACTTATCATATTTTTAAGAACAAGTAACCAAACAATACTCTTTACCACTGTGTTTAATGGGTGTCCTTAGCCAAGTTCAGTTTGCATATTGACTAAAATGTGCTTAAGAAGAATGAACGAACAAGTAACTTCTATTACAAAATTGTACATTTTATGCTTGAAACATCTTTAATAATTTTAGAAAATAATTACTATATCGAATATAAGTTTCAGGGATTGTTTGGTCACTTATTGAGTATATTAATCAGTTGATTCATTACATAGCAATTGATTAACAAAATTTGCATAAATTGATTACTTTTTTGTAACAGCAGTTACATAATTTATATATTACAATATTAATAACTGCTATTAGTAACATTTATTTAATTGCAGTTTTATATTGCTACAATAAAGAAATGTGGTAGAAAAGTTAAAAAAATTTAAATAACTTAAAAATTTTTTACATTATGTGCTACAGGTGGGCAAAGGGAGATTTTTGAACATTCCTATATGCAAAAGAGAAAAGTTACCAAACCAATTTGTAATTTTGTTCTCTTCATATGTTAGGAATGATGTTTATAATTTTACTACATCAAAAATTTTCTTAAATAAATGAATCAATAGCTAATTTTGAAGACATTTACTTCTAGTAACTGGTAACAGAGGTTACTTTTAGAAAGAAATACAAATCATTCTTTACCCATCAGTCTGATTATCTGATAATAGTAATACCAAATCTGAACTTATTTGTACTCTAAAATCACAACATAAAGATGATGAATAATTGGTAACATGGGTTACAAAGAGAAAAAGCACTCCCCCCCCCCCCACCAAAAAAAAAAAAAATGCAGACATGGCCAATGTATCTGATATTCATAACAAATATTCCAAAATGACTATTGTGACAACTTGGCAATTTATAAACTTCATTTGTGTCTAGTTATACACTCTTCTGAGAAGAACAGAAATAAATTACATCTGGTAAGAGAAGTTATAAAAATCAGGGACACCCATTTTTTTGTGAAAAAAATCTAACAAAACATTGAGTTGAAGAATTAATTTATATAATATTTTATTTATAATAGTAGCTGTTATCATAATAAATACTTACACATGAGAATGGCAATGGTATACAGTATAGCTTCTTTTAATCAGGATCATTGGGACCACAGTGGTTCCAGATTATAGAATTTTCTGGATTATAGAATTTTTTTAACTCAACTACAATTAGATAAATGATACTAATATCAGTTGTTAATATTGTAATTTAAAAAAATACAAGCAATTTGATAATTTATAATGATTAAATAACGTTAAGAAATTTCAAGTAAAAATGTCCCAAAATGTATAGCTTAAATAATAACGTATATTTCCCATGGTATCATCATCTGTAGTACATTATGAGAAACAATAATGATAGGATTTATTTATTTTTTAATTATTTCTGATTTAAAAATACAGAAATAAAAAACACAAATAAAACAATGATCGATATAAACATGGAAAATTTTGTAAATGAAACTAATTTTCTAAAAAAGAAATAAAATGTTTTAATTAAGACTTACAGTTATTTACTTGAAGAAATCTTTATTATTATACTATTAATATGTTTGCCATAATAATGCATATATAAGGGAAATGTTATGAAAAATTAAATTATTTAAAAATATCAAATTCAAGCAATTTTTTAGGAAAAATAATTAAAAAAATAGGATTTTAGATTGTTTTGGTGTCCTCTGTTTTCAATTAGGAGAAAAAAAAATAACAAAATTACATAAAATTAGCATTTATTCTGAATTTATATTACTTTACAAAAAAAAGCGAAGCATATATAATTTACATAGAAAACATAGAAAATTACTACAATTTTTGAATAGGAAATCAGATTTTTTTTCATAGTTTGAAGGAAGAACTACAGTATAGAGCCATTTATCTAGAAGGGTGGGGATCAGATGTACTCTGGATAACTGTTTTTACTGGATAACTAGTTGTAAAATAAAGAAAGATCCATTTGATCAGATTTGTAAGTAATATTTGGCTGTAGCATTGTTTCTAATTTTAAATTAGTTATGACATGACTGTCTTATATTAAGAATTAGATACAAAATGAAATAAAAAATTAATTAGAATTTAAAAGAAGGCAATTTATGGGAATAACTTGGAAACAAAAATTCCCTTTTTCCTCTACATAAAAATCAAATATCTAACTAAATATGCTTCTATTTCAGATTCTAGATGTTAACATCAAGTTATAACATGCATGTTGTAATGTTTCAAGCAATGCACATGTCAAACTGGCACTATATGACACTTTTATCTTTAAAATTTATGAAATTGGACAATTGGAAATATCATTCTGGATAAACATTTTTCCGGATAAATGGTTCTATACTGTATAACAAAATTATATACATTTTTTTATCAATTCCAAAGTTATAATACTTAATGGAAAAAATATATCTATAAATTACATGTAAAAAACAAGTTATTTCAGTTTTAAAAGTCTAGTAAAATTAAATATATTATTGAATTAAGATTTTATTATAGTAGACTCCCTCAAACCCACAAACCTTAAATCCATAAATGCCTAAAATCCACACATCATTACAGATGTAAACAATGAAACTTTCAGTTCAGATATAGAGACAAAACACAGATTTTTTTATATCATTCCGTATTTATTTTAATATGTAATTCTCGATAATATGACTGAACTCATGCTTTTTCATGAAAGAAGTATAAATTTATTTCTGAAAAAATTCGACATATTGCTATTATCACTAGTAAATTCAATCTTTTCCAGATACATCTATGTATTATCAAGCTTTTTTAGTTGAGTTTGGCTAAACTTGAAATACAACTTCCTTACTTTGTGATTTTGATGTGAATTAATAGGGTACTTTGATGAGGCAAGTTTCATTTAATAATTCAAGAAAAATGTATCTCAGTTTCATTACGCATTTTAATTATGCCTAATTTATTGTTTACATAATTATTTACTTTTAATAATTTAATCATTTTTTAAATTATTTTAATTTATTCTAAGCATTCATTATAATTTTGATTGCATTATTACATTCAAAATATTGTTAAAAAATTTTAAGCAAAGCAATGACCAAAAATCTACAAAATTCTAAAATCTGCACAACCTCTGGTGCCAAGCTGTGCAGATTTGAGGGAGTCTACTCTATTACTGCATTTTAACATATTAATACATACTTTTATGTTAGCTGTGTACGAATCTCAACAACATTTTTTTCTTGCCAATAATTGCTTTTATTTTTTGTGTGTGCAAATTAGAAACAATTCTTCAATGATGAATCAAAATGTTTTGCTTTATGGTATTATTTCTATTTCTTATTTTCTATTTCTTTTTCTGAATTTTAATTGAAATAAATTAAAATCATTAATTTTAAATGGATATATGTATATTAAAGTTATGTACTTAAAATGAATTAAGTGGCTTACATTTGAAATGAAATGAAAGGTATGTGAATAATGATGACAGGAAAAATATTAGGTGATATATCACTTGCGCATGTCTAACATAATAGTACACACATTTTAAACAATGATAGTACTCAAATCATAATATGAAAAATGATAAATTACATATAAAACAGAAAATTATAACATTTATTTTAAAACTAGTAAAATGCAGCAAAAATTAAATATATTATTGAATCAATTTATTTTTTATATGAACAATTTAGATAATGTCATTTTTAGTTAAAAAACAAGTTTTAAAAAATAAGTTATTGCATATGTAGTGGTGACATCTATATTTTTTTATTGAAACTAAAACAAAGAAAATAACTAAATGTTTCAATATGCGTGAAATACATAAATAAAACAAATAAATAAACAATATTTTTCAATGCAACTTCGTCTTGGGACAGTCAAAACATGACTGGTGAATTTTTCATATTTTTGTTTTGCTTAGTAAGTAAAGCCTTAAACATACTTAATGTATATTTTAATGAGAAAATAAGCTATATCAAAAGTGGTAGCAACATTGAGTAAAATATTGAACAGTTAAAAACGAAAATTCTTCATTTCCAGGGCATGAAATTTGCATGTAAATTTCAAACTACTAAAAAAGTATATTTTACAACTGAAAATGGAAAGATGTGTCTGTCAATTAGCAATGTGGATGAGCATATCACCTGTAAGCATGAAAGGAAATAATTTTACTCTCTCCATTTGCCGATTTCTTTTCCTTCCCAATTGGCACCTTTTTTTTTGCAATTTAGCACAATGGCAATTGGCAGCAAGACCCAGGGCTGGCATAACAATAGGGCAAATGGAGGGGGGGGGGGGTTGCCCAGGGCCCTGCAACAATGAAGGTCTTGTTAGGGATCCCAAGCCTCAATACAATTTGAAATAATGTTTCCTCTAGAGAAAAATAATACTATTTTATGCATATTTGTTTTCAAATGTTTTTTCGTTAGGAAAAAAGGAGTATTAAGGAGTAAATTTATTACTTACCGGCAAAGTTGATGGAATGTATAGATTTGATGATCCTGAAAGTAAATGTGAACACATAAAAATTAATATTTAAAACATTGTAAAAGATAGGTTTTGAGAAATTAAAACTAATTATTCACATTAAATGTAAAATTGGTAGTATTTTTCATACATTTCATTAACTATATTATATACTATTCTATGATATACTAGCAAACCCCGCAGCTTTGCTCGCGTAATATTTGAAATATGCCAAGTGATATTTATATGTCTAATTTTTATTAAAAGGTACTAACTAAATTTTTATTTTATTAAAAGATAATATTTTATTTCATTAAAAGGTTTTTTTAATTAAAAGGTACTTATTACTTTTAGGAATAATTCAAAAATTACTATTTAAAACACAGTTTGATTTAACATCATTATTACACTGCATTAGTCAGAAATGAGACTTAAATTAATAAAATGAAATAAAACTAAATAAATGATAATTTAAAAAATATTTTGAAACTTTTATGCTCAATTAATACTCTCATTTCAGTATTCATTTGAAGTTTTGAATTTTTTTAGAAACCATCTTCTTACATCTTAAAATTAACCATCATGTCAAATTCCAAGTCCTACCACCTCTCTCAACATAAAGGGCTATGTTAAAACAGGAACTGTCACCATTAATTTTGAAATCGGTTTGTTTTTTCCTAATATTCCACAGAAACGTAATTTAGAAAGCTTTTAAAGCCCTTTTTTAGAATGTTTGTTGTTCCTGTGAACCCCAGGTGGTAGAATCACCGGCATAAAATACAGCCTGTGTAGGATCAAAGACTGTTACCATTCATTCGCAACTATTACTTTTATAATCGGTTTATATTCCCTGAAATTGCATAGAATCGTAATTTAGAACTTTTTTAAAATGCTTTTTGCACCTCCCTTTCGCTTCACCCCTTTTTAATTCGAATTTATTTTCAACGTTCCTTCGAGGGCATTTATATTTTATAAGTAACTACCATGTCATATTTAAAGTTTCTAGCCTTTTCGGTATCACAGCAATCGCAATTTACAAAGTTTTTAGCTCCTGCAACCCTCTGGTGGTAGTGGAACAGACACAAAATATAGCTTAAGTTTGAGCAGGTTCTATCACCAAAATTTGTCATCATTATTTTTTAATCGGTTTGGTAAATAATAAGTTTGCTTAAAAATTGTAATTTATAACACTTTTCACTCAATTCATTTTTTTTAAATTTGGAATTTTCTTTCGACTGTTCTTAGAAAGCAGTTGCATCTTGTAAGTAAATACCATGCCATACTTCAAAGTGTTAGACCCCTCAGTTGTGCAAAAAACGCAAATTAGAACATGTTTTGCTTTTGCAAACCTCAGATGGTAGTGACAGCAACATAAAATATAACCTATGTTATAGCAGGGACTGTCACCATTGATTTGCAACCGTTACTTTTGAAACAGCTTTGGTATTTCCTTAGATTGAGTAGAAATCGCAATTTAGAACGTTTTTAGGACGCGCATTTTCACCCCTTTTTAAATTTCCAATTTTTTCGAAACTGTTCTTAAAGATCATTTATATGTAATAAATATGTACCTTGCCTAATTTTAAGTTGCTAGCCCCTACCGGTTAAAAAAATCGAAATTTAGAACGATTTTTTGCTCCTGCAACGTCTTTGTGATAGTGATACCGACATAAAATAGCGTCTATGTTAGAGCAGAGGCTGTCAGCATCAATTTCCTACCATTACATTTGAAATCAGATTCATTCTTCCTGAGATATTGCCGACAAATCGACATTTAGAACGCTTTTCGCGCATTTTGCTCCTGCATCTCCTCTGGGGTAGTGGAAACAGATATAAAATATAGCCTATCTTGGAGCAAGATCTGTCACCATCATTTTTACACCATTATATTTGAAATTGGTTCAGTACTTCCTGAGATTGCATAGAAATCACAGTTTAGAAAGTTTTTTACAAAGCTTTTTGTGCATTTTGACCCCATTTTAAATTTCGATTTTTTTAGGAAATGTCTGATATCTTATAACTAACTACCATTCCAAATTTCACGATTCTAGGCCCTTCCGTAACGCAAAAGCCGCAATTTAGAGCGTTTTTCTCCTGCACCCCCTTTGGGGTAGTGGCACCGACATAAAACATCGCCTATTTTGGAGCAAGGGTTGTCACCATCATTTTGACGCCATTATTTTTTAGATCGGTTTGGTATTTCCTGAGATTGTGTAGAAACCACCATTCGAACGTTTTTTAGAACGCTTTTCGCGCATTTTCACCCCTTTTAAATTTCGAATTGTTTAAGAACTGTTCTTAGATATCATTTACATCTTATAAGTAACTAATATTCAAAATTTTATATTTCTAGGCCCTTCAGTAACGCTAAAATCGCATTTTTAGAACGTTTTTTACTCCTACACCCCCTTTGGGGAAGTGGCACCGACATAAAACATAGCCTATCTTGGCTCAAGCATTGTCACCATCATTTTGACGCCAATATTTTTTAAATCGGTATGGTATTTCCTGAGATTGTGTAGAAACTACCATTTAAAACGTTTTTTAGAACGCTTTTTGTGCATTTTCACCCCTTTTAAATTTCGAATTGTTTAAGAACTGTTCTTAGACATCATTTATATCTTATAAGTAACTAATATTCAAAATTTCTTATTTCTAGGCCCTTCAGTAACGCTAAAATCGCATTTTTAGAACGTTTTTTGCTCCTACACCCCCTTTGGGGTAGTGGCACCGACATAAGATATAGCCTATGTTCTAAGTTGGACTAACACCATCATTTTGATACCATTACTTTTGGAATCGGTTCGGTAGTTCCAGAGCTTACCTCCTACAAATAAACAATTTTTTCCTCTTTATAATAGGAAGTATAGATAATACAATTTTAAAATAAATGTTATACGGGGTTCTTACGTAATTCTGGTAAAAAAATTCCCTGACTTTTCCAGGTTTTCCCTGACCTTTGTCAGTAAAAATGCGGCTTATGTAGGGTCAGGTGGGGGAATGTGGGCCCATGGGGTAAAGTGGGGGTATATTGAAAAACCCCAATTTTCTCTCTTAAATTAAGATATTTAGTTAATTCTTTTTTAGAGACATATATTGAGATTATGGCAAATATTTTTATTTTAGTTTTAGAAACAGGTAATAAGTCTAATGTTTACAAATTATCTTGTTTATGCTCATTGCATATGGTATGTCAAGTTTAAGCTGCTGATGAACTTGCTTCTAAAATGATTATTAACTGGCGAAAACTATTCAATTTACCCGCCATGGGGTAAAGTGGGTGTATCAAAACATGCTCTTTTAAATGTATCATTGGGAGAAAACAATCTAACAAAAGTGGATAGCTGTGCTTCATATTTAATCTATATGAATCCAATGAATATAAAATGCATCAAAAGTTTCATTAAAATAAATTTAATAGTTTGATTTTAGGGCCTTCTCTAAAAACAGCTTGATTTTACCCCCCACTTTCCCCCACCTGACCCTATCATTGTAAAACCCTGCACAGTGGACAACTTAAATCTAGATAAATACTAAAAAAAGTATGTGCTGTATGAATTTCGGATTTTTAATTATTTTTCATATTATATGCTATTGTTATATAGATTGCATAAATTTTATATAAACATTTTAAATTCGATGAATAATTAATTCATACTTTCTTCATTTATGATAACTGAGATTCTGATAGAAAGTAATATATCAGGACAATATGACTTACAAGTTCAGAAAAATAATGAGAACAGAGGAGAAAAATCAAGAAATATTTCCATAAATAGGTATGTCATGAAGGTTGGCATCAAACAATAACAATGTTGGGAACAATGTGGCAGTAGTTGTAAATGTAATAAAAGTATGAGGACAGTTATTGAAGGGACATTAAATACACAAGTAGGAAATCAAAACACAATAAAATGAATATGATTGAATCAACATGGTGACATTAGAAATAGTTTAAAGAACATACAATACAATAACAAGCATTTACAATCTACTAAATTATAAAAGAAAAGTTGAAAACCACAATTACCTTTACTTGAAACTCAAGCTGAATAAATATAGATGAAAGCTGTTATCATATCTGCAAGGCTAAACTGATAAGAAAAAAAATTGAAAATTATACAGAGTTTTTCAATGAATTATTTACAAACTTTAAGAGGTAATAGATTGTACTAAAACAAACAATTTTTGTATATGACTCCAGGGTTGCAATCTACTGAAACAGTCAAAATTACAGTGGTCTGCATTTCAATCTGAGAATGCTTTTTTGTCATAACTTTAATAATATGTTACTTTTATGCTAACCAGGTAAAGATGATAAACTGCCAAATATTGTTCACATCGCCACCATTTGTATTACATTCATTTCATTTAAAACATTAACCTTTTACTCGCTTTATTTAAAAGACATAACTTTAAGTTAAAATACATAATTTTTATTTAAAATACAACAAAAAGGAAAAAAAGAAAGAAAAGAAAAAGAAATAATACAGTACACTCTCTCAAATCCACAAATGCCTGAAATCTGTATGTGTTCAAGGATGTAAACAGTGAAACTTTCAGTTAAGATGTAAAAAGGAAAATTCAAGATTTTTCCCTTTTTATATCATTTTGTACACATTTTAATATGTAGTAATTCTGATTAAAAATGACTGAATTGCTTTCTCATGAAGGAAGTATACATTATTTCTATAAACATTTAAGATAACACTGATAACAGTTTGCGATCACAATCCCCCCCCCCCTCCCCCAAATTCATTTTTGTATTAATCAAGATTTTTTTGGTTATTAAGTCTGACTAAGCATGAAATAAAACTTTATTTTTTTATGATTGTATAGTAAATAATTATAGTACAGACAACTCTGTGAAATCCGCCGATGTATAATCTGCAAACGTCCGTTATCTGCACTACATATTGGAATGTAAACAATAAAAATTGTCATTAACAGTTAAAACTCATAAAGTTAATTTTTTTTTTTTTTTTTTTTTTTTTTTTTTTTTTTTTGCAGTTATCAATTTTCCAGTGAATAAATATTTAAATATAAATTGGATATAAATATTTAAATATCCTTGAGTACAGAGAAAAATGATTGACAACAAACCAAAACTACCAATGTAGTACCTATTGTGTCAGTGTTTACAATAATGAAAAATCAGGAAAATTTGTACTGTATATAATTTAATTTTTCTTTAATTTAATTTAGTTATTAAATATATTAAACCAAAGTCGCATTATAATTTTCTTTTCCATTATAATTGTAATTTTTGTGCAATTGTTCCTAATTTATAGCCAGACTTTAAAAAATTAAATGTAAACAAAGGTATGATCTGTAATTCACAAAAATGCATAATCTGCTAAATTCTCGCTCCCTAAGTCTGCGGGTTTCACAGAGTTGACTGTATGTACTTTTACTTTAATGAGGTGAGTTTTACTCAATAAATACAAGGAACATTTATCTCATCATTGTTATGCATATTTAATTTTTTACTTGACCTTTACTTTTAATATTTTAATCATTTTTTAAAATTTCTTAATTCTTATTATTTTACCTAATTATTTTTTTTTACTATATTGTAAGCATTTATTATAATTTTGATTGCATTATTAAATTTAAATTATTGTTTAAAAATTGTAAACAAATTGGTGACCAGAAATATGCAAAATTCTAAAATCTGCACAACCTCTGATCCTAAGTTATGCAGATTTGAGGGAGACTAGTATACTATAAACAACATTTTATTTCAATATCAAAGCATCGTTTCTAATTTATACATGCAGAAAATTAAAGCTGCTACTGTTGGGAAAAAATATATATATTATTGGTGAGATATGTGCCTGGCTAAAACAAAATTACCATTAATATTGTAGATATTTTAACTGTATTTAAAATTGAACTAACTTACTGTGTGCAAAATGTGATGAAATCATGCTAGAAGTATATGCAGTAACAAACTCAGCTAGTGCACCATATATAATAAGGAATGTATTCTGGAAAGTGAATCATCTACTAATTTAGCAATGACTGGATGCAAATGCGCAGGTCGAGAGTTCGACTCCCGACTGGGCAAGGTTCACTCAGCCTTTCATCCCTTCGGGGTCGATAAAATGAGTACCAAGCTTGCTTGGGAACTAAACACCGAGGGTCTCGCGTTAGGTTGACCACCTGGCCGGGACGCATGCTGCATAGCACCTCGGGGCCCAGGGTCAAGAAAACAGAGATGGGCACTGTCGGCCCAGATCCTTCTTGGATTGTATAGCCACAGAGTTTAGTTTAGTTTGGATGCAAATGGTTGTTCATTCAATCACCTTAAGACAAAATCACAAGATACAGTCATCATAATACTAAATTATATGACCAATTTGTAATATAGTTGACATTACATATGATGCATGCACTGACTGAATTGCTGTACACTTCTAACTTTTTCCCTGATTTCATTGAAGTTTTCACACAAATTTATTCTATTATAAATACAGTAGACTCCCTCGAACCAACAAATGCCTAAAATCTGCACGCCATCACAGATTTAAACAATGAAACTTTCAGTTCAGATGTATGGGTAAAATTACAGAATTTTTTAGTTTTATATCATTCTGTATCTGTTTTAATATGTAATTCTCGATAATATGACTGAAGTCATGGTTTTTCATGAAGGAAGTATAAATTTATTTGTGAAAAAAATCATGATATTTCTGATATCACTCGTAATCACAATCTTTTTACCAAATATATTCACATATTGGTCAAGCTTTTTTGGCCATTAAGACTGGCTAAAGCTAAAATAAAACTTCCTTACTTTATGATTTTGAAGTGAATTTATAGGTTACCTTTATGGGGAAAGTTTCATTCAATAATTCAAGGAAAATGTATCTCATCTTTATTATGTATAATTAATTATACAATATTAATTTACTTGACTTCTACTTTTAATAATTGAATCATTTTTTAAATTATCATACTTTTTATCATTTTAGTTTTTTACTTTACTTAATTGTTTTAATAATTGACTATATCGCAAGCATTCATTATAATTTTAATTGCATTGTTAAATTCAAATTATCATTCAAAAAATGTAAACAAAGCAATGACCAGAAGTCTGCAAAATTCTAAAATCCACACAACCTCTGGTCCCAAACTGTGTGGATTTGAGGGAGTCTACTGCGTCATTAAATATGTTCATTATTAAGGTTCAAGTCAAACATCCAAGGTGAGAATGAAATGAAGCATCCTGGAAATTTCCTGAATGATTAGATTGTGATCCTCATTTCCTATTTAAAAACTGAAGAATTCAGATGACAAAGTTGGAATGTGACAAAATTAAAAAATTGTAATTAAAAGTGTTTCAAGAAGTACATAGCAACTGAAACAAACAACACACTGAACACATAAAAATAGAACATAAAGGAATTTAACATACATTTAAACACAAATAAATATTAGTTGTAAATGAAGTAAGGATGTTTAGATATATATATGCATGAACTTGACAAAACTATGTGCTAAAATTTATCAGCAATGGGTGTAAACTTTAAAAGAACTATGAAAAACAGCTTTTGAAATTAACGAAAAAGAACATATTCACACTGTTTAACAAAATTTTGAAATTATTTTCATATCTTGCAATAAATTGTAAAAAACAACCATTAAAATGTGTGAGCTTATTTAAATAGATAGATTATTTTTATACAGTATAACATCTTTAATCCAGAAACTTCTGTAATCCAGACATTTCAGTACATTCATTCGTTTTTGTATTCAATTAAAGATCATAGATGGCGCCATAGCAGATATATGAATGATTAAGAAAAATGAAAAGACTACATAATTTAATACTTTTTTTTTTTTTTTTCAATTTTAAAATTGTAAGAACTTTCTGAATTACATTTGTAATTAATATAGATGTCTTTTTTAATATTAAGTTCTAAAAATTCAGAATTAATGTGAATTTTACTATTTTTATTTCGCCAAAGATAGAAAGATGGCACCAAAACATCACAAAATCAGATTTTATTACTATTATTTCTTTTAAATATTTAATTTGTGTCTTACATCAATATTTGTAGGTGCTATATATTTATTTTTTTTTAAACATTAGCTTTATATATCATTATTTTAAAAATGTTAATGTAATTATAAAGTTATTTTTAAAATCAGATGGAAGTCTTATTTAAATTTCTCACTATAACCTTTTTTTGGTTTTATAAAATTAGTTTTTATATTTTTCGTGAGATGTCTGTTATTCTGGTGATTTCTATTATTTATCGAGTATTTATAAATCAGAAATCGTAATAAAAAAAATCGTACGGTTATCATTTTTGGCAATTTACAACAAATGGCGACACTGCATTAAATATGTGTATAATTATTTTTTAAATATATATATTTTAGAGTATTTTGAATTAATTTTTCTCAATGTTTTTCAATTATCAAGTTCCTTGCATTTTTGTATTGCCATATTTATGAAAGATATTAGTATTATTATTTATCTAAATGCATTTTAGTTTCAAAACTTCTGTAATCTGGAATCGCCGTAATCACAATGATTCTGGATTAAAGAAGTTATACTGTATAACATTCTGAAAAAAGGTGCAAGAAAAAAATAGTATAATTAAAATTTATACAAACAACTTTAAATCACCACTTTAAATGCTAGCAATTTAAATCGACGTTAGGAACGATGTACAAATTTATAATTAGAAAAACAAATCTAACGAAATTTCTGCAAGAAGAGGTTTTTTGGGGAAACCTTGAAGATAAATGTACAATATAGCCGCGTCGTAATAATTACGCGCGTCCCGTTAATGGCAATGCTGTAGTTAACGAACATGGCCCTTGGAGCGTAAAGAGAATCAATCAATGTAAAATTACTTTGTATGAATAAGTAGAAATAGAAATTTCCGAAACAAATTTTCTTTCTTGGTATGCCGATCCTTATATATGATGATTATTAGTTATATACTAGTTCCAAATGATATATTATATTCGAATTCCTAGCTCTTCTGTTAAATTAAATTAGTGGAAGAAATTAATCAATAATGATTGGTTGATTGGTTTGGTTGTACAACAAACACATGCAAATTACATTTGAACTTGAACTGGATTAAAGAGTGCCAGGTGCAGAAACTGCAAATTTAAGAATATTTGAAATGTAATTGTTATTTCTTAAGCTTTTTAAATAAATAATTTCACATCAGGATTTCATTATTTTTTCATACAAGAAAGAGAACGGCAACGACAGCATTCGCGCTCTTTTATTTATAAAGCATAACAAATTTAATAATTATAATTCGAAGCTGCTTTAACGTATAATTTTGGATGAATCAATTTTAGGCGAAATAAATAATTTTAATTCAGCTGTCGCCCTCTATTGTATTGTATTCGTTGTATAACTGAACCAACCAAGCAAGCAAGTGTAAAGTAACGATGAAATATGTGGCGTCTATTATAGAGAAATTTATTGAAAAGCATTAGACATGAACAATTCTGAATGAATCATTTCATAAATTTTTTGGCGTTTTTTCCTTTTTGGTGAAGTTAATCGACTACAAATTGGAATAAATCATTTCAAAATAATATACGATTACAAGTATCAAAACCTACCTAGCAGGAAGATTTATTTAGAAATTTTTGCATATTCATACAAAGTAATTTTATACTGTTTCTTTAAATTTCCCGCTATGAGCAATGTTTATTACATACTTAATTTCATAAAAATATTTACTGTTGAAAGTTGAACTACCATTTAACGAATCACATGGCTCTGTAAAAAAAAAAAAAAAAAAAAAAAAAATTCTATTGCAGAAATTTCGTTACATATGGTTGGCGTATTTTATCGATTGTACCTCAGTGAAAATTCTAAGATCTACCATGTTGCCATGGTTGACCTATTTTATCGAGTGTGTCGTAGTAAAATTTAATTTTATTGTTGCAACATCATTTCTTTTATATGTGTGTGTGTAAAACATTAATTGTATCTGTCAGCATTTTGATAATAACATTGCTGCCATGTTCGCATTGTTTACTGTTTTTGAGAATATTGCATATGTATGTGTCTAGTAACATTTCATTTAGTTTTTGGTTATACTTTTACAAACAACTATATAATATTCAAAATGAAATAGCTATGCTTTTAAGTTTGCAAAATATTTCAGCGATTATTTCTGAAATACATTTGCAGTATGAGCTTATTGGAAGACTTTTGTTCAATATCTTGAACTATTCTAATTTGTGTATTTGTAAATTCAACACATGGACAAATTTAAATCATTTTCAGCTTAACAGGTTTATTTCCACAAGTTACATTAAAATGTTTCAGATTAAAAAAAAAAAAAAAGGGTTACTGCGTAATGTTATCGTGAAGGGGATTTATTTTCTGTGTATTTTTGCCAATACTAAAGTATTGAAACACCACTAAAATCATAAAAATGAGTAGTAATCACCAAGCTGCCATTTTTAATCTGAAAGTGGCATCATTTTTGGAATTTCCATTGCACTGTTTGATATTATTAAAATTTATAAAAGCACTATTAAATTTCGCATTTTAAATTTACACATTGATTCAATAACATTTTATTCCACTTCTTATTAATGAATTGAAATTCACTGTGGTAATCTTGTGTATAAATGTTGATGTAGTGTTGGAAGTTACTGAGAGTATATTTTTTCATGAGACAAGTTTAAACTTTCATCTTAAAATCATAAAATAATTTTCATCTATCATATACATGTAAAAGTTTCAGATTAAAATAAATTGTTGCTTTAATTTAGGGAGTGTATTTTTCATATATTATTGCCAGTATGAAGTTTTTGAAACAGTACTTACACTACTAAAAAACTAAAATGAGGTAAAAATCACCAAGCAGCTACAGTAGATCTTTATAATGCAATTCACTATATAACGTACAACTTCCCAGAAGTACCTAAACTATGAATTTTGAAGTTGAAACTGAAATGTGAATAAACTACAAATCATTTGCTAAAATGTTGTAAAAACATTTAATACAGATTAAAATATATATTCTATGCTTTCAGCACACCTTCATGGCCTTCTTCAAGAATCTAAATGAATCAAGATGTCAGCTATGTCAAAACTCTGCCCGGCAGAAAATCGTACATATGGGGGGAAAATAACCAATGACTGGGAAATCGAATTTATTGGCGTTGATTCCTGAAGAAGGCTATGGAGGTGTGCTGAAACTGTAGAATAGATATTTTAATGATTTAATTTGTATTAAATGTTTATACACCATTTTAGCAAATGATTTGTAGTTTATTCTCATTTCACTTATTTATATTACAATAAAAATGTTTTAAAGTGAGTAATATAATGAAGGATTTGCTCCAGGTTGTATATTTCGACAATGTTTATTAAAGTAAATTTAACAATGTGTAAAATGATCGATATTATTCAAAAATTTTTAATCTGCACAATTTCTTGTCCCAAGGAATGTGATACAAAGATCCTCTGTTGTATATTGATATAGTTCAGACATATCTAGCCACGTTTACAAGGTAAATTTAATGATTTGTGATCTATATAATGGAAAATTCTATATAATGTACAACCTCATGTTTGTAGGTTTGAGTTATAAAATTCTTCTATTGTATTTGTAATACAAAGCTGTATCACTTTTTGAAATAGCAATTGTAGTGTTTAAAATTCTAAGTTTTGAAAGCACTATTAAATTTTGTGGTTTCAATTTAACATTGACATGTTTTATTTAAATTCCTATAAAAGAAAAATATTCTTAGAGTAAGGCATGTTCGTTTTTTTATTTATTCCAAAAATTAAGTTAAACCTCTTTAAGCTTTTTTTTCCACATTAGAAAAACGTAGAGTATCATGCTGTCTTCACTGCAGCAGGTCAGTGATTTGAAACAGGTGATAAATATCAATAATTATAATTATGATTTTAATCTGCTGATTGGAAAAGTTATTTATTAGTATAATATTGTATTTTGTATATTTTTTAAATTATGCAAAACTGAAAATTAGAATCATATATAAATCTGTTGTAATATTGCAACCACATTTTGATTATTGAGAAGAAAAGAAAATTGTTTACATCTCTTAAACTTTTTAGCGTGGTTTTTTTCAGAATGAAAAGCATTTATTTAAATTTGTAGTTGAATTAAATAGATGTGTGTGTCTTTAAACCCTTCACTTCCAGTTTGCATATAGATATTTTGTTGAGTTATTCTATCTGTAAATGAAAGGATTAATAACTTTATTTGAGTAATCAAATGATTACAGAATTTTAATAATTCAATATTTTACTACCAAAAATAGTAATAAACTAAGCATTAAAAACCTGTGGAAACTCTGAGATTGAAAGACTAAGTTTTTAATTGTGTTTTATTTATGCATTTATTTTATATTATATTCATGTAAAGAGATAACAATTTTTTAAAAGCTTAAAAAGATATTTATTTTATGTTTTCTAAGAAGCATTTTCCAAGGAAAGTTTTTGGCTGAATCCTATAACAGGTGAGATACTTGGCATCATTGAATTTGGCAAGGAGATAAATGAGTTTTTGTTATTATCAGTTTGTTTCTTTCTCCACCTACTGTGGTTTGATTTAGAATTTGGATTAGTTTTTCAGGGAATTCGATTCAAGTGGTTGGATTGGTTGTTTTTTTTTAAATGTGTTTGTGATGTAAATATTTTGTGTTGAGTTGTCTTTTTATTTGTATGTTTTGTGAGGTGACTTGAAGTGATTGCTTGATGTTGATGTGGAATACATTCCTGTAAATATAATTTTCTTGTAGTTATATTGTTTATTTATTGTTTGTGTTTCATCTTTGTAAATGCATGTTATTTTTGTAATTGCTTTATGTTTAATTTGAGAATAAGCATATTTAGGAGTAATTTTAACTTTTGTCCTCTGGAAGGAGCCGTTGTGGTTTTCGGTTCTTTTTTGTAAATTTTTAAATATCCCTTCATAAGGATTTTATTTTAAGTGTGATGATATGTCTCAAAGAATAATAGGAATGATTTGCATAAATTGTTTGAGATTATTAAGAGACGGATTTTAGTGGGAACTGAGGTTACTTTCAATTGTTGTGGTCCTATTGTTGCGGCCATGGAGATTACTGTTGTAAGAGAAATACTGTCAATCGTGAATTATTAATAAAAGTATGAGAAATACAAGTACAATAACTTTTATTGATTTCATTTGATAAGTGTTGTATTTGTGCATATTAGAAATTGATGCACAGCGAGGTTTTATATCCTGTGATGTTTTTTCGGGTTTAACCGAATATTAGTACATTGAATTGGTAAGACGTTGGAAAAAGATTGTTAAAAATCTGAAAATCCGGAGCAAAAAATCTGAAAATCTAGAGAAACATATTTGTAGGTATCTAAAAATACAGAGCGAAAAATTTAAGAATCCAGAGAGAAAAATTTGTAAAAATATGTAGCAAAAAAATTGTAAAAATCTAGAGCAAAAAATTTGCAAAAATCTAAATATCTGAAACATTAAATTTGTAAAAATCTAGTGCAAAAAATTTGCAAAAATCTAAATATCTGAAACATTAAATTTGTAAAAATCTAGAGCAAAAAATTTGTAAAAATCTAAATATCCGTAGCAAAAAAAAAAAAAAAAAAAAAAAAACTAAAAATCCAAAGAAAAAAAAATTTTTTAATCTAAAAATCCTTTGGGAAGAATTTGTAAAAATTTAAAAATCCAGAGCAAAATATTTTTAACAATTGAAAAATCTGAGCAAAATATTTGTAAAAATCTAAAAATCTGGAACGAAAATTTTGTAAAAATTGAAAAATCTGGAGCTAGAAATTTGCATAAATTGAAAAATCCAGAGCCAAAAATTTGTATAAATCGAAAAATCTGGAGCTAAATGTTTGTATAAATAAAAGATTCAGAGTGAAAAAAGCTACGCATTTGTAAATTGCTTACATGTTTTTTGTGTGTAATGTTTACTTTATGAAAGCAATTGTTGTTGCAACTGTGTAAGTAGAGAGTTGCTGCGAAAAAGCATGTGTTGCAATTGAGGAGAATTTTGAGGTTGTCGAATTCTCGGTTAACGCGGGTGTCAAAAGCATTGCCAAAATCAAGTGTCTCGCTTTTCTATGATTATTTGTACCAAGTTTTTATCAATAAGAAAATGATATTTTCTGATTTTTCCAGAAAAAAATGGAAATTTTTTTTTCCATACAACTTCAAAATTTACATAAATTATATATCTTTCTTTCAGATTGATTGGTATTGGCAAAACAAAAGTACTAATTGCAGTTCAAAAATTGAAATTTTCATTTTTATACATTTCAGATTCAAAATGTCTCTACTTTGCGACTGTACTGTGTAGTATTTTATTTTTTTTTATGTTTTACATATTTTTTAAACATTTTCATTTGAAATTTTTTACTTTCTTATATTATTTATTTATTTTTCAGAGTTTAGCATATATTTGTGGAAGCATGTATTGTATTTCCCAACTAACTTTCATTTCATTTGTGAAGGAAAAGTAATTTCAGTAGGATAATTTAAGTTGCTTTAATTCATCCATGAAGATATCCCAAGTTCTTGTTAGTTTCATAGGTATATTTACTTCTAATGGAGTTTTAGAAATTGTTATTGTATTTCTGATGCATACTTATGGGTGTAACAACAGTGGCAAAATTGCATAAAAAAAATAAGCTTATATTGGCTTACGAATTTCTCAGAAACTATTGAAGTGATTAGAGATTTTCCATTTCTTCCTTTTAATTTAATAATTAGGTATATTTAAGCATTTTTCCTTTTTTATTTCTCTCATAATGGTAGATTTATAGTTTACTTCTATTTTACTACTTGGGCAATTATCCTTTTATTTTTCTTAAAAATCAATTTTTTTTTTAGTAACGCTAATTTAACAAAACATAATATCGCTCACCGCAAGAAAAATGACACATCTCGACAAAAGTAAATTTCACTGGAGAGACAAAAGAAAATTTGAATGATTTTACTGTAACATGAAATTATAGCACTTATCTCTGCATGCCAGAATAAAGACATGCAAACAGCATAAAACCCTTAAGAATGAAGACTTAGGATGGGTAATTTTACCTTCCCACATAATCCTCCTGTTCTGTGGTCACAAATGGACATATAGTATAGTAAAGTTATTTCTTTATAACTACACTTATGAAACTGTTTGTGTAGCAAGACGTATGATAGACCTATTTGTGAAATAAACACAAAATGAATTTCTGCGAGGTGTGTCACTTCTCTGGCGGGTGAGTGATATTTAGTATTTTTAATTTTTTTTTAAATCTCATAACTATTGCATTTTTCCTTTTTTATTTCTCTCATAATGGTAGATTTATAGTTTACTTCTATTTTACTACTCGTGCAATTATTTTTTTATTCAGATTGCATGATTGCTAGCAGTTATGGGAAATTGTAATATTTGGCTTATTTCATCTGTTTTTGTAAAAGATAAATATTTCCAAAACTATTTTAAAGAAAATATTGAAATTACCTCAGTAGTTTACTTGAAAAAGGTAATTCAACACATGTTTTTCATGTGTTTTTGCAACTATTGTTACTTACTTAAGTGTATAACATAAATGTTTCTTTATTTATTTAGCTTTATTGTTTGGTTCTGAATTTTATTACAATTTTGTAATTTGTGGAGTGGATTGCAATAAGTCAATGACTTTTTCAATATTGAACAGTTCTCTAGATTGTGAATTATTATCTTTATTTATGAGTTTCACACCATTGCATACCTGCTATATCTCCTTTTTTTTTCAAGGAAGGTTTAATTTTTTTCGCAATGTCTCCCTAAAATTCAAGAGCCTTCTTCTTCCCTAAAGTTAAAGAATGTCGTTTTCTTTTTTTTTTTTAAGTATTTAAAAAATTATATATTATTTTATAAATTTTCTTTACAAAACCGTTAATTTTACCAAAATTTCTACAAGAACTTTATTTAACCCTTTAAGGAACCTTAATATTTATAAAAAAAACATCAAAAATGTGCCTATTTTTTATTTCAGAAATTGAGTAATTATTAGATTTCTAAATAAAGTATGCAAGTAGCTATATGTTTGAGGCAAAAAAAGAAGTTATACAGTACAGGACCTATTATCCGGAATTCCGAAATCCGGAAGGACCCGAAATCCGGAAAAGAAAAATATTCAAAACTTTTGTAAATTTTTACTAAAATTTTGTAATTTCAAAAATTTTTCGAAAATTTTACAGATTTCTAATTTTTTTTTCAGTCCAGTGTTTCAATGTGCAACAATTAAAATAAGTTATTTCAGTGGCGTGTGGAACACGAATCCTCCCCCCCCCCCTCGAAATTCGGAAAAATTCTTTTTCAGTACTATTTGCGGATTCGCCCGGAATCCGCCATCTTGTTTCTTTGTTGATCATCGCCGATTTTAAATTTCTTTATTTGGATTTCTTTGTTGATCATCGCCGATTTTAAATTTCTTTCTTTATTTTTGTTGTTGTTATTTATTTTTGTTGTTGTTTATGTTGTTAAATTAAGCATAAAGTAGTTATAAATGACCAACAAAGAAACAAGATGGCGGACTCCGGGCGAATTCGTAAGTTGTTCCCAGTTGTCAAATAACGTGACATAAACAAAGGTAAGTAATGCAAAACAAAATGCAAGTGTTGCCAATTTGAAAGAACAATGCAACAAAACGTTTTGCTGTTTATTTAAACCCATGGACATGCGAAAGTAAGAGGAATATCGATAATGTAAGTTAAATGTTCAAATAATTCTTATATATTTTTTTCAAAGAATTTATAGTCCTGTTTAATGTTATGATAATTAAACACAACGAATTTACTTATTTTGGTAGATAGCGCAAGAGTCAAAGTTGTAGTTCAGTATGTTTTCACTATTATTTTCAACTGATGTCCCACCCTAGTAATAATTTTTAAATCTGGCAACAGTGTTTCCTTTTAGAATCTTTTCACGTGCTCACATCAGTTTATCGTTATTCTTTACTGTTTTCGCACGTTCTTTTTTTTTGAGTCAATACACTTGTTTTTATTCCGTTTTAATTAAAGTTGGTGACATTTTAACTCACAAAAATGTCAAGAAGATCCGCCGATGGTTCTAGCAGCAGCAATAAACGCAAACATTTAACGCTCTCTATTCAAAAAAAAGTCGAAATTCTTAGAATGTTGGACAAAGGTTCATCGGCAAAGAGATTGAGCGAACAATTCAATATAGGTTTGTCAACTATCTATGATATCAAACAACAAAAGGATAAAATTTTATCGTTTTATGCAGATTCTGATGTTCCAGAATTAATGGACTCAAGAAAAACTGTGCACCAAGCCAAAAACACGGACGTGGATAAAGTTTTACTTGAGTGGATTCGGCAGCGGCGCACGGAAAACTTCCCTTTGGATAGAGCTTTAATAATGGCTCAAGCAAGAAAATTCCACTCGGAAATAGGTTGCACGGCACCATGCGAGTATTCCACCGGGTGGTTTACAAAGTTCAAACGGCGCCATGGATTACGACTGCTTAAACTCTGCGGAGAAAAAGCTTCCGCAGATATTGAAGGAGCCGAAGCTTTTTGCGACGAAATATCGCAATTAATTAAAGAAGAAAATTTGACAATGGATCAGATTTATAATGTAGATGAAACGTCGCTCTTTTGGCGTTACATGCCAAAAAAAACTTACAGCACATCTGACGAAACGCATCCATCAGGCCATAAAGATATCAAACAAAGAGTGACTGTTTTAGCGTGTGCTAATGCTGCGGGCAATCATAAGTGTAAGTTAGTAATAATTGGGAAAAGTCGCAATCCAAGGGCGTTTAAAAACGTCAAAGTATTTCCAGTCGTTTACAGATCCAATAAATGTGCCTGGGTAACTAAGGAACTGTTTAAAGACTGGTTCGAAAACCATTTTGTTCCGGAGGCTACAACACATTGCCGTTCAGTAGGGTTACCAGAAAAAAGCAAAGTTTTGCTTTTGCTCGATAATTGTTCCGCGCATCCTAAAGTGTTACGCAAGGAGAATATGATCGTATGTTTTTTGCCGCCTAACTGCACTGCGTTAATTCAACCCATGGATCAAGGTGTTTTGCGTTCGTTCAAGTGCAAGTATAAAAAGCTCTTCTTAGAGAAAATGTTGAATGCTTGCAATAGCAACAATAGCTTTGGAGTCGAAGCATTTAGGAAGGAATTTTCCATTAAAGATGCCATTTGGAACGCGGCAAAAGCTTGGAACGAAGTGACAAGCGAAACTTTGAAACATGCATGGCGCAACCTACTGCCAAACACAGTGTTTTTGGACGATGAAGATGATAATGAAATCTTTGAGGGATTTAAGATGTCCGAAGAAAAGATCCTGATGAATGAACTTTTGGAGTATGCCAAAACTCAAAATATCGGGAGAGACTTTTTCGACGAAGAAGCAATTCAAGATTGTTTTAATGTGGATAATAATGCTCCAGTCGTGCTGCAATTTACGGTCTCTGAAATTATCGATACGGTTTTGTATAACGAAAATGAGAAAGAGGATGAGGATGACGAGTCTGATAACGATGGCAATACTAATGACGAAATTTCCAATGAAAGGTGCATTGCTCTTACGCAAGAGTTAATTCGCGGAATGGAGCAAAAAAAATTCGTTAACGAAACTCATATTATGTACATGTACAAAATTCAAGAACTCTTTGTTTCAGAAAGACAAAAGCGCTTAAAACAAACAAAATTGACCGATTTGTTTAAAAAATAACATATATTGAAAATATTGATCATTTTTTATGTAATTAAAAAAAAGTGTAGAAATTGTAGATTAAATAATATAAGTTTGCCGATATTATTTTGTTATTTATTCATTGTTATCATTGATTGATAAGTGCAATAATTTATGTTTAATTAAAAAGAAAAAACAGAAGGTAAGTTTTTATTCATATCTTGCATGTGACTTTTTTTTCATTGCTCTTATTTTTATGTTGTTTAAAAATATCAGCGGAATTCCGAATTTCGGAAGGAGGGGAGGGGGCAATTTATTTAAGAAGTAAGATTTATTGAAAATAATCTATCAATTTTTTATGTAAATTATGTACGTAGTTGTAAAGAAAAATGGGGTATAGCTTTTAGATAAAATATTAGTTACCCATTTTATTTATTCATTGTTATCATTGAGTAATGCAGGAATTTTTGCTTACATAATTTAAAAACATTCAAAACATAAGTTTTATTAATAATATTCTACATGGGGTTGTTTATTTTTTTAATTTTTATGTTTTTGAAAATTTGCGGATTTTTTTTTTTTTTTTTTTTTTTTTTGGGGGGGGGGGGGGGGGTCCGATTATCGGACGGACCCGAAATCCGGAAAATTCCAAAATCTGGAAAGCCTCCGGTCCCGACGATTCCGGATAATAGGTCCTGTACTGTAGAACAAAAGGCTGACTATTGTTTTTGTGGTCGCTGAATCCGAATTTTCAACTTCCCACCAAAATTCCCCCTGGCAACCCCCCCCAAATTGTGGTAAAATGCCCCCAAAAAGGTTTTTATTTAAAAAAATCAAATTTTCATTGTTTTAGGAAAAAAGTATCTACAAATTCAGAAAGTAGACAAAATTTGCAACAAATTAGATATATGACATTATGACTTAGGGTGAAGGGGAAGGGGGGATCTGCCTCAGAACATGCGCGCGGTGCTGCATGGACTAAGTTGCGCAATTCCACTTAACCTTTCACACGTTTGCATTCACCTTCTCATTTCCCCTCTGAACTTTCTCTATAAGGTTTACTTTAAGTTTTTTGGGTTGCTAAATCCGAATATTTAACTTACCCCCAAAATTTCCTCCCCCCCCGAAACCCCCCAATATAGTTGTTTTTAAATGAAATTTTTTATTGTTTTAAGGGAAAACTATGTAGAAATTCAGAAAGTAGACAAAATTTTCAACAAATAGGATATATGACATTACAACGTAGGATGAACGGAGAGGGAGAGGGCTGCCTCGCAACATACACTGCAGCGCTATTTGCACTAAGTTATGCAAGTCCAGGTAATAGGGGATTTTACCTGGCAAAATTAATGCTAGTTCTGAATTTCAGCTCACTTTATGTTTTTTGGGTCGCTTAATCCGAATTTGTAACTTCCCACCAAAATTTCCCCCGTCAAACCTCCAAAAAATTGATTTTTTGGAAAAATTTTGTTTTTGAGCACGCGGGGAATGTTCCGAGGCAACCCCCTCTCTCCCCGTTTATCCTACGTCATAATGTTATATATCTTGTTTGTTGCAAATTTTGTCTACTTTCTGAATTTCTACATAGTTTTCCCCTAAAACAATAAAAATTTTTATTTAAAAACAACTATTTTTTTTTGGGGGGGGGGGGGTTGTTGGTGATAAAATTTTGGGGGTAAGTTAAAAATTCGGATTCAGCGACCCAAAAAACTTAAAGTAAACCTTATGGAGAAAGTTCGAAGGGGAGATGAAAGGACGAATGTAAACGTGTGAGTGGTTAAGTGTTCCGAGGCAGATCGCCCCTTCCCCTTCATCCTAAGTCATAATGTCACATATCTAATTTGTTGCAAATTTTGTCTACTTTCTGAATTTCTAAATACTTTTTCCCTAAATCAATATAAAAAAAAAATTTAATAAAAACCTTTTTTGGGGAGCATTTTACCAAAATTTATATCCTAAAATTTTTACTACTTTACAAATGTTCACTAATAATATTTGAATTAATATATGTACGTAAAATGTTGTCTATCACTTAAAATTAATCATCATCAGAAATGCCTTATTCATCAAAATCCACGATTTACTCAAACATAGGTTATACAAACCGAACACGAACGGGATTTTCAAAGTCTTCTTATGAAAATGCCAGTTAAATTTTTCTGGTTTCACAATTTTTTTTCGGTTTTAAATATCATGGGAGCTAGAAATAAGCAACAGCACCTCAGCTCGTCAGATTGACAGGAACGAGAATGAAGGGGTTAAAGCTAAATCTGTTTTTATAATACATAATCAGATGTAAATTTATTTTTCTAGAAAATATTATCAGTTAGCAATGACCTTTTTATTGAACTTAGTGATTAGAGGTAAGTAATTAAAAAGAATACTTTTTTATTCTAAAATGTCTCTGTAAAATATTTTTTTCTGTTTTTTTATTTATTAAGTTCATAGAAATCCATTTATATTTTTCTTTTAATTTTTATATTTTTCTATCTTTAAACTGCTCAGAAAATATTACCAGAAAAATCTTTTTTTTTTTTTTTTTTTCCAGTGCTGGCAGATATGCTATTGTTTAGTTTCATAACTTCTACAACTGTAACTTAATCGAATAAATCCAGTTTCAAGCCAAACTTTTATACCGGGCCAAACTTTTTTTACTGTGCATCGGGGTGGGCATGGACCTGGAAATTACCGCCCTTGCAGACCTCTAACTGTAACTACAACGCAAAAGTAGTGAATATTTTATTTTTTAATTGTTTACTTTATGCAAAATAAAAAAGAAGTTTCAAAGTAGAACGTAATATTATTCCTAATACTTTGTCACAGTTGTTCAGATGCTTTCCACCGAGGCCTCACTTTGAAACTTTATGTGCAAAAATAATCTAGCAAAAATAAATGGCGAATTTTTCTGTTTTCATACTTCCATACTTGTGTGTAAAAGTCAAGAATGGATACTGTCGTTTTGGGATATTAATGGAACATCTAGCTAGTTATAGAGTGAAACTTTGTTAACAAATATTAAGTAATATTTATACACCATAGAAATATTAAATCTAAGATAATAAAACCTGTTTTATGTTATATTTAAAAATGTTAAACTGCTTAATTAGTTTTACATATAATTTATTTCGTTGATGGTTTTTAAAAAGATTTTACATTTTTATTTTTTAACATGTAACTTGCTAAAGCAAACAAGTTGTCTGAATCATTGATGAAAATATAAATGCATTTTCATTTTAAATTTCATTGGCATTTTTTTTGCACAGAATTTGTTTTGATTCTTTATAATGACAATGATATAAAATCCTAATTAATGTCTTGTTTTATAAAGGTTATTGTAATTTATTTCTTGTTTATAAAAGGTAATTTTAAATTATTTCTTGTTTAAAAGAGTTAATTGTAATTTATATCTTGTTTTTAGGAGGTATCACGTGTAAAGCTGCTCATAAAAGGAATGTGTTATAGCAGTTATATTTAAAAATTGATAGTAAGTATAGTATTGGAAATTTTAAAATTGGCTGCTATTATAATTTACTGTTACAAATTTTAAAGCTTTTTATAATTTCTATATGCAGATGACTCCCTAAGAATAATTTCTAAATACAATTAATTAGTAGGTATTAGTACTAAGCAAATGGCACTAGTCACATTGGTGCAATGATTTGTGACACAGTGCAGGAAGTACAGTTGTTGCCAAATGTTAGAAATTGCCTTGAAAATACATTATTTTAAGTACTAGATTCTTGTTGATGTATATAGCGATTTAGAAGAATATTTCAATAATTTACAGGGTGGTTGATCACATTACAACAAAATAAATTTTGTATAGGAAACTAGAATTACAATTTGGTTATTAAGTCAGAAATACAGGGTGTCTCATTCCAACCTGAACGTAAGTTTTTGTTCCTATTTTGGCAGCAATAAAGATATTTCAAGGAAATTTTAAACATACTTCCATGATGAATTAAGGCCCAGTGACCCGAAGGACCTTCCTCCCTGGAGAATTAATATTCAGCACCCCCAACCCCAACAGAAGTTTGAGATTTTGTGTTTTGTAATGATCTAAAAATGCTAAATCTCTGTATTTTTATAATCTCGTACCCCTTTTGTAGCTGCAAAATTTTCTCCCAGAGAGAAATATTTGAATACAAAACTATTTACCTTATTTTGTGTTGCATGCAGTAACTCAAAAAGTATTGAAAGAGCTGAGTAATTTTAAGGAACCATATATAATATGAACTACATTCTAAAGTATGGACTGTCTAGTTCAGGGCTAATTAAATATGGATGGTGGCAACTTCCACCTCTTCAGTTAGTCATGTTTGTGTTCAAATTAGAACAAGACACCCTGTATTTTTTATTGAAAAAAAAAAGAATTGCACCTGCAGTCTTTTGTACAAAAATTGTTTTGTTCTTGCACACTGTACCAAGCCAATGCAAACAATTGAACAGTTCTTGTGTATCATCTTAAGTACATTAAATTGCTTCTACATGTTGCTAATCTTTATGTACCCTAATGTGTTTCTTCTATATTTTGTAGAGCAAATTATTTATGTATATATGATGTAACGCATTTTAAATGGAGCACATGAAATTTCAGTTTTTATAGAATGGTTATTAAAATTACTGCTTACACTGTAAATTTTACTGAAAGAAATACAAGCAGATTAATACGATTTATTCCAATTCAAAATTATAGAATAGGAACTTTTTAATTTCTAATGTTTTTTTGGTTTTTTTTGTGATCATAAAACTGTAATACATTTTTCAAAAATCGCCTGATGATAGTTTTAAACAATATGTGTAAATATTGAATTAATTGCTTATGTTTATGGAACATTAAATAGATTAACGCAAATTTTAACAAAGAAAATTTTTCTTTACCAACGTCGTTTTGCTGTTATTGCTTTCTCCTACAAAATATCTCTTACCCAGAAGAAAAATAACACAACTCAAAAAATACTACATTTCACAATTGGCATTGTTTTACTGTAACATGAAACTATTGCAAATACTTCTGCATAGAACTGAAAATCTTAAAACTATTCAAAATCAAGGTGTAGAAGAGATAGAGTGCATTGAGTAATTTTATCCCCCTTTGCGTCCTTTACCTCCATCTTTTGTGGCAAGTGGCACATAGCGTAATCTAGTAATCTTCTGTATAATTACATGTTGACATGTAAGTTTCTTTGGTTTACCTCATATCTCTTTAATACTACTTTTGAATTTATTTTTAATTTTTTAATGCATGCAGTTGATCAATAACTACCAGCAATCCATTTTGTTGATTGGGTTTTATTTTAGTTGTTGCAATGTAAATAACGAAACAAAGTTCGAGCTGCATAACAAGTTTATTTTTGTTAAAAAAACTGTTTCAGTTGTTGTGGCAAAACCCTTTACTGGTATGATAACTGACTGGCAATTTCTTTATCTGTGCCATCTCTTCTATCTTTATAGAAAAATAATCATGCAAAACACTGATTCCAAATGTGTGATGTTGCCTTAGGATGTGCGCAGGCTGACCACCCTCCCCCGCCTGATCTACATAAAAAAAAAAATTTGGCCTGTTCCATTATAATAATTAAAATTTTGGTCTGATACAAAAGCCAAAAGTTTTTCCCAAACAAATTTCTGCCGAAGATAGTTTTTTACAAAAATTATTTTATAGTAAGAGTTCCGACAAAAAACATTTATTTTAATGTCTCTATTTCTTATTAAAACAGTACTCTAGGCTACAAAGTACAGGCACAGATATTCCAAAACACTGTCCTTTCCTAGATTTGTTTTGGTTTTGTCCATGTAAACTATATTTTTTCAATGAATTTCTGTTTGTATAGGAAATGCCTGAGTTATGGTTAATCCGTATTCTATGACTTGAAGACCTGAAAATCTTTAAAATGCTATGCAGTGAAAATTTCTAAGACAGAATTGCATGAGGAAAAAAATCCATTTTAGACCTGGATCCCTTCTTAGCTGGCGTATTGTCTGTTCTAAATAAATTTCATTCTTTCTGCATGTATTATTGGATTCCTTTTGCATGGATCAACACATTTTCCATTTAAGACAGGATTCCATCATAGACAGGTTCCTTTCATTGATTTTACTGTGCTTTGATGTTATTGCCTTTAAATATATGTACTGTTCTTTAAAAAGCATAAATTTTAATTTTTGATTAATGTTAATTAAAAAATATATGCAAAAATTGTTTGGCCAAATTGTACTCATGTTTGCCTGGTTCAGGCCAATAATTTTCATACAGGCTGGTTCGGGTACAGGAGGTGAAAAGTTCAGCTTATGCGACCTCAAAGAAGAGTGAAATCTAGGCTTTGCTCAGCCTGAAAAAAAAAAGAAAAAACATGGCCCGTTTCTGAGCCTAAAGTAAAAAGTATAGCCTGATGCGGGCTGGACAGAGTGATGACCAAGTCCATACCGAGGCTTAAAGAAAAGTAAGGCTTTGCCTGGCCCAAGTCTCGGAAATGAAAATTGAAGTTTGCGTTGCTTCAGGATAGACTCTGACTCCTGCATGCAAACCCCTAATGCTGCTCTCTGAACTATTCCTCCTAATACTGAAATCCTGTAGTGTCTCCATGAATTACTGAGTCACATTTACTTCTGGGTGTTTTCACTATCTCCATATGTATCCACTTCCCTTTAGATAAATGTTCTTATGTTTTTGTTGTATTTAAAACCAGTGTGTCTAATTTTAAACTGAATAAACAGGTTTCTTCCATTCAAATGACTTTTTAATAATAATCAGTCCTTTTTTATTGTGTATTTATAATTGAATATGAATAGATAAGTGTAACTGCCTATTAAAAATAAATCAGTAGTAATTGTAATTTATGAATAATGAACTTAATTTTATTGTTTAAAATAATGCAAATTATTTTGTTTGTAAAATACCTTGATTTATATATTAATGAATACAAACATCTTTATAAAAAGCATGCAAAATATATTTATAACTTAAAAAAAATTACAGGTAAATTTTCATATTAAAAATATCCTTATTTCATTAAAAGATATATTGCAAATGACTGTCCTATTAATAGAATGCCAGATCTGCACGTGTTAAAAGAGGAATTTTGGTACTTCAGATCAGTTGGCAATGCCAATATTTTACACTTCCTTGCAGGTTTTTTTTTTATACTGTGACACACTTTGACTCATTTGCAACAATCATGGATAGTGATAGATTTTCATGTGTCACTTACATGAGATCACTTTTTTAAGGCTGACATTCTAAGTTTATGATTTGGTGAGATCATTTACATTGAATTGATATTTTTTCAGCTTACTGAAAAGTGTCTAGGCTGAAAATTGAACCCAAGATCCTCAGCTTAAATCTTCAACACTTTGCCCATTGAGCTACTTGGGCCAACACAATTCACTCGGTCATCCTTATTAACAGTAGCATCTCTTCTGCTCCATTAAGTAATGGATATGAACATATTAAATATATTTAAACATATGAAATATGAACATATGAAATATCGCCAAATTTGGCGACCAAAAATATATCGCCATAAATTAAGTCAATTTGGCTGTAGCTAACTAATTTGGCGAAATTTCCATTGAAGTTCAGTATTGATGATTCATCTCTAATCGTTTTCTTCCCATTTTAGCTTCGTGTTCTCCAGTAAAATTAGCTAAAATTTTAAAACCAAAAAATAGGGAAGCTGCCTTTTCCAACCCATACAGGGATTTTTTATCTTGTAATCTACATATTTCCGTTTTCTAGTGTACATCTTGACAAAAAATGCTTCTCTCATTCACTCCAGAATATTCACTTGCATTTCAGTTGCAACACATTCACTTACGATGAATAAAAAAAAAATGAGTAATCTTCAGCAATTGGGACAGCTACAAAATTGTTAAATTCGCACATCAAACAACGCTCAGTAAATTACGAAATTTTCTACAAACCCGATTACGAAAATTTCCCAATAAGAACATACATTCGTCTGAATACAAACATATATAAATAGGAATACATACATGATATTATATTTTTCTCGATTTCTTTGAGTATCACTCGTAGCTATTCGGCTAATGCCGAAAATCGTATTTTCCGTATTCGATTTCTTTTCATTTCTCTTAATTTAAAATTCAAAATGAATTGCATCGATTTGGATGCTTACGGAGGATAACAAGTTTGCAAAAGAAAAAAAAATAGTGGCCGTTACGTACGTAAAAAGTAAAAACTTCTGAAAGGGGGGAGGTCAATCTATATCTCAGGTTACCAATGTATCAACATTCGACTCCATAATGATCCGTAGGAGGTTAAAAAGCATAATTTACAGCATAGGAGCTAATGTTTTAATTAATAACAGGATGAATCTAGTCGAATTTCGATGAAGGAAATTGTTTAAAAACGAACTCATACATAGGTTAGTACTTAGTCTCTTAAAACAAATATTATTTTTAACTTAAAGTTACCAAAATACTAATTCCATACACTTCGACTGTTCAGAGTATTAAAAAATTAAACTATATTATTATACCTAATCAAGATAAGTAATTTTAATGAAATTACCCATTGAGGCTGTTGTGTTTAAAATTACCAATTGAAAATTAGAAAAAATGATTTCCCCTTAACCCTTTGAGGGACAAGTAATTGTGTTTCTGTAATGTCGAATTCACACCGGAATCTGCAAAAAGATTTATTGCAAAATAAGGAAAAGCAATTTTACGACATTTTCCCACCAAAGTTAAAAAAGTAAAATTTAATAAAAATTTTCTATTGCAAATCTTCATTAATTATAGGTGGGATAAAATTTATCACACCGCCCATCAAGGGGTTAAGTCAGTCATGGAATTATTTTTCGCGTAAAATCTAAACTTAACGTTATTTTCACCGTCTCAAAATTTGCATACGCATCTCTCATTTTTACATATACCATTTCAAAAATATTGCAATGCGCAATATGTGACTAATACATATATTTCTAAACTTGAAATCAAATTTGTCAAATATGACTTTGCATGTGAACATTCGCACTCTTGACTTGTGATTCTAATCTCCGTATCGGCGAGTAAAATTCCAGAAATTTATATCTTTCAGAGGCTTTCATAGTAAAATATTTACTTTTATTAGAGAAAATAATCGTTTTCATTTAAATATGTTGTCACTTTGCCTCATTGAAGCATTTCCCAAGCTGCTCAAACTCAATGAATGAAAAAGATTTGAATTATAACAGCTTTTTGCGGAACACATGAGTATTTTTTTAAAGCGTGACGTTATTTTCTGTTCAGTTTTTTATCAGAAAGTTTATTTCGAATTTTATAAAAAAATGGCATCAATAAAGATAAGCAAACCTTATTATTATTCCTTTCTTTAGAACAATGGAAGTAATACAATTACTACCATTTTGAAACAAATTCATAAGAAAGAAAAAAATTAAATTTAAGTATACAAATGGGAATATTTAAAAAAAATACCTAGTGCAGGCAAATCTATAAAGAAACAGCTTTCATAAAAAAAGAGAATTATTAAAATTGGTTCAGAAAAAAGCTCGAAGTACATGACTAAAAAAAGAAAGCCTTATCTTTCAAATATATAAAATTAAACTCGCAATGTTATCTCTATGGGAAAATTTTGAGCCGACATTTCAGGGTGTTAGAGTTGACGAATATTTATGATTTTGAATACGCGCCGAGATTTCGGCATTGCCGACGTCCAGCTCATTTTTTACGTCGATGCGACAAATATTTTGGACGTTATCGTGTTAACAAAAGTGTAATTTTTGCAGGGAAATTGAAGCTGTGCTCCGACAACAACTTTTTAGCAATTTTCGAACCCCTCCCCTCATATGATATCATTCCTTGAACCCCCCTCCCCTTAGTGATATTCATATCAGTGTCTGTTTTTATTTTATTTTTTTTCTTTGTTTTTCTTATTATACGTTTGCAATAATATACAGATAGGGTTATGCATTTATTATTCACATACTTTACTAATTTAAATGAAGAGAAAATTTAATAAAATATCACTTATATATCTGAAATAAATTTATATCAAATAACAGTAAAAAATACTTACTACAGGGATGCAAGTTAGTCACTTTTCTCACTTTTAGTCACTTTTTTTAAAACTTGTCACTTTTAGTCACTATTTTTAAAAAAAGTCACTTTTAGTCACTTTTTTTGACTAAAAGAGATAAAGCCTCTAAAAGTGAGCAAGGTGCGGAAACTGGTTCGCTCACATTTAAAAAAAAGGGGGGGGGGGTAACTAAAATCGACATTTTTATCTTTCAGATTTGTCGATATCTTCAGCATCAATAATTGATATTTTTGCACAAAAAGCCATGTGTAAATACATTCGAACTTGGTTAATACAAGACCGACTAATTTGAGTGCACGGTTAAAAGAAGCAATTTGGACATTAAGAAAAGTTGTCATTTAAACTGTACTATGATTTTCTCGCTTATTATGAATTACAAAAGTAGAATCACGGGTAATAAGAGCAAAACGTCATTCGGTTGCGTTTGAATTTCATCGAACAGTAGGGTAGCATTAGAAAGGAATCTCGTCACATGACTGTAAGATTCATAGTGTGCACACTCTTCATTGAATTTCAGTTCCAGTCACAATTCCATGTTTATTTATTATGATTTCTGCCAAATGTTCTAAAATTCTTGCCCCACCTTTAACCCCTTAGGTGGAGAATTTTCTAAAATCGCTGTGATACGTGTTTAATAATTTTTTTAGTAGATTTATTTTCTGGAATTTTACGCCCCTACCTAAAACGGCTGCTGAGATATGCCAGATGCTTTAAAATTTTGGACCTCCTTTTAACCGCCTTAGGTGGGGATTTTGGAAAATTGCTGAAATATGTGCTTAATTATTTTTTTTAGTAGATTTATTTTCTGGAATTTCATCTTCCTACCTAAAACGGCTCCTAAGATATGGCTAAATGTTCTAAAATTTTTTATCCTTCTTTAACCCCCATTGGGGGCATTTCCAAAATCGCTGAAATACTTGTCTAAATATTTTTTAGTACAGTTATTTTCTGGGCATTCACGCTGCTACCTAAAATGGCTGCTGAGATATGGCCAAATGTTCAAAAAGTTTTGACCCCCCCCCCCCCCCCCTTAACCACCTTAGGGGGGAATTTCTAAAAATAACTGAAGTACATGTTTAATTAATTTTGAATACAGTTATTTTCTGCAATTTCATGCCCCTAATTAAAGCAGTTGCTAAGATATGGTAAAATGACCTAAAAAATTCGATTATCCCCTTACCCCGCATAGAAGGGGGGGGGGGGGGAGTGGAGGATTTCTAAAATCGCTGAAATACGTGTTTAATTACTTTTTCAGTAGATTTATTTTCTTGGCTTTCATGCTTCTATCTAATATGGCTGCTGTGATATGGTCAAATGTTTTAAAAGTTACAACCCTTCTTTTACCCTTTTAGGGAGGAATTTCTATTAATTTCTGAAATATGTGTTTAATTATTTTTTAGTAGATTTATTTTCTGGAATTTCACGGCCTTACCTAAAACGGATGCCGAGATATGGCCAGACTAAAATTTTCGACCCCCTCTTTAACTCCTTTAGGGGTTGAATTTCTAAATTTGCTGAAATACTTGTTTAATTATTTTTTAGTAGATTTATTTTCTGGCTTTTCACACTCCTACCTAAAACTGCTGCTGAGATATGCCAAATGTTCTAAAATTTTCTGCTCCCCCTTTTAACCCCCTTAGGACGGGAATTTATAAAATCGCTGAAATATGTGTTTAATTATTTTTTTAATAGATTTATTTTATGGCTCCTACCTAAAACGGCTGCTGAGATATGGCCAGAAGTTATAAAACTTTTGACCCCCGTAGGAGGGAATTTTCAAAAATCCTTTCTTAGTGTGTGCTTATGTTATAAGAAGTATTTTGTCCCCAATTTTCATGCTTCTAGGTTCAGTAGTAAGGGTTGTGTGTTGATTATGAGTCAGTCAGGACAAACTCTTTTATAGATATAGATGTGTGCACTGTAAACAATTTGGTACGTTTTACTTGTACTTTTTCTAAGAGTTTTAATTATTTACTCGGGGTGAATTTAGCAATAGAATTTTAATTTTTCTTTATTTCCATCATTTTTTCTTAAACATCTAGTTTTTTTTTTTTTTTTTTTTTTTTTTGTATAGTTAGTTGTAGTTAAAATTGGAACTTGTCGCAGAAAATATTGCAAGGATCCTAGCAGTGACCTATTATCATATCACTATTTGCAAACAATAGATTTTTAATGCAAATGTTGTAGAAATAAGATGAAGATTGTTCTTTAGAAATAGTGGTAATTAAAAGGTGATAGGTAGGACCCCTGTCATTTTTTTTATGATAAACAACCTTACTATTTATAATTAAATTTTAAAAGTTTATTATGCTAACATTGTACTTTTTGTTTTATATGATTAAATAAAACTGAGGTTTTACCTTATCCATCATTTTAATAGAGGGTTGTCATCTTAAAATCAAAAAGGTGTTTTATTTACATAATTTAACTTACAAATAAATTGAAAAAAAAAATCATTGTCACGTACCATTCATGTCACTTTTTTTGGTGCTTTAGCCCCCCCCCCTTTTTTTTGTTACGCTTTAGTCACTTTTTCGACACGCTTTAGTCACTTTTTTGACATGCTTTAGTCACTTTTTTGTCACTTATTTTGGTCTTTTTGTCACTTTTCTCACTTTTTTGGAAGCATTGTTGCACTTGCATGCCTGTTACTACTTAAAAGTATTTAGTAATAGCTTTTTGTTACAAAATGGATTTAATAGTATAATAAGGTCTTCTTGCATTGGCCCCTTACTTGTTGATAAGCAGTACTTCTTATAGACAAAATAGGTGGACGATATTATTCCCCACATTTTACTAGTAAACATAACAAGTATCATTTCGAAATTTGTTTATCTAACAACGAATAATATATGTGGTAGAAGAATAGGAATGGCAAAGTTTCGGATATTCTTTTTTTTTTTTTAATGAAATGATTTTACAATCATTTAATAGTTTTAATAATAAATTTGTATTGTTGCAGACAAAAAAAAAAGAAACAAACTATACTAATACAAAGAAAAAAGATACAAAAAAGAAGAAAATTTTGGCTGAATCAAAAATGATAACGATAGCAAAAGAAAATCCCCCCTCTCCCTAGAGATATTGTATGATATCAAGTGCTAGACCCCTCCTAAAGTGATAACATAATACATGTACAGCCCCATCTTATAACCTCAGAGACAAATGTGTACTGAACATTATCAATATTTCTACTTATATGTACACATATGTATCTGCAGCTAGACTCAAGTCATACCTAAAAATATGTAATGTGATAAATTAATGAATGAATTTTGTACTGTTTAAGAAAACGAAAAATATCAAATTGGCTACTTAATTCACAGTTAAAATTTAGTGCAGTTTATTAAAAAATGTGTTGTTTTTTTTTCTTTCTGTTTTTAGATTCAAAGGAAGATAAAACTTTTTTGCTGAAGTTGAATAAGTCATTTCCTTGCATGAAAATGGCAACAATCTCCTCATACTGATACTTTGAAGAAGTTTCTTATCATCCAAAACAAAACATTTCCACTTAACAAAATGTCATCGATTACAGAAGAAAATTCCTCATCTGGTGAACAGCACTTTATTTCTGAAAATGGTGATAAAGAAAAACATTCTTCCGCTGATAAAAAAGAAATGTCTTTTATTTGTGAAGTATGTTCCAAAACTTTTTCTAAGAATGATATGCTAAGAAGACATCTCTTGACTCATACAGGAGAGAAACCTTTTGTTTGTGAAATATGTTCCAAAGGATTTGCTCATAATAGTAACCTAAGAAGCCATCTCTTGACTCACACTGGAGAAAAGCCCTTTGTTTGTGAAATATGTTATAAAGGATTCTCTCTGAAATGTAATCTAAGAAGACATCACTTGACACATACAGGTGAAAAACCCTTTGTTTGTGGAACATGTTCCAAAGGATTTATTGATAACAGTAATTTAAAAAACCATCTTTTGATACATACAGGTGAGAAACCTTTTGTTTGTGAAAGTTGTTTCAGAAGATTTTCTCATAAGAGTACTCTAAGAAAACATCTCTGGACACATACAGGAGAAAAACTTTTTGCTTGTGGAATATGTTCGAAAAGATTTTCTCTTAAGAGTACTCTAAGTAAACATCTCTTGACACATACAGGAGAAAAACCTTTTGCATGTGAAGTATGTTCCAAAAGATTTTCTGTTAAGAGTGATCTCAGACAACACCTTTTGAATCATACTGGATAGAAACCTTTTATTTGTGAAGTTTGTTCCAAAACATTTTCTAAGAATATTAATCTAAGAAAACATTTAAGAAACATTCATATAGGTGAAAAACCCTTTGTTTGTGAAACATGTTCCAAAGGATTTATTGATAGCAGTACTCTAAGAAAACATCGCTTGACACATACAGGAGAAAAACCCTTTACTTGTGAAGTATGTTCCAAAAGATTTTCTTTTAAGAGTAATCTAAGACAACATCTTTTGTTACATAAAGGTGAAAAACCCTTTGTTTGAAAAATATGTTCCAAAGCATTTTCTCAGTCTAGTAATCTAAGACAACATCTTTTGATACATACAGGGGAAAAGCCTTTTAGTTGTGAAGTATGTTCCAAGGGATTTTCTGCAAATAGTAATCTAAGAATCCATCTCGTGAATCATACAGTTGAAAAACCCTTTGTTTGTGAAATATGTTCCAAAACATTTTCTCAGAATAGTGATCTAAGACAACATGTTTTGGTACATACAGGTGAAAAACTGTTTGTTTGAGAAATATCTTTCAAAGCATTTTCTCAGAAGAGAGCTCTAAGACAACATATTTTGGTACATACAGTTGAAAAACCTTTTGTTTGTGAAAGATGTTCCAAAGGATTTTCTTGTAAGAGTAATCTAAGACAGCATATTTTGGTACATATGTATGAAAAAGGCCTTTGTTTGTGATATATGTTTAAAAGCATTTTCTAAGAATAGTAAACTGAGAAAGCACATCTTGACTCGTGCAGGAGAAAAACCCTTTGTTTGTGAAATTTGTTCCAAAGGATTTTCTGATAATAGTAACCTAAGAAGACATATCATTATTCATACATGAGAAAAGCCAGGGCTCGAAAAGTATCGGAGCAAACCGGAAAGTTATTCCGGCTCTTGAAATTATAACAAATATTGTTCCGGGTCGTGAAATTATGATAAATATCGCCTGGTTCGTGCAATTATTAAAACATATTACAAGAGTTCCAGTAAACATAGTATGTCTATCCCGGTTAAGCTTTCTCCAAAAAAATGTAACAGAACGTACAGTGATACTCATAAAACAAAATATCACCATGATAAGGGCCCCACCAGTGGCTGAGAGGTTCTGCTCTCAAAGCTGGTAGACGGGAGGTGCTGGGTTCGAACCCAATCGCGCCCGTCGGCCTAACCGTTTCGGAGTTTTCGTGGTTTTCTTCGAAACCGTGGTTTCCCATGCGCAAATACGGGTTAGGTTCCCTTAGAAAGACCCCCACGAAGGGCACTCCCCCCAGGGCCTATATCCCACGTGTTGATAATCGGCCGTCATAAACACAAACAAACACCATGATAAGCCACCTCCCATACCTACGGCTGTGAAGAGATTGCGATAGTTCCAACTCCAAGGGAACGACTCACGAGGCACATGACTATTTAATTTTGTTGACTAAATAAATACGGCAGTCCATACATCCAATATTTTTAATTTTAATCTTTTGATTTAACGAAGATGGAAGCTGGCTGAATTGAGGCCTTACCAGGCAAACTCTATGTAACTTACTGTGCTTTCTGTGATTATGATAGTTACGATGGATATTAATACCTTTCGTCAAGCTAATTCAAAAAAATATTTGTTCGATTTCTTTCTAATTTATAGATTTACGTACAGATGTGTACACTTGTACCCCTATGCAACTTACTGTGCTTTCTGTAATTTTTTTTTATCATTTAAAATCTTGGATGTATTTTTTAAATGCTTTTGTACGCTTTGAAATAAAATTAGTCTATACTTAAAAAAAAAATTGTATAGTCAACAATAATTGTAGGAGCAAAGCAAGGGCAAATACACAGCGCAAAATTATTTTCCGGACTACGATAGTTACGATGGATATTAAAACCAGTCGTCAAGCATAACTCAAAAAATATTTTTCTGATTTTGTTCTAATTTATAGAGGTACATACAGATATGTTACATTGGTTTGCTATCTCATCAAGTGATCTTTATCACATTTTACTGATTTATTAGATGTCACATTAATTAAAACAACAATCATGTCCTTAAACACTTATGCCATGATATTAAAAGCGAAATAAATGTTGCGACACAGTTATGTACAATCGATCCGTTTTAGCAGACGTCACAAAAATTCACCAGCCGAGAGGATAATTAAGAAAAACGATGGAAAATAATAAATATGCATGGTTATTTTTTTATGTTTTAATCAATATATTGTAAAATTTATTGTTTAAAGTTATGGATAGTTGATACGTTAGTGAGTTGGGCTTTTTCAAATATCTTATTTCATCTTGAGATTAAAATAGTGACATTCTTTCATTTGCTTACTTTAATGATAATGTGTTTATCTTTTACAACTGTCACTACAGATACTATTACACTGAATTTGTCAATCTTATTGATTCCTTTATCTTGTTCACATCACAATCAATATTATTACAATTATTGACTACAGATCAGCTAATTTTATTTTATTTCCTTTCAACATGTTATGTTTTTTTTTTGTTTTTTTTTAAATGTTGATTTTGTAAATATAAGAAGAGAGAAGGCTACTACAAAACAAACTGATATTCGATATTTGTTAAGGATGTCTTCTATGAGTATTCCTACTGTTTTCATTTTATAGTCATGGACATATTAAAGATGCAACGGATATTGGTTTGGCCGAATACCGAATATTTGGCCTATGCAGCCGCCGAATATTAATTCATAAATTCTGATTTAAACCAAAATACTATTTGTTTATATCTTCATACAGTTTTTATTAAACATATTCAGCCTTAAAGATAATTAAAAACAAAATTTAAATTAGTTTTAATTCAAATCAATGGTTGTTCTGTGAGAGAAGTCTTTAAGTTTATTGATACTTTTAAACAAGCTATAGTAGAAATTAGTTATAGACTGGGAGGCGGCAGTACAGATAATCATGTCATCGAGTTGAAGGCTGAAAATCCAGAATGAGCTAAAACTCGATTCGCATATTAAAATGCAATTTTCGTGGTTGAATCGTAGGTTTACCATTGTGTTTTCCTGCTCCCAGTGCTCCATGTTTTCATACCTTTGGATGCAGGAAAACACAATGATAAATCTACTAATCAACCACTAAAATCAGACGTGAAGTTGTTTTCCAACAAGATATCGTTTGGCAGACCAGTTGCATTTTAATAAATAATCAAGTTGTGTCTAATCCTGGAATTTCAGATTCCAACTCGATGAAGTGATTGTCTGTGCAGCTGCCTCCGGGTCTATTAACATTCCTTATTTCGTAAGCTATTCCAATGGTGGAAACTTTATCTGTCAAAGTCTGGAGAAGGGAGTGGATTTTTTGGCGTTGGAACATTTAAAGTCTGTCTGGCTCAAAACATGAATCCACAATTTAAACATATTCATGATAATGAACATTTTTGCATTTCACTTTTGCTAGATCCCAGATTTAAACTTACTTTTTGATAAAGCTAAAGAAATCGTCTCAAGTTATAATCTCGACTCATTCTACTTATGACTGCTGCCTCAAACAATGAGATTCCTGAAATTGAAATGAAAGCAAATGTGGCAGAAACAAGCAAAGATGTTCACAATGAGCCAAAGACCACAGTTCGCGATTGCTTCATGCAGATTTCAACTACTAACAAGAACAAAACGTGTCCACTAAACTGGTGGAAAGCAAATTCTATTGAATGCATAATTAAATCATTTTTTTAAATATATAAAATTCAAATTAATAAATTTACTTGAAATTTTTAAGTAATGTTATTTTCCATGCATTGCACGTTAAGAAAATTCAAATGATTATTAAATTTATATTTAACATTTGAAATAACCCAGCTAAAAATGAACTGCAGAAATTCTATAAAAAAACCGCAGTTGTAAAACTGCGGTGATTTGGCCAATTCCACTACAGATTTTTTGCGGTCAATACAACCACAAAATTACTGCAGTTTATTAACCGCAGAAATTTCGCAGTTGTATTGACCACAAAAATTCTACAGAAAATTTATAGTTATATCAATATTAAAAATTCTGCAGAAATTTCGCAGTTCCATTGACCGCAAAAATTCTGTAGTGGAATCGGCCAAATCACCGCAGTTTTCCGACTGCAGATTTTTTGTAGTTATATCGACCTCAAAAATGTTGTAGTTTTTTTACTGAGCATCGTTTCAAATCTGGTTTCTATAACATTATATTCTCGGGAGTGAAAAATCTGTTGAAATAGAAAAGTCCTAAGTAAAAAATCTCAAACATTTGTAGAATGCTTTAAGTTTATTGTGTGGCATGTTTACTTTATGAAAGCAATTGCATGTCATTGGAACTGTGTAAGTAGCAAGTTATCTGTCAAAAAGCACGCATTGCGATTGGGAGAGGAAATTTTGAGGCTGCTTGATAGGCTGGGCAATATGTCTAGAATATAAATCAGCATCTTTATATCATGATATCCTGATATATCGATTTAGGAAAGTGCCCTCAGGGAGGCAAAGTAGTGTGCGAGTAGCGGTAAGTGCATAAAATGATTAAGCGGTCACAGGCCTTTTCCAACGATATGTCACATGATGACAAAATGTAGAAAAGTGCCCCCCCCAGAGGGGGGGAGCAAAGTAGTGAGCGGAGTACCAGAAATGCATAAAATGATTAAGCGGTCACAGGCCTTTCCAACGATATGTCACATGATGGGTGTTAGCAAAATATAGAAAAGTGCCCCCCAAGGGGACAAAGTAGTGGGCGGAGCACTGGACATGCATAAAATGATTAAGCGGTCACAGGCCTTTGCAACGATATGTCACATGACGGGATGCCGGCAAAATTTAGGAAATTGCCCCCCCCCTGGGGGGCAAAGTGGTGGGCGGAGTACCGGAAGTGCATAAAATGATTAAGCGGTCACAGGCCTTTCCAATGACATGTCACATGACGGGTGTCAGGAAAATGTAAGAAAGTGCCCCCCAGGGGGGCAAAGTAGTCGGCGGAGCACTGGAAATGCATAAAATGATTAAGCGGTCACAGGCCTTTGCAACGATATGTCACATGATGAGGTGCCAGCAAAATTTAGGAAATTGCACCCCCCTGGGGGGCAAAGTGGTGGGCTGAGTACCGGAAGTGCATAAAATGATTAAGCGGTCACAGGCCTTTCCAATGACATGTCACATGATGGGAGTCAGCAAAATGTAAGAAAGTGTCCCCCAGGGGGACAAAGTAGTGGGCGGAGCACTGGAAATGCATAAAATGATTAAGCGGTCACAGGCCTTTGCAACGATATTTTACATGACGGGAGTCAGCAAAATGTAAGAAAGTGCCACCCAAGGGGACAAAGTAGTGGACGGAGCACTGGAAATGCATAAAATGATTAAGCGGTCACAGGCCTTTGCAACGATATGTCACATGACGGGATGCCGGCAAAATTTAGGAAATTGCCCCCCCTGGGGGGCAAAGTGGTGGGCAGAGTACCGGAAGTGCATAAAATGATTAAGCGGTCACAGGCCTTTCCAATGACATGTCACATGACGGGTGTCAGGAAAATGTAAGAAAGTGCCCCCCCAGGGGGGCAAAGTAGTCGGCGGAGCACTGGAAATGCATAAAATGATTAAGCGGTCACAGGCCTTTGCAACGATATGTCACATGATGAGGTGCCAGCAAAATTTAGGAAATTGCCCCCCCTGGGGGGCAAAGTGGTGGGCGGAGTACCGGAAGTGCATAAAATGATTAAGCGGTCACAGGCCTTTCCAATGACATGTCACATGACGGGAGTCAGCAAAATGTAAGAAAGTGCCCCCCAGGGGGGCAAAGTAGTGGGCGGAGCACTGGAAATGCATAAAATGATTAAGCGGTCACAGGCCTTTGCAACGATATTTTACATGACGGGGTGCCGGCAAAATTTAGGAAAATGCCCCTCCCCCCAGGTGTGGAAGTGGGGGCAGATGGTCATTGGAGGTGCATAACATGAATAAGTAGTAAGAAATTTGCATATTATATGATCTATTGAGGAAATTCGCGTATTTCGCATGATCTTTTGAAGAAATTCGCTCATTTTACACGATCCTTTGGCAAAAATCATGCATTTTACACGACCCTTTGGTGAAAATCGCGCTTTTTCCACCACCATTCAAAGAAATTCGCATAATACACGATCTTTCGATGAAATTTGCGTATTTTGCACGAGCTTTTGAAGAAATTCGTATATTTTACACGATCGTTCGATGAAATTTGGATATTTCGCACAATCTTTTGAAGGAATTCATATATTTTACATGATCTTTGGTGAAATTCACGTATTTTGCACGATCTTTCAAAGAAATTCACATATTTTACAAGATCGTTTGACGAAATACAATTTTTTTCGCGATCATTTGACAAAAATCATATTTTATCGCGACTCTTTGATAACATTCGTGCTTTTTCCACGACCTTTCAAAGAAATTCGCATATTACATGATCTTTCGGCGAAATTTGCACAATCTTTTGAAGTGATTTGCATTCTTTACTTTGGCAAAAATCTCCAATTTTCCACGATCTTTCGCCAAAATTCGCTCATTTTCCACAATCTTTTAACAAAATTCACGTTTATTTCGCGATCATTCGACATAAATCACATTTCTTTGCGATTCTTTAACGAAATTGTCGATCCTTCGACGAAATTCTCGTTTTTCCCACGATCTTCCCAAAAGCAGAATTTTCTGTGTCAGTCTGCAGCAAACTAAAATTTATCTGCGACCCAATAAGCCTACTATCATAAGAAATAACAGAAACACTTAAAGTAAGCAAAATTTCCATTTATAAAGAAAATATAATATAAGAATACAACAAATATCGTAAATCTAGAGCCTTAAAGCAAATTTCAGCTATTTTTTAAGCCCAGCATTTCTTTTTAAGTTGGTGAATTAATCTGCAAGGTTTAAAATAATCTGCAGCGCCCGCTTCCGTGCTTCACTGTTTCTGCTACTGGGACGACCTTTAAAAGAAGTTCGCATATTTTACACGATCGTTTGACAAAATTCGCATATTTTACACGAACATTTGACAAAAATCACATTTTTTTTCGCGATTCTTTGACGAAATTCACAATCCTTCGTCGAAATTCGCAGTCTTTCCACGACCTTTCGAAGAAATTTGCATATTACATGATCTTTGGATGAAATTTATGTATTTTTCGCACAATCTTTTGCAGAAATTCGAATATTTTACACGATTTTTTGGTGAAAATCATGAATTTTTTCAATTCTGCGATGAAAATCATGTCTTTTTCGTGATCCTTTAACGAAAATCGCATTTTTCTCGCAATCCTTTGCCAAAAATTGCGCATTTTCCATGATCTTCTGCCAAAAATCTCGCATTTTCCACGATCTTTTGCCACAAATTTCACGTTTTCCATAATCTTTTAACAAAATTCATGTTTTTTCATGATCATTTGACAAAAATCACATTTTTTGCAATTCTTTAACGAAATTCGCAATCCTTCAATGAAATTCACAGTTTTCCCACGACCTTTCAAAGAAATTCGCATATTACACGATCTTTCAAAATGACTATTTTTTATCATTCATTATCTAATATGTAAAAATGAAAATTTGTCCGTCTGTAATTCTATACAAATCGACAGTTTGGAAGACAGGATTGTGAAACGTTACATATATGTGTATTAAAACACGGCCGAGGCAACTAAATTAATCTAAATAATTTTATAGTTAATTTTTAATTAATAAAACATCACCAATTTAACAGCAAGTTCCTATCAAATTTAAACATTTTACGTTATAGCAGTTGCTAACAATTAAAAATCCACAATAAAATTCTTATCACAAAAATTCCTTTTTTATTGCAAGATTTCTATGTGAAAAATGAAAATGAAATAAATAGTTTGACGAATATAAAAAAATTAATATTACATCATAACTTTTCTATTGCAAGATTTCCAAATAAAAAATGAAATAAATAGTTTGACAAATTTAAAAAAGAAATTAATATTACGTCACATTGGAAATGTAATGGATGGCAGGTGAATATATAATGTCATATGAGCAGGGTTCGTTGATATATATCATGATATATATCTTGATATATATCCGATATTTATTTTTAAAATATCAAGATTTTTGATATTTTCAAATTCTTGATATTTATTTTCACCAATTATTATCACCAAGTGAGATAATTTTGATATTTTCCACATTCAAAGCAAGTGTAAATGAAATTTCCACATGTTATTGACTGTATCATTCTATAGATAATTTACTTTTGCCTTTGGCAGTAACTTTTTTAGGAAAAGAAGAAAAATCTTTTCCAAGTTTTATGTTTGAAACTTTTATTTTTAAATGTAGAGCTAACAATTATGTTAGACAGTTAATTCAGAACAGCCATTGAAAGATAAAATGCAATTTTGATAAGTCTTTATATATAGCCAGAGTTCGTTAATATATGTCAATGAATATCTATCCAATATTTATTTTCAAAATATCAAGATTTTTGATATTTTCATATTACTTGACATTTATTTTCAATATATCAAGATGTTTCATATTTTCTGCATTTGATATTTATTTTCAAAATATGAATGTGTGCAAGATATATTTGATATTTTCAGTCGTAATTCGTAATATTTCAGTGTAAATGAAATCAATTTTCAACTGTTATTGACTATGAATCTGTAGATAAAGAACTTTTGTCTCTTCTGGATGTGACTTTTTTAGCCAAAAAAAAAAAAAATAAATATATTTTTGGAGCTTTAGATTTGAAGCTTTTATTTTTAAAATGTTGAACTAATAATTATGTGGGACATAATTAATTCAGAACAACCATTGAAAGATGAACTGACTAACTTAAATAAGCAGTTATATACCGTTTCATTAGACAGGAATCTTTTCTCATGTTTTGGTCCAGTTTAGTTTAAACTATACAACATGTTAGAAAATACGAAATAAGATATTTTATACTTACATTTATGTTAAAATTTTTCAATTAAAAGAACTTTTTTGTATTTAAAATTTCTGATTTTTTTTATACTTGATCTTGATACTGAATCCTATAGTTAGTTTTTTTTTTTCTTTATAAAGCAAACTGTTACTGTTTTCAATTAGTTCATCTTTAATTTTGTTCTAAGTGAAAAAAAAAAAAAAAAGAAAAATGCATTTTTAGAATATTCTTTGATTAAGTTTTCATGTTAAGTGCAATATATTTTAGTTTCTAATCTATGTTATGCTTGAAAACATTTATTATCAGTGGTAAGTTGGCTGCTTTGAAAATATCGGATATATATCGAAAATATCGGATATATATCGAAATATCGGATATTTTTTATATTTTCGAAAATATCATGATATTTACGAACCCTGCATATGAGTTTGAAAAAGCACATTGAAACATGATAAAAACCTGAGCATAAGCTCGATAAGATATTTGGCGTTTTAACATTTTGAAGTTCTCTGAATTTGTTTTCGCCATTTTTAAATCTATTCCATATACATACTCTTGTGTATGCATGTATATTAGAATTTCCACAAAGGTTTAGGTCCCTAGAGCTCATTCTTAGTGAAGAACTGAAATAAAGATGACAAATTGCCATTTTTCTTTAATAATGAAAAATTCTGTAAATAACAAAATACTCGGAAACAACTTTTCATCAAAAGGTTTTAATCTCGGTCTCAATCCAGATCACAGATTATATTTACTAAGTAAGTAGGTAATCTGTCGTCTGGATTAAATGAATAAAAAAAGAGTGAAAATTACGTAAATTAACAGGCAATCCTTGATTTTTTCAAAACATTCTTAAAATTCTGTGCAACGCCGGCTACTTTAGCTAGCATTATATATATATTTATATACTATTACATATCATTCATTAAGGTCCATATAATTTATTTAAAAATTTTTTTATAATAGTTGCTTAAAAATATGTTTATAATGTATTAAGTATTTTAAAGTTGAACTGCATTTAATATTTCATTTTGTTTTACACTCAAAAATCCCCATTTTTGTTATTAAGAGGTACCACGTAAAATAACAGATACGATGAAAATCAGAAAATGATAAAGGAGGCATTTGTAGTCTGTACCTGTCTGAATAAAAAAACTTTTTTTCTTTAGACACTCTGCATATAAGTAAAATTGAAATCTATTAAATACAGCCACAACTGTAAAAATACATAATACATTATGAACACATTTTCTATGTACTATTAAAAAAATGAATTATAACCTATACACTATAGTCATTTTTCCTATGTAGTCATAAAAAATTAAAAATACAAGTTCTTTCGATTATATTAATTTGGTGAGGGTTGGGTCTTGCAGTTCGTTCAAATCATTTTTAATTTTTATGCAAAGATGTCTGAAAATCTAAATTTAATTCAAATTTTATCTTACATATATAATAGAATCATAACAAGTAAGTAATTAAACATAGTTGGCTCTGTTCAAAGAAATGGCAGCAAAAAACTCCAAAAACTTGAAAGAAACCAAAAAAACCCCAATAAAACCCACACGGGTTGGGCTTTTTTAAAAAAACCCGGGTTTTTTTCAGCCCTGGTCTCAGTACACAAAGCAAAAGTAAAAACATTAAAAAAAAAAATCAGAAATATTAAGCAAATTACTTATAAATAAAAGAAATACTTCTTTGACGGGCATAAAGTAAACACCACCCATATGTACTGATTTAAGACATAATGTAAACAAAAGAAAATTACATAAAATAAAATTTATATGCACTTAGCAAAACACACCAAGCTGCTATGCTTTATTAGACAATTACCAACCAATTATGTTCTTAAAAAGAAAATAAATCACTTACCAGTGAAATGGTAATTCAACTTTAAATCAATAGGTAAGCTGTACAATAAACAACTTATAAATGTAATACATCTTTATTTGGCACAGATGTCATATACACTCCATATTGGCACGATTTTTTTCTGACGCCAATGTCATATAAGCACCGGGTACTTAACTAACACCAAAGTGTCATTATTTTGCTTGATATGGTAAACCGGATATAGATGATGTGATAACGAGGTTTGGTTGGTGTTATGGTAACATCTGTGCCGAATATTTTTACGAGTGCAGTGACATGCTTTTTTTTAAACTGCCAAAATGCACTCCTACCAGAGTTTCCTTAGGCAGTTTAGGGCGGGGGTGGGGGGTGGAGGTAGAACTGCACACCACCTGCCCTTTGGCTGATTTGATTTGATTATCGGAGCCTACGCTCGATTATGAGGTTTTCAGCTTCGCTTCACTTGGCAGCTTTGTACCTCTAATGATCCAAAATTGCTAATACAGTTCTCTATAAACAGCTCTTTCAGTAGAAGTTACATCCATAGATGAGAACTTGTTTTTATTGGGATTAAATTCCAGGAAGAACTCCCCTTCATCAGAATCTGTTGGTTCTCGGTAGAAAAGAAATAAGGTGCTTGGAGGCAGATTTGCCCGCTGCTACAGCCAGGTCACATATATCATGGAAAGTCGCACTGTCAGCAGACAGATCTAATCGCTGATAGAGTTGAGCTTGCTCTGTGCGAAACTTTCAGCACTCTAGAAGGTAGTGGTCAGTGGTTTCCAAGACTTGACACTCTGAGCAGAGGTATGAATTCCATAGGCCAAAACGATGAAATTGTGCCATGGTAGGGAACGAGCGGGTCTGTATGCCCTTTGGTTTAAAAAACAACGTTCGAAATCCTTGGTGGTCCGCTGGCCCAAGACCACCAAAAGCGCAATCGGACCACTAATTTGAAAAATTTAGTGGTCTGCAGGACCAGCAACTTTTTCCCCCCTTTCTCACAGGTAAACTTAATTTACCCGTCCCCTAGAAAACCACAACCAAACACAAATCACACAATAATTTTAAAAAAATTGCATTAAATCTCAGTCATTTGAAATAAATAATCAGATGAATAAAATATCTAATTAATAATTTTATAGTTTTTCGTTATGTATACAGTTTATTTAATTTTTAGTAAATTATAATTTTACATTTTACTGTGTTGAAAATTTTGGATGGCTGTAAAGGAAGTTCGGTTTCTATTCTAAGAGAGGGGGGGGGGGGAGGTCACTCAAGGGTTAAAGGGACTTAATAGAATTTTATGTAGCGGGCCAGTGATGATAATTGCGGACCAGTAAATTCTCATGCTTACTGGTCCTTGGGACCAGTGACTTTTTTAATCAATTCTACCACTGTAAAATATCACTCTTCTTGTCCCACATCCAAAAAATTTGCATGCACATTGTTTTAATTGTGGTTGTCATGCACATTGTTTTAAATAAATTATATATCTAAGTTAAAAACATTTCATTGTTTAAAACCAGCAGCACTACTTGAAAATTTATATATTAAAAAAAAAAAAAAAACGAACAATACACAAAAACTGCAACTAATCAATAAAAAACTTAAATTGATTCTTGAACGCCTTTGTTTTGTAATAACAATGACTCAAAAACTCTATAACTCAACTAGCTTCTAGTTAACTAGAAAAAAAAAACACCTCTATTATTCTTTTGAAAAAAGCAAATAACAATAATGATAATATCTTGAAACTACAAAATTCTCCTCCGAAATATTTGTATTGGTAAGATTTGTTTTAAAAAAAGGGGCCTGTTTTTTGGAAGTATGCGAGTCCTTTGCTAAAATTATGTACCGAGCTAGATCTGCCTTTTTGAATCTGCAGGCATGGTCTCAGAGTCCTTTCAAAGAGACAAATCTAGCTCGGTACATAATTTTAGCAACCTTGTGGTTATGGACATTCATTTAAAAAACAATAATTAACGAGGAAGTATTACAAGAACGAAAAGGGCTATAAAAATTAAGAGGAACGATCAAGCGTAGCATAAGAAAAAGTGAGCGGGAATGGAGTCACATGTATTGTAAACAATCGCCGGATATCGACAGTTGAGTTGAGGAGTTCTTCTGCTGCCGGGATACAGATACACTTACGCTGTTAGCGAAATGAGATTGACCAATCAGAAAACTTGCTTCCTTAAAGCAGGGAAAAGTTCCCGAAATACAAGCTTCTGATTGGTCGATCTCGTTTCGCTAACAGCGCAAAATCTATCTGGATCCCGGAAAGAATTTAGAATAAAAAAAATTATTTAAATGATATTAATTATTATATATTATTAATAATTATTAATTATAAATATTTATTATTAATTATTTAAATTAAATTATATTATTTATATTATGTGATATATAATTAATATTACATATTAATATTATATTATGTGTTATTAATAATTATTAATTATAAATAATTATTATTAATTATTTAAATTATATTATTTATATTACGTAATATAAAATTAATATTATATATTAAAATTATATGATTTATTTGTTAATAAATATCAATAATTATTAATTATAAATATTATTATTAATTATTTTATTAATTATTATATTAATAATTTAAATAATAAATAATTATTTAGAGTCAGAAATGCAGCCTCAGCTGCATAAACAATAATCAAATATTCCAATGTAAATTTAAAATAAAATATTTAATAAGAATTATTTTTTTTCATTCGTTTTTATAAAGTAGAAGTAATTTTCATACAAACTGGAAGTCATGTCTTTTCGGGGAGAAGGGCAAATTGCGCATTTAGTAAATCCGGTTCCGGGTGTGCTATGAAAAAGAAGAAAGGGGGATGGGATGCCTTCTCCCTGGATTTTGAAATTAAAGTTTAAAAAAAAAATTCTTCTTTTGAAAAACATAGTAGAATTTATTCTTTTCGAGTAAGTAAAAAAAAAAAAAAAAAAAAAAAAAAAAAAGGAAGCGTTTTTCCGTTTAGGGGAGGAGGGTGACATAGGAGTGCAACTGCCCCTCCCTAGATTTTCAATTCAGTAACTAATTTTATTTTCTTTATTTGAAAAACATAATAAAATTAATTATTTGCCAGTGATAAAAAAAAAAAACCAGAAACCAATAATTTTCCGTTGGGAGGAGGGAAGGGGGGATGTCATATGACAGTCATTTGTTCCTGCCTGGATTTAAAAATATAAGTACCTAATTTTTTTTTCACCGATTTTGAAATACTGAAATTTTTTTTAATTCGAGTGATTTAAATTAAAAGAGGAATTAAAAAGTTTCAGTTGAGGGAGCGGTATAGGAGGCCCATTGCCCTTCCGTGGATTTTGAAATTGTACAAACTAAATTTTCCTTTTTTTCCTATTTTGAAAACATAGTAGAATTTTTTTTTTTTCCGAGTAACTTAAAAAAAAGGAACCAAGAAATTTCTGTTTAGGGGAAGGTGGCACAGGAGACCAACTGCCCCTCCCTAGATATTTCAATTTAAGTAACCCATTTTTTTTTCTCCTGCTATGAAAAACATAGTATAATTTATTCTTTGCGAGTAACTTAAAAATTAAGGTAACCAAAAATTTTTCGTTAAAAGGGGGGAGCCTAGGGGAGTGTCATTGCCGCTGGATTTTGATATATATATATATATATATACCTGAATTTTCTTTTTCTCCGATTTTGTATAAATTTTATTTATACGCAGAAACTTAAAATAATAGACGGACAGTATAGCAGAAATATCAGTTGCCCGGGGTTGGGAGGGGGGGGGGATAAGAGAAAAGCCATTTCCCTTCCCTGGATTTTGAAATTTAAGTAATTAAATTTTCTTTTTTTCTTTCTATTTTTATGAAATGCATAGTAAAATTCTTTCTTTTTCAACATTTTAAAATAAAAGAAATAAAAAAAATCCGTTAAGGAGGGTGGGGGGGGGGATGGAAGGCCCATGCCAATCCCTGCAGTCTGAAATTTAATTAACGGAATTATGTTATTTTCTCCGATTTTGACAAATATAGTAAAATTTATTTATTCCGTATAGCTTAAAATTAAACAGAAACTAAGAATTTTTCTGTTGGGGGAGAGATTCACCCCCCCCCCTATTCTTAGTAGTTAATTTCGGTAGGGGTTTTTTTATGTTTATGTATTTAAACTTTATCGTAAAGTCAGGTTAAAAACAGTGTATTTTTTTTTATTTTTTTTTTGGGGGGGGGGGGAGGAAGATGTAGCCCGAGGTCATCGGCATTCCCCTCCCGGATTTTGACATTTAGTTTTAACTAAATATTTTCTTTTTCTCTGATTAACACATAATAAAATTTATCCCTTTCGGCCAAGTAAAATAATTAGACACTAGGAGAAAGACGGGAAACTGGTAAAATTAGAGATGAAATTACTTCAATACTGCTGTATTACTACAGACGCAAAATCTCATAATTTTAAAAGTTTATGATGACTTCACTTAAACTATAGTCTTTTTGAGGTTAATAGCACAGAGAATTTTTGAAATAAAGGACCACAAAATTACGCCACATTAGCCGCAGAATTTCTAAAGTATTTTTATAGTCGAGATTGCACTACAGAAAATCTATAGTTGACTATAGAAAAACATCAAAAATACTCCACTTCTGTAGAAAAACTGCTGTTAATTTTTAGCTGGGAAATTTCTATTATAAATTTAATAAACATTTAAATTTCATTAATGACACACATAAATATAAACCTAGGTTATTTATAATATATCAATCGATATAATTTATTATAAATATAAATGATTTTGATTTAGTATTCGGCTGTGCTATTCAACCAAACTGAATATTCGGCTTTTAAGCTGAAAAAACCGAATACCGAATATCAATAGAACATTCGTTACATCCCTAGTATAAATATTGTACTTTAAGTTATTGAATATTTTTTTCATTCCATTCAGGCTGTTCAAAGAATTAAAAAGATGCTTTACTGTCATTTTTTGTTTAATTATACCTTCTACATGTTTTTCCCAATGTTCATCTCGTATACCGGGAAATTTCGTAACACGACATGCTTCTAGTCCCGAATGTGTCGGATTAAAGGGTGTTTACTGTGCTATTTATCTGGCCAAATATATTCGTTATAGTCAGCCACAACTACTGTTCAGGGCACCCCTAACAGTAATCCTCATTCTCATTAACTACTTAATATTTTTACATGCAATCTTTGTATATTTGTAGATTATATATTAAAATTGAACCTAAAACTATGCTTATTTTAGCAATTTTTTTAAATAAAGTCGAGAGTATTTCATATTTTCCTTCAGTTTATCTATCTATATATATATTGGCTAGAATAATAAATAAATTTAGTTTCAGTCTTAAGATATGATCTATAAATCGTGAAGAATATATAGTTCAAGAGAAATTTTGTGCACAATACAAAAAATAAAAAAGCTTTTTTTTAACATATTGAGTTTATTAGATCCTCTTAATCATTGTTTATATAAAAGAAAGAATATATGACACATTCTTTTATTAGGGATATGATGACGACTGATTTAGCTGAATATCAAAAATTTAGGCCGAATACCAACCTTTTTTTTAATTCAAAAAGGAATAACTTTTGATTATACGTCTACAGTGTGACCTCAAAAACAGGCAACTTCAAAAATCCAGATCCTCCCCCCCCCCCCGCCTCACTCTCTTTTTTTTTTTTTTTTTTTTTTTTTTTTTTTTTTTTTTTTTTTTTACATTTCCACATTATGGAGAAACAAAAATAGCAATTGTTTAAGAATTCAAAACTTTGAGATCGAAAGCAATGGACTAGCGGACACCAAGGCTGCTGGCATTGTGCTAAATAGAGCTGCCGATAGCACCTCAGAGGAACGACAATGAGGAGCCAGAATAAAACAGTGTATTACTGGAAAAAAGGCAAAAATTTGACTGCAAAAGTAATATCTGCTATAGAGAAACAGACTGTCTTTTTTAAACTGATATGCGAAATATAAGTCAAATTTAAATGTTGTATAAAATCCTAGAAAAAAATTGAAGAAAATAAAATTGTCATTAATGTTTTGGAGTTTACAAAAGAAGAAATGACTTCACGGTTTATAAACCGTGAAGAATTTTTTTGTAACATAGAAAATAGCCATTACAGTAAGTTTTATTTTAATATTTTTTTTCTGGCAGCGATGGCCACCTCCGGAACTCAGCTTTCGAAAAATGAATTCGCCCCCGGGTGGGCTCGAACCACCAACCTTTCGGTTAAATAGCATTTGACTGTGAATTAATTTTTTTTTTCTGGCTTAAATAGCACTTGACCGTGAATTAAATTATGAATAAAGGCACCCTTAAGAACAACAGAAGTAGTTTTGATTCTTTCAGAAATTTCGCAGATCCGGTTTAGTCTCGGTCCCAATGATACTGGATTTTCGGGGTTATACTACGTATATTTTTAAATGGAAAAGAAACACACACTGATACTTAATTATTTATGTATTAAAAATTTTAACAGCTTGATGTTTTCTTATATTATTTCAAACACCTTTAGGATAATAAAAAACAACAACATTTATTACATCTAAATTGTTCTACTAACATAATTTTATCAACAGGAAAGTAATTCGTAAACATTTTGTCTAAAATAGGAACTTATTGATTGTTACGACTGTTAAATGCACTTTTTTAAATTTTGAAAATTTATTGTAGCTCTAAACATCAAGCCCCACCAGTGGCTGAGAGGTTCTGCTCTTGAAGCTGGTAGACGGTAGGTGCTGGGTTCGAGTCTATATTATATACAACAACCAGTCTATATTATATACAACAACAGAAAGTTCTACAACTTTCTCAACATACATAAAAGCATTACACAAAAATAAAATGACAACAACAATATGAATGAAAAAAAATGCAAATATAATAAAAAGAAAAGGGCCCAGTTAAACTGATGGCATTGAGCTCACAGGCTATTCACTCTAATTTTATATTAAACCCTTATTTAAAAGAATAATGCCCTCGAGAAATAAATTACAGGGGAATCCGACCCCCAACCCGTTTCACATCTTTATACTTAAGCAATGAGTTTCCAAATCTCATCAGGGAAGTGCCTTATCAAAATAAACCGGTATACCAAATTTGCAGCAAATCGGATAGAAAAACCCATTTATCTAAATTAACCCTTTGTATCACCGGAACATACCCAAAACGTCATTGTTATTTCAACAGTAAATTTCAAAAGACGATTTTGTTGATTGTTGTTATTCTATTACACTAATATTAACATAATTATTTCATTAAATCCGCAACAAATGTCGATGCTGATTTTTTTTTTCGGTCCAAAGTTTGATTTAGCGCTTGATCAGCTACATGTGGTTTTTGCTGAATTAAGCTTTGAAATACAGGAGTTAAAAAAGCCTGCAGACGTCTAACAGTATCTTGTTTCAAAGAGGAGTTTAAATTCTTTATTTAAAGACCATTTTTGAGCTAGAAAATTTATAATATGTATAAGATAAACGTAAACTTTTGTTTGTTGCAGATCTGCAACACCGCACCATATCTTCACTTGTAATGGATTTTTAAAAAATATCGAAAATATCCTCTAATGGTTATTTAAGTTGAATTTCTTTCATAACAGCAAAATTATTGAAAAGGGGAAATAATTGTCTGTTTTTACATTATTTAATTGCTATAGGGTAAGTTAGGAATCCCCCCCCCCTCTCTAAAATTAACACCAAGTCCAAAGCTAGCAAAAAAGGGAAAGGTCTCGTAGAAAAAAGAATTCAACAGAAAAAGCATAGAGCGCCTACTCAACATATTCCACCAAAACAAGTGCACCTAGACGAAATTGGGCACTGGCCATATTGGGCAGAAAAAAGAATACGTTGTAAATACCCCGATTGTAAAAACTTTAATCAAACTGTTTGTGAGAAATGTGGTGTGGGAATTTGCTACAACAAAACTAACAATTGTTTCAAAAATTTTCGTGCAAATTAAAATTTTAAATATTTTCAGTTTTTGTGCCATTTGGCAAGATGTTGCAGATGTGCAACAAACCCATTTTTCCAAATAAAATTTTATTTTTCTGTTCTGAATTTTTTTTATTACTTTTTCCATGCTTAAAATGATGCATTTTAATATCTGTGTAAGAATTTTTCAAATCGGGGTTGTTGAGTTACAAAGGGTTAAAGGGGTATTAGTCTCCGTTCCGCCTTTATACTTAACCAATATCAATAGTACAAAATTTGAAAAATAATTATTAGGTAAATTATGATTAAATTATAAGAACCCAGGTAGCACAGCAATATCAGGAACAGCGATTTTGCAATATCAGTGAACGCCTTACCAGCGCATATTGGTCAATGTTGGATAGGCCAATATTGGTCAAACTGGACTCAGCCCTATATAAAAACAAACTTTTTTTTCTAGTATAGGGAGATAGTACTTACTTGTCTTGAAATAGTATTAGTAACCAATACCTCTTTATATTAGGGAAGAAAACTTTTTATATTGATAAATTCGGATTTGAATATAAATGCATATATGTTTTTAAATTATTTCAAATTAAATTTTTATTTGGCTGATATACCGTAAAAAAACCGATTGTAAGCTCCCCTCCAAAATGAGCCCTCCATCCACTTTTAAGTAGTTTTGATTTTCTTTTCCATTCCCAAATATAAGACTCACCACTTTCAGAAACTTTTTTTGTGGAAAATATTGATTTTAAAATCTAAGGGACATAAATTTGAATCTTTTGACTTTTCTGGTGGATTTTCATTGTCATGATATAATATAATTTTAAGAAATATTGTAACTGTTTGAATAACTGTATAAATATATATTGGCTGTAACTGTATTAACTGTGACTATAACCAGAACCGTTGTTGTTGATCAGAACGTAATCTACAAGTCATGTATGCTTTATGTATCTTCTACTTAATAATATTTAACTAACTACTTAGAAATATGAACTGTGTACATTTGCTGTGTCTTGAATTATACTAAGATGAAAGCCACATCTGACATCCATATATGTTTTTACATAATCTTAACCCATTAAGAACCAGCCTCTGTTACATTTCTTTTAATTCTTCGACACCGTTTTTTTCCACATTGTAATTTTGATTTATTTAATTGCTCAAATATCTGAGATTAGATAATGTTAAAATTTCCAAATTAAAATACTGGTATTCAAATTTAAAAGTTTTGTTCGTCTTACATGGCAAGTTTTCTTGCCAACCGGCTTTAATGAGTTAATAAACACCCCGCATGAAATGTTTGCTTCTCTTCTTCGCCCCCCCCCCTCTCCAGCCCTTGTTATCGCATAGAAAAATCGGGACTTTGCCAAAGGGTAACCAAATCCATATAGTGTTGAAGATCTTTATAATGCACAGCTTCTCTAGTGTAAACAATGAGTTTTTCAGTTACGAAGCACTTGCATTCTCACATTTTAAAAAAATGTACTCTCTACAGGACTAAATTTGTTACATTAGTTCAACTTTATCTCCTTAATTTAGAACTTTTTAATGGGAAAAATGCTATTTCAATAAACATTTTTTAAAATGAATAGTATAATGAATGATTTGGTCGAGGTATATCTGCACCATGCTTATAAAGTAAATTTAACAATGTGTGGAATTATGTATTCAATGCAAAAATTTGTAATCTCGATAACTTTTGGTAACAAGGAATGCAGTATAAAGATATTCTAATGCATTTTTATATGTTTCAGACATATTTGGCCATGTTTACTACAAGGTAAATTTAATGATGCATGAAAGGTGATCCACATAACGCAGTATTCTATATAACGCACAACCTTGCGTTTTTAGGTTTGCATTATAAAGATGTTCTACTGTATTAATTTATGAAATATTTATTTTTTTTTTACCAATTCCAACTCTGAAAAATTTCTAATACAAATTTCATCGTTAAAAGATACTACTAACATTCTGAAAACAAATTTCATTTTGAACTCACAGACCTCAATGCTTTCAAAAAACTAACTTCAACCGCTATCAAACAATAAATAATATTTTGATTTTAATAGATGGTATTAGCAATGAACTTAAAACATATCTAAACTTTAGTGGTTGCAAATAACCAGTTCTAACTATCATGAGATAAATTTTCTTCCATATACAAAGTTATTTCTTTTAACTTTGAGTGAAATATGAAAAACAAACCAAAAATTGCCATTTTCTTTGCATACATTGAGAAAATACTTTTTACTTGTGAAATAAAATGTATTTGATTTGATAGTATGTTGTGTGTAGTACAACAACAGATGTAAAACAAAGTAACTTGATAAACTCATACTTACTACATATTAGAGTATTTGACACTCTTCCATAAGTTGAAGTTATTAAATTCATCTTAAAGTAATATAACAAACTGCTAAAGTAATTTGGGATATATTGTGAAAAATACAAGGACTGTGGCTCCATCGTTTAATTACGTTGCGAATGCGGTTTATTCAGTTAAGCTGTCAGCATGGCAGACCAGGTGCTGTTACCAATAATGTTATCTGAGCGAGATATACCCGTCGGTTATCGGCCTACGATGCTCAATAGACAGATCATTGGCAATGTAAGTCAAAAGGTTTTAGGTTCGAATCCCGGCTTTGGCATTTTTCACTCAGTTGGAAAAATTCAATTCATATATTCCAATTAAGTTAAACAAATGTATTTCTTATAGGAGATTATAACACTTAGCACTCCTATTCTCGCATCTTAATATTCACAAATGTAACAGTTTTAGAGACATTTGTTAAAATACAAAATGGTGACTATTTTTTTTAACTGCATCAATCAAATTATGAGTAATTTGGATTAATAGTTCTAGAACTAACCAAAATTCTAAAATGTTTGTTAGAAAGTGAAGAAATCAGTAGCAGTTTATAAGCAAAATAGATTATTATTACATTTTATTGTTATTAGAGATAGACCAAAAATTCGGTTTCGTTTCATTTTCGGTGCAAAATCAGAGTTTCGCCGAAAACGAATTTTTGGCAAAAATGCTGTTAAAATTTCAGCCAGACCAAAACTATCTGTATTTCAAAAATCTCGTTTCTTCTTTTCAAAATTTTCAACATGATTCATTGATTTGAACTGTGTCGGCTCAAATGAGAAACCCTTTTTATTTATTGCTGTGAACTTCAGTGTTTATAAGTTACAGTCACCAGCGACTCTAGTGCAAATTATAACGATGTGCGTGGAAATTATAATGCAAGTAATACATATGGGACTAAATTTTGAAGGCGCTTTTCATATGCTCGTTAAAGCTGCAAACTTAACAGTAATAATAAAATTTTAGTTTGAAACTGCAGAAGAGTTTTGAATACTCTTTGAGAAAGTTCTAGTATGACAGATGAATCATTTACGAAAATCATTAGAAAAGATGAATCGGGATATGCATAGCTAAAATATTTTTTAATGAGATGAGATTCGTTATAATTAGAAAATTATTCTGAGTTGTTGATGAATGAATGACATTTTATTTTATATGAAAATAAAAAGTTTTGATCAGAGGCACAGACAGCCAACTTGGGCCACACGTAGGATTGATTAATAATTATGTACGTTTAGTGAACATGCAAAATAATTAATAATTATGCATTAATAATCTGCATTTATGTATGTATTAATTAATTACTTAAAAATTTTTTTGGACATTTTCGGTCGAAAATAGGAAGATTACCGAAATTCTGTGTCGGTTAAGGTCTTAAAAAACTGCTTCAGTCGATCCTTAATTATTATTACATGTACCAGCAGATCCACTGGTCAATTACATTTCAGATCTTTAGTCCAATGATTAGCCAACCATTGGCTCAGACGCAGTTCTTGCCATTACCGCAACCAAATGCCAACTGTTAGGCTGACTTTATTTATGCTAATTAATCTGATTAATTTTGTAAATATTTTACAAAAAAAGCTTAAATGAGTTTAAATTTTAATAAATACTCCTCTTCTCAACTACATATTGGAGTGGCAATATAGTTAAATAATCATCTTAACCCATTAACCGCCAAAATATAAGGGGTTAAAAATTTTTTATACATATGATATTGGTTATTCATTCGAACATATATAACATTAATTTATAGTGGAAATAAGAAAATTTGTGTTAGCTTACGAAAAATGGAGTGTTGCGTTCACGCAACGTCAGCGGAATAAGGGTTGGGTTGGGTTGATTTTTGACGGCCAATTATCTACACGAGGGATATAGGCCCGGGGGGAGTGCCCTCCGTGGGGGTCTTTCTAAGGGAACCTAATCCGTATTAACGCATGGAAGATCCACGGCTCGAATCAGCGGAATAAGAGTACTGATGTTTATTGAGCTCAATTGAGCATCAGCAGGATTTTCTTGCATATATGGGCACTGTAAGATTTTTTTTTTCCTTTGTTACAATTTAGACAGCAAGCAATCACTCTAATGTAATTAATTTATTATTAAAATTAATTTTTTTTTAAATTACTGATCATATACAGAAAACAGTTTCAAGTATCAAAATATTCGCTACACTTATGATGTAAACCAACATCACAAATGTACTGAAGCGATAAATATTCTGGTTATGGCATTGTTTACAATACAGTCTTCCGCTGCCATCGGACTTGACAATTAACCCTTTCAGGGGCAGTAGTATGTTTATGAAGCCAATTAATTTTATTTCCCAAATGCCACAATGTCACCAGAATTGTGGTAAAGTAATTGTCCTTTATTATGTAATTGTTCGTAAATATCGGTGTCATTCATTCATTTCAACATTTTAGAAAATAAATTGCATTGCCCCGGAAAGGGTTAAATTTCCACGTTCTGTCTGTAATGGCTTTTGCATGGAGAACTTATTATGCCTTCTTTTGGCTGATTTGTTTATGGTTAACTCTTTACTTTCAAAGGGTGTTTGCAAAAGGTACAATGCAACTTCATGTCTGAAATCTAAGTGACAGTATTTATTTTCGAACATAATCTTTATACCTTCTCGCATTGGTCAAGATTTTATTTTTTCTTCGTATTTTGGCTGAGTCATAATCACTTTTTCTACCTTTATCCTCTCCAAATCTCCAGTTTTTATTTTTATTTGTATGTGCGATTTGCACTACTTTTAGAGGATACAAACTTCTTTTTCAAGGCACATTTCAAATTCGCCAGCAGTATCGAAAAGTAAAATATCATTATCACTTTTTGATCTATTATTATTATTTCCTTCTTCATCAATAATTTCTGCTATTTCTGATGAAATAACGATAATATTTGTTTCGTTCCCGTCATAATTATATGAATCTTTATTAAAAATTCTTTGAAGACCTTCGAAGAACGTAAGATATGTATTTGAAGCATTTCTGTGAGCACGGAATAAGAAAAAAATCCACAGAGTCGAACGATACGAGTGAGCACTAGAACTACCTCTTTTCCGCTGACGTTGCGTAAACGCAACACCTATTATCTCTTCTTCCCCCATTAAAACGAAAGCAACTGATTCGTTGAATGTTCTTATGTACTTTGACCTTGTCTAAAAATAGATTTACTCTAAAGCTTGCGTTTGTCTAACTATATTTCTTCTGCGAAAAAGACAACGTGAAAGTTTTCGTTTAAAAATGCTTTAAGTTTCGAACTTGTTATTAAATAGAAAAAATATATTGAAAGACAATATTTTTCTATTGAATTAGTAGCCATAATATACCCTACTCAAAAATTACTATTAATATACAATTCATTTGATAGCTAATTTTTTGTACGCATTTATTTTGACTGTTGCGTGAACGCAACACCAGCGGTTAATGGGTTAATTCTCCCTTCCAAAATTTTGGATTTCCCCTCGCCTCCTTTCTTTACCCTACTTCACACTAAGTTTTAAATCTTTCTTTTTTTTTTTCTTCTATCATTACAAGAAGAAAGAACTGGATTCGTGAAAATTTTAGACTTCCGGTTTTCAATGGATTTACACGTTTTAGGGGTCAGAGTTGCTGAAAAATATGTTTTCACAAAATGTCTGTCTGTATGTGACACAAATTTTGTGGGTACTCTATCTCAAGAACTAATGGACGGAATTTAATAAAAAATTACATTCAGTTAGTCCCTGATATAAATTAGTGCTGATTAGTTTTCGGTGTCAATCGCCCAACAGGTGGCGCTGCTAGGCTTCATTTTTCATGATTTCCGCAATAGCTCTATCTCAAGAACTAATGCACGAATTTTCATCTAACTTCAGATTCAGTTAGACGTTGACACAAGTTGTTGCTGATTAGTTTTTGGTGAAAATCATCCTGAAGGTGGTGCTGCTACGCTGCATTTTTCATAATTTTCACAATAGCTCTACCTGAAGAATTTACACACAAATTTTCATGACACTTCAGAATCAGTTATTCCTTGATATGAATTGGTGCTGTCTACTTTTTGGTGTAAATTGCCCAACAGGTGGTGCTGCTATGCTGCAGTTTTCACGATTTCTGCAATAGCTCTATCTCAAGAAGTAATGCACGAATTTTCATATAACTTCAGATTCAGTTAGACATTGACACAAGTTGTTTCTGATTAGGTAATCACCCAACAGGGGGCTCTGCTATGCTGCATTTGCAGGATTTACACAATTTTAGCGATAGTCATATCTCAAGACTAATGCACGGAATTTCATATCTTTAGAATCCTCAAGATGGGCATAGTTTGCTATTTAATTTTATCACTCTGATAGCAAATTTTGAAGTATTAACATGTATAGTTTTGGGATTGGCACTTCCGACAACTTTTTTCTTCTACTGTATTCGTTATTTTAAAATTTTCTAAATTTCTACTCCCACACGTTGGAATCACCCGCCCCCTTTTCGGCCATTTGAATGTTTAAAATTAGTATTTACAAAAATGAAACCCTTTATAAAAAAATGCATATTATAATTTATTATTTTATTAATTTGTAGGTCCTTACATTTTTTTGCATATTTCTTTGAAAGTCCTTGAATTATTTAAAGAAATGAGTACGAACCCTGGAGTTATAGTTGCCATGGCAATGTTAAAATATTAGCTATTTGTTATTGGCTAATCAGGGCTTAATTTATAACAAAAAAAGGACCGGAACTCTAGTATTCTGCATCTGCAGTTCTAAAACCGTAGCGTGTCCACCCTCTCTCCCCTACGTTCCAATCTGTATATTTATATTTCATACATTATTTGCAAAATTTAAAGTATCTTTTTTGTCTTTAGAAAAATAAAAATTTTAAATATATCTACCTGCATAATGCATATATTTAACTGTCAACTATTCCCCTTTTTAGTTTATCAATCCTTCCAAATAGAAATCTTTGCCTAATTTTAATGTTAATTAATCACATAATTTTTCAATTAAATGAGTTAAGGATTATGATTCGGAAATAGTGCTAACACAAAAAAGAAGGATTTGATGCTTTTATAGAAAATGGCGAAACACTGCTCGATTGCTTTCTATCAGAACAACAAACAATACATGGCAACCATATCGACTTACGAATGAAAGTGACTTTGTAAATGTGCAGAGCAGAGCTGTAGCATGGGCAGCGTTCGTGAAGAAAAATAAATAGAAAAATCACTAACGTTATTTCCATACTTGTACACAATGGAAGAGAAAAAACCTCAAAGAAACAAAACCTCAAGCTGATCCTGATGCTCGTTGACTAAAAACAAAAGAAAATATTGTTTTCAGGTTAGATATCTCAATTAAAAATAAATAAACGGTCCAATTAAAAAATTTCCCACTATCACAAAAGAAAATTATCTAAAAGCAAATTCACTGTTCGTTCTCTTGCGTGGCGCCATATCAACACGTCGACAGTGGATCAATCCTTAAGAAAATGCGAACATAGAGCCATAAAATAATCATTAAATAACCAATTTTTTGCAATGAAATATTTTAAAAGAATATCTACAAAATATGAATATATGTTTATTTTTTAAATTATACAAAATTATATCGTATTTGTATAGCTCAGAATATACAACTTTCAGCAGAAGAATTTTTCTGCGAATTTTAGCGACTTTGTTCCGAAATGGAACCTAAGTAACCTCTACTAATAACTCATTTAAAATATCATTATGAATTTCTTAAAACACATTTTAATCCACTACTCATGACATTTTGACTGAATTTTATGTGTCATTCTACATTATGAACAACACATATGAAATTAACGATATCATAATCTTCAAAATGATGTAACTTAAATTGTTTAAAGTTGTTTGAAATTTCAAACACATGTTGGTATTTCTGAAAGTCTATACTTTAATGTGGTATAGAGGATTTTTTGCGCAAACTTGTGCAGTTTTTGAAATAAATGGACTTGAAGAGGCTATTTCGTAATTTTCCGTTTCCAGAAAACATGTTACATTGGCTGTACACAAAAATATTTTTTAAAGAAGATTATGCTGCAAGAAATTTCTAGGATGAAATGATGTAAAAAATCTAATTTAACATTAAACTGCGAAATTAAATTTAATATACTCGTATCTCGAGTTATATAAACGTTTACATGAAAATGCTGAAAAGCGCAAAGGAACTCGGAGGGTTAAATGTACGCTAATAAATGGATGTGCTGCTATGTCAGTGATAAAGTGTTATATTTTAAAGTAAAAGTTCCAATGCTTCTAGAAATTTTCTGTTCCTTTGAACGTTTTTTATTTTGTGTCTAATACTGGAAATCAAAGCGTCAGATGTTATTAGCAAATGGTGGAATAAGTCTTTGTTACATGCTCTTCGACTTATCTTTCTCTTATTTTTCCCGGTACCTTCGAAACTCTTTATTTCGAGCTTCGCTAGCTTCTTCCAATAATTATCCAATTGGAACAGCAAAATTTGTAATCATGTCCTTTCCATGAGTTTGTAATTTAAGTACAGAAGCTGGCATATAATACCAACCGTACTTTGAGGCACATTTGTTTAGCTGTTTCCAGTGCGAAATTGTCAACTTTTTCGGTATTACTTACTTCGTCACAAGCGATCACTTGCATTATAATTGCAAAACTTTTAATAAGTTCTTTATACAATCCAAGTGATCTCAGCTGTCTTTTCCAACTCAGCAAAAAAATGTCCTTGCAGTTTTGTCTAATCCAAGTGATCTCAGCTGTCTTTTCAAACTCAGCAAAAAATGTCCTTGCAGTGTTTCCATCGTGTGTCAAAACCACTTCCCTGTTTAACAACATCTATTATCAAACCTAATTCTTTTCTGAATTCGCGTTGAATTTTTCTCTTTGATTCTTCTTAATTTAGCTTCTACAGAAGTATACTCTCTGAAACATTTAGTCTTTTTCGTGAGTTTTGGTTACGTCTGAAAAAAATTTTCATGATGTTGATTTTTGCAAATTTTCAACTGCAAATGTTTTAAGCTCATTACCAGCTTTAAAGGAACACTGAAGTGAATAATAGTTTTTATTATCGGAACGATCTAATTTTCGTTCAGATTTCAGCCAGCTATCTTTTGTATTTACACAAAACATAAGTAAACGCTCCTTTAAATTTTCTTCATCAATTTCTGAGGCAATATGTCCACACTGTACATTTATAAAACTAAGCATTGATTTTTCATAACTAAAACGATTATTTAAGTTCTTCAGAAACAGAAACAAATCTCTGTTTGTTATCACATTTCAAAACAATAAAAGAAAAAAGACAAAATGAAATAATCTTGTTTCAAATGAAAAATAAATATGCTAAAACTAATATTACTACTACAAGATAATTAAAAAAAAAAAAAAAAACTCAAACCCAATAATAACAAATATGCACTGAAATAAGTTCTAAAATGTTGCAGTTTTGTAGAACGATTTTAAAGAGTTTTGTAAATATCGCATATGTTGCCAATTAAAAAGTAAACAAATGTTTTAAAAATTCCACAAATGTCATTTAGATATAAGTAAAATCTGCGTGATTTGTTTTTCCAGTTTATTTTAGTTATTCATCATCTCCCTAAACTTCCTGTTTGCGACAAAAAAGTGCAAAATTATTCGTAAAAACCATGCAGATACTTTCAGAATCATTTATTTTACTCATTTAAACCTAAATATAACAAAAAACATCACATATATAGGCTTATACTATCGTGATAATCCTATGTTCAACATCGCCTATACTTTGATCCACTGTGCGGTGCGTCGCCGGTTTCAATGCCAGACATACATCTGCAAATGTTACTAGAATACAAAAACACGATTTCTGTTTCCCATTCATTCCGATGAAAATAACATTAAAATGATTTGAAATGGGGTATGTAATTTTTAAGGGGAAAAATTTCTTTTTTTCTATACATGAATAAATAAAATTTTGAATGTAGGTCAGATTGAGCTCGTCCAAGCCCAAAGACTGATATACAAATTGAGCTCGTTTCACCACCATCTCCTAACGTGTACGACACATTGCGTCACATATAAATGTTTTGATACAAAAGAATGCAAAAACTTGCAGATGGGAGGGAAAGGAAAGGGTAATTTAGGCTTCGGTTCTCCGGAAGCGCTATTGCACTGATCTCCGAAGCACTGTATTTATGAGTTCCAGTGAATTCCGACCAATATTTAAAAATTTATTAAAAACTGAGAAGTACCGGAGCAAATTAAGCCCTGTGGCTAATGTTATAAGATTGATGAGAAAAAAGGTTTCGGGAGATTAAAAAAATTTTGGCGATTACTGGAGCACAAAATTAAAATTAAATTACCATGATTAAAAGTTAAATCCTTGATTAAAAATCACTGGAGTACCTTCATTTGTCAAAAGGGTACATGTTGTGTGTTTTAATATCCTATAATTTTGTGCATTGTCAAATTTGTTTATATAGCTACACATAAAAACTCCTTATTTTGTCCAACTCTTTTATGCTCATACTGTGTTTGAAAATAATCATTAAAGAAAAAACTACATTTTATTATAATACCACTCTGCAAAAAGTTTGAAAATTGTTAAATCATTAAAAACTAAACACATCTGTAGAAATTTCATTACAGCAAAACCTGTCAAACGAACCTGTCTATAATGAAAAAACATCTGAAAGCTGCCTGCAAAAAAAAAAAAAAAAAATCCCGCACAAAACTAATTTTCTGTCACATTCACAGATTCATTTTTATACGTAAAAGCATGAAATTAGCAGGCATAGCAATTGTGAAAATTGGGACTTGAATTGGTTTTTTATTTTTTAATACATAAATAACATTATCTTGAGTTCCTGTCTCATGATGTCTTTTCTCAGGTTGTTGAGTCCGAAAATTTGATTCAAAATGACACCATTTTCTGGAACTCCCTTTGACTTTACGAAAAATGGAAAGTACTATTTGATTTCACACTTTGTTAAAAAAAACCATCTGCTAATCTTATGCACTTACAAATAATAATCAATCCTGGAACATGTCAGAAATTTGAATTTGAGAAAAGCCTTATGCAGAAAAAAAACCATGTTTCATATGAAAAGAATACCACTTGGTTGAACCTTCCTATTAACATTGTCTAAAATATAACCTTTCTGCAATTCTTTTTTTTGACAAGTTTAAGTGCATATAAGAATCATTTACTTTTTTTCCCTATTCATTTGTACTAATATACAGGTATGCACTCCAGTAAAAAAAAGCTTCAACTTTAAAATTGAAGTTGCTACTAAATATATTCATACAATTCTTTATCTTTGGGCTTGTCTCAGCACCAGCAGGATAAAAAATTAATAAAAAGTTTAATTTTATCAATGAAAATGCATGTTTTCTATTTAAAATAACATCTCTTTCATTGTCAAAGTGATTTTGATCTTCGGAGATTAAGTTCCAAATTTCGCAGATTGTAAAACTTAGGTGGATGGAAAGGGCGGAGTCATTATAAGATCTTAAAAAAAAAGAAAAATTAGTTTTAAATATTTCATATTTATTTCATTTTCAAACATAGCTTTGCATAATCTTCAATGAAAAAGTTTGCACAGGTGTTGAAGCACTGAGCCACCTGGACGACACACCTAGTTGGAACTCTTCATTCTTCTATGTTTTTAGGCTGTAACCACAGAAGAAGATTGAATAACTTCATGAACCACAACCAGAGCCGCAGTGGTTTGCGATTGCAGCCTTACCAAACATATAAGAGTGAAGGGAACCAGGCTAGGTGTGTTGTTTTAGATGGCTCAGTTAGCAGAGCATTGGCGCGCTGAACCAAACACCCAGGATTGAATCATGACTTGGATGCTTTTTCATTTTGTTGTGTTGACAAGGAGCAAAACTTGTTGAAAACATGAACATCGGTATTAGCATAGATTTGCATATGAACATACGCAAAACATCCACTGCGTATATTGAGGCATGTATGCATGTGCCTTGGAATGATGCCAAGTCCTCATTTGAATAATACTTAAAAGGCTGCACTGAGTAGCTATTCTTTTGTGGACACTACGCAGTTGCTACGTGTGCAATCAGCCATTTATTGCATATACATGCATTCCTCGATATGCACGGTGCAACAAGGACCAAAACTAGAGGGAACACATGCCCGGGCACCAGAACAGAAAACGAAAGGGCGCCAAATTAATTTTGATTTTTGAGTTCTTAAGAACCTAGACTAGTCACTCGAAGAAACTTGCAAGCTAATGTTAAACATGGGAGTGCTCTTTTCAAATTTCTCGCTTGAATTTTAATATTTTTAAATAATTTTTTTTTCTTGAGAGGGCTGAATTTGATCTTTTACGTTGTTAGTTTGTAGGTTTTCGATTTTGGTTGCAGTTTTTTTATGAGGCTACTTTCACTTTTGGAACCGGTTTAAAAATGAAAGAAACTTTATATATAAAAAAAAAACTGCTTCCAAAATCCAAAAACTAAACATTAACCCAGTTAGAGATCAACCTGAGCTATCCCAAACAGAAAAAATCATTTAAAAATATTAAAAATGCAAGCGAGATTTTTGAAAAGAACGTTCCTATAGTTGAACATAGTTTCTTCACATGACTTCCTTTGGATTTCGTTTCCAAGGTTTTAGTGAATCAATATTTGACAAAGTTGATTACGTGATTCAGTATTACATATTTTTTATTACATAAATTATGTCAGCCGTTAGAGTTCAAATTCTCTTTGTAAATTTACTTTGCAGAGGCTGGAGGAGGGGTCGGGGAAGGGAGGTGCCAAAATCTGTGTTCGCCCCAGGTACAAAAAAAGATAGTTTCGGCCGTGCGGTGGACAATATTTTCCTTGGTAAACATATGCAGATACCGATGTTCATGTTTAAGGTATTTTTCTTGCATTGAACGTGATGTTATACATTTTTTGACATTTTTCTCAGAAATTTGGGGTCATCGAGGCATAGTTCTTTGGTTGTACTTCTTATGTACTCCAAGCGAGTTATCTGGCCGGGCAGAGTTTGGGGATCTTGGTGGGACACAGTGTATTTTCTTTTCACATGATAATGAGATAGCCTTCATTTAAATCCTCGGAAATTTTTTTAAGAAGAAAATTTAACAAATGAGTAAGATTCTTTTTGCACACAAATATATTTTTAGCACAATTCTCATATTTTTTCAAAAGCGTTACTTCAATAAAGCAATTCCTATTGCATTAGATATTGAGCTACGATTTATCCTTTCAGGCCAAAATAACATTTATTTTTTTTTTTTTGGGGGGGGGAGGGAATTAGTTTATAGTGAAGTGAAAAAACCTTAAAGTAACTATTAAAGAGGCTTTCATGTCAAGAGTTATTTGCTTATTATCAAAAACACAATTGCTATTTTTTTTATTACTAAATGCTAAAACACAACAGATGCGATAATAGAAAATGCAATGAAATATACAGGGTTCACAATCAATTTTGACAATAAAAATATAAAAGATTTTCAGGAGATGTCTATTTGGTATGAGACAAATAATGCTTTCTTAGATTACCCTTAACAGAAAATCCTTTGGAACATATTTCACAAACAAAGGGTTTTTCTCCTGTATGTGTCCGGAGATGTGTTTTTAAACTACTATTCTCAGAAAATCCTTTCGAACATATTTCACAAATAAAATGTTTTTCTCCTGTATGTGTCAAGAGATGTCTTCTTAAACTACTATTCTGAGAAAATCCTTTGGAACATATTTCACAAACACATAGTTTCTCTCCAGTATGAATCAAGAGATGGGTTCTTAGATTACTGTTATTAGAAAATCCTTTAGAACATGTTTCACAAACAAAGGGTTTTTTACCTGTATGAGCTATAAGATGTCTTCTTAGATTACTATTCAGAGAGAATCCCTTGGAACATATTTCATAAACAAAAGGCTTTTCATCTGTGTGAATCAAAAGATGGCTTCTTAGATGGCTTTTTTAAGAAAAAGCTTTGGAACACATTTTACAAGTAAAGTTTTTTTTTCCTGTATGAATTACAAGATGTCTTTCTAGATTACAATGTTCAGAAAATCCTTTGCAACATATTTCACAAACAAAAGGTTTTTCTCCTGTATGTGTCAAGAGATGTCTTCTTAGATTACCATTCGTAGAAAATCTTTTGGAACATATTTCACAAACAAAGGATTTTTCTGCAGTGTGAGTCAAGAAATGACTTCTTAGTTTACAATTGTTAGAAAATGTTTTGGAACATACTTCACAAATAAAACGTTTTTCTCCTGTATCAATGGAGGAATGTTTTTCTTTATCAGTATTTGGAGGCACAAAGTGCTGTTCACTAGAGAAAGAATTTTCTACTGTAGACATTTTCTTAAGTAAAAAATATTAGTTTCGGATCATAACAGAAACTTCTTCTAAGTATCAGTATGAAGAGATTGTTGTCTCTTTCATCCAAGGAAATGACTTTTTGAAGTTCAAAAAGAAAGTTTTATCTAGTTTTGAATCTAAAAATAGAAAGAAAAATAATAAAATAACACACTTTTTAATAAACTGAACTAAATTTCAATTCTGAGTTAAACATCATATTTTAAAAGTTTCATTGCCTTAAATTTATACATTAAACTATCAGGTTATATATTCTAGGCACAGCAGAAATTGAGTATTTTTTCATAGATACAGATACATATGGGTGTAAGTGTTTATGCATTACTATAGACACTCTCATATCCGGCTCTATAGGACAAAATTAGTACTCGTCACTCACCAACCGGCGAGTAATACTGAAAATTTCGCGATTGACTTTATTCCTACCAAAGTGAACAGTAACCACTTGCGATGATAGTACATCCTTGAAAGTTTTAGGTAAAAATAAAATATCCAAGATGTGAAATTTTTTTAATTAAAATATATTTTAATTTCAAAAACACATGTTTCTTGTCTGTTTTATATAATGCATCAACATATATTTAAATATAGTTTATCACTTATAATTTGGCTGCAGCCATTACTTGTTTTTGTTTCTCTATTCTCAGTTGAATGCCAGTTTTTTCAGTTGAGTTTAATCTTGTCAAAGGTAAATAAATTATATTAGTAAATTATGATGTTAATAGTTAGGAAATGCACATTTTTTAATCAAGTATGTGTTAATTTCTTACTGGCCAATGCTTAAAAAACTGGCCAGTGTGTAAAAAATTTACTTAACCTATATCCAGACAGACCCTGTGCGTGTAGGTGTGCATGCAATCCCATAGACACTCCCATATCCGGCCTTCTCATATCCAGACTCTCCCATATTCGGACTGATAAAAACTCAAAATTTATTTCATTGCACGCTTGTAAATCTACTTTTGTTTCTTTTAAATTTCCTCCAACTTGTTCGGCATATTTACGAAAGATATCCAAATAAAATTTTTGCCTCTTTCCTGTCCATACATTCAGCCCCAACTCAATTTAACCTCTATGTCTTATAACTTATTCATATCATATTATCAAACATTAGAGTTATACATTTTTTTCATAATTTTTTTTAACTTGACACTGAATTGTATACATTTCTAATTCCTGTTTATAAAAGCTGCCTTGCGATTAATAGAACAGCACAGCTCAACTCCCTCTGTCTGAAGTAATTGAAGCTGTGTGTTCCGTAACATCACAAATCCCCTTTTTGGCACAATATGAGTCATATATATCGTTGAAATCGTCTAACTGAGCTCTATCATTTGACATTAAAAACAACACAAGTTCCCGTATCTTCCGCATGTTACTGACGTGTTGAGTTTCATTAGCACATAAATTCATGGACCCGTGTTGTTCCGGAAAGCAAACAGGCGACACGAGTGTGGCTGTGAATCATAATAGTACAACGTTCCAATGTCGGGATAAAAACCATTTTTAAACAAAAATTTACGTGGTTAAAGTGGAACAAAATATGATTAAAGATTTGAAGTCTGGTTTATCTAAAGTTAAAGAACTGCCTCCACTTACTAAAAACAAGAAAAATGGAAAGCGACATTTCATAAAATAATTGAATACCGTTCAAAAACCATAACTGCAAGCAAGACATCACGCGGGTTACTTACTGAAACATTCCTGATGGCAGGTAAAGCAAAATTTGATGAGAAAAACTTGGAGAAAACATATACAGATGAAATTCCCCTGAAAGCTGCTAAAGCCAAGGATACTGAAATATACTATAATAATAAATATGAGTTTGGGAGGGAAACACGGTCATTACGATCATCAGAAATTAAAATGTTCTCTAGTAACCACACTACTAAAAAAGAAAGAATTACAATGATTGCAGAGATTGTCCATTTAAGGGTGTTCTCAAATCCAAAAGAGCAACTTTCTGACATAAGTTTTAATTTATTTTTGTTCGGAAATGCATGGAACTAGCAGGTGTTGTTGTTCAGAAACTATGTAATCGAGCTATTTTTTCCGTTTTTTGAAAACGCAATAGATATTTCAGAAAATAGTGTCAAAGTTAGCGGTTTGATCCGAAGTTTCCGAAGAAAGCAGAAAAACCAGTCCGTGAAGGGCGAAAATCGTCTTTGTCACGTGACCAAAATCGCTTATAACGCAATAGGTAATTTATTGATAAAAAATGGAAAAAGCAGCTCAATTCCAAATCGCTTCCATGGCCAGGCTTTCCAATTTTATATCTTTCTGCTAAAAAATGAATTTGTAAATGTGTCAAAACGTTTTGCGCTTGTTGAGTAGAGCAGTTAAGAACAGCCTTAACTTAAAGAATGTTTGGGTTATTCACTTCGTTTGTTAGTTCTTTTACTCCGAGCTTCTCAGCTTGGTGCTATGTGTGGATCTGATAACATAAGTAAAATCTCTCTCTACGTTACATAATATTTGGTAATATACGACTTCTTTTGGCAGGTTTTCTACAGTTTCTTATCTTCGAATTCTAGTAGAATAAATACAGTCAAAACAATATTTAACTTTTATATTAAAAAAAAAATGTGAATCATGTAAAAGTGGATATTTAAAGTTGAATTGTATGAATAAAATTAAAACAATGTCATTTTAACTGCTGTTTCTTTTTATATACCAGTTTTAATAATACAACTATTAACCTAGGAAAAAAACCTCGATAACTGATTCTGATAGAAAACTAAACCTCTAGTTTTCATTCAATAAAATCTTCCCAATCATCCATAATCGGATCCACAACCAAGTTTGATATGTTAGAAATGTTCGTAACGATATGGCTACAAATGTACCAGAGTTAGCTACAAAACAGAGTTAATTACGCGCCAAACTGCATTCCATTAAATAATGTCAAATAGCTGTTGATTGAATTTTAGATCTTTCACTATCAAAACTGTCTGCGAATGACAAATAAAGTTAGTTATGCAAAATTTTTAGTAATGATCTTTTTGGCAAACCGAAGATTTTTTTCGCATTTCTCTAATGAGCATAATAAGACGGAGAAATAAACATGCTTGTTATTTTCAAGACGTCATTATTCATCAGTTCGTTGCCTAAATAATACTAAAAACGCTAATTTGTCACTACGATCAGCTGCTCGGGCTGTGCATCAGCCAAAATTGTTTTATAATAATTGAAATTTTATTTGAATCTAAGGTACTTTTTTTTAACCTAGGCTAAATGAACAAATATTGTTCCATTGGTCACCTTTGGCATTTTAATTTTTTTTTGTACATTCAAAGTGATGCTTTTTTAGTGATAGTAAAATAACTGCAATTGGAAAAATACATAATAGTAAATATTCTTTTGTCCGTTTGATCCATAATAAAAAACCATAAATTTACTAATCGCTAAGTACAAATTTCGCGTAATCTTCTGAAATTAGATTTACTCTCGACGGTTCCTTTCAAATATCAAAGAATCTTCCAATATTATATAGTAAATTCGCCAATTGCAGGGTGGTTGATTATGGAAGATTCATCCAATATATTTTAATAACATTTCTAAATGAAGGGAGGATATGAAAAAAAAATGACGAATGAAATGGAATATCGAAAAGTAATTTCAGAAAGCAATTTTTGTTGCAAAATGTTTTCTTTCGTGATAAAATAACGCATAATTGCTTACATTTTCTTAAGAATAACCTTTACTGCTTAACATTGCAAGCATTGAACGTTTCTATAAGGGAAATTGGAGGTATGTTTTTTATTAAAAAAAGAGTGGACAATATTAGCTGATCTGCCTTCGAGTTGTGACAAATTTGGGGGAAACAATCCAACATATTTTCGCAGTAAAGTATGGTGAGAAATTTTTTAAATGTCTGAAATTAAATTATTTTACAATATGTGTGTGCGCGCGTGTGGGAGAAATTTATACTAAAATTAAAATATTTGACTCCATTTTTAAAATATTAATTGCTATTTATATATTGTATATTTGAATTTTATAAAATACTCTAAAAATGCTTTTGTACACTTGCAAAATCGCCTTTATTGTAAACATAGCTTGAACCTATGTCACGCTTACGGCTTTTTGGCTTAAAATCAAATTGTTTGGCGACAAAAGTGAACTCAAAATCATAAATAAACATATGACATGTAAATCATAAGTACCACCATTTTTACAATTAAATCTGCTAGTTTCGTCTGTAAGTCACATGATGGAGGAGTTAGAAATAAAAAAGAACAATTCAAAAATAAAATTGTTACTCACAATGAAAGACTTCTTAAAGAGCAGACTCAAAATATTTTGAAAAAAAATATATATACTTATAAAACCACTCATGTATGTAGTAAAACATCAGTCAAATTTGGCGGCGGAATCTCAGTAAAAATTTGAAAAAAGAAAAATGTTCGAGTATTTGGCGCAAAAAAGACGAAACGTTCCACGCTATTTGGCTAGACAACACATTTCATTCCCAAATGCAAGACATTTAAATACATTTGGAAATTGCTTGTTAAATGAGTGTTTAAATGCCTAAAACTCAATGAATTTAAACCTAAATGAAGGATTAGCTTATTATTTTTTATCTTTAAGCGTATATAATATATACAAATTGCCTGTTGCAGTAGTTATTTAATTTTACATGGCTTCACCGGTTGGAAAAGTTTTAAGGGTACTATTTGATTATCCTGTCGACCAATTTCACCAAATTATATAAATTGCCAAACTACCCGCCAAATTATACACATTGACAAAATTTTTATTTTAAACAACGAAAGAATAAATAAATTTGTAAACATTAATAAAATTGCAAATAGAAGTCAAATTAAAACTTGATGACGCAACAAACACGTGTACCGTGTTTAATATCAAGTGAATGTAAAATTTACGATCAGCCATTATTGACATTTAATCTTATAGTTTGGCGATAGTTTTTTTTTTTTTGTCTTTAGGATAATCAAGTAGTACTGTTTTAAGTTTTTTTAAAAGTAGCTGGCCAATTAAAAATGCTATCATTAAACATTTTTATATTAAGTAGTTGTTTCCATGGCAACAATAACTTTCACTTCTTGTTTCTGACACAAACAATATCGAAGTCAAATTGCCAATGTTCAGAATTGGACATTAATTTTGAGTTTGGAACAAATTTAATAAACTTAAATTTTGTTTTAAACAGTATAATTACGATCGTAAAATTTTAATACATAGGGTCAGGTGGGGTGGAATGGGTATAAAAATAAAAAATTTTGAAATTATTATGGAATCATTCCTAATTGGGAAGGAATTTATAGAAAGCAATGATTCAGTGTTTACATTGCATTTATAGACATCACATTTTCATTGTAATCGTTTTTCAAAAAATTATTTATTAATGTTAAAAAAAAGTTTTTCTGAGGACTGTTTTTATACCTATTCCACCCCATAGGGTGGGGTGGAATGGGTAACCAAGTTTAAAAGGCATTCGAAGCAACCAATAACTCAAATTTCAGTGTATTATATATTTTGTTACATCAAATTATTTATTGACAATTATACTGACCGATTTTTTCTCATTAAATACACAATGTCCCTGATTATTGAGGGTTGATTGGCTAAGCTTTCTTAAAGTTGTTTACTGTCAATTTCTACCTTGTCATCTTTGTTAGGAAAGGTATAGAAGTTTCCAATTGATGATTTATGCAGGGATTTTTCAATGTAAGTAAGAGGATCTGATGGGCATTAAAATATTTTTTTTCCTAAGTATTTTTTCCTTAAGCCTAATCATATACCCATTTCACACCACTTGACATTTTTAATTATAACTTTTAAAAAATAAAGAATTTTTCTTACATGTTTGTTTCAGTCAATAAAGGTTACTGCTATGTACAAACTATGCAGTAAAAAAATTGCTTCTGTAATAAAAAAAAATACATATAATAAAGTTAATGTAGCACTAAGTGGCGTTGACATTTACCATGTGCCTTTCAAAACTGATTCTGAATGGGCTAAATGTTGCCAATATTTCTTTTCTAAACTTAAAATGGAAGTTGAATGGTTAATAAATTATATACGTCATTTACAAATATTTTTTGTACATAGTATGATTTTAATTCACACATAAAACAGTATTACCCATTCCACCCCACCTGACCCTACACATATAAACGTATATGACAAAACTGTAGTAATAAAAATGTATTTATTTAAGTTAAACTTAATCTAACTAACTTCGTATGAAGAGTAGAAAAAGATTTTACTTAAAAATTATTTATCATAAAAAAAGTATCATACAAAATATTATTGTGTCACCAATCAGCATTAAATTGCCAAAAAATTAAATTTTCATTATTTTTTTACGAACGCTAAATCGAGGTTCTGCCGATTTTTTTAATAAACATATTCAAGGGTCACATTCACTCGAGATAATTTATAGCAGTTTTTGGAGCAGCAAAAATTGAATTTTGTAGCAGCAAAATCAGTTTTTGTAGCAGCGAAAATCGAATTTTGTAGTAGCAAAATCAGTTTTTTTAGCAGCACAACACAAATTTTGGAGCAGGTAAAAAAAGTTTTTGTACATGCACTCACTCGGACAAAAAATGTTTTTGCAAGGAGAAAAACATTTTATAGCAAGCTAAAATGAGCAACACAAAGAAAACATTTACTTTTATAGCAGAAAACAAATTTGCCTTAACCCATTTTAGGCTAAGCATTAAAATTTTATAAAATGTGGTATTATTTTCATTGAAATATGTTTAAATTACATTCATTAAGACAAAAAAAGTTTCGTGCATGAAAAATAATATTGTATTTGAGAAATAAATACATTCGGTCAATGGTGCGCTAACGCACCATTAAATTTAAAATTAATAATTTTTTATGACATTTGTTTTATTATTACTTTATTTACAGAACTTGCAACTTTAATCCATTATAAAAACATATGATTAATCTCAAGTCGAATAATTATACATTTTCAAAAAGTCGAATTTGTCAATAACCGTTTCAATTTTAAAAGACTAGCGTATTTTGAAAATTTCTCAACAGAAAGTGTTTATTCCAATTGAATTACTGATATTTTATAGATGTCTCCAGAAACCATAAAAACAGCAGAAATATAAAATTAGTGAAAAATATTCATCACGGCGTTAATAAAAAAATATTTATTGAAATGGTGCGTTTACGCATCTTTGGCCGAAAATGGGTTAAGATAAATAAAAAACTGTAGAAAAAGTGTTAAGGGATAAAACATAAAATCAGATTAAAGGAAAAAAAAATCACCATCACCATTTCATTCAATGCTATTTTATTTGAATTTTACGCATTCTATCGGTTGTTTTCGGAAAACTTAACACTCAAAAATCTGTATTCACATTGACTCACACCAGTTTTGCTTAACTTTCTGCAACAGAACAATGTTTGACCATTTCATACGAAACACATAAAGAATGAAAATGTGAGTGAACCCAGGGGTAATTCGGAGTTTTTAAAAAAAAATCTGAAATTCATAGCAAGAGACCGCTGCATTTTTTTTTGCCATCCTTTGATGAAATTCAAGTTTTTTCCGCGATTTTTTGACGAAATTCCGTGATTTTTTTCGCAATGTTTTGACAAATTTCGCATTTTTTCGCGGCCCTTTGACGAATTTTGCGTTTTTTCCGCGATCCTTTGACGGAATTTTTTCAACCGACAATTTGATAAAATTCGCGATGTTTTTTCGTGATAATGGTGCAAAGAAATCAAATTTGGGAGCAGAAAGGAGTAAAGAAATGGCTGTTTCGGAGCAGACACAGTCAAAATAACTCGTTTGTAGTAGATTGTAGCAGATAGTTTTGTTTGGAGCAGTTTGGAGCAGATGTATGACCCCTGCATATTATATGTCATGAGAAGAATATTCTATATATTCCTCATCTAACAGTGTAAATTCCGTCAAAATCCATGCAGTAGAACACGAATTATAGAAAGCCGGAACGAAATTTCAGTTTGTATGTTATATATATAAGTAGATGAACCATTTTTAATAAAAAATATGTCCCCCCCCCCCACACTTATCTGGACTTTTTCTTGCTCCAGTCCACATTAGTTCGGATATGAGAGTTTCTTTTAAACAACGCTTCATTTAAATATTGGAAAACATTATTTTATCCAATGTTTCATTATTTATTAATCTAAAACTGATAGAATTTGCTTTTGATTCTTTTTCTGGGTCTGAAATATTAAAAAGGAAGAAAAAAAACATCTTTACAAATGTAGAGATAAATAAAAAAAACTCCAAATGCCCTGCTATGTCGTTATTCACTGACACAAACACGCGGTAGAAAAACAATCTATCAAAAAGAAAATTAAAAACATGGCCATTAATTCACTTTCCCCGTATAGTTTTGACTTAAATTCTAACATTACTCTTGAGGAAAATAAAGGTATTTGCTACTGTAGGATATAAAAATATTTAGAATAGAAACTTGTTTAAATTAAATTAACAAGAATTTATTTAATTAACAAAGAATAAGATTGACATTATTTAGATTTTCCTTATTTTAAATTTAATCAAAAATACAAAACAATTAAGTGGTATGCTATTCTACTGTCTGGAGAAATAGAAATTAAATGAAATATATCTTATTATAATTAAATAGTAAAGCTTTGTATAAATAACCATAAACATATATAATCACACAAAATGCGTTTCAAGATGGAAAATCAACAGTTGTTGTAAACATGTGCCCGTAAAGAGAAAAAGTCACAAATGAACAGGAATTTTCCAGCACGAATCGTGTCCTGTGTGTTTTTATATTTTGCTGGTGATTTATACAAAGCTTCATTATTTAATTGTGTTCTGTTGCCAGCTTTTGGTGCTATTTCATCTAATACCTTATTACAGTAAAATGTTTTAGGTGTCAACTCTTTACTAGTTTTATCTGCAGGTTCCTTCATATTAGCATCATTATTCTAGTCTTTACGCTCCTTCCTCTAATTTGTAGATCATGCCTTCTGTACTCTGTTCCCCAATCTCTCATTCATCCTAGGACTCCTATAAACTCTTACATTATAGGAGTCTTAGTTTATCCTATACCAAGCTGATACTCTGCCTACCTGAACCCACTACTGGCGAATTCCCTCAGACAACCTTTTGGTAACAAGATCTGACCTGTCATAAATATTAGACCAGGAGCCGGCAGCACAGACAATCACCTCATCGAGTTGGAGGCTGAAATTCCAGAATTAGTTTAAACTCGATTCTCATATTAAAACGCAATCGGTCTGCCCAGTCATATCTTGGTGGAAAACACCTAAAAACTCGATTTCAGTGGTCGACTCGTAGGTTTACCATTGTATTTTCCTGCACCCAAAGGTATGAAAACATGGCGGGCTGGGAGCAGGAAAACACAACTGAGTCAACCGGTAAAATCGGGGTTTTAGGTGTTTTCCACCGAGATATGACTTGGCAGACCGATTCGGTTTTAACATGGGAATCGAGTTTTAGCAAATTCTAGAAATTCAGCCTCCAACTCGATGAGCTGGTTGTCTCATGGTTCGTACGCCTCCTTGAATTTTGCAGACCAGAAAATGCTTAGGCACTAGTATTACCTTATAGAAAATCTCTTCTTAAATATAGGCGAAATTTTGTGCGTTTAACCAAGATTTCTTTTTCTGTAAAAAGATACTGGTAGTTTTCCTAGAGAAATAACGGTATCCGTACGAACCATATGTTTGTGCTGCCAGCTCCCAGTCTATATGTTTCGATCAGAGACCAGATACTATTACCAGAAGGGGGAGTATATTATTTATTTTCACCAACATTTCACTAAGAATGTAATTAAAATTTTTGGTACTTTTATGTTTTCTGCCAGTGATAACTCGCTAAATATTGTTTCAATCGCCATAATTTGAATGGCAACGTCTGACTGAACTCGCATTAAGAAAAGGAGCTAACAAACCATTTTTAAAAATTCAGCTTGGCCTACAGGCAGAAGTAGATTTCGAAGTTAAATAGTAATTTCACCAACAAATAAAGATTAGAGAAAACCCAGTTTAACAATTTTTATTTGGCCACCTTTGATGAGTTTTTAATTTGATTTTTCTGTAAAAATTGGTTTTATCAGAATCATGTTAATAGAATATATTGTTTTTCAATCTCCATTTTTTTCATCCTTACAGAATAGTTTTAGTAATATCACTCATTAGTAGAGTTCATTTTATGAAAAACTTCTTACTAAAAAAGCTTTGTTTCATTAAATGAAAGCACACTCTATTTTAAATTCTGATAATCTTTTTATTGAGAGGCGTGCACCTTTAATAGTGCAACCATATACAGGGTGTCTCAAAAGGTCGTTTACAAACTTAACATGCTGGTCTGTCATATCATGATAAACAAGATTTACATAGGAACTTGTGTTCGAAAATGCAAACTGTGATCGCTAGAGGGCGATGAGAGCAGGCTTACGGGAGAGTGGGAATCGTAATCATTTCAGGCAAGGACGTTGTAGGAGTAGGATGAATCGGTTTAGTAACGCAGAATTGGCCAATATGCATTACGTATATGGCGCCGCGGATGGAAATGCACAAGCCGCGGTAAGGATGTATCTTGAGCACTTCCCAAGCAGACATTCGCCAAGTCATGTTTTGTTTGGACAATTGCACCGCTAATTGCGTGAAGTAGGCGAATGGAAGGAATTTTGAACACCTTCTGTAAATTAAACCATGTTCTTTAATAAAAGTCGTAGTAATACCTCTTTCGATATCCTTTATTTCTTCCTCTACACACCTGCGCTCATCGTCCTCTAGCGGTCAAAGTTTGCATGTTCGAACACAAGTTCCTATGTAAATCTTGTTCCTCATGATATGACAGACCAGCATGTTAAGATTGTAAACGACCTTTTGAGACACCCTGTATACAGTATTTCTGAGGGTTGTTTAAAGTTTTTATCATGCCAATAATACTTTTTTTATCACCTTAGTCACGGATTAAAGGATATGTTTTTTTCTGCTACAATCCCCCCTCCCCTGCTTTTTTTGCTGTAAGAGTCGGTCATATCTAACTTGTCAATATAAAAGTTGTAGATAGTATTAAGGAGATTCATAATAAATTTAAGTGGATTTGATATCTTATGAACTGACAAAATTATGATTTTTTTTTCTTCAACCCCCTCCCCTGCCTCTTGATTTTATGTATCAGTTTGGAAGAGATTTGTGCAAAATTATGAAAGTTATTGTGCCCATAAAAAAGTGATATAGATAGATAGATAAGGTTTTAAACAGGGGGTGGTTTGAGGTTCTAGAGGTCATGATTAGCGTAGTGTAGATCTGCAAAAATGTACAGAATTCCAACATAGGGGAGATTGTAATAGGCAGCAATTCTTACGAAATCTACCTAAAATCCAAGCGCGCACAAAAAAGCACAGTATAGAGAAAATGAAAAAAAAAAAAAAAGGAGCGGGCTACAGTTTGTTTTGTTTGTTCAACTCCGTAAAGTCGGAACATCATCAGAATAAGATAATTAGTTTTGGGTGGTTAATACGTTTCCATTAGGCAGAAAGAAACCGTGCATAGAAATTTTTTTGGTTTGCATATTATACAGGCCATGCCAGATACACTTGCACCAAGCATGCTGGCAATTATACTAATTATAGTAACACTTATTTCTTTTTAACAACTTTAAAGCATATACGTAATAAGAGCTATAATATAATAATAATATGTACTAAAATTTATTTATTTATTATAAATCATTTATTACGGTTTGCATTTTTAAAAATTATTTGGCATTATCATTTTAACATTATTACATATTAAATAACGTTAAATGACTGTTTTGAACAGGCTTGGCAACGATAAACAAAATTGGCAACCATTTTTGGCAATCTATCTCATGGCTCAGATAACACGTAAGTATAATATGCCTGTATAATACGTAACTAGATTTTTTTAATAAAAGAGAAAAAAGTTACATGTTTTCCACCCGAAAAAAAAAATGGAAGATAAAATATTTTGAAAAAAAAAACTGAGATCGGATTATTATGATGAAATTATGAGAAAATTATTCTTTTAATTTTGGGAAAGAGGGGAGGCTGTTCTTGGTTTCCTGCCTATGCCACTGACATAATCTAACATTTTAGTTGTTAAGACATTGAAACAATGGACTTAAAAAATTAGGAGCCCTGTAAAATTTTCGAATAAAAAAGTTTTTTTTATTTCAGAATCCCGGATAATGATTCCTGTAGTCATCAAGTTATTCCTAGCAAAAACAGCATACGTCCAAAAGTTGCTTCTTTTTTTCACTCTTAAATACCATAAAATATTAACTGATAATCAGCACATTTAAGTTAAAAGATCTAAAAAATACAGTCAGCACAAAAAAATTTTTAAACATGTAATACCATTTGCGACTAGAATTTGTTTGTTATAGATTCATAAAAATATTTTGAATTTGACTTATATTCTAAACAAAATAGAGGTTGTATCCAACGTATACTTCGAATGGATAGCAACCTCTATTTTGTTTAGTATTTGATATTATAGTCCCCGAGTGCAAATTTCGTCAGTAGACTATTCTTACATTGATTTATTAAAGAGTTTCAATTAATTTTATTTTATAAATTATCAACGTTTTTCAGGAATTTTTAACGTTGTCTTTTTTTACCTATAACTTTAAAAATATTCATGCTATTATCATAAAAATAGTCTAGTTACTGTATAACATTGTTTTTGTATTATGGAATTCGTAAAATGTATTTATATTTATCAATTTTAAATAATTTTAAGAAAATAGCATTTTTTTGGTTAATTTATACATTTAAAATAATAATAATTATTATTATTATTCATACGTTTGTCACATTTTTCATGATAATAAGCATTTTAAAGCTTAAAATCTATTACCATTCCAAAAAAAAAAAAGTTCTGAAGGTAATACAGATACTTTAAACTAACGCCCATTATTCGCCTTTAAATGAAAAATCAGGTCTTTTAACTCTTGTCTTTTTTGGTCTATTTTTGTTTTAGGACACCATTGTTAAACGTTTCTTTTATCCCAAAAACTGTATTCTTCCCAAAAAATTAAAAACAAATACAACATAATTTATTTAGAAATGTAACTTTCTTTATTGATATATATTTAATTAAACTTATGCAAAATTCGGATATTTTATTGAAAGCATTAAAAAATTCTGTCATTTGAAAGAACAGAAGAAAGTAAGTATAATTTTAATTCGATTTATTCACTTTTTTTTTACTTTGAAAGTTAAACTGAGACGTAGTTTTAATGTTATCAATAAGATGCAATTCAAAAGAAGGTGTGAAATAAATAATTAAAAAGAATTTGAAAAAATGAATGTGACCATTTCTAAAAAAATTAACTAACATTGAGGTTTGTATTTACTTTTTTAATTGACTCGAAGAAACTCTCTGCGTGTTGCAGAAGGTATAGGCCACAATCTGCTGCCTTTGTCTGTCTTTGACATTTCATCACAATGCCTTTTTAAGGATCTGAAACATCTGCTTGAATGCTTTTCTGAAAGCCATTCTCCTTCTAAGTATCTATGAAGATCAACAAAATGTAGTAAACATGTTTAGATTATTTTTTAAGCAAATAAAATATTTAACAAAAATAAACAGTGAAAAATACATTAAAAAGTACTGTCGCCTATTAATTTACATAACAATACATAATAGTGCCTCATTTATAGAGATGGGAAATATACTTAATTTTGGTTAACAGGTTCTATTGTTTCATTCTTGCACAGGTAACAGTAGTGATAGGCGATTCAGGAAAATTTGAGAATCGATTAAAATCGACATCGTATAAAACAGAATCGATCGCAATAAGAATCGATATTTCGATGTTCACAGATTCACACAGATAAGCTGAAAAATAGTAATTCCAAAACGTAGCGAATCAACAGGGCCGTAACGACTATCTCTCACCCCTGACCTCCATTTATGGGGGCCCTAGACAATGTTAGCGGCCCAGAAGTAAGCTACTACAGACCTTTGAGTCAAGCAATAAGGTTTTTTAACTTTTAAAATTATTATTTTTAAGACATAATTTTGATAATAATTTATATTATATTTAAATTTATCTTTAAAAAAGATCTCGGTCAGATAAAAAAAAAAAAAAAAGAAAGAAATGATTTTTTTTTCATCCGGAAAAGATGTACTTTCTACTCTAACTCTTATTTCCTTCAACCAAACAGATGGGGACTTACTTCCTATAAACATCATTCTTCCTAAAAATGCGTAGATGAGCGAAATTTTGAAGGCTCCAAATTTATTTAAAAAGTTAAATGGTTTTTCAGTCTTTTTAGGGTCTCCTATAAGCGTGGGGAAATGCAAATATTGCAAATCTTATTTTAAAATAGCTGTTATGAATGTAATTAACCATTCATCACATACTAATTATCCCCAATTAATAATCAAAATTCTCTTTTTAATAATATATTTACCTAAATTTTTTTCCCTTTTAAAAATATATATCTCCTTATCTCATTTACAGTTTATAAATATCTTTCTTTTTAATGTTTTCCAAATTTTCAACTGTTAACAAAAAAAAAAAAAAAATGTTCTCATCCTAGAGCCATTAACAATGAAATAACATGCTTTTCTCTGTTAAACAAATAAATAAAAGTATATTCCTTGATTATACGTTTTTTTTCCCAGCAGTAATCTGAAAACTATAAACAGTTATTGACTCATTCGCTGACATGTAGAGTGCACTCAGTGAAACAATAATAAATAAAAAAGGAAAGTATCGAGTTAAACTGACGACATTGAGCTCAGTCTATTCATACTAATTGTATTTTATGCTCTGACTTCAAAGAATGCCTTTCAAAAAATAAATTAAGGGGAATCAGACACCCCCCCCCCCGTCACATCTCTATACTTACACAATAAGCCTCCAAATCTCATCAGGGAAGCGCTTTATCAGAATAAACTGGTTACCAATTTTGAAGCAAATCAGAGAAAAACCCATCTATCTAAATTAAGGGGGGTTAGCCCCATTTCCTTCCTTTATACTTAAACAATAAACCTCCAAATTTAATCAGGGAAGCGCCTTATCAGAATTAACCGGTATACCAAAATTGAAGCAAATCTGATAATTCTGCATGAAAAACCCATTTATCTAAGTGGGGGGAGGGATAGCCCCGTACCCCCGTTCTTTATGCTTAACCAATGAACCCTCAAAATTAATCAGGGAAGCGCCTTATGAGAATGAACCTAGAAAAAAAATTCGAAGCAAATCAGATATTTCTATCGAGAGTTATCGCGTTACGTATGTACGTACATACATACATACAGAAACTGCGGCACATTAGCTCTCAGGCTTTGATAGCCTGTGAGCTAAAAAGAAAAGTGTCCAGTTAAACTGATGGCATTGAGCTCACAGGCTATTCACACTAACTGTATATTATGCTCTTATTTCAAAGAATAATGCCCCTCAAAAAAAAACTAAGGGGGGGGGGAATTGCCCCTCCCTGTTTCCCCTCTTTATACTTAACCAATGACCCTCCAAATGTCATCAGGGAAACGCCTTATCGAAATAAATCGGTATACCAAATTTGAAGCAAATCGGATAGAAAAACCCATTTATCTAAATTAAGGGGGTATTAGAAACCTGTTTTCCCCTTTATATTTAACCAATGAACTTCCAAATCTAATTAGGGAAGCGCCTTATCAGAATAAACTGGTATACCAAATTTGAAGTAAATCGGATAGCAAAACCCATCTATCTAAATTAGGGAGGGTATTATCCCCTCGTCCCCCCTCCCCCCACTTTAGACTATAACAATGAATCTTCAATTATAATCAGAGAAACTCGATATCAAAATTAACCGGTATACCAAAATTTGAAGAAAATCTGATAATTCTGCATGAAAAACCCATTTATCTAAGCTAAGGGGGGGGGAGGGATTAGCCCCCGTTTCCCCTTTATACTTAACCAATGATTCCCCAAAACTAATCAGGGAAGCGCATTACCAGAATGAACATTGAAGCAAAATTGAAGCAAATCGAATATTTCTATCAAGAGTTATCGCGTTACGTGCGTACATACATACAAAACCGACGGGCACATTAGATCTCAGGCTGTGATAGCCTGTGAGCTAAAAAGTGCCAAGAGCGTGTAACTAGTGGGGGGAGGGAGGACAAGAAATAAAAGAGGACATTAAAAGCTTTCCAACAATATGTTTTACGAGATGGTTTGGAAGAAACAATAAATATGCCCCTCGGGGGACAGGTAAGTCTCAAACGGTGGGAGGGATGACCTCAAATGTATCTTTGGTCAAGGTTTCAAAACGTGGATTTATAATAAAATAGAACGAGAATTGGGCATATTTAAAATAGCATGCATATTTGAACGCCTATGTAAATTAAAATTGGCGAGGAAGGGGGGGTGCGGAAAGGATTAGAAGGTACAAACTTGAAAAATACAACAAAATAAACTAGTAACCCAAATAACTAGGCTTCTAAACAAAAGTATAACGATTTAACCTAGTATTGAATTCAGGGAGTGACCCGGGGGAACATTGGAATGTCCCTCCTGAAAGTTTTGAGATTTTATACTTTTTAAAGGACAAATGTGCATCCCCCTTACGGAACTCTAAAATCTCTCCCCCCCCCCCCCATCCCGACCGGAGCAATCAAGAAATCAACCCGCCATTCCACATTGAACCTAGAAAGAAAGAAAAAGGCTCTTATACAAAATTTTATAGCAATTCTGCCACTAAAACAATAAAATTGGAGAAATCTATTCAACCCGAATCGTGGATCATGCGCGATGCGATTTGAATTGAAGTAAATCAAAAAATAACAATTTCACCCGCATCTAAAAATCGGCATCGAATATGAACTGAATCGATTCGCCCGAATCTAAAGAATTGAAGTAAATCAAAGAATAGCGATTCTGCTCGCATCTAAAGATCGACATCGGCGTCGAATCTAAACTGAATCGATTCGCCATTTCTGATCTTAATTTACGGGCAGAATCGATGCGTTAATTTTTTCTTGCTTTCTTTTGTCTTTAGAAAAAGAAAGCGTTGGATTCGTGAAAAATTTCGACTTCCGGTTTTCGAAGGATTTATAGTTTTAGAAGATCTTGTCTGGAATACGATTTGACTATTTTTATACATTGTCTGTCTGTCAGTCTGTCTACTTGTTTGTCTCTGACAAAAAAATTGTGGGCGGTCTATTTCAAGAACTAATGCATGGAATCTGTTGAAACTTTAGATTCAATTAGACTTTCATATAAATTGGTGCTGATTACTTTTTGATGTAAATCTACCGGCAGGTGGCGCTGCTATGCTGCATTTCCCCCGATTTTCGCAATAGCTCTATCTCAAGAACTAATGCACGGATTTTCATCAAACTTCACATTCAGTTAGACGTTGGCATAAATTGTTGCATATTAGATTTCGGTGTAAATCGCCCAACAGGGGGCGTTGTTATGAAGATTTTATCAGCAGTGTTGAATTCAGGCATGTTTCTCCGGATCCAGAGAGGGACAGTTCAGAGGGGAAGGGGATTGGACTGTTGTACATTAAGCATAAAATCTCAAACCTTCTGGAGGGACATTTGAATGTTGCATGGGGGGGGAGGGAATCTCCCTCCGGGCTATCCCCGGAATTCAACACGTTTTTCTGGATTTAAACGATTTTAGGGATCATATCTCAAGAACTAATGAACGGAATTTCATCAAACTTAATATTCTGTCATAAGTTGTTCATGATTAGCTTTTTGTGTAAATGATGTAACAGGTTGTGCTGCCATGCTGCTTTTTTTTAGCAGTGTTGAATTCAGACATTTTTCTCCGGTAGGGTTTTCTATGGTTCTGGAGAGGGACATTCTAGAGTTTCGGGGGGGGGGGATTGGACTTTTGTCCATTAAGCATAAAATCTCAAATCTTCATGAGGGACATTTCAATGTTCCCGTGGGGGTGGGGGGGGGGGCGGAGGGCGTTGTCCACCCGTACCAGCCCCTGAATTTAACAGTGTTTTTCAGAATTTACACGATATTAGCAATAATATCTCAAGAAGTAAGGACCGGAATTTCATCAAACTTAATATTATTTGTCATTGACATAAGTTGTTCCTGAGTTTTTCGTGTTAATCATGTAACAGGCTGCGCTGCTAGACTGTTTTTTTGCATGATATTCGTGATAGCCATATCTCAAAACTAATGCACGAAATTTAATGAAACTTCATATTCTGTTACACTTTCAGATAAATAGATCCTTATTAGGCTTGGGTGTATACTGCCCAACAGCTGTCGCTTTTATGCTCTTTGAATTGGGTTTTCCGTTGCGAACATCTAGGATAATATCAGACGAACGTCTTTTTGCACGCTTTTTTTTTCGCTCTTACACCGTCCCTACACATGCTAGTGAAAGTGTAGGGATGGCGTAAGAGAGAAAAAGGCGTGCAAAAAGACGTTCGTCTGACATTAGCCTAAATGGGTGTGGGTCGAAATTCAATGATTTGTTAGGAAAATGCAATGCTTATATTTTCATTTAAAATGCACATATTTCAACGAACCTATCCTTTATGAATCCTCATGATGCGCGTAGGTTATCATTTAAATTTGACACTGTGATAGCGAATTTTGAAGTTTTAACATTTATGAGGCAGATGAAAGCTTTGGGATTGGGACATCCAACTACGTTATCTTCAATTTTTGAAGGAAAATGAAAATGATATTACCTTATTTTGCCTTAGAGACATCGATTAAAAAATTCATAGTATCGATTAAATCGAGTTGGCACTAGTAACGATTAAAAAAATCGAAATCGCCCATCACTAGGTAACAGGTTCCAACAACGTATTATTTTTGTAACATATAACTAATCGCTGCGTATTATGTCAACGGATGTTTTCAAACAAAATCCTTGAATTGAAATACTTTTGGGACGTAAGTATAGACGCTGTTTTTCATTGATATGAATCTACGCCATAAAATTAGTTTGTGGTTGAAAACTTAAATTCTGCCAGACAAAAATTTACCTAGTTATGACACTATGAATTTCATGCATTTGCAGCATTTTCTGGTACTGAAAACACATTTTTCCATTTACTGTGACTAAAACGTTGAAAATTCATAAATGTCAAAGTATTATAACTCAGTACGTTTTGGTCATATAAGAATCAATTTTAACTGTTTTACTTGTTAGAACATGGAGGGAGATTTTCTAAATAAAACTTATGATGGGATCCAGGCGTTGTGCAAAATTTAGAATTTCTTAGCTATTTAAAAATTAATTATTTTAACAGAAATCGATTTTTATAAAATGCAGAACAAAATGTAAAAGATTTTTGTAATTGGAACTACAACTCTAAAACTAACAGTTATTAGCTATAGGTAAACAATAATAAGAGATACCTTGTATAAAAATGAACGCAGTTTTAAAAACCCAATTGGTAAAAAAGCGAAGTTTGATCCCCAACTTCATTGCAGCCATATCCATCAATGCATATTTAAAGCGAATCCCACAAGAATACGGAAATATTATTTATACACTTTTAATTAAATTCAATACATCCAAACAAATTTCTTACATAAAAATATGTTTTTCAAATTAATTACAATTGTATTAGAACAAAGTGTCCTTATGAGTTTTACAATGCTATTTTATTTCTTTTTTTCAGTAAAATAAAATCACAGAATTAAAAAATGCTTTTCAAGTCTCATTTTTTAAAAACACAATAACGACAAAGTTTGAAAATTTTTTAATAATAATAAAAAGAAGAAAATAAAAACATCCCCCCCCCCCACCCGGAAAAAAATCTAGCATCAGAAACCACCATCTGCCAAGCGAACGCTGCCCTAAGAATCAAAATAAAAAAACAACTTTACACTTCACAAACATCCATCCTCTGCTTATATCCGTTACCCGGTCGAGAACGTCATTTTCCTTTCCATTCCAAGGAACATTAAGTCTTTTTCTGTTTCGTTCCAAAATACTCGACGAACTCAAATCATTTCGCACTACCATATTTATCTACATAACAAATTGCAGTTATTTTAAGTTTTATCCACAGTCCTTGATTTTATCACTCCGAGAGTTAAAACGATCTTTGCTTCGTACCGATTATTTGTAATAAAATAACTGTCACATTATAAACGATTGGCAAAACTTTAACAGATAATGAAAAATGAATAATCAAGTATAAACTATTTTTCAGCCAATGAATAGCCAGAATTTTCTAAGGAATTGGAGATTGGTTTATTGCAAAATCTCTTCCCAACTATTAAGCTTTATTCATTTTTCTTCAACTGCTTGTTTAGTCGCTAAAGTCTTGCAGACACATAAAAAGCAGATTGTTGATTTCTTCTCGTTTTGGCGCGTTATAACCAGCGTTCATAAGCGTTTAAAACATGACTTTTTTAAGTATATTTTTTAAGCTCTTTTTGTTATTATACAAAACAAATATTGGAAAATTTATTTTTATTATAATTTTAATAGTCCGCGAGCCAGTAACAGATTTTGATGACCAAGTTCCTCTTGGCCGATAATTTGTAAAATGCTTCAGAGAGTTGTATCATGAAGCTCCGTAAACGTCAGTTGCGGTTCCATGGGTGGGTTGAGCAGCGGTAGCCTCCCAAACATGTAAAAAAAAAAAAAAAAATTAGTCATATCCTCCCAGTAGAAAATTTGTCAAATTATAGCTAACCCAATACCTTGAAGAAAAAAAAAGTCAGCTGATTATAAAGTGGTGGTTAACACGTCAGCTGGTCACACGAACATGAAAAAAATATGCAGGGTGCAAAGGAAAGTCCCTTTAACCTGAAAATACATGTGAGGGGAGAGAGCTACAACTATAGAAGTGAGGTAACGGTATAGTAAAGTGACTATGCCCGATTTAATGCAAACGACGGCAGCGTCCCTTAGGGCGAAATTTGGAAGATAGCTACTGAAAATCGTAAACGAAAAGAAATAGAGCAAAATTTCCAATTAGAAAGTTTTAGAGCATCAGTTGATTACTACGAAACGACATTTGGTTTACATGGATAAGATAAATCTTCACCTGTATACCCAAAAATGTCCGAAATCGATGCACTCTATTTTGTGTAAACGCTTGCATGGAATAGCCAGAAGTATGAAGAAATATGCACAATTTATGGTATAAATACGTGCTTCTCTCAATACATTTTGATAACATCACACAAAAAACAAAAAAGACAAACTGCCTCACAGTGATAAAAAGTTAATATTCAGTATGTTCTAAAAGTTCGCCATTGCTCATGATACACTCTTGTATTCATTCGTAAGAGAAATTCTACATGCCACATTACTCAGCATGGAACGTCTATTGCTAGCCTCTTCAATACGACGACATAGATTTAAACCTCTCAAGGGTGGTGGCTAGACGGTCTAGCCACCTAATTTTAATTCTAAAATTGACAAATGGCAGCAAGAATATTTTAATAAAATTTTCCTTTTGTAATTGAAGTGAAAATTAGCGTGCTTTTATTTCGCGCCAGTAGGTGTCAGTAAATTACTTCATCAGTTTACGAACAGAATTCTTCTGCCCCTGAAAGGGTTAATCTAAAATTTTAAATGCATTGGAAATTAAAATTTTTGCAGACATTACAGCACAGTAGAACGTCACAATCTGAAATTGTGCACTGCTACATTTACGGAATGTGAATATGCAAAGTAGAATTGTCGCTCAGCGATTTCGGACATTTTGGGGAATACAGGCGACGATTTATCTTATCCGTGTGAACCAAATGTCGTGTCGTATTAATTAATTGATGCTCTAAAACTTTCTAATTGGAAATTTTGCTCTGTTTCTTTTCGTTTACAATTTTCAATAGCTATCTTCCAAATTTCGCCACTAGGGGGCGCTGCCGTCGTTTGTATTAAATCGGGCATAGTCACTTTGATATACCGTTACCCCACTTCCATAGCTGTAGCTCTCTCCGTTCGCAAGTATTTTCAGGTTAAAGGGACTTTCCTTTGCACCCTGTATATTTTTTTCATGTTCGTGTGACCAGCTGACGTATTAACCACCACTTTATAATCAGCTGACTTTTTTTTCTTCAAGAAATTGGGTTAGCTATAATTTGACAAATTTTCAACTGGGAGGATATGACTATTTATTTATTTATTTTACGTGTTTGGGAGGCTACCGCTGCTCAACCCACCTACGGAACCGCAGCTGACGTTCACGGAGTTTCATGATACAACTCTCTGAAGCATTTTACAAATTATCGACTGAGAGGAAATAATTGACGAAATTTGCACCTGGCTCGGGGATTATGATGTGTACTTCCAAAAAATGATTGTTTCACCTCTATATTTTTTTAATATTTTGCTGGCATCACATTCTAAATTTAACAGGGACTTTTCGTTAATGTGTTACTAAATAATGAACTATACTAGAATAACATTATTATTTATTCTAATGCGTTAAATAATGCCCATATCTATTCATTTAATAAAGCATGGCTAAAACAATATATAAAAGACTTGTTCATCATTGAGGTTAGTGAGCTGGAGCCGAATGAACCTTCCAATATATCCATTCCAATTTGGTAGAGAAACGGACACGATTTATCAGAAATTCTGTGATCAATTAAAATTTAAATTATAGATCAGTACATGTACAAACAGAGGTTTTAGTAAGATGGGTCTTAACATGCTCCATTTTTTTTTTTTTAATTCAGCCTGTGGCATGGGTAGTTAAGTTGTTAATTTTTCCACGCTCAGCAACTCGGAAATTTTCTGACACATTTTCAGACACTTTAAAAAAAAAGTAAAACCTGAAACTTGCTGACTTGATTTTTGAAGAGATTTATAAGCGAACTGTGTAATTTATTTTTCGTTCAATTAATTAGAACTTTATTCATAAACAATTATTTTCTCAGTACGACCATTTTTAGGTGCGTTCGTAATTATATAAATACGTAGCACCTATAGTCGTCGTTCAGTCCGTCCGGAAACTATCCAACAAAACTATCCAACCGAATGGTTTGAAATTTTAAATATTTGATTGTTGCAAAATTTTGTCGAGCCATTTCAAATTTTATGAAAATCGGATGTATAGTTTAATTACAGGGACAGTCAAAAGTTTTTCTTTACATTACGGCCAATGGGGAAAATTATTGCAAGTGCATTTTAACGATGTTACAGCCTTGCAAATGGTCTGAAATTTTAAATAAATCATTGTTGCAAAATTTTGTCGAGCCATTTCAAATTTTATGAAAATCGGATGTATAATTTAATTACAGGGACAATCAAAAGTTTTTCTTTACATTACGGCCAATGAGAAAAATTATTGCAAGTGCATTTTAATGATGTTACAGCATTCCGAAAGGTCTGAAATTTTAAATATATAATTGTTGCAAAATTTTGTGGAGCCATTTCAAATTTATGAAAATCGGATGTATAGTTTAATTACAGGGACAGTCAAACTTTTTCCGTTTCATTACGAGGAATGGGAAATTATTATTGCAGTGCATTTTAATGATGTTACAGACTATGCACTTATGAAGTGCAAAAAAAATATACATTCAGTACAATATGGGGTGCAAAAAAATATACATTCAGTACAATATGGGGTGCAAAAAATAATTATAAAACTAGCTATAGTACGAACGCACCTCATTTGCCACGTTTGACGAGCAATTTCCAACTTGTTTTCATTTCCACCACTATCGCTTCGGGAAATTCGGTTCAAAATACCCAGTTTGACAGCATTTTTTGAAATATTTTCTGTCTTTATCAAAAAATCGATCAATACTGCACATTTTATAGTTTCTTAATAAGAGAACCTGCCAATTGGATACATTTGAGAGCAAAAATGAATTAAAAAATGAGTCGGAAAATAAGCAGTTTGGATTTGTGTACACCCTTAAAGCTAGAGTTACAAACTATGATTATTTCATATCAAAAGAAAATATTCATTTTAATGTTTTTTCTTTCCTGTTGCTACTTAAAATTGATCTGTTATTTGAAGTCTGTTCATCAATATTATCGATCGTTTGCTGAAATTAATCTATAAAAGTGTCATAGTTAGGTTTACAGCCAAGTCAAATGCAAGCGAAGTTGGCAAAAGTAAGGTGCAAGGGAGATTAGCAGTTGTATGAAGATTAACTCATTAAAGCCGGTTGGCAAGTGAACTTGCCATGCAAGGCAAACAAAATTTTTAAATTTCAATACCAGTCTTTTAGTTTGGAAATTTTCACATTATCTAATCTCAGATTTTCAGCGATTAAATAAATAAAAATTGCAAAGTCGCAATAACGGTGTCAAAGAATTAAAAAGAAGTGTAAAGGAGGCTCGTCGTTAATGGGTTAATGCAACTGTATATATTAAATGTAAATTATGTAAACATGATTTATATGATTTTACAGTATACAAATATGGAAGTAAATATTCAAATTCAAGTACAAATGTTTGCTGTGCATACACATGCACACAACCAAAATAAACAAAATTAAATTTGTGCCAAGCTACACTTGTTAAAAATATGGAAATTGTTTGTAAATTCAAACTTACCCAATTAACTTGAAACAGTCATTGATTCGAAGTTAGTCTTTAAAATTTAATTGAAATCTTGAGTAGTATGTTTTAATTGAAATATTGAGTAGTATGTTTTAATTGAAATCTTAAGTAGTATGTTTTCTCTCCTTTTTATACAATATTTTCTTTTGAATTCGGCATTCTTTTAAGTGGTATATTCAACTGTGGTATGACAAGATCTCTGAAATTCATTTACACAAGCTAACCAGATGTGCTTCAGTTAAGTCTTTGATTGCAGTCTATTTTAAAGTGTTTTTGAATTTTTAAGCTTTAGAAAAGCTAAAAGGGAGGATCATGGGTGATATGGTAATACAAGAGTATATTTATTCACTTTAATATGATTTTCTGTACAGCAAAGACTAATGGAAATTGCAAAACCCTATTTTAAAAGAAAGTGTTCAACCCTTCTATTGTCAATAATACTGCGCGGAAATTCAATAGACCCTCTATCAAATCTATTCTTTCTAAATTTGTAAACATCAAACCTTGTAATTTGACTGTTTTGCTTTTCAATCCTCCTTTGTTTCAAATTAGCTAAATTTTTAAAACCTTTCAACTTTGTGTTTTCGTTAAATCTATCTATAAATTCAAAATCCTCTCCACTAAGTCTCCAGTTCCTCATCTTCATAATTGAGGAATCTAATATAATGTTTCTTATAATTTTTTTTTAAAGTTTGAATGAAAGAAATGAAAACACCTTCAATACATATTTATATTAAATATTTTGTTCTATAGAAAAAACTGTTCTTCGTTTAGAGGTGTTTTTTTGGAGGGAGGGGTCATGACCCCTAAGACTTCCCCCTTGGATCCGCTCTTGTACAGAACACATAAATGATTTTAATTTGCCCCCCCCCCCACAATCCACTCCTCCCCACCATTAAATTATGATTAGAAATTTGAAAACATTTTAAATGCACATTAATAAGTTTTCCCCCAGGCAGTTTCAGGAGGGTGCTGCGCTCTGCCTGCCCTTTGGTTCACAAAATAGCACTCCTCTTGCCCTTCTTCCAAAGAATTAGCACCCTTCTTGCTTCTCCATTAAAAAAGTGCCTTTTTTCTTTTTTGCGTTAAAAAATTTGCTTACATAGTAAAATCTGACTCAATGTTGTTTTGAAAAAAGATACCCAAGTTTTAAATATTAAAAGTAACTTTAAAAATCAAAAAAGTGCTCTAAAAATCCAAAACATGCCTTAAGAATTAAGGTGCCCTTTTCTCACCGGCAGCACCTTGCCCTTTTTAAAACCAAGGGGGAACTCTGTAATAATATTAGTTATTTTAATAGTACAACACTATGAAAAATAAACTTTAGTACTCATTTTCATAAATAGATTGTGACACCAGACATCTGCTAGGATTACTCTATAAATTTGTTCTAGTTATAGACTGCCAGATAGAATTCATTAACATAAACAACTTGTCTTGAAACAGACAACCATTGATGCAATGTTTAAAAAAATTATATATATATATATATATATATATAAAACAATAATAAATTATTTTTAAAAAATAATTCTTATTTGGTTGCATTTTAAGAATTAAGAATCTAAATTTGTCAAAAATATGACTTAAAAAATGTAAACAAAGATTCAATAGACGTGACCTGTAATCAATGAAAAGAGTCAAACCTGCAAAATGCTTGGAACACTGTGCGGATTAGTTGTCTTATGCTGCACTAAGCATAAAAAATCTATACGACTGTGGAAGATTTTCATCTAGAGCATTTTAATACTCATCTCATTAAAATAAAGTTTTATAAGGAAACAAAATTTACCAAAATTGTAAAGAAGCTAAATAATAGCTTTATGTAAATCGTACTGCATTCAGTTTTCAAAAATCAACCTGTTACTTTCTGTATGAAACATCCTGTGTTTTGCAAATGTGTAAAATTTAAGGGATAGACCAAGTTTAATTTTAAATTATTACTTTTTTAACCATGCCTGGATTTTTTTCCCCTCAAAATTATATTTTTAGTTTGATTTCGTAAAATATTGAATTTTCATGAACTAAAATGAAGCAGCAGCGGATTTTAAATATTAAATTTTTAAATAAAACCTTCATCAAGAAAAATCATAGTATAGCAAAAAAATTAGCCACAAGTAATACACAGTACACTTACCTTTGCAGTAGAGTAATAATTTCATCATACAATGGCCTTTCATTCAATACAGAGTCGAACAGTAAAATACAAGGTCTAAAAAACAAAATAACTTATTTTGCATTTTTAAAAAGACCCTGAAAACATTAATTACACATAAATTTTGAAACATTATCCAATATTGTTAAGAAAATTTGATTTTTTAATACAATTAAAGAAGGCATCTAAACAAAATTTAGAAAAAATGTTGCACAGTTTGAAACCTATTTTCAGCAATTACTGGCTATAGATCATAACATATAAAGGTTCTTCTGTGAAGCTGCTTATGATCTATAGATTTTTATACATTTATGTAGGGGAGAGGGGTAATGTGTGGTTTTGTGTTATCATGGAGCAAAATCAGTTTATTGTGTATATTATACCATTCTGATCAATTTTCTTGAATAGCTCGCTTCAAACGTATTTGTCGTCGTTCACAGACTTCGCCAGTAACAATTTCAGAAGGTTTCAGTAGCTCAGTAGTTTTTCGGTGTACCTTCATGTTCTGCATCTTCAGCATCGAATAAATCTTCTTTAAATTGCCTGAAACAACTTTTACATATACTATCAGAAAAGGCATGTTCACTGTAAGCTTATACAAATAAACAATGACTTTCAGCAGCACTTTTCTTTAAATTATAAAAGTTTATTAAAACTTCCCGCAAATGATGATTTTTTTGGCACAAAACTATCCACTTTAAATCGATTAAAAAACTGTGTTTTTTACACTTTAATCAAATGTCATATACTACGTTTTGAAGGTTATGAAGAGACTTTTTAAAAGCATGTATTACCAGACTCGCACAATAACATATAAGACCACTTATGCCATCTATTAAAAAGCAGAACTTACTTTTACATATACCCAATGCTTAAAATTAACCTATTCACAAGTCTCTAGTGAGAGTACTAGGGTCTAAAAGAAACAAAATTTAACCAATATCTATAGTTACACTGAAAATTACAAGTTAAACTTTGAAAATTGAAAAAAAAAACCAGTTAATGGTTAAATACATAACATTCTTAAAAATGGTAAATAACATGAATTTGATAAAATTAATAAATAGTAAATAAATACTATGAAGAAAAAATAACAAATAATGTAAGAAATGGTAAACAATATAATATTCATTCAAAAACCTTAATTTAATACACATTTACTAAGTGCATAGCATCAAGTTGGAAGTTGCATAAAAGTGCAATACACCAATGTAATAATAATAAAAAAAGGTTGGTACAATGGCACAATGTTATTGGCACAATGCTTGGCACAGTTGTATCTGAACTGGATTGGACAATAAGTAAGTGCAGTTTCCTTCTTATTTTTATTTTTCAGTTTTACACACCATAAAATAATGAACTCATAATCAACATACCAACATATAGATCTAAAAAATACAGTAAGCACATTTTTTTTTTTTAAGTATAGCATTTGTGAGTAAATTTTTTTTAATAGATTCATAAAAATATTTTGAAACTGTGACTTATGTAGTTGAAGAAATGACCGATTCAGTGAATGACTCTAAAAATTGAAATGCTGACTTACTTCTCATTATACTTAACAAAAAAGGGTTCCAATCGCGATGTAACCTCATCAAGGTGATTGAAGGGATTTATGGCGAAATTCTCATAACATGGCTGAAAAATAAAAGTGTCAGAATCTTAGTCAATGGTTAAAGAAATAAACAACAATACATATTCACAAAATTCTAGGTTCTTTTATGTTAGCTGGGTGCCAGTAATTGCCAAAATTTTTTTTTACCTCATCCATCTTATATAAAATCAGCCAATATGTTAACATTGCAATAACAGACATAACTCTTTGTGAATGAATCACTGAATTGAAATATTTTGACAAAAAATAATTAAGATTAGTCATAAAAAGTTCGATAATTTCCATTATACAGTATAAGTTCTTTAATCCATCATCATTACGATTACAGAGATTCTGGCTTATAGAAAATTTCAGATTACAGAAGTTTTGAAACTAGAATACATTTAGATAAGTAATAATACTAATATCTGTCATTAATATGACAATACAAAAATGCAAGGAGCATGGTTATTGAAAAAAATCAATTCAAAATACTCTGAAATATTACATATTTTTTAAATAATTACATATATTTTATGCAGTGTTGCTATCTGTTGTAAATTACAAAAAACATTTTTTTTTTTTTAGTACGATTTCTGATTTATAAATACTCAACAAATAATAGAAATCACAAGAATAACAGACATAACATGAAAAATACTGCAAATGAAACTAATTCTCTAAAAAAATTGTTTTAAAATAAGACGAACAACTAATTAATGAAAAATAACTTTATAATTACTTTAACATATTTAAAATAGCAATACATAAGAGTCATGTTATAAAAAATTAAATACATATCAACAAGAAATACCGAAGTATGTCACAAATTCAATATTTAAAAGAACTAATACCATAATAGTATACAATCTGATTTTATGATGTTGAGGCATCAGCTTATCTTTGGAGAAATAAAAATAGCAGAATTAACATTCATTCCGAATTTTTACAGCTTAATATTAAAAAAAAGACATGTATATTAATTTACCTTCTAATTCAGAAATTTCTTACAATTTTAAAATTGAAAAAAAAAGTAGTAGTAAATTAGATAATTAGTATTTTATTTTTCTCAATTTTTACTTTCTTCTATCTTCAATACAGAAAGTATTGTATAATCGAAAATTTTTTCGACTTCCTGTTTTCAACGGATTTAGGGGTCAGAGATCCCCAAAAACATGTTTATAGAAAATGTCTGTCTGTCCATGTGTCGCCATTGCACTATCAAAAAGTGTATGAAGTTATGCATAGAATTGAACCAAATTTTTATTTTAAGTTTTTGGCTATGGCAAGCAGATCCAGGGGTGATTCTAAGTGGAAAAAAAATTTCGGAAATTCACATCGCATTTTCGGAAATACATCGGGGTTGGGGGGGGGGGGGGAAGTCGCACCCATTTGACGAAATTTGCGGTTTTTTCGCTATCTGTTGACGAAATTTGTCGTTATTTGCGATCTTTTGAGGAAGTTTGCGTTTTTTTCGCGATCTTTTGAGGAAATCTGCGTTTTTTTCGCGATCTTTTCAGGAAATTTGCGGTTCTTTCACGATCTTTTGAGGAAATTTGCGGTTTTTTCATGGTATCTTGAGGAAATTTGCGGTTTTTTCGTGGTCTTTTGATGAAATTTGCGGTTTTTTCGCGGTCTTTTGAGGAAATTTGCCGTTTTTTCGCGATCTTTTGACGAAATTTGCCGTTTTTCGCGATCTTTTGAGGAAATTTGCTGTTTTTTCGCGCCCCTTTGACGAAATTTGCGATTTTTTCGCGATCTGTTGACGAAATTTACCGTTTTTCGCGATTTGTTGACGAAATTTGCCGTTTTTCGCGATCTTTTGAGGAAATTTGTGGGGTTTTTTTCGCGATCTTTTGAGGAAATTTGTGGTTTTTTCGCGATCTTTTGAGAAATTTGCGGTTTTTTCGCGATCTTTTGACAAAATTTGCGGTTTTTCGCGATCTTTTGAGGAAATTTGTGTTTTTTTCGCGATCTTTGGACGAAATTTGCCGGTTTTTCGCGATCGTTTGACGAAATTTGCCGTTTTCGCGATCTCTTGGGGAAATTTGACGATTTTCGCGATCCTTTGACGAAATTGGCATTTTTTCGCGATTCTTCGACTAAATTAGCGTTTTCTCCGCGATCCTTTCACGAAATTGTTTTTTTTCGGCAAACATTTGTCGAAATTTGCGATATAGTTTATGTCCGAATTTTCGGATTTATGACCGATTTTTTTTAATTTTCGGAAATGAGTGTCTTAATTTTTCGGAAAATTCGGAACAGAATCACCCCTAAGCAGATCCTCCTGAATTTGGAAAAAATTAGGCGCTGTAACAGCGATTTTGAATATTGTACCATCCAAAAGTGTATGAAGTTCTGCATAGAATTAAACCAAATTTTTATTTTAAGTTTTTGGATATGGCAAATAGGTCCTCCCTGAATTTGGAAAAAATTCGCCGGTAGGGGGCGCTGTAAGAGCGATTTTTAATATTGTACCATCCAAATGTGTATGAAGTTATGCATAGAATTGAACCAAATTTTTGTTTTAAGTTTTTAGCTATGGCAAGCAGGTCCTCCCTGAATTTGGAAAATATTCGCCGGTAGGGGGCGCTGTAATAGCAATTTTTGTGCCATTTTGAATATTGTACCATCGAAAAGTGTATGAAGTTATGCATAGAATTAAAACAAATTTTTTGTGTTTTTTTTTTTTTTTTTTTTTGGTCATGGCACGAAGGTCCTCCCTGAATTTGCAAAAATTCCGCCGGAAGGGGGCGCTATAATTGCGATGCCTGTACCATTTCCAATATTGAACCACTGAAAAGTGTATGAAGTTATGCAAAGAATTGAACCAAAATTTTTGTGCATGTTTCTGGCTATGGCAAGCAAGTTCTCCCTGAATTTGAAAAAAATCTGCCGAAAAGGGGCGCTGTAATAGCGATGTTTGTGCCATTTTCTTTATTGTACAATCGAAAAGTGTATAAAATTATGCATACAATTGAACCAAATTTTTTGTGCATGTTTTTGGCTTTGGCCAACAGGTTCTCCTTGAATTTGGAAATATTGTGTGGTAAAGGAGCTGTGTGATAGCGATTTTTGTATACTTTTCTTGATTTTTGTTAGTTTTATTGTTCATCGGCGGGAACTCGCTTCTTTCTAAGCCGGGTATTCGCAAACAGCTGATAACAGCAGAATAAGGAAAAACCAATAATTTTAACAAATATCATGATATATATTAACTTGTTTTTAGTCCGTTTAATTGACTGAATCAGAAATTTAAGATGAAAATCAATGTTGGTATAGTATTGAACTAATAATATTGAAGTATTAACATGTGTAACTAGTTTTTTCTGAAATTCATTCATATATCCCTCACCCGCAAGAAAAGTGACACATCTCGCAAAAATTCATTGTGTGTTTTATTGCTTTAACAGGTGTGTTTATAGGTACACAAACAGTTTCATAAGTGTAGTTATACGGAAAATCCCTTTTTAAAGCTATATGTCCATTCGTGACCACAGAAGATGGGTGAGATTGTGTGGGGAGGTAAAATTGTCCAACTCTCCAAACCTCATCCTACGCCTTCATTCTTAAAGGTTTTACGCTTTTATGCAGGTTTTTACTCCTGCACGCAGAGCTAAGTGCTATAATTTCATGTTACAATAAAATCATACAAATTTTCTTTTGCCTCTCCTGTGAAATTTGCTTTTGTCGAGATGTGTCACTTTTCTTGCGGACGAGCGATACGTATGATGGTGCCATCTATGATCTTTAATTGAAAATATAAAAGTGTAAATGTGCTGAAATGTCTAGATAATAGAAGTTTTCAAATTACAGATGACCAGATTAAAGATGTTATACAGTAATGTCTTTAAAAACTTAGCTAGAAAATAATCATGATAAAATATGTAAACACGAACCTATCAATACAAACAACAAAATCTCATGTGATCGGGTCTATTAACATTAATTACATAATTAATGATTAGTCAATAACAGGAATATTTAAGAGATAACATAAAGAAGAAACATTTTATTTCATAATGAAAGCATCATACCTCATTCTATACACACAAAAATAGAAGCTTGCGATAGTTAAGCCCCCAAAACTTTTTAATATCATTTTGAGTTTTTTAAAATGGATCATTATTTGCTCTTTTTCACACGAATAACCTAATAAGTACCAGGTTTTTTTTTTCATGCCAAATCAACCAAAAAATTTTAATATTCAAACTGACCTTTTCAGATTTCAATGAAACTGTCAGGGATAATTCTCCCTAATGATGTAAATGGAATATATTTTTATAATTATTTTATCTCATTAAATTTTCGTACAATTAATTATTTAAATTTTCAAAAATCATCATTTTTTTCCTTCCACAAACATTTTCAATTTTAATTTTTTCAAGTTCTATCAGGCGTTGAAAGTTGTTTAACCACTTATTTTAAAGAAAAATTAATAAGGTTTCATATGGAAGATGACTGTTCTTCATTAAAAATAATAATTTTGAAAATTCTTTAATTAAAAAAAATTTAGAGGGTTTTTTAAAAATTTTGAAAAAAAAAAGTATGTTTTTTGTAATATAAGCTTAAAATTCTGAAATTTTTAGTTGGCGCAGTATGTCCCTTAAGCGATTTTGCGCCATAGAACCTCATACAACCAACCAACCAACATGAAATTTTTGGAGTGGGATTGCAATATGAATAATAACTAAATAACAAAATAAGTTAGAGTTAGCTTATTATTTGCATGGTGATGTTTAACTTTTATTTCATAACTTCTGATATTACAACAAACATACATCCTTCTATATTTAAAAAAAGTTTTGATTTGGAAATGGACCAATGAAAATCTGCGTAGATATTCCCGGCAAATCGGCATCCAATTTGAATGCTTAAGCATGGCCTTTCTTCATCAATATTAAAAAAACTGTTGCATACAAAAATATGAAAATCGGTAGTATTATAGAGAAATGTTTGATAAACACGCTGATAGAGACAGTTTTCAATTCGAAGAATTATTTTAAGAGATATTTAATGCCAAAGTTGGACAAAATCATTCCATTAAAAAGGTTTTATAGGTGCAAAAACTGTACATAGGAGTTTAATCATTTTTAGATCATTTTGTGCGTCAGAATTTCCCGCTGTGCAGAGTGCATTTAGTTTTTTAATTTAACTCATTTTTTGAGGTTTTATTTCTATTTTAAATTCAAATTTTCAGCATATTTTTTACATATTTTAGAAAATTGTATGAATTTAAACTGTTGCCAACTGTATAAACAGCGCAAACAATAATGTTTGCTTCAAATTAAAAATTTATTTTTGCACCTGACTATTATAAACAGAAAATATAAAAAGATGAAACTCATTGACAATTACATCATAAAAACTATATTTACACGTGAATTTTAAAAGAGAAAGAATATTGAAAAATAATAATATCATTAACATGCGTTAGAAGTCTTAAATAGGAGAATTTCCATCACATTTCCATCACATTACACTTATTACATAAAATGAACAAAAAATAATGTTGCAAAACAGTTTAAATTTAAAAATTGCGCGAGACATTTATTTGATATTTTAAGATGATCATAATGTTTCATTTCTAACAAAAGTATTTTTACGTGAATATTAAAAAGAGAAAGAAAAGTTTGGTGAAAATTACGTCAGATTATAATTGTCAGATTCAAATTATAATTTAATCTTATGAAATCTTTTTAATGCCGATCAAATTAGCATGCTGTTAGAGTCTGCAGTGTCTGAACGGGGTTTGACGAGCGTAGCTCATAGGGGGCAGAGCCCCCTAGTTTAAAAATAATAATTTTAAGTTTAAAAAAATTATTTCTTTTAACCACAAAATAAATATTTTAATTATTTTTTTTAATTGAAAATTGTAGTTACAATAATCAAACTATGACATAACGGAGGGTTGAGGAACTCTGCCCCCTCATATAATAAGAATTTTTAGTACTTTTGTATTATCCGGGCCAGGTAGATAGATGGTCAAAAATTAATATCATTTGCCAATTTTGTTCTCAATTGCCAATCGTTGTTCAAAATGATAATTTTATTACAAAACATCATTAAAAATTATAAACAATATAAAAGCAAACTATAGTAATAAAAACAGTCATTTAGTGTACATTTATTAAATACTCAATGTACAACATCATGGACGGCTTTTAGCAATAAGCTATAGGAATGATGGTAGTTTTATTTCTTATGGTTTGTTATACCATCCAGAATGAACATAAATATCATGCAATATAAATATATTGTATCAATGAATATAAATATGTTATATCTGTATGCTATATTATATTATATAATATTAACTATGCAGTTAAATTGAAAAAAAGCAAAAAAAAAAATAATTAATAATAATATGGGTTACTGTAACTAATATTTTTGATGTCATTATTGGCATAGTGAATATGACCTGGACCAGATAAGATGTAAGTGTCAACATTTTCTCACAAAACAAACAATCGTACAGTATGTAGTTGTATTTTTGATTACGATGAGTGAGTGTTACTAAGTCTCTCAAAACCACATGAGACCAGCAATACTAATGTGAGAGAAATGAAACTGGAAGTTGACAGTTTATTATTTTAATTAAAGTGAATTTTCTATTTATCAATGATGAATCATTTTGGGTTTAATGTAATTATTATTCGATAAATACAGTTTATCCTTTTTTTTTTTTTTTACATTCGAAGTCCACTGAAGTGGGGAATGCTTTGGAGCCTATAGCTACAATGGCTGTTGCCTCGAATGATCCTTATTATTATACAAGCAAAGTTCTTTAATCCGCACAGGTTGGGACCAAAGGTTGTGCAGATTATAGAGTATTGGGTGAATTACGAGTCATTCTTTTAGTATAGCATTAGATAAATATGAAACCTAATAATTTAATATGCTATCTCATAAAATGCAATATTTCAAGTTCTTTTATTAAGGAAATTAAGTATTTGAAGAATAATACATTGATAATTTGATATATTTATTATCAAAATTAATTTTTTCTTTCGCGATCAATTGCCGAAATTCGCGTTTTTTTTAGCCACGATTAATCATTCAAATTCGTAGTTTTTTTCCACGGCCATTTGTTGAAGTTCGTGATATTTTTCAACAGCTGATTGACAAAATTCCCTATGTGTTTTCGCAATTTTTTGATGATATTCTTGATTTTTTTACAATCGTTTCACGAAATTAACGATTTTTTCCTCGATCGTTTATCGAAATTTGTGCCTTTTTCCACGATTGATTGAAGAAATGCGCGATTTTTTTGCGATTGTTTCACAAAATTAACAATTTTTTCCAACATCGTTTATCGAATCTCGTGTTTTCCGTGATCAATTAACTAAATTTGCGATATTTTACCACGACAATTTCTCGAAGTTTGCAATATTTTTCAGCAACAGATTGGCAAAATTTGCGATTTTTACTTTTGCTAAGCAATGCGGATTATAGAAAATTGCGGATAATGGGTGCACGAATTATCGATCCTTGACTGTACATAGAAACAACAACAAGTCACAACTTTTATTTTTCATTACATATATTATATAACTACAATAGGACATTCACAATTACATCCATGCCTTACCCAGGGACTCGAACCCGGGCCCTTGGAGTGACAGCAGCCTCCGCTTACTGACCACGCCACCGGACGACCAGTTTATCCTTAAAAAAGAAATTAAATCAAACAAATTCAGGTGCGATCGCAATTTACTCCCCTTCTTGGCGCAATTTTCAAAAATCGCCAAATTGGCGCATTTTCGCATACTAACTCCCGGAGCTGCAACATCCGGGAGAGAGTACGCAAAACTATTATTTGTCTTCTCTTCTCGTATATTTTGAAACAAGTACCTATCTAGACAAATGTTTAAAATGTGTGAATAGATATTCAATCAGTTATTTTTTTCTTATTTTAAGCTGTATTTTTGAGTTAAAAATAAAAAATACATAAAATTTCAAATTTTTTCGAAATACATTTCATATATTTTAAAATACATTTACAAAACTTTCATTTACCCAAATTATTAAAAAAGAACATTTGTTAACAGTAAGGGGAGCAAAACAATGTTGTGGTTTTTTTAATCAGAGGGGCCCTTTTTTAATCAGGGGGCTACCGCCCCCCTGAACCCCCCGTTTTTTTATTCATAATTTTACCTTGTGTTCTAGGATGTCATTCAAAATCATCACAATCTGTCACTTTTAGTCATTCATAGCTTGGAACAATCAGCCTTTCTTTCATACATAATTTAATCAAAGCTCAAAAATGCAGATAAAAATAAAAGAAAAATAACTGATCGAATATTTATTCTCACCTGTTAAGCATTTGTTCAGATAGGTACTTGTTTCAAAATATATGAGATTGAGAAAACAAATAATAAAGAAACGCGACTGCAACACACAGAACTTTTCAACGCAAAATCCATTGCAGCAATATCAATAACGTTTTTCCAAACGAATTCAAAATGTTCCCTGATTTTCCTCTTTGTCCAATAAGAAAGCCTTTTACAAAAAAATAAGCATCCAGTTCGGTCCAATTAGAAAACAGCTTACAAAACAAGGAGTTTAAACCATCAACTCTCTCAAGAGAAATCTTAGGGTTGCCATATTTGGTAACGTATGAGGAGCAGCCCAATAAACCGGGGTTGACACATTGGCGCAGTTATCGAAGGAGATTGGCAAAGGAGAAAATACTGGGATTTAACCCAAATTCAGTATGAAAATGAGACTAGATGAACCATTGATCTTCAAATTTCATAGTTAGAAATGTAATCCCTATTTAGTAATTGTGGTGACTTTTTAGGTACATTCAATATTATATAAATACATAGCACCACAGTCATCATCTGGTCCATCTGTCTGTCTGCATATAATAGCTGCAAAACGACCCCACCATATGGTTTATAATTTCATCTATAGAATTGTTGCAAACTTGTATCAAGTCCTTTCAAATTTTATGAAAATCAAATCAAAAATTAAACAGATATTCATAAAAATTTTCTTCATTCTATTCAATCCTATCCTACAGCATGAATTCAATGCTATCCCATGATAGGTCATGATTCTAGGTTGCCAGGGTGATGACATCCTATTTAAAAGAGGGTCCTGTTACTTCCGTATGACTGAATTGAAGCTATAGATAATCATAATAAATTTTGTATTCATGCCTTTTTGCATAAGAGTGCAACAGCTATTGCACTAAGATCTGAATATTTATAAAACGAGTTAGAGTACAAACGCACCGCATTGGTCATGTTTGACGTACGATTTCTGACTTGTTATGTATAGAGCAGATTTTTCAGAGATTATTCAAGAAACATTTAAGGCAGCCTATAGTCTTTGAAACAATTCCATATTTAAAAAAAATGTTTATATTTAAATGGTTAGGAATTGAATGTCAAGAATCCTTCCGCCTTCCAACTTTCATTTCAAACTCTGACAGAAAAAAAGGGAGGAGGGGGAGGGAGGAAGAATTTGCTCATATGAAATGAAATTTCACAAAAAATAACAAGCTTGTAAATGAAATTTTTCGAAGGAGCCTCCATTTTACCCAGATTGATCCCTTTGATAAATATTTGTTCGGGTGAATAAGATGATATATATTTCTAAAATTCTGGTTTTTAATTTTTCCTGTAAAAATTTCAATTTAAAAACAGATATACAATACATTAAATACAGATAGATGGTCGTAAAATAACAAAAGCGTTATTGAATTATATTAAGTACAGAAGGAATAAAAGTTAACATCATGACCTGAATATTCTTTTGTTCATGGTAAGTAAAGTGAGATCCCCCCCCCCCCCCCAATGCCTCTATGAATGAGTCTTCTAAATATTTTTAGCCTTTTTCAAGCATTTGTTTTCAGCACCCCGCACTTGAAAGCCGTATGAATACTTTTACAAATACTTCAATACAAAGAGATTTTTTTTTTCTGTTACAGTTATAATTAAAAAGCTTTTTAAATTGTAACGCGTTTAGTTGCAAGATATATATACACAGTAAAAAACAAACGTTATTATTTTTAAAGTGAATTCTATTTTGTTTGTTAGTTCGCTTCAATGGTGTAATTTTTGTGAAAAATTACTTTTGAAAACAACTTGTTAACTATGTAATCTGTTACATTACATTTAGAATAAGAAAGTAATCCGACACCATATAAGTAATAACATAAAAATATTATTTATTTTTAATACCAACGTGCTATTTCGGGTAAAATAATATAAAAACCAGAAATGTAACATACCATGACAACGGTATTCAACGAACTGCCAAACAACCAACATTCGGTAGATTGATTTGATTTGATTTGATTAAAGGCTCGATTATTCTGAAAGGATGTTGCCAATCTTAAGGCTAGTAGATATTTATGCAAAGCTAAAATCTTTGAATTAATAAACATCGAATTAAACAGCTTACAGAGCACGTTATAAGGAAAAGACAGCTAGAGCAAACGATCATACATAGCGGACAACCAAATGCCCGGCCAAATCTTTGAATGATTCATTTCATCTAATTCGAATCATTCAAATTGAATCAGTCATTTGGCGTCTCTTGTTATATTTTGTGTATTTGGTACTTTTTATCCAAAGAGTTTTTTAAGGCTAGTTTATTTATCATCTACCCGACAACATAACAAATTTAAAAAACTGTGCAATTATTACGATGTACTTTTACAACGTTCTTAAGATTTGTAAGCAACGATGATTTCTTATCTTCAATTTATTTAAATGTTTAGTCTGTCAAAATGTTATTTTATATTTTTGCTACCTCCGTAGAAAAGATCTCCTACATGAAATTCTGCTGCACACCAAAATTCTTTGACGTATGATTCTATAAAAATTTGATTATATTGATTTGGTTTCGCTTTTCCAATTTCCATTCATTTCTTTTCATTGAATCAAGAAATAGTACAAATGATGGAAATTAGTGTACTTTTATGTTAGCCAAAATCTTCATAATCTCGCCAATCTTATAAAATTAGCCTTTAACAAAAAGTCAATATTTTAACATTGCAGTGACATATATAACTTTGTGTGAATGAATGAATACATTAAAATATTTTGACAAAAAATAATTAAGATTAGTTATAAAAAATCGATAATTTTTATAATATTATCTTTAAAAACTTACTTAAAAAGAAACAAACAAATAATGATCAAATATGTAAACACAAACATACTAATACAAACAACAAAATATCATGTAATTTGGTTCTATTTATGATTAGGCTAGTCAAGATCAAAAATGTTTTAACAAGAGATAACATAAACTAGAAAATTTTTATTCTAATTTTCTATTCACAAAACAAAAATCTTATGTTGTTTAAAGTCCCAAAATCTTAAAATATCATTTAGAATTTAAAAAATAGTTCGTCAATTCCTCTGCTTCACATGAATTCAGTCAAGGATTGCAATTCAAATTATGCCAAGGGCTGCAATTCAATGATTAATTAAAACAAGGTTTAGCGAGTTATCACTGGTGCCTGTCTAACATAAAAGTAACCAAAATCAGTGAGAAAATGAGTTCGTGGAACAGAGTTTCTGAAAAATGTATACTTTTTATTTCAAAATAATTACAAAAATAAGGAGTTCAAGAATATTGTTGTATGCAACACAGTTTAATTGTTAACAGTTTCTAAAAGCTATGCTATCTGAGTCATGGAGAAATTTTAATGCTCATAAATATATATGCAACTTGAAATAATTCCATATTATAGGATATCAGATATTATATGAAGTGATATCAAAATCTGTGGAACTGCAGATTTTCTAGTACTTTATGATTCATTACTAAGCTTTGCACAAAACCTTACAGTTTACTGTTCTCTATTAAAACCGTACACATAGAACATTGTACAATCAATCTGTACAAGTTGGCAGCTATGTAAGAATTATCTGCCACAGTCCTTGTAGTATTTTTTATTGGTTTGATTTTTATTACTTTTTTTGATTTATTTCTAATAATGACTGCATGCACATTTTATGTTTAGGTGTATTTGTGATTCACAAAACGTGGATCGATATTGATTGGAATATGAGATATTGATTGCAAAGATTAGCATATTGTTTTGACAGGGGCAGTTAAATGAATCTTTGGAATAGGTGTAATTTTTTTATTTTATTTATTTATTTATTCATTTGATTCTATGTTTGAAATTTTTTAATTTTCTTTTTGCAATTATTTTTTATTGCATGCAACGTGTTTATAGAATTTTTTTTTTAATGCATTTGCGAAATTGATTGCAATTCTGAAGTACCAACGAATTACATTTTCAAATATGGCGATTAGTGATACAACAAACAATGGTTTGGCTGAATAACCAAATACCAAATATTCAGCCTAATTAGGGCCGAATATTCAGCTTATTTGGGCACCAAATAATGAACTCATTTTTGTCTAAAAACAAAACATAGTATGCACTGTGTGCACAATTCTTGTAATTCACAATTAAAATGTATTAATTTATTTAAAAAAATTAATTATATGCAAATTTAATTTTTTAAAGTATTATTGTTGTTATATTTTAAAATAATGACAAAATTTTAAAAGTACTAGAAAACATAAATTTCAATTTTCAAATGAAAGAAAATAAAAAATAAGAATATCTTAAGAATAATCACTGCTTGAAAGGAATATCCTCTAAATTGGTGGAACGAAATCAGTGTAGACTATATAAGGCTAGCAATTAACAAAAATGTCAAAATATTGACTATGCAGTATCTTACGTACTGTATTGTTGCAATTTAATAAATATCATGTAGGGGAGGTATGATACACTTTTTTTTTACTAATTTTTTACAACCCTTAGAAAGCTATTTTAAAACAAATTTTTTGTGTTTTCTTATAAAGTGACCTTTTATTTATTTATTAAAAATATTGTGAATTTAAAAAATAGTCATTCAAAAAATATATCCCAATTATTTTGAATGGCTACTACTGTATCAAATCTCCCCATTACTGGGGAGGATTGATACACTAGCAAGGGAGGTTTGATACATTGTTATGTAAATTGAAAAAAAAAATGCAGACAGTTCAATTTATGCGTTATACAATTTTTTATGATAAATCTCGAAATATTTAAGTAAAATTTGAAACGAAATGACATTGACATATTTTTGTTTCAGAAATGTTTTTTACAAAAATATTTAAACTATTGCTATTATTTAAACAATCCTATTAACACACTTTTTAGAAAATAAATAATGAAAAAAAAAAAACCCTAGAGATCTAGGTGCAAGGAAAAATGAAGTGAACATTGCTGATTTGCAAACAAAAAACATAAATTTAGCACATTTAAGATTCCTTTAACCCTTTCAGGTGCAAAACATTTTCAATGCTAAAGTGTTGAATAAATGAATGGCACCGGAATTTACCAACAAATTTAATTAGTAATAAGAAAAGGGATATATTTCACTTTCATACTAAAAGGAAAATATTTTACCAAAACGCTGGTTCCAATGTGGCGTTTGGGAATTAAAATTAAGTGTTTTCATAAACATACTACCACCCCTCAAATGGTTAAAAGAAAAACTAATAACTCTATCATTTTGATAAGTAAAATCGGGTAGATTTAACGTTTTTTCAATTTGCCCTTCGTAAATTATAGAAACATTTTCCCTTTCAGGCCATTTAAACTTTTTTCCTTCTACATGACGAGCAAAGCGAAATAACCATCTATCATCACACTGCTTTTCTATGTAATCTACATAATGTCTATGAATAGTCTCTTTGTTCTTCCTTACCAATTTCAGTAGCTCTTGCTGTAAAACGATAATGAATATTACAGTCCTATATTAGTTTGCAAACTTAAAAAAACTATTAAATTTCAAATATACAAGTGTATAATTTCTTCCCAGTACTAATGTATCATTTCTCCCTATTATGCCTTTATTGGATTTTTAATCACTTTGTACAAATGCAATTGCAAAATGGTAATCTACTTTCTTGTAAAACTAATCCCAACAATGTGCTTTATAAATAAAAAAAAATTACAAGATATTATCTTCACAATAATAAGAGTTATGTAAGAAAATCAGTCAATGAAAAATTTATATTTGACATTTCAAAAACCTTCAAAATTTAAAGAAAAGAAAAGTTGCCAATTCTTCACTGATTAGTCCTGCTAATGATGGCTTCAGCAAATACAAGAAGCCTTCACATGTGTTAGAATGTCTGTTAGAGACCCATTAACCATTTTCCTTCACAAACAGCATCACATAAACTTAAAAGTTCAGATTCCATTGTAGAAAGCGCAACCAGTTTCTGTTTATTACTTTTCCATTCAATCAGTGATTCTCCCATCTTTACGATATATCCACCAAATGATTTTGAATCCCGTGTAGTACACCAGCTAGCATCAGAACAAAGTGATAATTGGCCCTTTTTATTTTTAATTCGAAGTTTGTAGTTTTTAGTGCCTTGATTGTACCGCAAAACTCTCTTCACTGCCTGTAAATGAATTTCTCTAGGATCTTTTGCATATTGAGACAAATTACTTAAAGTGAAAGCTAAATCTGGCCTTGTTCCTCTTACTAGATATCCTATACTTCCAAGCATTTCTAGATATAGTGTTTCATCAATTTTATTTTCATTTTCATATTCATCTAATTTTATTCCAGAAACACCAGGGGTTTTCACACTTTTACAATTTTCCATATCAAATCTTTCTAAGATTTTTTCTGCATACTTAGCTTGCCCTAGCAAAAATTCTCCATTATTTTCTTCAATATCAATACCAAGGAATTTAATGTTTTTCTTCAACTCTTTAATTTTTGCTTCTTTATTCAATTTTTGTATCAACTTATTTATTAATTCTTCGGATTCACTAACGATTATTCCATCATCGACATATATTCCAACTGCAACAAATTTATTATCATTTTTATTAAAAAACACACATGGATCTGCTTTGCAGGGCTGTAACCCAATTTTATCAAATATATTAACTAATTTTTCATACCAGCATCTTCCTGCTTCTGGCAACCCATATAAATTTCCTGTTACCAATAATATTTTCCCTCCTTCAATTTGTAGACCTTCAGGCGGATTCATATAAATTGCAGTTTCTAGATCTGCATTCAGATATGCTGTTTCTACGTCGAAAAATCTAGTTTTGTAACCTTTCATCGCTGCGACTGCCAATAAAGTTCTAAATGATTCAGTTTTCATTACAGGACTATACGATTCTTGATAATTTGTTCCAAATTTAAGTCTTGATCCGTCGGCTACTAATCTTGCTTTATATTTTACATCTTCACCGTCTTCTTTTACAGTAAAAATCCATTTGCTTCTCAGTGCCTTCACATCTTTTGGTTTGTCAACGATTTTCCACGTTTTGTGTTCTTCTAATGAGTGTAATTCCTTTTTGATTGCTTCTATCCATTTATCCTTATCTCTAGAACTTAATACATCTTTGTAATTCTTTGGAACTTCCTCGTGCACTAGATTCGCTAAATACTTTGGATTGGGTTTCCTAATTCGTGATGATCTTCTAGGTTCTTCAAACAACTTATTCTCATTAGTTTCTTTTTCTTGCTGTTCCTTGTTTTCATCAATTATATGATTTACTTCAGATTCTTCTGTCGCAGAATCATTCAAATCATCTGACAACGCAATTGCTTCCTTTTTCTGATTTAACTCTTCTTCATTTTCATCGGAATTATTATCTTCTTGTTCATCTATTACATTTTTATTATTTGTAATGTTGATGTATTCAAATTCATCAGTCATTTCTTCCTTGTTAGCTATATCTTCATATCCCACTTTTTCTTCTATAAATACTACATCTCTGCTTTCACGTATTCTCTTTTCTTTTAAATCATACAATCTGTATGCTCGCCGATCTCTTGAATATCCGATAAACACTGCTGGTTTTGCTCTTACATCAAATTTCTTTTTATTGATATCATCGTTGCGATAAAAAGCTTTACATCCAAATACTCTCATATGCTTTACTGTTGGTTTGTTATTTGACCATAATTCTAATGGCGTTTTCTTTCTGTTGGAGTAACATTATGTATATAAGCAGCTGTTGATACTGCTTCGGCCCAAAAGGATAAAGGTAGTTTTGCTTCTATCAGCAATGTTCTTGCAGTATTAATAACAGTCCGATTAGCCCTTTCTGCAATCCCGTTACTTTGTGGACTATGAATTGTGGTTCTTTCATTCTGTATGCCCTTCCTTTTGTAATAATTCACGAGCTCTTCATTAGTAAATTCACCACCATTATCTGATCTAACCGCTTTTACTTTCTTGCCGGTTTCATTTTCTCTTCTCTCTATTATATTTATAATTCTTTCTTTTGCTTCATCTTTACTTCTTAAAAAATCTACAAAATATCTTCTACTATATTCATCTACTACCATTAGCATGTACTTACTCCCTCCCAATGAGTGTACCTTCATTGGTCCACATAAATCAACATGTAATCTTTCTAAAATGCGTGTTGTTCTTTCTATCACATGATTAAATGGTGTTCTTGTTAATTTCCCTTGAATACATATTTCACATTTTGTTTCTTCACCATTCATCTTTTCTAATCCCCTTACAAGATTTTCTCTCGACATTCTTTGTAAGTATACATAATTTATATGCCCAAGTCTTCTATGCCATAATTCTTTCTTTGATTCATTTGTCTGTAAACAAGATTCATTTCTGTCTTCATCTGTTTCTCGTACAGCTAAGTTTATTTTAAATGTATTATCTTCGAATGTTCCTTTAGCTATTAATTCGCCTGTATTCTTTTCATAAATGGCTGCTCCTTCATTATCAAATATCACATATTTTCCTTTTCTGACTAAACTTGGAACTGACATTAAATTTTCTCTTAAATTAGGTACGCAAAGAACTTCTGTAAGTTTTATTTTTGTTTCGCCACTTTTCTTATCGTAAGCCGTAACATGAACATTTCCACGATATTTCGCTTGTATTGATCGCTCGCTGTCAGCAGTTGCAATTTCTACATCTTCAGGTTTTCTTTCTACAACAATATCTTCTTTATGCGTCATATGCGAAGTGCAAGCTGAATCTAACATCCAGGTTATTTCCCTATTATTTTCAGATTCTTTACACTCATTTCTATTGAATTCATTTGACTGCAATGCATGTTCATTTGTAAAACATGTATATTCTTTTGCCTTCTTGTTTGAAACATTATTATTCTTATTATAATTCTTATTATTGCGTGAGTATTCTCTTACATCTTGAACTTTATTACTATAATAATTTTGAAAATTTTTCTTAGGTGAATACTCCCTATCATTTCGCGAGTGTGTCATATTCGATTTACTATAACAATTCCGCGCTATATGATTTGGCTTTCCGCAAGCAAAACATAAAACCTTTTTCTTTTCATTAGCCCTAAATGCTTTAGACTCGTTTTCTCGAAATTTATCATATTTTCTTTCATATCTCAACAAAGTTTCTCGCATTACTTCATAAGTTATATTTGGGTTTGATGATATCGCAGTTGTTACTTCGCTATATTTCTTTGAGAGCCCTTCTATAATAAATCCTATTAATTCACATTCATCAATCTTTGTACCCAATTCTAATATTTCATTAGCTATCCCTTGAGCTCTTATCAAATATTCTTCTATTGATTCTCTTTCGTTTTTCTCTATTCTCGTAAGATTAATTTTTAACTGAATTCTTCTCTGATTTTCAATTCCCGCATAACGCTTTTTCAGTAATTGCCATAAATCCTTAGCTTTTTTAATCCCTCTAACAGCCATCATTTGTTCTGCGGACAACGTCAATATAATTATACCGTAAACTTCATCATTCTTTTCTAACCATGTTTTATGCGCTTTCAAACTATCGGGATCCCCTTCATTTTTTACCGGTTCATCATTTTCGATAACATCAAATAAATGTTTTGATTTAATCAAAGCTTCAACTCGCATACTGCATAATGTATAATTTTTACTTGTTAACGGCTCTATTCTAGGAATTCCAAACATATTGGATTCACACATAATTAAAATACTTTATCTTCCAAACTATTTTTAAATGCATATAAAATTCTTACCTCTTAAATTTTTTCTATTGGCGGTTAGTCCAATGGAACAAATTCTTAACTTGTATTAGGCCTAGTTCATACAATTCATATTTATTTACTCTTCTTACTTGTACACTCAAAATATAAAATTTGCTTTAAAACCACGCTCTGCTACCAAATTGTTATTTATTTTCTAACATTTTAGTTAAAATAATGATAATTATTTTACTATAAACATAACTTCTTTAAAAAACACACAAAACATTTATTTAGACAATCACATTACAGCAACTACGAATACACATCTCAAAACCATAATAACAACATCAATATTCTCGTCGAACATCTCACGTTTTTCGTCTGAACCCAAAAAAAATTAAATACATGGAATCAGGAAAAAATGTCTATTGTTCAAGAGTTTATCTTATGAAAAAATAATTTAAATATTGTCATGTGACTTTACTTACAGTTTATTTGTCAGAAAAGCACTAAAGTGTAAAATATATGAATAATACAATTTATTCAAATGATAGTAACGTGTATTAACTGTATATTATCACAACCAGGTCAAGTACAATTGTGTCAAGCATGACTCCAATTATAATCATTACATTAAGCCTTAGGTTTTGACAACTATATAGTATTTCATAGCTAATAAGAGCTGCAATGTAATGATAATATTATGTAATATAGTTTATTTATTTATCATAGTTTATGGGGGGGGGGGGGGGGGTTAATAGTTCATTTTTATTTTTTATAGTTTTTTGTTATTTATTTATTATGATCATTTATTATATTTTATTTATTTTTTATTATTTACCATGTTTAACAATTTTATGTATATTAATGTTAAATTACTGTTTTGAATGTGATTGGCAATCAAAAATAAGATTAATAACCATTTTTGGCAATCTAGCTCCTGGCACGGAATACTTAACGTTGTTCCTTTTGATAAGTGAAACATTTTTACAAATAAACTTTACACTTAAAAATTCTATGCTATGTGTTATTTTAAGAAGAGGATAGTTTTAAAACTTTTTGTACTTTGTCAAATTTTAAATTTCATGGTTTCTTCTGTGGATTAAAACAAATTAATAAAATTTGGTTATACAGTAAATAAATATTTTAAAATCAAAGAGAAATTTTGAATGAATTGGAAAAAAAAAATTGATAGCCATGTACTGCTTATTTGTAAAGCAGGGACTAGAGTAAAAATATAATAATGCATTTTTTTTTAATGGTGGCATCTCAAGAAGAATAATATTCCTGTTCTTTTTAAGTGTGTTCATAATTATATAAATACATAGCACCTATAGTTGTTTGGTCCGTCCGTCCATCCACATTTAACAGAGCAAAAACTATCCAACCGAATGGTCTGAAATTTTAAATAATTCTTGCAACATTTTCAAATTTTATGAGAATCAGATGTAGGGGAAACTGGGCTACAGTGGACCACTTTTTCAGTTTACATTTTTTTTCTCTTTAATGGAAAGTCCAATCCACATACAAGTATTCTTGAAACATTTTTACATGCCTCAAAAATTTTTCAAAACATAGTTTCAAACACATTCACACATATATATATTTGTAATATATATACATTAATATATATATATTTGTATATGTTCATAAAATGGACCAGTGTGTCCCAGAAGCGGGGTACAGTGGTCCACTATTAAGTATTATTTGAAATACAATATAAATTTATTTTTTATTAATTTAATTTCTCTTTATTTCCCCTTTACCTCCAAAATAACATAATAATTCAAATTTGCAAGTAACATTTTCAAAACAAGCAGAAAAATTATTGATTTTTTTAAATAATAGAATAAGATACAGGAATAATTGCAAATAAAGTGAAGTTATTAAAACAAAGTCATTGTCATTAAAATTTGAAAACGAAACTCCAAAATACTTATGAACCTGAAATTTTCTGGAAATACTTTTCTTTTGGATCTGAGGACAATTTTACGATAACACTTATATAAACAACAGATTCATAACCATAAAGTTTTGATTCCAAATTTATTTTATGTTATATCTAAAATAAGTAATAAAATTTCAGAATCTGCCAGAAATTCTGTTTGTAATAACTGGCTACTGTCAATAGTATATTTTATATTTTTTTAAAGGAGAACAAACCAAAATATTTCTTACTGTGTTAAATAAATTTACATTTTCCTTTGTTTACTTTATTTTACAGTTAAATAATTACTTTAAAACATTTTTTTTTTTTTTTTTTTTTTTTGTAGAGAATAAGCAATTATTAAATATTTTGAAAATTCTGTATTACAGTAACAGAGTGGATTGTGGACCACTGTACCCCAGCAGTGGGCGGTCCACTGTGCCCCATCTTGAAGTTCAATACATACTCATAAAAATGTTATTTAAAGCTTTCTTTTAAGCATATTAACTTTAAAATTAAATAAAAACAAAAAAGCTGTTTTATCTTATTTATCTATAACCTTTAATTACTAAATAAAGAAAAGTATGATGATGAAAGATTTTACTTTTAGAAGCTCAAAACAACCAGTCAGGATAAAATGGTTTATTCTGAGAAAACGATGTGTTTTGAAGGCTGTAAGTAATCAGTGCTGTAATCAATTAGCCCAAAAGAAAAGCTTTAAAAATAAATAAAATATAAGGTCTTAGGTCCACTGCACCCCCGCTCTCTCCTATATTTTAAATACAGGGGCAGTCAAATGTTTTCCGTTACATTACGGCCAATGGAAAAAAATTATTGCAAGTGCATTTTAATTATATTACAGCCTTCCGAATGGTATAAAATTTTAAATATACAATTGTTGAAAAATTTTGTCAAGTCATTTCAAATTTAATTAAAATCGGATGTATAGTTTAATTACAAGGATAGTCAAAAGTTTTCCACTACATTACAGCCAATGGGAAAAAATTATTGCATGTGCATTTTAATGATGTTACAGCCTTTCGAACGAAATGAAATTGATATGCATGTATGAAGTGCCCTAAAATATACATTCAGTACAATATGCAGTGCAAAAAATGTTTATAAAACTAGTTATAGTACGAACGCACCTCATTTGCCATGTTTAATAAGCAATTTCCAACTTGTTGGTTTAGCAAGAAAGTTTTTAAATGCACCAAATGATGGTGTCTGGAGTGGACAATCATTTTCTGTGGTTATAAACATACAGGTTGTTCCTAAAATCTTGGATCAAACTGATTAAGTGGTCCATACAAACATCTTTTGAACAAGAAACAACATCTGAATCCACTTATTCCATCAATACATTCAATCAAAAGTGTCACTACCAGGCCAAACTGAATTTTCATTCACAATTTTGGCAATAATTAAAATATTTTAGTGAGATTTGCATCATCTAATTTTGCTTCCATAAAATATAATGATAATCAGAAGTAACTGATATTTTGCTCACGACACAGTATAAGTGCTGTCAGCTGCATTCTGAATAAAGGAATGTCTAGCTCAATATTGTTTAGATATAAATGGTAGCAATTTATAACACTTCTCGCCATGTCTAGAGCTGGATGATATGTCAAATATCGATTTTTATAATATTTTGCCTCAATCAATTTTAATCTTTGTTAAATATCGATATATCGGAGATCCATATATTCATACAATGCAATTTCTTACACTCTAATCAATGTGAGAATAAAAACAAGGAGAAAAAAAAGCAGATTTTTACCTCTTTGCCATCCCCTGCCTCTAATGTATTTTCAGATCCCCCATTTGCTTCTGCGACAGGGCAAAAGGGTACAATAAAATTTAGATAATTCATTATTTATTGATATTACAAATCGAGATGGCAATTATAGCAGAAAAATTTAAAAAAATAAACTTTGTGTGCTGGAACTCACGGAAGAACCGATTTTTTTCCAGATAGGTAGTGGGAGGTGGAAGTATGTTTGTTTTCTTTAGTAGAAAACAGCCAGATCATGAGAATCATTATTTTGGCCAGAAAATTTGGAAATATAGTTCAGAAATACCTAACATACATTTCTTGTTGTTGTTGTTAAGACAGATTTCAAATTTGAACTCTCTACTTACTGACCCATTCAAAAAGTCAGTTTTAAGTCTAGACATATATAAATAAAAACGTCACTATTTCTTAAAAACTGTGAAATCGAATAAGGTTTTCCATTTCTTGATAAAGCAAAGAACCTATCAGAAGAAGCTGCCAAAATTGGTGTTTATAACAAATTTTTGAAATGTGACAGTCCGGAAATAGTCCTCATGAGACAAAAAATGCTTATAACTAAAAATGTCATACATTTATCAAAAAATCCTGGTAGCTAATGCATGAGAAATAATCTTAAATATTAGGAAAAACTTTTTTTTTAATTTGGAGTTTTAAAAATATTAATCCTCTCTCTTCCTTTTTAAACTTTTTTTTTATTATTTAAAAAATAATATTTTTTAAACTTTCTTAACAAAAAAATAAGTCTGACCAAAATTTCTACAAGAGTCTTTATTGAAAGCTTGTCTTTTTACAGAACATAATCCGATGTAAAATTATTTTTCTAAAAGACAACATCAGTTAACAATGAGCCTTTTAATTAGCTTAGAGATTAGATTTAAGAGATTAAAGATACTACTTTTTTATTCTAAAATATCTCTGTAAAATATTTTTTCTGTTTAGAAAATTCATAGATATCCATTTATATTTTTCTTTTCCTTTTTAATTGTCATATTTATTTATCTTTAAACTGCCCAGAACATATTGCTAGAAGAATCTCCCTTATTTTTTTTCTTTCAATGTTTGCAGATATGCTATTGTTTAGTTTCAAAACCTTTATAATTGTTTCTTCATTGAATAAATATATAGAATTTTAGTATAAAATTTGAAAAATGTCTATAAATGTATATGTCTTCATACATTTTCTGAAAAATTCCGCTGAATTATGTGTAAGGTCATAGACAAAACACATGCATAAGTCGTTTTATATAAATCTTTTAGAAATTAGATTTATTTATCAGCTTGTCGATTGTTTGACAAAAACCAAAATGTAAATTCCTGTATCAAAATGTTTTTCATTTTGCTTACAAAATTAATTTTATGGTTACCTTAGCCTTTATTAGGGAAAAATTTGACCTTTCTGAATAAAAGAGCTCAATTGGAACACGTCGATTTCATCTAACTATCATCAAATAAAAAACTTTAAAAAATTGTCAACAGTTTGTTTTAATTCTATCAACTATTGACAAATTTTAAAAGATTTTTTTATTTGTTGTTAATTAGATGGTGGTTTTTCACATGTGCCCCCTTTTCCCCTACTACTAAATGAAGAAGAAGAAAACAATTATTTTATTTAGTTATCAAAAGAAAAATTCTGTGACAGCATTTATATATGGTCTGTATTTTCTGATTCTGCTTCAATGTTTAACTTTTATTCTGAAATTTTTGTTGGGTTGTTTAAAATTCAATTGAATTTTGGTCTCCTTGTATAATAATATAGTATTGATTTTGCCACTGAAAGTCTGCATGTACCGGACCCGAGCACCGAGCCCGGCCTGGCCCATAGCCCTATTTTCATTTACAACATTCGACTCAGACCTGGCCCATGGGCCCATTTTCATCTACAACATTCGGGCCAAGCCTGGTCTACACTCTTATCAGACCCATGTCTTACTTTTTTTTTAAGGTCCTAGTCAATACTCATTTCAGACTGTGTTTGAGCCTTACTTATTTCTGAAGGATCTGGCAAGGCTGGGCCTAACTTACATTTCCCGTACCGAGCCAGGACTAGCTTCATTATTTGTGGGTCTGTATCGGGTGAAATTGTTAGTCCTGGTCTCAACCTAGCCTGTATGAAAATCACTTGTCTTACAGTGATGTGGTCTGAGCAAAAATCACTGAAATGTGGCCTGGCCAGAAACGTTTTGCAAAAAATGCATATATTTCTAAATTGCCATTATCCAACAAATAAATTTTAAAATTTATTTTTTTTGAAGAATAGTATATTTCAAGGCAATAAAATTAAAATAAAATAACCTTACTATGACAGAATCCTGTCTTAAATGGAAATATGTATTGATCCATGCAAAAAAATTAGAATAATACGTATGAAAAGAATGTAATACATTTACACCTACTAAGAAGAGAATTGTTTATAATGCATTTTTTTTTCTTTCCTATGCGATTCCATGCGTTTAATAATAACTCAAATAAAGCTTAAAAAAGGATAAAATAAGCATTTTTGGTCAGAACTCCTTAAGTACAAAACAATTTTTAACCGTATCGAGTATATAAACATTCATGTTTTGTATAAATTTAGCTGGGCTGGGATCAGGCTAAGATTCTAACTATTTTCAGGGCTGAGCCAGTCTCGGGCCAAACTTTAAGCTTTTATATCAGGCTGGACCTGGCAAACTTTTTTCCCTATGGGTTAAGCTGTGGTCGGGCCTAGAAATTCTGGCCCTTGCAGACCTCTGTCACTACAGCACAACAATATTAAATTTATTTTTTAATTGTCTTACTTTATGCAAATTAAAAAAGAAGTTTCAAAGTAAAGTCTAATATTACTTCTAATCCTTTGTCACAGTTGTTTAGGCTTCACATTTGAAACTTTTTGTGCAAAAATAATTTAAATAATGTCGAGTTTTTTCTGTTTTCATACTTCCATACTTTATGTAAAAGTTAAGCATGGATATTCCTTTGAATGATTTGAAAAAATAAGGTTTTGATATTAATGGAACATCTAGGTAGTTATAGAGTGAAACTTTGTTAACAAATGTTTAGTAACATTTAGACATGACATCTAAGATAACTGTGGTTTATGGTGCGCCTCTTCTGACTTTCACACAAGACGGGTTAAACCCAAGAGTATCAATATAGCAGAGATGTAGAAAAATAAATTAAGCCTTATAATACTTGGAAAAATATCTACCATATATTGAATGGAAAAAAAACATTCATTATAAGCCGTTACTTAAGGAGCAGGGTTTGTGTCTCATTTGAAATTTTTTGAGTCAATCTGAATCTGTATCTCTCAGCTCCTACAAATTTTGTCACAAATCATCTTATAAAAATGTGATTGGCATCAATCAGTTAGTAATAATTTGTTTACTACTTAATGCTATGCTTAAATTTTGCTCTGACCACTGCATAATTTGCATGGGAGTTCAGCCCCGATACTTCTTCATTTTCAGTGAATACTTAAATATCAGCCGGAGTACATCAGAGCTTATAAATACTGTGTGCCAGAGCTTGACATAACATCGTTGTATGTTGTACATTCAATAATGATATTGATGTATTTAAAAATACATATATGCAATAATTATTTTTTGAAATGAATGCAAAATGTCACCTTTGAATTTTTAACAGAAATAAATTCATGCAAGCTTTATATAAGTGATTCCAAAAGTACAAATCATTCTACCAAGTACTTTTTGAGTTATATTTAAACAACTATGCACGTCACAATCTGTTTTACAGTTATTAAACTTGAATTTAACATTAAATTTTCCAAGTTTTAAATCTCCATAGTTCCTAAACTATTTGACCGAATAACTCTTATTTGGTATCCAAGGGTAAAATTTAGTGAATGATCTAAATACAATGTAAATCAGATGACAGTATGGAGAATTTTTATGTTTTTTATAATTTCTATGTACAAATGAATTCCTAAGCAAAATTTAGAAATAGAATTAAATATTAGGTGTTTTTACTAAGCAAATGGCACTAGTCACATTGATCCAAAGATCTGTGGCACAGTTAGCATCACATAACTTATTGGCACAATGCAGGAAGTGCCGTTGTCACCAAATGTTTGAAATTGCTTAGAAAATATATCACTTTAAGTATTATTCCTTGTTCATTTATATAGAGTGATTTAGAATATAATTTCAATAATTTACAAGGTGTTAGATCATCTTACAACAAAATGACTTTTGTATAGGAAACTGTAGTTGCAATTCTGTTATTGAGTCACAAATACAAGGTATCTCCTTCCAATCTAAACAAAAGTTTTTGTTCCTAACTTTAGCAGTAATAAAGATAGTTTAATGAAATTTTCAACAGACATTCTTCCATGATGAATTTAGGCAGTGACCTGGAGGATCCCCCTCCTCTCTCTTGAGCATTAATATTCTATCTCCCCTATCAAAGTTTGAGATTTTATGCTTGCTATTGGTCTAAAAGGTGCTAATTTTCTGTATTTCCATAATCTCATCTTCCTTTTGGAGCTGCAAAATTTTCTCCCAGAGAGAAGTATCTGAATGCAACACTAATTACCTTGTTTTGTGTAGCATGCAATAACTTAAAAAGTACTGATAGAGCTGAGTAATTTTAAGGACACTGTGTATAATTTGAACAACATTCTAAAATATGAACGTTCTAGTTCAGGGCTAATTAAATATGAGTGATGGTCATTTCCTCCACTTCATTTAGTTATATTTGTGTTCGAATTAGAACAAAACACCCTGTATTTTTGAGCGAAAAAAAAGTATTGCAACTCTAGTTTCCTGTACTAAAATTATTTTGCAGCTGCATGCTGTACCAAATCATTGCAAACCGTTGAACTGTTTTTATGTATCATCTTAAGTATATTAAATTACTTCTATATGCTGCTAACCCTTATGCATCCTAATGTGTTTCTTCTATATTTTATAAGGCAAATTATTAATATATATATATTGTAACACATTTTAAGTGGCACACATAAAAATTCAGTTTTTTATAGATTGGTTATAGAAATTACTGCTTACACTGTAATTTTTCTGAAAGAAACGCAAACAGTTTACTACAATATATTTCGATTTAAAGTTATAGAATAGTATTTTTTAAATTCCAGGAATTTTTTTGTAATCATAAAACTGTAATACATTTTTTAAAAACCACCTGATCACAATGTTAAATAATATGTGTAAATTAAAAATCAATAAACCAACGTTTAAAATGCACAAATAATGCATTTTAAACGTTGGTTTACTGCTTTTTAATATTCCTGCACAAAGGCTTTAATTGCTATTTTTAAAATATGTGTAAATATTGAATTAATTTCTTGTGTTTATGGAACATTAAAGAGATTAACACAAATTTTGACAAAAAAATTTGTCATTACCATTTTTTTTTTTTTTTGCTGTTATTGCTTTCTCATTAAATGCATCTCTTACCTGCAATAAAAATGACACAACTCAAAAATACTATGTTTCACAATTGGCATTGTTTTACTGTAACATGAAACTATTGCACTTACCTCTGCATACAACAGTAAAATATTCAACCTTTTCAGAAACAAGATGTAGAAGAGATAAAATGCATTGAGTGTTTTCATTCCCCTTTGGATCCTTTACCTCCTTCTTTTGTGACAAGTGACAAATAGCATAATCTAACAATCTTCTGTATCATTACATGTTGGCAGGTGAGTTTCTTTCGTTTACCTCAGATCTCATTAACACTACTTTTGAGTATTTTTTTTTACACATGCAGTTGACCAATATCAGCCAATTGACTAACCATTCTATTGACTGTCTTTTTTTAGAGGCTACAATTTAAATATTTATTTTAAAAAAGGTTGAGCTGCATTACAAATGTATTTTTCTTTTAAAAAACTGTTTCATTTGTTGTGGCAAAACCCCTACTGGTTTGATAACTGACTGGCAGTTTCTTAAAAGGTGCCATCTCTTCTAATTTCTATCTAAAAATAATCATGCAAAACACTGGTACAAAATGTGTAATTCTGCCTTGGGGTGTGCACAGGCTGAAATTTCCCAGCCCAATCAGCATAAAAATTTTTTGTCTTGCTCCATTATAAAAGTTAAAAGTTTGGACTGATACAAAAGCTAAAAGTTTGTCACAAACAAACTTTTTTACATCGATACGGTTAAAAAATTATCTATAAAGAAGAGTTCTGACAAAAAATATTTATTTTAATGTTTATATTCTGTATTTAAAAAATCCTTCCGGCCAGTGCCGGAAGGAAGAGGTAGCTTTCAAATTCCTTATTTTAAAAAAGCCAACTTAAATTATTCAAACACATGAAGCTCGATTTAGTGGAAACCGAATATATTCAATACTAATTTTTATCAATACTAAATCATTATGAATGAGAATTTCGCGAAATTAGTCATCTTTATCCAAGCTGGTTTTATTTAAAGTAACTTATATTTGGCTGCCAAATTCGGCGATTTCTTAAAGTGCCTGCCATTTTAAGACAACATGGTGGATGAGGCTAACCAGTGAACTTGGTCCAGACCTTAGTAATTGCTGTGCACATGCACACTCACATCGGAATCGGTTGATATATACGAGTGCTGTCGCAGGCAAAAAATCAGATTTTTTAAAATGTCACCCACATTAGAAATTCAAACTGCTGTATCTGAGCCATTTTTTAAGATAAAGACAAACAAAAAATGCTCCTGAATCCTTATATCAAGGTCAAATACTTAAGAAAGAAACCTTTTTCAATTTGTAATTTTTTTGCACCTCACTTTAAATATAATTTTTTTAATTCAATGGCCTCCGTTTTGAAACAAGATGGCGGATGAAGCTGGCCAGCGTACTTGGTCGAGATATTGTTGTATACTATCCACATGCCTTCTTACATGGAAATAGGCGAATACGTGTGTTATCGCGTGACAAATACAAGATCGTTTCAAAATGTTAGCCATACTAGAAATTCAAAGTGCTATAATTCAAACATTTTTTAAGATATAAACAAACGAAAAAATTTTCAGAAACAAAATCTGCTCCGGAATCTTTGTATCAAGGCCAAACACATAAAAAAAATCTTTTTCATTTTCCAATTTTTTAATACCTCATTTTAAATTTAAAATTTATTTTTTTTTTTTTAATGACAACCCTTTTGAAACAAGATGGCGAATGAAGCTGGCCAACGAACTCGGTCGAGATATTGGTATGTACTATGTACAGACCAAGTACCATCCAAATCGGTTCATAAATACGCCTGTTATCGCGTGACAAAAATCAGAACGTTTCAAAATGTCAGCCACGCTAGAAATTCAAAATGCTATAACTCAGCCATTTTTTAAGATATAGACAAAACAAAAACTGCTCTGGAATCTTTGTATAAAGGTCAAATACATAAGAAAAAAATATTTTTCCATTTTCAATTTTTTTGTACCACATTTCAAATTTAATTTTTTTTTTAATTTTAAATGGCCGCCATTTTGAAACAAAATGGCGGATGAAGCTGGCCAACGAACTCGGTCGAGACATTGGTATGTACTATGTACATACCGAATTACATCCAAATCGGTTCATAAATTCGAGAGTTACAGTGTGACAAAGGTCAGATATATATATATATATATGTGTATCAATTTTGAACGGAGGGTGGTTTCGGGGTCTGGGGGTCATGATCGATGAAAATATACCAAAATTTTTTGAAATCGCTTTCCTCCAAACGGCTGCAATAGGTAGCTTTTTGTAATGAAAGCTACCTAAAACACTCTGGGCGTCAAAGTACAAGCACACATATTCCAAAGTACTGTCCTTTCCTAGATTTGTTTTGGCCTTTTTCCATGTAAACTGTATTATTTAATGAATTTCTATGTGTATAAGAAATGCCTCAGTTATGGTTAATTCTGGACTTGAAGACTTTAAAATCTTTAAAATGCTAAGCAGTGAAGTTTTCTAATAATAGAATCACATGAGGAGAAAAAATCTGATATAGACCAGGATCCCTTCTTAGCAGGTGTATTGTCCGTTCTTAATAAATTTAATTCTTCCTGCGTGTATTATTGGATTAATTTTACATGGGCTAATGCATTTTCTATTTAAGACAGCATTCCAGCATAGACAGGTTCCTTTTCATAGATTTCACTGTACTTTAATTTTATTGCCTAGAAATATATGTTCTGTTCTATAAAAAGCATACATTTAAAATATTAATTTTCAATTTTAATGGCAAGCTAAAAATATATGCAATTTTTACAAAAATTGTTTGGTCAAATTTACTGATGTTTGCCTGTGTTAGGCCAATAATTTCCATACAAGATAAGTCGGGTACTACAGATGAAAATTTCAGCCTATGCAGACCCCAAGGAAGAATGAAATCCAGGTTTGGCTCAGCCTGAAAAAAAAATGCCTGGACCGTTTCTGAGCCTAAAATGAAAAAAAAAATGTATAGCTCGGCGTGGCTTGGACGGAGTGATGACCAAGTCCAGACCGAGCCTTCAAAAAAAGTAAGGCTTTGCATGGCCCGAATCTCAGGAACGAAAATTAAAGTTGACTTGGCTTCAAGATTGACCCTGGCTCGTGCAAACCTCTAATGCTGCTATCTAAACTATTCTCCTAAATTGCAAATCGTATAGTGTCTCCATGAATACTGGGTTACATCTACTTTGTGGGGTTTTGACTGTCTCCATATTTATTCACTTCGGTTTAGATAAATGTTCTTGCATTTGTTAAATTTAAAATCAGTGTGTCTAATTTTAAACTGAATAAACTGATCTTTTTGATTCAAATGACTTTTTAATAATAATCTACCCTTTTTTTATTGTGTATTTATAATTAAATATGAATTGATAAGTGGAACTGCATATTAAAATAAATTAGTGTTAGTTGCAATTTATGAATAATGTATATAATTTTATTGTTTAAAAAAATACGAATTATTTTGTTTGTAAAATACAGGAATTTATAGTATGTTAATGTATGCATATATCTTTGTAAACAATATACAAAATATATTCGTAACTTTAAACTGAATTACAAATAAATTTTATTGTTAAAAATCTCCTTGCTTCACTAAAAGATTTGTTAAAAACGGCTGACCTATTAATAGGACACCTGATCTGTACGTGTTAAAAGAGAAATTCTGGTACTTTAAAGCAGTCGGTGATACCAATATTCTACACTTGCTTACAGGTTTTTTCTGTACTGTTACAGACTTTGGTTCATTTGCAACAACCATAGATAGTGATAAATTTTCCTCTATCACTTACATGAGATCATTTTTTAAGGCTGATATTTTTCAGACTTACTGAAAAGTGACCAGTCTGAAAATTGAACCCAAGACCTTCAGCTTAAATTGTCAACACACTGCCTTTTGAGCTACCTGGGCCAACATAGTTCACCCCAGTCAATATTATTCGCAGTAGCATCTCTTCTGCTCCATTAAATGATGAATATGAACATATTTTATTATTTTTAACTCAACCTTACTGATTGGTAGACATGTCGTACATACTGATATTTTTTTAACTGAGCAAATAAATGTTCAGACCTATAGTCGAACCCAATACCTTTGGCTTAAATTACCAATGATGTATCTGTTGTGCTACCTAGGCAGACAATCAGTTAGTACAGTTCATTTAGACAGCCTGATTGACAATAACATCTTGCATAGTAATCAGTTTGATCGAATTAAAAATAATAAAGTGTATTTACATATCTATTGTTTAATGAAGTTTCATTACATGCGGTATATTGTGTTGAACTGTCTACGTGGCAGACCAGATCGTTTTACTAATAATGTTGCCTGACTCACCCTTGTCTTTCCAAATAGCTCAATAGGCAGAATGTTGGCAATTTTTACTTGATGTGAGTGCTTAAGCCATTTGGTAGGCCTCCCCACCTAGCTGACCCTTGATGTATATCAAGGAACTAGTGCCAGTTTTAAAATATTTTTCAACGTGTTTGGCATGCGGCACGTTGCAGTATATAAAATTGCAAATTGTTGTTAAATTTGAATTAAAATCCTCTCATCCCCATGATACTTCAGAGATGAGAAAATGTACAGTAAAACATCTGAATAATGAACATCTCGGTAGCACGGCAATTGTCTGCTATTGAGATGTAAAAATGTGCAGATATATGGTTGTCAGAGATTGAGAATGTGTCTGCTAAATAGAAATGTCCACTGTTCGGGAGTGTCTACTATAGAGGTTTTGATCTATTCTTAAAGAGGCTGATATTTGTAATATCATCACCATTTAGCAAAGGATTAAGTTCTATTTTCCTGTCATTAATTGTTTGTTTTCATTCACGTAATTGACATTTCTTTTCATTGAGTGTGTGGTGTAAGAGAGGGGGTGGTGCATTCTATATTATGAATACCATGCAGAAAATTTAGACATTTTTGTTACATTTAGTATGGTCAACAGAAAGTCCCTACCGTAATAGAAAATCTCAAAAGAGAAAAAGCCAATAGTAAATATTATGTATAGTATATATAAAAAATGTATGATAAAATTCAGAAAATTTAAATTTATATCGATAAATGTTATTGTAAAGTTTTCAGAAACATAGCAGGATATTTTAGTTTCATATAACTTGGTCAGTCAAAGTTAAAAAATTTCTTAGTTTTTTTGCTGTTGTTTGCATTGGGCAAAAATTATAGCAAAAATTCTCTCTGATATGTTTTTAGGTACCGTCATACTTTGAGCCACTTTTTCCTGGTTCCATTAACATTTCCATTATTAAAAAGTATTATATATGATTTTTCAACGTCGAAATTGAGTTGCAAACAATTAAAATGAAACAATGAAGCAAACTGTATGATTTTAAAGAGGCAATTTTTTATTTTTTAACTATCTTTAAAGTTTTGGAATAAAGTAGCCTCTGCTTGGGACTTCTTTGGTCCATTCAGTCATTTTCGTATAAACTGAATACATTTCATATGTTGGACTATTGAAACCCCTTGAAATAGGATGTGCTAATTGATTAACGGCAAACCCTATAAACAATTTTTTTAAACATTTAAAGGCAATAAATCAATTATAAATATTAAAGACACAAGAAACAGTTTTCGTCATGCTATCCTCTGCAACTGGAACTAAAACAATTATTATAACATTTTGCTACAGTAACATTTGAAAAAAAGTTTACATAAAACATTTTTAAAGAGATTTGATTGTATAAGAGTCATTTCTAAGTAACTGGGGATACTTTGGTCCAAACCAGGCCTGGCACAAAGACTAGTTTTCATGTTAGGTTTATGAAATCGGAAACATTTCCTGTCAGAATAAAAAGTTAAAGGAAAAAGCTATGATCACACATGGGTTACAGGTTACGAAAGTTAAGGTAATATTTTGACACTTACCTTATTTGTAGCTCTTATCCAGATTCTTTCACTAATGAAAGTTTGCAGAGTTAAAATCTACACACAAAAACAGTTGTTTACAAACACATCCGCTGTTGCCAATAACAGAAATTTAAATTACCCCAAACTATTCAAATATCCTATAGTAGGATATAAAATATTTTTCAAATGCGAAAACTCTAAATTATCTTGTATTGTTTGTGCAATACAAAGAACAAACACTTTTTAGGGTTTCGTTCATCTGACGAAACCCTATTCGTCTCACTCCTCTGTCTGTCTGTCCGTCTGTCACAGAGTCCGTTCTCAGAAACTATACATGTTGGAGACTTGAAATTTTGCATACTTATAGCTGAACACCTCACATCAAACGGCAAATCATAAAATTTTGAAAAAGTCGTAATTAACGGACGTTATTAATTAAAAAACTTCAATTACAAGATCGGAAAGGCATTCATAATTCAACAGAAGCATGGCTTTTTTATCAAATTACAAAAAGGACCTTTCCCAGGATTTAAAACAGGTGTCATTTTAATGGCAGATAAGGACTGGCGATTTCTTTAAGGCGCGATTACTTTTTTTCTACGCATCACAGAAATTCGAAATTAGTACGACAAGAAAAAAGTTAGCTTTCAGAAATTATAAAAATTATCTCGATCGTATCATAAAAACTCGAAAACTTGTTAAAAACCGAGAAAAAGAACTTTTATCTTCCTTCATTTGTGACGGCGACAGATGTCTGGATGACATTAAATCTTCGCTGGTAAACCAGATATAAAACAGGTGTGTCTTGGGGAACACAGAATTCTTATATAGAACCAATTTTTTTTTTTTAAATATCGAGTTTTGAGATACGATTTTTATGCCATCCGACGTACAATTTCATTCTATTTCAGAATATGTCTTTATTTTTTTAATTTCGACAATCGGAAGCGAAAATAATAATTTTTTTGGTAATTAATTGTAGAATTACATTTTTTGCACGGCAGGCCACTTGTCAGGGAAAGAAAAAGAGATATTTTTATACTAATGTTTGATAATCGCAGGGCAAAATTATATTAATTATTATTTAACTAATTGGTTTCATTTCTATTAAATGCTTATGTTAAAATGAAGTCATGTGATATTTTACAGTAGCAATAGCGTTTTGTACTGCTTTGCGTGGGGTTTTCTGACGGCGCGATGAGATCATTATTACAAATTAAAAAAATATATATATATAGTGTTCATGCCACTATTTTCGAACTGTAAATTCCAGCAAAAATATTAAATTATTGGTTAAGATCCCCCCCCCCCCCCCCGTGCCCGATACATGTGTCTACAGATAGATTGTGTAAAGGAATTTCGTTCAGATACACTTTTGTTAAGAATAGAGTGCGCTCCCTGGTGGTGGAATGTGGAGCTAACAGACTGCGATTTCATTTAAAGTAGGAAATCTAACAAGGCGATCTGTTTAAAACTTCAAGATAGTTTAAAACACATAAGAAAAAGTTTAAAAAAGAATGACGCGTGAAATTTCGGGCAGGAGGAGGAGCGTTAGATATTTTTAACCTTAGCGTTTCTTATTGTGGAAGGGGGGGGGGGCGCCAGATTTATTTTTAGCACCTTAGCATTTCTTACCATTTTAGGTGCCGTTTTTTGTGGGAGTACTGAGATAAAAGCTACTTATTAAATATAAAAATGTCAAAAGTTTAGTTTCCATTATTTCCGAATAGTAATTTCAGCAAATATCTTAATTTCTTGCTTAAGACCGCCACCCCGTCGAGTAATGTATCCACTGATTGGTTATTTAACGGAGTTTCGTTCAGATACAGTTTTGTTAAGAATAGAGTGCGCTTCCTGGTAGTGGAATATGGAACTAACAAACTGCGATTTCATTTAAAGTAGGAAATCAAACAAGGTGATCTGTTTGAAACTTTAAGACAGTTTATAATACATAAGATAAAGCTTTAAAAAGAATAGTGCGAGAAATTTTGGGCAGGAGGAGAAGGAGGAGGAGGGCTAGATTTTTTTTTTAACCTTACCGTTTCTTACCATTTCAGGCGCGGTTTTTTGACGGAGTCCTGGGATAAATACTACTTATTAAATATAAAAATGTCAAAAGTGTAGTTACCACTATTTCCAAATAGTAATTTCCACAAATATCTTAATTTCTTGCCTAACATCGCCACTCCCTCGAGTAACATATCTACTGATAGGTTGTTTAACGGAGTTTCGTTTAGATACACCTTTGTTAAGAATACACTGTGCTCCTTGGTGGTGGAATGTAGAACTAACATAACGCGATTATGTTAAAATTAGGAAATCTCACAATACGATCTGTTTAAACATTAAGATAGTTTATAACACATGATAAAAAATTATAGAAAAGAAAGGCGCATCACATTTCGGGGAGGGGGGGGGGGGGGGCGTGAACAAAATTAGGAAGTATAACAGGACGATCTGTTTGAAACCTTAATATAGTTCATAACATATAACAAATATTTTAAATATGAAGCCGTGTCAAAAATTGGGGCTGAGGTGGGGAACGCGACTTGCCTGTGACAGAGAAATAAAAAAGAGATTTTTATACAAGGGTTTGAAAATTGCGGTACAAAATTTATTAACTATTGATTTTACAAATTTGGTTCTTTCGTACCCGGATGTTATTTCATACGTTGATTTATAAAATCTAAATAAAAAAATCGTACCAGAACTTCCGATTTATGAAAAAATCGATTTTTAAACTTATAAAAGAGATGCTTTTATGCACAATTGACGGGAATTCGTTAAAATATGAAAACTAAGAACCGATCGCTTTTAAAGCATTGTTCATGTTCAGAACGGTGTCACATTTTTAAAAATACAGCATAAATTTTACTTATTCAATATAAAAATTTCATAAGTGTTGATACCTTTATTTTCGAATAATATTCTTAACAAATATCTTAAATTCTTGCTTAAGACAATATTTAAACTGTAGCGTTCTCTAGCATTTTGCATGCGGTTTTTTGACGACGTGATGAGATAAATATTACTTATTCAATATAAAAAATTTCATAAGCGTTGATACCACTATTTTGGAATAGTAATTTCAGCAAATATCGTAAATTGATGTTTAAGACTGCCACCTCCTCGACTAATGTATCTACGAATAAGTTGTAGAAAGGAGTTTTGTTCAGATACACGTTTGTTAAGAATAGAGTGTTGGTGGTGAAATGTGGAACTAACAGACCGCGATTTTATTTAAATTATGAAATCTAACAAGGCGATCTGTTTGAAACATTCAGATAGTTTATAACACATAATAAAAAGTTTTGAAAACAATGGCGCGGGAAATTTTGGAGGGGGGTAGATGAGGGGGGACGTTAAAAAAAGTTTTAAAACTTTAGCGTTTTTTACCGTTTTATGTGCGATTTTTTGACGGAGTCCTGAGATAAATGCTACTTGTACAATATAAAAAATCATAAGTGTTGATACACTATTTCAGAATAGTAATTTCAGCAAATATCTTAAATTGATGTTTAAGACCTCCAACCCTTCGATTCTATCTACGGATAAGTTGTAGGAAGGAGTTTCGTTCAGATACAGTTTTGTTAAGAAGAGAGTGCGCTACCTAGTGGTGGAATGCGTAATTAAAAAATGCGACTTTATTTAAATTAGGAAATCTAACACGGCGATCTGTTTGAAACTTTAAGATAGTTTATCCCTTTCGTGGTCACGCACGCGTATCCGCGGTCGCACTTTGGTACTTGTAAGTGGTCGTGAACGCATATAGGCGGTCAGACTTTTGTACTTGTAGATGGTCACAAGCGCGTATAGGCGGTCAAAATATTCTACTTCTAGATGGTTATGAACGCGTTTGCGCGTTTGTGCTTCCCCCCACTTCTCGAGACTGGGAGTTAAAGAAGGCGTTTATCAATCACCCCCTCTTTCCAAGCACACAATAGGCGTTAGGCAGACTATTTGTCAACTGGATTACCGTATTTTAAGTCGAATGCCTTAGGGGATTTCGTTTTCTGTTAATGCTTAAGAATGGCATTGTATTTCGAACCATATACTAGGCAATTTTATAGAATATCATCGTTTACTTATTTTACTTTATTATTTCTGTCCATAAGATTCTAATTCATTACTATAATAATTATTATTTTATATCATTTGCCATATAATATTTATTTATTTTGCATGTTCATTATTTATTATGTAATATTTATTTATTTTGCTCTTTTAATGAATATACACGTTCTTTTCTTTCCTTTTTACTTCCAAATGTATGTCATTTTTTTCATTTAACTATAATACTAAATAACTAAACTGTTTTTTTTTCTTTACTTACAGCACTTTTGTTGTGTAATAATAATAAAAATCTCAAATATCCAATTTAACATTACACTTCAAAAATAATATTTTTATTTATTATTGTTGCGCAAATTTTATTCAAATTCTAGCATAATTTAAAACTAGCACCGTGAAACCTGTCTATAATGACGCTGAATGGGCCAGAAAAAGCATCGATGTAGATAGGTTTTAAATTTCATTATAGGTAGATTGGTAAACGGAAAAAAGGTGACCGGAAAAAACGGGACCGGAAAAAAGGTGACAAGGAAAAAAGGTGACCGGAAAAAACGTGACAAGGAAGTGTTAAATATTGAATTTGGAAACAATGAACCTGGAAAAAAAATTAAAGCAAATCGGATGTTTCTGTCAAGAGTTATCGCGTTACGTACATACAGACGTAAGTGCATACATACATACATACAGAACCTGCGTGCACATTAATCCTTGGGCTTTGATAGCCTGCGAGCAAAAAGCAGGATAATGAAAAAATTCCTCTAAAGAAAATGCCTCCTCTCTTCGTCTTTATTTTATTCCCTTTACAGGCTGTGTATGCAATTTTTCCCTCCCCCTCCGCCTTATAAAACATCTTTACTCATATATAAACTATCAATAGCGAATTGAAAGAATCAATAAATTGTATTTCCTTAATACCCCCCCCCCCTCCGTGGATAGCACTAACTTGTCTTTTGTAGAAGTCATAATAAACTTCTCTTAATGAAATGTTAAAATTGTATTTTCTTGGACCAAATCTTAGAGTTGTCAAACTCACCCATTAACTCTGCCCCCCCCCCCTTACGCTGTAAGAAACTGACAGTGGAAAAACTTTACTTTAGTTTTTAGCATTTATTTATCGACAAGTTCAATATTTAACACTTCCTTGTCACGTTTTTTCCGGTCACCTTTTTTTCCTTGTCACGTTTTTTCCGGTCTCGTTTTTTCCTTATCCCGTTTTTTCCGCTCTTGTTTTTTCTGTCACGTTTTTTCCGGTCACCTTTTTTCCTAGATTCAATATTATTCCTAAGGAAGAATTTTTTAAAGATAGCGTGCTTGCATTTCAGTATTTTTAAACGATTTTCTTTGATTTGAGTAGCTGAGGTCGATCTGTACAAAGGACTTTTTTACTCCTTCTATTTTATTTGCAAGGTTTTTTAATGGGGATACTTTTACTTTCGAAACCGGTTCCGAAAGTAAATGTATCCTAAATAAATTAAAAAAAAAACTTTAAACAAAATCGAAAAAGAAAAAAACGGTCTTTCTATAGATCGATCTTAGGTAGCCAATGCAAAAGATTCGTTTAAAAAAATGGAAATAAAAACGAGGTATCTTAAAAAAATTCTTCCACCAAATAAACATTAGCGCGTGGGTGCTTTCGCGTGAGTGAAGTAGCCTATTAATTGTTGGAAGTAGATCAAAAACTCCACGCAATTAAACATCATAGACGGCTTTATTAAGTGCAAATGCTCGCAGTAATCTGCAATGCTTTTTTAATATTTTAGAGCAAAAGTAAAGTAATTTTATTTTTCAATTTGAAACTTTTCCTTTATCATATGAGACAAAGTTAATGATAATTCTACCGTGAAGGCTGTATTTCAAAATCTCTACAAACGTATCATATTTTTTTTTTTTTTCCTGTTCTTATCTCGATTTTCCTTTTGTTTATATGGCAGTTTACATACAAAGAGATTTGCCATGAAAGAATTATTTCAATCAATAAAATGATGTTTACACAGTACTTCTCAGGTTGGGAGATATAACCTATCATCTCACCAATATGATTAAGCAAAGTAAACAATAATAATCATTTTAAGATAGGTAATGCATTCATATGCATTAAAGACAGATAATCTTAACAAAAGTTACTCTTCCTTGTTTTTACTTGCATTAAAAAATAAATAAAGGTGTATTTTTACACATATTTATATGTGTGGTTTTCATTATATTCGACCTACTTATATTTTTGAATAACTGGATACTTGATTTCTTTTGAAAGTTGAGGGGGGGGGGTGGGGAGAATCCAAAAACCATTCTTATGTTTATATCACCGGCTGTGTCCGCTTGGAAAATTAAAAACATTGTGTATTATTTGTGCTTTCTTTATATAACGAGTCCCAATATAGCGACTCTTACATTAAACCTGCCATATTAAAAAGCCCTAAATCTTATTTATTCTCACAGTTGTGTTTCACAGAGAAGAACCAGAGGTGTAGCCAGAAAAATGCTTATGAGACTACACTTCCCTGAACGATATCTACAATTATCATTATTTTTTACCTAATCATTCTACTAAATACAACAGAGTTGACCAAATATTCCAGTGTAATTAATTTCAATGATACTTTAAAAGTTTCTATGAGTTTTCTTTGAAGTAAGGTTTGAAAGAGAGTAAATATCTCCCATTGTTATCTAATCCAAACTCTTGCAACCCATGAATGACATCGAAATACTACCTGTAAGTGACGCTTTGAGCTTTGAGAAAACTATGATTGACAGCCCCACCCCTTCCCTTGTAAAGATGATTTCTAAAGAAAACAGTTCACAGGAACAGTAAAATTCCAAATAGTGGTAGCTTGCTACATATTTTTTTCATTGTCGCTTATTTAATAAAAGGATTATGAAATGTTTATGTTTTAAACTAGTTCTTTTAAAATTAGTATTAATCAATAATTATTAAATCATGAATATTGCACAATGTAACATAAAAGATTGTTGATATAAAAATAAAGTAGGGCATCATTAAAAAAAAAATCTTTTCTGACATCACAGCAGAAATCTTAGAATAACTCCCCCCCCCCCTCCCCAACGGAAAATAAAAACTGATAGCCGAAGAGTTATCTTTATTGTAGCCTAAGAATTATTATTAAACTTATGGTTATTTTTAATAATAAAAACTTTGTTGCACATTTTCTGTATGTTATCAAATTCTGCCCCATTCCGCAAGCGTGTTTATAGAAGAATTTAGTAATTTAGTTATTCTACCTAAATACTTTTAAATAATCACTTTCAATGGTCTACTTTAAAAAAAAATCAAATTCGTGATATTTGATATGCGCATGTTACCTCCGATATCGTAAAATCAAGAAAATTTTTCTCCGATTAAGTCACACACTAATGACAATTTGTAATTCTAAATTATGAGTAATTTATTTATTTTACATTTTCCAACATAGTTGAAAAGGGTTTATGACTTCAGTTTGTCTGTCAGTGCTCTATCTTGCGCAAATATAATTCGATTTCCCTGAAATTTTGTGTGTTATTGACATTTACTATCGCACGATCACCATTGAAAATGAAATATGTAGCATGTACAGTTCCCTTACAGGGGCATTCAAAAGTATGCCGTTAAATTACGACCAATGGGAAAAAATCGTTTCAAGTGCAGCACTAAAACATGCTTTCTGTAGAATATGAAATGCAAAGAATTTATTATTCATTTCCAGAGTCGCACAAAAGAATTCCGTTACATAATGATCTACGCGGGAAAATCGTTTGCAGTATATTTTAATGTAGATACTCTATTTCAAATGAATTTAGGTAAAAAGGTCAACGGTGAAAAGGTCTTAGCAAAAAAAAATCAGTGGTAAAAATAATAATTATTATATATACTTAGATGAACCTAAAATTCAGATCTATTAGTTATTAAAGTTACATATATTTTCAGTTATAGAAAACTAATTCTAAGCTTCAACTAAAGCCCGTGGTAAGTCCGCATATCTATTATTGATATCAAAAAAGTATATTATACATAGCGTTACACTTAAAGGACACTAACAAATAGGTGCTGTGTATTGAAAAAATATATTCTGCTGGAGACGCCGGCTGTTCATTAGTAAGCCCCTAGAAAGGGCGGGGTGGTAAACAGAAAATACAATCTATAGATTCTCTCAATTTAGTACATGGATAGCTTATGTATAAGGCTATTAACTTTTATATATTTATGGGAACTTTGACCAAAGACAGCCTTTTGGTGAAGAGAAAGGGGGAGGACATGGAATTAAAAGAAACAAATTTTTACATACATTTAAAGGGGTCAAAACATAAACAAAAGTACTTTTTTCCAAAGTGAAGGTTTTTCATTATCTTGATTTTTATAATGTAAGAGGGGAGCAGAGTTAAGAGCGGGGTGTACGTGTGTGTGTGTGTGTGTGTATGGAGGGGGGGTAACAATAAGTGGGAGTCAAAATTTTGAAGTTTCAACAAAGAAAACAAAATTTAAGGAATGCACAGCAGAAATGAAAATATTTTCTCGAAAATAATTTAAATAATACTTAGGATCTAAATTTATTGAGTATGGCGTAGAGTCCTGCATCGGGTCGGGAAACCTTTCTTTTTTTGTCGGGGGTTGGATTAACTTCTACAATTTTGCTGCAAATCGGGTTGATATCCATTGTTTCGGGTTAGGTTTTGTCTCTTGCGGGTCCGGTTCGGCTTGACCCGATTTTTCAAAGAATTTCTAAAATATTTTTTCTGTTGAAAAATCTGCATACAATAACAGTTTTTAAAGAAATGGAAAAATTGAATACACAAGGAAAATTGTAAAATCTAAATAATTTAGAAACTAGTTTTATTAAGCTTGTCTTAATACAATTTAACAGACATATTACAAAAATGAGATCTGTAGGTCGAAGGGAAAATTTATGATAGTCATAGACCGTTTATTCAGAGCTATATTTCAATTTACATTTGTGAATATACGATCTTCAGCTGTGTATCGACCTATCTTTAACTACATTGTCAAAGGACTATTTCATCTTATTCCTCTATCTAAGATAAGCAAACGATATTACGTCGTTCAAGCCATTAAATAAAACTGTCATACAAAATTTCCCACAATTGGACTATTATCGTTCTTCCTCTTAATCATTTGATTTTCCTCTAATTTTTTACGCGCACGCAAAAAAAAAAAAAAAAAAAAAAAAAAAAAAAAAAAAAGAGCTGGAAAGTAAAAACTTTTTTTTTCTTCACCATTTGAAAAATTAAGAAAGATATAATGAAAGTAATGTTTTATTAAATTTTGAACTCGAGTGTGAAAACCAAATTTCAAAATAAGACAGTTTTCTTTATAGATATTAAAATTATTTTAATTTCAGCAATCCACCCTTTACTAAAAAATATTTTAAATATTCACAAAAGTGCCCTTTTTCAACCGTCCTTTTTTAGTGCACTGTTCTTCGGTTGTCTTGGAATTCCTCTGTTAATGATCAGTAAACACTACGCGCATTATTATTACTATTAATTTTTATGGGAAACAGACTGCAGTGCACATTAGCAATGTGTATCAATTATTGCGGTTGGAATAATATACTACTATAAAAAAAGTACTACAAGCAGATATCGATCTAGACCGTAATTCGAATTTATTCGAATTATTTTATACATCCATGTAAACCAACAATAAAGACCACATTCACTATTTCCAATAGTGAACAGGCCTCCATATCATATATCGATTTCATGGCAATGCAAGTAATATTTACAAAGGTCAGATGGAAAAGTAGTACTAGACTTTTTCCGCGATGGCACACCAAGCTCACAATTAGCCTAAAATATTCAACTGTAACTATATATTGTTTAAAAAGATACCAATGAACAGTACAAGTATAGAATTATTCAAAAATATCAATAGAATGGATGCAATTAAAGCAGTAGATATGATTAAGTGTAAGTATATGTCTTTAAAAACAGGGAAGAATCATTATCTAAAAGATTCTTACAATAATGCAAATGAAAACATTATCTTTTTTAATTTATTGTTATTATTATTATTATTACTTTACTTTGTACAATCATGTTTGTTAAATGACAAATTAAATCATGGCAATCTATTTTTTTATAAATATATCTCATATAGACTAATACTATATGATCAGAATTAATGCTAATACTATATGATAAGTATGATTAAAACAATCATAATGAAATGAATGTATTGAAACTGGAAAAAAAAGAAGTTAAACTAGATTTTGATGATTGAACTTTTCATTTCGTTACCATGAGAATTAAACTAAGAAAACATTTATTTTAATGCATTAAACTACACTAATACTGTATAATGCACATTTATTTTAACGTATTTAAATATCCATTTTTAATTATAGATTACTTAGAGATCACAAATATATTTTACAATTAATGTTGATTTCTTTCCTGCTCATGCTGACTGATAATTGTTACATCATATAAATCCAACTTATTGCAATTGCTTCAAGGTCTATGACACTAAATTTGGGGTGCTCTGGGCGAATGCCCCGTACAAAAACTGCATAATCTTCCAAATTGATTTTTTTTTTGTGACACATTCCTGAATTCAGTTTTGTTCATAAACACATGGAATTGGCAGGTACTCTTATTCAGAAACTATAAATTCGAACAATTTTTTTCAATTTTCGATAAACATAGGAAGGAAGTCTTTTAGAAAATGCTGTTAAAGTTGGCGTTTTGAAAAAAAAATTCTGCGCACGGAAGCCCGATAAAGGTTACAATGGGAAAACGCTTGTATTTCTCATGTAATTTATTTGTCGAAAAGTGAAAAAAAGAAAAAGTGAAAGAAAAAAAAAACATTTGCTCTCAAATCATTTACATAGTCATACCTGCATTTGTCAAGCTTTTACACTTATATATTAATTCGTTAATGTGTCAAAGTTTTTATTGTTAAACGAGCAATTTTTTTTCATCTAAATAATATTTACAAAAGTTAGCGGTAGGGCAGGCGGAAGAGCATTAATTAACCACCATATACAGGGCAGGGTCCGACTTAGGCTATGGGGGGAAAGTTAAGAATCATTCTGCCCCCCCCCCCCCTCTATCTATCTGTCTATAGATTTTTTTGTGAATAATGTGGAAGTAGCTAGTAATAAACTTCATACTATTGTATTATATGCATAAGTTTTATATCCGGTACTGCTTACATCTGTATACAGAGTGTCACAAAAAGATAAAACTTTAAGAAAAAAATACTTGTAGGAAAATAGTAGAAAAAAAATGATAGATTGTTTGATACGAGTATTTCTTTGCAAACATTTACTTTGCTTATCTACGTACGTTATAAGATGTCTAAAAGAAAACGTCCCAAATTGGTTATAAGTATTGGTTTTAACTTGCCACGTTAAGAGAAAAACGTTAATAAAGAATTGCTTTTGAAAACTATAGAATACTAAATTGTCATAATAAAATATTAATCATTAGTTTTCTAATGATATTTGCGTAGGTGGAGAGGTTACTGAAAGCGGAGGGGGGAAGGGGACCGCACTTCCTTCTTAAAAGTTCGAAAATGTATGAATTTTGGTCACTTTTATTTAATTTTAAACATTTGACACCATTTAAATAAAAATCCTGACTACTCTCATGGGAGTCCCCTAAAAAGGGGGACCCGGGGAAGCTTCCCCGCATGCACCTACATAACTCGGGCCCTGACAATATATATGTAATATACATATATATATATATGTATTTAATGGACCACCATAACCAATAATTTTATATATTAAACTTTATTTTCAAAGATCTTTGTAAAACATTTTTATTTATGCAATGTATTGCCTAAATTGTGTTTCCTTGCGCTAAATACTGAATTTTTTACTCATACTTTGTTACCCCCCGACCCCTTTAACTCTGCCCTCTCCTACATTGTAAAGATCAAGATGATAAAATTTCCGTTTGTTAGTCAACATGTTTATTTCAACCCCTTTAAAATATCTGTATGTAAAGTTTTTTTTATGTTCCCCCACTCTCTTCCTTCTCTCCCCAAAGACTATCCTTGGTCAAAGATTCCATAAATATATAAAACTCGCTGTTCTTATACATAAACTATCAAAGTAGCGCGTTGAAAGAACAGATACACCTGCTTTACTTGAAACGCAGAAAAAGAAAATATAAGTATTACTGACTATGGAAGTTGCTTAGAGAATAGTTTTAATTGTGTGATGCATTTTCTCGCTGAACTATATTTGTATGCCAATAGAAGTTTGTGGAACATAAAAAAATTTATACAGGGATACGCAAACCAACAAGATACATGGCCGTTTGGGTGCGTAATTGATTATTTTTTTTAATTATTATAGAAGGTAATTGATAAAACTGGATTTCTAAATGTGTTATATGTTTACCATACTGTTTACTCACATATCTTCCTGCCACATATCTTGCGCCTTATTTACCGGTAAAATTTCAGTACAGTTTTATAGATAGATAAATGTGTTGGAAAGTATTTCACAATCTATTCTTGAAATCTATTCTCACAATCTATTCTTCGTTCTTATTTTTATGAGCTTTTATTTTTTATGCTGGAGAAAGTTTTCAAAGTTTCCATACATACAAATACGCAGAGATAATAATTACTACTATTTGTTTATTAATATTATTTGTTTAAAAATTAAATGAAAAAAATAAAAATATCTTGAGAAGGAAAATTAAAACTGGTTTCATCCAAATCCTAAAACTTAAAAAAAGGATAAATCTTAAAAAGTGATAAAAAGTGTCATTTGATTTTTTTTAAACTCTTTCCAGTATAGTTGAAAAGCGTTTATAAATTCGGTTTGTCTGTCTTTCCTTCTGTCCGTGCTCTAATTCACATAAATTTAGTCCAATTGCCATAAAATTGATATATGTTATTTTTGTTTAATTTGGCATGTTCATTATTGAAAATGAAATGTGTAGCATGTAAGATTCGTTTACAGGGACACGCAAAAGAATGCCGTCACATTACGGTGAATTAGAAAAATCGTGTATGGTGTAGTTTAATGATATTACACTATTTTAAACATATTGGAATTTTTATATTTCACTAAGGAGTTGTACACTACAAGGCGATTACTGTAGAATATGATGTGCATAGAATTTATATTTCATTTTCAGGGACACACAAAAAAATTTGGCCTATGACCAATAATTGCTATAAGTTCGTTATCAGTTGCGGTATACTTTTTTAAATTTGACTGTTGTTATTATTATTTTTTTTATATTATGTGGTGTTTATAAATTCAGTAGGTCATATACTGGGAATCACTATCGCAAGTACAATTCCGTTTATTGACAGAAATTGCTGAATGGGAATTTTCCTGCGGAACTAAATTTTTGCATACATGCATACAAAGTTATAGAGCATATACAGGGCTGCACAAAAAATAGATATTTTTCCAACTAACTGACAGCAATTGCAGAAATTGGGTTTTCAAATGTGTTATGTGTTTTCTAATTTATTTATTTAGACACCACCTTTCTCCGTAATAAGCTGTAAAGTTTTGTTTCAATATTCTGAATGTATTGGAAAGTGTTTCATAATTTATGCTAGACACATGATTTTTAGCTCATGTTTCTTTTTACAAATATTCTTTTTCGATTTCTCCAAAGAATTTTTGAAAAAATACGGAGTCTTACTGTACTAAATATAAGAAAAAATACATGAATGCATTTCGAAATTATTAAAAATAGTGCTTAGTTTCCATCTGGTCTAAGAATGTTCAACTTGTGTCCCGCGGAGTTGCGAACTTATTGTTTTAAAGTTTAAATCCTTTTTATCTCTTTATGGCCGATGGACGCTGGAAGTTTTATGGGAGATAAAGTGAGGGGGGGGGGGGGGAGGTATTACTCTTCACAGATATTTGAAATGGATTGTATTTTTCTCATTTTCAATAGGAGAATATATTAGGTACCTAAAATAATTCCTGTTATTGGAAAATTTTAAATGTAATTATTTTTCCTAGGTGGTGAGAAGGAGAAAAATGACACCCGAAAAAAAAAGGGCACTTTCATTACAATGGAACTTACAAAAAGCACATTTATTTTGTATATTACTATGCAGACTCTCCATTGACCTATTTATACATAGTAATACCTGTACTAAGCGGAATCTTGCCTTAAAAAAATCCAAAGTTCTTTGGAAAATTTCTAATTCAAAATTATTATATTGCCCCTTATCATTTCGTTTTAAAGGGTTTCATTGTTAAAATTAAAACTTGCATTTAATCAGTAATACAGTCGTTCCCGTTTAAACGATTATTTTTGGTTCCAGAAATAATATTCGATTAAGCGGGGTTTTTGATTAAACGGGGAATCATAACTGTAATATGCGTAATAAAAAGGGAAAATACCCATCTACGGTATGTTTAATTAACAAAATAATAAATCGTTAATAGAATAACATAAACTAAAATAAATACGAATGCTAATATAAAGTAAATACTTATTAATTTAACGTCAGTATATTCATTTATATGGTTTACATCACACTTAATGCAGCTCGTTTGAGTTTGGTCAAAACTTTGCTACTTCTAATTTATGTTACTTATACTGCCTTTAAAAAATCGTTTAAAGTTGTTTGTTTAAGTGAAATTTTAACGGAGTAAATATAGAGTTATTTTTCGAATGAGTGCAATATATCACAACGACCATCTCGAGTCTCGAAGTGACGACGCATTGCCATTAAAGCCTGATTAACAGCAAGAAGCGATGGTGGTGAGATCAAGGTGGGGAAATCATTTGACCTGTCCATTATATACCTGCCGACCAAAATCATTGCAGGAAGAACTGAAAATTTGTTTTCAGCGTAAAGGAACCGGAAATGACAAAAGGTGGAAGGAAATTCTAGCTGAAACGGGCTTTCTGCGCCTGTTTTCAAACATCGGTCACACAGTTCTTATTCGATTAAGCGGGGAGGTTCGTAAAAGTTATTTGGTTTAAGCGGGGGAAAATAACATAGAACCAATAGGAATAAATTCGGTTCCGGAGAATTCTATTCGAATAAGCGGGGTATTCGATTATCCGTGACCCGATTAAGTGGGGAGGACTATTATACATATGCACAAGTATTACACCTATAATTCGTTAATGATGCAATACTATGATCACTAATTAATTACAGTAAAACCTGTAAAAATGAAATCCATGTATAACATAATCCTGCCTTAAACGGAGAATTTTATATTCCCAAATACAAAATATTACACAATTACACCTAGTAAAACCTGTCTAAAACAGAATTTGTTTTCGTACCTAGTGATCTCGTATTAACCGGTTTTATTGTAATATACAGTGGTACTGTGCAGTGTTACTGATTAATTAATTCTGTAAAACTTAAATAATATATCTTTACTATCTCTAAACATGATTTAAGTATAAGAAATAGTGTACTTTATAAAAAAGAAACGCCTTAACATGTTTGGTTTTACTGTACTAAAACAATTGCCTGCCGAGACGAAAGGAAAGGTTGAAATAATTACTGCCACTTTGATTACATCAATAAATGTTTTTCTTTTAATGTTCTACATTTATCAGTAAAATAATAGGAATTAATAAAAATTCAAATTTGTTATCTGGAAGCTAAATTATAAGATCCAAAAATCCGCCACTTAAATAATATATCTTTACTATCTCTAAACATGATTTAAGTATAAGAAATAGTGTACTTTATAAAAAAGAAACGCCTTAACATGTTTGGTTTTACTGTACTAAAACAATTGCCTGCCGAGACGAAAGGAAAGGTTGAAATAATTACTGCCACTTTGATTACATCAATAAATGTTTTTCTTTTAATGTTCTACATTTATCAGTAAAATAATAGGAATTAATAAAAATTCAAATTTGTTATCTGGAAGCTAAATTATAAGATCCAAAAATCCGCCTGTTTTTTTTTTTTTTTTTTTTTTTTTTTTTTTTTTTTTTTTTATGTATGGCTGGAAAAAAGGTTGTCAGTTTGTATTTTTTTCTTCTTTTTTTAAACAGGAATTTGCACATTTTGAAAATCTTATTAAAATTTGTTTTAATTCTTTTATTGCTCACAAAAAAAAAAAATAAGTTAGAAGAATTATCATTTAGAAGAAGTTTTTTCCATTTATTTTGAATGCGCATTTGAAATACTTTATAATAAATCACTTTTTTTTGTGGTGGTGGTGGGGGGGGGGGGGGGGGGGGGTTGGTGTTAGAATATTTTAATGTATTTTCAACTGGTATATTCATCAGGATAATGTACAATATATCAGCTATCTCAGATTTATATCATAGAAAATCAAAGAAAGCAGATGTTACACTAATTTGCATAATGAGAAATTATTATTATTATTATTATTATTATTTATAAAAGAAAAAAAATAATATTAGCATTAATTGAAATTGAAATACGATGAATAACCCTATCTAAAAGTGTAAGTAAAGTGTACTAAACGTTTAATTGAGATTCGTTGTATAGTGAGATCTATCGCTATGCGTGCGTTTTATAAAATGTAAATTTATTTAAAAAATCGATTACTTCCAGTTTAATTTTGTAATTAAATCATTACAAATTAATAAAATTTACAAGTTTATGTAACAGAAACTGTTTAGAAAAAAAGAATGCATTTAGAGGAAATGAAACATGCTTGTTATTACGAAGATATAAATTCTTTTCAAATTTAGATAAAATTTAATAGCATATAAAGCAAATTATACTACATTAACAGTTTGCAAACATTATTCTAAGCAACACGGAACACACACCTGTATTCCTGAAAACTGCTATTTCGTTACATACTTTCAGATGTTGTATGGGATTAACTAGACAATCGTTTTCGAAAGCTATTAGTCAACTAATTTTAAACGCCCATTCACGCCTCATAAAAGACAGTGGACAGACGTTTCAATCATTCAGTGTCAGAAAGAAGGGGAAAGAACTAAATCCCTTAGCACTTTTCAACTACAAAATCACATAACCCCTTCTACCTTTTCGAACAAGTTTTTTTTCCTATTCAAGGCCTTTTTAAGGTACATTTTTATAATCTAGTGAAACGCTCAATGGGTTAAAACACATAATAAAAAGATTTTAAAAGAATGACGCGAGAAATTTCGTGGGGGGGGGGCGCAATTTTTTTAAACCTTAGCGTTTTTTACCGCTTTATGTGCGGTTTTTAAGGATTTAATAATTATAAATTATTTATCAATTTGGCTTTATTAATTAAAGAATAAAGTGTTTTGAAAGGAATATTAAACGAAACCCTGTGTGCGATCTGTGATCACACTTAACCACTTGTTTTATGTGATGGACCAAAGTAGCTCTCGGTCGATGGTATTTCTTTGTTATGGCAGATCTTAAGCATGAATCGCCAAATTATAAGAAATATATGGCAATGTGATCATTTATATGATTTTATGACATTTCATGACGTAATGTGTACAAGTTTTAATCATTGATATATCTTGTGTATAAAGGAATGTAGAATGTATATATGATATGTAAGATGTAAATGTTACTCATATATTGATCTATATGATGCATATTGGACTATCTATATTTATGCACAGGATGCATATATTAAGCTTGCTGGTGATTTTGGCAAAATCTTAACTACAAACATGACATATTTGTAATTGCAGAAGATCTACAACAAAGAAGTACCCTTTTTTCACCTATACAGCACGAAATTAAATTTCTGCATAAGCTTTTCATTTTTACCTTTTTTTTTTTTTTTATCAAGTTTAACTTTCTTCTTTAATTTTATTTTTAGCAGTTGTAAGGAAATTTTATTCTTTTTAAATAAAGTTGTGCTTTAAAACAATCGTAAAACTTGTAATGTCAGTCTTTTGATCTTGTTATATTATTTATTTTACTTACTGTAACCTTTCCTAAGTTCTTGTATTCTCTTAGCTGTTCAGATAGCTGTTACTTTATGAGCTAGCTTTTAAGCCATTGCAGTCAACACTTTCTCATAGAAAAATACCTAGAATTAATTATGGTCCATTCTCAGATAATGGCAATTTTGGTGATTAAAATTGTTAATTTTATTGTTAAAATTCCAGATGAGAAAGGCTAATGTTATTGAAAATAAAAAGAAACATAGTGACGCCAAATAAATACATTTATATTCTAATTCTCAGTAGTACGATTTTATATCATTTATTACATAATTTCTTACTGAATAGCTGTTAATGTTTCTAAGTATTAAATGTTTGTGCTGTACAGTAAAGAAAAAAGGCAACATAGTGAAGTTTGTGGGAACATAGAAGATCCAACTGTAAAAATTAAATCCGCATGACCCTTGGTTTCAAGATGGGCGGAGTTGAGGGAGTCTATTGTATTTTATAAATTCGGTAACTTTGAGTCACTAAATATTGTTATTAAATTACTTATGTATGAAGTATTCTTTACGATACCTTAAGAGTAAAGAAATCTTAATTAATAAAAATAAATACTATTAACATTCTACACATATAAGAATACTGTATATACTCGCATATAAGTTAGTTTGCATATAAGCCGACCCCCTTATTTTGAATGACAAAATATTGGTAAAAATCTTGATCTATGTATAAGTCGACCCTAAAAAATTCCAATACGTTTTCAGAGAAAAATCACATTTTTTAGTGAAACACCAAACAAGCAAAAATAATTACATATAAAATTAAGAAACTACAAAAGATTTCTTCAAATTCTGAATCACTATTTGAATATTCAAAAACTTTGATGAAATCCCGTTCCGTTGCTTCCTCGCCATAAAAATCTGACTCGGGGTCGGATGAATTTTTGTCATCACTTTCGTAAATAAAATCGTCTTCAGTGTCATGCATGACATGGCCATAACAGCACATTTTAAATGATTTTACTGTCATCTCCCTTGGAATTGACATCTACGCCTTTTTATCCCAAGAGGCGATAACATAGAGTCCCACTTTTTTCAAATTACCTTCTATTTGTTTTCTGCACATCTGGCGAACAATTTCACTCAATCAAAATTTTTCGCAATACGTACATCTTTAAAGGATTTATTGGTGCAAACATCATTTCAACTTCGTCAGTTAGAAAGCTGTGTGGCTTAGAACTTATCTCCCAAAATCTGAACTGCGTATAAGCCGACTGCCCCTTTTTAAAAGAAAATTTTCGGTCAAAATGTTTCGGCTTATATACGAGTATATACAGTAGAATACATATTACTGTATTCTATTAATAAATTAATAGAATATTTATTAGCAGTGTTTTTGAAAAAAAAAATGGTTATATTTTCCCTTTCATCTGATGTTCTAGTGTAACTATGTAACTGTTATACTTTCTACAAAATATTCATTGTATGTGACAAGCTCAAGTCATCTGTAGAGGGGTCATTTTCAAAATCTATCCATGTTTTGAATAGCAAAACCAAATTTTTAGAAATGCTCAGAAAGTTATGATTTTTTTGTAAATAATTACCTTACCCCATAAACATTAATATACAAGCATCAGCAGAGACCAAATTACTAATTTAACATTTTTAAACTAATTTTTAAATTTTAGTGAACTTGGTAATGACATAAGTGAGCACGATAATGACACTTTGTAATAGAAATGTCAATATATCCATGTATATTATTCTATATTATTACGCGTAATAAGTACAAAAACAATTTAGTAATTTATTACTATTCCTTAAACAATTTATCAATATCGGCATTGTTTTCCACAACAAAAAAAATCGTGATGAAATAGGTACAACTGTTTGATAGCATTACACGTTGGGACATTACCATGCTCCAATTGTACAGAAAGTATTACGAATATAGTTCTGAAACATTTTATGTAGAGCTAAGACATATCTCTTGATTTCATTTTATAGAAGATAAAATATTTTTTTGTTTCAATACTGATTTATTGGACTTTCACTTAGGAAAATAAATGCTTTCAACAGTCGTATTTTTCTACGACTTTTGATGAAAATTTGCATAATATGATTAATTTTGCATAATGTTTTGCATAGACTGCAAAATCGTCGTCTTAAATTTCTTCAGATGGTGAAAATTGATTAAATTTTTGTGTTTCAGTGCAAAAATAATACTTATTAACAGTATGAAATGTGATAACGATTCTACCAAAGAGAACAGCTTGTGCTTCTGCTCGGAATTTATATGTTATTTTCAATTACACCTATATGTGTCAGTACGTCTTCATTTTTTAAATTTGTCTTTATTTCTTTATATGTTCTATAACCCTCTAAGTGTTTGGGGCGTAATATTCCGTTTACTAAGCTCCAGGTTTCACAGCAATACAAGCAATATTTAAGATAATATAATTCTATAGATTTAATGAATTTTAAATACATTGAAGAATGATTAAAACTCTCAAGGATTACATTCATATTTATAATTGAGTTTATTTTTATAATGTTGAAATAATCATATTTTCTTAGCATTTAAAACAAAATGCAAAGAAAACAACATTACAATTTTAACCTTTTGCAAGACGCTCGGAGGGATAAAAATAATCAATTTTTCTTAAATGTATAATACATTAAAATAATTACTTTTTAAAAATCTGAATAAGTAAAGATTCTTCTTCGTGTTAAAAGATTCTTCCTTCACAGTTCTTTTAAATGTATCTTTTAAATTTATTCCTTGTAAGATGTATCTCTTTTTTGTAAATTATATGAAATTATAGAATTGTATACTTGAGTTTGCTTTATCTTTTATTTATAATAAATTATGTATTTTAAAATTGTTGCTATTTATTTTATTTATAATTTAATCTTTATACTGTTAGGAAAAGCATCTGACACACCTTCGGTTCCGTTAACCTCAGATAATTGGGAGTCTACTGTCATTTTTAATACTATGGTTTTATTTCAATTCATTTTCTATATTGGTTTTGATTTTTCTTGATAAGTTTATTTTCTTGTTAATTGCTTTTTGTTGGATCTTTAAAAAAAAATTGATTAAATTTTATTTTATTGCAGATGCATTAAGTCTTTAATATAGATACACATCATATCACTCAAAAAAAACAGTTTAAGTGTAATATATTCAAAAATATTACTTTGAGAGCTGTTTGGAAAAGCAGCTTCTGACTCGCAGCAAAACAAATGTTTCTTTGTGAGGTATGCAAGAATTTCTTCCCTATGAGTAATGTTTGCACTGATTTGTTAATGCATATGGGTGAAGAACCTTTTTTGTCCGAGATATGCAACAGAAAATGCTCTCAAAGGAATACGTTAAGACAGCATCTTTTAATTCATACTGTTCAGAAATCTTTTGTATGTGATGTATGTAACAAGAAATTCTAATGTAAGAGCCCTTTAAGCTAGCATCTGTTAATCCATACAGGTGAGAAATCATTTGTATGTAATATATGCAACAACAAATTCTCTCAAACGAGACATTTAAGCCAGCATCAGATAATTCGTACTGGTGAGAAACTTTTTGTATGTGATATATGCAAAAAAAAACATTTCTCTCAAATGGGTGATTTAACTAAGCATCTGTTAATTCATACCGGTGAGAAATCTTTTGTATGTGAGATATGCAACAAGAAATTCTTTCGTAAGCATCACCTAAGTACACACTTATTAATTCATACTGGTGAAAAACCCTTTGCATGTGAAATATGTAACAAGAAATTCTCTCAAAAGGGTCATTTAAGTAAGCATCTGTTAATTCATACTGGTGAGAAGCCCTTTGTATGTGAGATATGCAACAAGAAATTCTCTCAGAAGCATAATTTAAGTACGCACCTATTATTTCATACTGGTGAGAAACCTTTTGCATGTGAGATATGCAACAGGAAATTCTTTCAAAAGTGTGATTTAAATAAGCATCTTTTGATTCATACTGGTGAGAAACCCTTTGCATGTGAAATATGTAACAAGAAATTCTCTCAAAAGGGCGATTTAAGTAAGCATCTGTTAATTCATACTGGTGAGAAGCCCTTTGTATGTGAGATATGCAACAAGAAATTCTCTTATAAGCATCTCTTAAGTACCCACCTATTAATTCATACTGGTAAGAAACCTTTTGTATGTGAGATATGCAACAAGAAATTCTCACGTAAGAGCCATTTAATCCGGCATCATTTAATTCATACTGGTGAGAAACCTTTTGTGTGTCAAATATGCAACAAGAAATTCACCCGCAATCATAACTTAAGTAGACACCTGTTAATTCATACTGGTGAGAAACCTTTTGCATGTGAGATATGCAACAAGAAATTTTCTCAAAAGGTTGATTTAAGTAAGCATCTGTTAATTCATACTGGTGAGAAACCTTTTGTATGTGAGATATGCAAGAAGAAATTCTCTCATAAGCATCACTTAAGAACGCACCTATTAATTCATACTGGTGAGAAACCTTTTGTGTGTGAGATATGCAACAGAAAATTCTCTGAAAGGAGTAACTTAAGCAAGCATCTGTTAATTCATACTGGTAAGAAACCTTTTGTGTGTGAGATATGCAACAAGAAATTCTCACGTAAGAGCAATTTAAGCCAGCATTTGTTAATTCATACTGGTAAGTAATCTTTTCTGTGTGAGATATGCAACAAGAAATTCTCTAGAAACGTTGACTTGAACTGGCATTTATTAATTCATACTGGTGAGAAATCTTTTCTGTGTGAAAAATGCAACAAAAAAATGCTCCCAAAAATTGTAATTTAAGTATTAATTTGTTATTTTCTATTAACTAATTTTTTTAATAGAAGCCTTGGCATATTTTAGTATTATGAAAGTGGCATTTCATGTCAAACATTAGGCACTAAAATGAAACGCTCACCAATGAAAATATTTTAAATTCACAGTATTAAATCTGCATATGAGTGTCAATATCAGCTATGGAAAATTCATTTTTATTTTGATCTTGCTGTAAATTCTTTCAAAAATGTTACAGTTCTCTATTTTATCTTTTACATAATATAAAATTAAAGGTTTATAACATTCTCTGATGATTGAGAATGTTTCAGTTGAAAGACGTGCGTTAAAAAAGTTTTCACACAACGAATTCTTTTACTGTAAAACTGCATCCCTACTAACTGAAAAATGTTTTTCTGTAAAGGGTTGCCCCCACCCCCCGAATCCTCTGTAATATCGAAATAAAATATAATTAATTGTCGAAAAAACTGTTGTTGTATTTAATACACTGATTGCCATTTCATAAAGGAATAAGAATTTAATAAGGTTTTATATTTTCCATAAATGTTGGTAAAATATGTTTGAAAATTTGCTTCTTCATTCAATTCAATCTCTTTTTAAAACTTTCTGACATGAAAAGTAATTAGTATTTTGATTAAATTTTCTCCCATATGTCTCTGGTATAACTCTCGTGAATTACTTGGGCTTCCATGTAATTGGTATTTGTCACTGGCGTTTACTAATGCACATTCATTATTGAAAATCAATTGTGTAGTATTTATAGTTTGTTCAGAGGAACATTCAAAATAATTATATTCTATTTTTATATTCTAATACATTATTTACTGTGTGACAAAGTTGCTTGTGGTATATTTTACACTATTTCATGAATTTATTGAATTAAATTAGTGTGGATTTCTGAAGTGCACTAAAATATGCTTTCTGTATAATAGGTAATGTAAACTATTTATTCTTCATTTACATACACACCTCTCCGTCCAAGACGCAATTATTAATCCATGTTTATGAAAATGTGAGATGTGCAGAAAAGATATCAAAGACCTTCACTGTTGTTTTATATATTTTTAAGGTGAGACAAGAATTGCCCTGTTATTTAGTCTTAATTTAAAATTATGTTTAAATAACCTAATTATCAATTACTCAGTCAAATGTTCTTTTTGCATGGAATCCTGTTTACGTTGCAGTCGTGTTTAAATCAAACATTATTTAAAATGGTTTTCATTTTTATTTGGTATTTTTACGTTTCAAAATAATAATAATAATTTTGTAACATTTCTGTATTCTATTTCCACTAGACTTCTGTTCTACCATACGTCAGAGCCCTTCTGATTTTCTCGCAAGATTCAGATACTGAGTGGCCAGATGACCGATCATCGTTTCCACATGTTCTGATGATTGTTTTCAGCTGTTTTATTTCTCATGCTACATAAGTTTGATTTGAATGAAATTTTGTCGTTTTTAGGTGATGAAACTGATATTTGTAGGGCTGCCACCCTCTACTTAAATGCTACTATTTTGAGCTTCATATAACGAGGCTGTTCTTTTAAGTAGATTTCGAGCTTTCTTTTAGTTTCATCAATATAAGATAAATGACAACATTTCCAAAGAACATTATAAATTCCTCATTTACAAACGTGAGGAACCAGAAACTAAGTTGAGAGGAATTTGAATTTATTGGTGTGTTCCCAGACAACACAAGCACATCCTAAAAACATCCGAAAGATGTCATATTTAAGACAAGCTGATATCCTGCGGACCGATGAAATGGTCCTGTCGACCATTTCAGGGCATCACCTGGGTTTCGAAATGTCACAGCTGTCAACATCCTACTAATGCCATTTCATCACACCTTTTGGACGGTTGTAGGACACTTGCATTATACCCTCTGGATGGTCCTAATGGCATCCTAAAACCATCCAAATAATGTCATATTCAGGATAAGCTGATATCCCGAGAATGGATGCATTCGTCTTGCAGACAGTAATAGGACATCCCCTGATTATCGAAATGTTACACCTGTCAACATCCTGTGGATGACTTTTTTATGATGGCCCAAAAACCTCTGGATGGCTTAATGAATATTACTGCCATTTTTGCATTTTGCACACAATTTGCATTTTTGAAATTTATGGCAATACATTTATGTCTTTCACTGTTAATTATTATAATTAATTATAACATAATTATTTAATAAATTATGTAGCCTGTGGAAAGATTATTCAATAAACCTTTCTTTAAAAAAATAATCTTCATGATATCTTAGACTATACAATTTATTAAGTAAAAAATGTTTTCAGTGACAATATATAAATTTCAAAAATGCAACTTGAAAACAATAATATATCATAAATATTTTTGATAAGATTCAGGAATATTTAAGAAATTTGATAAAATTTCTTACTTAGATATAATAATCGTTTTACATACTTTATTTTTAATTTGAACAAATATTATCCAAAATGGTGCAATTTAAAATTTTCCATCATAGCTTCATCACTATTCAAGATGTTGTCTTGCAGATATTTTTTAATATCTGCTATCCAGCTGGATATTTTTATAATTTACCATTTTTGTCATAAGAACCATTTTTTCAACGATTATTTTAATAATTTTGCAATTATTTGTTTTACTTACTAAAAAAAGCATGAGACTACCTGATCCACTATCTACCTTAGGAACACCCAGTACCTGTAACAAATGTTATGCACTTGATTGTCCTGTGATGAAGTGCCACACGAAATTAAAAAGTATAGTTTTGCTCCTCCGATGATGGTTTTACATTCTTTTATAGAAACAAGCTACTGCATAAGCCATCTTAATATTTTGGTAGTCAAATAAATAAAGTACAAAAAATATGTCGTTTTATATTTAGTGACCAAATCTCATTTTACTGCTGTGATAATTTGGCTGTAAAATACCACTTTAAATTTAATGTTTTACTTACCTTTAAATATATTAGCTTACTTTAACAAAATCTTATAGTACCATGGATGCATTTAACTTTATACAATTAGTAAATTTATACAATTAGTATTACAATTAGAAAATTTATAGCTTAGTAAATGCCTTTTATAAACATGAAGAATTAACACAAATTGCAGAAAACTTAAGATACTCTTTTCATCCTTTATTCTTATTTTAATGAATAGAAACTTCTAATAAAAAGTCAAAGTTTACTCCTAATTTAATTGAAGATCAGTAAAGGAAAAAAAATAATAATAAAGGGCAAAAATAGATATTTATAAAATATATTCAGCAATATTAAGAATGATATTAAGAAAAAATGGTAATCGCTGTTGAGTTATTTTGTTTATTAATTATTAAAATATTTACTATATTAAAAAGCTTAAAGTTACAAATTACACAATAAAACAGTCACATTAAAAACAAACAATTATTTATTTACAATTTTCACAACAAAATGCAAAAAATATTTATTGCAACCTTCCACATTACAAAATATAGTTTCAAAAATTTTTTATTACAACAATCCAACTTTCCAGTTTCTCCTGCCTTGCCCTTGTCACAAAATTTGTTACGCTGCACACATCTATAAGGAAGAAAAGACAAAATATACATTTCTACTAAATTTTATAGGTGCATCACATTCATTCAAAAGGAATAAATGAATATATATACACAAGATTATACAATAATTTGTTATTGTTTGTTTCTTCAAAAGATCTTTTTGTAAAATTTACAGTTTTAGGAATTTTATTATTTTAAGCCGTAGGAAATACTTGAAAAACTATTAAAAAGTACAAAACAGCAAAATTGCACATCTTATTTTATGTCAAACATGAACAGCATGAAAGCACCTGTCTCATTTTGTATCAAAAGAGAGTTAATATTTACAACTGATGAGAATGTCATAAAATGGTGGTAATTACAAGCAACAGGACCATGCAAAGAGAAATCTGTACCTGGGGTAAAGTTTAAGTTTGCAACCCCCACCCCCCCACACACACCTTCCCGATTAAGGAAGGTAAAAATCAAAGTTCCCTAAACCAGAGCCGAGCGGCTCCATGCGGTCCTCCTTCCTAGGAGCTCGCATAGCGACCCGTCCCAAAAGGCATCAACTGACGCCCAACCACCATGACATCAACCTGCCATTCGAAATAGCTAAGCGAGAGAGACAGAAGGCCAAACCACAACAAAGTCTCTGCTGCAGCCTGATAATTTATCACTCATGGAATATTTTGACGAAACCGAGATTCAAGGAAACATCTGCACAAGGGTGGCTATGTCACAAAATAAATAAGACGTTGCCAAGTAGGCTAAAGCCACCGGGCCTCTCACTGGCGAACAACGGGTACTGTCAAACCAACAAGTACTCCACGTTCAGTAACTTCTCACCATGAATCGCTAACGTTACACCTCGAGGGTACCCCTCAGGTACTATAAGTGTCAAGCACAAAAGGTACCTCACTCAGAGGTCTGCACATCAAACAAAGCAGAAACATCGCTCCATCAAGCCGAAAGCTACATGCATCCTAGACTGTCACTAGGCATTACGCCTGGAAGGGAATGTAACAAAACTCCTCCCAGGTAGGTACTGAACGAAAGTTCAAAATAACCTATCCCGTCTAGAGGCCTACAAGAGTGGAACGGGCGGCTCAATCGTTCCTCTAGATCACAAGCCGAGATCAAAGCCACGAAAGATCGCAGCTATCAACCCCAGCCAGACACAAGGAGAAGCCACATAAGGCATAAATGTCACACACTGCAAGAAAAGAGAAGGTAACTGTTAATCCAACCAGCAGCGCAGTAACTCCCCCCTATGCATAGTTCAGAAAGTTAAACAAAAGAGACTAAGACAAAAAAGACCTAAAACAATTTCTAAAATGGAAGAAGCCCTTAGTCAAAAATTTGCTTTGGCATGTTGGGTAAGGGATGGTATAATAACTTTGAAACTAAAAATGTATGTACTTTCATTGGGAAAAAAATCTGGAAGAATTTTAGTGGTTAAAATCAGCCATTTGCGGTGCAGCGCCTGCATCCCTAGTTTAATAATAAACATTTGGCAGCCGTTCAATTTATGCGTCCAGGGCGACTACCTCCTTCAACCCCCCTTTTTGCACCAACCTGACAAGCAAAATGCACTACAGTAGACTCTCCAAATCCACATAGGTCTATCGTAACATCAAGGTTTTACAGATTTTAGGTCACTGTTTTGTTTACATTTTTTAAACAGTAATTTGAATGTAATAATGCACTTGGAATTACAATAATGTGTTTTAATAAATTATTAAGTAAATGATGTCAGAAAAATTGAGTAAATGTAAAAAATTATTAAAATATTAAAAGTAAAGATCAACTAAATAAGAATGTATATCCAAGCATGCATAATAAAGATTAGAAATTTTTTTTAAATTTTTATTCAATGAAGCTTGCCTCAAATCTATACCAATAATTTACATAAAAATTGTAAAATAAAGTTTTATTTCCTGTTTAGCCAGGCTTAATTACCATTAAAGCTTCATCAATACATTAAACTGCAAAAGACAATAAAAGGAGAAAAAGAATGCCCTTTCATAAATATATCCTGTTTGTTAACCAAATTAACCTTGCATACAATATTTCAAATGAAAAACAAATTTCAAAGTGATTGCTTAAAAGGCGCAAAGGCCAACATAGTGAAAAAGATTCCAATGTATGCAAGGCGAATGTTTCTCTCTGGAATAATTTCCATGTATTAAAATAGTTTCTATCGATGCTGGATTTAATTATGTTTCGTGCTCGCCCCAGGTCGGTGGCTCACGATAAATATTCCATCTTGTGCTACGTTTGTAGCCTTGCCAACATATAATAGTGAGAAATTTTCCGAGCTAGGTATCGTTCCAAGTGGTTCAGTCGGTAGAACGTCAGTGCGCTATACTGATGGCCCGGGTTCGAGTCCCGGCTTGGAATCTTTTTCACTATGTTGGCCTTTGCGCCTTTTAAGCAATCACTTTGAAATTTGTTTTTCATTTGAAATATTGTATGCAAGGCGAATGTTTCTCTCTGGAATAATTTCCATGTATTAAAAAAAAACACCTTTAAGTAATTTGAATATTGCTTGTGTTTACAAATTTCAAACTTGTAAATTGTGTAAAGCGAATTTAAGGATTTCAAGAAATTGATATGTTATATCATTTTTAACTTAATAACAACATGATCAAGTTGTGTATTGGCCACCAGTCACCGCGCATCCTATCACTGGAACTTTCAGCGTTCTCCACTTGACCTTCGTGTGGCACATTCAGTGTTCTCCACTTCATTTCGTATAGCACATTCAGCGTTCTCCACCTCATTTCGTATGGCACATTCAGCCAGGCGCGGATCCACGGGGGGGCGATCGCCCTCCCCCCCAAAAAATATAAATCCACCGATTATCGCTAATTTCGACAAATGGTTTCCGAAAAAAACCAATTTCGTGAATCGTTCGCAGGTCAAAGGATCGCAAAAGAAGCGAATTTCGTCAAAAGATCACGCAAAAAACGCCAAATTTCGTCAAAGGATCGGGAAAAAACGCGAATTTCGTCAAAGGATCGCGAAAAAAACCCGAATTTTGTCAAAAAAGTGCGTAAGAAATGGGAATTTCGTCAAAAAAGCGCGCATTTCGTCAAAGGACCACGAAAAAAACGCAAATTTCGTCAAAGGATCGCAGAAAAAAAACGCGAATTTCGCCAAAGAATTGCGGAAAAAACGTTAATTTCGAGAAAGAATCGCGCAAAAAACGCTAATTTCATGAACAGATCTCTAGAAAAATGCGAATTTCTTCAAAGAATCGCGAAGAAAATACGCGAATTTCGCCAAAGAATGGCTGAAAAAACGCGAATTTCGTCAAAGGACCGCGGAAAAACGCACAATTACCACAGTGAAGAGATTCCCCTAGGCGCGAATCCACGGGGGGGGGGGGGGGGATTCGATCGGAGCAAAGAAGGGAAGAACAAATTTACCAAGTTGGTTTTTAAGAAATCAACACACCATACGCATTTTAACTGACTGGGATTAGGCCATAATCCTTTTTTATTCATTTGTCAAATACCCTTGAAATTTACCAATGTGAGTGACAATAACAGTACATTTTTTACACATTAGTGGCTTTCTTCAGAAAACATTAAGATGCTTGAATTTTTCAAAGGACCTTTCTTTTTCTTGTTTCTTTCTTTCTTCGGAACTTGTATGAATTCCATTCTTTTCTCAAACAATAAAGCACTCCTCAAAAATATCGTTATACAGAAATTAGAATTGCAGCTTTTTTGAAAGAACGAAAAAGTTTCAACGCATTAAAGGGATCCGCATTACGTTGTCAATTTCTGTTGTAGAGATTCAACAAAAGGTACACGAAGTGGCATCGTCGCCCACATCAACTCATACTGCCAAAAATTATGCCGCCATATGCCTGTTGACTGGACATATCCTATTTCGTTCACTAACTGCAGAAAACGGTTTACCATTGATACTCGAAAAGTGTTTGGTTTTCGTTTGCTTGTCTGTCAGTTTCGCGAAAACTGCCGTTAAAAGCGTTGGATTTATATCTTGGGGGGGGGAACGACCGCCCCCCGATCGATCCCACCGTGGATGCGCACCTCCTGGTGCTAATTGTGCGTTGTTTCCGCGGCACTTTGACGAAATTCACGTATTGTTTCGCGATTCTTTGACTAAATTCGAATTTTTCCGAGATCTGTTTGCGAAATTCGTGAAATTAGCATTTCTTGCGCAATTCTTTCGCGAAATTAGCGGTTTTTTGAGCGATTCTTTCGTGAAATGAGCGTTTTTTCCGCAATTGTTTGGCAAAATTAGTGTTTCTTTCGCAATTGTTTGGCGAAATTCGCTTTTTTCTGCGATCCTTTGACGAAATTCGCGTTTTTTTCGGTGATCCTTTGACAAAATTCGCGTTTTTTTCGTGGTCGTTTGACGAAATTTGCGTGTTTTTCGTGGTCTGACGAAATGCCCGATTTTTTGACGAAATTCACGTATTTTCCGCGCTTCTTTGACGAAATTCGCGTTTTTTGCGCGATCCTTTGACGAAATTCGTGTTTTTTGCGCAATCCTTTGACCTGCGAACGATTGACGAAATTGATTATTCGGCAATCATTTGTCTAAATTCGCGATAATCGATAGATTTATATTTTTGATCCAAGGGGGGGGGGGCGATCCGCGCCTGTGAAGAGGTATACATACCACTTAGATGACACATTTTGACTTTCAGGGATGTTAAGGCCCTTCAAATTCCTGAAAGGGATACTTTTACAGAGATTACCGTCTTTCAGAAATCTGATATTAAAAAATGGATGCGATGGTTATGTTTTTCAGCTTTCGGTAATTGATTCTTATGTATTTTTTAGGGCTGAATCCAAAAATGACCTTCATTTTTTACCATACTGTCACATCAGGATTTTTCACAAATCGCAAATTTTTAAATAGTCGAAATATTGCAAAAATCTGCTACTATAAAATAGACGTAACTTTTTTTCATAATAATTTATTCATTTTTTTTTTGCCTATACTATGGATTTTTAGTTAAACATGTAAAATATTGTGTATTTAAAATCCTTATAATTTTATTCCATGCGTAGAAGTTTCTTGGAACCGCTCATGCTCTGCTTCGTGCTTTTCTTTTAATCTTCTCTATGGGGTTCATCTCGGTATCCTCTTTTATTTTGGCGGTTGATAAAGCTGGGAAATTTGTGCAGATGTATTTAAAACATTTAAACTTCTTTTGTTAAGGCTTTGACAAATTGCTTTGAATGATTTTCGCTATTTTTTTACTTTTTAACTTTGAAATTTACGATTTGCGAAAATCGTGACGTGATTGTTAAAAATGAAGTTCATTTTCGTATTCAGTGCTAAAAAATACATCAAAATAAATTATCAAAAGTTAAACAACACAATCATCGCAAGCTTGTGTTATCAAAGTTGTTCACTATAACTAAAAGAACAAAAAACAAGATAAATAATTACCATAGTACAAGAGTAAAAAGAAAAAGAAAAAAATAAGACATTTAATAAATAATTCTGTTATAACGTTTTTAATTTTACGACCTAATAAGTAACAATAAACCATATTTTGAGAAGGCGGGATTATATAATAAGAGTGTTGGATAACCGAGTGTTTCGGTTAATCGGGCGTCGGATAATCGAGAGTCTGTAATATTTTCAAATCGTATTAATTATTTCATATTCATTTAAAAATTAACTGCAAGGAATGATTTGAGCAACAGAAATTATGACTACGTTGATTATATGTCACTCTGTATCGCCCCCCCCCCCAAAAAAAACGATTCTCTGTATCCGCCCCTGCATTGAGCATTCTACACTTCATTTCGTATGACACATTCAGAGTTCTCTACTTCATTTCGTATGACACTTACGGTGTTCTCCACTTCACTTCGTGTGGTACATTCAACTAGCGATATTTCTCTATTCTTTTTTGAACTATTTCTACTAGGGTTGGCACTTCAAGGGTTCGCCTGCTTGTTAAGCTTGACATTTAAGGCATTTTCTCGTAAAAAACTCAATTGTTTTTGGTACTTTCAGTGTTTTTGTTATTTTTAGTCCTCAATTTAAGTGTAAATTCCAGGGGGTGGGGGGAATATTATTTTGTAATGTTTAAATTATAAAATAATAAATTTTAGAATGAAGAATTCTCTAAACTTAGGTTGATTTTTTTAAAAACAGAAATATTTTAACATGACCGTAAAAGCGCAAATATCAAAATATTCTAAACTGACAGAATTTATAATTATGCTTAAAATATAACCAAAATTATTACCATTCAAAGAAAAATGCAAAATATGTGCTCACATAATCTTGTATTTTTTAGAAGAAACAAATAAATTCAGTTAAACTTACCACTGTTGAGAATTTTTGTTGATTTTTTTGGTAGCATGTATCTCAATTTGTATATAGATTTTCATTAATTATTCCCAAGGTCTCCAAAGACGTAGAAGCCGGAGGAGCTGTGGCTCCCCCTGGAATATTTCAGACGGGCTCAGCTCACACCGAAGAAATTCTCGCACCACATCTGTTTACGATACATTGTTGAATTAAAAAATAAACTAATTGCAACATCGATCTCAATAAATTTCGTGGACATTGTTTTGACAGAGCCGGTAATATCAGTGGCGTCCAAACAAGGTTAAAGGAGTTGCATCCGAAGTATTTATTTGTACATTGTGCAAATCATTCCTTGGACCTTGCACTTCAAGAGGTGCCGCGTTCCGATAGATTAATTGCAGATACATTAAGTTTGATCAAGACGTTATCGAATCTGATTAGAAAACCGTCCAAACGAGAGATGTCTACGATAACATCATTCTTTGCCCAACTAACAATGAAGAAGAAAGCAACATAAACTTAACCCTAGCAGTCGTTACCTTTCTGCCCGACTAGATGGGCTTGTATTAATGTACTTAGTGCTACTATTTTCTACATGACTCTTAGAAAAACAAACGGCACTTTAATTATCACAATGAATTACAGGTTTATTTGGAATGAAATTTAAGAAAGGAAAATTCTTAGTTATCCTCAACAACCAACATAGTTCTTATACACAATCCGATAAAGAGATACACTCGGCCTCCATACTAGAGAGAGCAGTACATTTTTGCTTAGTGGAACTCCAGACAAAAGCAAGGCTTTTACATGGTTCGCCAACTGAATACCAATAAATTTTAACAGAAAATTTTATAGTAGGTTTCAGGCCTGTAGCCAGGTGGGGGCCAGGTCGGGCTAGCCCGACCTGGAAAATGTTTTGCCCGACCTAGCGCATTCCGATAACAACATTAAATGTCTAGTTTTCCAGCACTTCTTGTCCAACCTAGAATGAAGCTCGACATTCTGATAATTTTTTTCACTCAGTATTTCCCTTTAAAAAATTTTATGTAATACAACATCAAATTTTCGTTTTTCCATGCCAGACCTTGCCCTCTACCCTAAATTTCCTTTCTAGACTGGAAACAAAAATAGTAAAATTTCATCTATAAAGCTTTTTTTCTCTCCCTCTTTAACAGACCTGTCGAAAATTGGTCCATTGTGCGTGCCTCGCTTTTTCACTTTGTAGAAATTATCCCATACCGCTTCAACAACAAATCGGGTTTACCTTAATCCCTAAAGCTTGCTTTCTTTATACAATTGTCATCATACGTAATTTATCGTTAGGAGGCGGGGTTGAAACCAAAGGCTTCTGAAACTAATCTTGAAGCAGCCCACAATACTGTTTCCTTAACTTTAATTTGCTGTACATGACAGTTAAATGCTTCTTTCGTGGAAACTTGGTCCGATTACAACAAATTCCAAAGGACATTCCATCCCCCCCTCCCTTGGGAAAATACAAAATCGATAATGGAAGGTATGTCCCTTCATCTCTTTGACTGTTTCCCATTCCACTGAATTTTTTTTAAATGTCGCTTCTAAAATAATAAACCAATCATTATTTCAAATTTAAACAATACAATATGTCAGGTTACTTACGATTTTACAAATCCAAATTTATTACATACTGACACATTTATAAAGCCATTTTTATTCTTAAATTAAAAAAAATGTTACAGATGCTTTTATTAAGAAACAAAGAAACAGAATGCGTTGTTTAATGAAACTGTTCTGCACTTTTTCTTAAAAGCAAATCAGTTTCCAAAGTGATCGTCAAAGTTGCCAATATAAGCCAATTTTTGTTAGGCGACAGCCTGATACAGACCATCATAAGATAGAAATCAATTACAACTCAAAGTGTAATGCATTTATTGAAAAGTGAAAAACGGTATTCGATTCCAATTCCTAATTAAAAGAAATACATTTTATTTACGTTATGCCCAGGGCCGTAGGAAGGTCTTTTGAGGCCACCCACAAACTTTTTTTTTCAGGTCTCCCCCCCCCCCCTCTAAGATTTTTGAGAAATATCTATATTTAATTTGCTATCCGAGTTCTATTTTATAACAACACCAGCGGAGCTTCACTAGTTGATTTTTTCAAAACGAAACTCAAATTAAACGAATTTACAGTTGGATTGAACTGCTTTTGGCAATGTGCATATACCCATTAGGGCTATGCCGGCTCGGATCTCGAATCAAACAAACGAATTATTGTAAATTTTTATTTCGACCCGGATTAAATTATCATTTTCAACATTTTGTTCATGGTGTTACAGGAACAGATTTGATATTCTTACAACATGAATTTAATCAAAGCACTAGTAAAATTTAACTGAGAATTCCCCCCCCCCCCCCATTTAGAAAAAAAAGGTAAAAAAATCACCGCAAAATGCAAAATGATGACAAAAATTGATAAAGATATTTCGAAGTTCATAGCGAGCTAAATTTACTATATTGTGCTAAAAGATTGAAACAGGATTTTTTATTTATGAATGTTAAAAAAATTACCAGAAACACAGCTAAAAATTCTCGAAAAATTCAAAAATAGCAGAGCACAAAATTTGGCCAAGGAAAAAAAAAAAAAAAAAAAAAAAAAAAAAAAAAAAAAAAAGGGAAGTTTCAAACTGAATTCCCTTTGCAAATGAACAGCCACAACCCCCCCCCCCCAAACCCAAATATTGCACATAAATAAAAAAATATGGAAGTTTTTTCGTATTCTCTCTCTTTTTTTTTAGTTTGACAATGCTATCCGCATGACCCAGACAGATTTTTTTTAAGCAGAAAATACTCATTTATAATAACTTTTTTCTGTTTTGAACGGTGCTTTTTATTAAAAAAATATATATATTTAGAGATTTACTAATTCCATAAAATTACCTTTGGGATGTCGTTTTCATATTTTTCAGTTTTCTCCAATTTAAAATTGTCACCCAAGTGTTCCGGATAGAAATTGAAAAAGAAAGGCTTCAGATAGACAGTACCTTTCTGTGGGAAACGAAGATGGGTTTCTTACTAGATAATAATAAAGACATATAGAGTCTCTCTGTCATTTTCTTTTTTGGTCTGACCAGATGTTTTTCTATTCGCAACAAGATTTGACAGGAAGGATACCTGTATGCCTTAAATTATGCACATCGAAATAGGGTTTTTTTTTTTAGGAAATTTAAAAATTTAATTTTTTATGCTATTTTTAGTGTTTTTTCGAGTCCCCCCCCCCCCCCACATTCATCCATTTTCAATCTATCTTTCCATTTTAGCCGAATATAGTAAATTAGTCTTCTGCGATTTTTGAATATTTCACGAAGTCTTTTATGTAACTTTTAACTTTCTTTCGCGTTCCGACGGGATTTTTTTGCATTAGTAAAAGGAGTCAGGTTTCGATCTTTTAGCCACAAGTACAAAATTTTGTCCTCTGCAATTTTTGAATTTTTTGCAAACTTTTTATGCGATTTTAAACGCTTTTCCTGTTTTTAAGCTCCTGTGATTAGAAGAGATTTTTCTCATATTTGAAGAAATTTTCTAGAAATTTTGATCATTGATTCGCGACTTTTTCGTGTTATGAAGAAAAAAATATTAATGCGTAAGTTCAGTTTCTAATTATGAAAAGTACAATGCGACACAGTTGATGGAACACTATTGGGATTTGATTTGAAGAAACTGCATCTTTATATTGAAGGATGTTGGGTAATTTTTACGTTAGATTGGTGAATTTCTATTCTTTTGCGAAAAATGGGCAAATTAAAGCTTTTTTTTTTGTGTGTGCGTTTGAACGCAAAAAAAAAACCCTCCAGTCCACTGATTTATTTATTTATTTCATTTTATTTATTTATTTATTTATTTTTGAGAATGTAAAAGGAATCCGGTTTCAATCTTTTATCCCAATATAGTAAATTTTGCCCTGTGCGGCGTTTTATTCGCTTTTCGCCGTGTTTTTTGTACATTCCTAAAAGGAATCAAGTTTAAGTCCTTTAGTTCAATATAGAAAGTTTATCGTTTGCAATTTCTGATTTTTTTACAAACCTTTTATGTGATTTTTAGAGTATTTTTTAAAATTCCACATTCAATCTTTTGGCTCGATATAGTCAAATTTTGCTCTCTGCGATTTTTGAATTTTTGTCCAATTTTTGATGCGATTTATACCCTTTTTTCGCGTTTTGCGAAAGACCTTTTGGCAAGTTTTTCTGAACCGAAGAATTATCCAGTAGATTTTGCTGCTGTCATGATTAAGATGAAGGTGGGAAAATAACAAATTGGCTCCTGTAGCAAGATGAACGACGATGCTGGAAAATTTCACTTTTACCTGGGGACTATCACTTTATCGAAAGAAAAAATACAATAATTCAAGAATTGTTTGATTCAAGATCAGATTTAGGATATCCCGAACGGGTTTACGCTGCGGAAAGCAGTGGGGCCCCCAAGGGCGAACCCCCCCCCCCCCTAAAAAAAAGGTTCTCTTTTGGAAAAACCAACTAGCAAAGCAAGCGATGCTCCGCTAGTATAGATAAAATAGTTACAGCATGATGAAACGTTAAAAAAGAAACAGGTTGAGCGTAAGGGGATAGGTGACAAAGGCATGGCATGGCACACAAATGCCTGCTTATTGGGACCCCCACGAGATTAAAAAGCATATTTTTTTTTAAACATTTGAATAACAATAATGAGGTTTTAAAGTTTTGAATCTTGGGTTCCAACTCTTCCTCGATTTAATAGGGGCCCTAAAAAAAGACAATTTTAAAAAGTATTTAGAAATTGCAAAATTTCTTTCATCTGGGCACCTTTAAAAAGAATGGTGGCTGTAGAAAGAAGCCCATGTCTGTTTTGGTTGAAGAAAGTAATAGTATTAAGCCTGATTGGGACACCCAACAAGATTAAAAAGCACATTTTTTAAACATTTGAATAAAAAGTGAAACTTCCTGGGTTCCAACTTTTCCTCCCTTTCATAGCCCCTCCTCCCCCCCCCCCAAAAAAAGAAGATTAAAAAAATTTAAAGCATGCAAATTTTCTTTCATATGGGCGCCTTAAAAAAAATGGTGGATAGAAAGGAAGCACATTATCTGTTTTGGTTGAAGGAAGTAATTGTATTAAGGAAGTTTTGAAGCTCATTGGGACCCCATTGATATTAAAAGGCATATTTTTTAAATATTTAAATAAAAAATATGGGACCTAAAAGTTTTGAATCTTGACTTCCAACATTTCTTTATTTTTATAGGGGCCCCCAAAAAACAATTAAAAAAAAAATTAGAGCCTGCAAAATTTTTTTCATCACCTTTAAAAAGAACGGTGACTATAGAAAGAAAGCACAAATTTTTTGAAGGAAGTAATGACATTAAGAAAGTTTTGAAACTTATTGGGGGCCTCAATGAGATTAAAAAGCCTTTTTTTAAACATTTGAATAAAAAATTTGGCCTAAATGTTTTGAATCTTGGGTTCCAACTTTTCCTCACTTTTATAATAGGCCCTAAAAAAAGACAATTCAAAAAGAATTTAGAGCCTACAAAATTTCTTTCATCTGGGCACCTTTAAAAAGAACGGTAGCTGTAGAAAGAAAGTGCATATCTGTTTTGGTTGAAGGAAGTAACAGCATTAATGAAGTTTTGAACTTTTGGTTTCATCTTTTTCTCCCATTTATAGGACCCCCACCCCACCCCCCCAAAAAAGACTAAAATACCATATTTTAAAAATAGAATTTAAGGTTTCAAAAGCTCTTCCATCAGGGCCCCTTCATAAAGAATAGTGGATATAGAAGGAAAGCGCATATCTGTTTTCTAAATCTGACCAAGATCTTTGACAAAAAATTAATTTGGATAAAACAAATTAAAATGCTATTAAAATACATTAAAAATAATTATAAAAGTTAAAAAACATTATTCGACTCAAAGCTACAATAACTTACTACTGGGCCCTGACTTTGCTCAGACTTTCCAAATGGGGGGGGGGGGGGGTATGGGAGACGATTCCTACGGCCCTGGTTATGCCAAATATTTTATTTAACTTTAATACATTTTTATTGTGTCTCTGAAGAAACTTTAAAAATTTCGTACTAACTTTAGAAATATCTAATATTTTAAACGAAAAAAAAAAAAACTCCCTAAAATTGCAATGCATATTTTTGAAGAACTACGAATAAGAGATAGAAAAAAATATGAAGAAAAAATCTGCCACCCCTGGAAAAATCTTTGCCCTACCTGGAAGTATGGTCTAGCTACGGGCCTGGTAGGTTTGCTCTAGAATTAGCTTTCAAAGGTGATTCCGGTGCGGTTTGTAAGAAAAATCTAAAAAGAAAATTTTTCTAAAAAAATATTGGTATTCAGTTGGCGGACCATTTAAGAGCCCTGTGATAGGTACATCATCTACGAATATTACATAGCCACTTATTGATTTACTAGTTATCATGTTTACTTCATGTGAGGTTAAACATCTCGCTTTCAGTATATTAAATTTACTCATCAAAGGCACTTTCAAAAATTGCAAATTATTTAAATATAAAATTGCACAAGAATTATCAAAACAATATTAAAATTCATTTCTGTTAAACATCTCACCGATATTAAATTTCTAATCATTAAAGGAGCATAATAAACATTTGAAAGTGTTACCTGCTTTGTTGTACCATCATATTTTACCTCCAAGGATATATCTCCCACATATTTTATCTCAACTGAACCTCTAGCAATACTGGCTTTACTACTAATATATCTAAAATAAGAAAACAGATGTTTGTTATTACAAAAACAATCAATTGCCGCAGAGTCCAAGAATTTTGTACAGGCATCCTCTGTGACTAAGGCAGCTACGAAATAGTCATCGCTAGATTCAGTCTGGGGGAGAAGGCCTTGATTTTTGATGTACTTTCCGACGGCTGCCTCTACGGGAGAAGTTAGGAACATATAGCCTACAGTCTCTCAACAGATGACCTTGTAATCGACACTTAAAATATCACCTTGATTCGGGCTTGACATGAGGATTTCCGCTTGAAGATACGAGAGCTTTACTTTCTATATATCCCGGCATTTCAGATGATTTATTAACTTGCCTATCATACTCGGCCAGTAGAAAAGGACGTGTGAAGTCAGCATCAGTCAACTGATATAACTGCATAATCAGATTTTCGTAACTTGATGGTAAATGTTAAATTATTTGGAAAGCAACTTCGTCAACGGGCACCACCTTCTCAACTTGTCCTAAACCTTCCACAGCTTCAAGCACTCGGTTAATGTAAGTCAGCATCAATCAACTGATATAACTGTATGATCAGATTTTCGTAACTTGATGGTAAATGTTGAATTATTTGGAAAGCAACTTCGTCAACGGACACCACCTTCTCATCTTGTCCTAAATCTTTCACAGCTTCAAGCACTCGGTTAATGTAAGAGTTCATGGTTTCAGCTGATTAAATTTCACTCCCAGAAACTTTCTTCTAAGTGAAGCTACTCTAGCTCTTGAAGATGGCTCATAAGCAGATTTAAGAAGTTTCGACGCCTCAAAAGGATCTTTAGCTTGCTATACTATGCTTTTAATTTCTTCTTTCATACTCAAATAAATAAGTGCAAGCACTTTCTGTGACATTAATTTACTTTTGTCTTCATCTGTAACCTTTCCACTCCATCAACATTTTCCTTTAATTTTTCTTCCTTCGATGTAAACTTATTTAAACCTTGGTTACAAAGCAGGATATTGACATTAAAGGTCCAGGCTTTAAAATTATCTTGACCCAACTTTGGGAAGAACATTGGTGGAGTATCAGCAGCCATTTTCATTCATTATAACAATAGAGAAATATTGCACTTTCCAATAAATTTATCTCAGGTTAGCATATAAAAACCACGCAACTCTGCTACCACTGTTAGGCCATGGATCAATCTTGTGTAAAAGTAGGATGGTGTAAAATGGCAAAGTTCATTAAAGAAGACTTGTTTATTGAAATTTAATGTTAATTATTAATAAAACTGTATATAGAACTATTTATTAAAAATTTGTTACGTACAAATGAGCACAGCTCATGTCTGCCATTATAGCACACGTAAACAAACAAAAGATTTTAAAAAGATCTAGCCATACTAGCGCCCGCTGGCGTGGTCAGTAAGCGGAGGCTGCTGTCAACCCGAGGGCCCGGGTTCGAGTCCCTGGGTAAGACATGGATGTAATCGTGAATGTCCCATTGTATTTTTTTATATAATATATATGTAATGGAAAATAAAAAAATGTTGTGACTTGCTGTTGTTTCTGTATAATAAGGATCATTCGAGGCGACAGCCATTGTAGCTATAGGCCCCAAAGCATTCTCCACTTCGGTGGACTTCAAATGTCAAATGTAGCCATACTAGCTTTGGCCAAGAAACACTGTACTTCATTAAGCCACATCATTCTTATGCTCAAGTTCATGCTAGTGCCATGCTCACCTCACCAACAGCTGCTCAATAAATACTGATGAAACAGTTAAAGTAAATGTGAATAATTATTTTTGCAGTTAAACATCAAGTAACTTATGCAAAAATCCTACAAAACTTTCCTAGTGATGCAAAAATCCAATCCAGTTTATCTGGCAAACACCTATTCAACAGTTTAAAGTTGCAGTTAATAATTTTTAAGTCCAGCATTGAACAGTTTCCTTACCACTAGTGGCAATAATCTTTGTTTACATTTGTCTTCTGTTTTTCACATCATTACATGTTGCAGGTAACACTTACAACTACATTACATTTACTTTAATAAGTATGCTTAATTTATTTTATGAAAACTTTAAATGTTAAGACTTTAAAACTTTACTTTAAGACAATTTATGAAACTTCATTAATTTATGAAAGCTCATTAACTTATGAAACAACTTTATTCCAAAATAGCATGTTTTAAATAGACAAAAGCATATCTTAAATACATGCATGCTAATTGATTGTGGAGAGAGCTGGAAAAATCAACTGGGATAAACATAAGCATTTATTTTACTTTATTATAGTGAAGATAAACGGAAAAAACTTAATAAAACACAACATGTTATGATGCGTCATCTGGAAATATAATAAAAAAAGCTTCTTTAATAGCAAGATCGAAGAATTTACTATGAAAGTGCAGAAATAGATTTGGAACAACTATTTTATTATAGCTATTTTAAAGCATTACAACCAGGGCTTAATTTCTAACAAGAAATGTACCGGAGTACTAATATTCTATGGTACCGGTACTAAGAGTTGTACCGTTCCGCCTCCCCTCCCTCCTGTCACCCTAATCTGCATATTTATATTTTATACATTATTTGCAAAATTTAAAGAATTTTATTTTTCTTTAGCAAAATACAAATTTTAATTACATCTATCAGCATATACTTAGCTGTCAATTATTCCACTTTTTAGTTATCACTCCTTCCGAATATTAATCTTTGCCTAATTATAATGTTAATTGCGATTTTTTTGTTAATTTTGCGACTAAATATGTTAAGGATTATAATTTGGAAATAGTGTTAACACAGAAAAGGGATAGTTCACAGTTATGCATTTTTATGACAAAATGAATGAAATTTACAGAAATTAATATTTATATGCTGAAGAATGGGACTATGTTTTTCATTTTCTTATAAAAGGTGCATATCTTAAATTATAAAAGATTACTTCTGCATAACAATCTTTCGTGATGAGTCCCTGAAAAATCAGATTACATTAAAAAATTTACACTATTATCGGAAAGATTCGATGCTTTTTTAGAATTGCTTTCTATTGTAACAATACATGGCAATTATATCTACTTACAAATGAAAATGACTTCGTAAATGTACAGAGCAGAGCCTTAACATGGGCAGCGTTCATGATACAAAATAAATAGAAAAATCACTAACGCGATTTTTATACTCGTACGCAATAGAAGACAAAAAACCTCAAACAAACAAAACCTCAAGCCGATGCTCGTTGGCTAAAAACAGAAAATATTCCTTTCAGGTTAGATATCTATCCTGTGACAGAATTTTTTTAAGCTTTCTACAACAAACCTCATTAACAGCGAAATTTTTCTGCAATATGATATTTAGAAATGAATGACAAATTTATACATAACACAACTAGAAAAAACAGACTGAAGAACTAATATAATCATAAAACGGGTATTATGTTTTATATGTAATCTCTTCAGTTCATTTTAAAGTTCATGTAAACAAAAAAAGGCCAAAAATATAAATGAATCAGCATTAGAGGGATTATTTAGCATATTTTCAGCAATATATAATAAACTGTCCCCTCACTTTTCTTAAGATTTGTTGATTGAATACAGGGTTAAATTGCTGCAATGTGTAGAAATTCATCACAGATTTGAAAACTATAACTAGGTCAATTTACAGGGGACGGGTGGGGGAGAAGCATTGTACACATATGCTTAATTATATCAAATAATTTAAATATAAATTAATATGAATACATACATATAAAATTTTTCGTCTTGCTAAATGCTCAGGATAAGGTTTTTCTTATGCTTAGTATAAATAGAAATTCGAAACTTATCTGTTTTCACCAAGCTAATTTAAAGCCATTTTTTTCAAAAATATATGTTATGTTTTCAAAACATAACTACATAGGTAAATAAAAAATCCTTTAGTTGAATAAAAAAAGTAACCTTCTAGAAACTTTTAATAGAACTTTACTAACGTTAATACTTTTTTCTTTAAATGAAAATACTAATTCTAAAAAGTAATATTTCTACCAGCTACATTTAGCAGCTCGAGGATCAAAGTTTTCCGCAAGGGACAATGTCGCCGAGCCGCAGTGTTTCTGTCACAGGGGATATCTAAATAAAATAAAACAACCAATTAAAAGTTATTCCACTGTCACAAAAGAAAACAGAACTGAAAGCAAATTCATTGCTCAGTCTCTTGAGTGGCGCTGTATCGATGCGTCGCCGACATAAATTTGTTAATACTATCACTAGAATAGAAAAGCACGATTTCTGTTTTCTCTTCATTCTGATCAAAATAGCATTAAAATGACTTGAAATAGAATATAATACGTCTTTTTGAAGGAGGAATTGTTTTTTCTATACATGAATAAATAAAATTTTGAATAAAAGACAGATTGAGTTCGAGTTAGTCCAAGCCCAAAAACCGATATAAAATTTCAGTCCTTTTTATCTCCATCTCCTATGTGTGCGACACATTACGTCACACATAAGTGTTTTGATAAAAAAAAAAAGCAAAAACTTGGAGATGGGGAGGAAATAAAAGGGTAATTTAGCCTTCGGTTTTCAGAAGCGCTATTGCACTGGGCTCCGGAGCCCTGTATTTATGAGCTCCGGTGGATTCTGACCAATATTTAAATGTTTACTAAAAACAGAGCTGGGCTCCGGCGCAAATTAAGTCTGACAAGACAAAGATTGGTCTCAAATTTCCTAGGTTAAAATTTCTTCATATTTTCAAGTCATTCTTAAAATAAAGAAATTTTCATTTTTTCATAACACAACTTTGATGCATGCTCAGTATGTAAAAAACAAAAAAAAAACACCAAAATAGGAATGACGTAAGCTTAAATAAAGATAATATGAACCATAATGACACAGTTTGTACGGTTGCAAGAGGTTAATTGTTTCTTTTATGAATTTTCTAAACAGAGAAAATATTTTACAGAGATATTTTAGAATAAAAAGTATTCTCTTTAATCACTTAACTCTAATCATTAAGCTAATTAAAAGGGTCATTGCTAACTTATGTTATTTTTTTAGAAAAATAATTTTACATCTGATTATATACTGTAAAAACAAATTTAGAATTCAAGAAACACTCTAGTAGAAATTTTGGTCAAATTTATAGCTTTGTTAAAAAAAATTATAAAATAATATATTATTTTTTGTTTAAAGATTGAAAAGCAGACAATTTATTTAAAGAAGAAAATTAATTTTTAAAATTCCGAATTAAAAAATGCATTTTCTAATTTTAAAATTATTTCTAATGCATTAGCTGCCGGATGCTTTGATAAATGTATGACATTTTCAGTTATAAGTAATTTTTGTCTTATGAGGTCTATTTACGGATTGTCACATTTCAAAAATCTGTTATAAACGCCAACTGTGTCAGCCTTCTGTGATAGTTTCTTTGCTTTATCAAGAATTGGAAAATGTAATTTGATTTTACAATTTTTAAGAAATAGTGAGGTTTTTAAGTATATGTGTCTAGGCTTAAAACTCACTTTTCGAATGTGTCAGGAAGTTGCGAGATTAGATTTGAAATCTGTCTGAACAACGACAAGATGAAAAGTATGTTAGGTGTTTCTGAAATATATTTCCAAAATTTCTGGCCAAAATAATGAGTCCCATGTTTCGTCCATTTTCCACTAAAGAAAACAAAATTACCCACAGAAAAAAAAACTGCTTCCCCCTTTTGATTGAAAGCACAGAAATTTTAATTTTTCTGCTCTAATTGTTATCTTGATTTCTAGTAACAATAAATAATACACTGTCAAAATCTTTTCATACTTTCTCACCCTGTCCCTACAATAAAATGGGAGATCTCAAGATATGGTAGAGGCAGGGGAGGGCAAAGGCGAAAAAATCAGCTCTTTTTTTGACTTGTTTTCCTTCTACCATGGATTGGAGAAAGAGAAATTGTATTTTATTGATATAATGAGCCGATATATTGATTTTTAACAAAGATGAAAATTGATTGAGGCGATACATTATAAAAAGCGATGTATGATATATCATTCAGCCCTGGACATGGTGAGAAATGTTGTAAATTGCCACCATTTATATGAAAACAACATTGAGCTAGACATTCTTTCATTCAGAATGCAGTTGACAGCCCTTATACTATTGTCACCATCAGAAACTTCATTACTTCCGATACTAGGGAACAGTGGCTCACCTTGGGGCACTTTTTTTTTCTTTCTATTTTCATTTTTTTTATATTGATCAATTGTCAAAATTTTACCTGTATTTATTCTTTTAACCTTTGCCTAGTATATTATTAAATAGCTTTTGATCTTATATCCATTATAGGAAATTTTATTTATTAAACTTGTACTTTGTCTTAAGGTGTACCATCTGGTGGGACACCTTGGGACAGTTAAAAGTAGATCTGAAAAGGTCAATAATTGCATTGCAATATACATGGAATTGTTTGTTCAGAAAAAGAAATTTATTTAAATTCAAAAGACATTTCAGCTGATAAAAATTTTGCGGCAGCTTTCTGAATAGTGTCAACATGAATTGGTGCTTTATTTTTATTATTCTAAATTTCTAATCTTTGCCATTGATAAGCCCAATGACTTCTTAAAAGAAGAAATAATAACTATTAATAAATACATGTTATGTAGATTAAATATAAAATGTTTTAAACACAATGTCTTTTTCTTAAAATATTACGAATAAAAGTTATCTATGCATATCTTGTGTCCCAAGGTCCACTATGAAATTTCAGAATGTCATGCTGTTAATCTCAGCACTAGAGCTATTATTATACATCAGTTTTATAGAGAAAGCTTTAAATTTCATTATATTACGTTTTATTTCAAAATATTTTCAATCAGATTCCACTTTGCAACTTATCAAATTCTTACATGGAAGTTACTAGACATGTTTTCAAAATAAAAAACTTAATAAATTCTTGCCTGCTTAGTCAATGGAATCAAAACAAGTCTGAAAGTTAGATTGTGCTGCTATTTATTTGCATCTGCAAGACAGACTTAGATAAAATGTAAAACTGTCTGCGAACTCAAATACTTTCTTAAAATTTTCTGCAAAATAATGCTGCGGCCATCCCAAGTCCTATATCGCCGCTAACAGCAAAAATGAAAAGTTATAGTATGCGAGTGGAGTGACACTAAGCAACACCACTAAAAGAAAAATATTAATTTACAAGCATTATTAAAACTCAGACAAGAAATGTAGTACTGAATGGTATGCTTAATACAGACAACTAATGAAGGAAAAAAAACTAATGAAAAATTTAAATTTATCAAAATGTGAAATATTTTAATCATTAACTTATATAAACATATTAATTTATGATTGCTCAACAAAACTGTTATTTTATTAATCTATAAAATAACTGAAATACGAATAAATGAATGTTAAAATAAAAAAAGTTATTAGTCCATGAATGGAAAAGATGAACTCTTACTCATCAATTTATCTACTGTTTTTGAGACAAACCATTCCTTAATATTGTGACTCTTTCTTAAAAATTTTAAAAACTTTTTTTTTTTTCCACCAGTTGAAAAATAGTCTGCAGACCTTCTCAAGAGTCTGCTATGTGCATTGCATATATTCTCTGCCCGGGTTCTTGATTTTTTTTAAAAAATAATAATAATGAAAAAAAAAACATTAAAACTGTTTGCAAACTTTGAAAATTTTCTGTGAACGACGTTCGTCTATATTATCTGACTCTGCTGCAAGAGTTACGAGTGAATTTAAAATTTAGGGCAAAAAATAAAGCTGCCCTGAGGTGTACCATGTCCCAACGTGAGCCACTCTCCCTTACTATTATATTTCAAGCAAGCAAAATTAGTATGAAGCGAACCCCCCATTAAAATATTTTTATTATTCTTAACGCTGTGAATGATTATCCGGTTTCACACTGTACTGACACATCCTGTATATTTTATTGAATGTATTGTATTTATGATTGAATAACTGGATTCAGATGTTGCTTCTTGTTCAAAAGATGTTTCTGTTGACCACATTATCAGTTTGTTCCAAGACTTTAGGAACAACCTGTATGTTTATAACCTCTGAAAATGATGAAAATTCTGAAGATGATTGTCCACTCCAGACACTACCTTTTTACTGCATTTAAAAACTTACTTTACTAAATCAAAAGGAACAGGAACATTATTCTTCCTGAGATATAACCATTCAAAAATATTGTATTATTATATTTTTTACTCTAGTTCATTACAGACAATATGACTGTTGAATTTTCCTCTCAATTCATTCAAAATGTTTCTGATTTTAATTTTTTTTTTTTTTTTTTTTTTTTTTTTTACGGTATGATAAAATTTTATTAATTTGTTTTAACAAACATAAGCAACCATGAAATTAAAAATTTCTCAAAGTAAAAAAAGTTTTTAAACTACTCTATTCTTAAAATAACGCAAAAGAAAAGAATTTTTCAGCATAAAGTTTATTTGTAAAAATTTCTTATTAATCAAAAGGAACAGGAACGTTATTCAGTACATTAGTATTATCAGGGCCAGGAGATAATTTGCCAAAAATTGTTGCCAATCACATTCAAAACAGTAATTTAAGATCATTAAATATATACATAAAATTGTTAAAAATGGTAAATAATAAAAAATAAAATAAAATTTATTAAATAAACATAAACATATAACAAAGAACTATAAAAAAAATTCCATAAAATATGATAAAAAAAATAAACTATATTATATATTATTATGTTACATTATGGCTGCCATTAGCTATGCTACACTATATAGATGTCAAAAATTAAATGTTAATGTAATTAGTATATTTGGCATCATGCTTGACGTAATTCTAGTTGACTGGCTTGGATAATACATAAGGACTCTTTTATTCTTGTCAAGTTACCATCAGCATTCAAAATCCTTGGTGGTCCGCTGGTCCGGGACTACAAAAAATTCAATCAGACAACTAATTTGAAAAATTTAATGTCCGTAGGACCAGTAACCCTCTCTGACAGGTAAACGTAAACTTTCTCATCCCTGAGAAAACTGCAATCAAACACAAATTGCATAATTTTATTTTATTTAAAAAATTGCATTAAATCTTAGTCAGTTGAAAAAGATAATCTGAAATGAAATATTTAATTAATAATTTTATAGTTTTTCTTTATGTACTGTTTAATTTTTTATTATAATGAAAGTTTTGGATAACTGCAAAGGAAGTTTAATTTATATTCTAGGAGGGGGAGGGGGTCACTCAAAGGGTTAAAGGGACTTATTAGAATTTTATATAGCACGCCAATGATGATTACTGCACACCAGTAAATTCTTATGCTTACTGGTCCTCAGGACCAGTGACTTTTTTATATGAATTCTACCGCTTACCATCATTTGAATTACAGTGTTGACTCTAGAAAAAGAGGACTGCCGGGTAGGAATTTTTCAAAAAGGCCACACTATTCTAAAGAAAGGGCACACTTGTACCTTGATAAAAAAAATATTTTGAACTGGTTTGTTTAGAGCCCCCTAATAGAATTTGTGATATTTTACCATGATCAATTGAATTACGTGATTATCCCCCTCCCCCTCCATCAACTAACGAATTTCATGATTGTTTTTTTCAGAAACTTATTGACGAACTTCGCATTTTTTTTTTTTTACCAACTGAAGAATTTCCCCTTTTTTTTCCCTCATGATTTAATGCTCAATTTAATAATTTTTTTTCCCTCTACCATTTGATGAATTTCACAATACTATCGAATCCCGTTAATATGCGAATCAAAGGACCAATCAAAATTTGCGCACCATACTGCTCACACAAAACCTAAAGAGTTAAAGCAAATTTGCCAGGAAAATTGCACGGGATAAAATGAATCCAATCCAATTTCTAATTAGTTCACATACCATGCTTGAATTACTCGTTATCACACCGCTAAGAATGGGACCTGGCAGAAAAATATGCAATTGCTTTAGTTCAAATGCTGATAGAAGAAAAGAAATGTCAGATTTTGATTATAAAGTAGAGCAATTGGGCACTCTGAAACCACTCTTTTAAAGGCCATGAAATGCATATGCAGTGCTATAATGGGCTGCCCAGCACATCGAAAGGGTTAAAAAGGGTCGCCAGGTGCATAAAAGAAATAAAATGGGCCGCCGGGCACTGCGCCCTGCTGAAACGGCTTAGAGTCAGCACTAAATTAATTGTATTATTTATTATTTAAGTATTTTTTTCTGACAAATAAACTGTATTACCTATATTAAGGCAAAATTTTTCTTCCAAATCCTTCAAACATTTTCTTTGATTTTAAAATATTTGTTTTAGAATATAAGAAAATTACACTCACAGCCATTAAATTTAAAATTTTATTAATTAAAAATGTTTTGTTAAATAATAACTCAAATCACTGTTTTCATAATATAAAGTTTACTTCTAGAAAAAATTCATGCTTATCAAAAGGAAAGTATTTATTTTAAATGTTATGCAAAATTGTTTAAAAATTTAACATTTTAACACCTTTAAAATCTAAATTCTTAAAGTACTCGGCCTGACAGTTACTATTAGGGTAGTCAAATATTCAATTTACTTATGTGCCGAATATTTTAAATGACTATAAATGTCAGCAAAAATGAAAGTCGCGACACAAAATTTTATGTCATCATACGTTAAACTCACAAGTTGTAGAATTTTTCAACAGAAGAGTAACAACAACAAAAAAAAAAACAAAGCATACCTTACCATTAAATTATTTTAGTAAAGAGAATGCATCACAAAATTGGTTAAAAAAATCAGCTATTGTTACAATCAAGCACACTTTTCTACATGTTATTACCCGTTATCACAAAAGTAAAGTCGCTAACACAATGAATGACTCGGTATAGGTCATTCATGAATAATGAATCAGTCATTAACTCACTGCAACAGAAATCGGTACAATTTGATTTTGGATAAATAACATGAAAATTTATTCAGGCTTGTTTCTGTTCAGGGATAATAAAGAAAAAATAGTAGTTATATTGCAATCGTTTAACTAATAAATAACAGTAATTTTCAGTTCGATTCATTATTCATTCCTTATAGGCTATGATTCATTCTTTGCATTAGCGTCTTCTCTTCTCCTTTAATCCTGCTGTCGTTGTAATCTTGGCTTTGAAATAGAAATTTTTTGACCCCACATCACCCTATTTAAAAAAGTAAGTTACGGACGATTTTACTCCCAGATTTAAAATATGTTTCTTCGGTAACTCTTGTATTAAAAATTTTACAATTTGTGCTTTGATCCTACGTTGGCACGGAATTTCATGTGTCGCCATTTATAAGATGTTTTTTGTAGCAGATATTTTCATTTATTTATTTATTTTGTAAGTAGTTTGGTAATTATTATTCAAATTTATGTTAAAAACAGGAAACTGATTAGTATTTTTCTTGGAGCGTTTCATTTTAAAACATTGTATTGCTCATGCCGCTCAATTGAAAGTAATTAGTTTATGTTTATAATTGATCGCATATTAACGTACTACTTATATAATATTTATAGGAGTTTACCTAAAATTAAAAAACAGTTTAAGTATGTATGACCACTTCAGAAAAGTAAAACTTTGAAGTTTTGATATTTTCATAATGTTAGATAGGTTGCCAAGAGTGCTGTGCCTATGCTGGTAAAAAAAAAAAAAAGAAAATTTTGCTACTTTTATGTTAGTCAGACGAAAATTTATTATTATTAATTTATAATTATTAAAATTTTTGTTAATGCTTAACAAAAGCATTACTTATTTAACTTAAGCATTAACATTTAACTTAAGCATTAACAAAAATTTTAATATTGGTTTACAGAATTTATTAAAAAAGATTTATGATTTTTTAAAGCATAAATTTAAGAAGTATAGTTATTTCTGGTCAATTGACAATAGTGTTGAAATTTTGAGCAAATTGCCTTTGACTCCTCTGACAATGCAGGTATTCGATTTTGAAAATCTGTTCACCAATATACCTATTGATTCACTTTATGAAGTTTTAATGAGTATTTTTGATGTTTTTTGTATAAATGATGAATTAAATATAAATAGAGATTTATTTTCAAGTTTATGTCATTTCTGTTTTTATAATAATTATGTAACTTTTAACAATAATACCTTTAATCAAATATGTGGTATAGGGATGGGAACAAACTATTCTAGTACAGCATCAAATTTATTTTTATTTTATTATGAATTTAAATATACTATGAAATATAATAAGTCTTTAAAGGTCTTTAGGTATATTGATGATATTTTGATTTTTAATTTTGATTTTTCTAATGAATATGATATTATATATCCAAATTGTTTAAAATTGAACAGAGCAAACAGTGATGATTATAATGCAGAATTTTTAGATATTTTATTCAAAATTAGTGATAATAATTTGATTTTGGATTTGTACGATAAAAGAAATAGTTTTAATTTTTTTACTAGAAGCATGCCGCATTGGTTTTCAAATTTGCATAAAAAAATTTACATAAATATAATTATTAATCAATTGATACGGTTCAATAAAATTTGTGGCAGAGACAGTAATTTTTATAAACAGATTTTTAAGTTATTGGCTAATTTATTTTACAATAACAATTACCCTATTAAGTTTTTGAAATATTATTTAAAGACAGTTCTTAAAAGTGAATGGCAACGATGTGGACTGTCGGCGTGAACATGTGATAGCAGCCTTCTGGATCTTTCTGTATGAAATGGGCATCCTAAAGTCTTGATAAAAGAACGGGTGTCTATCGATGAATTGAAACGAAAGAATGTTGCAGACCTGGAATTTCTGGCTTTTGATAATGGATTTGGAAGAAAAAATTTATTTGTTTATAGTTGACGGGTGGAAAACATTATACAGGTATTCATGTTTTGAGAAATTTCATTTTGCGGGTTTGGGGGGGCGCATGTTTATTCTGCATTCATGCTATTTTCTTATATTTTTTTCTTTTTGTTTTCAGTTTAATGATAATTTAAGCATTCCTCTAAAAGACCTTTTTGTTAAAGTTTTTTGTTTTTGTATGGTTAATATTATGTTTGTTAGTTTTTAATTTGAGTTGTTTTAGTTTTTTATGTAATTAGATTAATAAAATGACAATAGTTTTCAGTATTGAATGCGGGGTGGACATGTGTTCAGAAACCTGCAAATTTTAAAAAGTGGGGGGTGGAGTTAGTTTTCTGTCTGTCCTCCCACTGATGAAGAACAGACTGTTTTTGTTTTTTTTACCTGTCTTTCTTGTTTTTGTTTTTATAAATATTTTACTGTTTAAAAATTTCTACAGATATACACCTTCCTTTTGAAGTTATGTTGTTTTAGCATTTTGAAATGATATAATATATATATATATATATATATATATATATTTTTTTTTTTTTTTTTTTTTTTTTTTTTTTTTTTAAGCACTCGTATCTAAATAAAGGTAAACAAAGCAAATTCATTTACAAATGCTTTTATGCATTCTATAGTACAGATAAGTAATTTCTTTACATGGAAATATTTTTATTAATTTTGGGATTAAAGATATTTTTTGAAGTAAAAGGAGAAGAAAACAACGAAATGACAACAAATCAGTTATGAAATTTATGCTTCCTTGAGCTACCTATAAATATTATTTGTTAGTGATTAAATTTTACAAGAATTATTTTTGAATATAATGGAACAAATTTAAAGGGTGAGAGCAAAAAAAATTAAAACCTCAAAAATAAGGATCACTCTAATATTCAATCAAATAAAGCTAAGTCGTCCAATCATCCCGTTTTTTAACGACATCGGGTTAAGAAAAAAACGTTATTATTTATAATTTGTAATTTATGTGTCTCTATAGATGAAAATTATTTCATGTTTGTGCTTGAAAGTGAAGTTTTTTAAATACGGAAATGAAATGCAAAAGATTTCAATTCGTAAAATTGTTCAATTGTACTTAAATGAAGATAAAGTGTACACAAATAAAAAATACAAATGGAAGCCTACTAATTTAATTACAACAGAGCAGAGGTTTTCACGAGCTATTAAATAAATTTTGAAATGCACGAAACAATCTTACGAATTGAATACATGATAAATATAAAATTATTAATAGTAACAGTTATGCGTACCGATTTATAATATTTATGAAATTTCAGAGCAAAAACATCAAAACTAAGACGAATAGACGAAAACAAATCACTACTCTCATCAAGTTGCACGACAAAAAGTAATTCTCCTATTTACTCGGATATCTCTCCAGAATTCTGGGAGCATGGGATGGGGTCATTTCCGTTAAATTTTAGGTGACCTCAGCAGGCAAAAGTTATTTTCAAAGGTCATTCATAGTCCTATGTTGTAACCTTGAGGTAATACGTTATCTTTGTTCTTAGAACTGACCCAATATCCCTCAGGATACATAGACACAGAGGCGATATTGCCTTCTAACACTGATGCTACTACAATTTCTTGCTAAGTATAGGAATAAAAAAAAATGCATAAAAAGGTTTTGAGCATTATCTTAGGCAAAAAAAAAAAAATCTTTACTTTTATGGAAATTTTGCAAGAAGAGAAATTATCTTAAATAATCGCTAAATATTATTGAAGCTTTCATGAATTTTCATAAAAGTGACTTTAATCAACAAAATAATAAAGCATTTAGAGAAATCTATGTTAAATGACATTAAAATGAGAAGAAAGTTTACATTATTAACAGAATTTTGATATTGTCATAAAACTTGCAAACAAAATTTATTCAGTAAAATTGGAGATAATTGATATTAAACAAATAATAAGAAAAGGAGATGATTGCTTGAAAATATGATGGAAATGTGAAATTAACTATGTATACTAATTTATTTAAATTTAGTTTTAAATTTATTTATATTTTACACACTACATATTATTTTACACATACGGTTCCTTTTGCGCTTCCGTGTAGAAAAACATAAAATGTCATATGCAACATTTTCTATGGATAAGATGTTATTGGGCACCACAATAATAAAAAAAAATCATAAGTATAAATGTAAATTACTTATTAATGTTTTGATAAGGTCTAAAAAAAGTAAAATCAAATTTCGACGCATAAATTTTACTTTCAAACTTCAATTTATGTGAAAATTGTGAAATAAGTGAAAGGGGGTTACTCAATATTTAGTTGACTATGGATTTACTAATAGAAAAGCAAATATGTTAAGAAAATATTTGTGCGAAAGCCAGTTATGCTAGAAAAGCCCACCTAATAATAGTTTCAAGTATTTTCACCAGAATAAATAATCAAGGAGTTTGTAGATTTTAAAAGGAAATATCTTAACAGTTAATAAATGTCAGCATTTATTCACACCGCAGACAACAAGAATTGTGAGATTTGGTACAGATTATAGTGGGGAAGTGTCTGTGTCTGATGGTCCCGTTAGTGATACGAATGGGCCTTTAAGAATTGTATTAATAAATCAACTTACTGAATTATTTTTTTAGGGTATTACAAAATAATTTAAAATTTAAATGTATATTAACAGAGTACAGAGAAAAAAAAATTTCGCCTGCCGTTAAAAGTTTAGAGGTAAGATAATAATTTTTAGCTGCCCCGGGGCAGCTAAAGCTGGGGGCCCTTACTTTTTCGTCATCCTGGACACTCGATAATTGTCCTACTTATTGCTGATAATTTATTAGCAAGTTAAAAGTTAAATAAAAAAGAAAGAAAAGGCCTTTTCTTAGTGCTGCGCAAAATTTAAAATGCACAAATTATACGACTCGGGGTTTGACATTTTATTTTCCTTACTTGTTAATTATTTTAACTTGCAGAATTTACACAAGATGATTATTTCAATCAATATTTTTTTATTATTTCATCGAAAGACAGGGCCCGTGACGGACCGTTTAAAAATAACCGACCTTCTGTTATTTGTGCCTTCCCAGGGCCCAATCTCGTCTATCTACGACCCCGGGGAAATCATTGTTCTGGGGGCGCCCCTTCTATTTATCCATAGAAATTGTTCCCGAATATTGTGGAAGTGGCTGGTACTAAACTTCATACGTATTGTATGTATGCATAAATTTCGTACCAGTTACTATCCACATCTATATACAGGGCATCACAAAAAGATGATCACAACTTTAAGAAAAAATACCAGCAGGATAATAGTAGAAAAAATGATATTTTGGTTAATAGAAGTATTTGTTTGCAAACTTTTACTTTGCATATCTACATTTGTTACAAGATGGCTAAAAGAGAATGCCCAGATTTTGTCATAATTTAATGGTTTTAACTTACCTCGTTATGATAAAAACATCAATAAAGAATTTCTCGTGAAAACAATAAGTTGTTATAATAAAATGTTATTCATTAGTTCGGGTTTTTTTGTGTGTGGGTGGAGGGGGCCTGGGTAGCAGAGAGGGGAAGGGGAACCGCACTCCCTTTCTAAATGTTTAAAAATATATGAATTTTAATCACTTTTGACCAATTTTATTCATTTGACACCTATAATGAAAATCCTGACTATTCCCATGGGGGCCTGCAAAAAGGGTGTCCGGGGAAGCTATCCCGCATTAGTCAGGCCCGACCGTCTCCACCCTTCTCTTTGCGACCCACTCCCTTACATATCCTTTGATATGCATAGGGTACAGGACCCGACCAAGCCAAAGACAGGACCAGGAGGTGATGTTCATTCGGGTCCCTATCACAAAAGAGAAAATAAAAACTGTTTCTCAGATATGAATATATAAATAGAGATTTAGATAAGCTTTTTTTTTTAGTTTATCCTACTCTAGAAATACAAAATATTGATTATAATCAGTAACAAACTCACAATACATTTAAAATATCAGCTTTTTGAAACTGCATATCATGTTTGGGGGCCCCCCGAAATCAGGAGTCGAAGAGACACGACCCACATATTTAATAACATATGCTATCCTGATTTTGGGGCCCCCAAACTTGGATTGCCCCACATCTTGGTACGCCCTAAAATATTGATTATAATCAGTACCAAACTCACAATCATTTCAAATATCAGCTTTCTGAAATTGCATATCATGTTTGGGGCCCCCCGAAATCAGGAGTCGAAGAGACACGACTCACTCGACCCATATGTTTAATAACATATGCTATCCTGATTTCGGGGGCCCCCAAATTTGGTATGCACTAAAATATTGATTATAATTAACAAACTCACAATACATTTCAAATATCAGCTTTCTGAAACTGCATATCATGTTTGGGGGGCCCCCGAAATCAGGAGTCGAAGAGACACAACCCACATGTTTAATAGCATATGCTATCCTGATTTTGGGGGCCCCAAACTTGGTATGCCCTAAAATATTGATTATAATCAGTAACAAACTCACTATACATTTCAAATATCAGTTTTCTGAAACTGCATATCATGTTTGGGGCCCCCGAAATCAGGAGTCGAAGAGACACGACCCACTCGACCCATATGTTTAATAACATAATAGCCCCAAACTTGGTATGCCCTAAAATATTGATTATAATTAACAAACTCACAATACATTTCAAATATCAGCTTTCTGAAACTGCATATCATGTTTGGGGGCCCCCGAAATCAGGAGTCGAAGAGACACAACCCACATGTTTAATAACATATGCTATCCTGATTTTGGGGGCCCCCAAACTTGGTATGCCCTACATCTTGGTATGCCCTAAAATATTGATTATAATTAACAAACTCGCAATACATTTAAAATATCAGCTTTCTGAAACTGCATATCATGTTTGGGGGCCCCCGAAATCAGGAGTCGAAGAGACACGACCCACTCGACCCATATGTTTAATAACATGCTATCCTGATTTCGGGGCCCCCCAAACTTGGTATGCCCTACATCTATTAAAATAGCTGTAAAAGGTCTCTAACAAGGTTCTTTTTAGTTCAGAGCAAAGTACGTTTTTCTTCCTTAAACCCTACCCCATCCCTTCACAAATGTTCACGGTCTTGATGATAGATTAACAGAAAAAGAGATAAGGAAAACCTAAAATGTTTCTGGAAATAACAGATAACAGAAAAAAATATTTTACTACATCATTTTCATGTAATAAGTAAAAGTAACTGAAAATACAAAAATCTTTGATCAAAGTCACTTTTTCTCTTTGAACTTAACAGAAGATTTGGGGGCCCCTTGGATGCGGGGCCCCCCGCGATTGCGACCATCGCGACCCCTTAAATCCGCCCCTGTTTATGTCCTAAACACAAAATGGGGATACTTGATCCCCCTGTTTCTAGGGGTCATGTATCCCCAAATAGCTAAACTTTTAATACAAACAGAAATACTTCAGTTTTGTTGCTAAATACAGAACATTAGCATCATCTTAGCAAAAGGTGTTTGTGATACTTTAATTTTATTTAAAATACTACCCAGAAAATCTTGCATTACAAAGGTCAAGTAGGACTTTTTGAATATGAAATCATTTTTTTACGAAGAAAAGGCATGCTTAATCAATTCTATTTACCAGAAAAAGTTGATAAAGCATAGTTCATGAGTCAGATTGTATTATTAAATTGCCTAATCTACTTATGGTAGGAGGAACCTTAAGAACTGCTACAACTATAACCTTTCACTTTGACTTTTCAAAGTTTCAAAATAACTGCTGATAATGAGGCTGTGTCATTATTTTTTGAAAGTTTTATTCATTACTTTTACTTTATTTTAATAAATAATAAAAGCATACAATAAAACAAAATTTAACTACTTGTTCATTTCTTTCTAGCTTTTGTTTCAAAAGTTTTCATTTTAGGTTGTTTTTTTTAAATAAAGTGTGTTTATAGTTTTTATAAATATCTACACGTGAAGCCATCAACAAAGTGTTTAAATATTCATCTTGTAGTAATCATAAATGAAATAAATAAAAGTTAAATATTTATTACTAACTTATAATACTGTGATGTATGCATAATGAAACAATATTAGCTTGATTTTTGACAGGGATCAAGTATTCCTTTAAGTGGGGATATATGATCCCCCTTTTGAAAAATTGAAAAAGGCAATTTTCTGAAGTTGATTTGTTTTTTATACCATGAAAAAAATATATTGCATAAGAAATGTACATGTGATTACTTTGGTAAACAAATTTCTTAAAATTGACAACTGAGAAAAAAATAAAAACAGAAAGTGGGGATCAAGTATCCTCAGTCTCCCCTGCATTTGGAAGCACTTTTATATTACCCATGCAAGGAAGATACACGATTTGGGCAATGATGTCACTAATACAGATTTTAAAAAACTTTTTTATTTCTTTCTACTTTGTAACTGCATAGTTAGTCTATGGTTGTCATATGAAACACTACATTGCAGAAGTATTCATTTATTTATATGTAATATAAGGAAGTCTTTTGTCTTTTTTCCATTTGAATAAAGTCAGAAAATTTATTTTTTTAAAAACTGTCTTGATTAAATGTAGTTATTGAGTTCATTTATTAAGTTGGGAACAGATGTCATAAGTTCCCCCCGGCCGCCATCTTGGAATTTTCTTGGCGTGAAAACCCTTTTTCCGCCAAGATGCCGTATGTTCCCTCCGCCGTTGTTGTTTTGAAATGTTTGGCGATTTTTTGTTGGCGTGTTGACGGTGGTTATGGATATGGCAACCTCGATATGTTGAATGTCGTGTGACGTGTTTTTGTGACGTGTCGTTCTGGCAACCGAGAAGTTAATGTTGGAATATTGTGAATGTATTTTGATATCGTATTGTATAGTTCTGCCTTTTTATTTTTATGTGAAATTTATTGAATGTATTTGATTAACTATGTTTTCTGTAGTCCGTTTAAACGCTGTTGTTGAAATAATTAGGAAATATGAGGAAATTTTGACAAGAAAAGAAGGTTTGTTTATAGTTTGTGAATACGTATTGATAAGCCTATTTAGGAAAATGTCGGCGATAATATTTCGAGCTGGATCTTTCAAGAAAGCAGATGTTTGTTAAGGTATGTTGATAATTTTATGTATTTTACTGCTTTTGAGTTTTTTACATTTTGTGATTGCTAGAAAGCGAGAATTGCTGAATTTTGAGAATTCTATATCGCGAGAAATGCTGAATTCGGCGATGTTTTTTTTCGGAAAATGTGCGCGAAGCGCACATCAACGATTACTGGTTGCCATTTTAGCGAATTTTGTTTTTTATGTGTATTTTTGCTTTAAAAGTTTTTATATTATGAGATTGCTAGTAAGCGAAAACTGCTGAATTTTGAGAATGCTACACCTCGAGAAGTGTTGAATGCAGTGATTTTTTTTTTTCGGAAAATGTGCGCGAAGCGCACATACAAGGATTACTGGTTGCCATTTTAGCGAATTTTGTTTATTATTTACATTTTATTTTCATTAAGCCAAACATGCGTATAAACCGGTGCTTGGCGACATTTACTACTTGGCGGAAAAAGGGTTTTCACGCCAAGAAAATTCCAAGATGGCGGCCGGGGGGAACTTATGACATCTGTTCCTTAAGTTGCAGAAATGGTTATCTCACTTGAATATAAATGGAAAGTTAGAATCTTTGTATTGTTTGAATATAAGTATATTATATACAGTAGACTTCCTGAATCCTGCAAATGTCTAAAATCTGCACTTTTTTTTCTGGTGTAGGGTCAGGTGGGGTAAAATGAGTAGTGGGGTAAAATGGGTAGTTAAAAAATATTGCTTAATTTTTTTCAATTTTCTCAACATATTTATAGTTTTCAAAATTATATATGATTGCTTGATGTTTAAGCTTTCTTCTCCTACTTTGTTTTTGTAGTTTGTTGTATTTGAGTGGCAACAGTAAAACCATTTTAGGACAATTTCATGCCACATGTGATCTGATTAAACTTTTTCCTGCAGCTCATATTTTATACAAACTCATTTATTTGATCTCATTTTGTTCATTAAGCATATCTAATACTTTTCCAACTTACAAACAAGAAATTGTCTTTTGTTTTTGTTGTTTTATTTTAAATCTTATAAATGGGGTAAAATGGGTATAGTGTTAGGCTTAACGTTTATAGAAATTTTTAAAGTATTATATAGCACTTTTCTGAATAAAATTTTTTATTTTACTGGAATTAGAATAGAATGAGTTTTAAAAATACTTTAAAGTGTTTATATAATGCACAGTGCGTTATTTTCAAGATCTGAAAGACACAAAATTCATCGTACATAATTTAGTCTAGAAATATTCCATTTTCTAGTCTAGAAATATTCCAATTTTCTAGAAATATTCCATTTCTAGATGGCATATCAAGTGCTGATTGGATTTGAAATTTTAAGAAGAGGTAGTCGAAAGAGTTGAGAAATAAAGTCAGAATTTTTGACAAAAGTAAGAGCAATGTGGCTTTGACACTCCTTGCTTTCTCGACATGTATCAATCTGTCGCTCTCAAAATAATCTTAGTAAAAACTTCAAAGCTGAAACAGAAGCATGTGCAAGCAACAGCAGACGAAGTTCTAACAAATGAAGACATTATGAAAGAGTTAAAAAATGATTCTGATAACCGGAACACCAAAAAGTTAAAATGGACAACATGAAGAAAAAATGTTAAATGAAGCTCAAATTGGACTATGTGTGGAAGATATCTCCGAAAAAAAAAATAAATGTATCTGTAGATGCATGATTGAAAGTCCAATATTTGGTATTATATATATTTTAGTGAGTGGAACACGATGGTATTTAACTGGTTATATCAATTTTATCCTAATTATATTTTAATAAAGTAATTGAAAGTTTTTTCAAAACTTTTTTCTAATGGTCACAAGAATAACAATGGACATTCTTGCAGATTATATTGAAAAAAAAAAAAAAGCAATAATAGAAAGATTAAATGAACCAACATTTAATAATCTGGGTCATTATGCTTTTGATAGACATTTAACACTTATAATATAACAGGGTGAGAATACGAGTAGAAACAAATGTAGCCAGAAAATGTTTTCATTTTCGCCTAAGCTTGATTCATAGTAAAGTTTCTCATTTATCTACCAACTTAAATTTCATATTAAAGAAAAAAATGTTGATTTTTTTAAGACGTATAACATTGTTTTCCATATTACTTCATTATATAATTTCTGGTAAATCTATTTATACAGTATTTATTGTTAATCTTTTGTATACCCATTTTACCCCACACTATACCCATTTTCACCTGCGTGGGGTAAAATGGGTATAGTAAACATATATCTATTTAATGTTTTGTTGTAGACATACTTTTGTAGCCTAATAGATAAAAATTATGTATTTTCATTCCAAAAATGTGCAATGTAAAGAAAATACCAAAAAAAGTTTTAATTATTTAAAATTTACCAGAAAATTTTAACCAAATATCTAAAAATAGTGAATTTTATACCCATTTTACCCCACCTGACCCTAAACAGTGAAACTTGGTTAAGTTGCAAGAGCAAAATTCAAGATTGTGCTCAAATCAGCGATAATCACAATGTTTTTTTTTTTTTTTTAACTAATTTTTTTGTTAATCGGGCTCTTTTGACTATTATAGCAGGTTAAATTACTAATCAAAATTACTTTACTTTTGATTTTGGATGTAAATTAGTGTATCAGTAGCAAAAATTCCCCATATTGTAGGTCCAGCACAATATTTGCAAGTGAAAATTTTAACCAAATTGTTTGTTTATTTGTCTGGCATTCATTTCCCTGCATTTTATTTTTATTTTATCAATATTACATGCACATTTTAATATTAGTTCTGGTTAATAATACAGAACTCAACCTTTTTTAGGAAGAAAATATGAATTTATTTCCGAAAAAATCAAGATGCTACTAATATCAATGATGATCATGATCTTTTTTCCCCCAAGACATTTTTAAATCAATCAGGCTTTTGTGTTTATTAAATCAAGATAAATATGACATAAAATTTCTTTATTTTACGATTATGGTGTAAATTATATTCTTATCAAAGATAAAAATACAGCACAACAGTAGCTTTTGCACAGCACCTGCAACTGTAACTGTTGAAGTCGTATTGTTTATGTTTACTTTTTTGCTTTCGTTTCGATTTGAATTTCATATGTATTTCTGCCTAGTATGGCTGATTCCAATATTTTTAATGAAGAAAGACAGAAAAAGAAAGTACGTTAGTTTGACAACAATCCAAATAAAATTTAGGTTTAAAAGCAGAATCAAGCTTTTTTATGATCTCTGCTTTTAAGTAGAGATCATAAAAAAGCTTGATTCTGCTTTTAAACCTAAATTTTTATTATTTTACATAATTATTTTATGTAACTTTCAATTATTAAATATTTTATTTTAATAATTTACTTTAATGTAAGCATCCATTACAATTTCAGTGCTTATTTACATTCAAATTACTGTTTTAAAAATATAAACAAAACAGTGACTAGAAATCTGCAAATTTCTAAAATCTGCACAACCCCTGGTTTGAAGATGTGTGGATTTGAGAGAGTATACTGTATTTTTATACATATAACATTTATATTTATAGGTATAACATTTCATCATACAGTGATGTATGAAACCTTTGCAAAAACTTGCATCATTTTTAGAATTTCAGATTTTTCTTTAGTGAAATAATGGTTGTTTAAAAGAAAATGGTGTTTTCTGTTATTAAAATACAAAGAAAAAAAGTGCCTTTGTACTTGAAAAAGTGGACATCGCTTAAAATTCTAGAGCATTTATTGAAAAAATGTAGAAAGAAATAGTCCTACCCTTCTGAAAAGCAAGTTTGGGGGTAAACTTTGCTATAATTAACCAGGGTTGCCAGAACAGGCATTTACGGTCAAATATTAGTGACCAAATAAATTTTCACATTGAAGTAAATACAGTAGACAGTAGGTTGCAATTTTTGAAAGGGATGAGTTGAGAAACGTTTTGTTTTTCATAGAAACATGTTGCCAAAAGGCTAAAAAAATCATAATCGAAAGCCACTCCCACTAGCATGGTTACGTCATATGTGAACTAATCACAAGCAACTCCACGAACGGTCGATAGCAGACAATCGTTTGATAACTGTTTACATTTTTATTTTATGACTGCCGGTAGAAACTGGATCTCTGCCTTGAACTTCTGCTTAAAATAATTTCAGCAGATAATCCGCACCGGTAGATAATCCGCACTTAAAATTTTTAAGGTTTTTTAGCAGATAATCCGCGGATTATAGGCCGGAAATTACGGTACTTTATGATTTTGATGTGAATTAATAGGGTATCTTTATGAGAAAAGTTTCATTGAACAATTCAAGGGAAATGTATTTCATCGTTATTATCTGCATATTTAATTATACATTATTAATTATTTACTTGACCTTTACTTTTAATAATTTAATCATTTTTTTAATTGTACTTTTTATCATTTTAGTTTATTACTTTGCTTAATTATTTAAATATTTTACTATATTGCAAGCATTCATTATAATTTTGATTGCATTATCGCACTCAAATTATTGTTTAAAAATGTAAACAAAGCAATGAAGAGAAATCCACAAATTTCTGAAATCCACATAACATCTGGTCCCAAGGTGTGCAGGTTTGAGGGAGTCTACTCTAATAACAAATTTTTGAATGGATTCTGATGTCTAAGAAAGCATTAATCTATGTACAGCATTGGGAATTCAAAGTAATATTATTTTTCTTGTGATATTGTCGTACGTTCTAGAGATTTTGTTTAATGCATGTACAAAGAGAAATTTATCTGTTTCTCTGAAAAGTGAGCATTAGGAGAACAGATTTTTGATTTAATAAGTTTATCTTGTGTTGACAAAAAAGGCATTTATGGCCATTTTTTGACGACTTTTTACCAGTTTCCAACAAAGTTAAAAAGTGTTTATGAATTCTGTCTGTCTGTCCATTAATGCTTTAACTCGTGTAAATAGAGTGTGATTGACATGAAATTTATAGATTGTATCACTATGGCATGTTCGGAATTGAAAATGAAGTGTATGGCATGGACAATTCAGTTACAGTAACACTCAAAACAATTAACGTTACATGACAGTCTATGGGGAAAAGTCATTTGCGGTGTATTTTAATGATATTACACTATTTTAAACAGTCTGAAATTTATATACCGTAATTTTCGGCGTATAATCCGCGGATTATCTGTTAAAAAACCTCAAAAATTTTAGGTGCAGATTATCTACCGGTTCGCATTAACCGGTGAAAGTCAACATTCTCCAATTTCTGTCTTTCACGGTAACATATACACTGTTCGTCATATCTTTTCGTTTTCTATTGTATAAAGATAAAATTAGTAAATGTGAAAATTCTCCATTCCAGATTTTCATATCAGGACAGGAGCTTTGTTTTGAGGTAATCCTAAATGAAAGTCCCAGGATCTTGTTTTGAATATATTTTTAATAAAACTAAAGGAACAACGATGAAATTAAAGGTTTTCATCACTGGTTTTCAGTCTTTTCTTTTTTAAGGTTATTTTGAACATATTCATGTTTTGGGTACTTACTCCATAGCTGAAGTTGCTGGAGCACATTGTCAGTTGCCTCTGATATTTTGTTTGGTTAAAAAATAACATGTCATGTTGGATTGTTTGTCAGAAAATATAAAAATTAACATTGTTTGTTGGAATATGCAAAAGTTAACGTTAAATGTGCATTTTATTTAAAAAATATTTTTTTGCCAAAATGCTAAATTTGGAGACAAATAATTGCCAAATGCACCCGAATATGGAATTTTAGCCATTTTCTCTATCTTGCCAAGGGCCTAATGTGGAAAAGTAACAAAATGAATGTATAAATTGGTAATGAGTTTTTGAAAACATTAAAGTATTTTGTTGTTTGAAGACACAGCGGTAGCAAATCCGGAAGTGAGTGAGGATTCCATTTTTACATGAACTATGTTAAGTTTAATAAAAAGTGTGTGAAAAGAAAATATCTGTCTTGAAGTAGAGATGTGCCATTTAAAGCTTGGGAGGGGAAAGGTGATGGAACAGAAATCAATGTTTATCATTATCGACTGACCTTTCCTAGTTTTTTCAAGTTTCCATTTTACATGATTCAGTAAAATGAGTAAACTGGCTTTAAATATTCTGGAGGAAGTTTGCTCATTCACACTTCTTTGATCATCTTGTAATACTCTCTCTACCAACCTTGTGGCGCCAGTCGGTAAAAAGGTGTTGGGATCATTTCTTTATGGTTAGCATTCACAGAGGTTTCTTTGTTTTAATTTCCTTATAATTTAGAGAGAATTTGGTACTTACATGTTATTCATGTGAAGAAGAGCAATTGACGATCCATTTTTTAAAAATTCAAAATGATATTAAAAGGTTTGGGAACCTTACATATTGCAAGCTTCTATTTTTGTGTCTCTAAAATGAGATACGATGCTTTCATTATGAAGTAAAATGTTTCTCTTTTATGTTATTTCTTGTTTAAATATTCCTGAGTACTTATTTATTATCTGAGCCATGAGATAGATCGCTAAAAATGGTTGTCAATTGCCCATCTTGTTTATCGTTGCCAATCATGTTCAAAACAGTAATTTAACATTATTTAATACGTAAGGTTATTAAAAATTATAAATATTGTCAAATAAATAAAATACAATAAATTAAATAAGTATAAAAAACTGTAAAGCGTAATAAAAAAGTAAACTATAAAATATAAGAAATAAACAAACTGTATTATGTATTATAGCTCTTATTATGTATGATACGTTATAAAGTTGTTTAGAATAAGGGTTACTGTAATTTGTATAATTGGCACTATGCTTGGCACAGTTGTATCTGACATGGCCCAGGTAATACATAAGTAATCATTCCTGTTATTAACTACGCCTCATCATTAATAGACTGGATTATGTGAGATTTTGTTATGCTATTGATACGTTTGTTTTTATATATTTTATCATTATTTTTTAGTTAAGATTTTAAAGATATTAAATAAGAAATTATCGAACTTTTTGTAACTAATCTTAGTTGCTTTTTGTCAAAATATTTTAATTCATTCATTTATTCACATCTTTTTTTACAATATTAAAATATATTGCTATTGTTATAAGATGGGTGAGATAAAAAGAAGATTTTAAGAATATATGTTACACTTAACCTTCGACAAAGATTCTAACGCTTTTATTTTTTTCAGCCATGTTATGAGAATTTCACCACAAATCCCTTCAATCACCTTGATGAGGTGACATCACTCAATCGGAACTTTTTTCGTTCTGCATAAGAAGAAGTGAGTCAGTATTTCAGTTTTTAGAGTCTATTCACTGAATTAGTCATTTAAAAGAAAACTACAAATGTCATAGTTTCAAAATAGTATTGTTATGAATCTATAGAGAAATTTCTTCGCACAAATTCTATACCTTTTTAAAAACTTTTTTGTGCTAACTGTATTTTTTAGATTTTTTAACTTAATATGTTAATTGTCATTTAATTATTTTATGGTATTTAAAACTAAAAAACTAATAATAATAAATAAATAAATGTGGGAGTAAAAGATAAGACTCAAGGGTTAAATGAATGTGATATCTCAAGCGAGACTCGTGGAGAGTGAAGTAGGAGGAGGAGAGCTAGATGAGGTTGCTCTATAGATATCAACAATGGAGTTGGTTGCTGATCTTTAACGCAAGTCTCAGGGAAGCTTTTGCGAGTTGTACACTGTTATTTTGAATGTTAAGCTGTATGTTTCATGATATATTAAACCTTTTTATACATATTCACAGTTTGAAGAGTATCAGTTTCGATTAAGCAATACATTATTCACCTTTATAACCCACATAAATAATGTACTTATGTATTGTCCAAAGTAGGTCAGATACAACTCTGCCAAGCATTGCGCAAATAATACTAATTGCACCAACTTTTATTTATTTTTTTATTACATGGGTGTATTGCACTGCTATAAACTTCCAACTAGATTATATGCACTTACAAGGGAACCAGTTTTGGTGCTGCTCGCACCTCGCATTAAGACCTGATGCATTTTGTAGCCCTATACATAAAAGTAAGAGAACTGATAAAATTTCTCTGTTAAAATCATATTTTTTATATTTTTTTATACTTTTAATTTTTAATTGTATTAATATTTCTTTATTTCAAGGCAAAACTGAATTAAGTCGCCTAATATGGCGCTACAAATTTTTCTCCGCTTTATCCCTGGAGTTTATGTACGGTACTTATTAGAATAAATCAGATTGCGATTTGTTTGATAATTGATAGCATAAGTTGGGTTTTTTCCCATGTAGACTATAAATGTATAAATAGTAAATATATTTCTTTTAAAAACTTTAAAGATCATTGCAAACTATATTTTTTTCGTGAAATACAAAATAAGCAAACTATTTTCTTTTTGAAGTTGGATGGAATAAAGTTTCGAATGTTTAAAATGAAATGTCGTTGTATTAATTATTGTGTATTTTGGTAAAAGTAATCATAAAGTAAATTAATATTTTTATACAATTTAGAAAATTTATTGTGCCTAATTAGGTCGGAGATTAGAATTTCTAGTGAAGTCCAAACCACTGCTCAAACATGACAAGCAGCTGTGACATTCGGCTAGGGTTGCCAGAAAGCTCTACTTTTGAAAAAAATGGCAACTTTTTCCCCGCCAAAAATGTGAATATAATGTTGTAATTTTATCAAAATCAAATTCGTAGGTTCTTGAAGGAATTTTTAAACTTTTTCCAATATTTTATACTTATTGACTAATTAGCATTTTTAAGTGCTTTTCTTTAAAAAAAAAATTCTATGTTAATAGTCCTATGAGTGGTTTTGAAAATTGCATTTCAGGAAGTTATGCTGCTGTAAAATACATATATATATATATGGTTTTAACAAAAAATTTTTATCGATTCTCAAACTTCCTGATATAGGGCTTTAAAATGCACCAGGTCTCAATTGTAGGTGTGAGCAGCAAAAAAAGTGGTGAGTAAATGTGTATTAACCCTTGTGTATCCCTTGTTAGTAAATGTGTATTAAATTAAGGTTTTGGAATTAATGCTATATTGTTTGCCATCCTTATTATTTGTTAATTTTTCTTTACATTATTTGCTAATTATTAATTTTATTAAATTAATGTTTTTGAAGATGAAAGGAATTAAAATTTATGAAGTTTTAAAGAATAACGGTTACCTAAAATATCTGATTAGAAATATTTTCAAGAATACTTTGAATTGATTAATTCAACACCTCCTCCTTTACAACAGTTCAAACCTAACAGTTTTGTTTGTTTACCATATTAAGATAGTGTTTCAGAGAAAGTTTCATCTGTTTTGAAATCATTTAACATTGGAATTTCTCATAAACTGCTCAATAAATTGAGTTTTTTTTAAATAGCCACAAGTTTAAATATAAATAAACAAAATTAACCGGTGTTGTGTATATGATTCCGTGCAGTGATTGCAAGAACGTATATATCGGTGAGACTGGAAGGTCTATAGAGATTCGACATAAGGAGCATATCGGCTCATTTAAAAATGGCAGATGAAATTCCAGATTAGTCCAACCTGCTTTTGACACAGATTATAGTGTCAGATGGGGTTTAAAATTAAGCTTTTTTTAGAGAAGGCCCTAAAACCAAACTATTAAATTTGTTTAATGAAACTTTTGATGCACTTTATGTACATTGGATTCATATACATTAAACTTGAAGCATAAGCATTCAATTTTGATAGATTGTTTACTCACAGTGATACTTTTAAAAGACCATATTTGATACCCCACTTTACTTCATGGTGGGGAAAGTGGGGGGTAGTTCTAAAATTAGTGTATATTTAAATTAAAATATATAAATTTTTTTTTAACTAATGAATGCACTGAAATAAATATATGTTAATTTTATTTAAAGGTGCAAATGCACAAAAAATATTTTTTACATATTATTTAATTAAAGAAATAATGTCCATGGTTATCAAAATTAGGTTTACTTGGTATGCAAAATATATTGCTCAACTCTACACAATCATCAACATTAATTGCGAGAAAAGTGTAGTAGCCCCCCACCTCCTAATAGTGACTTAGTCAAATACTTTGTAATAGAACTCGCTAATTTCTATCATTTGGCTGATGAATATAGCTGATTGACTTTTTTACCGGTACTTAACTGCTACCCATGAACTTTGCTTCATTTCTTTAAGTTCTACTTTTATTTTATATGTTTCATTTCTTTTACTTTTCATAATTACCCTGCTTTTTGGATTTTGGATGTTCTTTGTTTCTTTTTTTTAATATATTTTTTTCTTTTGTCAGTTTCCCCTGCTTTTTTTGTTTGTTATTACTTATAACATTGGGTTTTTTTTTGTATCATCTTTCTATCTTTTTCTAAACCGCATTTATAGATTAAAATTTTAAAATAAATTGTTTTTCAGTATTAAAATTACTACCTAGGGTTATAAATAAATAAATAAATTCTTTTTTCCTCATTTTATTATAAAATATAGAGCATTAGACATTTGCTAAAATTAACACAGAGGTTACAGACTAAAAAAAAAAAAAATAATAATAACACACTATACTGATGGAAAAAAATACCAATAAAAGAACATTTAGGTTGGATCAAAAATTATAATATAAAGAAAAATTCCTCCTCCCTCTAGAAATATTTTATGATATCAAGTGCCACAACCTCCCTTCCCACTAATGTAATGACATTATATATTTACAGTTCCTATCTTATAAACACCAGAGAAAAATGTAGGTTCAGGATCAATATTTCTACTTATATATACACATATGTATCTGTGTGTATATCAGCTGTTTAATTGAGTTAAATTTGAGAGTTAAAATTAAGTACAATTTTAAAAAATCTGTTGTTTATTATTTTTGTTTCTGATTTTAGATTCAAAGGCAGATATAACTTTTTTTCTGAAGTTCAATAAGTCATTTCCTTGGATCAAAATGTCAACTATCTCTTCATATTGATACTTTAAAGCAGTTTCTGTTATCATCTGAAACAAAACTAATTCACTTGTGAAAATGTCATCAATTACAGAAGAAAATTCTTCCTCTGGTGAACAGCACTTTCTACCCCAAAATGGTGATAAAGAAAAACATTCTTCCACTAATACAGGAGAAAAACCTTTTATTTGTAAAGTATGTTCTAAAACATTTTCTAAGAATAGTAATCTAACAAACCATCTCTTGAATCATACTGGAGAGAAACACTTTGTTTGTGAAATATGTTTTAAAGTATTTTCTCGGAATAGTCTTCTAAGAAACCATCTCAGGACGCATACATGTGAAAAACCTTTTAATTGTGAAGTATGTTCCAAAACATTTTCTAAGAATAGTGATCTAAAAACACATATCTTGACTCATACAGGTGAAAAACTCTTTGTTTGTGAAATATGTCACAAAGGATTTTCTAAGAATAGTAGTCTACGAACACATCTTTTGGCTCATACAGGAGAAAAACCTTTTATTTGTGAAGTATGTTCTAAAAAATTTTCTAAGAATAGTCATCTAAGAACACATCTTTTGACTCATACTGGAGATAAACCCTTTATTTGTGAAATATGTTCCAAAGGATTTTCTGATAAGGGTAATCTGAGACGCCATTTCTTTATTCACACTGGAGAGAAACCATTTGTTTGTGAAATATGTTTTAAAGGATTTTCTCAGAGTAGTCATCTAAGAAGCCATGTCTCGACTCATACTAGAGAGAAACTCTTTGTTTGTGAAATATGTTCCAAAGGATTTTCTCAGAGTAGTCATCTAAGAAGACATCTGCTGATTCATACTGGAAAGAAGTCTTTTGTTTGTGAAACATGTTCCCAAGGATTTTATCAGAAAAGTAGTCTAAAAAGCCATCTCTTGAATCACACTGTAAAGAAATCCTTTGTTTGTGAGATATGTTCCAAAGGATTTTCTCAAATTAATAATCTAAAAACCCATCTCTTGACGCATACAGGTGAAAAACCCTTTGTTTGTGAAATATGTTCCAAAGCATTTTCTCATAATAGTAATCTAAAAACCCATCTCTTGACGCATACAGGTGAAAAACCCTATGTTTGTGAAACATGTTCCAAAGGATTTTCTTATAGTAATAATCTAAAAACCCATCTCTTGATACATACAGCTAAAAAACACTTTGTTTGTGAAATATGTTCCAAAGGATTTAATGATAATGGTACTCTAACAAACCATCTTTTGATACATACAGGAGAAAATTTTTTTGTTTGAGAAAGATGTTTCAGGAGATTTTCTGATAAAAGTACCTTAAGAAGACATCTCACGACTCATACTGGAGAAAAACCTTTTGCCTGTAAAATATGTTCCAAAGGATTCTCTCAGAATAATCTAAGAAGCTATCTCTTGACACATATAGGAGAAAAACCTTTTATTTGTGAAGTATATTCCAAAGGATTTTCACAGAATAGTAAACTAAAAAGTCATCTCTTTGTGCATTCTCCAGCAGAAAGTCCTTTAGTTTGTGAAACATGTTCTGAAAGATTTGCTACAAATAGTACTTTAAGAACACACCTCTTGAAGCATACAGGTGAAAAAACCTTTATTTCTGAAATGTGTTCCAAAACATTTTCGCATAATCATCATCTAAGAAGACGCCTTTCGATTCACACAGGTGAAAAACCCTTTGTTTGTAAAGTATGTTCCAAAGGATTATCTCAGAATAGCAATCTAATTGATTCATACTGGAGAAAAGCCTTGTGTTTGTAAAATATGTTCCAAAGTATTATCTGATAAGTATTATTTATGAAAACATGTGTCACTAACCAAATGGGCAATTCCTGAAAATTTCTTATATTATTATTTCCAAAATTGAGTATAAACCTTGTATATGTCATTGCATTTATTATTTTCTATGTTTTAGCATTTAGTAATAAAATAAAAAAATTATGGTTCTTCCATGGATTAGTGTCTTTTTGATAATAAGGAAATAACTCTCATATTCATTAGATTTCAGTAAACCTTTATGAAAAACATTTACTGTATTTATTTTTTTTTCACTATAAAGTAATTTTCCCCTAAAATAAAAAACGAATTTTACCTCACTGTCTTATGCGATAGGAAAGGTTTCATTGAAGTAACACTTTTGAAATAATAAGAGAAGTGTGCTAAAAATATATTTGTGTGCAAAAAGAATCTTACTCATTTGTTAAATTTTGTTCTTAAAATTTTTTTCCAAGGATTTAAAGTAAACATATCTGTTTATCATGTATTCTTTAAGCCCATCATGGGCTAAGTATTTCTTTTAAATATATTATACTAGCTAAATTGCCCGGGTACGTAAAAAAACAGCACGAATTGCGAAAAACCTCTGAAAATCACAATAAGATATCGCGAAAAAATTTTAAATCGCTGCGCAAATTTCAAAAAGAGAAAATATATACATATATATATTGTGTTCGAAGATTGAAAGTTGATTCAACTTCTATCAACGTCTTTCACTAATGTGGAAAAATGGTAGAAAATCGCTAAACTACACTAAAAATCACATACAAAATACCCTAAAAATTCGAAAATTGTTATACGAAATCCGAATAAACTTTATTGAAATGAAGGTAGAAATTACTTTAGTATTATAGGTCAAAAATGGAATGTCAAAAAATTGCAGCAGATCGCGAAAAAACGTAAATATCGAATTACAAATCATCTGATGACGTAACAAACATGTGTAAAATGTTTAATGTCAAGTAAATTTGACATTTACGATCACCCATTATTGGCATTTAATCTTATACATTGGCGATATTTTTTTTGGTCTATGGGATAATCAGGTAGAACCACAAATTATTTCTGTTCGTATTTAAAAATAGATAAATAGCTCTTCTTTATATAAATAAATAAAATAAATATTGAAAAAAAATGCTTATATGTATATGAAAAGTAAATAGTTTGCCAGTAAATATACATAAAATTCACTTCACTCACCAAGGCCATTTTCTCTAACTCACCAAAGCCCATATATTAAAAATACACCAAATACTCTTCAATCTGTTGCCTGATACTAAGTAATCACAATAATGTAAATAACTATTAGGCATAGATACTTACCGGGTTTGGCGCGATTTTTTTTTCAAGCCAATTTGGTGAAAACATCGTTTTCGAATACCAGTTACATATATATATTTAAATTATTTTCTATTGTTTTAAAAGGAAATAGCAATAAATAATAAAAAGTTTAATTAATATCTATAGAACAAAACAGTTTATATAACTGTAAAAAAGAAAATAAAAGTAAATAAACAATTTATTAATAAATAAACAACAATAGCCCAGTTACCATATGAGGCAAAATAACACCATTTTGGCGTCAGTTAGTAACCCAGTGCATATATCACATCTGTGCCGTAATTTGTATATATATAAATATATATATATATATATAAAAGAGTATGTATAAAATATAATTTTATATAATAAGTATATATAAAAAAAAGGACTAAAAGACTGTTACTTAAATTCTTCAAGTTTTTTCAGGCACATTTTTATTAGCCTGGCGAAGCGAAAAATCGCCAAATGTATCAATTGCTTCTTTCATACTAATTTATTTTTTAAGTTTTATAAACATTCCTTTCATATTTAAATTAAATATCTTCATTTTATAAATTTTCTCGCATTAAAAAGGTTTTTGATTCTTTTTTCTTAAATTAAACAAATAACAGTTATTTTCTTTTAATTTGCGAGTTGTTTACATTATTTTATAACGGATATAGCCATTTCAATTCCTTTATCGACTATAATTCTCGGCAAAATGACCACTGGCAATCCTTTCGTTGAAAATATCAATAAAATACGATAATCTAAGCATTGTATCATGTTACTTTTATTCACAATTTAATTTACTTGGATTCCCTTAAATATAATTAACATAATCCCTTAAGTTAATATTAGTTTTTGTTGCATTAAAATATTTCAATTTGTTGATTTTCTGTAAGCAAGTAATCCATATTGGTTTACAATGGAAGTCTATGGGAATTTGGCGAAATATTAGAGATATCGCCAAGTAGGCGTCACTTTTGGGGACTCAATTTGGTCGCCAAATTTGGCGATATACCGCCAAGTTGGCGACAAACTTAACTGCATTTGGCGACAGAATTATGTCCCTCTACGGCAACATACTTATAGGTATGGAAATGCATTAAATGCTGTTCAATAATTGCATACAAAATTCGCTAAAAATTCAAAAATCGCTGCACGAATTCCGAATAAAATTTTTTGAAAAGGGAACAAAATTTACTATATTGGGTTAAAAGAAAGAAACCATATTCTTCTCACTTGTATGGAAAAAATCGCCTCGAAACTTAAAAAAGTGCTAAAAATCGTATAAAAAATTAAATAAAAAAAATCTAATCAAAAAATCGAAAATCGGGCTTCGAGGTGCAAAACTTCATATATAGACGTACCTTTTCCCCAAATTTTGTAGCTCTACGTGCAGCGGTCTCTTCAGAACACCGTCGACACACTCACTCACTCACACACAAACTTCTTTCTTTATTATTATAGATATATAATTAATTGAATATTTATTTGGCATGTTTACTCGATTCATAAATAACAGTTGTATTGGCTAATTAGTTGATTGAAACTAAACAAGTTGATTGTAAAACAGTTGTATTGACGACATTTTTTTGGCTTCTTCTTTATGTTCTAACTGTTAACCAGACGAGAATGTATGGTTTTATCGAGTTGAACTCAAGGCTAATTTTGACTGATCTAAACTCAGTTTTTCCTGCTTTTATAATACGAGCAAATGTTTATGTGTGTATGCAAATTTTATTTCAGCTAAAACATAACTCTAATGATTTTGGCTAAATTTTGTATCCTGCCATTTTGGAGTATAAGAAGACCCAAATGTTTGAGAAAATTTTATGAGTAGGTCATTTAGGTGTCACTGCGGGTCAAGGGGAATGAAGGTTGAAATAGTTATTAAGTTGTTGAACGGTTGAACATTTTTTTAAAAATCTGCTTATTACAAAATTGTAATGAACAGTCGTAACTATACCGTGACCAAATGATGTGGGAGGGGGGGAGAGACTGTTTGTCTTTATGCTTTCTTGAACTGAAAATAGAATTTGCAGGAAGGAATTGTAACTTATTCATTTCTTCATCGTCTCCAAATGTGATTTTTTGTTTAATTATTTCTGTGCATAATGTATTATACATTATTTTTTAAGTTGCTGTTTTTTATAACATTAAAGGTTTTTGAAAGTGATTGGTGTTTTATACGAAAGTTAAAATGCATATGTTGGTTAACATTTATCTTATTTTGCAAAGTGGCTTTGGTGTGGGTTCATGAATGTGTTGCAACGCTGTTTCTGCAGAAAAAACATATTTTAACCAATTTTCAGATAAACGATTATTATTATGCGGAACAACATGGTGATCACTCAAAAAAAAGACGACTTTTAAGTGTAATTTTTTAGAACCACACATAGTCTTGTCCATGTTAGTTCATCAAAAAAGACATGAATTAGTAAAATCATTTAAACAAAATATAGTACACAATGTTATCAACTCTATATTTATATCTCTATCGTTTTTAAAAATTGATCTGTGTCGTAGTGTTGCCAGATGTCCTACATAAATCGGGTCACAATATTCTATGGACACGAGTATTTTAAAGTAACTTCGTAGACAGGGCCGAAACTAGCCTTTTTTGCGCCCGGGACAAACATGGATTTTGGCGCTCTCCCCCCCTTCCTCACGCACAATAAAAGTTATCGACCGCATGTACCCTATGCAAAAAAAAAGGAAAAAAAAATCCTTAAAAAGTAAACATTATTCAATAATAATTAAAATGCTAGCAAGAAATATGTAAACAACGCTCCCATAGGATTAACATTAGCTTGAGCGTTAAAAGCCTATACATAGTCATACGAAGAAACTAGATCGTTAATTGTAAACCTATGGGAGCGTTCTTTTTAAAATTTCTCACTTACATATTAATAGTTTCAAATGATGTTTTTCTTGCTTAGAATAGCTGGGGCTGAATTCTATCCGGGTTAGTGTTTACTTTTTCGATTTTGGTTGCAGATTTATTTATTTTTTAAATAAAGTTACTTTCACTTTCACAAATTTGAAAAGAACGCTCCCATACATTTAACTTTAGCTTGCGAGTTTATTTGTATTTCAAATATATATATATATATTTGTATGATATGGCAAACAAAATCGTCATTTGGCGCCCCTCTACGCCTTTCGCTCTGTCGTCCAGGGCACATGCCCCCTCTGCAACCGCTCTAGTTTCGGCCTAGATCAACTTCAGCTTATATAGGGCAAAAAAACATCATTTAGAAGTATTGAAATGCAAATTAGATATTTTAAATGATTTCTCTCATAGGATTAATATTAGTAAGCGGGTATTTTCGCATGGTTGAAGTAGCCTCTTAATAATAATCTTCCTTAATGTCTAAAAATGCATAAGACAATCTACATAATAATGCAGTATAACATCTTTAATCCGGTCATCTCTAATAGTTTGGAAACTTCTGTAATCGTGACATTTCAGTACGTTCATTCGTTGTATTTTTCAATTACCTAAATAGATGGGACCATCTATTTAGGATCATAGATGGGACCATCAGTGGCGTAGCTAAGGGGGGCGGGGCGGCCGCCCCGGGCACAGAGGCGCAGGGTTGCCAAATCTTGAGAGGTTTAAACCGATATTTTTTTCACATGTTTTGACAAAAAATAAGAATTGTTGACTTTTGTTTGTGTGTGTGTGTGTGTGTGAATGTTTTCTGTGGTAAGAATTTTGTTATATCCAAATAATGAAGAAAAAAAAGCTTCTCTAAGTGTTTCTAGTGATGACTCAACACACTTTGTACCTAAGATAATTATGTATCTTAATTGAGGGGTTAAAAGATTGGTTAAACCGAAACTATTTCACATATTTTGGACAATAAATAAAAATTGTTGATTTTTTTCTCTTTTTATGTGTGTGTGTGAATGTTTTCTTTAGTAAGATACTTTGTTATATCCAAATGATGAAGAAAGAAAAAGCTTCTGAAAATGTTTCTAGGGATGGCTCAACACACTTAATATAATTATGTACTTGAATTGAGGCGCAAAAAGATTAAATAGGGGCGCCAAATTGAGAGGATGTTTAAACCGGAATTATTTTACATATTTTTGCAATAAATAATAATTATTGACCTTTACTTTTTTGTGAGTGTCTGTGTGAATGTTTTGAAGAAATTCGGTGAAGATGGATGTGGGGAATGGAGAGATCGATAATAGTCAATCGTTGATGGAGATTTCTAACTGTCTAGCCTCCAATTTATAAGTCAAAAGGTCTGTTTGCGACTTGAGGGACATTTCTGATGTCAAAAGAACACCTCTGGTATGGGTCCCTACTGTCTTCGGCAGCGTAGACCGGAAGTGCTATGCACGCATCTCTAACCACTAAAAACCTCCATTCACATTTATTTCTTTCAAAATGAATCCCCGGCATGGGTCCCCGCTGCCTATGTCTCCGTATAGCAAGCGTCGTGCTGCATATGTGTTGGAAAATCTGAAGAGAATCGTAAGATGAGTTGAAAGAAAAAAAATCCGCAGAAATCGGTCCCAAGAAACCAGAGATAAAAATACCCCTTGGCGGTGGAAGGTATAACTAAAAACTCTAAAGCAATCGAAAACCAACTGGAATGAGCAAAACCAAGTTGAAATTGAGCCCATAGACCCCGAGATAAGAATGCGCTCCTTTCACTGGAGATGAAGCTAAAAACTGCAAGAAAATCGTAAGCCAAGTTGAATAAATCTATTCCCGCTGAAATCTGGTCCATAGAATCTAAGAAACGAATGCGCCGTTAATGTTCGATAATTGTGTGTAAAATAAGTCTATATTTTGGAAAGCATACTTTTAAAGATAAATAAAGAGGAGAAACTTTTGTGGGCGAACGCTTAACTCATATCACGGGACTCTTGTCACAGAACACACTAATAATCTTCGATTAAATTAATAAAATGCTTTTAAATTATGTTTTTAGAATTTGGCAACGTTTAATAATTAAGTCGATTGTCCACATGTCATATAATATCTGATCCATCGACTTTCGGAAATTAAATGGACTGGTCAGCTGGAAAAAGATCTATTTTTAGTTTGGTTTCTTAATGAATGTTTGTCCTGTATGATTCTTTCTCCGAACTCTTGTACTGTCGCTGTCAGTTTTTTTAAAACATTCAGAAAAATTACCAACCGATTTTTAAAAGTTTTATACGCAGGTGTAAAAATTTTTTCCACATGTGCTCTGAAATTATCAAATCACTATCTTAATTAGTTTTCTAAATTTTTCCTGATTGGTGAAAATCGTTAATTTCCTCCTCTAATTATCAAAAAATTAAAAATCTGAGTCTCGTTTGCATCAGGACCTCTTTGGATTACCCTCACGCAAATTTTCAGACTTGCACGTGCGGTAGATATTTCTAGCCATCTCCGTCACACAAACACTTACATAGATTGGTTTTTACGCTGATTTTTGCGTTCTTCATTCCATATGAATATTTTCGTGTGATGGGGACTTCTGTGAACCAATGCAAAATGGATTTAGCTGGAAGAACAAGTAAAAATATTATTTCTACTTTATTGGAAATTCCATTAGCGCATATGCAATAGAGAAAACTATATATCTATTCATGTAAGGAATAACTGGGAAATTAATTGGAGAAATGAACTTGACATGGGAACCTCTTTGTGGACTGAACAAATTTTTACGTCTCTGCATCTTACAATCATGTCCGCGCATGTCTCACGAGCCGTTTACGTCAATTTCGCGACCTACATAGTCGTAGGTTGTGCAGGCATCTCAAATGGGCAGAATCTAATCTTTTTCGGGCGTGTTCTTGCTAATATGTTGGCAATATTTTCCAGCAAGGGGCGAAGGTATCAATTTGGGTGGTACATTTAGTTTAATTGGTTAATTTGCTCTTAATTGACATATGGTTAAGTTCCGCAAAATTCCGAGGATCTGTGACGCACAAGGCTTTAGCCACAAACGAAGGAGAATTGTCCAGACGTCAGCATTTTCAATCTTAAGTTGTTACTCTCTGAATTTAATGGTGAACGCAATAAATGTTGAGCTGGAAAACAAAGTTACAATGGGTAAGACGGATTTTAGAATATAAGATTTAAAGTTAGGAAAAAAGAACTTAAAATTTTTAATTTAAATTTTTTAAACTTAATTTTAATTTTGAATTTTAAAAGGATTTTAATTCTTATCCTTTTCATCTATATATATAGTATGTATCTATAAATATCTGATCATTGGCATGCGACTGCGCTCGTATTTTAAAACCGATTTGGATGTGATTGAGCACATATGAAGGGTTTATTAAGATATTGACCAAATTCGTTCCCCTTAAAAATTTCAAACTAAAATAAAAATTTACAAAAAAATATAAATGCAAATTTATTTCGTGCATAATTGTTAAGTCTTGATAGAAAGATTCAAGAAACATTTTTGGCTTCCCCTCTATCTTAAAAAAATGGTATAGGAATTTGAAATTCTTGGGTGACAGCCGCTTTGGAACAGGAGATTTTTTTCCATAATCTGCCGAATTTTAGGAGTTTTAGCAAACGTGGTTTTTTGACAATTTATTTTCGATGTTGCTACTTGAACGCTTAAAACAACAGTCATATACGTGAACTTTCAGCTAAGTTTTTGAAATTTCCAAGGAAAGATAATGTGATTTTTGATAGGAAAGATAATGTGAGCAACATTTCTTCCTGCCCCGGCGCCAAAAAATGTAGCTACTCCACTGGGCACCATCACACATACACTATGACGCAAAAGTTTAGACAATGACGTCATTCAGCTTTAAAATGTAGAATTATAACGTCAGAATTACAAAAACCTGTAAATATATTCAAAAACTGATTTAAAATGCTATGTACAAAAGACAGTCGTTTTATTTGCTATAATACTAATTTTTTTCATAAAAATTCAAATGTGCTTGTCGCAAAAGTTTAGACACTATTCTAAATTTCTTTGAATATTCGCTGGTATATGCAAATTTAGAATCGATGATGTCACAAATTTGGAGTACTTAAGTTCTGCAAACGATTGCGCTTCATAGTCGACATGCCGAGAGCTAAAGAAATTCAAGTGAATGAGGTTTCAAGGATTTGGCAGTTGAAAGGTGAAGGGAAGAGCGTTTCTGAAATTTCTGCTATTATTAATAGGTCAAAAAAATCTATTTATCGAGTTTTATCGAGTGGTTCCGAATATAAAGCAAAATGTCGGTCTGGGAGGCCACGTGTGACAAATGTACGAGAGGATCGCCTGATACAAAGACTAGCGAGTACTCAACAAATGAGCGTACGTGGAGTTCAAAGCTCATCGGGACTCTCTGTATCAAAGGATACGATTCGTAGACGAATTTTGGAAAAAGGAACAATCGTTTATAGCAAAATGCAGAAGAAACCAGCTCTGAAACCATATCATAAGTTACAAAGACTTATGTGGGCTCGAAAGCATATGTCATATGGAGAGAAATGGCAGTCAGTCATATTTAGCGATGAAAAAAAGTGGAATCTGGATGGTCCAGATGGTTGTTTATCGTATTGGCATGACTTGCGGAAGGAACCTCGACGTTTTTTTAATCGCAGACAAGGAGGGGGCTCGGTGATGGTTTGGGCAGCCTTTTGCTATAATGGACAAGTATCTCTGACCTTCACCAGTGGTCGTCAAACTTCACAGCATTATACACAGGCATTAGAAGAAAACCTACTGCCATTTGCTGAGCTTCTAGGGGGTCCTCAGTGGGAATTTCAGCAAGACAATGCTTCAATTCACACTGCAAAACATTCAAAATCTTGGTTTAATTCCCATAATATAAGAGTTCTCAACTGGCCAGCATGTAGCCCAGATCTTAACCCTATAGAAAACCTTTGGAGCATCATGTGTCGCAAAGTTTATAGCAACGCTAGACAATACTCTTCTGAAAAGGAACTTAAGACATCTATTGAGAATGCATGGTACGATATCGATCCACAAACTATGCAAGATTTAGTTTCTTCCATGCAATCTCGTGTATATGACGTAATACATAAGCATGGATGCGGAACCAGGTTTTAAAAATTGTTTATTTCGATTTTATTTAATTTGTGTCTAAACTTTTGAGACAGCAGTTTATTTTTGTTACCATTTAATTTATTGCAATATGCACAATTCCACTTTTCTTTGTTATAAATATTGTTTATATGTACAGCACATTAATTTCAAGCAGTGATTTGAAAATTGAATAAATATTTTTCAAAGTATGTAAGAATTTCTTCATTGTCTAAACTTTTGCGTCATAGTGTATATGAAGGAATTTCAGAAAAAGTTTAAGGAAAAAAAAAGAAATTATCTAATTTATTACTTCTTTTTTTTATTTCAAAATTGTAAGAACTTTCTGATTACATAGTAATTAATATAGATGTCTTTTTTAAATATTATGTTGTAAAAATTCGAAGGGAATGTTAATTTTTCTATTTTTCTTTCCCGAAAGATAAGAAGATGGCACCAAAACATCTCGAAATCGCATTTTATTATTATTATTATTAATTTTATTTGACTTACTTCGGTATTTCTAGGTGCTATATATACTTAATTTTTTACCTCATGCATCACTATTTTAAATATGTTAATGTAATTATAAAGTAATTTAATTTTCCATAATCCAGAATCGCCATAATAGTCCTGATTCCGGATTAAAGAAGTTATGCAGTAATAATAAGAAGTATTTCTGATAAGTTTTTATTAAAATCCAGACTCATTTAAGCTCTTTTTGTAAAATATTTACAAAATTAATCAGATTAATTAACAAAAATAAAATCAGCCTAACAGTTGGCTTTTGGTTGCGGCAACGGCAGGAATTGCATCTGAGCCAATGGTTGGCTAATCATTGGACTAAAGATCTGAAATGATAACTGACCAGTGGGTCTGCTGGCGCATGCAATAATAATTAAGGGTCGACCGAAGCAGGTTTTTAAAACCGTAACCGAAATACAAACAGAATTTCGGTAATCTTTCTATTTTCGACCGAAAATGAAAACGAAAAGTCCAATTTTTTTATTAATCAATCCTACGCGTGGTCAAAGTTGGCTGTCTGTTTCCTGACTAGAACTTTTTATTTTCATATAAAATAAAATGTCATTCATTTATTCATTAACGACTCAGAATAATTTTCTAATTATACGAATTTCATCTCAATCAAAAATATTTTAAGTATACATATCCCGATTTGTCTTTTATAATGATTTTCATAATGATTCATCAGTTATACTAGAATTTTCTCAAAGAGTATTCAAAGCTCTTTTGCAGTTTCAAACTAAAAATCATTTATTACTGTTAAGTCTGTAGCTTTAACGAGCACGTGAAAAGCGTGTTCAAAGTTTAGTCATGTATGCATTACTTGCATTATAATTTGCATTAGAGTTAGGGATGACTGGTAATTATAAGCAATAAATAAATAGGGTGTCTCATTTGTACCAATGCAGTTCAAATCAATGACTCATGTTGAAAATTTGAACAGATAGTTTTGATCTGGCCGAATTTTCAACAGCATTTTCGCTGAAAATTCGTTTTCGGCGAAACTCTGATTTTGGGCCAAAAATGAAACGAAACTGAATTTTCGGTTGATCTCTAATAATAATAAATAAATGTAATAATAATCTATTTTGCTTAGAAACGTCAACTGATTTCTTAGATTTCTAGATCACTTTTGGATGGTTCTAGAACTATTGATTCAAATTTCTCATAATTTGGCTGATGCAATAAAAAAAAAACAGTCGCCATTTTGTATTTTAACAAATCTCTCTAAAACTATCCTATCTAAAACTTTTATAAATATTAAGATGCAAGAATATGACTGCTAAGTGTTATAATCTCCTTTAAAAAATATGCTTCTGTAACGTAATTGGTATATATGAATTGAATTTTTGCAATTGAAATTAAATTACCAAGCAGAGACTCGAACCCAGAAATTTTTGACTTACATTGCCAATACTCTATCTATGGAGCTACATAGGCCGACAACCGCTGAGTATATCTTGCTTATTGATAATAGCATCTGGTATGCCAGGCAGGCAGCTCAACAGAAAAAAACGCAAGAAATGGAGCGAAATATACCCACACGTTGTAGACTTAAGTAGCTCAATAGATAGAGCATTAGCAATTTAAGTCAAAAGGTCCTAGGTTCGAATCCCAGAATGCGAATTATTCGCACTATTGGAAAAGTTCAATTTGTGTGATATCGTTAATCAATGAGTATCATTGAGTTAAAAATAATCGTGAATAGCTATAGTTAACAAATCGGTTATAAATGCGGTACTTTGATGACTGTTAACATTGACAAGTAAAGGGTTATTTACTTAGAACAGGTTTTTTTTCTTATTTCAAATGAAAATAAAAATTCAAAGGAAAATAAAATTTCAAATTAATTGCTTAAAAGGCGCAAAGTCCAACCCCGTGAAAAAAATTCCATGCCGGGACTCGAACCCGGACCATTAGTATAGCGCAGTGACATTCTACCGACGAAACCGCATGGAAAGATACCCAGCCTGGAACTTATCACATAGTTTGACAAGGCTACAAATGCAACACAAGATGGAATATTGTTCGTTCGTTCCATGTGGTTTAGTCGTAGAATGCCAGTGCGCTATACTGATACCCCGGGTTCGACTCCCGGCATGGAATCTTTTTTCACGAGGCTGGTATTTGCGCCTTTTGAGCAATTAATTTGAAATCTGATTTTCATTTGAAATAGTGTATGCAAAATACAACAAATCCACAAAACGTACCACGCAAAGCAGATTTATGTTCACTTTAAATTCTACGAATGAAAGTCGTTTACTGTATTTTAAATTTTAAACTTAAACCATACTCACATTAGCGTCTTTGTACTCGCATAGTTGTACTATCTATGTCACAACTACTACGGTGAGTAACTTCAAAAACTTAGTAAAAATAACTCATAAAAAGAAGCTACCAGCATTTATTTTCTTTTACTGGAATACACAAAAATAGGAATTTGCCACAGAATACATCAAAACTTGTCCCCCTTTTTTTTTTAACCAGCGACAATCACATGTGAACGTGCAAAAACAGAATAATAAAAATGTCATTTCAAGTCAGTTTTTTCTCTTACATTTTTTCATCTCTAATCACGTGATTTTGAACAAAAATAAATAATGCCGATTCCGTAACATCCTCCCACCTTCTGATTACCTTGTATAATCAGAACTAATTCTAAACGTAGAGAAATTGTCAAAGTCACTTGTTATAAATCCAATCTTTCAGGAACTTTCAATAGCCTTCCAGCTCTGCTGTGTCTAGGAGATTCCTTGCTTGAGGATACATCCAAAATTGTAGCTTTTTTAAGTATTTTCACTGGATTGCGGGACATCTTTGGTTTCGGACAGTCAGTAGACGAAGCTATCTCTAGTGGATATATTCTTTGTATAGGTCGTAAAAGCTCATGTTGTGATGTTTGAACTCTTACGAGTCTAACTTTCTTGTCTCTACCAGGTATAAGTTCTGTGATTCGACCTAAAGGACAATCAATTCTCTTTTTATTATCAGATCCGATCAATACAACATCACCGGCAGCTATAATTTTCTCTTGGCGTTTGTTCCTTGCTCTTTCAATTAATGCGCCTAAATATTCAGTAGGGTGGAGCGCTCGCCTATAGGAAAAAAAAAATTCTTCAAATCAAAATTGGCCGGGGTGGGAAAGTTGCTCTATCCAATCCTCATTCTGAATATAAAATATCTTTGAAAAATATTAATATTAAATACTGCCCCAAGGTCATTGAATATTGAGAAAAAACGTAAAAGCGCTCGGCTATGGAAAATATTTTTTTTTTCCAAATCAAAATGAGGCGGTGTGGGAAAGTTGCTCTATCATATCCCCGTTCTGAATAAAAAATATCTTTGAAAAATATTAATATTAAATACTGCCCCAAAGTCATTGAATATTGAGAAAAAACGTAAAAGTTGTGCATTTTCTCATTTTTTTTCCTCAAATATACAAACTATTTTATTAATTTGATTTAAAAGGATGATCATCGAATTAATATTATTGTTATTATAAATTTATAGTAAAATTATGTAATATTTATATCAAATTCGCTTTTATTATGCTTACTCAACGACTATACTTTTTTTTAATATATGAAATTTGGGTAATTGTAATTGTTTCATATTTTTTACTTAACCTGTGTAAAAAAATATAATTTGAAATTATTCTTAAACAACTACAGTAATAAGATAAAAATAATTTACTATTGCAATTTACAAGCAATGTAGTTACTATTTTATAGTAGTCCATACTGTTTTTTAGTTTCAAAAACTTCCTTTTTTTCCGAGACTCCAGACAAGTTTTAATGAATTCAACGCATCTCAAAGGACCACAAACACCAGAAGAAGCCTATGTAACAAGTTTCACGTATCTTTCAGTGGCTTGATTGTGACAAGGGAATAGTTTAATCTTAGGTAAGGTGTCTTCATTTATTGTCTTTGGATTTAGGATACATTTTGTAAGAATGTTATGATCTAAGAACTTAGTTAATGGTGGTTGTATCACGGTCACTTCAGCCCAATTTATAGAATCTATATAGACTTTGGCTTCAAAATTTATCCGTATGTAAAGAATTTCTTGACTTTCGAGATTTTATTGTTCTGCATAGTGCCAAAGGTCTTACATAGTATGTAAGAGTGTTGGCACTACACATAATAATAAAATCTTGAAAGTGAAGACATTCTTTATGTACATTCAACTTACCTGAGATCACGTACGTAGAGTTTTTTGACTTTCGAGATTTTATTACTCTGCGCAGTGCCACATTTATATAGTATATATGAGTGTTGGTACTATGTAGAATAATAAAAGTTTCACGAAAACAAACGATCAAGTTACCTGAGAGACCAAAGACTATATTGATTTAATAAATTAGGCAGAAGTGACCGTGACAGAACCACCATTAACTAAGTTCTTAGATCATAACATTCTTACAAAGTGTATCCTAAATCCAAAGGCAATAGATGAAGACATCTTACCTAAGATTAAACTATTCCCTTGACACGATCAAGCCACTGAAAGTTGTGTGACACTTCTTACGGAGGCTTCTTCTGCTGTTTGTGGTCCTTTGAGACGCCATGGATTCATTAAAACGTCTGGAGTCTCGGAAAAAAAATGCCAGTTTTTGAAACCAAAAAACAGTATGGACTACTATAAAATGGTAACTTTACTGCTTGTAAATTAAATAGTAAATTATTTTTACCTTATTACATTAGTTTTTTAAGAATAATTTCAAATTGTATTTTCTTACACAGGTTAAGTAAAATAAGTAAAACAATTACAAATACCCAAATTTCATATATTTTAAAAGAGTATAGTCGTTGAGTTAGTATAATAAAAGCGAATTTGATATAAATATTACATAATTTTATTATAAATATATAATAATAATAATAATAATTCCACGATCATCCTTTTAAATTAAATTAATAAAATAATTTGTATGTTTGAGGAAAAAATTGGAAAATGCACAACTTTTACGTTTTTTCTCAATATTCAATGACCTTGGGGCAGTATTTAATATTAATATTTTTCAAAGATATTTTTTATTCAGAATGAGGATATGATAGAGCAACTTTCCCACCCCGGCCGATTTTGATTAGGAAAAGAATTTTTTTCTTCCACAGGCGAGCGCTTTTACGTTTTTTCTCAATATTCAATGACCTTGGGGCAGTATTTAATATTAATATTTTACAAAAATATTTTATATTCAAAATGAGGATCTGATAGAGCAACTTTCCCACCCCGGCCGATTTTGATTTGAAGAAAAAAAATGCGCTCCACCCTATTGCACGTACTTCTTATAGATAAAAAATGTGGACAATATTATTCCCCATTTTTTACTATTACCATTTATTATGTATTGTGATAATTTAATGTATGATTTTTTACTTTTTAAGGGAAGAAATATGTCAAATCTGCAATTTTATTGAGAATTAAAATTTAGTGCCATTTTTAAAAAAATGTGTTGTTTATTATTTTTCTTTCTGTTTTTAGATTCGAAGGTAGATAAAACTTTTCACTAAAGTTCGATAAACCATTTCTTTGGAAGAAAAATCACTTCATACTGATACTTTGAAGAAGATTCCTTATCATCCGAACCGAAACTACTTAAGAAAATGTCTACAGAAGAAATTTCTTCCTCTAGAGAGCATCACTTTGATCCTCAAAATGGTGATAAAGCAGAAAATACCTCCACTGCTACAGGGAAAAAACCTTTGATTTGTGAAGTATGTTCCAAAACATTTTCTAAGAATAAATATCTTAGAAGACATCTCTTGACTCATACAGGTGAAAAAACCTTTGTTTGTGAAATATGCTCAAAAATGTTTTCTCAGAATCGTCTTCTGAAAAGACATATCTTGATTCATTCAGATGCAAAGCCCTTTGTTTGTGAAATATGTTCTAAAACATTTTCTAGGAACAGTTATCTCAGAAAACATCTAAAAATTCACACAAGTGAAAAACCCTTTGTTTGTGAAATATGTTCCAAAGGATTTAATGATAACACTACTTTGAGAAACCATATCTTGATCCATACAGGTGAAAAACCTTTTGTTTGTGAAAGACGTTCTAAAGGATTTTCTAAAAATAGTAATCTAAGAAGCCATCTTCTGATTCATAAAGCTGAAAAATCTTTTGTTTGTGAAATATGTTTTAAAGAATTTTCTGATAAGAGTAATCTAAGAAGCCATCTCTCGACTCATACTGGACAGAAACCCTTTGTTTGTGAAATATGTTCTATAGGATTTTCTCAGAATATTAATCTAAGAAACCATCTCTTGACTCATACTGGAGAGAAACCCTTTGTTTGTGAAATATGTTCCAAAGGATTTACGCAAAGTAGTAATCTAAGAAGCCATCTGAGAAACATTCATACAAAGGAAAAACCTTTTGCTTGTGAAGTATGTTCCAAAACATTTTCTCAGAATGGTAGTCTAAGAAAACATCTTTTGACACACACAAAAGAAAAACCCTTTGTTTGTGAAATGTGTTTTAAAGGATTTTCACAGAATAGTAATCTAAGAAGACATCGCTTTACTCATACTGCAACAGGAAAACTTTTTGTTTGTGAAATATGTTCCAAAGGATTTTCTCAGAATAGTAATCTAAAAAAGCATTATTTGTCTCATACCAAATAGACACCTCCTGAACAAATACATTTTTATAGACAAAATTGAGTATGAACTCTGTATATATTGTTGCATTTACTATTCTCACATCTATTATGTTTTAGCATTTAGTAATAAAATTAAAAAAATGTAAAATTTTTCCACAGTTGTCATTTTGATAATAAGAAAATAACTTTAGACCTAATCATTAGATTTCAGAAAACCTTTATGTAAAGCTTTTTTGGTAGTTAAACCATCTCTTGACTCATACTGGAGAGAAACCCTTTGTTTGTGAAATATGTTCCAAAGGATTTACGCAAAGTAGTAATCTAAGAAGCCATCTGAGAAACATTCATACAAAGGAAAAACCTTTTGCTTGTGAAGTATGTTCCAAAACATTTTCTCAGAATGGTAGTCTAAGAAAACATCTTTTGACACACACAAAAGAAAAACCCTTTGTTTGTGAAATGTGTTTTAAAGGATTTTCACAGAATAGTAATCTAAGAAGACATCGCTTTACTCATACTGCAACAGGAAAACTTTTTGTTTGTGAAATATGTTCCAAGGATTTTCTCAGAATAGTAATCTAAAAAAGCATTATTTGTCTCATACCAAATAGACACCTCCTGAACAAATACATTTTTATAGACAAAATTGAGTATGAACTCTGTATATATTGTTGCATTTACTATTCTCACATCTATTATGTTTTAGCGTTTAGTAATAAAATTAAAAAAATGTAAAATTTTTCCACAGTTGTCATTTTGATAATAAGAAAATAACTTTAGACCTAATCATTAGATTTCAGAAAACCTTTATGTAAAGCTTTTTTGGTAGTTAATTTTAATTTTTTAGTTTCACTATTAAGTAATTTCCCCTAAAATAAGAAATTAACCTGAATGGAAAGGATAAATCCTACCTCAATATCTTATGCGATAGAAAAGGCTTTATTGAAGTAACACTTTCGAAAAAATATGAGAAGTGTTTAAAAATATTTTTTGTGCAAATAAAAAACTTTTATCATTTGTTAAATTTTCCTATTAAAAATTTTCTCAGAATTTAAATGAAACATATTTCATTATCATGCATTTTTTCTGCCCATCATCAACTAAGTATTTTCCTAAAAATACATAAATAATGGAAAAATATTTATTTGGCAAATTTAGTCAATTCATAAATAACGTTTCTATAGGCTAATCACATGTGCACTTTGTTTCTAAGACCTTATTTCTTTTGCTTCTTGTTTGTGTTCTATATCATCCAATACAGGAATCTTTTGCAGCACGGCAATATTATCTGTTATCATCATATAATAAAATATGACCAAATCTTGTGTGTTTGCAAATTTTATCTGAAAAACATCTCTGATAATCTTGACTATATTTTGTATCCTACCATTTTGAGGTACGAAAAGACCATTGGGATAGGTCACATGCTTGAGAAAATTCGATGAGAGAGTCATTTTGGTGTCACTGTGGGTCATTGTATTTTAATGGGAATGAATATTCAAGCAGTTATATAGTTGTTGAAAAATTGGCACCAAACGAAGTTGCAAAGCTGACAACATTTCGCCAGATTTGGCATAAGAATCTATTTTCAAGATTACCAATGGCAATATGCGTGCTTGAAACAATGTCACCAAATTTGATACCAATATATAACTGTTAATCTGCTGATAATTTATTGTTTTATCGAGTTGAACTGTAGGCTAATTTTGACCGAGATATGCCCAGTCTTTCCTGCTGTTATGTTACAATTCGAGCAAATTTTTGTGTGTGTGTGTATGCGAATTTTATTTCAAAAATGGTTCTAATGATTTTGATTAAATTTTGTATCCTACTGTGTTGGACTATGAGAAGACCTAAATGTTCGAGAAAATTTGATGAGTAGGTCATTTACTGCAGATAAATGGGAATGAAGGTTGATATAGTTATTAAGTTGTTGAACATTTTTTTAAAGCTGCTTCTTACAAAATTATAATGGGCAGTCGTAAGTATACCATGATGAAAAGAGGGGGGATGGGAAGAATGATTGTTTGTTTTTATACTTTAATGAACTGAAAATACGATTTACAGGAGGGATTTGTAAATTAATTATTCTTCATCCTCTCCAAATGTGTTTTTAATTATTTCTGTGCTTAATGTATTATAATATTTTAGACTGTTTTTTATTTTAATAACAGATTTTTGAAAGTGAATGGTATTTTATACAAATGTTAAAAAGCGTAAGTTGGTTTGCAGTTTTTTTTTCTTACAAAATGGCTTTGTTGTGGGTTGATTAAAAAAATTTAGCTTTTAAGCATTATTATTAAAAAAAATACACTCAATATAAGTCTTGTCAGTGTTAGTTAAACCCTTTATGCACCGTCTGTACTTTAAAGTACCATTAAAATAGCTTGTTGTAAAATTCATTTAATACATCGATTAATAGCAAAGCAGTTTACAGTGAGTTGTAGATACATTACTTTATCTTGTTCCAAAAGCATTATGGGTTGCACAAAACAAAAATATTTTTAGAAAGAGGATTTCTTTTGCCTTTGCATCTTTTCAGCTTCCGTGACGTTGAAATATTGGGGAAAAAATTTCAGTTCATAAATATGTCTATTATATTTGTGCATTTTCTAATTCTATATTAAAAAATTAAATAAAAGATTTGAGTGGAGTTATAAATATGCCACACAATTTTTATAAATTCAAACTTAATTTTATTTGCCAAAATCCTTCTAAAATTTATTATATGATTGAGTAAATCTTCTAATGTGGTTTCAAAAGTTCACGAAAAATGCTTTAGAAGATGAAAGTTTAATGATTTCATAATTTGGGACATAAAGGGTTAACAAAAAGAGCGTTGATTAGTTTTTAAAATTCAATGCACAATTTTAACTATATAATGATTGTATCTCAATCGATTTAAAAAATTTATCTGTGTTTGATGCTGAATGCTTTGGGGCAGTTTGTTGCCATTCTGCCTTTGTCTATAATCATCAGAAAATCAATGTCAGTGGGGTTTTCCTTTACATTTGTAAGGGTTCCACTAAGTGTATCTGTTTTAAAGACTAAGATTTAAACAGGGTGGAGAAATCGTTACAAGCATATACAAAAAAAATATTTTGAAAAAAAAATTGCTCTTATAGTTTCCCTGTGTTATACACACCAATTTAAAATGCAGTCTTAGTCATTTGTTCAAACTTCAGCAATTTATTTTATGAAAATATTCTTCAATGTAAACAGAGTAATATTTTGTAAAAAAAAAAAAGAGAATAATTGCCGCCCTGTTGTTCCCCATTGTAGGTGTTACTGGGCTGTAAAATTTGTTTTTAATTTTTAAAAGAATGATATCAGACGTTAAATAAAAGCTCCGATTATGTTATGAAATGTTTGAACTGTACTCTCCTGTTAAAAATGACTTTTTTTCCATTTTTCCATACTTGGAGGAAAAAAAAACTTTCAAATCCTAACAACTGAAGTTTGTTCTTAATTGATGTATGAATTCTTTTAAAAATGTGTTATTAATATTGTATTTTTTTTTTTACTTTAAAATGTCTAACTAGATCGATTGTTTGTACTTTATTGTTCTTTTTTTAACGAAATTTCAATTGTTTTAGATTCAAATTATATTGGAATTAAAAAATAAAAATTGTTGTTAATCGAGTGAAAAGATGTGTTTCATTTTTTTTTCTGTTTGTTTGAATCGAAGATAATGCGTTTATTACAAGTTACTTTTTTTTTATTCCAAAGATTATTTTTTCTTCACTGCATAGCTGGGGGTTGATCTCTACATAGGTCATTTTATACTTTTTCAATTTTGTTAAAAAGTTTTTTATGAGGATACTTTTACTTTCTAAACCTAGTTCTGAATGTGAAAAGTATCCTCATAAAAACAACCTTTAAACAAAATTGGAAAAGTAAAAAGCGCGTCAAGTGCGGGTATTACTCGCGCACAGAGGGTTCCATTACAATAAATATATGAATTAGTAACTGGGCATTACACTACGTAAATTTCTCCCTAAAGTTGTTTTCTAGGCTTTAAAAGCCTATGGCGCATAGAGTACGCCGCTCGTGGCTTTATGTATCTTCAAACCATCCATGTCTTTAATGATTGATATCTGGGCTAATGACCGACAGTTTTTACTTTCTTATTTTCGAAGAATTTACACATTTTTGGGATCACAGATACCGAAAAACATCTTTTTACAAAATGTCACATTACAAATTGTGGGCGCTCTATCTCTAGAACTGATTCACAGAATTTAATGAAAATTTATATTCAGTTATCCTCTGATATAAATTGATATTGATTAGTTTTTTGTGTAAAATACTCAACAGGTGGCGCTTATATGCAGCATTTTTACGATTTCTGCAATAGCTCAATCTCCAAAACTAATGCATGGGTTTTCATCAAACTTCAGATTCAGTTAGTACTTGACATGAATTGATGTTTTTTACATTTTGGTGTAAATCGCTCAACAGGTGGCACTGCTATGCTGCATTTTTTGCGATTTCCGCAATAGCTCTTATCTTCAGAATGACTGCACGGATTTTCATCAAACTTCAGATTCAGTTATGTCTTGATAAATATTGGTGTTGAATATGTTTTTGTGTAAATCGTCTAAATGGTGGCGTTGCTCTGTCGCATTTTTCAGAATTTCCGCAATCGCTCTATCTCAAGAACTAACCCAGGTAGTACAGCAATATCGGCCCGATACTGCCCAATATCGGCCAATCTTGGTGTGCATCGGCAAAGACCGGTCATGTTTACCGACATTGGCCAATATTGATCGATGTTGTCCTATGTTGGATTTGTAACATTAAAACTTCTGGAATCATGAATATTTTAATTTTTTATTCACATATTGTACTTTTTGTGGGAAATAGAAAACAGGAAACAATTATAATAACATTTTAAGTTCTGTAAATCCATGTAGAAAAACTCACATTGGCCAATATCGGGGAACATCGGTAGACATCGACACAAGCAATGATCACAAGGATGTGCCAGCCAACCAACCAGTCAGATACAAGACAATTACCCAACATGGCCGCCATATTTCTGGTATACTGTTGCAGATTTGTTCAATCCCATTTTATAGAAAGAAAACGAGAATATTTATATGTTGGTGGTAGTATGGAAAAATGAGGTATGTCATTCTTGAAATCCGAAAGTTACATCTTTATGTGAAACGGGTAAGTGCTCTTTATATTTCATATAATGTTTCTTTATTGAATACATATATTCAGACTCATTTCATATATTCAAACTTGTTTTTGAAATATTGTTTTCTGTTCACATTGGTATTATTACTTGATTAGTTATCCATATTCCTGTGTAGTGTGTATTTTCTGTTCATATCATATTTATACTTGTCTCGGAATGTATATTATGCTTAAAGATTTTCGTCACTAATGATTGTAAACAAATGCATATGAACTTTTGCTAGTGTTTGAGTCAGTATATTATTCAACCGTGTAAGTAACACCAAAACACTTTTTCTTTGTTTATATATTAATTAAATTGTCCGTTTACTTTATTCTTGAAGTAATTATTTATATTAAAACGTGATTTTCTTTTTTTATTGTACGTAACTGAAACGATTTACTTACTTAAATGGCACAAGTACAATTAAAGTTATGAGCAATTTATATAACCTTGAGGTCCTTTTTATCAGAATTTGGAATAAACATTTCATATATCCTAATTTAAAAGGTCCTAATATTTATCCTAATTTTTTTTTCTTCTTCCCTTATAAGGGGGAGGGGAAGGGAGAGTATAGAATTTTTTTTTGTCATACTTGCTACTTTGAACATAATTTTCAAAATATAAAAATCGTTAAAAGACTCAAAATCAAATGTTACAAAGTATTTGAAGACAATTTAATATATTTCATAAGTGAATATTTGTTGCTGTAACAACAAGTTTTAAAACATTTCATAAATCTTTGATTTACCGAATAAATTACAGTCTAATTTTTTTATTGCTCATTCCAGATTTTGTAATATCTTATTTAATAATGTTTAATTTATGGACTTCTTCAGCAGTAAATAAAACAAACATTTTAATAAAATGCATGTTGACACTTTAACTTAATCATGTTGAGCAACAAGTTTACTTTCCACTTAAAGCATATGAAACTCTTGAATTTGAAAACCAATATTTTAGTATACCTGAGTTGGCCCAGGCAAAATTTGGGCCTTCTTTAGTACCTCTTCACAAAATTCCATTCAGTAAAAGCATACACTTCATTAATTCTTTTTATTTTGTAACGTTTCAAACTAAATGTAATAAGTTCATCAGAAAGAAAAGCTAGAAGAAAGGTTTAAATAAGTTATTAATAAATGCTTTCTTTGAATTTGGGTTAATCTGAATTCGTCTTCTATTATGTAATGTTATTTTTCACAAAACTTTTGTTTCACATTAAACGGGTCAAAAGAAGAGAAACCTTGCATTGACCCTTGGCACGGAAATTTTTTTCTTATGCAACCTCCAATTTTAGTGATTAAGTAATATTTACAAGCAAAAAAAAATTGTCAACTGGTATTGAAAAATTAAAAGTGTATAAGATGCTTTTTGTGTAAAAATAAAGTTTGTTAATGTAGTAGACTCCCTCAAATTGAATAATTAAAGGAAAATGATCTCATTTTTTTTTTTTTTTTTTTTTTTTTTTTTGCATATTCAAATATGCATTATTAATTATTTACTTGAACTTTGCTTTTAATATTTTAATCAGTTTTTAAATTATCTTACTTTCTATCCTTTTAGTTTATTACTTTACTTAATTATTTTAATATTTTACAATATCACAATCATTCATTATAATTTTGATTGCATTAAAATTACTGTTTAAAAAATGTAAACAAAGCAATGGCCAGAAATCCGCACAACATCTGGTCCCAAGCTGTGCGGATTTGAAGGAGTCTGCTGTATTATATTGAAACATGTCAGTTTTTTAATCATTCATACATATATTTCCTGGCTTGTGTGGTCCCATAGGGACAGAGGAGCTTCTGCCTCTGTGCTGTGTGCTGGAGATGCCCTCAAAAATGGTGTAAGATTGAGTTTAACGAACACAGCATGGGTCTCTATATTGCAGTCAATGTTGTATTTTTACACTCTTTTATTTAACTTGATTTTTATATGTAAAGAAGGTATTTTGTAATTGATTTTTCATTCTTTTCTTGATATTCTAGAATTATTAAAATTATGCTTGTGTATTTCCAATGACAATATGCCATTTTAATATTTTTAGAACTTCATTATAAATTGATTCTAAGGCATTTTTGTTCTACCTAGCCGCAGGCGATAAATTTCCAAATAATCTTTGTTATTACAACTGTTTGTGAGTTACAAAAACAATGCAGTTAATATGCACCAAGCCATTTATGTCAAAATATGTTTAGTGGCTGTGAAACTGCAACAGTGAAATATTTGGAACAGTTAAAAAAAAAATATGAATAGAAAATAACTTTTTATTTTTTAAGTTTCCTAATTTTTATTGATTATTTTTAATTATTAATAATAATTTATTTTATTAATTTAATTTTAATATTTCTTTTTAAAAAAATCATTGTTTATAATTTATTACTGTATATACTCTAATATTAGTCAACCCCCAAATTTGAGAGATATAACATATCCATCCGTTTGAATAACAATATTTAATAATAGATATAACAATAGTAATCTTGCTCTTAATTTAATTTTAATCAAGGAAGATTAATATGAATTCTGCAATCAAATAGGGCAATGAAAACTATTCCAAAATACTGATAATAAAATGGAATTATTTTCATTCCTTTAAAATTTTGGTGTTTATTTACACGTGAATACATATAGTAATTAATTTATGATTATATGTTATAAAAAATAGTTTAGAAATCCTGTATAACAGTTTAAATAATATTTTCCCCTGTTACTATATTTTAAAAGATAAGTAAAACAAATACTATATATATTTTAAATAAATTCACATATTCATGCTATTTATCAAGTAATACATCAAAGCAGTGATTTTTCAATAGTTGGGGTCTTTGTAAAATTAATGCATTGTAACAGATTTTTTTTTTAACGACATAAATTGTAGTCGTGAAATTGGGTGTGATTCTAAAGATAAACACTGAATGCTTATAAAAGTGTACTTTTTTAGAAACTATTTTTACTTTTATTATTTTCAGAAAGAATTTTAGTTTTGAAAATTCGTTTTGCTTCGAAAATGCCTTTTTGAATATTATGTTCAAATTTTGTAAGAGGGAAAAAAACTGAGGTGAAATTTTAAAATTGTAAGTTTTCAGTTTATAAGTTAAGTAGTTGGTTTGCAATTTTATTTTCTGATTTATAAAACAATTAAACAATAAAGTTGTGAGTTCTGTGTGATTTTAGCACAAACTATTGGATACAGTAGATTTCCTCAAATTCGCACATCATCGAATATGTAAAGAATAGAACTTTCAGTTCAGATGTAGGGACAAAATTACAGACTTTTTTATTTTTATATAATTCCATATGTATTTAATATGTAATTCTTGTTAATGTGACTGAACTCTTTCTTGTTCATGAAGGAAATAGTATAAATTTATTTCTGAAAAATTCAAGATATTGCTGATATCACTGGTAATTGCAATCTTTTTACCAAATATATTTATGTATTAATCAAGCTTTTTTGGTTATTAAGTCTGGCTAAACCTCAAATAAAACTTTTTTATTTTATGATTTTGATATGAATTAGTAGAGTACCTTTGTGAGGCAAGTTTGGTTGAATAATTCAAGAAAAAATGTGTTTAATCTTTATTATGTATATTTAATTATGCATTATTATTTACTTGACGTTTACTTTTAATAATTTAATTATTTTTAAAATTATCTTAATTTTTATTATTTCAATTTATTATTTTGCTTAATTATTTTAATATTTTACTATAAATAAGCATTTATTATAATTTCGATTGCATTATTACATTCAAATTACTGTTTAAAAAATATAAACAAAGAAAGCAATGACCAAAAATCCGCACAACCTCTGGTCCCAAGCTGTGCAGATTTGAGGGAGTCTACTGTATTAATATAATAAAGTAAAAATATTTCATTTTTAAGCTGAAATTTTGGTGAATAAATTCAAATCTCCCATTTAAAATTTATTTATGAAATTAAAAAAAAAAAAAAAAGCTATAGCAAATTATAAATTGTTATAGCAAAAATGTACTTGGTCTGATTGTGATTTTGGTTCATTCTACTTTTCTAGCTAGTGTGGAAATGAAGTTTGAAGGGACAGAAACCACTGCTATCTCTAGCTGCATTGGAAAGGTGCTGGCAGAATTTGACGACAGGGATGGAAACACTTTTCAAATGAGAAGAAGATGACTAACAAGAAATAGATGATTTGTCAAAAAAATTTTTGTTAAATAATAAATATGATTAATAATAGTTTGTAAATAAAAAAAAACATTTAATTCTTTTTTGTGATTAATAAATTTTATTTGTTATACATGGTAACTTTTTATTTAAATTCTAAGAATTGACTTCTAATTTTTGTATTATCATTTTTAAAACTAGTATCCAATGTTTAAGATAGTTCAATAAAATACAATTTATAAAATAAATTTACAAACTTTTAAAATCACCTTGTAAATTTTATCTTAGAGGAAAACAGTTGATAAAAATTGACTCATATAAAATCTATCTAAAATTAGAATTTTTAACGAAATATAAATTATGATGATATTTAAATGCTAAAGTTTTTAGATTTCTAATTATTTCAAATGCCTTACTTATGTGCAATTGTGAGAATCTATCAATTTGAATTTCTAAAATGTATTTTATAGATTCACCGCCCCCCCTCTCCCTGACTCAAAAGAGAAAACATATAAAGAAAATTAGCTATTTTGTCCTTTATATAATTTCTGATATTTTCAAAGTGTTTTTTATCTATTAATTTTTTTGAGGGGTGGGGAAATGTCCTGAAATATATTTTAAAAAGTTTCTACCTTCTACGAGTCACAATTTCTTTCTGCTTACATAAACTTAAGTAGGTATTGTAAATTCTGAAATGGAATTTAGATAGCCTTAATGTCATGTTAGTCTACTTTTTGTAGGGATGTATAATTTCTAGAAAGATTCAAGTGTTGGAGAAAAAAAAAACATTTCTCTGTAAAAATTGATTTTTTTTTTTTTTTTTTTTTTTTTTACAAATAAGAGCTTTTTTGTTTGAAAATATGATTTTCTTTGAAAATATGAAATAATATACATTTTTTGAATATACATATGTACATTAAAAATAGAAAGATTTTATTTTTACTTTATATGAATACATTACAAATAGAAATAATAAACTTACTATTAAAATTTTAGTTCCAGAATAGATTTTCTCGCTTAGTTTAATGACATTGTTTGTAACATATTTTTTTATTCTTTTAAATGGTCATTTCAGTTGCAATTTCAATTTTACACTGCCATTAAAACTTATAATATAAATATTTGCCTCGATATTTGCTGGCAATTGTGTTTATTTAATGAAAAAATTCCATCGAAGTGTTTATACCCCAGTAGTATAGTTCAGACTCTCATTCAGAATGAAGGGAGTATAAAGATAAAATATAAATTAATGTTTTACTAATTTTTAATGTAGGAGTAACTAAAATAAAGTTGGTTAAATAAATAAAAAAAACAACAACAGGTGGATTTAATTTTTTCAACCAAATTTTGCTTGCATTTTTCGGTTAGCCGGGCACCAGTGTTATATTTACATACATATATATGTACACACGCACACACATATATGTACATATATGTGTATGTAAATATAACACTGGCGCCTGGCTAACCAATTTTGTTTTTCAGGTGTGGTGGAGAGAGGGAGTAACATTTCATTTATACAGTAGAAGATCTTTATAATCCTATATAATGCACAGCTTCTGAGATGTAAGCAATGGATTTTGTATTTAAGAAGCACCTGTAATCCGTATTGCAAAAATATTGATACCTTTTAGAGGATTAAATTTCAAACATTATTTCATCTTTATCTCCTTAATTCAGATTTTTTTTAAATGAAAATATTGCTATTATTAAATGTAAATTTTTGGGATTAAGTAATGTGATGATTTTGTCCCAGCATGTTTGGATAATTTTTATAGGCGATTTAACAATATGTGAAATGATCAATATTATGCAAAAATTTTCTAACCTGCACAACTTTTGGTCCTAAGGAATGCAATATAAATATCTACTGCGATTGTTTTGTATATTGCCGTATTTACAAGGCAAGTTTTAATGTTGTGTGAAATGACCTATATAAAGCAAAATGTTGCATGTTTTGGTTTGCATTATAAAGATCTTCTACTGCATATAAATACTATGCTAACGTTTATTGTAAAGGCATAAAAAAAATCGTTTCAGCTACGTTATTTTTATTATTATTTTTTTTTTTTGATAATGGTTAAGTGTTTATTGATTATGTGAAAATAAAATATGGAAATCTGTTTATGATAAATTGATTTTTTTAAATATTAAATTTTTCAGCCTCATTATAACCACAAATTGGTATTACAGACATAATTTTACATATGAATTTTTAATGAGAAGTTAATATTTCAATGTAGAACATTGATCATTGGAAAGAAAAAAAAAGAGAAACCACCAGAATGTAGAGTGAACATAAGAAAGAGAATATTCATCTTCCAACACTATAGAATTGGCAAGTTCATACTCTGATTCAAGATGATGCCCATACAGATAAAATATAAATTTTCTTCTGAGTTAGTTGGGTAGGAATAATTAGTTAAAGTTAAGTTTGGAAAAACAACAAAGGTAGAATTTTGCATATGTAACTTAAGAGGGCACAGTACCTTTTAAACTATTTTTCAATTTTCAATAGTATTGTAATATCTGTGGTGGCATTATGTTTAATACTATAATGCAAATATAATTTTTTTTAATCTTACAGAAATGCCTATTTAACTAAAATTTAAATTTTTTGAATAATTTGTAACTTTTTAAAAATCCCTACTACTTTTTTAAATATGAATATTTTTCGCTTCAGAAATTTCTGTAATTTCAATTATGAGTTTGTTGAATTTCCTTGATTTTTTATTATACAAAAGAGAAAAAGATTTATATTCAATGTAATATCCCATACATCTAAAAATCCATGGCACAGTTTTATGTAGTATAATCTAAGGAATGTGGGGAAAAAATTTGAAACGAAAATATTGATATTTAAAAAATCAGTTGGGATTTTTAAAAAATATATATATTTTTTTAATTTTAGTTAAATAGAAATAGGCAATATTTTTTTTTAAATTAAATGAAATTTAATTTACTTTATAGTATTAAATATAATGTCACTACAGATATTACAGTATTATTCAAAATTGAAAAAGTAGTTTAAAGGGTACTGTGTCCCCTTAACATAAATTGTTTTTGACTAACTTTTACTAGTTTTTTTTCCTTGCAAAGTTTATACATCAATACAGTTAAACAAATTTGAACATCTATATTTATGGTAAAGGCAGGAAAGAGTAAATCATTTCAGTTAAATATTTTTTTAATTTTAATATGTCGAATATTTTTATTGATTATATGAAAAAAAATTATCAAAATTGCTTATATGGTAATAAAAGTTATTTTATTCAAATAATACAATATAACACTTTTTAACTTTACCATTTCCATAAATTGGTATTATAGATATAATTTTGCATATGACATTTTTAATGAGAGGAGTATAATTTAATTATTAATTTTACACATACCGTATTTTTCGGCCTATAATCCGCGGCGGCGTATAATCCGGAGCCGCAATTTTTAGTGCTTATAAAAAAAATTTCATCAGATAATCCGCATCGGCCTATAATCCGCGGATTATACGCCGAACTATAAGAGGATTACTCATTGTTTTAAACATTCCAAAGTACTACTAATAAACCACCTCTCTATTTATTTTGTTTCTCTATTTAAATGATAATTGTAAAAAATAATTGCAAAAAAATTATAAAATAATTACAAGTTAAAAATATAAATACTTTTTTTCATTGAATCTTATATCTAAAATGTAGACTGGCTTGTGAATACAGATAATTCTATAATAATTGCTGTTTTTAAATCATTTTCCGTTTTTATAATAATGTTTAGTTTAAATTCTGTAGTGTTAAATAACACGTTTTCTGTTAGACATTATTTATTATATTGCATTGCAATTTTTGAAAGAGATGAGTTGAGAAACGCTTTGTTCTTCATAAAAACATGTTGGCAAAAATATAAAAATTATAACATAAAAATCAGAAGCCAGTCCCACTAGCACGTACACGTCATTTGTGAACGAATCACGAGAAACTCCGTGAACGGTCGATAGCAAACAATCGCGTGATGCTGTTTACATGTTTATTTTGACTGGCGGTAGAAACAGGATATCTAGCATGAACTTCTGCTTAAAAAAATGTCAGCAGATAATCCGCACTTAAAATTTTTGAGATTTTTTAACAGATAATCCGCGGATTATAGGCCGAAAAATACAGTAATATTTTTACGTACAACACTGAACATGAAAAGAAAAAATTAAAAAGACATCAGAATGTATAAAATATTTGAATAAATTATTTTATTAATGGTATTTGAATTTTCGTAAAAAGATACCTTTTAATAAAAGAAAAAAAATTCTCCAAAATTTTTGGGTTATTTCAGAGCAATCACTTTCAACATAATCATGAAAAATTTTCCTTTTAAATAATCTTTACTTTATCATGGCAGTGAACTTAGCTATGATTTTCCATATAAACAATATATAAATACATATTTCTGTAATAGCAAAAACAAATATATATATATATTTGAAATAGTTAAAAAATATATATTTATATGCATATGTTTTCAAACTTGGATTCATCAATATAAAATGGCAAACTTTTTTTCACTAATATAAAGATATATTTATTACCAATACTATGTCAAGACAAGTAATCAATATCTCTCTATATTGAAAAAAGAAAGCTTTGCTATTTTATAGTGTCGAATCCAGTTTTAACCAATATCGGCCGATCTGACATTGACCAATATCGGCCGATCCGGCGTTCCCCGATATTGGCCGGTCCGGCGCTCACCGATATCGGCCAGTATTGGGTCCCAATATCGGTCGGTATTGGGTGCCAATATAGGCCAATATTGGAAAAAAAGTTTCCCATGCAATATCGGTATACCGATATTGCGAAATCGCTGTTCCCGATATTGCTGTGCTGCCAGGGAATGCACGAGTTTTCATCTAACTTGGGATTAAGTTAGGTGTTGACACAAGTTTTTGCTTATTAGATTTTAATGCTATTAGTCCAATAGGTGGCGCTGTTATCCTTCATTTTTCAGGATTTACATAACTTTAGAGGCCGTCATAATCTCAAGAACTAATGCACGGAATTTCCTATCTTTAAAATCTTAATGATGGGCATAGATTGTCCTTTAATTTTTGCACTGTGATAGCGAATTTTGAAATACAATCATGCATGAGATAGAAGAAAGTTTTTGGATTGCCACATTCAACTAATTTTCGAAAATCATTATCAGCAATCCTTTTATACATCTGTGATAAACCTCCAGCGCTCTCCAACGCCTTTGACAAAAGCCCGCAAATCCAAATTTATGTGTAAGGAATAAATGCGATTTTATGAAAGACTATGTAACCTAAGGTAATCGCTCTAGTTTTCCTTCATGGTTTAAATTAAATTCTACTACCTCTAATTTTTTCATAATTCTTGAATCAAGCACTCGAATACACCATCTTGTGGAGAAGGTTATAACTTCTTGCTTCAGGAAAATGCCATGCAAGCACATTGAATAATATGTATTTTTGATTCATCCAGAAATTTTTTTTGCATAATTTCCGATTTCTGTGTTATATGACACAGTAAAAATTAACCGAATTTGAATATGTAAAATTTTCAAACACATTTACAACGAAGAAGGATTTCAATGGCTATTAGTTAAAGTGACAAATCTACTGTACCGACGATTGCGATCAGCGCCTCTATAGGCCGTTTTAAACTTTGAGTAGTTTCAGAAATAGAGGAAAGGGGGGAGGGTAATCATATTTTTACATTACATTTTCTACGCTATCTCTGAAAATGTAATGCATAAAATTAAAAGAAATGTATTTTTGAGCTTGGCATTACAAAAGCTTTCTCAAAGAAAAGATTTTTTTTCAAGTAACTTAATTAGGCCCTCTACATTTTTCCGAAATATATTTGTGAGTGGTTAATAATCTATAAATATGTGGGTCAATATTTTTTTTTTACTTCAGTCAATTTGTACTTTCCACATTCATAGCTGATGAGTAAAATAGCTGGACAGACAGACACAGGAGTGATCTTATAATGGTTCCGTTTTTACTTTTTAAATACGGAATATTAAAAAAGGTCTTTGAGGTAGATAGACTCCTTTCGATAGACTTCAGCTTATACAGCGCAAAACAAAAATTAGAAATATTGAAATGCAAATGAGATATTTTAAAAGTATTCTCCCATAGGATTAATATTAGTAAGGGGGTATTTTCGCATAATGAAGTAGCCATTCGATCGTAATCTTTCTTAATGTCTGAAGATACATAAGAGCATCTACATAATAATACAGTATAACATTTTTAACCCGGTCATCTCTAATTTGGAAACTTCTGTAATAGGAACATCCGAATGTATATTCATTTTTAATTTCAATTAAAGATCATAGATGGCGCTATCACACATATATGAATGAATTTCAGAAGAAGATTATGAAGGAAAATAAAAATATATTATCTAATGTATTGCTTCTTTTTTTCAATTTTAAAATTGTAAGAACTTTCTGATTACATAGTAATTAACCCTCTAGAGAAATACTATCACAGCTTCCTGATTCAGGAGGACGTGGGTTTAGTGATGGGCGATTCTCGAGATTCTACCAAACGAGAAAAATCGTCATCGTAAAAAATACAATCGATACAGTCATCGATTACTTCCTGGAATCTACAGTCGAGATGCTTTACAATCAATTATTAAAATCCTTGTTGTTACATGCTAATGCAGTCGTTTTAAAAAAAATACGTGTCAACTAAAGATAGATAGAGTAAAAAAATACACCAAAAAATCGATTTAAATTTAACATTGAGATGTTAGATTACTTTGGAAAAAGATTCTCATCACATCTTCGATAAAAGTAAAAAGTTTGATAGAGGAAACATTCCTAAATGTTGAATGCGTGTCTAATTCGGTGAAATTTTCCGGTTGGTCAAAAGAAAAAAAGCTTTATAAAAAAATGGATGATAACTAGGCAAATATACCAGAGAAGACGGAATCTGTCTAAAACGGAATTGATTTCCACTCCCTGAATGCGCCCCTAACATGATTGTTGCCCATCTGTACCTAAATTCAAAGTAGCTACTTTGTGAGATATTCACGAACTCACTAGAATCGAACAGAATTTTTCCTGTTTTCGGTAAAGGCAAACGATTTAATACAGATCAAAGTTCCCCTAAATGTCTAATGCTGTAAAATTTTAACGTTGATCGAAAACAAAAGAGCTTTATCGAGAAATGGAATCAGACAAATATATTTGCTAAGAGTGAATCTGTCTAACACGGAATTAGTTCCAATCTCTAGCAATAGCCTATGAAAATTGATTAAATTCCGTGCATTAGTTTTTGAAATATAGCAGCGTTACCTATTGGGCTATTTGCAGAACAAACAAATCAACACCAATTTATATCTAGGTCTAACTGAATCTGAAGTATTATTAAATTTCGTGCATTACTTCTTGAGATAGAGTATTATCAAAAATTTGTGACATAAAAGGCAGACAGATATTTTCTGAAAACTGACAATTTTTTCATGAATCCAATACTTTCTTCTTGTAAAGATAGAAGAAAGTGAAAAAAGGAAAAATGCTCCATACAAATTGAATTAAACCCTTTTCAACTTAAGTATATATAGCAAAATCACATGCCTCCTAATCTATATCCTTCTTTGAGAAATTATGGTTTAAAACAAAAATGCAGTAAATGTCAATCTGACTTTGAAAGCTAAATAAATACCCAAAGAACTTCTAACTCATAAGAAAGACCTTTATTACTATTTTTCTAGCGGGGATTTACATCGCATTCGTTACAGTGTCTTCCCTTTTTTACACTAGAAGTTCTTAGCCAGCCCAGACTATGTAATCATGACATAGATGGAATATGCTCATTCATTCCTCTCTCTCGCACCTCGTCGACTCGACATATATCTTCTCGATGCAAACTTTTCGCTTACCTCGAGATATCTCTTCTTGATGAAAACTTCTCGCTCACCTCGAGATATCTCTTCTGGATGCAAACTTCTCGCTTTCTTCGAGATACCTCTTCTCGATTGTAACTTAGGCCGAGAATGAGAAATCAAATTTCCATTCTCAATACGTTACTCTCGATGATTGTCATGAAAACTGATTTCACCTTCTCGGTCAAGAAGGGCCGAGAAGATATATTGAGGGGAGAGCTGGAAAGAGAGATAGGCATGACAATGAGCAGTGAAATGATGGAGCCCTCCGATAAATATTATGTATTAAATAAAAAAAAATCAAAGAGAGCGATTGATGAGTTTCGGGGGGCACAAGAGTGGACCCACGGGGGTGGGAACAATTTTCCAATTTTTACCGAACGTGTAATCGAAAATCTCTTTGACAACGCTTTTATATTATGATCCTTTCTCCCACCCGCAGTTGAATTTCAGGATGCAGGGGGAGGGGTGTGCGCAGACAAATTTTTAAAACTGTAGCGATGTCTAGAATAATTATCATTTAAATGGGTTTTTTGTCGGTGCCCTCAGAAAAATAATATTCATTAAATATAAAAATATTAAAATAAGAGTTGGGAAATTCCGGGAGTATTCAAGGGGCGTAAGAGTGGAGCCACAGGGGTGCAATTTTCAAACTGTTATGAACTCCCTCATGTGATGTATCATAAGAATTCTCTTTCACCACTCTTTCATATTATGAATCTTTCTCCCACCCAGTGTTGAATTTTAAGGTGCGGGGGAAGGGGGTATGCGCGAAAATTTTTTTTAAAACTGTAAGGATTTCTACAATAATTATCATTTTAAATGTGACTTTTTGACGGAGCCCTCCTATAATACTATTTATTAAATATAAAAATTTAAGAGAGGTAGGTAATTTCCGGGGGAACGAGAGTGAACCAACTGTGTGTGTGTGGGGGGGAAGGGCAATTTTTAAACTTTTATCGAACTCCTCATGTGATATATCATTGAAAAGCTCTTGGACCACTATTTCATATTATGAAACTTTCTCCTACCAAGAGTTGAGTTTCAGAGGGGGGTGGAGGGGTTGCGAGAATAAATTTTTAAACTGCAGTGATTTCTAAAATAGTTACCACTTTGTATGTGGTTTTTTAACGAAGTCCTCCAATAATACTATTTATGAAATATAAAAATTTCAAAGAGAAACGTTGGTGAGTTCCGAGTGTATTCAGGGGGAGCGAGGTTAGACCCACGAGGGTGCAAATTTCAAAGTTTTATCGAACATCTCATGTGATATATCATCGGAAATCGCTTTGACTACTCTTTAATATTATGAACCTTTCTCCCTCCCGGAGTTGAATTTCAGGTGCAAGCGGAGGGGGCATGCGCGAACAGTTTTTTAAACTGTAGCGATTTCTACAATATTTATCATTTTAGATGTAATTTTTTGACGAAGCCCTTTGATAATATTATTTATTAAATATAAAAATATTAAAGAAAGAGATTGGGGAATTCCGGGTGTATTCAAAGGGCATGAGAGTGGACCCATGGGGGTGCAATTTTCAAACTTTTATCGAAACCCTGATGTGATATATCACCGAAAAGCTATTTGACGACTCTTTCATATTATGAACCTTTCTCCCACTCGGGGTTGAATTTCAGGGTGCGGGGGAGAGGGGTATGCACAAAAACCATAACGATTTCTACAATAATTATCATTTTAGCTGTTATTTTTTGATGGAGTTCTCCGATAATATTATTCATTAAATATAAACATACCAAAGAAAGGTGTTGGTGAATTACGGGTGTATTCAGGGGGCCCGGGGGGGACCCATGGGGGTACAATTTTCAAACTTTAATTGAACGCTTTATGTGATATATCACCAAAAAGTCCTTTGATTACTCTTTTATATTATGAACCTTTCTCCCACCCGGAGTTGAATTTCATGGGGAAGGGCGGAGTGAGTGAGCGAAAAAAATTTTTAAAACTAGCGATTTCTAGAATAATTATCATTTTAAATGGGGTTTTTTGACGAAGGCCTACAATAAATATTAATTATTAAATATAAAAATTTCAAAGAGAAAGGTTGGTGAATTTCGGGTATATTAAGGGGGAGCGAGAGTAGACCCACGGGGCTGCAACTTTTAAAGTTTTATAGAACCCCTCATGTGATATATCACCTGATAGCTCTTTGACGACTCTTTCATATTATGAACCTTACTCCCACCCGTAGTTAAATTTCAGGGTGTAGGGGGAGGGGTATGCACGAACAAATTTTTAAAACCGTAACGATTTCTACAATAATTATCATTTTAGATGTTATTTTTTGACAGAGCTCTCCCATAATATTATTTATTAAATATAAAAATATCAAAGAAAGAGGTTGGTGAATTCCAGGTGTATTCAGGGGGTGCGAGAGTAGAGTCACATGGGTGCAATATTCAAATTCTTATCGAGCCCCACTTGTGATATATCATCAGAAATCTCTTTTACCATTCTTTCATATTATGAACCTTTCTCCCACCCGGAGTTGAATTTCCGCGGGGGCAAGGGGATGCGCGAGCAAATCGCTAAAACCGTTACGATTTCTATAATATGTATAACTTTAAATGTGTTTTCTGACGGAACCCCACGAGAAATATTATTTATTATATCTAAAAATTTCAAAGAGAGCGATTAGTGATTCCCGGGGGTATTTCAGGGGCGCAAGAGCGGACCCAACGGGTGAGGATTTTCAAACTTTTACCGAACCCCTCATTTAATATACCGGAAAGCTCTTTGATCACAATTTCATATTATGAACCTTTCTTTAACCCCAGAGTTGAATTTTGGAGGATTTTCCCATGAGGAGGACAATTTTCAAACTTTTTCCGAACCTCTCCTGTGAAATATCGTCAGAAAGCCCTTTTACCACTATTTCATATTATGAACCTTTCTTCCTTCTTCCCCCGATTTGCACTAACGAGTATGCATTTCTAACTTGAAATCTTAGCGTTTTAAACAATAAATATCATTTTAGATCGGATGTCTTTTATTGAGCACTCTAACTAATACCTAAAAAGTGTGTTTACCGGTGTCATACACTCCTAGGCTAGATAAAAAAATATTTCCCTATGTTATAGTAAAGTACAAGAACTCAGCCCCCAAAATCTTTATAGACCCCTTGCATTGACGTCACGTTGCTATTAGCAACGACTGATACTATAGATTCTGGAGCACACACGTGGAGCACAGAACTCCCCGTTTGCCGTTAAAAGCACGTGTTATCTTTATCTTAAATTTAGAGCTTCCTTATTTTAATTATTATAGTGCAAATAAGTCTAAAAAATCAAATGGAGAGCACCAAATTCGCCTTATATTTGGGCGCCATAGGAAGCGATTTCAGACATGTGACGTCATGTGCAACCCGTCTATTAACGCTAACTCATTCCAGTTCATCCTCAGACGATTCGTGATAAGATTGAATCGGGTCTCGTATAAAATCAATTGACAAACTGGAGTAATCGAGAAACACTTTACGCAATCGAAATATATCGACATGTCCACACACTCCAGAAAATTTATAAAAACGCCTCGTTATCGCCCATCACTAAAGAAGCCATCAAAATACCAGGAACAAATCCTGCAAAAATAATCAGAAAAAGAAGAATCGACTTCGGTGTGCCCTCACTAATGCAGTGATGGGTCATTACTGATCTTTTTGTACATTTTAGTAAAACAAATCTTGTAAAGTAATAAATTTTTATTTTGTTGATTTTCTTGACACAAAAGTCATTTTTCCTCCTTTCTTGTTTTATTTTAATTATCGTGACAAAAAATGCGCACGGCATAGTAATTATTAGCTAAAAGCCGAAAATTCATCCTTAACCTGACCATCACTGGTGGTTTTACCCTAGTTTTTAAAATAAAGTTTTCCTAATGAAAATATAGATAGAGATGATGATAATAATAATAACGTTACTAATGTTCTTTGCGAAGAATGCATGCCGTATAGTGTGTGCAGGATCCTCAAATCGAGACACCAGAATTTTAAAATACATATTTTCGCTTTATCTAACTACAGTTTCATGTCCAGAAGCATTGGTAAAGCAACAGCATTCTGGGAAACTCAGGGTTATGGACTAAGGGCCGGTGCTCTTATGAGTGTCCCAGGGGTGATTCGGAAAAAAAAGATTTTTTTGAAATTCACAGTAAATTTTCTGAACGGTTACAACAGAAGGTGGAAGGGGGGTGGGGATTCCATTCCAGCATCAACTATGCATTTTTTCTGCGGCCCTTTGGCGTAATTAGTGTTTTTACTGCAATCCGTTAACGAAATTCGGATGTTTTCTATTATTTGTTGACTCAATTCGTGTTTTTCGCGATCTTTTCACGAAATTTGCGCTTTTTTCACGATTCTTTGAAGAAGTGTTTTCATTTCATGATTCCGATGATTCAGAAGAATCATCGAGTCTTTAGGTTTGCTGTTGTAATGACCCTGTCGTCCAATGATACGTTTGGAGTGCATGGAGAGGGACGTGCGTTGTGCGGTGCTCTTCCTTGGCTGGTAGCATGTGTCATGGTGGCAGCATTCTGGCCCATATCATTTTCCTCTCAGTTTTGCATAAGCGTTTCTCAGTGTTTATACTGGCGAGGTGAGTTAGAGTATGGAATATTCATTTTATCCAGTTACAGCAATTAAATAGTACAAAAAATCCTTTTCATAAAAACATGTGGCTGAAAAATTAAAAGGATAATTCTTGGATGTCATCGTAAAGGGATTCAGAGGAGTAAATAGTGACTAAAAACAACCGAATTTCGGTCCCAATAAAAATTGAGCTCAAATAAAACAACTGACATTGACAAGGCTATTATAGACATGACTGTATGTGTGTTTCTAAAATATAATGCTAAAAAGTTGCCTTTTTTAAAAGGTCTTTCGGCTATTCCCCCTAATAATAATCATTCATCTATGAGTTCCTTAAAATATGTTTTTTCTGCAGAAACAATGCAGCAACAGGTTTATGAACTCGCAACTAAGCCACTTTGCCAAAAAAGATAAATGCTAACCAATACATGTATCTTAACATTTGTAAAAAACACCATTCGCTTTCAAAAACCTCTAATGTTACAAAAAAAGCCTAAAAGACCTAAATTACAATACATAACGCACAGAAATAATTAAAAATAAAAAATTATTACATTTGGAGGGGATGAAGAAATGAATAAGTTACAATTCCTTCCTTCCTTCAAATTCTACTTTCAGTTCATTAAAGCATTAAAAGAAACAGTCATTCTCCCCCCCCCCCAACTCTTTTCTTCATGGTATGCTAACAGCTGTTAATTACAATTTTGTAATAAGCATCTTTTAAAAAAATTTTCAACAACTTAATAACTATTTCAACCTTCATTCCCATTGACCCGCAGTGACGGTTAAACGACCTACTCCTCAAATTTCCTTGTACATTTGGTTCTTATCATACTCCAAAACGGTAGGATACAAAATTTAGTCAAAATCTTTAGTGTCATTTTTTAGAAAAAATTCACATACACACACAAACATTTGCTCGTATTATAACATAACAGCAGGAAAGACTGGACGTAGCTCGGTCAAAATTAGCCTTGAGTTCAACTCGATAAAACAATATATTCTCGGCAGGGTAAAAATTATATATCAGCACCAAATTCGGTGACATTGTTTCTTTTCACGCCAAGCATACGTTTTGGCATCGGTAATCTTGAAATTCAATTTTCTTGCCAAATCTGGTCAATTGTTGCCAGCTTTGCACCTTCATTTACTGTCAACGTTTCAACAACTTAATAACTCTTTGAACCTTCGTTCCTATTAAAATGCATTGACCCCGTAGACTCATCCACATTTCTCGAACATGTGACCTAGCCCAATGGTCTTCTCGTACCTCAAAATGGTATGTTTCAAAATGTAGTCAAAATCAGTACAGCCATTTTCCACTTGAAATGTAATGACCCATCGTGACATAAAAATGACTCACTCGTCAAATTTTCTCGCACATGTGACATAACCCAATGGACTTCTCATACCTTAAAATGGTAGGATACAAAATTTAATCAAAGTCATTAGAGCCATTTTTTAGATAAAACATGCAAACACACAAGATTTGCTCTAACTAATGTTAGGGGACAATATTGCCATGCCCTAAAAAATTCTGAATTCAATGATAATGGGGACAAATAGGAAGAAAAAAAAGATCTCGGAAACGAAGTGCACTGTTGATCAGCCTATATAACCTTTATTTATGAATCGAGTAAACATGCCAAATAAATATTGAATTAACTAGTATTTATATATTTAAAAAATATACTTTAAATCCTTGGGAATTTTTTTAAGAAGAAAATTTAACAAATGAGTAAGTTTTTTCTGCACACAAATATAATTTTAGCACACTTCTAAAATTTTTTCAAAAGTCTTGTCGCATAAGATATCGAGGTACAATTGATCCATTCAGGTGAAATTAATTTCCTACTTTTCGATAAGATCACTTAATTGTGGAATAAAAAAATTTACAGCAAATACCATAAAGGCTTTACATAATAAATGTTTACTGAAATCTAATGAGTATGTCCAGGGTTATTAGCTTATTATCAAAATGACGCTATACTGCGGAAGAATTTTTCAAGATTTTGACAAATAGTGTAGAATTTTTTTATTTTATAACTAAATGGTAAAACATAAGAGATGTGATAATAGTAAATACAACAACATATACAGAGTTCATACTCAATTTTGACAATAAAAATATGAGATTTTCAGGAGGTGTTTATTTGGTATGAGAAAAATAATGCTTTCTTAGATTACCATTCTGAGAAAATCCTTTGGAACATATTTCACAAACAAAAGGTTTTTCACCTGTATGAATCAAGAGATGGCTTCTTAAAGTACTCTTATCAGAAAATGCTTTGGAGCATGTTTCACAAACAAAAGGTTTTTCCCCTGTATGGATCAAGAGATGGCTTTTCAGGTTGCTCTTAACAGAAAATGCTTTGGAACATGTTTCACAAACAAAGGGTTTTTCATCTGTATGAATCACGAGATGTCTTTTTAGACTGCTATACCTAGAAAATGTTTTGGAACATGCTTCACAAGTAAAAGGTCTTTCTCCTGCATGAGTCGAAAGATGTGTTCTTAGACTACCATTCGTAGTAAATGTTTTGGAACATACTTCGCAAGCAAAAGGTTTTTCTCCAGTATGTGTCAAAAGATGTCTTCTTAGAGTACTCTTATCAGACAATCCTTTGAAACATATTTCACAAACAAAGGGTTTTTCATCTGTATGAATCAAGATATGATTTTTTAGATGATCATTCCGAGAAAATGCTTTGGAACATATTTCACAAACAAAGGGTTTCTCTCCAGTATGAGTCAAAAGGTGTGTTCTTAGATAACTATTCTGAGAAAATCCTTTGGAACATATTTCACAAACAAAGGGTTTCTCTCCAGTATGAGTCAAGAGATGTCTTCTTAGATTACTACTATCGTAAAATTTATTGGAACATACTCCACAAATAAAACGTTTTTCTACTGTATCAATTGAGGAATGTTTTACTTTATCACCATTTTGAGGAACAAAGTGCTGTTCACTAGCAGAAGAATTTTCTTCAGTAATCGTTGACATTTTCTTAAGTGAAAAAGTTTTGTTTTGGATGATGAGAGAAACTTCTTTAAAGTATCAGTATGAAGAGATTGTTGCCATTTTCATCCAAGGAAATGACTTATTGAGCTTCAGTAAAAACGTTTTCTCTAACTTTGAATCTAAAATCGGAAAGAAAAATAATAAACAACACATTTTTAATAAACTACACTACATTTTAACTCTGAATTAAATATCAGATTTTTCAAGTTTCATTTTTTTAGTAAAAAACTCATACATTACAAGTTGTAGGGCAGGGACGGCGAACCTTTTTGTTGCCGCGTACCAAATTTGATCAATAAATATTTTACGTGATCGTGACGTGCCATGTTAAAAAAGAAATTTAGTAGGTGTAAAAATAATGGATTAAAATTGCTTAAAATTTTCTATTAAGATTTAAAAAATATGAGAAACATACATGTAGGTCTCTAATAATTATGGCAACAAATATATTTTAGAAATTAATTAAAAAAAAATAATTCTATGTAATTTGATTTCTGTTGTTACATCTTAATATCAGGTTAATTTTAATGCAAACTAAACGCCGAATTAATCTGACAAGTGCTTTCAGTATTAGTTTTGATATTATTCATTTGTGAAAACAGTGGCTTGAAAGCATAGACAGGCAGAAAAACTGCTAAAATGGCAAATACCAGTTTCTTTGAATAGCTCTGAAATATATTCAAAGTTGCTATAACTTTATCATTAGAATTTAGTAATGTCTAATAACCAATTCTTGTCGATAGTTTTTAAATATCGTCTTTGTTTGAAAAATTTTTGAGACCATAATTAATTAGATTGGAATATAATGTGCCGCAATTAAAATTTTGCAATTTCCATTTAATAGAATTTGGAAAAGATCAGTCGCAATTTTGTGTAATCTCACTTTATTTTGATTTAGAGCCACAAGCAATGACGTGCCAAAATTATTCTTTCGCGTGCCAAAAGTGGCATGTGTGCCATAGGTTCGCCATCCCTGTTGTAGGGGATAGCTCAAAACTTAACAAACAAATTTATTTAGAAGAACGATAGGTTCGTGAGGTGACTGGCAGTGAATTGTTCACTGCGCTTATGTATCACCTCATCTGGCGCGAGAGGTGTTTCGCTCCTTGTTACAATTTTGTGTGCTCAGTTGCCCCCTCTATCAAAACAATTTTAAAGATCAGGAAAAACACTAGTAGATTTTCAATATAAATTTAACATATAAATTTGCAAAACGTATCTCACAAAGAAAGAAATTGTAATATATACACAGGTTACTTACAACAGTAAATGCACTATAACACTAGATTATATGCTGAAACAATATACTGTAGAGTTCGCATAAGGCAAGAACAGAAATTTGTGACTCAAAGGGTAATATACAGACATCTCTAACGTTGCTCTTAAGAATTCATCTGTCAAGCAAACGTAAATTTACCGTTCTTCTTATAGTATCATTTCTCTTAAAAACATGAACTATTCTACCATCCAACCACTTGGTATAAGGTAAATTTTCCTGTCTTATCAGTACCAAAATTCCCTTCTAAAATCAATCTTTTTAAATTCCCATTTTCCCCTCTGTTGTAGATTACTCAAATAATCTCGCTTCCATAGTTTCCGAGTTCTTTTGCTAAATTTTGTTATTTTTGCTATTTTAACAATCTATTTTCATTAATGTAATCTAACTGTGGTTAAGCGACTGAATTGATAGGTTTTCTTGTCAGAAAATGAGCAGGGGTTAAGGATTTAAATTTTTCAAATTCTTGTGACAGCAGGTTAAGGGAACGTGAGTTTAAAACTCCCCCAATTTCAGATAATATTTTCAAAATGTCTTCTTACAACTTACATAATTTTTTTATTACTTGTTACCCTTTTTAAAAGAAACTTGAATGATTTTACTCCTGCTTCCCAGATGCCACCAAAATTTGGGGATTTGAGGGGAATAAATTCCACCTTCATGGGTTAAAAAATTGCCCAATATCTTATCTGGGGATGGAACCATTTTTTGTAAATTTTTCAACTCAATGTCAGCTCCAGTGAAAGGTTTTACATTGTTTGACGTAAGTTTTGAACATTTGCCTCTTCTGCCAAAGAAATGTTTTCTGCTGGCTATAAAGGCCAGAGTTGCCAGATCTGATATCTAAGTCCAGGTGTTAATGCTTTTGTCCACAAGCATACATACACTACAACATATATGTTATTTAAAACACCTTTTTTGGCTTTTAAATTTAGCAAAAGAAGGTCTACAGTAATCTAAGCATGTTACAGAAAAAGCAAAATTTGGTGTTACACATTCCATTGGCAGATCGACCATTATTTGAGAACTAACTACAGATTTGTTTTTAAAATAATTAATACATTTATGAATAATTCTGCGACAATTATTTCTGCCATTGTTTGGGCAAAATGGAAAAGGAAGGCCTGTGGGCCTAAGTGAAAATCTTTCAATATAATCTCCGCTAATTTATGATTATGATAATTTATTAGGGATGCACCGGATATTGATTTTGCCGGATATCGGATATCCGAAGCTCCTTTGTCTGCCGGATTCGGATATCCGGCACTAGATATGTTTTTAGTTATATGGTGAATTATTTATTTATATAATGCCATCTCAGAACAATAAATTACAAACATGTTTCACACATCATTAAAACATTTTAAATGTATTGAAATATAATTTACAAAAACTATATCTCTTTGAATATTAGGGCTTGAAATTCAAGTTTTCCCCAGGAGGAGTGTTTCCCACCCAACATTTAAAAATGCAGGGGAGTTGAATTGTTAGAAAGAAAAAAAAATGTCTTTAAACCCTGTTATTTTTTATGTGCCACTTAAAGAATTACATTTATACAGACATGACAAAATACCATTGAAATAATTTAAATTAACAACTCAAGATAATTATCCAAAATGTTTATTTTTATTAAAACAAAGGAATAGAATCAAGTTTTATATATGTCTATCCTTTAACTTTCACCTAATGTTATGGGCAATTAACAATTGGGTTGCTAAATGAATTTCTTAATTTAGATTTTATTCCATTTTGCGTGATTTAGCCTCTTTCACAAGTTACGTTTTTGACAAACAGCACAGACCAACTTTTATAACTTTAGAAATTATCGGAAACGCATGGTTATGCTCTGTTAAAAATTTTTAGAAAACTTTGCAAAATTTGATATGCATTAATTTTTAACTTACTTGCATGAATAATGCATATCAGTGATTCTATTGTCAATATCCTACGGTGATTGTATGTCACTTCTGAACAAAGTTATTTTATTATATCCTTAATGGAATTATAGCCAAAACTGTAATCCCTGGTATTTTCGTTAATTGAACTATGTTGTATGCATTGGAATTTTAAATCCATATCCAAAGTTTGAAAAGGAAATAGTCTATTGATTTTTTCTATTACACGATAAAAGGTTTGATTTCAAAAAGTCATGTCCTAATCTGTAAATTGCAAGAATCAACTAGTTTGTTATTTCTAAAGATGTTTTTTTAAGTTCAAACAATTTTTTTTTCTTCATGTGCACCACAAGTGTAATTTCATTTTGTTGAGTGCTGACTATTGGCCAATTTGGCAGGGCTCAAGTCTCCAGTGGACATAACTGCCCTTTTAGTTATTTCCTATTTTGGGCATAGGGAAAAAACATCGCAAAATACATAAATCGGTCATAAAAAAAATATATCGCCGATTTCGTCAATCAAGGTGAAAATAAATAAAAAAATTGTCGACCGGTCGCAAGAAGAAAACTGAAAAAACTCGAAAATTTTCAATTGGATGCAGAGAAACAATCGTTACTTTCATCATTATGTCGCAAGAACAAACAGGGAAATTTGCCAATCGGTCACACAATAAAATTGCTATATTTATCAATTGATCTCGAGAAAAAAAGAATTATGAAATTCACCGATCGGTCTCTAGAAAAAATTGTGAAATTCGTCAGTCGGTCGTGGAGAAAAGGCGCAAAATTTTTCAGTCAGATACAGAAAAACAACCATGAATTTTGTCAATCTGTCATAAGAAGAAACTGTGAAATCTGCCCATCGATAGAAAATATCATGAAATTTGTCAGTCGGTCCTGCGACTTGATCGTCGTTTTACAAAGAAAAATTTTTGGAAAATGGTTTTTTAAAACTTGAGCCGCCTGCCTACAATAGGGCATAATAATAATATTTAGGGCACGAATCCTGCCATCCCGTCTCGAAATTCAAGCCCTGTAATGTATATTAATAATATTGCAATTTGTACAATGAAATGCTGATAATTGCTACTGGATTTGAATATGGGATTGACTATATTGATAATTGCTGATAATTAATTAATTTGTACAATGAAATGCTAGAGTATTTTCACAAAGAAATACTACATACTTTCTTTTTATAATTTTAACATAAAATATCTACTAATATACCCATGATTAAAGAGTTATTTTCTCCAAACATAGGTTTAGTTGATGCCCTTTTTCTGTTTTAACCCTTAAATGCCTGATTTTTCAAAAATTATTGTAATAATGTTTTTCGGCTTTTACTTTTTAAATAAATAGTGGTAAAAATACTTTTAAAAATCATATTTTGTTTTAAGTATAGTTTACATCTGAAAAACAGTTTGTTACTAATGGGCAATACTGGTGTTTAATTGAAAAAATGATTTCCCTTGATAAAATTCTATAATATTAAACACACAAGAATTTTAGGAACTATAATAAGAAATAAATTTTACTTGCTCACTGCAGGTCAAAATAGGGTATTTCGCAAGCTTCCAAACAAAACAAAAAGAACAAGTAGCAACATTTGAAAAAATAAATTTATCTTTATTCTTAAACAGCACAAGTGTTGCCATCTAAATGTTGAAAATCGATTTAATAATATTTTCAGAATGTATTTTATTGGCAACATTAGGCATTATAGCTTCAATATTATTCTGATAGTATTTTAGAGCCTAAATTGGGTATGTTGCCGAAAAGCAACACCAGGCATTTAAGGGTTAATTGTTTAATATTGTTTTTCCTCTAAGTCACGTTTAGTTTTATTTTAAGTTAAATTATTTTTATATTTATAAGTAAAAAGAATATTACTTTTAATTTTAAATATTTATAATGAAGTTACAAAAACAACTAGTTGGATTTGCCAATCCCAAAACTTTCTTCTATCTCATACATCTTAATATTTCAAAAAGTAGTTCTAAATGTTAATACTTCAATATTATTAGTTCAATATTATACCAACTTTGATTTTGGTCTAAAATTTCTGCTCCAGTCAATTATTCAGAATAAGTTAATCTTGATCATGATATTTATTAAAATCAATAATGTTTTCGTTATTCTGTTGTACATCAGCTGTTTGTTGAATAGCCAGCTTAGCAGAATGTGAAGTTCCCTTCGCTTCATGATCTGCCAATATACAGTAAAAAGAAAAACTGCGAAAAATCGAGAAAATTTTACAAAAATCTCTGTTACAGTGCCACCTTCTGGCGGAATATTTCCAAATTCAATGAGAAACTGCTGGCCATAGTCAAAAATATACACACAAAATTGGTTCAATTCTATGCTTAGCTTCATACACTTTTCAATGGTAAAGAAATTAAAATAACACAAAAATCCGTATTATAGTGCTCCTTTCCAGCAGAATATTTTCAAATTGAAGGAGGACCTGCTGGCCATATCCAAAAACACACCCCCTAAAAATTGGTTCAATTCTATACATCTTCATACACTTTTCGATGGTACAAGAATGAAAGTGGCACAAAAATCGCTATTACAGCGCCCCATTCTGGCAGAATATTTCCAGTTTAAAGGAGAACCTGCTGGACATAGCCAAAAACAAATACAAAAAAATTTGTTCAATTATATGGATAACTTCATACACTTTTCGATATCACAATAATGAAAATGGCACAAAAATCGCGATTACAGTGCCCCCTTCCCTTCCAGTGGAATGTTTCCATATTGAAGGAGAGCCGCCTGGCTATAGCCAAAAACATTCACAAAAAATTTGGTTCAATTCTATGCATAACTTCATTCACTTTTTGATGGTACAATGGCGACACACGGACAGACAGACATTTTGTATAAACATGTTTTGGGATATCTGACCCCTAAAACATCTAAATCCGTCGAAAACCGGAAGTCGAAAAAAATTCTATTACAACACTTTCTTCTAAAAATAGGCCTGTTTAATTGTTAAACTTAAAAGAAAGAAAGAAAATTAATAAAGTCATACTTTAATAAACAACTTCAAATTTTGTTTTACATTCTGAAAGTAAAGGTACAATTTTCTAAAAGAAGTAAACGTAAATTCTTAAATTTATTATAAAGAGTTCAAATATCAATGTTAGGAAACCTGGCAATTCTTTAAACTTTTGAGAATTACCTTTTACTCATGAATAGTGAACTTATTTTCATATTTTACATTATAAACAAAATTGTTCGGCATTGTTTGGGGTCAAACGATTTCTGTTATCCTTATATATTCGCTTCGCTGCACTCTGTCGGATATCCGGCAGAGAAGTCGGATATCCGGTGATTGTGATTCGGATATCCGACGGCATTTCGGATATTGAAAAATCAGCCGGATATCCGTTGCATCCCTATAATTTATGATTATGAAGTTATGCGCCTGTATGTATAATAAATTATGATTAATTTATGATACAGGCAAAATTATGGAAAAGTTAAAGTGGCAAATCTGCAGGAGATAAACGTCCACCAACTCTAATTAATTTATAATTCCCTAAATATACAGTGGAAGATCTTTCTAACACAAATATATATAACACACAACTTCTCAGATGTAAACAATGAATTTTGCAGATAAAAAGCACTCGCATTCCCACACTGTAAAAAATTGCTACTTTCTAGTGGAGTCAATTTGATACAACAGTTCAACTTTATCTCTTAATTTAAGACATTTTTAATGAAAAAAATTGCCATTATTACAATAAATATTTTTGAAAATGAGTAACATAATCAATGATTTTAATTAAGTGTATTTGGTCAATGTTATAATGTGAATTTAACAATGTGTAGAAGAATTATTTTTATTATACTAAAATTTATAATCTGGATAACCCCTGGTAACAAGGAATGTAGTAAAAAGATATTCTAATGTATTATGATATGTTTCAGACGTATTTGGCCATGTTTGCAAGATAAATTTAATGATGTATGAAAGGTGTTCCATGTAACGCAAAATTCTATATAACGCACAACCTTGCATTTTTAGGTTTGCATTATAAAGATCTTCTATTGTACATTTAACGAAGAGTCTACTTTTACTCTGAACTGTCTTACCTTTTTCGAGACATTTAAATTCTTCAATAAACCCTCTACGCTGACCAGGACTAATTTCTAACAACAACAAAAAAAGTACTGGAGCTCTAAATTTCTGCAGTGATACCATCCCCCCCCCCCCCCCATCTTTTTCACCAACATATTTATATTTCATACATTGTTTATGAGATTTAAAGCAATTTCTTCTTCTGCAAAACTTTTTAAAAATATACTTTGACTATATCTATATTCCTTTATATACAGGGTGTATCATACGTTCGTGGATACTTAAAAACTTCGTAATAAAAAGAGGAAAATTTTTTTGTTTGCGAGAATATGATGAAACAGCCATTGTTTTTTTTTTTTTTTTTTTTTTTTCCATACATAAAAAAAAAATTATTCCAAAAGTAATCGAAAGAGTGCATTCACACGTCATACTGAGAAGCTTTATGCAAATCAGAAAAACATAAAGACAATGAAACAAATCACAATAATATGACGATGTGCATTATTTTAAAGTAAAAGGTATTCAACATGCCTGAGTCATGTCTGGAGATAGTGAAGGTCACTCAAACTTACAACCTTGACTTATCTCTCAGTCTGGTCTTCAGTGAGAGTGTCAACAGGAACGTGGATGATCCTACAAACTCCTTCTTTCCTCAAAAACTTGTACTAAATTCAGTATTCTATTCAATGAAATGGGGCTTTTTTGCACCTCAGCCCTTTGTCCATGCAAAGTTTTCGCAATGCAATAGTTGTGGGTTCAGCATTCTTGTAGTTCAAAAGTTTAATCAGCAACGTTCGATCTGTTAAAGATAGCATGCTGCCGAGATCGAATGACGAATCTATTTCCAGCCTGTTGTTTCTAGCCTGATTCTAAATGTCTCAGTATTTCGTGTGAACGCCCTCTTTTGGCTACTTTCGAAATATATATATATATATATATTTTTTTTTTTATACATGGAAAAAAAATACAATGTCCATTTGATTATATTCGCACAGACCGAAAATTTTCCCAAGCATTAGTTTTTTATTATGATTTTTTTAAGTTTGCAGAAACTTACGATGCACCTTGTATAATAAAACCTAATAAAAGAACAGATTCAAAAGATTAAAATGGGGGATTTTCAAAAAGTTCTATTCGCCAAGGATTTCTTTGTATCAATTTGCAAAACACAACACACAGGGCTTGCTTGGCGAAACGTTTACTGAATGTATTTTTAATGTTTTTAGTAAAACTGTGTTCAAGTCTGTCTTACTTTATTTGGTATTTATAAACCCTGATGGGTTCGGACTTATATGTAAACATTAATTAAAATAAAGAAGTACTGGAGCTGCGTTTTTGGGATTTTCAGTACAAAACAAGCAAAAAAGGTTCAAATAAATTGATCACTACGAATATTTTACAAACACAAACAAAAAGCAATCAGTCAACATAACATGACCACGAGTAAATACAGCAGATAGGATTGTGATTAATTCTGGCTTTCTCGCCGCCGTTTGAAAATCATTAAGTCTATCTTTGCGAGTACTTGATAGAGGTATATGGCTCTTATGTACACTGGTGTGCAAAAATTAAGGACGAGATGGTTTTTTTAATGTATCGTCGTGCAGATTCCACATTGACCGAGATCATACCCATTACTATAAGATGTCCAAGATGTGAAAATATTGGACAAGTCATCAAAATTATTTAAAAAATCCGTTCCATTGCAATATTTGAATTTTAATTTATCTGCTTCGTCCTTAATTTTTGCACTCCAGTGTATAAGGCTCTTATGTATGTGACATGCTACATCACATATGTAAATGCTTCGATAGGAAAAAGTTTGTATTCATTTGTAGAATGTGTCCACGTCAGTGCTATGTCATTGTTTTCAGTATTTTAATCAAGACTTAACAAGATCATTCTAAAGTTTTTAGTGAGTGTCATTTGTGTGTCTTAGATTACCCCCTCTCAACATAAATGCATGTCAGCCAACCTGTGTACCAGGCCGAATATACAGGTAGGAACTTACCAATTTTTATTTTTTTCTTTGACGAAGCATCAGATTGCAGATATTATATACCAATATTATAGATGATATATAGCTAGTGTATAGATATATGAAAGGGAAACAGCCATGGAGTCTTGAGAAAATACCCAGACAGCAAAAGATGTCTAAATCAATTCGGCCATTTATCCGAATTACCGGCGGGATATCGGTAATCGCCTACAAAGATTATTATGATGTCAATAGATGATACTCTTTTAAAGTAGTTGAATGCTGGTATCGGCTGAAAATCGCACTAATTGATTGATTTGACTTGGTTATTTTTGATCCAAAAATAATACCGCCCGAATATAAGTGGCGAGTAATACCGGATAATTTGTGTCCCCCACAAACATCCCCTGGAGTTCCAATCAGTTTACGAATCACGTGACATCCCACTCCCTTTCAAGTTCTTTTGTCTCCCATCTTATCCAACCCCTCAATTTTTTTTTTTATGTTGCTAACAAGGTCATTTTTAGCCATTCCGAAAAAAAAAAAAAAAAAAAAACATAGGTATGTGAAGCGAGTGAGCGAGTATAAACTCCTTAGCATTTCTTCAGAAATTAGTAATTTTTCATCTTTTAGAAATAAACGATTGCTCAATTTTTATAGCAAACGTACCAAGAAATTAGAAGGCATTTGTGCACTATTTTTATGTAATTACGAATAGTTATTCATATTTAAAAATTTGTTTTAATAAATAGAAAAAAATGAATTATATTCTTGGTGCGAAGTCTAGATTGTTTTTGTGATTTAAACGAATAAAATAAAAATAAAGAATATTAAATAATAGAAGCAAAACATTAAAGAACAACGAGTTCTTTCTTTTTTCCCCCTTTCTTTACGTTAGAATATGAGAACACGTGAAAAAAATTAGAAACATTGCCATAAGGCCAATATTAATGCAATGTTGCCCTCCTTGAATGAGTGGGTATGATACAAGTACCGAATACCTTTTACCTTGCAAAACTGTAATAATGGGGGAATGGAGGAAATAAAAAAAAACCTACAGTATAGGAATTTAATCTTTTTTTTTCGTGATTTATAGAAACTTAATATAAACAAATTTGGTTGCATTTCAAGAAATAATACAAGAAATTGCTTTCTTTCATGAATTTATTGCATTGCAGAAAACGTTAAATATTTTAGTTTATATTAGTTTTATTTAGTTTATAGTATGTTATCAGTTTAGACCTGACTAAAGTCTTAATGTTATAAACTATTTTGGCAATTAAAAAAATCCTTTAGACATGTTTTGTAAAAGTGTGACGCTAAATTTATTATTTTAACTCATAAACTAAATAATGTTACTTTAAAAACGAATTTGGCACAAAGAATTGTTTTAATATTCGAAATTTCAATTGTTATCTAACATTATCTAAATCACCCAAAATAATCTAGTCTTTATAACCAATTATTTAAAGTAAGAGTACAACAGTGTATTTCATTATGTTCTATTTATCAAAATATTTTATTAAAGTATGAATGACTAGTCATAATTCCTAAAAATTAGCACATAAAACTTTTTCTAATATCAAGACTTCTTTTGTAAACTTTGTCGGCTCTCATTCATTTTTTTAGATGAATATTTACTAATTTGTATAGAAAATTTGCTAAGCAATTTATATTCTCCAAAAAATCACTTTTGCGTGTATATTTTATCTAAAAAATAATAATATCAAAGTCATAGATTAATATCCCACATGAAGAGAAATGTTGTATGTTTTATAAATTGCTTTTAAAACAAAGTGAACTTTTAAAGGGTAGGGTTTTCACAGGTAGTAAACCACAAGAACAACAGACTTGGGAGGGGGGGGGGGTAGAAAAATAACAAGAAAATAGCCTGGATTCAGTAGTCAAAAAGAGGTCGGCAATACGTTCAAAACCTATGTACAACATTTCAGGATCCTACGATCCTCACATCGTTTACTGCCGATCTCCGGGACTGAGGTCGCCCAGTCGAAAAGTAGTCATATAACGACATTCGTCAGAAGTTCACCCAGGAATTATTTGCTGCTTGGGTAGATCTCAAAGTTTATATTATAGTTTACAATAGAATAAATTTCTTCAGTTGGTAAGCAGCTCAGCTTTGAGATTTTATTTTTTAAGTTCAAATCCCAGTCAGGCTTACTTTTCACAACAAAAATTTTTATTTATGAACCGCAGTTGAACAAATATGTATAATAATTGAAAAATATACACTAAATATATGATTTGTATGCTATTTATTTTTAACATTTTAGTTAAAATAATGATAATTATTTTAGATTAAACATAATTTCTTTAAAAAACACACAAAACATTTATTTAGACAACCACATCACAGCAACTACGAATACACATCTCCAAACCTTAATCACAACATAAAACTCATCGTCGAACATCTCACGTTTTTCGTCTGAATAAAAATAAATTAAATACATGGAGTAAGAAAAAAAAATGACTATTGTCCAAGAGTCCATCTTTTGAAAAAATAATTTAAATATTGTCATGCGACTTTACTTACAAATCCCTCCTTTTGCATGTCAATAATCCTCAGCAATTCCTAGACTTGTAATATGCTTTTTCATGACTTTATAACTCAAATTCTTAGTCATTATATCTGCCTCCAGTTCAGACGAGTTTACATATTTTGTTTCAATTTCTCCTTTCGCTCTTTCCTCTTTTACAAAATGATATTTTCTATTTATATGTTTGTTGCGATTATTCACTCTTGGGTTTTTAATCCAATCAATTACAGATTGACTATCAGTACTGATTTCTATTGGACGCATCACCACTCCTTCTTGGTTTAACTTTTCCAAGAGACCCATTAACCATTTTCCTTCACAAACAGCATCACATAAACTTAAAAGTTCAGAGTCCATTGTAGAAAGCGCAACCAGTTTCTGTTTATTACTTTTCCATTCAATCAGTGACTCTCCTATCTTTACAATATATCCACCAAATGATTTTGAATCTTTTGTAGTACACCAGCTAGCATCAGAACAAAGTGATAATTGACCCTTTTTATTTTTAATTTGAAGTTTGTAGTTTTTAGTGCCTTGAATGTACCGCAAAACTCTCTTCACTGCTTGTAAATGAATTTCTCTAGGATCTTTTGCATATTGAGACAAATTACTTAAAGTGAAAGCTAAATCTAGCCTTGTTCCTCTTACTAGATATCCTATACTTCCAAGCATTTCTAGATATAATGTTTCATCAATTTTATTTTCACTTTCATATTCATCTAATTTATTCCAGAAACACCAGGGGTTTTCACACTTTTACAATTTTCCATATCAAATCTTTCTAAGATCTTTTCTGCATACTTAGCTTGCCCTAGCAAAAATTCTCCATTATTTTTTTCAATACCAATGATTTTAATGTTTTTCTTCAGCTCTTTAATTTTTGCTTCTTTATTCAATTTATTTATTAATTCTTCGGATTCACTAAAGATTATTCCATCATCGATATACATTCCAACGGTATTAAATTTATTATCATTTTTATTAAAAAACACATATGGATCTGCTTTGCATGCCTGTAACCCAATTTTATCAAATATATTAACTAATTTTTCGTACCAGCATCTTCCTGCTTCTGGCAACCCATATAAATCTCCTGTTACCAATAATATTTTCCCTCCTTCAATTTGTAGACCTTCAGGCGGATTCATATAAACAGCAGTTTCTAGACCTGCATTCAGATATGCTGTTTATACGTCGAAAAATCTAGTTTTGTAACCTTTCATTGCTGCGATAGCCAATAAAGTTCTAAATGATTCAGTTTTCATTACAGGACTATATGATTCTTGATAATTTGTTCCAAATTTAAGTCTTGATCCATCGGCTACTAATCTTGCTTTATATTTTACATCTTCGCCGTTTTCTTTTACAGTAAAAATCCATTTGCTTCTCAGTGCCTTCACATCTTTTGGTTTGTCAACGATTTTCCACGTTTTGTGTTCTTCTAACGAGTATAATTCCTTTTTGATTGCTTCTATCCATCTATCCTTATCTTTAGAATTTAATACATCTTTGTAATTCTTTGGAACTTCCTCGTGCACAAGTTTTGCTAAATACTTTCGATTCGGTTTCCTAATTCGTGATGATCTTCTAGGTTCTTCAAACAGCTTATTCTCATTAGCTTCTTTTTCTTGCTGTTCCTCATTTTCATTAACTATATCATTTACTCATATTCTTCTGTCACAGAATTATTTAAATAATTTGACAACGCAATTGTTTCCTTTTTCTGATTTAACTCTTCATTTTAATCAGAATTATTATCTTCCTGTACATCTATTACATTTTTATTATTGGTAATGTTGATGAATTCAAATTCATCAGTCATTTCTTCCTTGTTAGCTATATCTTCGTATCCCATTTTTTCTTCTATAAATACTACATCTCTGCTTTCACGTATTCTCTTTTCCTTTATATCGTACAATCTGTATGCTCGGCGATCTCTTGAATATCCGATAAACACTGCTGGTTTTGCTCTTACATCAAATTTCTTTTTATTGATATCATCGTTGCGATAAAAAGCTTTACACCCAAATATTCTCATATGCTTTACTGTTGGTTTAGTATTTGACCATAATTCTAATGGCGTTTACTTTTTCGTGGCTGTTGGAGTAACGTTATGTATATAAGTAGCTGCTGATACAGCTTCGGCTCAAAAGGATAAAGGTAGTTTTGCTTCTAACAGCAATGTTCTTGCAGTATTAATAACAGTCCGATTAGCTCTTTCTGTAATCCTGTTACTTTGTGGACTATGAATTGTGGTTCTTTCATTCTTTATACCCTTCCTTTTATAATAATTCACGAGCTCTTCGTTAGTAAATTCACCTCCATTATCTGATCTAACCGCTTTTACTTTCTTGCCGGTCTCATTTTCTCTTCTCTCTATTATATTTATAATTCTTTCTTTTGCTTCATCTTTACTTCTTAAAAAATCTACAAAATACCTTCTACTATATTCATCTATTACCATTAGTATGTATTTACTCCCTCCCCTGAGTGTACTTACATTGGTCCAGATAAATCAACATGTAATCTTTCTAAAATGCGTGTTGTTCCTTCTATCATATGATTAAATGGTGTTCTTGTTAATTTCCCTTGAATACATATTTCACATTTTGTTTCTTCACTATTCATCTTTTCTAATCCCCTTACAAGATTTTCTCTCGATATTCTTTGTAAGTATACATAATTTATATGTCCAAGTCTTCTATGCCATAATTCTTTCTTTGATTCTTTGTTCGTAAACAAGATTCATTTCTAACTTCATCTGTTTCTTGTACAGCTAAGATTATTTTAAATGTACTATCTTCAAATGTTCCTTTAGCTATTAATTCGTCTGTATTCTTTTCATAAATGGCTGCTCCTTCATTATCAAATATTACATACTTTCCTTTTCTGACTAAACTTGGAACTGACATCAAATTTTCTCTTATATTAGGTACGGAAAGAACCTCTGTAAGTTTTATCTTTGTTTCGCCAAATTTCTGATCGTAAGCCATAACATGAACATTTCTGTGATATTTCGCTTGTATTGATCACTCGCTGTCAGCAGTTGCAATTTCTATATCTTCAGGTTTTCTTTCTACAACAATATCTTCTTTATGCGTCATATGCGAAGTGCAAGTTGAATCTAACATCCAGGTTATTTCCGTATTATTTTCAGATTCTTTACACTCATTTCTGTTGAATTCATTTGACTTCAATGCATGTTCATTTGTAAAACATGTATATTCTTTTGCTTTCTTGTTTGAAATATTATTATTCTTATAATAATTCCTATTATTGCATGAGTATTCTCTTACATCTTGAACTTTATTACTATAACAATTTTGAAAACTTTTCTTAGGCGAATATTCCCAATTGTTTCGCGAGTGTGTCATATTCGATTTACTATAACAATTCCGCGCTATATGATTTGGCTTTCCGCAAGCAAAACATAGAACCCTTTTCTTTTCATTAGCCCTAAATACTTTAGACTTGTTTTCACGATATTTATCATATTTTCTTTCATATCTCAACAAAGTTTCTCGCATTACTTCGAAAGTTATGTTTGGGTTTGATGATATCGCAGTTGTTACTTTGCTATATTTCTTTGGAAGCCCTTCTATAATAAGTCCTATTAATTTGCATTCATCAATTTCTGTACCCTATTCAAATACTTCATTAGCTATCCCTTGAGCTCTTATTAAATATTCTTCTATTGTTTCTCTTTCGTTTTTCTCTATTCTCGCAAGATTAATTTTTAACTGAATTCTTCTCTGATTTTCAAATCCTGCATAACGCTTTTTCAGTAATTGCGATAAATCCTTACATTTTTTAATCCCTCTAACTGCCACCATTTGTTCTGCTGACAACGTTAATATAATTTACTGTAGGAACTTCATCGTTCTTTTCTAACCATGTTTTATGCGCTTTTAAACTATCGGGATCACCTTAATTTTTCACTAGTTCGTCATTTTCGAAAACATCAAATAAATGTTTTAATTGAATTAAAGCTTCAACTCGCATACTCCATAATGTATAATTTTTACTTGTTAGCAGTTCTATTCTAGGAATTCCAAACAAATTGGATTCACACATAGTTAAAATACTTTATCTTCCAAACAATTTTTAAATGCATGTAAAATTCTTACTTCTTAAATTTTTCCTATTGGCGGTTAGTCCAATGGAACAAATTCATATCTTGTATTAGGCCTAGTTCATACAATTCATATTTATTTACTCTTCTTATTTGTGCAGTCAAAATACAAAATTCGCTTTTTAAAACCACTGCGCCACTACCAAATTGTTATTTATTTTTAACATTTTAGTTAAAATAATGATAATTATTTTACTATAAACATAACTTCTTTAAAAAACACACAAAACATTTATTTAGACAATGACATCACAGCAACTACGAATACACATCTCCAAACGATAATCACAACATAAAACTAATCGTCGAACATCTCACGTTTTTTGTCTGAATAAAAATAAATTAAATACATGGAGTAAGAAAAAAATGTCTATTGTCCAAGAGTCCATCTTTTGAAAAAATAATTTAAATATTGTCATGCAACTTTACTTACACTGCAGTTGAACAAATATGTATAATAATTGAAAAATATACATTAAATATATGATTTGTATCCTATAAGTTCATTTTTGACAACGAAACTTTGCATGCTTAAAAACGGAAAGTAAATGAAAACAAAGCAGGTCAATTTATATTTCTATGGACCAGAAATTTTTACTGTTATTTAAAATTATTAAAAAATATTTGGAAGAATTATCTATTATTTTTTAACAGAGAAACAAATTAAAAAAATCAGTGCAACCACAGTACTTACCAGCAACCCATATAACATTATGAAGATATCGAAATTTCAGATTCTTGAAGTAGTTTCTTGAGTGAGAGTATTCTTTTATGTAGATTTTGATAAACTTTACAGAAGCATTTTATTTTGCGATCAATTATTTTAAAAATAACAGAATACAATCAAAATCAGTCTGTGAGCAACACAATGTTAAAAAAAAAAAAAAATCAAACCAATTTATTGTTTTTAATTTGAAATTCAAATAATATTCACTAAACTAACAAATAAACAGTAAAAGAATGAAATTATCTGCTATAAATAAAACATTTTAATAATGCTTTAAATGACTAAATATCACCAAAAGTGAAAGTAGCCATACTTGAAATTTGGTGTAGTCGTATTATCATATCGCAAATTGTACAATTTTTAATAGAAGATTAACCAAAGAAACTATCTTAACCTTAACTTATTTTAGTAAAGTGGATGAGATCAATAAATTGATACTTTAAAAGTTACCTGATATTACAAAGAGTAAGACACAAGACGCCGATGCAAGAATGAATCGTGGATTTTAACGTCATGATTCAACGAAAATGATTCATTCATTTGAAAAGGACGGTTTCCATAATGGCCATGTGAAACCATTTATATTATTTATTAATTAAACTGTTGCAATGGCAGTATGACTAGCACTTTTTTTTAATCCCTTGTTGCAATACTGGCTATCAGACAGCCATTAACAGAAACAAAAAATAGGAACATAAGAATCTAAGCTAAATTTTCATGAGTTATTCAAAATCCAATTGCGTCAAATTTTACACGCGGAGGGGATAAGTGCTAGATTCGCTAATTTTCAAAAAAGATTTATGTTCCTTGTTTTAAAAAAATGTTTTGTTCTGTTAGTTGAAAATTCTCTGTTGCCGCAGGAACAATGGACTCAATGGATTTGATTCATTTATTATTTATGAATGACTTTTTGTATCGTGAATCATTCATTGTGATGGCGTCTCTTTACTTTTGCGATCACATAGACAAAATGTGTCCACTCTGATTGTAACAATAGCTAATTTTTGAAATCAGTTTACTGCTCCATCCTCTTTACTAAAATAAATTAATGGTATGATATGTTTCTTTGGTTATTCTTATACTTAAAATTCTGCAACTTGCTATTTGATCGTAGTATAATGGCACAACATTTTATGTGTCCAACTTTTATTTTTGCTGTCATATATAGTAATTTAAAATATTCTGCACACAGGTAAACTAAATATTTGGCAAGCCGAATAGTTACTATCATGCCCAATACTGTAATATTTTAGAATTTAAAGGTGTTAAAAAGTTAAATTGTACATAATATTTAAAACAGATGCTTTCCTTTTGCTAAAAAAGAATTTTTTTTACTAGTAAACTTTACTTTATAAAAACTATGCTTTGAATTATTATTTAAGAAAACTTTTTTAGTTAATAAAATTTTAAATTTCGTGGTTGTGAACATAATTTTTGTTATTTATTTTTAACATTTTAGTTAAAATAATGGTAATTATTTTACTATAAACATAACATCTTTAAACACACAACACATTTATTTAGACAATCACATCACAGCAACTACGAATACACATATCAAAACCATAAAAACAATAATATCAATATTATCGTCGAACATCTCACGTTTTCCGTCTGAACAAAAATAAATTAAAAACATGGAGTAAGGAAAAAATGTCTTTTGTCCAAGAGTTTATCGTTTGAAAAATAATTTAAATATTGTCATGCGACTTTACTTACAAATCCCTCCTTTTGCATGTCAATAATCCTCAGCAATTCCTAGACTTATAACATGTTTTTTCATGACATCATAACTCAAATTCTTAGTCATTATATCTGCCTCCAGTTCAGACAAGTTTACATATTTCGTTTCAATTTCTCCTTTTGCTCTTTCATCTTTTACAAAATGATATTTTCTACCTATATGTTTGGTGCGATTATTCACTCTTGGATTTTAATCCAATCAATTACAGATCAGTACTGATTTCTACCCGGTGCCTCCACCAAATTGTTATTTATTTTTAACATTTTAGTTTAAATAATGATAATTACTTTATTATAAACATAACTTCTTTTAACGCACAAAACATTTATTTAGACATACTTGTCTTTCATAAATAAAAGGTAAATAATACATGTTCACAATACTAAGGTGTTTTTATTGGTTATACTGAGTAAATTTATTTTTCAAGTATTATTTTACTGATAAATTAACTTATTTATGCTTATATGATTCCTACTTACATGTCTTTTAGTGTACCTTTCCTTCCTAAATGCACTTTATTTAAACAATGACTATGTATCAAAGTAGTGTTGTGAAAAAAATAAAAACATCTTTATTTTAAGGCTGACTTGAAAATATGAAGAAATTTTAATCTATGCAATTTGAGACCATGCTGTGTCTTGTAATGCTTAGTAGCTATAATAAATTAGTTATTCCAAATCTATTTCTGCACTTTCATAATAAATTCTACAATCTTGCTATTAAACAGGCATTTTTATGATGTTTCCAGATGACGCATTGTAACTGTAACAGCATTACATTAAATATTTTTGTTTTGTTAATTTTTATTTAACATACAAAAATTTTATTGATTCAAGTATTTTTGAAAAAAAATATGGTACTTTTCGGTTAGCCGGGTGCCAGTGTTATATTTACATACATATATACATATATATGCACATATATGTAAATATATATATGTATACACACACGCATAAATATATACATACATATGTATATATATATGTACATATATGTGTATATATATATATATATATATGTATGTAAATATAACACTGGTGCCCGGCTAACCGAAAAGTACCAAAAATATTACTATTTGTGTAATTTTCCCACTCATTTGATGTTCTAGTGTAACTATTATACTTTATGCAGGTTCTATTAGAAAGCATAACTTGATTTAACGACACTCACTCTTCACTCATTTCTTCATACATTTTGCATGGACAGATCAAAGAGTGTTTGTAGTTGTATTCCTAAATTGCCCAAGAAAATGCATATTTTTATACCTATAATCAATTATACGGAGCTTTAAACATGGTAAAAATGCTAATAAAATGTTAAAATATTTTTTTTGCAGTGCAAACTATAATAAATAATGCAGAATGTTTTAGCAATAATCCGCCTTGAGAATTCCTGATTAAACACATCTACATAATAGAATTTCATTGCCACAAAAATAATTTCTTTTTCCATTCCTTGTAAAATGTATCATTCGAATTGAATATTTTTAACTGAGTGAAAAAATACCCAAGCCGGGTAATCGAACCCATATCCTTGGCTTACAGGGCCAATGCTCCATAGTTTAAGCCACAGAGTAAGGAGATTTTATACAGAGCAGCAACTTCGCCTCAAAATAGGGCCCCAGCGGATAACATACAAACAAAATAATCGCGTTGGCGATTTTTATCATCGTGATTTCTGTTTACTATAACCCTATTCTGCTTGGCGTCTTCGTCTTTTGATGTTGTCATTATTCTCACGTATGCAAATGTTCTGCGTTCCCTTTTCGAATATTTCTTCGTATTTATTATTATTAAATTATTTTTTGAAGATCATTGAAATTCTACAAAATGTTAAGAAGATACGGTGATATTGTTTGCAAGAACAAGACGTCAAAGTTCGGTAAGTTGTGATTTATTTTCATGTGTTATTTTTGTTCTTATTTTTCAAGTTCTATAATGTATGAAATATTTTTATATAGATTCAGTGTTGGCAGATTTTTAACAAATTTTTACTTTATAATATCATTAAAATGACTGCTGTACCATAAATCTCAAGTTAATTTTTTTTTTTTTTTTCTGTGTATAAAATTTTATTGATAATGCATTTTCTATCGCATGGTACTAATACAGGGTTAGAAATTAGCTGCCGTTATTCGTCAAATGCAACTAAATTATTGGATTGCACGACCACAAAATTATGCATAGTCGTCAAATTTGACGCCTAGTTTTCTTTCACTTTAATTTTTGTTTACAAATGCAATCGTTGGCACCTTAGCATAATTTAACTAATAGCACTATTTTACTAATGGGCCTGCTACATTCACTTCAAGAGTACTTGTTTTTGATAAAATAAGATACTGTATCAAGAATGTTTTAAAATTTTAGTGCTACCGCCCCCCCCCCCCCCTCAAAATAAATGGATTTGGGAATATTTTTAAATGCCGCACCATGATTTTTATCCAAAGGTTCTTTTATTTATTTTTTTAATTCTCTGATGTATATTGTCAGTCACAGGATTTTTTAAAAACTAGGCTTATCCCTGGTTGTATCTAAAAGTTCATATTTTCTTTCAATGGACATATTGCTTGATAATCTGTTTTGTATGCTTTAGAAAAAGAATAAGCTAACATTTTTCTAGAATCCAAATATTGTTGTTTTATCAAATTTCATACTTTTATTGAAAGCCAATTTTTATTTTGTTTTAGTGATTAACACAGAGGTAAAGGCAGGGGGTGGGCTGTACATATTAAACACTTTAATGCATAAAAATAGAAATAATATTATTGCTAACAAGGTTGCGAAAAAAAAAAAAGAGAAAATATGATATATAAAATTGAAAGCATGAAATGTAGTTTGATACCTAGAAAAAAAATTGCACTTAAAGTTCCTAATTTCTAACCCTGTTACTAAATGTTATGTATTTATTAGTTAAATAGAAAGAAAAATATGAGACTGTGTTGTAGTAATAATATTTAACTGTTTCTGCTGCTGCACAAATTTTTTCATACTAATTTTCAACTGCACTGAAAATTCCCCATTCTTGTCAGTGGTCGATGCAGGATTTTTTCTTGGGACCCATTTTGTGAAAAGTATAAAAGATATTTTTGGGAGCAATTGTTAATTGATAATAACTTCTTTAAGCCTTTCTATTAAAGTTTTTCTTTTGGATGAACTTGTTTTGTTTACTAATTATACATTTTAAAATGTAACAAAATAACAATAATGTTTAGTACCGTATTTTATGGAAGAAACGCCGCGGCGTTTACGAGTTTAAAAGTGAATTTTTTTCCAAGAGCGGCGTTTACGCCATGTGCGGCATTTACGATTTTTTTAAATACCAAGTGAGTTTCCTTAATTTAAAAATTCATAAAAATATTTAAAATCGGATTTAAATATTTTAAATAAAACTTCAGACATCTTAAGATATTAAAAACGAGGCATCCTACACTGCTCAGATAACTTTGATTAAAGTTAGGTCAATGTGACGCTGTCAACAAAAGTAGCGTTCCGATGGATGCGGCGTTTACAACGGGTGCGACGTTTCTTCCATAAAATATGGTATATGAAATGGAATTTTGTGAAGTGTGCCCAAATTTTGCCTGGATTGACCCATGCTTGTTTATAGTTAAAAAAAAAAAAAAAAATCCAACTTTTATTATCACACATAATACAGAGGAAATTTATAGGTATCGTGTAATTATTATAATAATTACTGAAATTATATAAGATTATAATTCAAATTTTTGAAAAAAAAAATGCTGTTGTAATCGGTTAGAAAACTGTAATGCATTTAAAAACTCAAAATATTGTCTGCAGATATGCTCTTACCCCCCCCCCCCCCTCTCCCACCACCATCACAAATTTGCTATTAAAATTGTTAAAATCCAAAACGTGCACTTGAAACTTTTATTAAAAGACTATAAATGTTCTGTTTCTTTCATTAGTTGGACATTTTTTACTCTGTTGGTTATACGCCTTGTTAGCACTGTGAAAAATTGCATATTTAATAGACATATATGCACATTACCACAATTTTTCATCTCATTGCCAATCATATCATTTTTGTTTGTCATATCATCTCCTAGTAATTTTGCTGCAATACGTAATTAAGTTTTCTAATTATTCTTTAACATCTAAATTTTGTCTTTTATTGTATAAAATCAGTTAAAATACCATTTTTTTTCCTTCTGGGTGTTACTGTGCTGCATTTGTAACATTTTGCTAAAAGCATTCTCAATTTTAATTTGTAATCTATTCTATTCTATCTTCACTAACGTTGAAAAGGTCTTTTATTTAATTTTTTTCTCCACAAACTTAAAACATGAATTTTTATTTAAAACTAAATGAAATATTTCTCTGATTTGATGAAGGTTAGAACCTATAACAACCAAATTATGAGGTTATCTGTTTGCAGTTCGGTTCGATTTCAGGCTAAGTGTAGATTCCTGCAAATTGGGTTAATATCTCTTGGGGGAGGGGGATTTATCGATGTCATTTTCATTTTTGATCAAACAAAAATTTTCTCTTTTTTTTTCTTTAATTTGTTCTTTGCATCAAAATAGTCTATTAACTCTTTTACACATACAGTTGACTCCCTCAAATCTGCATAGCTTAAATCCTGAGTTTGTGCAGCTTTTAGAATTTTGAGGATTTCTGGTCACTGTTTTGTTTACATTTTTTAAACAGTAATTTGCAGGGGTGGGGAAATGCATCATTTTACTCGGCACTGGTGAGTGAATTTTTAGGTAGTCTTTGAAAATTGCAAACTACAGAGATATGCTGAAAACTACTATCATCTCTTGTTTATATTTCTTAATTTTATAGGGGGAAAAATATGAAAATGCATTATAGTAATAGTAACCAACTATTTTTGAGTTGTGTGATTTTGTCATAAAACTTTTCAACTGTACGTTGCAGTTTACTGGCTGGTAAGATTTTCTAGAAATTCCCCATCCCTGGTAATTTGAATTTAATAATGCACTGGAAAGTATAATGAATGCTTACAATAAAGTAAAATGTAATAAAATGTAAATGTAATAAGAATGTAAAAAATAATAAAATTTAAGAACATTTTAAAAATGATTAAAATATTAAAAGTAAATTTCAAGTTAACAATTAATGCTTAACTAAATATAGATGACAATGTGAGAAATTTTTCATGAATTATTCAGTGAAACTCTTCTCATGAAAGTATGTTAATTTGCATCAAAAACATTAAATAACAAAGTTTTATTTCATGTTTAGCCAGAAGGCTTTTAATAAGCAAAAAAGCTTGATTAATACATAAATGTATTAGGTTAAAAAAAAATCGGCATCACCTCTGATATCAGTGCTATCTTGAATTTTTTTTATAAATAAATTTATACTTTATCAATGAGAAAGCATGAGTTCAGTCATATTGACCCGAATTATATATTAAAATGTGTACAGATGCAGAATGATATAAAAATTTTAAAAACCTTGAATTTTTCACCTATATCTTAATTGTAAGTTTCATTGTTTACATCTGCAATGATGTGCAGATTTGAGGGAGTCTACTGTATCTGATTTAAGCTCCATTTTTCAAATGGTATAGTGCATTTTAGTAAATAGACAGGTATGTGTATTTGTGAATAATATCTTGCATCTATATATGTATGCACACATTAATAGCTTACATTTTTCTTCTGAAATAGTTTCATTTTTGTCCAAAATTATGATAAAGATGCAATTTCACTTTGGTTTCAGACTAAAAAACTTTCTGTGTTTACTACATAAAAGTAAAGAAAAAGAATATGGATTTTGCTGTTTATTTCATTCACAAATATAATCGTAACTTGACCTTTAGGTTTCTTTGATTTGTTGTTATTTTAGTATCAGAGTTGCTTTTCTTAAAAAAAAAAAAAAAAAAAAAAAAAATTCAAGTATTTATAATTTTCATGAGTAAGTCTTTTCCAATTTTAACCTCTTTGTTTGAGTATGAGAACTTATTTTGTAAATTTAATTCATCTTTTTTAAATAATTTGGAGGGGGGCGGGGAGAGAGAATGTGACATTTTAAAATTTTTGTTCTTTTATTTTTATTTACTTAAAACTTTTTTTCTAGGTTATTAGAAGTTAATGTTTACTATATTTATTTTTCAGGAACATCATCGTCAGTGAACTTATTGTTGGATTCCAATGTAAATAAATCTCTTAACTAAATGAATCCCTAAAAGTTAAGTATTAAAATATCTATAAGCTATTAAAACTGCCCTCAATAACATTTCTTATTGTTAAAGCGAATATATTTGTAACTTAAATTCAATGACAGAAGAGCCATATATATTTCACATTACTTTATTTTTGTAAAACTTCTTTCTAGAACAAAACAAAACCAACTGTTGCCAGATATTGAAACAATGCAATTACAACCGGTTAAATAATTATGCAGGTGACTGATACATGGATGAAAGATAAAGTTAGTCATTACGTAACATACTCCCACCTTGAGTTGTGGGGAATGCACAACTCAACAATTTAAAATTACAAGTTAAATCTTTTCGGTACCTTAACTGTGTCAAAGAAATGTTGCTTTGCTGCTTCTTTCATACAAATCACGTGAAACAGGAGACACGCCAGATCTTTGTGAATATGGATCTCTTAAAGATGATGAATAGGGATCCGCATGTTTATCTCTCATGGACGCCATAGATGGACTAGGACGATCATAAGGTGAAGAGTATGGTCTCATGCGAGGCGACATTGAACTGTAGCCACGGTCATAAAAATCTCGACCTCCAAAAGGTGGACTGTCATATCTTCGACCGTAGCCATTAGCATACCCATCACCACTACAGTGTTCACCATAACCACCACGTCCTCTGCTTGAACCTCCTCTAGCTCGTCCTTGTGATCCTGGCTCATGATGAAGCTTGCTTTTTGAAGGTTCAACACTCAAAGAAGATCCCCTGAAGTAATAATTATTCAGAGCTTTTAAGGCATGCTGGGCTTCTTCAGGCTTGATTAACTTTTCAGGAACTTTTGGACATACTAGAGTTTCATGTTTTTTTCTGCATACAACGCATTTTACTTTTGCTCTACAATTTCGGGCTAGATGGTTTAATTTTAAACATAGGAAACAAGTTCCCTTCTTTTGCATTATGTCTTTCTTAACATCATACGACATTGACATTGCCTTGAAACATTTTTTCGATGCATGTCGTTTGTCACAAAAAATACACAGTTTTTGTTTAAAATTATTCTTATTTCTAGTATATTTTCTCATATCAATGTTTAATAAATCTGATACAGTAGATATTTGAGATTCTTCGAATTCATGATTATTGCGTGCAGCTCTGTATCGAAAAGTTTTGTCAAAACTCTTACTTGCCAAAGAAATTCTTTCTTCTGCTTCAACTTCGTCTTGCAGAAATTCTAATAAATTATCTAGATCAGTTTTTGAGCCAATTAAAACACCATTATTTAAATCTTTATCATGATTTTTATCTAGTTCAGATTCCACATCATTACATCTATTTGACAATCTTCTGTGAGACGTTCTGTACCTTTCCCATGCTCTAAGAATATCATCTGGAAGAGACGATTCAACAAGCGGATATAACATCGCAGCATATTTGTCTCTAATAACTCCAAGAGTTTCTAATGCTCGCAATTTCGATTCTATTGAATCATATAATTGTCGCAAAGAGTTATGTTCTGCTGGATTTTGCTTCTGCAGTACAAGGCCTAACAAATCTCTAACATAATATTCTATCAAAAGTTCTTTTCGTCCAAAACGAGATTTAAGTTGACTTACAGCTTTGGCATAACTATTACCACCAGGCGGAAAACTTCTAATCAATTCTTCTGCCACACTGCCTTTTTCCATGGCTTGTGATAAATACGCAAATTTGTCATGAAAATCTAGGCTAGTATCTTGATCAATTTTTTGAAATTGACCCCAGAATTGCAACCAATTTTTAATTTCACCATTAAAAGTAGGTAATTGTATCTTCGGATAATGAAGCAATACATTCTTATTAATTACCGAAATATCAGATTTCAAATCTTCATTTTTTACAACCAAAAGTTCGTTTAATTTCTGTTGTAATACACGCCAGCGATCGATGTAAACCTCAGATTCATCGATATCTTTGTCTGTTATTTCTTCGTCAGCTTGGTCGCTATACAATATTTCTCTAATTTTATATTCTACATCGGTCATAAATTTCGCTTTCTCTTCTATCATTGTCAATTTTAGAATTTTTTCACCAGTCGATAAATTATTTTTACTTTCATTAAATTCGTTACACGCTTTAGTGAAAATTCTACGATGCTGTCGTCTAGCTGCTTTCAACGCATCCATATTATTCAACATCAACAATATTTTTTTTTATTCAACAATAATAATAATTTTCACTTGAGCAGTTCAAATAAAATTCTACTTACAGATTCCAGTCTTGTCAGCGGACGCCATATGTTGGATTCCAATGTAAATAAATCTCTTAACTAAATGAATCCCTAAAAGTTAAGTATTAAAATATCTATAAGCTATTAAAACTGCCCTCAATAACATTTCTTATTGTTAAAGCGAATATATTTGTAACTTAAATTCAATGACAGAAGAGCCATATATATTTCACATTACTTTATTTTTGTAAAACTTCTTTCTAGAACAAAACAAAACCAACTGTTGCCAGATATTGAAACAATGCAATTACAACCGGTTAAATAATTATGCAGGTGACTGATACATGGATGAAAGATAAAGTTAGTCATTACGTAACACTTATATTGGCGCAACTAGCTTATGGCCATACAGGTGAACTTGTCATCCCTACTCCGGAAGTATATAGTGTTCCAAAATACATTAGGGACGAGGAACTTTATCCAGCAACCTACAAAAATTCAAGACAGCTTATTCATATACAGTGTAAGTAAAAAAACTTAATTTTTTTAAATTAATGTTTTAAACATCTCACTTTCTGAATAATGTTAAGAAAACAAAGAACTGCTGGATTCTAGTTATGTGAATTCTAAAACCAGTGTTGTAACCTAAGTTAGATTTTCTGAATTTTTGGGAAATGTTACTTGCTTTAAAATATACATACTCTAACATTATCAGACCTGCCAACTGCTATGAAAAAAAAAAAAATCGTAATTTCTATGATTTCGAGCTAAAAACTCAGATTCTGTAAAAAAGTAGTCTAAAATTACAATTTTCTGCAAAAAACACAAATACATCAAAATATACAGTATGAAAAAGTATTTATATGTATGAAAACAAGAGTCTCTAATTTTGTGTGCTTGTGCATATACACAGCGGTAGAATTTAAAAAAAAAAGGTCACTGGTTAAAACCGGCAGGGCAGAAACTAAGAAATAAATAAGAACTTTAATGTGCAATGATTCATAATTCCCACATGTATTTGATATGTAAACAATTAAGTTAAAATTTAAAATTAAAGATTACGAATGGTATTCAAAGTTGCACAAAAGTTTCAAAATGATCATATAAATATGCTTTATTTATATAATATTAATTTTTCTTTGCATTTTCTTTATGCTCATATGTTAATTTTGATCACATATACTTAATATCTACGTACGTAACTGAATACTTAATATCTATGTACGATCACACATACGTAAATAAGCTAGTCAGTTATTACTGTATTAAATATGCTTTGAACCTTTGTAGTTGTTTGTTTTGTAAGTGAAAAATGTGGTTAGTTGTTTGTTTTGTAGGTGCAAAATGTGGTTAGAACATTTTCATAATAAAATTTTAAATTATAATTTGCTAAAAATTAAACAGTACATAAGCAAAAACTATAAAATTATTAATTTATGTATTTTATTTCCGATTATTTATTTCAACTGACTAAGTTTTTAATGAATTTTTATTTATTTATTTTTTTTTTTTAAATAAAATAAAATTTTGTGGTTTGTGTTTGATTGCAGCTTTCTCAGGGACAAGAAAATTTATGTTTACCTGTCAGAGAGGGAAAAAAGTTACTGGTCCTGTGGACCCCTAAATTTTTTAATTTAGTGGTCGGATTGAATTTTTAGTGGTCTTGAACCAGCGGGCCACCAAGGATTTCGAATGCTGCATATACATATACATTCATTTGAGTAGCAGCATAAAAACCAACCAACATCCATAATTTTGTGTGCTACGATTTCTCACATTTAAAGATTGGCAAGCCTGCATCATGAAATTACCAATTGCAGGATGTTACATATTGTGAAAAGTGGGATTAAAAAACAATGACTTGCAAAACTTATGTTCAAAACACTCTTTCTCAGAATAATTTTAATTTCATTTTATTGATTGTTCTGCAGTTTTGTAGTTAAATGCATATTTATTTAATTTCTTTCTTTTTTATATTGCAGGGCTTTTAAATCAATCATTCTACAGAAATCTTGGAGTTACGAGTTGAACAGCTATTTTTTTTAACGTAATAAGAAAAATCTCTCTTTCTACAATGTGTGTCGTATCTTAAATTTTTTTCAGAATAACCTGATGAATAACAGCAAAGTACAACAGCTTCATGGACAGATATAGCACAATTTTAAAAGGAAGATACTAAGGATTAGAATACATATAGAGAGTGCTTAATTTAAACCAAATCTCAGCTCTGGTACTTCTTCGTTTTTAATAAATATTTAAAAAGTGATTGGAATTCACTGTACTTCGTGTGCTGCTGTGCTCCTGAATCCAAAGGAAAAACAACAAAAAAAAGCAAAGCCCAAAATTATCTTTCTTTGCATTCTTCCTTATCAAAGTGCTTATACAGCACGCCACACATGTAAAAGCATGCGTTTTGTGTCTGAATGCCAACGATGAATATCAGAATTAATTGCAACTGTATCAGTCATTTTTACTCGTTGTAGTTTTATGTTTACTCTCTACATTTTGTTCCTGTTTATAAAATAGTCTTACTGATTAACAATTTAGTTTGACACAGTGTTAAATTTCACCAAAGCTCGTTGGAGCTTAGCTTCAGCGCCTCTTTAGATAATATTTAATTATTAGATGGAACCTATTGGCATTTTTAAATACTGTTCATCGAAGCCCACCAGAACAACGTCATGTACTGTGTTTTGCTAGTTGATAAAAAAAAAAAATCGTTGTTGATTTTCTGGAAATTTCCTACTCCTAATTTTAATGATTTTGCAGTTGAGAATACATTCTCATCTGTAAGAAAACGTGGTGGATTAAGAGACAATCCAGATTGCAGAGATTTTCGGTCATCTATATAATGTGTGATAGTTCATAATTTCACAAAAAAAACAAGTCTACAAACTGTAGAAGTAATAATGCAGCAAAATTTAGGTGCAGTGTGTTTTATTTTTACTTATTTAGTTTCACTTTGAGAGGACTGGCTAAAAAAAATATTAATATTAATCTTAGGAGAAATATCTGTGTACTTCATATTACATATATATAATGTTTCATTTTTCACATTTAAACTTTATGAAACTTTTTTTTTTTTTTTTTTTTTTTTAAAGATTTGAATGACAAGTTAAAAATGTTTACAAAAGTTACTATTAATAAAAAATAAACAGTCAAAATAATAAATATATATTAAAATTTAAACTGAATGTACTTTGTTATTATGTAGTAATTATTGTTTTGCAGGCTCGTACTGAGGGGGTAGAGCTGGTACAAATTACTGGGACCCAGCCCTACTAGAAGATCTGGCTTTGACCCTCGTTAGTTACAATATCCAACAAATAATAAAAATAAAATTGCTATTTTTATATTTACCTGTTTGTAACAGAATCCTGGTTCAAACAGAAAATTTCATGATCCTGCCAAAAAGTATATTATGCAATCAAACTTCCTAAGATACTACAACAACAACTATATTTTTATTGATTGTGTTTCGTCTTAGCATGTCTCATTGTATTATGATGTGGTGGGAGGCGGCCCATATTCGAATTACTACCCAGGCTAGCAGTCTTTCTGCATGCCCCTGTTTTGTACTAAATAGAATTCATAACATTAGAGCATATGATAAAAAACATGATAATATGATAAAAAAGGGCAGAGTGCTGCATCCTTCAAATTTTTTCACATTTGAATATATTTTTCATGAGTTTTTTAAGCAAAGTAAAAAAAGAAAAGAGAAATTAGAATAATTTCTCCACCCTAGCTCAGCCGAATACTAAAATAAAATCATTTATAATAAATAATATCATTTGGTATATTTTAAATAACATAACTATAAATTTTTATTTATGTGTAGTACATTAAGGAAATGTAAATGTTTATTAAATTTATAATACAATTTTATTTCAAATATTAAATATAAATTTAGTAATAATTTGAATTTTCTTAACATGCAATACACGAAGTTATTTAAAAATTTCAAATACATTTATTAATTTGAATTTTAAATACATTATAAAAATGATTTAATTATGCTTAAGTATTACACATTAAAGAAGTAGAAATTGTTGTTTTCTTGTTGTAAACAAGAAATTTCGAATAGTATCAAAGATTATAATTTGTGAAATGGTTGAGCAAGAAAAAATGTAAGGGAAAGGGGTTGTTTCTAAGATGAATTGGTTTTGGTTTAATAAGAAATAAAAGTTTATGAAGCTAGAAAAAAGATAAGGGAATATTTTTCAGGAAATGTATTTTTTTGATGCATAAAAACTAGAAATAAAATATTATCAAACAGAATGAAAATTATAAAAGACAATTTCAAAATAGCTGAATAAAATCCCATTTATCTCTAGAACTGTATGGAGATATTGCTATATAAAATTTATGAATTAATATTCGGCTATGTGGCCAAATCACTATTTTTTACACAACTACTATTGTTATAGATAGAGCATAATAAACACCAGTAATGTTTGGAAATTTGTTAATGAACAGATTTTCTTTCATTTAAACAGAAAAAGTATATAAATAATCATAAATGACTGACATAATGTATAAAAGTTTCATAAAAAATTAGAATTCATTGATATTATGAGAAAAAAAATTGATTTGTTGAACCATGTTTTATTTATTTATTTATTTATTTATTTTTTTTTTTTTTTGTCTCTCTCCCTTCTCTAACAGATATTTACCTATTGCACTTTTTGACATTTCATCACCAAATTGCCTAACACTTAAATTCTTGAACTAGATTTAGTACTTTTCTCTTTAATGGTATAACTTCATTAAACAAGGGGAAAAAGAAAAAAAAACTAGAAGCTTACCTTATTTTTACAATTGTTCTTATTTTAAAAGTTTGAAATTCTAAGTTTTTTACAAGATTCTATATGACAGGTTAAAAATGTTTACAAAAGCTACTATTAGTAGTAAAGGTACAGTCAAAATAATAAATATATATTAAAAATAAAACCAAATGTACTTCGTTATTATATAGTGTTTATTGTTTTGCAGGCTCGTACAGAGGGAGGTAGAGCTGGTAAAAATTACTGGGGTCTGACTTCAGCCCTCGTTTTTAAAATAAAGCATAGAAAATTATAATCGTACTTATTTACCTAAAAAAAATTTAGTTAAAATATCTAACAAATAATAAAAATGAAATGGCAAAAATTGCTATTTTTATATTTACCTGTTTGTAACGGAATCCTGGTTCAAACAGAAAAATTTCATCATCCTCTCAAAAAGTATATTATGCAATTAAACTTCCTAAGATGGAAACAACTATATTTTTACTGATTGTTTCTGTGCATGTTTCATTGTATTATGATGTGGTGGGAGGGGGCCCAAATTCAAATTACTACCACAGCCCACAGTTTTTCTGCACAGCCTTGTTTTGCACTAAATAGATTTCATAACATTAAAGCATATGAAAAAAAAATCAGTAAATAGTATTGATATATTTTGCTTTTCTCATTTAGAAATAAAAAGAAGCATTCACAGTCTTTGTCATATATTTTAGTTTCTATACCCCTTTCTGAGAAATTCTGCATATTATTGAAATTTTAAATCAACATAGTGTAAATATTTTTTTCTTTCGTCAAAATAAATAAAGAATTTTAACTGTCAATTTTTGTTTGTGTGTTATTTGGAATTTGTATTGTATGATGTATTTGTTACAGGGAGAAAATAAATGAAATTCTGAAATTGATTATTCAATGGAGCACTTGTTATATGTTTATTTATTTATTTGTGTGCATGTGAAATTTAAAATTATCTTCAATAATCTCCATCGTGCAGATATTTAATAATGTTAAAATATTAAGCAATATTATATAAAATTATTTTATTATAGTGAAATCTTATGTATCAGATCTGTGTATTTACTTTCATTATTAAACATATCGCACCCTTTCTTCAAAAGTGCCACAACTCAAAAATTGTGATTTTTGAGTTATGGCTGCCATCCGGCTTTCTTTTCATGCCACTAACATTCACCTACAGTGCCAGATAGTACACTGAAAATACAGCTAAAAGATAACAGAATTTTCTGAAAAATTTAGTTTTCGGAGTTATGGCACTTTTGAAGCATGGATACATTGTGTTGTGGTTGCATATTTTTAAGACAGTTTCTGAAAAACATATATAGTGCTCCACTGTGTTTGGCAAGTCATTAAAGATAATCGATTCTCAGTTCATATAAATATAGAAAGAAAATTGATAAAAATAGAAGGTGTGCTATATCTCTTTCATTCTTAATTAATCACTACCAAATAATAAGCTGTCCTTTTTATAGGAATATATCCAATTGAAAAAATGTTGTGAAAAAAGTTTAAATTTCAAGTTGTCCGCCCCACCTTTTTTCAGTAAAAGAATAATGAATATTATTTTCTGCGAGAGAACCACAAAATATATCTTTTGAAATAAAAATTCATAGAAACAAGGAACCAAATACAAACTTTTACGAAGATAAATATGTTGATTTTTGAATGGCTTCTAAGATGATTAACAATATTTTTAAAAAAAATTGCAATTGAAAGTATCCCTTTAAAATTGGCTGTTTAGGGATTTCCTATTAACCAGCAATAAAAGACATCATGTAAGGGTTCCGTTAAAGACAGGATTCTGTTATAGACAATTACTATTTTGACAAGTTGTATTCTATTCATATGACATAAATAACTATATTTATATAAAGACACAGAACTTGTAAAAATGGAACCTGCCTATAACGGAATTATGTCTTAAACAGAAATGTTCCATAGTGCTACGGAAAATAATACTATACAAATACACCTGATAACACGAAAATTTGTGTAAAACGAAATTTTTCAGCATTATTTACGATTTCATCTTGACAGGTTTTACTATATATATATATAACCTGAAGGAAAAATTCTGGATCTCTCACCACCTCCCCAACGAAATCCTGGTTACGCCACTGAAAGACACATTGTATACAATTACAAAACCTCTACAGATTCCTTTTATGTAGAAAAATTAGATGTTCTTCACTTATATAATAGAATTAATAGATTATTCAAAAGAAATTACGATATACGTGAATTAAAATAGATCTAATTTCATAATATATATATAAATGCTCAACAGAACCTTTACTAAATCTGAAGTAACTTTTAAAATAATTTATTAAAGCCTTGTAATATCTTTGAAAAACATTGCAATTTATTTTAATCTTTGATTTATATATTTTTTTTCATATTTTATAAATAAAATTATTTTATTTGCCTTATTTTTAGATCATTAATTTAAATCATAATTTATTTTAATATTCAGAACAAATAATTCACACAAACAGCGCAGTATTATATGTAAAAAGAATTTTATTTGATAAATATAAAAATATTAAAGCAAACAATATAAAATATATTTAAAAAAAATATAAGAAAAAAAATCAAATTATCCTTTTAAACATGGAAAAAAAATTGCTTTGTTTTACCACAACAGTTATTTTAAAATAGTTAAATTCCGATTGTTTCCGAACTTCAGATTCATAAATTTCAAAACAAGCAGCTGCCGTTTTTTCCCCTTCACTTAAATTTCAAAACAAGCAGCCGCCGTTTTTTTTTTCGTCCCTCATTTGTCGCCAAGTAAGCGATATATCGCCATATTAGCAACCTCGCTTCCGTTACGGCCGTAGTTCCCGCGTTATCCGCCGCAATCGCTACTGTCTATGCGTAATCCCATGTTAAAGAAATTGCCATTGTAGTGTATGAGAGTTGATTCTCTGAATAGATCTCCATACTCTGTGGTTTAAGCCACATAGGCTGACAACTGACGAGCATATTTCGCTCAGACCTTATTGGTAATAACATCTTGTCAGTCATGTAGACAGGTCGACAGAATGAACTGCAGGTAAAGGAACTCCATATAAACGATGGGGATAAACTATTATTTTAACAGAATCAAACTGAGCTCAGTTGGAAATGTATTCAATTCGTATAACTTTACCAATCAGTTTGATTGAGTTAAAATAATAGTAAAATGTATCATTGTTTTTGTAGATGATATTAAATTATAGAATTTTCTCCATAATATTGCTTTATTTTTTATTTATAATTTATTCATTTAAAAATGTTTCCTATTTATTTTATTTATAATTTAATCTTTATACTGTCAGGAAAGGCACTTGACACAACTTTGGTTCCGCTAACGTCAGATAATTCGGAGTCTACTGTAGCTTTTAATATTATAGTAGAAATTTAATTTCAATTCATTTTTTGCATTAATTTTAATTTCTTAAAATCAGTTTTTTTTCTTGATGATTGATTTTTGATGAATCATAAAAAGTGATTTATTAATTTTATTTTATCGCAGATGACTAAAGCCATTATTGTAGATACACGTAACACCACTGAAAGCAATCTTCTGCATCTGTCAATTCACACTGGTGAGAAATCTTTTGCATGCGAGATATGCGACAAGAAATTTTATCAAAAAGGTGACTTAAGCAAGCATCTGTTAATTCATATTAGTGAGAAACCTTTTGTAGGTGAGATATGCAACAAAAAGTTCTCTCAAAAGGGTCATTTAAGTAACCATCTGTTAATTCATACTGGCGAGAAACCTTTTGTGTGCGAGATATGCAACAACAAATTCTCTCAAAAGGCTGTTTTAAACAAACATCTGTTAATTCATACTGGTGAAAAATCTTTTGTATGTGAGATATGCAACAAAAAGTTCTCCAATAAATACCTTTTAAGCCGGCATCTGTTAATTCATACCGGTGAGAAACCTTTTATATGTGAGATATGCAACAAAAAATTCTCCAATAAATACCTTTTAAGCCGGCATCTGTTAATTCATACCGGTGAGAAACCTTTTATATGTGAGATATGCAACAAGAAATTCTCTCAAAAGATCCTTTTAACTAGACATCTGTTAAGTCACACTGGTGAGAAATTTTTTGTGTGTGAAATATGCAACAAGAAATTCTCCCAAAAGAGCAATTTAACTAGACATCTGTTAAGTCACACTGGTGAGAAACTTTTTGTGTGTGAAATATGCAACAAGAAATTCTCTCAAAAGAGCAATTTAACCATCCATCTGTTAAGTCACACTGGTGAGAAACCTTTTGCATGTGAGGTATGCCACACGAAATTTTATCAAAAGCGTGACTTAAGCAAGCATCTGTTAATTCATACTGGTGAGAAACCTTTTGTATGTGAGATATGCAACAAGAAATTTTATCAAAAGGGTGACTTAAACAAGCATCTGTTAAGTCACACTGTTGAGAAACTTTTTGTGTGTGAAATATGCAACAAAAAATTCTCTCAAAAGAGCTATTTAACCAGGCATCTGTTAAGTCACACTGGTGAGAAACCTTTTGCATGTGCGGTATGCCACACGAAATTTTATCAAAAGGGTGACTTAAGCAAGCATCTGTTAATTCATACGGGTGAGAAACCTTTTGTATGTGAGACATGCAACAAGAAATTCTCTCAAAAGGCTCATTTAAGTAACCATGTGTTAATTCATACTGATGAAAAATCTTTTGTATGTGAGATATGCAACAAGAGATTCTCTCGTAAGCATAACTTAAGTACACACCTGTTAATTCATACTGGTGAGAAACCTTTTGCATGTGCGGTATGCCACACGAAATTTTATCAAAAGGGTGAATTAAGCAAGCATCTGTTAATTCATACTGGTGAGAAACCTTTTGTATGTGAGATATGCAACAAGAAATTCTCTCAAAAGGGTCATTTAAGTAACCATCTGTTAATTCATACTGGTGAAAAATCTTTTTTATGTGAGATATGCAACAAGAAATTCTGTCAGAAGACTAATTTAAGCAGACATCTGTTAATTCATACTGGTGAGAAACCTTTTGCATGTGAGATATGCAACAAGAAATTTTCTCGAAACAGTTATTTAAGCAAGCATCTGTTAATTCATACTGATGAGAAACTTTTTGTGTGAGATAAACAAGAACTTTTGTTATTAGCTGTTAACTAACTTTTTGAATAGGACCCACGATATATTTTCTAGTAGTATTAATAAATTGGCATTTTATGTCAAATTTTATAGTCACTTAAATGAAACACGACCATCGAAAATATTTGAAATTTAAAGCAGAAATCTGCTTATTAGGAGTGTGAACATCAGCTATGGCAAACACATTTTTATGTCTATCTTGCTTTATGTTTTCTCAAAAGTCTTACGGTTCTCTTTTTATTTTTTACTTAATATAGGTTTAAAGGTTTGTAGTATTCTCTCATAATTGAAGAAATTTTAGCTAAAAGTCGCATGTTAAACAAGATTTTACACAATCAATTCTTTGACTGTAAAACTGACTCTCTTTGAAACTGAAAAACATTTCTCTTTAAAGAGTTGCTACCCCCAAATACTCTGTAATATTGAAAATAAAATACTATTGTAGCGGGTTAAATACAACTTGAACTGTTTTAATACTACAACCTGAACTCTTTTAATTTTATACATTAACTTTTATTTTATTTCATTTGTTTTCTACAACTCAACTCAACATAAAAAGGAGTTTGCTCCTTACCTGTAACTGTAACGGACGGCCAGTCTGTTGTTGCCGCTCACGTAGAGTTGTCTGACATTCGTTCATGAAGTGCTGATCCTAAAACATATTTTTCTGTTTAATAATAATGTTTTTATTGTTTAAGTTTTAACTTGTCTGTGTTTATTTAAATACTTCATCAACACACCATGACCTAGAGAGGACTTTTGAATCTTTTGCAACGGAAATGTGGCTAGCTGAACAAGCGTAACCACACTGGTGACCTTAAAATGATTTGGACACGCCGTCAAGTGATCGTATTGGATCCGAACGTGGAGGCATAAGTTTTTCACAATTATTGCTTAGATTGATCTAACAGATGTCTCCACAGCCAACAGAGGCCATATTTTGTGATACATTTGCCACACGTGTGTACGGGTCCGTGTGGTATATTTTCTGCAGTTAAACACGCGAGTGTGCGGTGCCGCGTGCAACTATATCAGTGTCTGAGCTTATCATGGTCGGTAAGTCCGTTATTTTCTTATATTTGACCCCCATATTTTTATATATCATCAAATTTTTTCCGGTAATCATGTTTATCGATACATCAAAATTTTTCGCTCTGTCACAGGTGCTCTAATTCGGCTCATTTTAACGAATCATATCGTAATGCAAGAGAGTTTTTTTAATATAATGTATTGTATATAATTTTGTGTATATATTTTTTTCTTGTACTTGTATTTATATTTTACTGTTGATTGTATTTATGTATATCTTTACATAATCATGCCGGACGATCTTGCAACTGATGTAGCTAGTTAGGTTTCTTATGTAGGTGTTAAACCCCCCACCGTTCTGGAAGACAAATCCCTCGTTATGTTTTTTGCGCCTGGAAGCCCAATTTTCGTTAGCTAAAATCACATGTGAAGTGACAAAATTTAATCATGTTGTGGCGGCGGTTGACGCTGACGTTCTCATCTCAGTCAGCGATATTATTACAAATCCGCCAGGCGATCGACCATACGAGTCTCTCAAAAAACGATTAATCGATTCACATTCGGAGAGTGCGGAATCGCGCATTCGTACCTTATTGCAGGGTGTGGAGATCGGTGATTTACGCCCATCTCAATTACTCGCTCGCATGAGAACCCTGGCTGGCGATACGGTTGGAGAACCCTTCTTAAAATCTCTTTGGCTTTCACGTCTGCCCCCAACTACGCGTAGCATTGTTGGCGCATTGAGTGATGAATTATCAAAACTTGCTCCTGTTGCAGACAAAATTCATGACTTAGCAGCTCCTCAAATAAATGAAACAACTAAAGTCCCAACCACCAATGCCTCGTCCCTGGAATTGCAAATTGCACAATTAACGCAACAGGTTAACGAATTAACCACAAAAATTAACCAACGGAGTCGCTCGAGAGAGCATCGTCCTCGTGAAAATAATTACCGGCGCAGTCGATCCAGGGGCCGTTATAAAGAACCTTCAAATAATCTTTGTTTTTACCACACAAATTTCGGCTCTAAGGCTAGGAAATGCACTCCCCCATGTTCCTTTCGCACGGAAAACAAGACCGGCGATCGCACCACGGCCATAATAGCGACCGCCATGTTAATCGCATTCTTTTGGCCGACCCTACTTCAAAATTGAATTTCTTAATCGATACCGGGGCTGATATTTCTGTTTTGCCAGCAAATTACTTTAAAAACAGTCATGTAGATGAGGGTTTAGTCTTCTATGCGGCAAACGGAACAAAAATACAAACATTTGGCACAAAACGTTTGAATCTTGCTTTAAATTTGCGCAGAAATTTCACCTGGCCTTTTGTCATTGCAAAAGTAAATCAACCAATCATTGGCGTGGACTTTCTGAAAAAATTCGATGTGCTCGTTGACGCAAAAAACAATTGTATAATTGATGCAGAAACCTTATTGTCGTCTCAGGGAAAGATCGCTAGAGTTCTTCCTGGGAGCAGTACCCTAAGTGTACTTATCGGCTCTACCAAATTTCACAAAATTTTAGCAGAATATCCCGAATTAACTAACACTTCACGGGAATGCAAAGTAAATAAAGCTCATCCAATTTATCATCATATAGGGACCAAAGGCCCCCCTGTATTTTTCAAACCGCGTCGTCTATCGCCGGAGCTCCTAAAAGCAGCTCGTCAGGAGTTTGAATTCTTCATGTCACAGGGCATTGTTAGGCCTTCAAAAAGCCCATGGGCGAGTCCACTCCATATGGTTCCCAAGGCGAATGGCACCTGGCGACCATGTGAAGATTACCATCGTTTAAATGCTTCCACGATACCGCATCGATGCCCATTACCCGTCATTCAGGATTGTACACAGCTATTTCATGGGGAAAAAATTTTCACCACATTAGATTTAGCCCGTGCCTACCACCAAATTCCTGTTAATCCCGACGATATCTCCAAAACTGCAGTAACTACTCCTTTTGGCCTTTTCGAGTTTGTGTTTACTCCTTTCGTCCTAAGGAATGCAGGCCAGACTTGTCAGCGATATATCCATGAAGTTTTAAAAGGATTGGATTTTTGCATCCCATATTTAGATGACATTCTCATTGCGTCAGAAAATGAGGAGGAACATGAATTCCATCTTCGCAAGTCCTTGATCGCCTGCAGCAGCATGGGTTAAAATTAAATCCCGCAAAATGTATTCTCGGAAAATCTTCTGTTTCTTTTCTTGGCTGCCTCATAACACCTTCTGGTGTGCAACCGCTTCCCGAAAAAACTCAGGCTATAGCCAATTCCTCAAAACCCCAAACAATTGTTGATTTGCGACGATTTCTGGCTATGGTAAATTTTTACCGACGTTTCATTCCTCATGCTGCCCATACTCAGGCCCCTTTACATGAATTACTCAAAGATTCAACAAGGAATGACAAACGTCCGGTACCGTGGAACAGTGTTTTGACACAGGCTTTTGAAGCTTGTAAACAAGATCTCATAAATTGTGCAACTCTTGTATACCATGCTCCCCATCAACAGCTAACCTTAAGTGCTGATGCTTCAGATTTAGCTATTGGGGCTGTATTAAACGTTGTGTATGATAACAAATTACAACCTCTTGCCTTTTTTTCAAGTAAGCTCAGCCCAACTGAGCAAAACTACAGCACCTATGACAGAGAGCTCCTTGCAATTTATTCGACTGTTAAAAATTTTAAACATACATTGCAAGGAAGACATTTTATAATATATACCGACCATCGTCCATTAACTTATGCTTTTTCAAAAATGTCAGAGTCCAGTTCTCCACGTCAGCTCAGACAACTTGATTTTATTTCGCAATTTACGACTGATATTCAGCATGTTTCCGGATCTAAAAATATTGTGGCTGACACTTTGTCTCGCATAAATGAGATTGGCCTAACCAATGCTGATTTTTTCTCCATGACTACAGAACAGGCCAATGATAGATAATTGATGGAATTATTGTCAAATCCTGACACATCTCTCCGTTTCCAAAAATTGCGTGTTGCCCCGGAAACAACGCTATATTGTGATGTCAGCACTGGCAAAATTTGACCATATGTTCCAGAAAAGCACCGCCACATTGTGTTTCAAAGTTTACACAATTTGTCCCATCCTGGCATCAGAGCTTCTAAAAAACTGATCCAACAGAAATTTGTTTGGCACGGAATGGCAAAGGACATTGCCAAGTGGGCACGTTCATGCATGAGTTGCCAGAAATCTAAAATCCAACGTCATACTCATAGTCCTCTACAAAAATTTCCTGTCTCATCAGAAAGGTTTGAGCATGTCCATGTTGACATCGTGGGACAGTTACCTCCTTCAGAAGGTTATACCTACCTGGTCACATTTATAGGCCGTTTTTCCCGTTGGCCAGAAGCTATTCCTGTGCAGGACATTACTGCTGACACCATTGCCAAAACTTTTGTGAACCATTGGATTTCAAGATTCGGTGTTCCAAAATTTGTCACCACAGACCAAGGGCGACAATTTGAGTCCCACCTGTTTTTGTCTTTAAGAAAGATTTTAGGCATCCATCGCATCAGGACATCCCCATATCATCCAGCCAGTAACGGCCTTGTGGAACGCTTCCACCGTACGCTGAAGCAAGCCTTGAAATGCCACAACCATGCACAATGGACTGAGTCTTTACCCATTGTTCTTCTGGGCATTCGCACCTCTTACAAAGAAGACCTCCAGGGTACGTGTGCTGAGATGCTGTACGGCACAACATTAACCTTACCTGCTGAATTTCTGCAGCCTTCTAACCCCTCAGAACTGTCTCGTGTTGATCCTGCAACTTTCCTCCAACATTTGTGTGACACCATGCACCAATTAACTCCAGTGCCAACGTCAGCACATTCCAACAAAACCCCTTTTGTGCATCCATCACTGGAGACGTGCACACATGTTTTGGTGCGCAATGACACCGTCAAAGCACCATTGACCCAGCCATACAATGGACCCTTCCGAGTAATTAAACGCACAGCTAAACACTTTACTGTGCTGATAAATGGAAAAGACGCAGTGATTAATATTGACCGCCTCAAACCGGCATTCCTCATAAAAGAGGATTTAACAGCTACATCTCCAGGCATAAATCCAAACAACCCGCCAGCTGAGACTGTCAGTCGAGATGAGCCTGTTACTGTCAGTCAAGATGAGCCGGTTGTGGTGACACCACCTCTGCCTTCCAAAACAACTACCCGTTCTGGCAGAACTGTGAGATTTAACCCTCGCTACTTGTGAAGTTGTCAGTACCTTGGGTACTTGGGGGGGAATACTGTAGCGGGTTAAATACAACTTGAACTGTTTTAATACTACAACTGAACTGTTTTAATTTTATACATTAACTTTTATTATATTTCATTTGTTTTCTACAACTCAACTCAACATAAAAAGGAATTGGCTCCTTACCTGTAACTGTAACGGACGGCCAGTCTGTTGTTGACGCTCACGTAGAGTTGTCTGACATTCGTTCATGAAGTGCTGATCCTAAAACATATTTTTCTGTTTAATAATAATGTTTTTATTGTTTAAGTTTTAACTTGTCTGTGTTTATTTAAATACTTCATCAACACACCATGACCTAGAGAGGACTTTTGAATATTTTGCAACGGAAATGTGGCTAGCTGAACAAGCGTAACCACACTATAATTCACAATCAAAAATTCTGCTTCTGTTTCTGACACACTGATTGTTGTTTCATAAAGGAATAAGAATTCAATAAGGTTATGAAATGTCAATAAATGTTGGTAAAATGTGTTTGAATTTTTGCTTCTTCATGCAATTGAGTCTATTCTTAAAACTTTCTGGCATACTACTTGGAAAGTATTTCAGACTTTTATTGAATTGTCTCCCATCTGACTATGATCTAACTCTCGTGAATTACTTGGACTTCCGTGTGTCATGTCCCTCCGGTTTACTATTGCACATTCATTATTGAAAATCAATTGTGAAGTGTATATAGTTCATTCAGGAGGACACTTAAAATAATTGTACTCTATTATGGTCTGTGTGGTATATTTTATACTATTTCAAGAATTTATTGAATGAAATTAGTGTGAATGTCAGAGTGTAATATATTTAAATGAAATACATATTTGTTACCGAAAAATTTATCTTAAATAGTTTGAAGATAAACTTTATTAAGCTACTTCCGGAATGCGCTCGGTATCACTCAGTTGTAAACTAATTTACCAGATGAGTTGAGTTGTTCAGTTACTTATACAGGTAATATTTAGTAATAATTAATTTATGCTTTAAAATAGATCTTATATAGTAGGCTCCCTCAAATCCGCACTCCTTTGGATCAGACATTTTGCAGATTTTAGAATTTTGTGGATTTCTGGTCATTGATTTGTTTATATTTTATTAAACATAGTTTAGTGTAATAATGCAATCGAAGTTATAGTGAATGTTTGTAATACAGTATAATATTAAAATAATTAATAAAAATGAGGATTATTTTTAAAATATTTACATTTTTATAAGTTAATGTCAAGTAAGTAATTAATAATGTATAATTAAACATGCACCATAAAGATACATTTTTCTTGAATTTTTATTGCTTGCATCAATAAAGGTACCCTGCTAATTCATGCCAAAATCATAAAATCACGAAGTTTATTTCAGATTTAGTCAGACATAATAACCAAGAAAAGGTTGACTAATACATATATTTGGTTAAAAGATTATGATTACCAAAGTTATCAGCAATATCTCGAATTTTTTCAGAAATAAATTTATACTTCCTTTACGAAAAAGCATGAGTTCAGTCATATTACTGATAATTACATTTAAAATACTTATAGAATAATATAAAAATAAAAAAGTCTGTATTTTTATCCTCATCTGAACTGAAAGTTTCATTGTTTACTTCTGTCAGGGTGTGCGAATTTTAGGCGTTTGCTGATTTTATGGTTGCCGATTTGAGGGAGTCTACTGTAATATGAGATAAAAATTAGTAATACAGGATATTACAATACCCCCTTTTTAAAAGCAATTAAAGTCACTATTACAAAATTTAAAGTCATCATAGATCAAGTCTAACTTCTTTCTGACTCGTGTGGGATAATGTCTGGTTTGGGCATCTGCAACAGGTATATCTTCATTTGAGCTTTCTGTGAGAAGATTTTCAGACTGTTGAGCTTCAGAAGTAGGAATCATGTTATGTTGTAATTCTGTATCTGGACTGGCGATGGATTTTGGTAGATTATCATGTGTGAGGTGTTACATGAAGATCATCAGGAAAAAAACATCTTGATGCTCAAGGATTGACGTGCTAGCTGGACGGTTTTGTTTTTTATTTCGGTCATCCCAAGTCTTGGAACCTTCTGGCGTAATTAATGTGCCTCTAATCCACTTATTCAAAAGATCGCTGTGAGATTTTATTTTACTCAAACGTCTTAATAACAGGATAAACTCTTATTACTAGTGTGAGATCCACCAAAGTACTGTTTTTCACATCTTTGTTTTCTTTAACAAGCCTTACTGTACATGGATGCAGTAAATCCACAACTATTCTAATTGGACGTCTAAGGAAGAGCTCTGCTGGAGATAACAGGAGTAGAATGAGGTGAACATCTGTAAAAAAGCAAAAATTTGTTCACCTTGGCGATTACTCTACGACTATCAGTAGAGTCTAACTTCATCTTACTAAGCAAATGCCTAAAAGTCTGTATGATACGTTCCGCCTGACCGTTTGATTGGGTATGATTTGTTGAAATGAGAGTCTGTAAGACACCCAAAGATTAAATAAAGATTTTGAATTCTTCAGAAATGAATTGCGGTCCATTATTAGAAACCACCTCTAGTGGTAACCCATATCAGGCAAATAGTTGTTGCAATACAGCATTTGGCCATACTGCTGATTTTGAAGACATCTTTGCTACTTCTAATCATTTCGAATAACTGTCTATAGCTATCCAGTATTCAATTTGATCCTTCTTGTGCAAAATCTAAGTGAATGTGGCCCCATGATTCCTTGGGCCATACCCATGATTGCATTCATGTGACTGGAGGAGATCTGGCTACAAGTTAACAAGCTGTATTATTAAATTCTAATAATACAGGACTATTCAAAATAATTGGGAATTGCTTGCCTTTTTGTTCCCATTCATTTTTAATCGTCGTGTATTAGGATTAAATATTAATGTAAGCCGTTTAATTTAAGACCTATATTAAAATATTAAAGGCTTTAGAAAGTCGTTAACATTGATGGGGGGTGGGGAAAAGACACTATGCAGATTGAAAAAGATCTTTAAATTGTTATTTAAAAAATTAAATAATGTAAAGCTTTCTTTAAATATTTTCAGCAGAAAATATCTACATTAAACTTCTACACCACATTCCTTCATTATTCTTAGAAAGTGGCTTGCATTAGGAGGGGGTGCAGAGAGCCATGCTGTAATGTTTAGATTGTGATTTTTAAAATTTGCATTATATAATTGATTTGTTTTAGAAATTAAAAGAGAAGCAAAGCATGTAGTATGTAGAAAAGAGTGTTAGTATCTCTTTCAGTGAGACTCATTTTGTGGTGCTCATAAGCTACAGTGCGTGTCAATAATTTAAGTACAATAACAATTTTAAAATAAAACTTTAAATATTCCCTATATTTCAACGTCTGTCTTGTAAATGTTAATAATAGCAGTTTTAATATCATATTCAATAAAATTATCTAAATTTTATTTCAACCATAGAGTTTAAGACAAGCACAAAAATATCCGTGTCAAAAGTTTAAACACAAAATCGTTTTTATGCAATTTTTACAAATTGATATAAGCGGTTGCGCACGCAAATGATTTCTGGATGTATAAGAAGCAATCAATTATTGTGTTTGAATTAATACAAAATGTCTAAGTCGAAAGAATTTTCAGAGGAGGAGGAGGTAAATATCTGGACTATGAGAGGAAAACGACGTATTCATCAAGTCTTGGCTCGTGGTAATGATTCCAAATGAAAATTCCATTCAGGAAGCCACGAGTGACTATTTTCTGCGGTGACCGCCGCATCAGAAACTTGGCTTCAACTGGTATTTACCCTCTTTCGCAAATAAAAAATGCAGTTGGAGGACAAATATCGAAAAAAACTGTTCATAGAACATTTTTGGAATTGGAATGGATGATAAAACGTAAAATGGCTCGGTTACCATGTCTGAAACGACACCATAGAGAAACTAGATTACAGTGGACCAAAGAGTATATCTCATTTGGTGATAAGTGGCTGAATGTCATATTTAGTGATGAAAAAAATGGAACATCGATGACCATGATGGGTTTAAGTACTTTGGCATGATCTCCGCAAAGAGCCTAGGAATATATTTAGCTGACCATATGGTGATGGTTATGTAATGATAGGGGGATATTTCTTTCAATGGTCAGACATCTCTAGCCTTCATCAGTGGTCGTAAAAACTATTAAGAGATATCTTCCAATCATTTGCTCCCTGTTGCCGAGGTTTTGGGGGAGGAGAAAAATGGTTATTTCAACATGATAAGGCTTTGATCCATACCTCAAACTCAACTTCAACCTGGCTTAAGAGCCAGCTTCAGTCTAGCGAAAAGACCCGCTCGCTAATGCTATTCCTATGGAAGAAATTTATAAAGATATCTCGGTTGCATTTCAATATTTTTAAATGATTTTTCTTTGCATTGGATAGCTGAGATCTGCACGAAAACCCTTTTTTACTTTTTCGATTTTGTTTACAGATATTTTTAATCAGGACACTTTCATTATCGGATCCAGTTTCAAAAGTGAAAGCGTCCCCAAAAAAAAATTCTGAAGTCAAAATCGGAAAAGGAAAAAACGGTCTTTTTGTATATCGATCTCAGCTATCCAATGCATAAAAAATCATTTAAAAATATTGAAATTCAACCGAGATAACTTTAAAAATTTCTGCCATAGAAATGGCACTAGCGAGTGGATCTTTTCGCGTGACCGAAGTAGCCCCTAAGTCGAAAAAGGTATCTGTTTTGAAATGGCCATCAATTAGCCCTGATTTAAATCCTATAGAAAATATGTGAGAGTATTCTCACTCATGCAGTTTATCCAAATGGAAAGCAGTATTTTTCAGTTAAAGATTTGGAAGATGCCATTGAGAAAGTGTGGTTTAAAATTGAACCAGAAACAATACAGAATATCATTTTATCAATGGAAGACCGTATATTTAAATTAATTCAGCAGAATGGAGCAATAAACAAGTATTTTTATTCTTGTTCTACTAAAGACTAAAGAACTACTGTGCTTAAACTTCTGACACATTCATTTTAGTTGTTTTGATAAATTCTTTTTATTTGAGATAAATTTAAAAGCATAAATCTGTTAAATATCTTTTTAAGACTTTAATTTGTAGGGCATGTGAAAAGGAAATTAATTTCAGTCAGTCATAAAATTTTATTTTGAAATTTTATGTTGCGCTTAATTATTTGACACGCACTGTAGAAGCCTCCGATCAAATAGTGTTCGTGGACAGCGCAAGTGCATGTGATCCATAAAGTCATTCCGTAACTTTTATTTTAGGACCTTGTTCTGCTGGAGCTGCATACTAATGTGTCATAATAACAAAAGGACAGGCGCAAGCTGCTTATATTGAAGGATTTAAGCTGCTACAATATAATATGTATGGTTGTTTTTATGGGGAAAATACCCTAATATTTTTCTGACCGATCAGGCACAAGCTGAAATTTTTGTTTTGCAAAGAGTTTTGCTTGAAAGTGAAAATTATCTTTGCATTTTTCGTGTATTGGTGGCTATTTGGAGATGGCTGTGAGACCTGAAGAATGAGATTATAAAACATGATCGAATTTCTACGCATAGACTTTTTTATAGTCTATGCTGAGTAAAACAGATTATTTGCAGAAAGAGGGTATTTTACAAAATGATGAATTTTTAGTGCCTTGTGAAAGCGACAAATCAATGATTTATATTGTAAATATAAAATTAGGCTTATATTCATGCAAAGATGGTCTTAATGGAAAATTTTGTAAATATCCAAAAATTAATTAATTTGTTGGTGTTGTTGGTATTAACTTCCCTCCTATTACTCCTAAAGACCACCAATCACTTTACTACTTATTTAGCCTTAGGAGACAAAACTCCTTCACTAGAATTTTACAAGCCTTTTGTAATGGAAAAATTCATATCCTTACACAATGCTAATTTTAGGGAAAATGCACCTGTTTTTGAAAACAATACTGCTTCAGAAGTGACCTCATGCTGTCCTTCTGAACATATTGGTGAAAATATGCCTGTTCAAGAAAATATTAATGACATCATGTCTGTCCAAGACAATATTTTTTAATATATGTGATCTTCTAAAACATCATGACACAAAATTTGTGTCATCATTGAATGGACTTAATAAATTAAAACGAAGATTGGAAAAAATAGCGTCTGTTGGACAGTGGGAGTCCTTTTTTGAATACAGCAGGAAACAGCATTCCATTATGCAGAAGAGATGTGCTAGTATTAAGGTCCAACCGACTGCTCTAGCAACATCAATAAAAGTAACAAGAGGCAGTAAAAGGCTACCTGCAGGACGACCAGCAAATTCGGAAAATATTCGAAAGAAACGTGCTCGAAATTTAGTAAAAAATGTTAAAAAAAAGTCAACCTAATGCTATATCTCATGGTCATTAGCGATATTCATTAGATTATTACAATACAGTGTAAGACTACTAATTCACTTTTTGCAGATTATAGGTCATATGTATTTAATCTTTGTTTATGGTTTTTTTATTCACATTTTAGAAAAAAAATAGATTATTCATACTTAAAAATAAATTAATTATATACTTAAAAATATGAATTAAAAAGGAATTATTTATAAAATATATTGTTTTTTATAATATATTGACAATAGTTTTTCGTATTAAATACGTTGTTTATATTTCTGTACTGACGTCTTGTAGTCTTTTATAAAAAGTCATTATTGGATGCTAAACCATAAAATTTTCTTTTTAGAAATTTAAATATTCTTAGTCTAATATTGTAAATACGTGTAGAAGCATTAAATATTAATTTATTGATGTTTATATTAATTAACATTGATTTAAGAAATTAGTTGTTTGGTTTTGTATAACCTGTTTTTTCTTCAAACCTATAAATTGTAATTATTTCTTAATGAGAAATTAAATATATTCTCTAAGTAATCATCTTTCATTAGTACAAATACTTCTTAAAGAATATATTTTTAAAAAGAATACTATCCTTTTAACATACGAAAAAATAAGTTTAACTGATAAGTATACCTGATTCATATGTATCATATATAAGATTAAAGGCGGGAGGAGCGTCAACTAAAATATCGTTGTCAATAAGAAATTATTTTTTAATAATTAAATTTCTTTGTTTACATTCATTTATACCAGCCATACTCAACCTGTGGCCTGCGGACCACATGCAGCCCAGCAGCATTTTATGTGTAGCGCGAGACTCATAATCATTAATACATATTTATAAAATTAATATTAATTGAATTAATTAATAATAATTGCTCAAAAAATATTTGAAACTTTTACTGTTATTTTGTATATTTTCTAGAGAAGGCAAAATCTGTCCTGTTATTTATAATTTTAAAAAAATTATGTTAAAATAACTTGTATGCCATTTTCTCATTGAAAAGTTCTATTTACATATAATCATACTTGTGAAGCAGTGGTGCATACATTTCTTAATCTTCAATACTAATAAAAAAAATATTCAAAGTTAATTAAATCTGCACCATATAGTTCTACAATTAAAAGTTTTTGTATTGAACAAAAGACTCATTTATTAGTGAAAGTCTCATGTGTTTTTCTTTAGAACTTGAAAATTCTGCCATTGTCATATTATTACATAGTCATATTATTATCCATATATATCATCATATCCATATGTCATATATTATCATTGTCATATTATTATACTTATTACATAGCTGATGCTGTTTTTTAGGTTAAACAGTTGTCACATAAAACATTGACACTAAAAGATTTTTACGCAACTAGTTATAAACAACAAACCTGGCACCATATTTCTACAATCTTTGCAATAGAAATCTATCACAAAGTTTATTGTTTGGAAATAATATTGTGAAGTTTTTTGGTAACATTTCTTCCGTGATTAAGATTTAATTCTACTGATGCTAACTGTATTATATTGCTTATGTTATCTTACTATTGCAATTACTCATTTTTATACCCTTTTTTAAGTCTGTTGTGGCCTGCCTAACGTTTCTGCTACCCTCTGGAAGAAAAAAAGTAAGTATGGTTGATTTATACAGTGCAGATTATAGGTTTTTTGTGAATTACAGGTTTGCAGATCGGCAGAACTCTACTGTATTTATATATAGTAATAATAATTGATTTATTATTATATATTAATGCTATACTAATGTACATTTTTTAACAGAACTATTTTTCACACACTAGGACCAAGGATTGTGTGCAGTATAGAATTTTGTGAATTTTAGAGCATAGTGCCGCTGACATTTTTTTTTTGTAAAATTATTTTGTATTTAGTTGTAAATAAATATTCAAAATGAAATTTATTGTAATAAATATTTTGTCACTATAAATGTTATGAAAATTAAGTCAAGTGCTTCTGTTCGGAGCATTTTTTACAGTATAATTTAGATAAAAATTCACATATTTTCAGTTGAATCGTGATATACAACCAAAAATAATAATAATTAATAATATTTTTGAAATATTTTTAGAAATAGGTGGTTTTGAAAAAAATATCATGTTTATGCAAAACCTTCTACATGAATTTGAACTAAATATATTGTATACTATAAAGTCCTCCAATACTGTGCAATGAACTAAAAGATTTGAAAATTTTCAAAAGTAGGCTGAAATAGTGCAGATTATATATAAAATAACAGAATTTACACTAAAAAAACTCATTATTCTACTTTCAAGCATTTCTAAAACCTACAGTTTAGTACTTACTTAGTGCTAAACTTTTAGTACCAAACACAGTTTGTAATACACGTATTGCAGTAAAATTTAATAGCAATATCTGTGATACTTTTTGAACAATTGAATATAACATACTCTAAAATATTGAGAAAACATTTTTGTTTTTCAAAATCACCAGTTTCTAAAAATGCATAAACAATATAAAATATTTATTCTTTTTATTTTTTTTTACATCTCTTTTCAACTAAAAATATGAAATTTATCAAAATTGCACTTAAAAAAAGGTCTAAAAAGCTTGCTTTTAGCAATGTTGTGTAAATATAAAAATACAAATATTTTATCCGACAAAGAAAACGTCATCTGCCAATCTAAATTAAAAGTCGTTCTAATGTACGATTTAATAAACGTGAATTTTAAGCAATGTACGTATTAAAATTGAAGATTCTCATAAATTTGCTTTCGGCAATTTTTAATTGTCCAAAATATATGACCATGTTGTCTGTTTTTCATTCCAATTATTTTTTAATCCCCAATGAATTTTTTTACATATTTATATTAACAAAAAACAACATTTAATGTAGAAAGATTTCCATTGCACTGATCTTTCAATTTGTATTTTGCTAAAACAAACCTATAAATAATTTTTCATGAATATTTTGTTTTTTTAATTTTCGGTTGGTATATACATAAAAATATTTATCAAAGTTTCTTGCTTTTGAAATTTTAAAATACAAAGCATGAACAGAAATTGCGACACACAACAACATAAAGGTGAAAATATTGAATCTGTGGTGTATATGGGAATGTACACCGCATGTGTATAACAACATGTGTAACAGGGAAACATGTTTTTGTGTGGTACATGAAAAAGAAAAACCCCAGACAAATATATGAGTACGTTTGTGCTTTTGTAAAAGAATGTATGTCATGTCAGGTTACGTGATTAATTTGAACAGTAAATTCTAGCTAACGTACAGTTAACTCCGTATCTCCCAGTGATTGAGATAAATCGTTTTTATATTTGAATACTAATCTTGTTCTAAACATTAATGGCTGTAGGAACCTTTTTGTTGCTTTTAGTGGTCTATTCATTTATCAACTGCTCTTACCTCATTCCTTACACATATTTTATAATTAAACTATCAATGAACAACTTTTGGAAAACGAAATTTGATTTATTGACGATCACTCATCACTAGTTACTGTAGAAATTGCTAAGAGATAGGGAAAGATCATAGATTGTAGGACAACAATCTATTGTCATATATTAAGAAGATTATAAGTGGGGATTATTGAAAGCTTGTTTTAGTTATAAAATACAATATAAAGAATGGGGCGGGAGGGTCGAGAAATGAGTAAGACATTCAAATAAAATAAAAAAGGGGGTTGAGGGATGATAACGTGTGATATTGTAAGGGGCGAAGGTGTCCACAATTACCGAAAAGTTGCTAATGTTATATATGTGCAGCCCCCTATGCACGATTTATAAAATTAAAAATTTAAAAAGCTGAAAAAAGCAGAAAATATTCTAAATAGGTTCTAAATTACCTTTATTTGGAATTGTTGGGGTTAGAAAATTTAAACTTTGGCACAGCTGTTACTTAGGCGATGTAAATGCTCAACCAGAACTGTGTTCCAAAATTTTGAAATTTATAATGGCGCAGAATAAAAAAAGATGATAAAATTTAACGATACAACTTAACCCCTTAACCCGCAACTATGTGTGACACACGTGGTCTTGTATTTGGGCAAAAACTGATTATCACGTGCCTGGTCCGTAGTACATCGGTCGGGCCAAATGTAAATATTACGGGCATGGCCCCTGGTACAATGATCGAGCCAACGGGCTAACGGGATTATTAAGATACCTTTTGTGGTACATCTACCACAATTATTACACCAGGTTGTAATTACTCATCAAATATTCCTCAAAATGAAACCAGTAGTATCTTACACATGTATTTATATACCGTAAATCGTGCGCATTTGGTACAACTTGGGAACGATTTGTCGAACCGTGGAATGGCTCGAACACTGAGCGATCTTGTTTAAGTTTCGGACCCAGGCTACGTAAATCAGGTTAAGGGGTTAAGTAACAAGAACCTGGAGCAATGTGGATCTAAACCAATGCTGAATGTTCGAGCTAGAAAAAAGCAGAATTTTTTTATTATTGTTCCTAAATAGTGGTCATCAAGAGTTGCAGACACAATATCAATGCTTCGTTGGTAACCAAATGGCTTGGGAAAGACGTCAAAAAAGTTCCAATTGAAATCTAATCATAATTAAGAAAGTCATGATTTAGGGGAAAGGGAGAGAAGACGAACTTGAAAAAAAAACAACCTAATAAACTAGTAACCCAAATAACTGGGCTTCTAAACTAAAAATTTAACCTGAAGATTTGACAGCAACTCTGTCACTAAAATAGTAAAATCAATAGAATAAATAAATATTGCTATGAAATTAATGCCAGAAATATCGATCTATCTCCATTAGCACCTAATGGGGATAGACAAAGGTGAACGATACTATCCGCAAGGAAGTATCGACTGCAATGACGATTTGAAGAAAAATAAAAATGAGTGATAGCTGTATCGAAGTATTGATCGTATTTACGATTTGAAGGAAAATAAAAATGAATAATACTACTCGTAGAAACATCAATAAAAATATGTATAGTATTGATAAAACCTAGTTGCTCACAGTATTGCTAAAAAGCATCGACATTACTCATCACTAATGTATGATAAAGTGTGGGATAGAAGCTTGGAATTTTGTATAGTGACTATCTTTGAGATGTAATTGGTCGCTAAGAACAATTTAAAAAAAAATTCAAATTTAATAAGATGAAACAAGCGGAAAATGTTAAAATTATGATTCAGTTGGATTTGTTTTTGTTAGAAATTTTAAATTTAGTATAGTGGTTACTTTTAAGATACAGATGCACGATAATGATTGTTGATTAAAATTTCTATTTAAAGGGGTGAAATGAGTGAAAAATAGTCTAAGATTTGGCTTATTTAGAACTGTTACAGATAGAAACTTAAAATTTTACATGTATGTTATCTTTAAAGATGAAAATGGTCGCACAGAACATTTTTTTATTTACAAAATTAAAAAAAGATGCAGAAGCAAAGAATATTCTAAAATTGGGGTTTTTGAGATGCTGATGAGCTGGAAACCTGAAATTTGGCATGATGGGTATAATTAGGTGTTCGCAAAGAAAGGTTTAAAAAATCAAAATTTAAAAGGGTGTGTCTGAAATTGTTATGGATAGAAACTTGGAATTTAACATGGCTGTTAATTTAGAAAAATAAATACACCCACAGGACAATTGTTAAAAATTTAGAACTTTTAAAGAGCAAATGCAGTAACAAAAAAGCGTTATAAAATTGAGATTGCTTCAATATAGTTTCTATAATCTTTAATATATTATTACAGCAGCATAGAATTTGGCATGTATAATGTGTAATATTGTGTATTATAATGTGTAATATTTTAACATTTTTTATTCTGTATACCAGTTTTTAAATATTCTCATTTAAAATTTATCACTTTTTAAAGTAATTTATTTATTTTTCAGAGTTTAGCATATCTTTGTGGAAACACTTATTTTCTGGCAGACTTTCTTTTGATTTGTGAATAAAAAATCATTCCAGTACAATAGTTCAACCAGGAAGATATATTCAAAGTTCCTGTTATTTTCATAGGTATTCACTTCTTATGGAGTTTCTCAAATTGCTTATTGTATTTCTGATACATAATTAAGGTGGGAACAACAGTCGCAATATCACACACACACACAAAAAAACCCAGCTCATACTGTCTTATATTTTTTTCTCGGGAACCATTGGAATGATTTCTATTTTTCTCTTTTTTCTTTTATTTATTAATTAGTTATGTTTCAATCATTTTATATTTCTAGAAAATCAATTCTTTTCTATAAAGCTTTTAACAAAATATAATATGCATATATGCATTTATTTCTTGCATTATGATAATTTTTTTGTTTAGCTCTGCTTTGCTACTTGGGCAATTTTTTTTTTTTTAAATTCAGATTACGTGATTGCTACCACTTATGGGAAATTGTAATATTCAGCTTATTTCTTCTGTTAATGTTAAAGATGAATATTTCTAAAATTATTTTTTTAAATCTGTTTTTCATGTAATTTTACAATTGTTTTTACCCCATTGAATTACATAAATGCTTGTTTATTTATTTAGTTTTTATATCTGTTTCTGAAGTAGAACCAATTTTATAATTTGTAGATTGCAGTAATTCAACTAGTTGTTTATACAGTGAACAGTTCTCTATGTTTGTGAATAATTATCTGTATTTCTCAGTTTCACAATATTGCATACTTTGCTCCTCCCTTTTTTTTTTTTTTTTTTTTTTTTTTTTTTTTTTTTTTTGCAAGGACGACTGTGTTACTTTTACAGGGTCTGACTTTCTTCCTAAAATTCAAGTTATGTCTTTTTCATATTTTTTTCTTTTTTAATATTAAATGCTTCATAAATTTTCATAACAAAACCATAAATTTAGCCCAAATATCTATAGAAGAGTTTTTATTAAAAGCTAAATCTATTGTTACTGTACATAACCTGATGTAAATTTATTTTTATAAAAAATTACATCAATTAGCAATGAACCTTTTAATTGTCTTAGTGCTTACAATAAAGTAATTAAATGAAATACTTTTTATTCTAAAATATATGTGTAAAATGTTTCTTTTTGAGTGTAGACAGATCATCGATGTCCATTTATAGTTTTCTTTCTTTTTGTAACTTTTATGTTTATCTCCATTTAAATTGCATAAAAAGTGTCACTAGGATAATTTCCCTTATTTTTTTCTTCCAACTTTAGCACATATGCTATTGTTTTGTTTATAAGGTCTACTATTGTATCTTAATTGAATAAATATAGCATAGTAGTATACAATTTGAAAAGTGGCTGTGAATGTTGTTAACTCATATTAAATACTCACAAATACTCAAAATAACAAAACTGCAGGGCACTGTTTTTTATTTAAAAAATATCACAAGAGCCGCTCGTGCCTACCCCTCTCACAAGAAAACATTCTATGAACTCGCATAAATAAACGCAGACGATAAAAGTTATTGCCAAAAGTACAAAGCATAAAAACGACCGAACATACCGGCCCCCGTTGAATGATTTTCATTCAACCACAATTATAATACATTATTACACTTTGAATTTTAAACAAATAATACAGCATGTACTAGTAAACAATAAATTGACAAATTACAAAAGATAATAATCATTTTCCCATGGGTAACAGACAAATTTTTGAAATTGGTCTTTTGAAAACACCTCTTTGTGTTTTCATGTTTACTACTCTAATGATTCCATCATTACCTGGAAATAACTCTACAATTCTACCTAGAGGCCAATTGCAAATAGCAACATTGTCCTCCTTTATAATTACTAAATCGTTTATTTTAACATTTTCTTTCTCAAACATCCACTTTACTCTTTGTTGTAAGGAGCTCAAATAATCTTTGGATCATTTTTTCCAAAAACACTGAATCATTTTTGTTGTTCTTTCCCATATTTTTAGTTTAGAATTTATGAACATTAGTTATTTCAGGTTAAACAATAGAATTGATTGGCCTACCAATAAGAAAGTGGCCAGGAGTCAAAGCGTTCAAATCATCTGGATCAGATGAGAAAGGCACAAGAGGACGTGAATTTAGGATTCCTTCAATTTGTGTTATTACAGTCAAAAAGCCCTCGTAGGTTAATTTTAAATTTCCCATCACACGCTTCAGATGATATTTGAAGGATTTGACTCCTGCTTCCCAAAGGCCTCCAAAGTTTGGAGCCCTTGGTGGAATAAATTTCCAGTTAACACCCTCACTGCTCAAGTAACCAGACAAATTATCGTCAGGAATTCTAACTAAATTATGTAACCGTTTGAGTTCATTATTACTGCCTACAAAATTTTGAGCATTATCAGAAAAAAGACAAGCTATTTTTCCTCTCCTAGCAAAAAATCTCTTTAAAGCTTCTATGAAAGCTTGCGAAGTTAATTCAGTAACAACCTCTAAAGGGATTGCACGTGTTACAAAACAAATAAATATGGCTACATATACTTTATGATAAATTTCTTTACGTTGGTACTTATACTTTATGAGAAAAGACCCAGTGAAATCAACATCTGAACAATTAAATGGATAGTTCTCAGTTACTCTCTCTTTTGGTAAATTTCCCAAGAACTGTTGACATGAGATGGGTTTCGCTTTAAAGCAAATAATACAATTATGAACTGTTTTTCTACATATTGCACGACCATTTAAAGGCCAAAACTTCTGCCTTAACTGAAAAAGTAAAGCTTGTGGACCTAAATGTAAATACCGTTTATGAAAGTATTCTACTATCATTTGAGTAAGTTTACTTTTATTATGAAGTAAAATTGGAAATTTTTGGTTGGCATTTAAGTTACTGTTCGCTAATCTACCTCTTAGAAGGTCTTAGAAGACCTTCTTTATCAAGAAATGGATGTAAGTTTTTTAACTGACTATCATGATTAATATTACCTGATTTTTGCAAGGATTTTATTTCCTTGTCAAAAAACTCACGTTGAACACTTTTTAACATAAAACTTACTGCTTTGTTGAGCTCTTCGAGGTCCAGAGGACCCTCCTTTTTTTCTTTTTTACAATTACTAAGGAACCTGAAAATAAATCCTAAAATACGAATTATTTTACAATAGTTATTACTTAAATCAATTATATCATGCACAGAAGAATTAATAGAAACTGTAAAAACAGATATGCTTTTAAAGTCACTTATATTAATATTTTTCAGTTCGTTTGAAAAGTCATTGGAATTAACTGCTGCAGGAATATTTGTATTGGGATAGTCTTTTTCCTTTAGGAACAATGGACCACTCCACCATAACTCATTTGATAATAGTTTATCAGGATTAGCTCCTCTTGTTAGAAGGTCAGCAGGGTTATGCTGAGATGGAACATGTCGCCATTGCATTCCTTCAGTTAGTTCTTGTATTGTAGAAATCCTATTCGCAACAAAAGTTTTTAGAACGTATGGTTCTTTTTTAATCCAGGATAATACTATCATGGAATCGGACCACAAGAAGATTTTATTTACACTAATCTTGAGAGCAGAAATCACTCGTTTAATAAGCTTTGTCAATAAAACTGCTGCACAAAGCTCAAGTTTCGGAACAGTTAATTGCTTTAAGGGAGACACTCTGGATTTACTTCTCACTAATTTTACAGACACTTGACCTGATTCTGTCACTGATTTGCACTAAATTACCGCACCATAGGCTGCTTCAGACGCGTCGCTGAAACCATGTAATTCGATCATAATTGCATCTTTCAATAAAATACACCTACTAATCTCAAATTTATTAATTAATTGTAGGGTATCAGAAAACTGTCTCCATTCCTTAGCCTCATTCTCCGATAGCAAATCATCCCAATTTAATTGTAATAACCATAACTTCTGCATAAATATTTTTGCTTTAATTATAACAGTAGATACTAAACCTAAGGGATCGAATATACTTGATATTGTTGATAACACTTGTCACTTAGTGACATTTACCTCATTATGAATTTTAACATTGAAACTTAAACAATCTTTTTTCGATTTCCACAAAACACCTAACACTTTAGATTCTTCTGAATCACCAAAGGGATATATTTCGTCATTTGTCTGACAAAGTTGTGGAGCATTACTGCACCATTTATGTAATAACATTCCTGCACTGTTTAAAATTTCTATTAATTGATTTTGGAGTTCTAATGCAGAACTTAAAGAATCAGCTCCAGATAGAATGTCATCCATATACAGGGTGATTCAGCTCGTCGGTGACAAACTTTAAGGATCGATAGAGCACACCTAGACGAACATTTTTGAATAGGGAATGTAGGGTCCCTGACGCGATGGTAAGGCGCTAGGCGCTTTCGAAAATTTGGGTGCCGAAATTCGAAACGTCATAAAAACTAGGGAAATGGTTAGATTTTCTTGCTTGTTGCGTCGAAATGATTCTGTTTGTTTAGACTTTCTTCAGTACCAATTTGATAAGCGTATCTCTTAAAACATGGATAGGGGGCGCTGCAGACTTTGGAGAGCTAGACAACAACTTTAAGCCCGTTATTTTGATAATTTAACACATGCTCGCCAAATTTTATACTCTAACTTAAAGTTTGAACCCAAAAATAGAGCCCTGCAAAAAGCGTAAGAGCCGGAATAAAATGTCAAAGTACAGGGTGGTCGAAACTCGAAGGCTCCTAGGAGATAAACAAACAGATTTCTTGACTTATGGCATGCATTTTCATGATTCTGTTTGCTGGGGCTCTCTGAAACTCAGTTGAACGGTACAAAAAGAAACATCGATAGGGGGCGCTTTGGGCAAAAAACATAATTCGTTGACATTTCGGACGCTAACTGGAAACGGGGCGCTACGATCAGTTAGTAATAATGAAAACACATTTTCTACCTCTGCTCAACACTTCTGAATAAATTTAGACCAAAAACATCAATGATACTGGAAATTTATTTACAAAAAATAGCGCTACAGAAGATGCTCGAAATTTCGACCTTGGGCCATGATGCAGGCTTCGCACCTCCGTCGCATTGAGGAGTGTGTGTTTCCAACAATGCCAGGAGTATCTCTGATCTGCCCTGCAGCTGCCACAATGCGCGCCACAAGTTCTTCAGCACTGCTGACAGGTGTATGGTATACCTCGGCCTTCAGGTAACCCCAAAGGAAGAAATCCAAGCAGGTGAGGTCTGGTGATCGGGCAGGCCAGTGAACTGGACCCCCACGCCCGATCCACCGCTGGCCATACCTTGCGCTTAGATGGAGACGCACGTCGTTCGTGTAATGGGCCGGAGCTCCATCGTGCTGGAACCACATCTGGCGACGCGAACCTTCGGGTACGTGCGCCTCATCCAGAAGCTGCGGCAGCACTTGATCCAGGAAAATCAGGTAATTTCCACCTGTCAGCCGTTCAGGTAACAAATAAGGGCCAATGAGGCAATCCCCCAGAATGCCGGCCCACACATTTACTGAGAAACGCTCCTGGGCTGCTCGGCTTCTGGTTTCATGTGGATTTTCATCACACCACACATGACTGTTGTGGGCGTTCCACATTCCCTCCCGGCTGAAGGTGGACTCGTCCGTAAACAAAATGCTGTTTACAAAACGGGGATCCCTGGATCTCATCGCCAAGTACCATCTTGAGAATTCCACTCGAGGGCCAAAATCCTGCTCTCTGAGCAACTGCACCCGCTGGATGTGGTAGGGGTGCAGATTCCGGGAACGTAAGATGCGCCACGCAGTTGCTTGCGAAATGCCAACATGTCTGGCGATATCTCTCGTGCTAAGACCTGGGTTGTCCGAAACCAGGTTAAGCAAAGCCTCTTCGTTGTCGGGGGTGCTCACTGATCGCTCCCGTTCAGGCCTGCCTCCGTCGAAAGATCCCGTTGTGGACAACCTCTGGTGTACTCGAGCGAAGAAGGCATGGCAGGGGATTTGCCTGTTGGGGTAACGCTCGGCGTACAACCGCTGAGCGGCTCGTCCATTACAACCAGCTGCGCCATACGCCAAATGCATGTCAGCCAATTCAGAGTTTGTGTACCGTTCCATCCTACTACCGATCTGCAGACAAGTAACCCGAAGCTTAAGTAGGTACCGCACGTTCAAAAGACGTGTCTGCGCATACAACTACGTCATCTCGCGTTGTCGTCTACGCATTACGTATCTTTTGCATATCGATATGGTACGATATCTTTTGCATAAATCAGCAAAAAGCACCTTATGTAAATTTTATTGCGCGCATTGTGCATGATTGAAACCAGCTATGTTTGTTAAAAAAACAAACAAACTGCAGTTTTAATAGCTTCTTATGATAAGTAAATTACTCTCTTGTTTTGTTTCTAACTGATCGTAGCGCCCCGTTTCCAGTTAGCGTCCGAAATGTCAACGAATTATGTTTTTTGCCCAAAGCGCCCCCTATCGATGTTTCTTTTTGTACCGTTCAACTGAGTTTCAGAGAGCCCCAGCAAACAGAATCATGAAAATGCATGCCATAAGTCAAGAAATCTGTTTGTTTATCTCCTAGGAGCCTTCGAGTTTCGACCACCCTGTACTTTGACATTTTATTCCGGCTCTTACGCTTTTTGCAGTGCTCTACTTTTGGGTTCAAACTTTAAGTTAGAGTATAAACTTTGGCGAGCATGTGTTAAATTATCAAAATAACGGGCTTAAAGTTGTTGTCTAGCTCTCCAAAGTCTGCAGCGCCCCCTATCCATGTTTTAAGAGATACGCTTATCAAATTGGTACTGAAGAAAGTCTAAACAAACAGAATCATTTCGACGCAACAAGCAAGAAAATCTAACCATTTCCCTAGTTTTTATGACGTTTCGAATTTCGGCACCCAAATTTTCGAAAGCGCCTAGCGCCTTACCATCGCGTCAGGGACCCTACATTCCCTATTCAAAAATGTTCGTCTAGGTGTGCTCTATCGATCCTTAAAGTTTGTCACCGACGAGCTGAATCACCCTGTATATGTCTTCTCTCAGTACGGATGCTGCTAAAGGAAATTTGCTTCCTTCATCCTTAGACAATTGAAGTAGTGTTCTCATGGCCAAACAGTACCATAAGTAACTGTCGTTAATTCAAAATTTTTAATTGGCTCGTTAAGACCTTCCTTCCATAAGACTTTTTGCAGCTTCCTCTGATCTGGGTGAATAGAGATTGTTCTATACATTTTTTTAATGTCTGCAGTGAAAGCGACGATATATTTTCTAAATCTCAACATAATTGAGAATAAATCATCTTGTATTACACCTCCGTTATATTGAATGGAATTAAGTGAGTTTCCTTTAGTTGTTAAGGAAGACGCGTTAAATACAACTCTCAAAGGCGTTGATATACTTTTTTCTACTCCTCTATACACTTCAAGATGGAGAATGTAATAGGATCCACTTTCTTCCTCGCTTTCGTTAACTTCAACCATGTGGCCTAACTGTTGATATTCTGATTTCAATTTTCTACATAACCAATTGAAATATTCTCATATAAAGGTATATTATTTATATAATATCCAACAGTATTTATTTTTCTCATCAAATATGCATCTATATGTTACATTAAATGATATAAAAAATAAATGGTTTTAAACAACCTAGGTTTTTTCCCAACCCTGATTTAAAAATAATTTGTAGCATCCACTGCCTTGCTACACTGAATCTGCTACTGTGTGCGTGTATACATATATATATATATAATTGCATGTTTATTATTTATTATGAAATTTTTTGAAGAATAACATGTAAAATATCATTCTTCAATCCTACATTACTAGGAAAAGGGATTTAAAGAAAGGCATGCAGCTTGAACAGCATTCTCTAACATAAAGGGCAACTAAAGAAAAGATGAATTAAAAGAAGCATTTCATAATTTACTCGTGAGTTGTAACTTTTTTCTTCTATCATTTCTCATTTATATCATTTTTGTCATATTGTAATTACAAGTAAGTAAAATGTGTATTACAGTTAAGATAGCTCTGTCTGGGACTGATGCAGGCTTGAACTCAATTTTTATACCAGTCTTCGGGCTCAAGGTGAAAATTGTATTTATTCACAATTTGAAAAATGAAAAAAAAAATCTTGCTATTTGACGAACAAGAATGCAGTCTAAGTTTCTTAAAATGTTTTCCAGTCCTTTAAGAATTAGTTTAAAATGGAATTCAATTGTAATTAATGAGTAATAAGAAGAAATATCGGTATCTGATTCTGAAACTTTTGCATGATAAATGTTGGTAATATAAAAAAAAAGTTGTGCATGGGATATCCCCTGCGTATTCTTGTTTTTGTTTGAAGTTCTTTTCTGGAATGCCTGGAAATGAACTCATTATTTTTTTCATAGCTGTACAATGATATTTTAAAAAAGAATAAGAATCACAACTTTCGCAGATTTCTGCCAGTGGTTGGATATAATATAACAAATATGAAAATCACAAAACACTCTCATGAGGGAGTATTAAGATTAATACTTACCATATATACTCATGTATAAGTAGACCCCTCCCAATTCTTAAGCAAAATTTTGAAAAAAAAAATGAATTTTTGTGTATAAGTCGAACCACATTTCTGGTAGTATTTTGAAAAATGATTTGAAATCAAGGATTAAAAAAAAATAATGAATTTTCATTATATTAGTATATGTTTGTAATAACTTCTTTTTTTAATTCAAAAGTGTATAATTATATAAAACCGAAAAAGCTTAAACTATTTTGAAACCTATTCACATTAATTTAATGATACTTAAAAAGAAAAAATTCTTTAAGTATTCTATTCAAGCGTTATTTACAAGAGTAAAACAACTTCTTAGACTGCTAAAATATAGACTTCTTTGTATTGTAGGACTTTTGGTAGAGATATCTAGAAGCATTCTCAAGTTGAACTTTTTTAAAAAAGGGAATGCCCCTGTATTGAAGGGAATTTTATCACAAGAGAAAATGGGTGCAGAATAATTATAGGGACATTATTGTTAACCATTTTTTTGTCAATCGCAGGGAAATGATCATTATCCGTGTTTATCTCTCACGCCAACTTAGACCCATGTGCGATTACGTAAGACTTGTCATTCGCCCATTATCTACAAAATTATTATTTCTTTATTACTAACCCGTGTTTAAGTCAACCCCCATTTTCAACTTCCAAATTTTGTCTAAAATTTTTCGACTTAAACACGAATATGTACGGTATTTCTATTATTATATTATATTCTTTTTACATGTGTAAGAAGAGATTTTCGAATGAGAAAATTAATCCTGAATTATTCATAAAATGCTGTTAAATATTATCTTGTGCATACTTTTAGTCCCATGCTCAGGTAACGCAAAATATTTTTGGCTCGGATTTTAAATTGTCTGACTTTTTTTTAAGAGTTCAGACTCATCTCTAATGTGTGCCTGCCCATAATTTTTAATTAATTTTGTTAAAATTCTGAAAATCACACTATATGAACATATTTGATATACTTAAATATAATTTATCCTTATCAAAAGTTTTAGGTTTACTATAAGTCAAAACACAATTTTGAAATTAAACATTTTTAATTAGCAGAATAAAAGTTTTTAAGAAACTCTTTAAATTGAATTATCTATAAATAAATCATGGACAGGTAGAAGTAAGAAAAACTAGAAATTTTAGTTTATTTGTTTATATCCATACTTTAATTAACAATTAGTTATTTAAAATAGCTTAAGCAAGCATATTTAGGGCCTAAATTGTCTCTAGGAATTCAGGGGTCTGAAACTTCAGATAGCAATTTGAATTTACTAAAGCACTTATAATAAAATGATTTTTTCTAAATCTAAATTACTAATAACATAATTTGGTACTTTATCTTAGCCGGGTGCACCAATAGTATTTTTTCTCGCCAATAGTAGCTTTTGTTTTTCATGTGTGTAAATTAGAAACAATGCTTTGATGTTGAAATAAAACGTTTTAGTTTAAAGTATTATTTCTTATTGCAAAAATAAAAAGCCTTTTTTTTTTAAATTTAAATTAGTGAAAAGCATGTACTTTAAATAAAATGAGTGAATGTTTATATTTTGAATGAAATGCATATAATACAAATTATGATAATGGGAACAATATTTGGGGATTTATCACCTGTGCTAGTATAAAAAATTTTCATAATTTTATCTGTATGTATCACATGCAATTCATATATACATTTCAGTTAAAACAAAAATTAATTACTTCAGTTACATGTATCTTGTCAATTTGTCTTTAGTTCAATATAAAAAAAATTAAGGTATGATATATTTTATTTTTATACTTTGACATATCAAATTGAATTTTAGTAAGTCAGGAAGGTAAGTTATTTCCATTAAATGTTAAGAATATTCTTCACGTCTATGATCCAGTGATACTTTTATTCTTTTTTTTTACATACTACCTGAAATAGCCCTTTGTCAAGTAGATTTTATTGAGAAAAATTTGTACATTAAAATTCATTCTGATTTAAATTCTGAAATATGATATACATTTTGCATTCTATTAACCCTAGAACTACCGGAAATTTTACTCAAGTTTTATAAAAACATTCTACACCAGAATTTTTACTTAAAACTATTTAATTTGTTCATTTAACTTATTATTGTCTGATTTATACATTTAGTTTGTTTTGAAGAAATTTCTGGTTTGAATAAATATTTTGAATGTACATGTCGGGTCCAATGGACCCGTCTGGTAGACGGAAGGTTAAAGTTACAATCCTTGTTTGAATGCATGATGCTTAAACATCCAGCATTAAAAATACTTTTTAATATTTATTATTTTTCATCATCATTTGCATTTACATTAGAACGTAAACTTCAATTTAACAATATATCTTAAACTAATACAATTTAAAATTAAGTTAGTGTTATGAGATTTGTTTAATATGTGAAATCTGTAATATTTTGTACTAAACATATTTAAGGCTTATGAATTTATTTTTAGGTAGATTTCGTAAGAAATACTACCTATTGCAGTCGTTACCATGGTGCGACTTTTGAAAAATTCCTTCATAACTTTTCATTATAGGACCCCAGGAACCCAAAACCACCCCCACCTAAAAAGTTTATAGATATATATATATATATGTATGTATGTACTAAATTTTGTCCGCACGATAAAAGTCACAATTATGCAGGAATCATCTTCAAACTCGCCAACAACTTTGAGATGGCTAATATCTCGGCGGGGATTGAAAATGGGCGAAATCGGCCCAAGAGTGTGGAAATGGGGAGAGTTCAAAATTTTGAATACTGTCTTAACATGATTCTGATAAAACCAGCTCTTACACAACAATGGCAGGAAAAAAAATAAAAGTTTTTCGTTATAGCAGTTGCCAACAATTAAAAAAAAAAACAAATAATAAAATTCTCACCACAACAATTACTTTTCTTTTGCAAAATTTTCACGTGTAAAATTAAATAGTTTGACAAATTGAAAACAAATTGAATATTACGTCATAAGTTTCCTAGAGCAAGATTTCAGCATGAAAACTCAAAATAAATAGTTTGACGAATTAAAAAAATATGTATATTGCGTCATATTGGAAATATAATGGACCTCAGCAGGTGAATATGTAACGCCATGTAAGTTTGAAGAAACGTATTAAAACATGATAAAAACCCGACTATGGAAATATTAACATATTTTAACACTTTAAGGTTCTCTGAATTTTTTGTAGCCATTTTTTAAACCTATTCCATATATATGTGTGTGTGTATTGGTGTATATTACAATTTTCACAAAAAGTTTAGCTCCCTACAGCTCGCTCTTTGTGAAGAAACTGGGTTTTATCTCTAATCTTGATTTAAGTTTTGGTGGAGAATTTAGTACTTAACATCGAAATCTACCTCCGCCTGTAGGCCCGAGCCGGCAGGGATTTTTTCCAACTGAGTGAAAAAATGCCCAAGCTAGGACTCGAACCCAGAACCTTTGACATGCATTGTCAATGCTCTGTTTAAAATAAAAATAATTCAGATGATAACTTTACCAGTCAATATGTTTGAGTTTAAAGTAATAGTATATTTAAGTCTCTCTTTAAAAAATATATAAATACTGCTTCTTTAAAATCTTAATGTTTTAAAAACTTTGTCATATTTGTTTCTTTGTCATAACAGAAAATAAATCCATTCATAATTTTGTCCCCCCCCCCCATTGTTCATCATACAAAGTTAAAATTTTTAAAATTTATTCTTCACTTTCTGTATTTGTAGTAAATAAATACTAATCAATAATCTGAATTGCCTACATATAGAAATCCCCCCCCCCCCCCCTACCCTGCAAGCACACATAGTTAAAAATCTGAAATACTTTATTTAAAAGAAAATTCTGTCCCATTTGTTGCTTTGTAGAAACAATAAATAAACATATAAATTTTATCTATGAAATTTCTTCATCCCCACCGCCAGCAGCAAAAGGGGGTATTTCTTCAAAAGGGAACAGGGATAGGGAAGACAAAACAAAAATGCTCTTATTAAATCTTTATGTACTAAGTTATAAATCAAGAAATTTCCTTCACCTTAATAATTATTTTCTATATTATTTGAAAGCATATTAGACCAGTTGTATAGAAGTAATATTAAATTTAGATAAGTTTTTCATTAAAACAGATTTAATCAATCAGTAATGTAGCTAGCTCATTTTGTAAAATATTTACAAGAATAATTAGATTAACAAAAAATACTGTCATGGAAATCTTTCATTTCTTATAAAAACAGTGTAAATATACATATTATGATCATATTTGTAAATAAAAGTTTTTGTAGTTACAATTTTTACATGTAACATTTTTTAGTTAGAAAAATGGTTGTAAATGGTTGAGAAAACAGCCATTTAAAATTTTATTTAAATTCAACTGTTTTGCTGTGTTTTCTAAGTGTAATTGAGCATAGTTTTTGTGTGAAAAGTGAAATCTACTTTTATTTGTAGATGGATTAAATAAATTTATATAGTAAATTTTCTTTCATGGTCAATTTAAAAGTGTCGTTGGTGAATAAGTGTTAAGCGCTTTGGCTATTTTCAAGCCTGTTTTACAAAAAGTGTTAGGGATGAGGCAGTCTCTGTCGGAGTTCGGGACTCATTTTCTATGTTACAGGAAAATAAGAACTTACTATTTCAAAAACAAGAATGTAGTCCAAATTACGGATATCCTATTTGGATTCTGAAGCCTTTGCGTGGCCAGTGTTTGTAACATAAGGAAGCCATGGGATTCATTGCCTATTCTTACTTTCTGTTTGAAGTCCTTTTCTAGAGTTATTGGAAAATATTTCTCGTGTTCTCTTCCATAGTTTGCATAATGATATTTTAAATGAATAGAATAAGAATTGTAACTTATTCCAATTTCTACCGACAGTTATTTGTGTATTAATATCAAATTATTCATTTTAAACGGATTTTCAGGGGTAAAAAAAATCACGAACCCACTTTCTTATCCAATGAATTAATACGTATTTTTATGTTAGTGGACATTTTTAAATGAGAAAATTAATCTTGAAACTACTTTCTATTGCATACTACTCTGGAAAAAACTAAATCTGTACACACAGTATTAATCTTACAAATAAATCTGATTGTTTGAAACTCATTTTCAAAATTTTATTTTCATTTGAGAAAGCAAAAAATATTTTTTATACTTGGCCAGGAACAAAATTTTATTATATGAGTCTTGTTATTTGCATATGCATAAAAAAAAATTCTAGGATTCACAGCTAAATAGTTAGTAAATGTTCTGCCAGTCTACCACACTTATTTTTTTTATCATTTTATGTTTTGCAGGGAGTGCAAAAAAGAAAATTATAGTATTAATTTTGCAAGAGAAAGCCTGTTCTGTAATATTTTTTTTGTAATATGAAAAAAATGTTTTAAAAATAAACTATTTATTTAAATGTTATTTGTGTCCTTTAATTTATTATTTGTGTCACTCTTATTATTTTCAGGTGATTCTTAGAAAAGGGGCATGTAAAAATTCTTTAACCCCCCTTAATTGTCGCGGTTTTCATTTCATGTGCAGTTTGCCTGAGAATGTACCGGATGCGATGTTTAAGGGATTAAAATTTAAAAAAAAAGCTAATGCTATTTCACTTATTATTATTTGTGTTATTCTTATTATTTTCAGGTGATCTTTTAAAGATTTTTTTTTATATGCCCTTTAAGTATATTTTTTTTTCTTATTGTTATATTTAAATTATATTTTAATATCAGTGTGCAATATGTTAAAAAATTCTTCTTGTTTGCCTGAAATAATTGTATTGGTTTTAATCCCTATCTTGATTTAGAAATCATTATCAATTACCTTACAATAACCAGTATACTGATAATAACAGGTAATGATTCTGAATGTTTTATCCTAAAACTAAAAAAAGCCTGGCTTCCTTTACTTTAAGGCTGTTCTCAAATCCAAATGGGCAACTTCCTGACTTAAGTTTTAATTTATTTTAGTTCGAAAATGCATGAAACTAGTTGGTGTTGTTGTTCAGAAACTATGTCATCGAGCTGTGTTTTCCATTTTTTTTGCAAATGCAATAGATCTTTCAGAAAATAACGTCAAAGTGGACGTTTTGAACCGAATTTCCCCACGAAAGTAGAAAAACCACTCAAGAGCGGGCGAAAAACGGGTTTATCACGTGATCGAAATGGCTTACAACTCAATGGGTAATTGATTGATCAAAAATGGAAAAAACGGTTCAATTCCAAATCGCTTCCATGGCCAGTCTTTCCAATTTTATATCTTTCCTTTAAAAAATGAATTTGTACATGTGTCAGAATGTTTTTCGCTTGTTGAGCAGAGCAGTTAAGAACAGCCTTAAATAAAAGATTGTAAATCCTATATTTTGGATTAAAAGCCCACAGATATAAAATATTTAAACAGTACTGATTCTTGTTTTATTTTATGAGGAAAGGTTGGGGAGGGGAACTATCCTTAAGAAAACTGGATTTTTCTAAAAGGAAAAAAATAGAACAATAAAATTAAATGCTAGTATTAATTACAGGAACATGAAAATATAAATTATTGTCTCACGTGTGTGAATAAAATTAGTAATACATGGGACATTGTTGATTAAAACTTGCGAGTCAATCTGTAGTCGAGATATTTCATTGAAGTTTTCTCGTTACAAAATCTAGTAATTTGTTGATTCATTTTTAAATTATCTGTATTTATTCAGAATATTGGTTACATCGCCTTACCACTGTTATTTTTATTATATGCAAAATATTCTAGACAAGAGTAACTTTTCAGACTTTTTCTTTCTAGAACAATGTATAGCTAGCTCCCAATTCCAAATTCTAGTTATTTGGATTGCAAAATATTCAGATCAAAATTATGAAAAATAAATCAAGAGAAAAGAAAGATAAAAATACATTATTGACATGGAAATAATATGAATATATGTTTATAAAATTGGCTTTGAAAATTATTTATTAAGTTTACAATTGGATAATTTAAAAACAAGTATTTTTATATTCTGAGAAAATTGGAATATTAACATTTATTTTTAAAATAGTAGCTGAACTTTCAATTGAAAACCAAAGAGTGTTGTATACACTCTTTGGTATTTCTATATGTGATCTCATTATCGTCATATTTGCTATAACATGATTTGAAGTGCAAGCAGGGGCCTCGCTAAGGGGGGGGGGAGATGGGGGGAGCCTCCCCCCAAACATTCGCGAATGTTATTACACTTAGCAAATTTACAAACTTAGTTGGCAAATTTCTTTTAAAACTTTAATAAAAACTACAATATATTTTCTATTTCTGATAGACTTGGCAAAAATTACAAAACTAATTAGGAATATTATTAAACTTTTAACAAATAAGAACTATACTACATTTTCTAACTGTGGTAAGTTGGCAAAATTGTAAAATGAGTTGGCAAATACTGAAATTTGACTTGGCAATTTGAGGTTCTCTCCCCCACCAATAAAAAGTCGTAGCGATGGCACTGAGTGCAAGCAAGAACTTTTAGTACAAAATATTAAAAATTAACAATAGTAAAAAAAATAATTTAAATCACACTTTATATTTAGAGGTTCCTCTTTTTATATAAATATCTTACTTGTATGCTTGTTTAATTCAAATTGTGCAATCAGTATCACAAACAAATGTTTACAAATATGAGTAAAGTACTTATAAAATGACATTTATGGTAGGGCTGCATCACTCTTTTAAATTCTATCCAATTCTTCTCCCTGTTTTATGTATTGTATATTTGCACACATATTATGTACAATACTCATCACACAATTTTGAGATAATCATCAAGTATATTATTTAAGTACAATAAAAGGTGTATTTCATTAAAAGACAATCCCTGCCAAAGATATTTTTTTATTAAAAATATATAATTCAATATTTTCTAATGAAAGATACTTAAAAAAATATTTTTACAACATTTCTATTCTCAGGAAATTTAATACAAGTTTGTTGACTAGACAAATCTTTAATACAAGTTTGTTGATTTGACAAATGAAGTTTGCAGATATAATACTAGCTTTTGAACTTTTTTCCTTCAGATGTTCCTGTTTATCTAATAAATATTATTTTCTAAACTTTAAAATTTGGATAAAAAAAGTTTTAAATTTCAAAATGCTAATTTTATTATTAGCATTTAAAAATTAATTTTTTTTCTCATCTAATAATATTTATTAATTATTTGTTAGCTAAACTGGAACATTTAAAAAAAAAATGTTCAAAAGCTTGTACTATATCTGCAAACTTGATGTGTCAAGTCAACAAACTTGCATTAAACTCTATAGTACAAGCCTGAATCAATTGTTCAAATTTACACTTCACCAACTTGCTTTAAGCTGGATACCGCAAGCTTTATGTGTGTTTGATGTATCAAGTGTAAGGCAAGCTCGGCAGACAAGCATGAATCATGTTTGATGGGACAAGTTTAAAGCAAGCTAGGCAAACAAGCATGAATCATGTTTGATGGGTCAAGTTTAAGGCAAGCTAGGCAGACAAGCATGAATCATGTTTGATGGGTCAAGTTTAAGGCAAGCTAGGCAAACAAGCATAAATCAAGATTGCTATGTCAAGTTAAAAACAAGCTGGGAAGGTATAAACTTTTATGCTTGATTCAAACTTGCATTAAGCTTGCAGGCTTGGTCTGTCAAGTTTAACGCAAGCTTGTTGACTTGACATATTTAGCTTGCAGATAGCTTGATGCAAGCTTTTTGTGCTGTCTGGGAATTTGCTATTCAGGATGCGTGTGTGTAGGGGGAGGGGGTCGTTTTGATTATTTTGGCAAGCTTAATCGAAGCGGATTACCCATTCGGCTAAACAAGCTTAAGCCTAGGGTTCTGGAAGGAAAAGGGCCCGGTGCTAAGATTTTCTTTCAATTTTTTTTCTTTTTTTAACTATTTGGAAAAATGGTTATTGTCAAAAAAATTAAAAAATATGTATTAAAAAATTATTTATTACATATTTTTCAAAAAAAAATTACATAATTCTAAGTGGTGTAAATCTTGATCTATAATTTGGGCATCGGAATTGATGTCTGGTTTGATTAAATCAGATGCAATTAATGTGGAATTGGTGTCCACACCCGAAACTCCTAATTTGGGCTACGGGCTGGACACGTCTACAATGATCACATAGTGAGTGGTGATTGGGGTACAACCAGTGCAGGAACGAACCGTCTGCACAACCCCTAAAGGCACACGACATACAATTAGAATAGCCCCACTTTCAGATGCATTCCTTGTGAAAATTATGGCTGCAGGGGGATCTCCAATCTGCATATCCTAAAAGACAACATGTGCATATCTAAAAAAAAAAAAAAGAAACGCGACTTTAATATATAATTTTATTTTATTTTTCTTTAATATATATATTTTTTTTCTTTTTACCTGTGTTTCAATTGGTTCTGTAATTTGTTCTCCGTTTTCTTCCACAAAGTGGTACACACCCTGAGCCAGTATGGGGTCGTGTTCAGCGCGTGGATTACTTTGTTCCACTACTGCCGGATCAGGGATAACTTCGTTACTGATAATGATGTCGTTTAAATCATTATTTGCCTGGAATGAAATTAAGAAAAAATGTCTTTTCAATTGTTTTTTTTAACCATTTGGAAAAATGGTTATTGTTCTCTGTCAGGGTAGGAAATCAAAAACATATCTGAAGCGTTTTATTGGTTGAATTCGCATTTTATTCATTTTCTGATTGGGCTATACAGTAATCTGTATTTTCCCTTTTTCTTCAACAGAGATGGATACTCCTGTTGCTACTATGACAAAAAGGAATAAAAACTACAAAAAAAAAAAAATTAATAACTCAGAAACAAATTGAGGTACAGCTTTCAAACAAATTGCATTTAGAAGTACATTTTTTTCTCTATACGACAGTGCAAAAAGTAAATTTGTGGGATGTTTCGAAGTTTAAGAATGAAATTTCATTTAAAATTGGTCCAGGAATATTAATGTTTAATCCATGGCGTACGTAAGGAATGACCAGCTCCGTAGAAGTTTAAAAATTTACAGTACCGAAAAATGTAATCCATGGTGTACGTAATGCATGATCAACTGCATGCGATTTTTTATGTCTTAAATTTTAGTCTTCGAAAGAATCATTTTCCAAATGGTCGTTGTAATTTGTTAAATTGCATTTTATTATCATTATTTTTTTTTTTTTTTTTTTTTTTTTTTTCGGATTCTTGGAATTTTTCGGCTACCAGTTTGTGATTAATTTATACAGAGGTGACTTTTATTATCGTTTAAACTGCTGATGAAACATTCTTCCAATTGTAAAAAAGCCTATAAATCAAGCTTTTGTTTTATAAGGTGCTGTATATATATATTTAAATATGAATTTATTTATATGGCCCCTGGGCCCTAATACCTTATATTTACAGAAATATTGTTCTAGATCTAAAAATGAAATAAAAAAAATCCCCACTTGTCATATTATGACACTTTAAGTTTTATGAAATTTCAATGTTTTTTAACTACACTAAAAGTATTTCTTTCCTTTTTTAGTACCAGAAAACACTGAAATATATCGTATTGAAGGAAGGGAGAGGGTGCCCAAAGAAATCTACCCTAGGGGTAAGAAGGTAGTTCAAGGGTGATTCCGAGTAAAAAAAAAATATATATAGTTCTGAAATTCACAGCAAATTTTCTGAAAAGTTACAGCAGAAGGGGGGGGAGAGGGGGGAAATCCACTCCCGACACTAACTACGTGTTTTTTCCGCGGGCCCTTTGACGAAATTCACGTTTTTCGGCGATCCCTTGACGAATTTTGAGTTTTTCGAGATCTTTTGCCAAAATTTGCGGTTCTTTCGGGATCTTTTGACGAAATTTGCCTTTTTTCGCGATTTTTGAAGAAATTTGCGTTTTTCCGCGATTTTTTTTTTACGAAATTTGCGTCTTTTCCTCGATTCTTTGACGAAATTCATGTTTTTTTTTCTGCAAACAATTGACAAAAATTATTTTTTCGGGCACCATTTGTCGAAATTCGTGATATTTTTTATGTCCGAATTTTCGGATTGATGATCGAATTTTATAAACTTTCGAAAATGAATGCCTTACATTTTCGGAAAATTCGAAACAGAATCGCCTCTAGGTAGTTTATCTGCACCTTCTCCCCTTCCCGTCCGCCCACACACTATAATAATAATCAAATACTGAAAACCTCTGAATAACGGACACCTCGGGAGAGTGTGATTTGTCCGCTATTCGGAAGTGACTGCTATTGAGAAGTAAAAATACACAGATACATAATTGTTAGGGATAGGGGGAAATGTACTTTAATAGAGGTATCCGTTATCAGGGAGGGCCTGTCATAGAAGTTTAACTGTACTTACAGAAGTAGAGGACAAGTTCACTTGCCATAAAACCTTTGATTAAAAAATTAGAATTATTTTTATTGTAATACAAATGCTGATTATGAATTACAGACAGGCTTTTTATAAAATACCTACGAGCCTTTACCTGGTAAAAAACTTATTTTACAACATTAAAAATAAACATACATTTAAAATAAATAAACAAATAAATTCCTATTCAAATTGCAAACTTCGAATGATAATGGAATAATTGAGTATCCATTTTTCTTGTAGCAAAAGTTCGAATATACTATATACATTCCATACAGAAATAGCGCAGGAAAGTATCAATCAATCTTCAGCGCATCAAATGAAACCCCAACCTAACGAAAGGGTTGCCAAAATTAACTGGTAACATTAAATCGCCAAAATCTCGCCAACATGTAATCACGTTGATATCATGATAAAACACCGATAAATTTACTAAATCTCTGAAATATAGTTGCTGTTCATAAAAGATATTGAAGCTTGGTACTAACCTGAATTTTCGAGACCCAAATTAAATTTTTTGGAGCCTATTTACCAATATTTAAAATTGAAAATGTAGAGGAAAGACGTTATACGGAATATTATTTTTAGTTTTGAAAGGTAGATGGCAGCACCAGCAAACACTAATTTCAATAATTCAGAAATGTAAACAGGATTGATTTTACTAGATCTAGCTAAAAAATTTGAAGATTATTAATTATTTGCTAAATATAAAAAAATAAAACATGTTAAATAAAAATCTAGATATTATATTTCACTAAATGCCAGTTGTAAAGAATATGTATCAATCTTTTAATTACGAAAATGAGAAGTAAAAATCCATAGTCAAAAACTGGAGGGTACCCGTCCCCCTTAAGCCCTTTTTTAAACTAATTTGACTGGACTATATGTTATTTGTTTATTTTGATTCAGTAAGTATTAAGCTTGCTTAGAGAATATTTCGTAACAGATTTCTAGATCTAGATGTGAGCAATTCACTCTGTTATTTGGTGATAAATTGTAAATATCTTTACTCTTAATGTTATTTTATGTCAGTGTTATACGTCTGAATATAAAAGTGTTTGCTTTCCACAATTAAGTCTCTTGAATTATCTCAAATATTTGTCTTCTTTAGTTACAAAGTTATCCAATTTAAGCTTAATTCAGCTGCCGCATATAGAAGTTGATTGGATCATCAAACACTCAATGCAAGTCAGGTTCGGTTTAACGTGATTTTTGAAAAGGATAATTTTTGCAAACAAAAACTACATTTCAATATAAATGATTATAGATATGTTCTTTTACTACAAGCACAAAACTTTTATTAGAGATTATTACAATGTTACTATATATATAATATTTTAAGCCAATTTGATATGATGTTTCTTAAGGAAATTATGATAAATGAGAAAATAGGCATTAGAATAAATAATCGTTCAAAGTGATTATGAAGCATCATTACCACAAAATAAATATTTTTGATACAAGACTTAATAGATTGAAAATTCTAGTTACATTCATCAAACTACAATATAATTTAGGGTTGAGGAACACTGTGCTCACCTCATATAAGAGGAAATTTTAGTAATTACATATTCTTCAGATCCGGACCAGATAGATCGCCCAAATGATTGTCTATTGCCAATTTTGTTGTCAGCCAATTGTGTTCAAAACAATAATTTAATTATTAAAAATGATAATATAAAAGAAAACAAAAATAATAAAAACAGTAATTTAGTATACATTTATTAAAAACGAATATACAACACCATTGATGGCTTTTATGAATAAACGATAGCAGTTTTATTTCTTACGGTTTGTTATAAACTCCAGGATGAATATATTTATAAATATCATGCAATATAAATACACTGTATCAATGAATATTAAAATGTTATATCTACATCTATGCCATATCAGGTTAAATAATTATGTAACATTAACTACGCACTTAAACAGAAAAAAAAGCAAAAAAAAAAAAAAAAACTAATCTAAATTAATAATAATAATAAGGGTTACTGTACTGTAACCAATACTTTTGATGCCATTATTGGTGCAGTGAATATGACTTAGACCGGATAATACATAAGTATCGAAACTTTCACACAAAAAAACACTCTTACAATATCAGTGCATGTAATACTATTTTTCATCACAATGAGCTAGGGTTAATTCTTTCCAAAACCAAATGAAACCGGTACAGTAGACTCCCTTAAATCTGTAAACGCTTAAAACACACATATTTTTTCAGATATAAATAGCAAAATTTATTATTAAGTTCTAAGAACAAAAATCAAGATAGCACTCAAATTAATGGTGATTGAAATGTTTTTTTATTAATTTTTTTGTTAAGGCTGTTCTCAACTGCTCTGCTCAACAAGCGCAAAAAGTATTGACACATTTACAAATTCATTTTTTAACGGAAAGATATAAAATTGAAAAGCCTGACCATGGAAGCAATTTGGAATCGAACTGTGTTTTCCTTTTTCGATCACTAAATTACCTATTGAGTTAGAAGCAATTTTGATCATGTGATAAACACCTTTTTCACCACTTCTTGAGCGGTTATTCTACTTTCACGCGGAAATTTGGTTCAAAATGCCCACTTTGACACTATTTTCTGAAAGATCTATAGCGTTTGAAAAAATACGGAAAAAACAGCTGGATTACATAGTTTCTGGACAAAATCACCTGCTAATTTCCTGCATTTCCACACAAAAATAAATTAAAACTTATGTCACAAAGTTGCCCTCTTGGATTTCAGAACAACTTTAATGCTGCTCTTCTGACTATTACAGCTGATTAATTACTAAATGAAATTACGTTACTTTCGATTTCATTATATTGCAGGTACTGCACAATATTCTCAAGTGTAAAATTTAACCATTTTTTTTTTTTTTTTTACTTTTTCCAGGCTTCAATTTTTATTTTTATTTTGTTAATATTACATAAGCATTTAAATATTAATTCTGGTTAATATGACCAAACTCGAGCTTTTTTATGAAGAAAATATGAATGAATTCCTAAAAAATAAAGATACTGCTAATATCAATGGTGATCACAATTTTTTTTCATAAAACATTTTTTAATCATTCCAGCTTTTCTGTTTGTTAAGTCTGAGTAAATGTGGCATAAAATTTTGTTATTTTATGATTATAGTGTTAATTATATATTTATCTAAGATAAAAGTACAGTGCAACAGTAGTGTTCACACAATACCTGCAACTGTAATTGTTGAAGTCTTATTGTTTATATTTACTTTTTTGCATTCACTTTGGTTTTAATCTGTAACGATTTTTATTTTATTTTTTCGTGATTTCGTACATAATTCTGCCTAATATGGCTTATTCCAATATTTATAATGAAAATAAGACAGGAAAAGAAAACACGTTAGTTTGACAACAATCCAAAAAGTAGAGATCATAAAAAAGCTTGATTATGCTTTTAATGCTAAATTTTTAGTATTTTACATAATTATTATATGTAATTATTTTAATAATTTCCTTTATTGTAAGCATTTATTTTCAATATACAAAAACATAATTTTACCAGAAAATTAAATAAGTTAACACTTTTAACTTTTGAAAGTAATTGCCATAACAGATGCAACAATTACTCAGCCATAGCCGAATAATTGGCCCATTCAGTCTATCTGCTGAATACCAAGCCCATTCTTCAGCTTTGCCCGAATAATACTGTAAGGAATGTTTTTATATTTACCTACACAGTAAAACTTTTTCATTTAACAATTTATATTCATTGTGTATAATGAAACTTTTATTTGAAATTAACTAAAACTTTTATGCCCTGAATGTGTTTTATCTATCGATTTTTATATAAGAGGGTAATTTAAGAATCATGTTAAAACTTTTATGCTGTATCAATAAGTACAAAAAGTATCTGTAGGTAATAAGCTAACGTCGTCTGTTAAATTAAAAATTAATCTATTTAAAAATTTCATAGAGCCGTACAAGCAAATTCTAATTTTTTAAAGCATGATGGGAAGTTTAATATTTATCCCTTGTTACATAAAAAAACATTTATTTTAACGATATTTTTAATTAGACCTATAAAGAACATAAATATATATGATAGATTAGATATAGGTGTATGTATAACATAAATATTTAAGTCATATATACTGCAATACATAAGTTTTTCTTTCGAGTAAAATGCATTTAAAAATTAAATATCATTTAAGTAATTTTTTTAAGTGTGTTACTACTTCTCATTACATAATGAAAACAATGTAATTACTAAATTCTTTTAATTACTATGTACGTATGTATGTATTTCATCACTATTTAATTTATATTTTTTTTTCATCTGAAGTTTATGTTGTCTAGTACTTTCAAAATTTCATGATTATTTTAAAATGTAACAGCAACAACATACATAATATCTATTAAATTGCAACAATACAGTACGTAAGATACTGCATAGTCAATATTTTGACATTTTTGTTAATTGTGAGCCTTATGAAGTCTACACTGATTTCTTTCCACCATTTTAGAATATATAACTTTCATGCAGTGATTATTCTTAAGATACTCTTATTTTTTATTTTCTTTTATTTGAAAATTAAAATTCATGTTTTCTAGTACTTTTAAAATTTTGTCATTATTTTAAAATGTAACAACAACAGTAATACTTTAAAAAATTAAATTTGCATATAATTAATTTTTTTAAATAAATTAATGCATTTAAATTGTGAGATTACAAGAATTGTGCATATAGTGCATACTATGTTTTGTTTTTATACAAAAATGAGTTCATTATTTGGCAGCCAAAGAAACTGAATATTCGGCCCTAAATAGGCCGAATATTTGGTATTCAGTTATTCAGCCAAACCATTATTCGTTTCATCACTAATTGCCATATTTGAAATTGTATTTCGTTGGTGCTTCAGAATTGCAATCAATTTTGCAAATGCATGTAAAAAAAAAAAAAAAAAAAATTCTATAAGCATGTTACATGCGGTAAAAAATAATTGCAAAAGATAATTAAAAATTTTTAAACCTAAAAATAAACATAAAAGAAATGAATAAATAAATAAAAAATGGCAGCATAATAAATAAATACAATAAAAGAATTACACCAATTCCGAAGATTCATTCAACTGCCCCTGTCAAAACAATATGCCAATCTTTGCAATTAATATCTCATATTTCAATCAATATCGATCCACGTTTTGTGAATCACAAATACACCTAAACATAAAATGGGCATGAAGCCATTATTAGAAATAAATCGAAAAAAGTAATAAAAATCAAACCAATAAAAATACTACAAGTACTGTGGCAGATAATCCTTACATAGCTGCTAACATGTACACATTGATTGTACAATGTTCTATCAGTACAGTTTTAATAGAGATCAGTAAACTGTATGGTTTTGTGCAAAGCTTAGTAATGAATCGTAAAATACTAGAAAATCTGCAGATCTAGGGATTTCTGCAAAGCTTAGTAATGAATCGTAAAATACTAAAAATCTGCAGATCTAGGGATTTTGATATCCCTTTACATACTATCTGATATCCTATAATCTGTAGTTATTTTAAGTTGCATATATATTTATGAGCATTAAAATTTCTCCATGACAGCTTTTAGAAGTTGTTAATCATTAAACTGTATTGCATGCAATGATATTCTGAACTCCTTATTTTTGTAAGTATTTTTAAATAAAAAGTTGTACATTTTTCAGAAACTCTGTTCCATGAACTCTAGTTTTTTCACTGAGTTTTGGTACTTTTATGTTAGTCAGGCACTAGTGATAACTCACTAAACCTTGTTTAAATTAATCATTGAATTGCAGCCTTTGGCATACCATAATTTCGGGTAGATAAGCTGCTACATCCGAAAATGATAATAAAAACCTGAAATTCCATTGTATACGCCGCACTTATTGAAAGTTGTGTACGTACTACTCTAGATAGCATATTGAACATTTTCGTTCATTTTTTAAAACATCTTAAAAATTAGCATTTTAAATTTAGTACAAAAAATAAAAATAAATAAATCACTTACTTTTTGTTTGTGGCAGGAGTGAATATGTTCCAAATTTTCTGAAAATTTAAGACATTCGGTTTCGAAAATTTAAAAGAAAATCGGTCATCAGTCCAAAAAAATCAACTTAAAAAATATCACGAATTTCGACAAATGGCCAGTGAAAAAAATCAGTTTTGTCAATTGTTAGCAAAAAAAATCACCAATTTCGTCAAAGGATCATCGTAGAAATGCTAATTTCATCAAAGTATCACAAAAAAAACCCCACAAAATTTGTCAAAGGATCGTAAAAAAAATGCAAATTTTGTCAAAGGATCGCAAAAAAACACAAATTTTGTCTAACGTTTGCAGTACACAACACGAATTTCGTCAAGGAATCGCAGAAAAAAAGCAAATTTCGTCAAGGAATTGGGAAAATAATGCACAAATTTCTTTGACGAGTCGCGAAAAAACCCCCGTAAATTTCTTCAAACAATCACGAAAAAATACATATTTCGCCAAAGGTTCGTAATAAAACCCTGAATTTCATCAAAAACACCACAGAAAAAACGTATAGTTAGGGATGACAGATCCGTGGCAGGAGAGGATTCCCCACCCCCCACCCCAATCTGCTATAACCTTTCAGAAAATTTTCCGTGAATTTCATAATTTTTTTTTACTCAGAATTATCCAAGGTTTGTGAATTTATCCAATTGTATCATGCATTTCATCCCCGGATCAGTAAGTAGAAATATATTTGATAGAATTCTTAATATAAAACATTACACTAGAATTACAAATCGCATTATTTATGTTTTTATTCGAATCCATCAATTAAACAACAAAATGTAAAATTCAAAAAATAGCTATTGATAAATAATCCTTTTGACAACATGGAATACTAGCGAATGTGGGGGAGACCTAATAAACAGAATGTTTTTGAAAATCTCTTCACTATTAATTCTAAACATTAATGTCTATTAACAGAAATTAATTAGTGCACGATAAGGATATTCTGTAAATATTTTAAATAAACAAACAAAAGGAAAAATTAAATAATATATTAATTATTATTTTAACACAGTCAAACTGACTGGTAAAGTTATCATACGAAATGAATATTTCCAACTGAGCGAAAAAATGCCCAGGCCGGGAATCGAACCCAGATCCTTGGCTTACAAGGCCAATGCTTTTCCATTTAAGCTAACTGGGCCGACAACCAGCCAGCATATTTTGCTCAGATAAGGTTCGCTCCAATAAGGTTATCTGAGCGAAATATGCTGGCTGGTTGTCGGCCCAGTTAGCTTAAATGAAAAAGCATTGGCCTTGTAAGCCAAGGATCTGGGTTCGATTCCCGGCCTGGGCATTTTTTCGCTCAGTTGGAAATATTCATTTCGTAATATATTAATTATTGAAAATAAAGAATACAACATTTGAAAGTGTGCACATGCAAAGTAAACAAGATAATTGACTTTTGCTTTATGTTAAAACGTCGATGATGCAACGCTATTCAGATTCCACTCTTTAAGTATAAAAAGTATTCCCCAAATGTGTCAGCAACTTCACATTGCTTGTATTTGGAAAAAAAAAATTATTGAGCTGAAGCAAACAGAAAAAATAAGTATAAGAAAGAGAATGAAAGCAAAACCCATTTTTTCTTAGCTATTTAAAAATTTATATCTCCATTATTAATTGACGAATTTTGTTTAAACTTTCAGTACGTTGCAATAATAGTAAATTAAGCTGTGTAACAAAATTTTATTAAAATATAATAACTTATAAGAAAATTGCAGCACTCAACAAAAACTACTAGTTATTAAAAGGGAGAGACCTATCTGCTGTTTATTTATTCAGTTCCTTGGAGTCAGGAGTTGAACTTTATCCGAATGTGATCATTATCTTTAAATAGATAATATGTTTTGTTACGCAGAAAAAAACAGTGTATAGATTTTTTTTTCATTATTTTTTAATGAAATAAAGAAAAAGTAATACAGAACTAATCGTGGTCTTGAAAAACAAAACCGAAAACTTTGGCAAGAGTTTTGGGTTATTAGAATGAAGAATTTATTAGAACTCCCAGAATTCTCAGCCGAAACAAGAACAAAACTAACTTCTCATGCTACTTTCAACTAGTTCCTTGTTCGATAGTCAGTGCCACTGAAAGAACTAAAGTGAATGCGCATTGATGAAGTCTTTCACGAACTAAAACAAACGTTTTGCTTTAATTCTTCTGCATTTTTGATATTATCATGTAGATGTCCGCCACCGAATTCCCAATATATTTTGCGATATATTTTCCAATCTGCCAAGCATTTTTAATATAGTTTTTCAGTTTTTCACACGAAAATATTAAATGATCTGTTTTTTTTTTTTGTTTTTTTTCTGGAAGAAAATCATTAATACTTCGTATACGCCGCACCCGCAGATAAGCCACAAAAGGTAAAATTTAACTTTTAAACACATATAAGCCGTGGCTTATCTACCTGAAATTATGATAATTTGAATTGCAATCCTTGGCTGAATGCATTTGAAGCAGTAGAATTGATGAACTATTTTTTAAATTCTAAATGATATTTTAAGATTTCGGGGCTTTAAATAACATATATTTTTATTTTAGTGATTGGAAAATTAGGTATGATGCCATTATGAATAAAAAGTTTCTACTTTATGTTATATCTTGTTTAAACATTTCTGTTCTTGACTAGCCTAATCATAAATAGACCCAATTACATAATATTTTGTTGTTTGTATTAGTATGTTTGTGTTTACGTATTTAATCATTATTTATTAGGTTTTTTTTTGTTAAGTTTTTAAAGATATTATAATAAAAATTATTGATTTTTTTATAACCAATCTTAATTATTTTTGTCAAAATATTTTAATGTATTCATTCATTCATGCAAAGATATATATGTCACTGCAATGTTAAAATATTGACTATTTGTTAAAGGCTAATTTTATACGATTGGAGAGATTAAAGAATTTTTGGCTGACATAAAAGTACCCTAATTTCTCTTAATTGTACTACTATTTCTTGATTCAATGAAAAGAAATGAATGGAAATTGGAAAAGTGAAACCGAATCAGTCTAATCAGATTTTCATAGAATCATACGTCAAAGAATTTTCGTTTGAAACAGAATTTCATGGAGGAGAACACTGAGATCTTTCTTACGAGGTAGCAAAAGTATAAAATAACATTTTGACAGGCTAAACATTTAAATAATTGAACATAAGAAATCGTTGCTTACAAACTTTAAGCACGTCATGATAACTGCAGTTTTTTAATTTGTCATGTTGTTGGGTAGGTGATAAATAAACTAACCTTAAAAAATACTTTTGATAAAAAGTATGAAATATGTGCAAATACACAAAATATAAAGGCACGCCATATGATTGATTCAATCTGAATGATTCGTATTCTATGTAATGAATCATTCAAAGATGATGCTGCCTTGCACCTATGTAAGCCTTGTTCCATTAAATGCGATTTTTGTGTAAGGGCCTATGAACACGAAATTTAACATGGTAGTTACTTATAAGACATAAATGATTTCTACTCCGCAATTCCAAGATCTTAGATTTGCATAAATATATAACAACCTAAGAATGGTGACATCATTTCAGAATAATCGAGCTTTAATCGATATTATTAATCGAATCATCGAATGATAATTGTTTTCGTTGAATTTCGTTGGCGGTGTGTGATATTTTTAATTTTTATATTATTTGACCCCAAATAGCACGTTAGTATCAAAAATAACATTTTTATGGTATTACTTATACTATGTCGGATTACATTCTTATTCTATATGTAATCTAACAGATTATTAACATGGAACAGATGTCCAGCCATTAACACAAAGTTAACAAGTTGTTATCAAAAATATTTTTTCATATTCTGTTTTTTACTGTGATTATTTATTCCACCACTAAAAGCGTTGCAGTTTACAAAGCTTTTTAATAATATCTGTAATAGAAAAAAAATCGCTTTGTATTGAAGTATTTGTAAAAGTATTCAGACACTTATTTTTGGCCTTGGAGTATGGGGCACTGCAAAACAATGCTTGCAAAATATTTAGAAGACTCATTCATAGAGGCATTTTTTTTCTTGGAGGTGGGGGGATTCTCAGTTTGCTTATCATGAACAACAGAATATTTAGTTCGTGCTGATATGTATATTCCGTTAATATTTAATGTAACTGAATAACTATTTTCTCATTGTGCGGCCATCCATCTTTATTTAATTAGTTTTTTAGAAGATTATTGTTTTTAATTTGAAATTTTTATTGGAAAAATTAAAAACCAGTATTTTAGAAATATATGTATTATCTTCTTTACCTGATCAAATATTCATAGTTGGGATGAGTCTGGGTAAAGTTGATGCTCCTTCGCAAAATTCCATTTAGAAGCTTATTTTTTGTAAAATTTCATCCCATAAAAGCAAATTCTCCACCCTTTTTCTTCTGTCATAATTCAAAATGTGAGAGGGAGGGAGGAGGATTCTTAAGATTCAATTCTTAACCATTTAAATATATATATACATATATATTTAATACTTAATTGTTTCAAAGTCTCTCTTAAATGTTTCTTGAATATTATCTCTGGAAAATCAACTCTCTACATAAAAAGGCACAACTATTACTCAATGGGGATTACATTTCTTATTATTAAATCTGCAGTTCAAAGGTCCATTTAGTCTCGTTTTTGTACACTCTGAATTCATTTTATTTGTTTTATTTTTTTTAATGATAAACAGCATTTATCTAACAATAGTGATATAAATCACAAAATGATTCATCAATTAATAAACAGAGAGTTCGCTTTTAGTTAATACTAAACTTTCAACTTCAAGTTATTTTTCTCTCACATTACTGGTCTCTTGTGGGTTTGAGAGGCTTATTAACAGTCAAACATTGCAATGAAAATTATGTTTGCATGCACTGATACTGTAAGATTGTTTGTTTCCATGAAAATTTTGGTACTTATGAATAGAGATGGGAATGCTCAAAAAAAAAAAATGGGTGGGAAAGAACAGTTTTTTCCGAAGGGATATTTTTTCAATTTGGAAAAATTGAGATTTTATTTATAAAATAATGTAGTTAAAATTTTATAATAAATATATTCAGATACTTTTATTTATACAGTAGACTCCCTCAAATCTGCACAGCTTGGGACCAGAGGTTGTGTGGATTTTAGAATTTTGTGGATTTCCGATCATTGCTTTGTTTACATTTTTTAAACAGTAATTTGAATGTAATTATGAATCAAAATTATAATGAATGCTTGCAATATAGTAAAATATTAAAATAATTTAGTAAAGTAATAAACTATAAAGATAGAAAGTAAGATTAAAAATGATTGAATTATTAAAAGTGAAGATTAAGTAAATAATTAATAATGTATAATTAAATATGCATACATTTTCCTTAAATTATTCAATGAAACTTTCCCCATAAAGCTACCTTATTAATTCACATTAAAATCTTAAAGTAAGGGAGTTTTATTTCAGGCTTTGCCAGTCTTAATAATAAAAAAAAAGACTTGATTATATAAATATATTTGTTAAAAAAATTGTGATGACCAATGATATCAGCAGTATCTCGATTTTTTTTTTCAGAAATAAGTTTTACTTTCTTTATTAAAAACCATGAGTTCAGTCATATTATCAAGAATTACATTTTTAAATGTTTGCAGAATGATATAAAACTAAAAAATTCTGTAATTTTGCCCCTACATCTGAACTAGAAGTTGCAATGTTTACATCTGAGATGATGTGCAGATTGTAGGCTTTTGTGCATTTGAGGGAGTCTACTGTATTTTTGGTACTACTTAGCTATCCCGTTGAACAAAAATCTATCGCCAAACTATAAGATTAAATGGCAATAATGGTTGATCATAAATGTCACATTCTCTCGACTTTAAGCAAGTTTGATGTGTTTACCTCATCAAGTGATTTTTATTTCACCGTTTTTTTTGTATTTTTATTTTTTTTATATGAACTAAAATATAATGATAATTTCTATTTCATAAAACTCTGATTGCATTTCTTACAAGTATATATGAGAGTTCAGAATTCGCAAAAACAGGATTGTGTGAAAAAAAATCCAAGCAGATCCCTGGTAAGATAATTGGCTAGGATGTGTTATTATCCCACCCTCCGCGATGTTGAGTATTTGGCAATTTTTATCGCTCTGGCAACCCCGGCATTTGGCGTCTAGTAACTTATTATGGCAACCCCCTTTTTTACGATGCGAGAGCGTGAACATTCATGTTGCTGACGGTTGGTTGACTCTTGTACCAGATACTCTTTGATATCGTGTTCTATGGCTGTCTTTTTATTTTTATGTTAAATTTATTGGATGTATTTCATTGACTATAGTTTCTGTAGTCCGTTTAAACGCTTTTGCTGAAGTAATTAAGAAATATGAGGAAATTTTGACATGAAAGGGGGGTTTGTTTATAGCATGTCAATGCGTATTAAGCCTATTTTGGAAAATGACGGCGGTGTTATATTTTGTGCTGTAGGTTTCAAGAAAGCAGATGTCTGTTAAGGTATGTTGATAATTTTATGTATATTTTGTTGCTTTAAGAGTTTTTTACATTTTGAGATTGCTACAAAACGAGAACTACTGAATTTTGAGAATGCTATATTGCGAAAAATGCTGAATTCGGCGATGTTTTTTTTTCGGAAAATGAGCGCGAAGCGCTCATACAACTATTGCTGATTGCCACTTTAGCGAGTCTCGTTTTTTAGGTATATTTTGCTGTTTTAAGAGTTTTTTACATTTTGAGATTGCTACAAGACGAGAACTGCTGAATTTTGAGAATGCTATATTGCGAGAAATGCTGAATTCGGCGATGTTTTTTTTCCGTTAAATGTGCGCGAAGCGCTCATACAAGGATTACTGATTTGCCAGTTTAGCGAATTTTGTTTATTATTTACATTTTATTTTCGTTGAGCCAAACATGCGTAGAAACGGGTGCTTGGCAACAGTTACTACTTGGCGGAAAAGGGGTTTTCTCGCCAAAAAAATCCAAGATGGCGGAGGGTGGGATAATAACACATCTGTTCCAGATAATTAAAGGTAACTTCTCTTGTTAAATATGAACATTAATGAGCAAAATTATTTTGGTAATTTGGAAATGGTAATGTGAAAGTTTTAAAATACATTTTATTTTTATTCACATAGCTGTAAATTTTTGCTAGTATTAGAAAAATATTCTTTTCTTAATAATATACAGTTGAAATTCACTCTTTTCTTTCTTTTCCTGAATTATAGATCATTAGAGTTGTCTTACTGTATTTTTCAAAAATATAAATCCATACAAACTTACTTTGCAAAAGAAAAAAAAAAAATGTCAGCAAATCTCTGTGAAAAATTAAGTTGAAAAAAATTTATTCCAAAATCCATCTTTTTAAAACTTTCATTTAAAAAAACTGTACAACTTTTAATATTAAGAATCTAAAACATTGTTTGGGTTTAGACTGGAAAGCTATTTTAAAGTAATACCAACTTTTAAATAATGGAAGATTTGAAAATGTTAATATTTATAATAATGCCACAACTAATATTTATTTGTTTTAAACTGTCATCGTTTATTTATTTGAAAAATTGTACTATGTATATGAAATGTATAATACCTACAGTTTAAAATTTCTTTCAAACTGCAGTGATTTTGGCTGAAACTTAAAATATTTTTGTTGTTATTTTTAAGTTATCTCTACTGATATTTGTATGATTTTGCATGTTTGTAATATCTAATTAAGTTGAGTTGAGCATGTTTCTGAGAAATGGGGGTATTCCAAAAGGAAAAGCCTAAAAAAGGGGTACATGAAAGAAAAAAGGTTGGAAGCACTGATCTAAACATTTTTTTTTTTTTTTTGAAACAACATTAAAAGTTTTACACAATCATTTAATAAATTTTAGAAGGATTTTGCCAATTAAAAGTATTTAATTAAATCCGAATTTATAGGAATTTTCTGCAATTTTTATAATTCCACTCACATCTTTTTATTTAAAACACTTTTTTTTTTTTCGTATTTTATAGAATTAGGACAGGTATAAATATAATGCTCTTACAATAAAAATATAGAAATATATCCCAGCTGAAACCTTTAACCACACAATCTTTCAAAGTCAAGAAAGACGAAAAAATGGAAATAAAAAATAAATCATCCATTTAAAAGTATTTTTGTATTGCACAACGAATAATGTTTTGGAACAAGATTAAGTAAAGTATCTATAACTCATTCCAAACTGTATTACTATTAATCGGTGTATTAAATAAGTTTTATAACAAATTATTTTAATGGTATTTTAAAGTACTGTCTGAGCATAAAGAGTTAAAAGGAAACTACAGAAAAGATGAAGGTATTGAAATTTGTTATACATTTGAATCATGTTATTAACTATGTCAGTATTTTAAGAAATTGATAGTTTCTTGGAGTATGAACCTATTTCAATAACAGAATGATAAGATATACATTTTTATTTTCAAAATATCTATTTGCATTAAAAAAATATCTATATCAAGTTTACTCATGCTTTTGTCCTTTTCAAATTCAACGAAAGCTTCCAAATGTGATTTTGGTTTAAATGTTGAGTGTGTTATGCAGGCTTTAGATTCAATGTAGGAATTTCCTGTCGCCTCCAGTAGCAGTAATTTTAACATTATTATACACTGCAAAAAATAGGGTAGTTTAATAACCTATTCCTTGATAAAGCATAAGGGAAAATATTATTTACAGTTAAAACATTGAATAAACATGGTAATAATACAGTAATAAAACATTATTTTTTTAGATGTAAAACTGGAAGATTTTGCAAATATCCTCCTATCTAAAGATTACAACAATAATTTTTTCCTATGTAAAAGGCTGAAAATAGGATGAAAAGAATTATCTTTGGTGATAGCTCACCTCCCTGCATGGTAAGTACTTCAAAACATATCTTAAATTTTTAGGATTTCCATGTATTTCTTAACTTTTTAGAAAACAATACTTGTGAGTCATACTTTTGTTTTGCTGTCTTATTGGTGTCTCATTGCATTCCTGATTATGGTGCATTTTTACATCCTTTTATAAATTTTAAATTAATATAGCTATACTATTATTTTTAACACAATTATACTGATTGGTAAAGTTATCTTTACAAATTGAATTTTTCCAACTCAGAGAAAAAGTGCCCAAGCCAGGAATCAAACCCAGATCCTTGGATTTACTTGGGCTGACAAATGGCGAGCATATTTCACTCAGATAACCTTATTGGTAAGTAACATCTGGTCTGCCATGATGAATAAACCCAACAGAATAAACCCCAGGTAAAGGAACTCCATATAAACAATGGGTATGTAGGATTACTATCATTGTTAACACAATCATACTGATTGGTAAAGTTATCATATAAATGATATAACGATATAAATGATAACAGCAAAATGATACAAACTTAAGACAATGAAAAGTGGGAAAGGTTGAACTCTGGTCTCTGGAACTATCAGTCGATCCTTAGGTATTCAAGCTTAATATTTGTCTCTATCTCCCATATCACGTCATATCTCCGTGCACTGTTTAAAATTTTGAAATCATTAGTAAAACATAGTACTAAACAGTAATCATTAGTAGGTTTTTTGAAATTTTCCTGCAATATATATAATATATATATATATATTTAAGTGAAAATTAATATAACTAATAAGTCATTTCAAACCTTCTTAAACCTCACTCTGAAAGGTCCACTTTTCGACTCCTTGTGTCAGAAGTTGAACTTACAGTGAGATTGTGATAATTGCTAGAGCAAATTTTGATTCAATAAAAAAATAATGCAGTTTCATGTTAGATTCATAGCATTACAATATTTTATGGAAGAAACGGCGTGGCGTTTACGAGTTTAAAAGTTACATTTTTCCAAGTGTGGCATTTACGATTTTTTTTTAAAATACCAACTGAGTTTTCTTAATTTAAAAATTCATAAAAATATTTAAATTTTTTAAATAAAACTTGAGCCATCTTAAGATATTAAAAATGAGGCATCCTACACTGCTCAGAAAACTTTGATTAAAGTTAGGTCAATGTGACGTTGTCGACAAAAGTAGCGTTCCGATGGATGCGGCGATTTCGATATTATTAAGTTTATTCAGGCCAATTTGAGGAGTGTGGCGTTTACGACGGGTGCAGCATTTCTTCCATAAAATATGGTACATTCATGTTAGATTCATATTTCATGTTGTAGTTTCATAGCAGATTCAGTACAAAAGCATTGTACATTTATTATCTAAATAATAAAATGAAAGAAAAAATTCTAAAAATAAAAAAAAAGATTTAGACATTGATAATAACATCATTAGGGCCAGGTAGGGGGGTGGAGTCCAGGAATGAGAATCTACGATATCGTAAGAAAGAGATGGGGTCCAAATTTCCCATAAAGTTTATAACATTATATATGTAAGCCAAAATATATATCGGTAAAAAAAAAAAAAATTCTTCTCAAATGAGATTAGAAACAATTTTTTCATAACCATTCCAGCAGCTGAAGGGAGCTGTTAGGAAATCCATGGCCAAACTCGATTCCCCTTATACGGCCATAACAAAAAGTGGAAATCCCTTTTTTTTTTTGGTGAATCAGTGCTTCGCTATGGAGAAGTATAGGGGGGCGCTTTTACCTACTCTGTCTAATGAAGAATTTGCCTTGCATGCTCGTATTTTCTTAGCTATAACTTAACTGAAATTGCGATTTTTGATTTTTTTTTTTTTTTAGTAAAAATCGGCTCATTGCTGTGTTTCATACTGCACTTAAAATTCACTAAAAAAATTCCAGACATTTATTTTCATGAATTTCCTTCAAATTTGGAGTACAAACTGTTGAAAGAAAAAAAAAACTTGTTAATTCTTTAAAATAATGAAACCTGAAAAATATATATATATATTATTTATTTATTATTAGTTTTTTTGTTTCCCCGTACTTCATGATCAGCACCTACAATATTTAAATTTACTGAAAATTGTTCACAATGTACACATATCTATATTTTTCTAAATTAAGAATAATGTAAATATCCATGCTTTTTTTTTTTTTTTTAAGAACAGAAAAAAACATCGATATGATTTGGTTGCCAGATATTGGCGAAAATACCTTTTTATTTTATTTATTTATTTATTTCGATATTATGAAACATGTAAATATATTTTTATTTTTATCATATTACTTTTTTACAATGACTGTCCAAAATTAGAATATTTAATTTTATTTTGTAATTTTGTAATTTTTCTATATGCTTTTATAGTTAAGATTAGCCCATATAAAGGTTAAATTTATTGAAAATCGCTCGCAATGTACTGATATATATATATATATTTTCTAAATAATTAAGAATTATGTAAATAATTATGTTTGAAAAAAAAATCGATATGAGTTGATTGCCGGTTATTGGCAAAAAGGCTTGCTTATTTTGTTGATATTATGAAACATGCAAATACCCTTTTAATTGTATCATAGTTTTATACCATCATTATCCAAAGATAGAATATTTAATTTTATATCTAATTTTGTTATTTTTCTTCATGCTTGATTATTTCAGATCAACATCTGTAATGGCCAAATTTACTGAAAATTGTTTGCAATGTACATATATCTATATTTTTCATTTAATTAGGAATCACGCAAAAATAATCAATGTTCTGAAAAAAATATTTCGTTATGAGTTGATTGCCGGATACTGGCGAACTTGCTTATTCTCTTAATATTATGTAAGTATTTTTTTATACTATAACTGCCTAAAATTCAAATATTTGATTTTATAATTTCCCCTGTTTTTTATATTTTTCTAAAAATGATAGAAATCTCTAATTATTATTATTTTTCTATTTCCCTGTATACTTCATTTTCAGTACCTCTAATTCAGCACTCTCTACTATTATCCAAAGTTGTCCATAGTAACTTCATGTACCTATATTTTACATCAGAAGTCTGGTGCAAAAAATAATTGAATGGCTTAAAAAGTTATCCTGATATGAGAAAAATTTAGTTTTTTGAAAAAGTTTTCGTTAATTTTCTTAATATTTTGAAACTAGTAAAAATTATTTTTAAAAATTTTTACTGTATATTTTATGGCCAGAATTCTCAATGTCTCAAGCAATTAATAATTTAAAAGTAAATGCAGAAATTTACTTATAATCTTTGTTTTCCATGTTATAGTAGCGTGTTATTTAATATATTTTTAGTTGCTTATGTTTAATGCATTGTATTTATTTTATCTGCAAATCCTACAGTTTTCCTGTTTACAGTATAAAAATCACCAAGGCAAAATATACGTATAGTATCTATACCATTTATAACGCATATACAGAGACGTTTTTCGTATTTTTATGTATGAAAGTAACGCTTAATAAGCATTATTTACAGTAGGTATTTGCGCCATCTGGCGATAACTGTATTCTTTAAACGATTCCGAAACTAAGGAATTGTGAAGGCCATATAAGGAAGACGATTGAGTTTGGCCATAGGCAATCACTCTGGCAAAGAGAGGGGGGTTACTTCTGTTCTCTGGGCACCCCCTGAATTCTTCATTAATTGTATGGTTTTCAAAATTGGCATATGCTATTCAAACAGTGGCATTGTCCATCATAATCTTGACCTGTAAATCTTTATATTCCATTGATTGGAGATCTTGCATGTTTTTGCTGTTAATTTTCATCAGATGTATCATGGAACAGACAATACTCATGGAACACACAAAATCTGAGCTCCCTTCCTTCAGTTTCTGACTGAATGGTAGTTACCGATCACAGGTGATGCTACTGGCAAAAATTTATATGCTAAAATCAGTATATTTGAAACATTAACTAGGTGATTCGGGTAAGGCAGGATGTTTAACTCTTTCGGGAAAAGAGCCCTTGACTTAATTTTTAATCTTTAACCACCAGTTTATCAAAACAGAAAAATTTCTGTAATTGAATCATGAGAATGCTCTGATTAAATAAGGTAAACTTTACAATAAAAAATAACTGGTGGGAATAATGAAGATTCTGAGCAAATTAAGTGGCAAGTATACCAGTTGCTCGTCCCCAACGGGTTAATATGTCAGATGACTGTGGTGGCTTCTGGATCAGTACATTCTTAAAAATATTATTACTGGGGATGTTACATCTTAACACTGGTCTCAATAATTCAACCCACTTTTTCTCTCATTTTCTACTCTAACTTAATTTAAGGTGCATGCACACATATGTATGTGAAAACAAAAAGTTGCCAACGGACACTTTATTTCGAGATTTTAAAAAAAGATCTAAAAATTAAAATCAGAAATTATAAAAATATGCTCACCATTTCAGTTTATTTATGAAAACCATCATCAGGAGTTAATTTTGTTAAATACAAAACTGCAAAAATCATTTACATGTTATATGACCGAAGTTATACTCAAAGTGAAAGGGATAAAGAAGCAACAGAAATTCATGAAAATATTTAAAATAAATTCAGTGGTGCCATCTCATATACAATAATAAATTAAAACTACATTACTGGGAATATTATGCAAAAGATCAAAGTCCTTTCAAAATACTGATCCAAACATCTGAACTTCAAAATGAAACCGTATCATTACAGATTTCTTAACTTCTTAAACAAATTGCTCAAAGTTCCCGAATAATTGTTTTAAATGGATGATCTTGTTTTAAAAGAATCTTGGCATTGTCAAAGTCAATAAACTAAATACTTCCTTTAAAGAGAGTTTATTGATGATGCCCCGATGATGATGTTCCCGAATAATTGCTTTAAACGGATGGTCTTGTTTTGAAAGAATCTTGGCATTGTCAAAGTCAATAAACTAAATACTTCCTTTAAAGAGAGTTGATTGGTGATGCAGTTGAGAGTATTTTAAATCACTCTTATGTTCTTTCAGCCTTTCAAAGAGGTGACACTTTGTCATCCTAATATATGATGCATGTGTACTGTCAGTAAGTTTAAAGGGCATGGGACTGTATATATATATCGATATCAAATTTTTGGCAATTTTTTACCCCATTACCCCCCCCCCCCCCTCGAAATGATATTGATATCAGTATCTATTTTTATTTTATTGTTATTATTTTATTGTTTTTCTTTTTATACATTTGCAGTGATATCCAGATAGGATTATACATTTATTAATCGCATACTTTACTGATTTTAATAAAAAGAAATTTTAATAAGATATTGCTATTATATATGAAATAATTTTATATCAAGTAACTCCAAGAGATATTTACTACTTAAAAGTACTTATTAATAGCTTTTTGTATTTGTCCCTGCACGACATTAAGTAGTACTTCTTATAAACAAAAAAGGTGGACAATATTATTCCTCATTTTTTGCTAGTAAACATAACAAGTATAATTTTGAGCCCGGTTTCTCTTACAACGAATTATATATGTGGTGGAAGAATAGGAATGGGATATTCCATATTTTGAAATGAAATTATTTTATAATCATTTAATAGGTTTAATAATAACTTTATTCATGTAAAAATATATAACAGTCTAAAAGAAAATTTAGAGACTAAAAAAAAAGACCATACTGATGTAAAGAAAAAAATACCAAAAATAAAAATAAAATTTCGATTGGTACAAAAATGATAATGATATCAAAAGAAAAATCCCTCTTCCCCCTACAGATATCTCACAAAGCATGTGCCAGACCCACCTCTCCTCTAAAGTGATAAAGTATATATACAGGGGGAATACCCTTGGGCAAAACTTTAAGGGGTGATACTACACATTAAGACAATCCATATTAAGTGGAAAACTAAGCGTCCGAAACATCTTCCGAAGGAGATAGGCAACATTAAAGTTTAAGATCCAAAGTTTCAAATGATTATAAAACACAGAAAAATTGGTCGATCCGTTTGCGTTTTCGCTATTCTTTATATAAATTTTAAAAATAAAGTTCAAAAAATACCGATAGAGGGTGCTTTAGACTTTGGAGTAACAAACAACTATTTTTGCCGTTATTTTTTGTATCTCATTAAATGCTTTCAAAAGCTTAGACTTAAATTTTGAGTTCAAAATCGAATCATTGGGAGTGGTTAAGTAGCGCAAACTGAACTGTGTTGAGTGGGGGGAGGGGGGGTCAAATTTTAACTCCTGAACACAATTCAGTTTGCATCACTTAACCACTCCCAATGATTCAGATTTGGAGCTCAAAATTTAAGTTTGTCTAAGATTTGGAAAGCATTTAAATGAGATACAAAAAATAATGGTAATAAAATAATAGTTTGTTACTCCAAAGTCTAAAGCGCCCTCTATCGGCATTATTTGAACTTTATCTTTAAAATTTATTTTCGAGAAAATACTGACATAAAGAATAGTTGTAGTGAAAATCGCAAATGAGTCAACCAATTTTTCCACGTTTTATAAACATTTGAAATTTTGGACCCAAAACTTTAGTGGCTCCTATCTCCTTCGGAAGGCATTTGAAACCCTTAGTTTCATATTTAATATTGTTTGTCTTAATGTGTACTATCACCCCTTAAAGTTTTGCCCACGAGTTTACATTCAGCCTGTATGTAGCCCGTATCACAAACTCAAGAAAAAAATGTAGTTGGAACAGGATCAATATTTCTTCTTATATATACACATCCATATTGGTATCTATATCCAAGTTAAGTTATACCTAAGAATATATTAATGTAATAATTCAATGGATGAATTTTTTACTGTTTAAGGATATGAAAATTGTCAAATTGGTTATTTAATTGACAGTTAAAATTTATTGCAACTTATTAAACAGTTGGTTGTTTATTATTTTTCTTTCTGTTTTTAGATTGAAAGGTAGATAAAACTGTTTTGCTCAAGTTCAATAAGTCATTTCCTTGGACGAAAATTACAACAATCTCTTGATACTGATACTGAGAAGACGTTTCTGTTATCATCTGAAAGAATACTTTTTCATTTAAAAAAATGTCATCGATTACACAAGAAAACTCTTCCTCTAGAGAACAGCACTTTGTTCCTGAAAATGATGATAAAGAAGAGCATTCTTCCACTGATAAAGACGAAAAACCTTTTTTTTGTGACTTATGTTCCAAAAAATTTTCTACGAATAGTAATCTAAGAAAACACCTCATGACTCACACTGGAGCGGAACCCTTTGTTTGTGAAATATGTTCCAAAGTATTTTCTCGGAATGGTGATCTAAGAAAACATGTCTTGATACATACAGGTGAAAAACCTTTTGTTTGTGAAACATGTTCCAAAGCATTTTCTGATAAGAGCAACCTAAGAAGCCACATCTTGACCCATACAGGAGAAAAACCCTTTGTTTGTGAAATATGTTCCAAAGGATTTAATAAGAATACCTATCGAATGAAACATATAAGAAACATTCATACAGGTGAAAAACCCTTTGTTTGTGAAATATGTTCAAAAGGTTTTACTGATAACAGTAATTTGAGAACACATCTTTTGATACATACAGGTGAAAAATCTTTCGTTTGTGAAATATGTTCCAAAGCATTTTCTAATAAGAGCAACCTAAGAAGCCATCTCTTGATCCATACAGGAGAAAAACCTTTTGTTTGTGAAATATGTTCCAAACGATTTTCTCAGAATAATTATCTAAGAAAGCATTATTTGTCTCATACCAAATAGACACCTCCTGAAAATCTCTTATATTTTTATTGTTAAAAGGGAGTATGAACCCTGCATATGTCGTTGCATTTACTATTATGGCGTCTCTTGTGTTTTAGTGTTTAGCAATTAAAAAAAAATGCACTTTGTTCTAAATCCTCAAAAATTCTTCAATGGCATTATTGTGTTTTTGATAATAAGCAAATAACTCTTGACATGTTCATTAGGTTACAGAAAACTTTTATGTAAAGCCACTTTGATCATTACTTTAAATTTTTTTATTTCACTAAAAAGTAATTTTCTCCAAAAAATTAAATTTTATTCTGACCTGAAAGGATAAATTGTACCTCAATATCTTTTGCAATAAGCAAGACTTTATGAAAGTAATGCTTTTGGGAAAAATATCTGAAGTGTGTTAAAAATATATTTGTGTGCAAAAAAATCTTACCTATTTGTTAAATTTTCTTCTTAAAAAAATTCCCAAGGATGTAAATGAAACATATCTCATTATCATGTATTCTTTGCACCCATTATGAGCTAAGTATTTTTTTAAATATATAAATAATTAATTCAATATTTATTTGGCATGTTTACTCGAATCATAAATAAAGGCTTTATATGCTAATCAGCAGTGCACTTTGTTTTTGAGACCATTTTTTGCTTCCTATTTGCCCCCTATATAATTGAATTCAGAAAATGGTCTGGCATGGCAATATTGTCCCCTATCATCATTTAGAACAAATCTTGTGTTCTTGGCAGCTTCAGCCAAGAGGTCCCGGGTTCGAATCCTGGTCCGGACATTTTTCGCCCTGTTGGAAATTTACATCTAATATAAATCTTGTGTGTTTGCAAATTTTATTTAAAAAGCGGCTCTAACGATTTTGACTAAATTTTGTATTTAACTGTTTTGAGGTAAAGACCATTGGGCTAAGTCACATGTTCAAGAAAATTTAATGAGTGGGTCATTACATTTCAATTGGAAAATGGCTCAAATGATTTTGATTAAATTTTTTTATCCTACCATTTTCAGGTACGAGAAGACCAATGGACTAGATCACATGTTTGAGAAAACTGAATGAGTGGGTCATTTTGGTCAATACATTTTAATGGGAACAGTTATTAACCCCTTGAGATATATTATATCCCACTTAAGTTTAATTAAGATTTGCACCAGAAACTTTTAATTAAGTTTTACATTTATAATTTTGAGTGAAAATAGTTGAAAAATTGCTTTTTCTTATTCAGAAATAAAATTTTTGAAATTTTCCAGTGCGAATTCAGCATTTTACGTATGCAATTGCTTGCCCCTCAAAGGGTTAAGTTAAAGGTACATATATATAATAAGACAGACTTTAATACAATAACTCAACAGGAGTGAAAAATCAGCCGGGGCCAGGATTCGAACTTGGGTCTACACCGTACAATGCTGTTGCTTTACCACTAAGCTACAATGGCCGATGTTCTAGCTTGGTAATTTCTCACATATAAACCATGTTGGGGAACATCATCAGCTGGCAACCGCATGGCCTACGATGATGGGAAATACGATGTATAATTTAATATTCCATCAATCCACAATATATATTAAAGAACACATAAAGTAAAGTCTGAATTTATTTATTTATTAAAGTTACATATATACATATTAAGATAGACTTGAACACAATTAATACAATAACCCGACATGAGTGAAAAATTAGCTGGGGCCCTTATTCGAACCTGGGTCTACCGAACTAGGATATCGGCTAGGGTAGCTTAGTGTTAAAGCAACAACATGGTACGCTGTCGACCCATGTTCGAATCCTGGCCCCATTTAATTTTTCACTCCTGTTGGGTATTAATTGTGTTCAATTCTGTCTTAATATATATACACATACCTTTAATAAATAAATAAATAAATTCAGATATTAATTCAGGGTTCGTACGGTCCTTGAAAGTCCTTAAAAGTGCTTACATTTTTCAAAGGAAATTTTTAGTGCTTAAAAGTACTTATTTTCATGCAAAATCCAAAAAAGTCCTTAAAAGTGCTTAATTTTACTCTCATATTAATTCTTAATTAAAGGTGAAAATCTTCTGCATTTCTTTTAATTTCTGATTTTAAAAAAATCTTAATCCCGCCTTGCCTCCCCTTCTTCTGAAATTTCACTTTCCCCTTCGTAATATCAAAGTTGAAAACTTTGGAAATTTTTTTTAACCTTTTTCTACTCTCAGGGATGTAAGACCTGCACCAATTGCGCAGGACGAAGCCAAAATCGCTTTACTGCGCCAAGCTTCTACAAAACAGCTATTTTTTTTCCATTTTGTGCCAAGATGAAACTTAGCACGATTTCGTCGATCCGAGAAACAAAAAAAAATCCATTTTTAATCTTTTTCTAGGCCGCTAATTGCGTCAAAAAAACAAAAAACCGCAGTCGAAAGATCTCGAAAAATACGCGATGTTTGTCAAATGATCACGAAAAAAACGTGAATTTTGTCAAAGGATGGCTAATTTCGTCAAAAACGAACAAAACGCGGTCAAAAGATCGTAAAAACGATAATTTTGCTAAAAGATGGCGAAAACCACCCGCAAATTTCATCAAAAGGTCGCAAAAAACCATAAATTTCGTCAAAAGATCGCGAAAAACTCGCAAATTTTGTCGAAAGATCGCGAAAAACGCACGATTTCATCAAAAGATCGCGAAAAACGCGAAAATTTCATTAAAAAATCGCGAAAAACGCGAAAACTTCGACAAAAGATCGCGAATTTTGCCAAAGGATCGCTAATTTCGTCAAAAAAGAACAAAACACGATCAAAAGATCGTAAAAACGCTAATTTTATTAAAAGATGGCGAAAACCCCCTGCAAATTTGATCAAAAGGTCGCAAAAAACACGAATTTCGTCAAAATATCGCGAAAAAAACGTGCATTTTGTCAAAGGATAGCTGACTTCGTCAAAAAACGAACAAAACGGGGTCAAAGGATTGTGAAAAAACGCGAATTTCGTTAAAAGATCGCAAAAATACGCGGATTTTGTCAAAAGATTGCTAAAAATACGCGAATCTCTTCAAAAGATCGCGAAAAACATGCGAATTTTGTCATAGCGAAAAAGCAACCCGTTAATTTTGTCAAAGGATTACCAATTACTTCAAAAAACGAACAAAATGGGGTCAAAATATCGTGAGAAAACGCAAATTTCGTTAATAAATCTCGAAAAAACCCCCAAATTTCATTAAAAGGTCACAAAATGCAAATTTTGTCAAAAGATTAAAAAAAAACACGCTAATTTCGTCAAAAAATAGTGAACAGCACACTGATTTCAACAAAGGATAGCAAAAAATACGTGAATTTTGTCAAAAGATCGCGAAAAATACGCAAATTTCACAAAAAGATCGCAAGAAATACGCAAATTTCATCAAAAGATCGCGAAAATACTCAAATTCCTTTTTTATTAGCATCAGAATTTCAATTTGCTCCAAAAACAGTTGTTATTGCTACAAAATTAATTTTTGCTGCTACAAAAATTGATTTTACTGCTACAAAATCAGATTTTTGCTGCTACAAAAATTGATTTTACTGCTACAAAATCAGATTTTTGCTGCTACAAAAATAGGTTTTACTGCTCCAAAATCTAATTTTTGCTGCTACAAAATGGCTTTAGTGCACTTTCATCTTTGTACTCTATTTCTTACCTTATACTGAATAAATAATCTGTCCTAAATTTCAGTAACAATTCATTCCATCACATTTCATTAAAATTTCATCTGAATTTCACCCTCAAAATTTTTCTTCCTCCGTTTTTGTTTGCCTCCCCCGCAGTACTCAAAGTTTAAAAACTCTTTAAAACTGATTAATTAATTTTTTTTTTTGCTTTGTCATTTTATTGCCACAATAAATAATCAATCAAGATTTCTCTTCCCACCCGAAATTGTAATTTTCCTTTTGCATCCCCCCCCCCACACACACACACATATACTTAAAGAACACATGGAATTTAAAGTCTTTAAAACTCCTCTTAGTTTTTTTTTCTTGTAAATTTTTAGTAAGGTAAATAAATAAGTCATCTAATAAATTCACTCCCTCCCTAAAAAATTTAAAAAAATGTGTTTGTCCCTTTGCCCCCTCAACTTATAAAGTTTAAAATCTTAAAAATCATTGCTTTTTTTAAAACTTTTTCTGCTCCATTAGTTAATTTATTGTAATAATAAATAATCGATCATACAGTTTTACTCCCCCTCCACCGAAATTGACATTTCCCCGCCCTCCTCCCTCCTTACCAAGCATACAAAATTTAAAGTCTTTTAAACTGTAAGTTAATTATAAGTCTGTTAAATTACCCCCCCCCCCCTCAATAATAAGAAAAAATTATGTTTCTCCTCTTTGTTTACCTTTACGATAAGAAAGTATTAGATTCGGGAAAATTTTCGACCGATTTACACGTTTTAGGGGTCAGATATCCTGAAAAACATGTTTTTACAAAATGAGTCCCTAATGTGACTGTTTGTCTGTATGTGACACAAATTTTGTGGGTGGTGTATCTCAAGAACTAATGCACAAAATTTAATAAAAATTTATATTCAGTTAACCCTCGATATAAATTAGTGTTGATTAATTTTTGACTTAAATCGCCCTACAGGTGGTGCTGCTATGCTGCAGCATTTTCCATGATTTACGCCATCTCTAGAACTAAAGCACGAATTTTCATCAAACTCCAGATTCAGGTATACCTTGATAAGTATAGGTGCTGATTATGGTTTGGTGTTAATCTCCCAACAGATGGCCCTGCTATGCTGCATTTTTCACGATTTCTGCAATAGCTATATTCAAGAACTAATGCACGGATTTTCATCAAACTTCAGATTCAGTTAGATGTTTACATAAGTTGTTGCTGATTAGGTTTTGGTGTAAATCACCCTACAGGTGGCGCTGCTATTCTATATTTTGCAGGATTTGCACGGTTTTAACAATAGTCGTATCTCTTGAACTAATGCACGGAATTTCATATCTTTAGAATCCTCATGAGGGGCATAGACCATTTAATTTTGGCAATCTGATAATGAATTTTGTAGTATTAACATGTATGAGATAGAAGAAAGTTTTGGGATTGGCACATCTGATTAGTTTTTTCTTCTGCTGTATGTTATTTTAAAATTTTCCAAATTTCTACTGCCACATGGTTAAATCCCCCCCTTCCCGTTCATTTGAATACAGTAGAAGATCTTTATAACGCAAACCTAAAAACACAAGGTTGTGCGTTATATAGAATTTTGCGTTATATGGATCACATCATTAAATTCACCTTGTAAACATGGCCAAATATGTCTGAAACACATCAAAATACATTAGAATATCTTTATGCTGCATTCCTTGTTACCAAGAGTTATCAAATTATAATTTTTTTCATAATATAGGTCAGACATTGTTAAATTTACTTTATAAACATGATCCAAATATAACTGACCAAACCATCCCTTATATTAGACATTTTCAAAAATGTTTATTGTAATAATAGCATTTTTTCAGTAAAAAGGTCTTAAATTAGAAGATAAAGTTGAACTAATGTATCAAATTTAGTTCTCTAGAGAGTAGCAATATTTTACAATGTGAAAGTGCAGGTGCTTTTTAACTGCAAAAATCATTGTTTACATCTGAGAAGTTGTGCGTTATATGGAGAATTGCGTTATATAGAATTGCGTTATAAAGATCTTCTACTGTATTTAAAACTTTTACAAAAATGAAAGAAACCCTTTATTAAAAAATGCATGTTATAATTTATTAGTTTATTTAATTTGAAGGTCCTTAAATTCTTTTTGTTTTGGTCCTTGAAAGTCCTTAAAAGTACTTGATTTTTATTTAAAGAAATGTGTACGAACACTGTAATTTATGTGTGATTTAATTATAAAGTTGTTGAAAAGTTGGCAACCAACAAAGTCACAAAACAAGAAACATTTTGCCACATTTAGCAGGAAAATCAAATTTCAAGATTACCAATGCCAAAACGAGTGCTTGGCGTCAAATGAAATAATGTCACTTAATTCATCATCGGTATATAATTGTTAACCCACGGAGCATGTATTGTTTCATCGAGTTGAACTCAAGGCTAATTTTGACCGAGCTATGCCCAGTCTTTCCTGCTGTTATGTTATAATACAAGCAAATGTTTGTGTGTGTGTGTATGCGAATTTTATCTAAAAAATGACTCTAATGATTTTGACTAAATTTTGTATCCTACTGTTTTAAAGTATGAGAAGAACCAAATGTTTGAGAAAATTTTATGAGTAGTAGGTCATTTAGGCGTCACTGCGGGTCAATGAGAATAAAGTTTGAAATAGTTATTAAGTTGTTGAATTTTTCTTTACAAACTACTTATTACAAAATTGTAATGAACAGCCGTAAGTATACTGTGATAAAAAGAAGGGGACAGGAGGATTATTGTTTGTTTTTATGCTTTAATGTACTGAAAGTAAAATTTGCTGGAAGTGATTTAACTTATCCATTTCTTCCTCCTCTCCAAATGTAACTTTTTTTGTGTTTTTACGTAACTTACTCTGTACATAATGTATTATAATTTTTCTAAACTGTTGTTTTTTGCAATGCTAGAGATTTTTGAAAGTGAATGGTGTTTATATGAATGTTAAAATGCATATGTTGGTTAGAATTCATCCTTTGAACCTTGCTTCTGCAAAAGAGTCGGAATAAGTGGAAGAATAAAAGGCTGCGGACAAAGAGAGGTCGCTCGCCGTGGCGGTTGACCCACCCGCCTGCCTCCAACCACCGACCGAGACTAATAATAGGCTCAAAGTAGCAGGAGTCGTTCGGTAGTTTCATCGCCCCGGGCCCTCCCTTCTCACTTTTCGGTGTCTTTAATTTGTGTAATTTCCCTTTTAAATTTGTCTGGTTTCAATTTTTGATTTTTTTTTCCAATCTGACTTTTGCTAGAGTGTCTGTCTTTTATTCGGGACGTGGCTGGGGACCTATGAACCTTACTTCCGCAAAAGAGTCAAAATAAGTAGTAGAAAAAATGGCTGCGGATGGAGATGGTTTAAATTTTCGATTTTTTTTCCTATCCCTGCTTTCGCTAGAGTCTCTTATACTCGGGACGTGGCTGGGGATCTATGAGCCTGGCTCCCGCAAAAGAGTCGGAATAAATAGGAGAAAAAAGGGCTGCGGACGGAAATGGGCCGCTTGCCGCAGCATTTGACCCACCGCCAACCGAGACTAATAATAAGCTAGAAGCAGCAGGAGTTAATCGGTAGCTTCATTGCCCCGAGCCCTTCCCTCCCGCTTTTCAGTGTTTGTAATTTGTCTAATTTCCCTTTTAAATTTGTCCGGTTTCAATTTTCAATTTTCAATTTTTTTTTTTCAATCTGGCTTTCGCTAGAGTGTCTTTTATTCAGGACGTGGCTGGGGACCTATGAACCTTGCTTCCGCAAAAGAATCGAAATAAGTAGTAGAAAAAAGGGCTGCAGACGGAAATGGTTTTAATTTTTGATTTTTTTTCCTATCCTTGCTTTCGCTAGAGTTTCTTATACTCGGGACGTGGCTGGGGATCTATGAGCCTGGCTTTGGCAAAAGAGTCGGAATAAGTAGTAGAAAAAAAGGCTGTGGACGGAGATGGGCCAATCGCCACGGCGGTTGACCAACCCGCCCACCCTCAACCGCCGACCGAGACTAATAATAAGCTAGAAGCAGCAGGATTCGTTCGGTAGCTTCATCGGCCCAAGCCTTCCCTTCCGGCTTTTCGGTGTCTTTCATTTGTGCAATTTACGTTTTAAATATGTCTGGTTTCAATTTTCAATTTTTTCCCCTATCCTTGCATTTGCTAGAGTATCTTATACTCGGGACGTGGCTGGGGGCCTGTGAGCCTGGTTTCCACAAAAGAGTCGGAATAAGTAGTAGAAAAAGGGGCTGCAGACGGAGATGGGCCACTCGCCACGGCGGTTGAACCACCCCCAACCGCCGACCAAGACTAATAATAAGCTAGAAGCAGCAGGAGTTGATCGGTAGCTTCATCGCCCCGAGCCCTCACCTCCCGCTTTTTGGTTTCTTTAATTTGTGCAATTTCCCTTTTAAATTTGTTCGGTTTCAATTTTCAATTTTTTTTTTCAATCTGGCTTTTGCTAGAGTGTCTTTTATTCGGGACGTGACTGGGGACCTATGAACCTGGCTTCCGCAAAAGAGTTGAAATAAGTAGTAGAAAAAAGGGCTGCGGATGGAGATGGTTTCAATTTTTGATTTTTTTTCCCTATCCTTGCTTTTGCTAGAGTCTCTTATACTCGGGACGTGGCTGGGGGCCTATGAGCCTGGTTTCCGCAAAAGAGTCGGAATAAGTAGTAGAAAAAAAGGTTGCGGACGGAGATGTCCCACTCGTCGCAGCGGTTGACCCACCCCCAACTGCCAACCGAGACTAATAATAAGCTAGAAGCAGCAGGAGTCGTTCGGTAGCTTCATTGCCTCAAGCCCTCCCTTCCCGCTTTTCGGTGTCTTTAATTTGTGCAATTTCCCTTTTAAATTTGTCCGTTTTCAATTTTTTTTTCAATCTGGCTTTCGCTAGAGTGTCTTTTTTTCGGGACGTGGCTGGGGGCCTATGAGCCTGGCTTCCGCAAAAGAGTAGGAATAAGTAGCAGAAAAAGGGGCTGCAGATGGAGATGGGCCGTTCGCTGCGGCGGTTGACCTACCCGTCCGCCCCCAACCGCCGTCCGAGTCTAATAATAGGCTGAAAGTAGCAGGAGTCGTTCGGTAGCTTCATCGCCCTGAGCCCTCCCTTCCCGCTTTTCGGTGTCTTTAATTTGTGTAATTTCCCTTTTAAATTTGTCCGGTTTCATTTTTTGATTTTTTTTTTTAACCTGGCTTTTGCTAGAGTGTCTTACTACTCCGGACGTGGCTGGAGACCTGTGAACCTTGCTTCCACAAAAGAGTCGGAATAAGTGGAAGAATAAAAGGCTGCGGATGAAGAGTACATCATCTTGCCACATTTTTTTTCAAATGAAAATCAAATTTCAAATTACTTGCTTAAAAGGCGCAAAGGCCAACCTAGTGAAAAAGATTCCATGCCCAGACTCGAACCCGGGCCATCAGTATAGGGCACTGACGTTCTACCGACTAAACCACATGGAACGATACCCAGTCTGGAACTTCTCACTATTACACTCTATCTGTATATGACACAAATTTTGTGGGCACTCTATCTCAAGAACTAATGCACGGAATTTAATTAAAAATTATGTTCAGTTAGTGCATGATATAAATTGGTTCTGATTAGTTTTTTCTGTAAATCGTTAGACAAACAGTGCTGCTATACAGCATTTTTTAGGATTTCAGCAATAGCTAGATTTCCAGAACTAATGCACAGATTTTCATCAAACTTCAGATTCAGTTAGTCCTTGAAATGAATTGACGTTTTTTACATTTTGGTGTAAATCGCTTAACAGCTATGCTACTTTTTTTTTTTTTTTTTTTTTTTTTTTTTGCGATTTACCCAATAGCTCTATCTGAATAATTAAAGAACGGATTTTAATCAAACTTCAGATTTAGTAAGTCCTTGAAATGACTTGGTGCTGTTCACATTTTGGTGTAAATCTCCCTGCAGGTGGCACTGCTATGCTGAATTTTTCACGATTCCCGCAATAGCTCTGTATAAAGAACTAATGCATGAATTTTCATCTAACTTAGGATTCAGTTAGACTTTGACATGAGTTTTTGCTGAATGGGTTTTGGTGCTAATAGCCCAATAAGTGGCAATGTTATGCTGCATTTTGCAGGATATGACTTTAGAGACAGCCATAATCTCAAGAACTAATGCAAGAAATTTCATATCTTTAGGATCCTCATGATGGGCATAGATTTCTATTTAATTTTGGCACTGAGATAGTGAATTTTGAGGTATTAATTTGTATGAGATTGAACAAAGTTTTGGGATTGCCATATCCGACTAGTTTTCAAAATCATTATCAACAATCCTTTTATATTTTTCCCCTCTGTGGTGATAGGTACCTCCAGCTCTCTTCAACGCCTTTGCTGAACGCCCGCAAATTGAAATTTGTGTGTAACGGAAAAATCCGATTTTATCAAAAAGTATGTAACCTAGGGTAATCGCTCTAGTTTTCCTGCAAGGTTTAAATTAACTTCTACTACATCTAATTTTCTCGTAATTGGCAATTCAAGCACTCGAATACGGTCCCCAGGTAGCACAAACATATCGGCCAATATCAAAATATAATGTTGCCCAATGTCAAAATCTAATATTGGCTAACGTTAAATGAGCCTCCTAAACTGATATTCCAGGAATATCATTTTTTGATATTTGGCAATGTTGGCCATTATCCTTCGACATCTGTGAATATCATTTTTTAACATTGAGCCACATCATTTTCTGACATTCAGCAATATTTTGGCCTGACATTTCTGAATATCATTTTTCAGTGCTCAGAAATATTATTTTCTGATATTTTAAAATATGTTTTTGAATGTTGAATTATGTTGGTTTCTTGCATTCCTGAATATCTAGTTGTAATATTGAGCAATGTTTATTTTTGACATTTATGAATATTACTAGCAGAACTACCCGGTTTTGCTCGTGTCAGTTTTAAGGAGCCCTCCAGATAAAATAAATTAAAACGAAATAATCCGGCATTCACAATAACTGAAATTTGTATATTCCCATTTGCAAATCATTAAAAAGACAATCAGAAAACATGACGTTATTGTTTTGCAACCATAGTAAAATCCCTGAGCTTTAATAACAGTATACGCATTTTCTTTGGTGGGTGCAAGAGAAAAATATGATTAAAAAAAAATTCACCAAATCGCGCAGCATATAGTGAAATTCTGGTTCGTATAGTATATATACACATTATAAAGTAAAAACACTATGTCAGTGCCCATAAATTGTGCCTTTACTGACTTCTAAACACATCACAATTTCATTTTTTACAGTGTCGAATTGAAAAAAGTTCTTTCAAATAAAATTTGTTTAAAAATCGTATCTCAATTTTCTGATTTTAATGGATTTTAATGTAATTTTCAAGCACGGATATTTTTAAAGGTGCGTGCAACCCGATTACGAAAGATGAACCCATTTATTCTTAATGCAATAGTATAAAGAAAGGACATGTCTATGAGTAACACTGGTATCATTTTCGGTGACAACAAACTAACACAACAATAAATTTCGTTTTTAGTGCAATTTAACCTCTAAGCATCGCACATTCGATTGTTCCACCCGTCTTATAGAAAATAAAAGTACTTTCAGTAATATTTATCTAAATTTTTTATGAATTAACAGATTTTTTATGGATTTTCAAGCATGAATATTTTTTTAAATATGCTTGAAATCCAATTACAAATTATTTACTCAATCATTCAAAAACATTGTAAATAATTCAGAATTTGTTTGTTTTCGTGTAATATTCAATAATCGAATTAGCAAACGAAAATAAAACACCAAATATAAAATAAAATAAAACACGAATTTAACAGATATCAAATCAAACTATTCAAAATAATCTAATAAGTGTATTTTTTTAACTTTTAAAATTAAAATACGTGTTTTCTTTGTCACGCGCAACAGAAATATACGATTTCTCACAATACAGGAAAAAATACAATACATGCACCAATTATAAGCTTTTATTAAAGTATTAGATCAAGAGGGTTTCCACTCTAAATAAAACATCACTCTTAAACGTAAACTTAAATTTTTCATTAATAGAAATGAAATCTACAATGAGTAGATGAAATTATGTCGTTTTCCATAAATTTTAAATCGTGACATCAGCAGAGAATTTTTTTTTAAAGGGAACTAACTTTTACCTTTTTACTATAAATCACAAAAAAGGTAACTACTGAATCTAAATCAATACAACACTTAGCTATAACGTATAGCTAAGATATAGCTAACGTATAGATAAGATATGGCTGTAGTATACAATCGAAGTAGTAAACAAAATGTAGGAGCCATTTATTTTACAGTGATTTTGACTACACGTTGAAAAGATTTGATAGAATGTGACGTCATATCTAGCCTTTATTTTCTTTTTCCTTAATTGTTTTCATGAAATTTTACTGTCTGTATTAAAAAAAGATGTTTTAATCTAAAAAAACATTCAAATTAAGGTGCTACGTTATTTTACCGCTCTTATAGTTAAAGTTTTTATTTTATAAATAAAAAGAAATTGCATTTCCTATTAAGAACGACGTCAATCTCAAAAAATGCAAAAATATAGCAAGAAAATCTGAATTTTTATTGGCAAATAAAAAAAATTACACGCATTATCGTTAATTTTTTCACATTTTTGTGTCATGGGTGTGGCAACAGGAAAGAAACTTTAATTAGAAATTTTAAAAAGAGCTATTTCTATAATGTTAAATTATGGAAGTGGTAGAAAAAAGGGATAAATAGTGGTCTGATAATTTTTTTAAGTAGACAGTGATCTTTTCCACGTTCTAAAACGTATGTACATGAAGTTTTGTGCAAATCGGTCAAAAATTGAACATTTGTATAAAGGACATACACACAGAGAACGGCTTTTATATATATAGATTTAGCTTCATAATCAGTCACACTTATTTTAGCCACTAATTAACTAGAAATGCTTTATAATAAAAATTTAGTGCAATGTGAATTTTTGGATCCTGCCCCCCCTCCCCCCCCCCCATAACATCAAAAATAAAATTCTTGTATTTTTTTTCTTAAGAAAAAAAATTACAACAAATTTCAAATTTTATGTTTGAAAATTTTATTTCAGGGGAAAAAAAAGTTATTTTTGATATTTTGCGTGTGTGTGTGGGGGGGGGGGGGGGATCTAAAAGTTCAAATTGCACTAAACTTTTATTATAAAGCATTTTTAGGTAAATAGTGGCTAAAATAAATGTGCCAAAGTATGCATTATAAAGCTAAGTTGTTTTGAGTTTTATTATAGTTTTATTATAGAGTTTTATTATAGTATTTTCAGTACTGATTTATATGTATGCATTATCAAACAATGGGTATGAAGAAAATGTGTTACCAGAAGCAAAACATCGAGCTATTTTATTAATTTTTAATGCATATTCTATGATATGCAGTAATTTTACTTAAATGTAGCTAATAATATATTCTAACAGTGTACAGTTTCACTTTTTAAATTAGAGTAAATACAGTCGGACCTCTATTTAACGAAGTAGCTAAATCCCGAAAAAAAGTTCGTTATATGGAAAATTCGTTAAATAGAGAGTCACTTTTTAAAATACTTTAAACTACATAAAACGTAATTTAAGTCCATAAACACTAAATATAATTTAAAAAAATAATTAGTCACACTTTTTTTATAAGTTATATCTATTTGTTTTATTTATTTTACCCATCAAAAAGAAAACTGCAAGGGAAATAAGAATGAAACAAATCATTGTCTGGAAATACATTGTATTTTCAGTTAAAAAAATAATTTTACATTAAAATCATGATTTTTTATGATGGTTGATAAGCTGTTTGGGGGAGTACCAAATTTTAAAGCAGTATTCTTTTTCTTCACGCCTTTATCCACCTCATCAAGGATAATTTTTTTTCTTTGATGCTCAAGCACTTTTGCTTTGACATTTTTGAGCTACAAGAACCGAAATTAACAACACAATTGATCATGATCAACAATCCAGAAAACGGGAAACTGTAGTTTAAGGACATGGGGTAGCTCCATTGAGGGTTAAAGGGGAATTGAAAGTTTGCACTTCTTGGATGGAAAGCAAAGAATCACAGCAATTTTATGGCTCTCGTTGAGTTAGGTGCCTGGTAAGACCTGTTCAGGGTCATTGATCATCATAAAAGAAAGAAAAAGTATGAAATGTCCAGTAAAATTTTAAGAAATAAGGAGAAGAAAAAATTAGATCCCAAGGAAAAATTCGTTAAATAGAGAATGCACTTCGCTATTTGGAGGTTACTTTACACAGAAATTTGCAAAATGTTCTTGGTTCCAAGTAAAAGTTCACAAAATAGAGGTTCGACTCTATAAAAAATAAACATTGCTCAATGTTGTTACACAAAAATTTCAGGCTTTCTCAGGAGTAAAAGACCTTTTTATTAGAACTTTTTCGGCAGTTCTGATTTTATAATTATGGGTTATTCCATTAGTCAAATAAGTAGGTTGTAATTTGTCTTACACCTTTTTTCTTTAAGTGTAGGTAACTCTAAATTAAGCAATGTCTGTTTTATTTTAATCTTTACGCCTAAATCCTATTTCACAATATACATCATGCTTTGATTTGCAGTATATTTGATATCAATGCTTTATTAGAAAGTTTGTTTTTTCTTCTTCCACAATTCAAAGAAAAAAAAAAGTATCCGGAATTGATTATATAAAAAACATCATGGCAAATTCTTTCTGGAAGATGGGAAACTGTATACATAGTCCAAGAGCCGACAGCACAAAAACCTATGTTATCAAGCACAAGAAAAAAACCTTTATTTTATGGGAGAGTAGAAGTAGGAGAATCTAATGATCCATGTCTGCCGGAAGTGAAGTGGTGCATAAGCCAAAAATTAATACCACCAGTGATTGACTCGTAGGTTTACCATTGTGTTTGCCGTACAATTGTCCTCCATGTTTTCATACGGTTGTTTGTACGGCAAACACAATGATAAACCTACGAGTCAACCACTGGTGGTATTAATTTTTGGCTTATGCACCACTTCACTTCCGGCTGACATGGATCATTAGATTCCCCTACTTCCACTCTCCCATAAAATAAAGGTTTTTTTCTTGTGCTTGATAACATAGGTTTTTGTGCTGTCGGCTCTTGGACTAACAGTTATACCCTGCTCAGATTGGATGTTTAAGATATTTTTTAGGTGGTACACTCTGGAATTGAATGCCTGCCCCCATCACTGTGTCTGAAAACTGAATGTATACAAAATATATATGTGCATTTAAACAAAACAAAATTGGCTGCAGCAGCCAATCAGTTAAAGCAAAGCTTTATAGTCAATCAGAATGAGTGGTAGTGGCTGTATCTAGCCGAATAAAGTTAAAACTCTGTGACAGAGGTTATAGAATTCTTTCAGAAAGTTCAGCAATCTAATTTATCTTAAATATCCAATCCGATCGGGATATTGCAATGTAGAGTTGGAGAGTCATCTGTGATTCAGTGCTGAAAACAACTGATTTTTAGTCATACTTCTGAGCACTCTGCCACTTTTATAGCAGAAAAATTACTTATTTGATGAACTTTTTTTTTAAAACAAATGTGGATACTTTTAACACAGAAAGTATATTTCGCTGTTTTATATTAAAAAGTTCAAAGCAATTAACGCATCCAGTTTAAAAACAGCTACAAATGTTTTTTTGGTTCATTTGACAAAGTTTACTATTTTATAACAGATTTCGGAGGAAATGATCTACAGAGCCTCTATCAAATTATTCAAACTTTTGAGCAGTTCATCAGATGGTGTAACTTTGAATTTTTTAAGCAAACATTTTTACATTAAAAACATTATTTTTTTTAAAATGAATTTGGTGCAAAATAAAATATATTTCAGAGCAGTTGAGAGAATTCTTCCTCATTCCTTTCTTCTACAATTTAAATTTTGTGTGGACAGTTGGGAATAATTAGAGCAGTTACTGCTCTATACATTTTGCTAGACATACACATTGCAGTATGTAACTGAGTTTATCATACAATTTTAGGTAATTCAAGAATATCTGCAGTTTAGTTTGAACAGGTAAAGAAAAAGAAAGCTGTATTTCAAATTTATTCATAAATTCAAATGTTTCTGCTTACATTTCATTCTTTATCTGCATTGCTTTCTACTTTACAATAACCTTGTGCAAAATATTTCTTTTAAACTAAATGAATCGAAAGCTTAATAAATTTTTGATCACATCGACAACGTGTATGTGTTAGTCTCAAAAGTTGCTAGGCAATTTTTGAAAATCTGTTATATTGGGGGAAAACTTTTCCACTACAGAGAGAGATTGTTATTCTTGCAGATGCTTTTTGCTTTATTAAAAGTGCACTAGGCAGGAGAAGAAATGTTCACGCTAACCCTATGGGAGCGTTCTTTACAGATTTCTGTTCACATTTTAATATTTTTGAATGATTTTCTTTTGCATAGGATACACGAAGTCTACACCCATAATTGTGAGTTTGTACTTTTTTGATTTTTGTTGGAGTTTTCCTGTATGAGGGTATTTTCCCTTTCTGAACTGGTTCCAAAAGTGAAAGTTGTCTCAGTTAAAAAACTAACCAAAATAGAAAAAGTACAAACTCACAACAAAGCAATCTTAGGTATCCAATACAAAAAAAAAAAAAAAAAAAAAAAAAAAAAAAAAAAAAAAAAAAAAAAGTACAAAAAAAATGCGAGCAAGGAATCTGTAGAGAACGCTTCCATAGGATTAACTTTATCATTCGATTTTCTATGTTTGACATATGTAGGCTCTAAAAGAAGACTTCTATTTTCAGGGGCCAATCAAGCAAAATTTGGGGCCTCTTCATGAAAATACCTTTGATAAGAACTGTTCCTTTTACAAAGTCCTTAATGAAACAGGCCCCTTCACAAGATGGGTTCCAAGATTTTAAAAAGCTACATCAGCTTCCTGACTTTCTCATTTTTATGTAATTAAAAGTTTTAATAACATTTCTATTTTACTTTACGTAACAGAAATATGAAACTTTATAATATTCAATGGTATATCTTAAGACCTTTTAAGGCCACTTAAGTAAAATGTAATCCTTTCTAAATCTTTTTTTTTTTCAGTGAACACTAACTATTCAACAGGAATATTATGTACAATTTGGTAACATTTAAAATGTTTGACAGTTTGATTAAATATATTTAGCATTTTCTATTTCGATATTTTCATCAAATTGGAAATGCTTTTAATTTAAAGATAATTTTTTAACTGCCAATCTTTCAGTATTTATCAAAACAATACTTCAAATATAATTTAAGACAAAAAAATTAATGATTTTTTTTTTTTTTTTGGGGGGGGGGGGGGGGGCATAATAAGCTAATATTTTTTATGTTTAAAGTTTTTTTTTCATTGAAAAAAATTTTTGAAGATTGGTAGCTATGCAATTTAGAAATTGGAACTTTCAACTCAAAATTTAATATACACAAAGAGAAACATGCTCTTTAACCTCTTCAGGGACGATTTTTTTATAGTGAGAAAAAAATGACATTTTTTTTACGATTTATTCATTTTATATTGATAGGAATTCAACAAGCGAAGAGGAAAAATAAAAAATTAAGAACAAAAATAAAAAATTAAGAACAAAAAGTATTGTCCATATTTGTGGCCATTGAACATTATGTTCAATGCTAATTTATAAATGAAATGATTTCTTATAAAATAATAATAAAAAAAAAAAACTAACAGTAAATTTCTTTCTTACATTTCTACAAATTATTAAAACTTAATATTTAATATATCTGATTTTATTTTTAACAAATATTAATGGTTTGTTCAAATAATCCAACAACAGTGATTGTCGAAAAATTAAATCGAAAATAACATCAGTGCAGCCAAACCATAACATTTTTACTTTTCTTGTTGAAGGATTCTGTAGAGAATAAGTTATAGTAAAATGTTTGTTCTTTTTATTATTGACAATAATTATGAAAAATTAAATGTCCACATATATAATCAAGGGCATGAAAAATATATGACATTTTTTTTTCTTCAAATGCTTCATTAGAAAAGAATTACTGAAGCAGGTATAGATAATTTATATTTAACATATCATTTCACAAATTAAAAATACAAGCATGAAAAGAAGCAAATTTTAACAAATTTTCTGAATAGTATCACAAAAATATACTTTAATATATTTAAAAATTTTAAGTAAATGAACAGTCTCTAAATGTATAGTGTGGTGGCTGAATTTTTCTCCTGTTCCAGTCAGGCACATCAGCAAATAAGTTGCTGAACATCTCCACCAAATCTTCTCTTTCAGCTTCTTTGAATTTCATAGAAGTTGTTGCTACAAAGAAAAAAAATAGCTTGCTGAACATCTCCGGCAAATCTTCCCTTTCAGTTTCTTTGAATTTCATAGAAGTTGTAGCTACAAAGAGATAAAAAGAACAAATTAAGTTTTCTTTTACAACTTATATCCTATTTATAACGAGCCTAAGATTTAAAAAAAAAAAAAAAAAAAAAAAAAAAAAAAAAAAAAAAAAAAAACATTTTTACATGTATCAGAGGGACAAGCAAATATGAAAAGGTTGATCTTCATTAATATCTTACTATACCATGGATACTAAATCTAAGTCAGGAATTAAGGGGCCCAAGGCAATATTTTTGGCATGGTGTTTACTAAGGTTCTAACAATATTGAATTCAGGCATTGACTGGGGGGGTGGGGGGGATATCCTTCTGGAACATTGAAATGTACCCCCGTCCTTAGAAGATTTGAGATTTTATGCTTATCAGTTATTTTTATTATTTTAAGTGAAATTCGCCTCCTCTCCCGGAGAAAATGTCTGAATTCAACGCTCTATCCCAAAATAAAATAGAATGAAATGAAAATATACAAATTTAAACTATCTGAGCCTTTTTTTTTTTTTTTTTTTCAAGAAATTAAAGAAATGAAAATGCAACTTATTGAATTCTAGTGGTATGGTCTATATGGATTCAATAATTTAGTGAATTAAGAAAAAGATTTGAAAAATACTGAAAAGGAAAAATCCCAAGGATAAAATTAAAAACTTTGTATAAAATTTGCCTTTTGAAAATTTTTTCCAACTACATATACCTCTTAAGTTAATTTCAGAAATGAACATTAAAAACTCAAAAAGATATCAGCTGTGAGATGACTAAAATTCAACTTGCATTTTGTTAAAAATAATTAAAGAGCCAGGGCTAGGAAATTTTCAGAAAGTCTTACCAGCTCGCGAGACGCAATGTAGAGTTGAAACAGGTTATGAAAAAATTTAGGCGACTAAAAAAATTTAATTACTATTAATATAATGTATTTTCATAATTTTTTTCCATAAAATTAATATAGTATAGAATTTAGTACCATGTTTTTATCATAGTCATTTTGAGAGTTGAAAAATATAGCTTAATTAAAGAAAAATAAATTTTAGCATGTATACCGAAAGTAAAAATAAAAAGCTAAAAATTCAATTTCACAAAAATTATGCATGAATTTTGTAAACTTCCGGGTAAAGAAAAAAAAATCTGCTTTAAATTATAATTTCTGCTGAGCAGAGGCGGATTAATTACCACCAGGGCCAATAGACTTGACTTTTTTGTGGGTCCCCTTTTCCTCTTTAAAAGTTTATACTGAGGTGATTCAAATATTCCTGGGTGATTGATGTACCGGCTGATTCAAAATACAAGTCTGCTCAATTACCTCACAAATCACTGATGATAAAAGTATACAAAAAATATAGAAATTAAGTTCGATTTTACATATAGCATTTATTTTACAAAGGGTTGTGTACAATATACATATTAAAATATGAAATTTAATTTTTATACAATTTCAGTGTCTTGTAGCTTATATTTATAAAAATGGTGGGCATAAAAAAAGAACTTTTGCAACCAAACCTTACCAAATTATGAATTTTATATAATTTCAGTATTTTCTGTAGTAAAAGCAGAAGCACTTTTAGTTTACGTAATAACTGAAATTTCATAAAATTCAAAATATCATAAAGTGGTAGATTTTGGTCTTAAAAGAATGGGATTTTTTAAAATGTTCTTATTAGAAAGAGGACAACAGTTTTTTAGGAAACGGTGACAAAAATCGTTTATAACTAGGTAAGTAATTTATTTATCAAGAAATGGAAAATGCCATTCGATCCCAAATCGCTTCAATACTCAAGCTTCCTAATTTTATGCTTTTACATTTAATAATGAATCAGAAAATATGTCAGAAAGTTTTGCGTTGTTGAGAAGGAAATTTGAGAATCATCTCAACTTCAACTTTGCAGATAAAATTATATTATTGCTAGAATTTTTAATTTCCTATCACTTACTTTTGAGCATAAGTATGTCTCGACATACTACTTTTAAGGGATAAAGGGGGTACTTTTCAGAGATTTTCTTTGTTGTAAATCACAAAAAAAATCCCATAAACCTTAAACACAATATTTGTTTTTTGGCATATTTCAGAGAGTGGGATATTTTTTCAAAAAGTGAAACGTCGAAGGTCTCATTGTACATTTTGGTTGCAACTTTTCCGACTTTCTCAACATTCATATAAAAAGGATGGAATAAAAATCTAAAGAAACTGCTTTATTTTATAAATTTGCATCTTATCAGGCAATTGTTTATTTCTATCAATAAATTTTCTAAAACCCGCATGTAAAAATTTATTTTGAAATTAGAATGTGTGAATTTGTTTTTTTAGTACAATAGAAGATCTTTATAACGCAAATCTAAAAATTCAAGATTGTGCGTTATATGGATCACATTTCACACATCATTAAATTTACCTTATAAACATGGCCATATATATCTGAAACATACCAAAATACATTAGAGTATTTTTATATAATTTTTTATAACCAGGAATTTTTTATAAGCACTCCTTAAGGAGTGCAGTATAAAAAATTCCTGGTGACACTTGTCACCAAGAATTATCCAAATTATACATTTTTTCATTATATGATCATTCTACATTGTTTAATTTATTTTATGAATATGGTCCAACTATACTTGGATCCAATCATCTATTATATTACTCATTTCCAAAAAATTAATATTTATTGTAATAATAGTATTTTTTTTTCATTAAAATGTTTTGAATTAAGGAGATAAAGTTGAATTAATGTATCAAATTTAGTTTTCTAGAGTGTGACAATTTTTACAATGTGGGATTTCAGGTGCTTCTTACCTGCAAAATTCATTGTTTACACCTGAGAAGTTGTGCGTTATATGGAGAATTGTGTTATATAGAATCATTATAGCACATTATTTCACTGTTGGTTTCACGTTTTCTTTGTTCCTTATATGATGAAGTATGCAGTGATTGATTGTAAAATTTCTTCTACTTTAAAAACTTGAAACGAAACATTAAATCCAATTAGTACTGATATAAAAATTTAAGAGTTTTATTCCTGCATTTAAATCAAGCAGCAGATTCTTAAATTTCAGACCTATTTCAATAATTCGTTTTACCAAGGTTGATGCAGGTTTTTATTCTTGGGGCCCATTTTGTGAAATGTAAAAGTTATTTTTTTTTAATTTTATAATATTATTGTGAAAAATAACATTTTGTAATGAAAGTTGAAATATAGTTACTCAAATTCGAACCAAGCATTCATTAACAAGAACTTCTTCAAATCCTCTTGCTTAAGTTTTTGTTCCTGGTGAACTGGTTTTATTTACAAAATTATACATTTTAAAACAGTTTATGAAAAGGAATTTTATGCAGGAGCCTGTTTTTTAAAAGGAATTTTGTGAAGGGGCCCATTTTATTAAATTCATTTTTGTGAAGAGGCCCATTTTATTAAATTTTTTTGTGAAGGGGCCTACTTTATTAATTAGATTTTTGTGAAATAGCCCTAAACAGGCCCCAAATTTTGTCTGGATCAAGCCCTGTTTACTACTGAATTTCAAATGATACAAAACATTATGCACCTCAGGAATTCCATTTTACTTTGAAGACATCTTCCTTCCTGAGAATTACCTAAGTGTCGTTGTCTAATCATTAGACTGGGTCTAACTGAATGTAAAATGACTTTGAATTTTGTGGATTAATTCTTGAATTGTAGTAGCACACGAATTTTAATACAGAGACAGACATTGTTCTAAAGCTATCAAATCATATTTAGAATGCCCCAAACGTTTATAAGGAGGGAGGGGCGGCGGCAGAGTGTTCAGCTAACCGAACAGGGTGCTAAAAATTAAGAGACGAAAATAGATAAAATGCTTGATTAAAACTTAAAAGCTGCTTTAAAAGATATAATTCGTAGAATTTATTTTAAAAAATCTTGCAGTGGCACTGTGTAAATCTATCACAAATTGGAAGTTGGAAATTTTCAAGACTCCAATACTTTGTTTCTATAGAAATAGAAGAAATTAAAAGTGTAGTAGAGTTTGGAATACAATCTATGTGTTAATAACTTTCAAAATTCAATAAATGAGTTCAACAAAGAATATTGTAGATGATTTCTCTTATGCATTAAATATTAAACATTACCCAATGTGAAGAAAACACTCAAAAGAAAATCTTAGCATCAGGGCCCTTTTCCTTCCGGGTCCCTAGGCTTCAGCCTAATGGGTAACCTGCCTCTGCAGCTGAGCAAAAATCACCAATGTCAAATACAAATTACAAATCTAAAAGTCTTCTCCACAAACTCCCCTCCCACAATAAAACTTGCATTACTACAATCTAAACCTTCAACAGTTTTCTTTAAAAGATGTTTTATTGTAGCACATAAGATATTATTTGGCGGCTAAAAACTTTAAATTATAACATTTTAAAAAATATTTCTAAACAAAAATGCTCAATGACAGATCAAGTATGTAGCCAGGAAAATTTAGGATTTACTCTTATTAATGATTTTAAAGTGGAAATTCTCCCTGGAACTTCTCAAATGCACCCCCTCCCCCCCACTTCTCCGCCTGAACTTCAAAATTATCTTAATTCAACATTAAAAATATTTGAAAATTATCACAGTTTCTAAATTATTTAACATACATTCTCTTTTGTCAATTACAACATAAAGAAAGAAAAAATGAGATCTTAAATTATTTTTCCAAAAACAAAACCGCTAAAAAATTATTACATTTCCTAAATTATTTATGTCTTATATTTGCTCTCTTGTAAATTGAAAAAAAAAAAAAAACTATGTATATATATATATAACTTTTTCAAATTTTTTAATTAAATTTTAAAAATGGTAAACTCTAATATCCAGTTTTAATATCAGAATTAAGTTACTTACTTATTCTTACTTATTACATTAATACAACACCAACTAAGATTGCTACATCGATACATTAACATATTTAACTACAGATTTTCTTAAATAAAATTTCAATATCAGAGCAGTGCAATCCATCCATCAACTTTCTCTTTTCATGTTCAGCCGGAGCCCTTTTAACCAGATGCTTATTTAGTAGACAAATACTAAATTCAGTTATCCAAATAAGCGATAAACAGCCAAATGCAGTAACCCTACTAATTTGCTACAGATTTTTCCAAGGAGCCCACTCTATGTTGAGAAGGTAGTCTCAATCCCTCTAGTTTCCCCCCCACACACACACACACACTTAAATAATTAAGTGCATATTATTACAAAAGCAAAGCAAAACAGAATAAAACATTAAGCATTCAGTATAACATGAAAAATAAAAAATATTTATTTTTATAAAAATAAGAAAGAAATACCCTTTCATTCCAAAAATTAAACATTTTTAAATTACAATAATATGAAAGATTATTAGACGTCTATGTTAAATGAAGGAAAAAAGCCTGTGAGCAATTTCCTTTTATTGTTGTATTAAATTTTTATTGAAATCATTTCATTATAATTCAGGATATGCATATATATAATAAGAATTTCATTTTTCAATATTTTTGCTTTATATTTATTTTAAGTTATTTCGAAAACTTTTGGTTGTATTTTATTTTAGAGGGCTATGTGTGTATATTAATTTTTTTCTGTAATAAGTTGAATAAATATAATATACATAAAACCCCTTTATAATATTAGCTAAAGGTATTCACATAATCAGAGCTTGTTGTCTTATCCTTATAGGAGGGAAGGGGTCCAATAAACTTAATCTGTACTTTGAGTCATTATTTATCTCTATAAAATCTCACTCGGACAGACATATTCGGTGAAAAAAACTCTATGCAGATTATCAGATAAAAGAAAAAACTCTAAAAGCATCCTTAAAGTCCGTTCTCAAATCCAAAGGGGCAACTTTATGACACCAGTTTTAATCCAATTTTGTTTGGAAATGCATGACATTTGCAGGTGTTATTATTCAGAAACTATGTAATCAAAAGATGTTTTCCATTTCTGATAAACATAAAAGATCTTTCAGTAAAACACGAAAAATTGGGGTTTTGAACTGAATTTACTCACGAAAAACTGGTTATCAGGTGACCTAAAATCATTTATAACTCGATAAATAATTGAATTATCAAAAGAAAATCTGAAAACTCATTTTGATTCCAAATTCCAAATTGTTTCATTAGTGCTAATTTTGTACCTTTACATTTTAAAATATGTCAGAAAATTTCTTGCTTGTTGAGCAGTGAACTTCAGAACAACAACAAAACAAAATGAAGTGAGAATTAATTTCTAGAAACCGAGTGCTAAAAAAGAAATGCAAAGTTAAAAGATTAAATGCAGTAAGTGAACTTGGTACACTACAATTTGCTAAAAAAGACAGAAATAACAATTTTACAACTTTTTGCTTAAAATGTATTGAATTGGATTTCAGTAGCATAAATGATTTACTTCTTTTTTAAAATAGAAATTTAAAATAATAATCATTTTTACTTTATTTTTTAACTAATCATAATATGTTTATTTTTTGATAAAATAAGTTTTTGAAAATCCGATTTTACAGAGATAGAGGACACTTCTAAGATAAGTATACAAAGAAAAGCTACTTCAAAAAGTTCAAAGCTGTTGGAGAAGTGTAGTTTTAAAATTTTCTGTCTTCTTTTTTAAATAAAATTTTCGCCTGTTACTACAAAAATTGCATTTTTGCTTGGTTAAATCATTTTCCTTCATAAACACACACAATAACATATCGTAAAATACACAAATTAAAAATAATTTAAATAGCACTGAGCTCCCTTAAATTAAAGAAATGTACTGGCTGAAAATTTTGTTTTATTTATTATTTTTTTTAAGTGCACATTAAATTACACAAGGATTGTTTTGAATACTATCTTGATTTCATTGAAAATGGAACACTGAACCAGCATTTAAGTAATCCCAAGTGATTCAAATTCCTTCTAGTTTAGTGATATTGTTCTATATTTTAATTTCAGTAACTGTGGACGATTATGCTTAAGTGAAGAATTATTATTTTGCAAATGAGCTGATAGGGAACGTTTTATATGTTAGAGAATGTTTTATATACTTTAAAATATTGGAAGATTTTTTAGGATCATATTTTGATTTAGATGCTTGTCCTTATTAAGTTTTAATAATTTTATTTTTTAACGAAAGTTAGAATACGTAATATGTATATATATATATAAAGGATGCATTGTGATTAAAAGATACTTTTTTAAAGATTTTCCATTTTTTCTATGTGTCTGAAATCTTCTGTAAGATTTCTTCTTCTTTAAACATTGTGAATTATCTAATTATATTGACCTTTAAAACAACCAATTTTTTATAAAGTTCTTTGAAAGGGTGCGCAGTCTTTTCTGAGAAAGAGAAAGATAGATCCCATCGTTTACCTGAATTTTCATGTAATGTGTAACACATAAAACACAGGTTGATAAAATGTTCCGACGACGATAGATGGCAGTATCATGAATAGTTTTTTATTTCAAGTTGCATGCAGAAATTAGCTGAATCGAAATTTTTATTTCATCGTCATCGTTGATCGAATTTTCTCGATCTACTTCACGAAATGGCGCTGTCTATTTTCCAAGGTTTTCTCTCCAAATACTCACAGTTTAATTACCTCCGTTTAAAATATCCATTATTTTTGTTATTAAAGGTAATGTATATAAATATTTTAGTATCTAATGTACTGTAACTGTTTGTAGCCAATGTTACGTTTAAGATAAGTTATCTTTGGGCCTAACCTTTAAAAATTAGGATCATGCTTGATCTAATTTTAATCCCTTTTAAGTTTATTTTTTCTTTCTTTCTTAATATTAAAACTTTATGAAGAAGGGGGAAAAGCCCTTAACTGTCTCCTGCACTCATCGGTGATAGTTCACATGAAATATGTTGAAAGCATTTAAATGTTTTTTTTTCTATTTTTACAAAAAAAGGTGTCAAAATTTTGATTCTATTTAAAATGAGGATCATGCACAATCAAATTTTAATCTCTTTTCAGTTGATCGAAAACTCTTTTTTTTTTTTTTTTTTAGTTAAACCGTATGAAAAGGAGGAAAAAAATCCTCATAGCTGTCTTTTAAATTCTTTACTCATAATTCATATGGAATAACATGGTTTTCACTCTGTTGGAATAAACTTAAACTGTGCTACTCCAGCCTTGAATATGATTTAATCCAGTTGGAAAAAATATTCGTTCCCTTCATTATGAACTACATTGTTTTTGCAAATACTTCTCTTTTTAAACAATTTTTGTTTTTTTGTTTGAGTGAATAGAATATACACCTATTAGTTTCATATAAGTATTCTTGACTTTATGTATTAAGGTTATTCTTTGCTTATATTTTAATTGGCTATGGTATAAACAAAAAAATATATACCTCTTTTCTTTTTGATTTTAGTTGTATTTTTATGATATTTTTCCTGGGTCAAGGTTAGAGATTGAAAATATAATTACTTTTGGTTAACAGGTTACATAGTTCCACATTTGTACAGGTAACAAGTTTCAACAACCTGTTATTTTTATAACATATAACTAATCGCTGTGTATGCGGTCAACGGATGTTTTAATTAGAAGGCCTTTTAAGCAAAATGTTTGGAATAATTTTTTTAGATAATTACAAATGCTGTTTTCTATTGAGATGAATCAAAATTAGCTTGTGATTAAAAACTTAATTTTTTCAAGACAAAAACTTACCTAGTTATAATACTTTGAATTTCACACATTTTTAGCATTTTCTGGTACTAAAAACGTGTTTTTCCATTTATGGTGATTAAAACATTAAAAATTCAAAAAATTCTAAGTATCATAACTCAGTAAGTTTTGACCATAAAAGAATATTTTTGCTGTTTTGCTTGTTAGAAGATGCCAAATTGTTTCTAAATAAAACTTATAGGACCCAGGCATTGTATAACATTTGTAATTTCTTATCTATTTAAAAAGTAATTATTGTAATGTAAATCGATTTTTATGTGATGCAGAAGAAAATTTGAAACATTTTTGCAACTGGAACTATACATCTTAAACTAACAGTTTAGAAATTAGTTATTGATAAACAATAAGAGACACCCTGTATAATAATTAACACGATTTCTAACCCCCCAACCCTCAGAAGAAAATTATGAATACAGCATAGATTATGAAATAAATCACTTTCCAACACATTCAGAATACCATAACAAAACAGCACAATTTACAAAAGTCTAAAAGGATGACGTCTTAATGAACAATTTGGAAAACGCATAATGCATTTGAAAACACGATTTCTGCCATTACCATGAATAGTCATTAAAATATACGATTTTTTTGCAGCCCTGTATATGATCTACAGATATGTATGCATACTACATAGTATGCAAAAAATTACTTCAGTTACTTGCATAGTACATTTTAAAATTTCCGCTCAGCAATTTCAGCCAATAAACGAATATTGTTGAGAACTGTTGTTCGACCTTGTATATATTCTAGAATTTATACACACCAAGTAATATTTAAAAAATAGTTAAATTTAAAAACGCATACCTCAATTGAAAACACTCTTCCAGCAATTATTGTTCGTGGCTTCAATAGTTCAATTATTGCTCATTTTCTTCTATATCCAAATACTTTTGTGTGTTCCTGAAAATAAACGATAAGTTCTATGCACACCATATTCTATAGCAAGAACCTTGCAGTGCACGTCAGTGATTTATATCAATTTCAATATGTTGTAAATACTCTAATATCATTAAAATACACAGCAAGCGATATTTCCCCTTATACAAAACGAAATTCTTTTGAGTGGCCCTGCAAATGAACCAAAAATGCTATATACACTTCCTTTATAATATAGAACATGCCATACTAAACCCAAATAAGTTATATCCATTTCAGGGCAATCGGACTATATTTATGCTAGTTAAAGCAAGGGCAGACAGACCGACAGACAAACTGAATTCATAAGCAATTTTCAACTACATTGGAAAGTATTAAAAAGGAGAAATTTGATCCCGACTTTATAGCAGCCATATCTATCAATGCATATTCAAAGGTAATTTCACAAGAACACAAAACTATTATTTATATACTTTTAATCAAATGCAATTCGTCCAAACAAATTTCATTCGTACAGATATGTTGGTACTTTTCGGTTAGCCAGGCGCCAGTGTTATATATACATATTTATATACATGCATATATGTATAAATACATATATATTTACATATATATATGTGTGTATATATATACAATATGTGTATATGTATATACATGTATATTTACATATATGTATGTATATAAATATGTATATATAACACTGGCGCCCGGCTAACCGAAAAGTACCGATATGTTTTTCAAATTAATTACAACTGACTAAAACTAAGTTTTCCCACAAATTATAGGAGGCTATTTTCTTTCTTTTCTTTTCCAGCAAATTAAAACAATGACATAACAAAAATAAAAAAAATCTTGGCCAAAAAACAAAATTTATAATGCAAGAATCCTCCTCGTCCCCACCCCTCCCCTTAAAAAAAACCCTCCGTGAGTACGTAGTAAAAACACTTTTAAGTATTCAAATAAATCGCTCTCTTCCTTCCAAAAACATGAAGAGTAAATAAACGGTCTTAACCGAATGTCATTCACTCAAACAAATTTATCCTTTAGCGTTTTTCTTTTAATTTAAAACTCTTTCGTAACAAATGTTTCAAAATAAGCAAATGTTATATTGACCGCAGAAAATTTTAACAGATAAATAAATGCAAAAATGTTCTATTATCTCTGTTTATTCAAATGCTTATTAAGCGATAAAGGAGCATTTTATATGTTAAGAACTACGTTTTACTGATAGCATAATGCAGAACGAATTAAGAAATTATCTGTGGTTGGTTTCAACTGTTGCAGCTGCTTTCAGTTGAAATCAATTGAAGATTTAATGTACATGTTTTAAATGTGGTAATGGATTAAAAAAATTATAAATTCATGGATTTTATTTGAACGTAGCAAAACAAAGTTTTCTTATTTTTGGAAATAGATTTTTTAAGCAAAATCGATAATTAAAATTTTTAAGAGATAAAATTATAAATAAATTTATTTTACTTAAATGTTTCAAAAAGGTACTTTTTATAAATTTAATGAATCTGAACTCATGTTTCGCTGCAGCATGTTAAAGGGGAGGGGGAAATAAATGCTTTTTTCATTTACGTAACATAAATGAAATATATAGTAAAATTCAACAAAAATCACTCGTTAAAAATTAAAAGCAAGCAAAAAAAAAAAAAAAAAAAAAGGGAAAGAAAGAAAATATATTTTTAGTTGGAAAAAAAATTGCTCAGATCAAAAATTTAGACAAAACTTTGCTGGATTTTATGAGTCAAACTTGAGTTGTTGTTATGGAAATGCGAAATGAAGACAATATATACGATTCATGAGTACAAAACATGTCAAGCATGAGCTTTTTTCTTAGAAATTTTCAGAGGTTTTCCTTATTTACTATTTGTGCCAGTGTTTTGTTTATGATCTACTTTGCGCCATCAGAATCGGTAAAAGTATGTGATGGTGATGCTGATGACCCAGCACCAAGCCGAAAAAGTGTTTAATTAGTGCTGCAAGTCATTACTATTCATGCATCAGGGATTGATGAAATGCAAAATAAATTTTTAGCACCACACACATAACAGAGTTGCCCATAACTAGAGGGTGAAGACGGACCAAACTAGCGCATGTCTGAAAAGAAACGATTGAGGACGTTTTTAGTGAGTACTGTTCTATTTAAGAGGCAGGAAATTGAATTCTTGATTAAGGCAAATGAATGAAGACATGCCATTTAAAACCACATGTTATTTATTTAACAGGGACTTTTCGGTAACATATTAATTCGATATTAGGTTTCAGCATAGTAGCAGGGTTTTTTATCCTAATACGTTAAATAATGCCCATCCCTAGTCAAGGTATTGAATGGCTGCTAAGAATTATAGTTTTCCAAAACAATTAAGTATCTAATTAGTTGATACAATAGACTCCCTAAAATATTCACATCATCACAGATGTCAACAATGAAACTTCCTTTTCAGATGTAAGGACAAAATTACAAAAAAATTCAATTTTATATCATTCTGTATGTATTTTGATATGTAATTCTTGATAATATGATTGAACTCATGGTTTTTCATGGCAGGGAGTATTAAATTTATTTCTGAATAAAAATAAAGATATCGCTTATATCACTGGTAATCACAATCTTTTTAACAAATATATTTACATATTAATCGAGCGTTTTTGGCTTTTAAGACTGGCTAAACCTGAAGTAAAACTTCCTTACTTTATGATTTTGATGTGAATTAATAGGGTACCTTTAAGAGGAAAGTTTCATTGAATAATTCAAGAAATATGTATCTCATCTTTATTATGCATATTTAATAATTTTTAAAATTATCTCACTTTTTTTTTATTTTAGTTTATTACTTTATGCAATTATTGTAATATTTTACTATATTGCAAGCATTCATTATAATTTCGATTGCATTATTACATTCAAATTACTTTTTAACCCTGTAAGCTGTTCGCCCGTATTTTTCTGTTTCCCTAAAACAAGTTAAATCTGTTGTCGACAAAAATAATTTTAACAAAATTGCATTTACACAGAGTTATAATGCTTTGAATTTTATGATATTTCAGAGCTTTTTGACACTAAAGGGGATCCCCCTTGTGTTATTTTGAAATTTGATACTTAATCCTGATAAAGGAATAGATCAATACTTCTGCCGTTGATTTCCTAAGAAGGAATATTTTATTTATTCTTTCGATTTTACTATTTTAGCAGCGGAATTTCAAATTTTGAATAGTGGCTTTTTCGTTCCTGATTAAATTATATTTTTAGTTTAGAAGCAGAGGTGTAGTGCAGGATATAAGGTGATATATACACCGTATATCTTCTGGATTTGTTTAAAGACTATCGTATACCCTCTGGTTTGTTTTTGTTTTTTTAATCTATAGCATATAATCTTTCTACAGTCTGTCTTCTTCCTTGAGCATATACCCTCTGTTTTTTTCGACTACACTGCTGTTTAGAAGACTTGTTATTTTATTTACTAGTTTATTAAGTTGTATTTTTCAAGATCACCCTCTCCTCCCAAACGATAACTTTTGTTTATTATAGTCCTGTACTATAAAAGCTTGATACCAAAATTCCAAGATCTTCAGGTGTATTCTTTATCCTGTTTTCATATATACGAAAAAAAATAAAGGTACATAACTCTCAGGGTTACTTTGTTTAAATTGTTTAATAAATTATTTGAAAAAAAAAATAAGGATTTTAGCTCAACATTTTCATGCGTGTACCCATGAAAGCATTAATGCAGTGTTCTCAGCGACATGGAAATTCAGGGATTTTCAAAATAGTTAGGGAAAGTAAGGGAAATTTTTAAATACAGTAGAGAACGATTTATCCAAAATGGTTGAGGACAGATGTATTCTGGAATACTGGTTAGCCATTAAAGCAACATATCCATTTGACAAGTTTTGTGGAATGTATGGTTGTGGCATTATTTCTGATTTAAAATTAATCATTAGATTTCCCGGATTAAGGATCAGAACTAGACCAGATCAAAGATTAATCAGACTTTGAAAGAAGGTAATTTATAGGAAGCCCTGGGAAACAAAAAAAAAAATCTTCTGTTTAGTCTGCATAAAAATCAAAACATCTAATATGTAACTAAATATGTTTCCATTTCAAATCCTAGATGCTGGCATGATGTTATATCATGCATTTTGTAATGTCTCAAGCAATGCATATGTCATACTTGCAGTCTATGGCATTTTTTTCTGCAAATATTCTGAAATTAGTCTATTAGAAATATCATTCTGGATAACTGATTTTCCAGTTCACTGGTTTCCGGATAAATGGTTTCATACTGTATATAGGAAAAGTCAGGGAATTTACAAATATTTTCTACAAAGTCATGGAAAAGTCTGAGGGGAAAAATGAAAAATAATGTAAAATTCATTAAATGGTCTCGGGAGGGTGGGGGGGAAAGATCGCGAAATTCGTCAAATTATTGAAAAAAAAAATTTTTGATGAGCGATTGCTGTAAAAAATTGCTAATTTTGTCAAAGGATTGCAAAAATAAATAAGAATTCCGTTGAAGCCTGCCCATTTGGTTATGAAAGTTTTGGATATTTGGTCAGGAAAATCGTTAGATGTTTTACTGGGAATCTTGAATTACTAATTTTAAGCTTGTCTGTGTGAATGTGTTAATGAAATATCGATTATAGTACTGATACTAGAATTTCGGAACCTATTTTTGTGATTGATGCAGTTTTATACTTCATTTTTTATCGACTCTCAAATTTTCCAGAATCATACACCATTAGTAGATAGTGGCAGTTTTTCATAAAGATTGAATCCCATCATAACATATTTATCTGATATCTGCTTGTTTCACAGAGGATAGGATTGATACATCAGTGTCATGCGTCAGACCAAGAGATAATGCTTTGCCTACTTTCCTAGTATATTCCAAAGGTGAGTTAATGAGTCAATTTTCATTATTTAAATCCGTCCTAATCCCCTTTAACAAGATGGCAGCTGACATCACTCACATGAAATTGGGGTTTGTGTTTCGCTTAAAATTTGACTTGTCATCCTCACTCTATAATTGTGGAACTATCAGTCTGTTGACAAGAGAATGTGAATCAATAGAGAAAAAAATTGCTTTAATAAAGGTACATATTTCTCAGGCTTACTTTGATTAAATTGTTTAGTGTACTATTTGAAAAAATAAGTTTTAAAGCAATATATCTCAACATTTTGATGTGTGTACCCATGAAAACATTAATACAGGATTTCCAGCCACGTGGAAAATCACGGATTTTCAAAGTAGTAAGGGAAATTTAAAAATATATAGGAAAAATTGGGGAATTTACAAATATTTTCTAGAAAGTCGTAAAAATGTCTGGAACGAAAAATGATGTAAAATTCATTAAATGGTATTTAAAAAAATTTCTTCCATAGGATTAACATTGGCTAGCAGGTGTTTTTGCATGAGTGAAGTAGCCCCTTAATTTTAAGCAATGTTAACAATTTAATATTAGAGGCAGTTTTTAATTATTTTAATAAATGTAAATATCTGTAGTATTTAATATAGTTTTCCATAATTATTTTAATAAATGTAAATATCTGTAGTATTTAATATAGTTTTCCATAATTATTATAAAATTTTTATGTACATAATGTTATATATCTGTACCTTGGAACAAAAAGGGCCAATGTCTATTATTCTCAAATGGCAGGAAACCCATTTTAAGTTTGAGCAATTTTAAGAATCTTGCTACGATTTCTGTATTATTATTTTTCAAAGTTGTACCTTTCAATTCAGTAATGTTTTTCTCACTACAATCTAATGTTACATTGATTTAGTTTTTTTTTATATTTTAAATTGGCCATTTTACTTAACCATCATACGTAGTATAGGGTAAGTCTTGTAATCGTTTTGAAAGTTGAGAAAAATGTTTTGACGGATTTACACGTTTCAGACACTGGAGATTCCGAAAAACATATTTTTAGAAAACAAATTTGTCCGTCCGTCTGTATGTCTGTAATCGCTCTATCTCCCGAACAATAAGACAGAGACTTGAAATTCGGTGTGTACTTAGGGAATAATAATGGAAAGAAGCCTATTGAATATCAGTAACCTCGATTAACCGGAACAATTTTTTTCGGACTCGAAATATTCGTTCTGATAAAAGGTATACAAAAATTTTCGAAATTGTTTATTTGAAGGAGTGAATATAAAAGACAATAAAAAACATAAATTTTGCATCATCAATGAACTCGATCGGATAATTAGTTGCCGAGATATTTGTAATTCTATTTTTCACACACTTCGATTTTTCATGACCCTGTAGTTCATTCAAATTTCAATTCAAAGATATATTTTGATTGAAAATGTGACGCTTAATTCGACGCAGTAAATTGTTAGTTAATTGGATTATAATTTTTTGAGTTATAAGGATGTTTCTTTTACACAATTCGGTACTACTCGATTATCCTGCCGACCAAAATACTATCGCCAAACTATAAGTTAAATGCCAATAATGGTTATCGTAAATGTCAAGCATTTAATGCCTGTCCATACCTATAAGGGAATTTACCGTAGGGGGACCCTGTTCTGTCACCAAATACCGCCAAGTTTGTCGCCAACTTAGCGGTATATCGCTAAAATTAGCCCGCAAAAATGACGGAAAATTGGCAGTATCTCTAATATTTCGCCAAATTCTCATAGACTTTCATTGTAAACCTATCGGGATTACTTGCTTACAGAAAATCAACAAACTGAGATATTTTAATGCAACAAAAAGTAATATTAGCTTAAGGGGTTATATTAATTATATTTAAGGTTGTCCAAATAAATTATGAATAAAAGTAACATGGTACAATGCTTAGCAAATGTCGCATGTTTTATTTTCTATTATCTATATCCATGATGGGTAAGTATTACGGTGGCCCCCAACGACAAGTTTACATTAACAGTAAGTAACATTGGCCTCGGCAAAATATTTTGTTTTCAATGATCTAATATTGGGAGGACTTCGGCCCTTGTAACAATTACTTTATATCGCATCCTGAATTCATTCGTGCATTTAACTCAAATTTCTAAATTTTGGACATTGGCCCTTTTTGTTCCAAGGTACAGATATACTACTAACTAATAATGAAATGACAGATTTGCAATTTATATAATTTTTGTAATATCTAACTAATAATTTTGTTAATTAAAGCATAAAAACATAGATTATATTAGCAATTAAAGATGAAATTGTTTTGGAAACATACAATTCTTGGTGGCAATTCTGCATTTTAAAGCAGAGAAGGGGAGGGATCATAAAAATATGATTTAATTTTTTTAATCTGATTTTAATTTAAAAAAAATCGGATTATTGAAAAAAAATCATAACTTTTTTACACCCTAATATCTATAATTATATATACATTAAAGATGAGATGTGCTCAGTCTGAGGACTCGAGGGCCCTCTCCAAATTTCTGCCAGTGATTTGGTATAAATAACAAATTTTCTGTTTTAAATATATTTTCAGGTAATTCGGTTTTAATCTTTTAATCAAATATAGATAATTCTGTTCTGTTTTCAGTAAAATACATTCAGAATTTGTACAGTGATTTTTAAAAATTTCTCGATTTGTTAATGGGATTTTTAAAATTTTCTCAAATTTTTTTATGCAATTTTCAAAATTTTCTCGATTTTTTAATGCGGTTTTTAGAATTGTTTGCTTTTTGAAACGATTTTTTAAACTTTTATAAGAGGTATTCCGTTTCAAACTTAGAACTTAAATATAGAAAGTTTTTATTTTCACGATTTTAAATTTTTTAGACATTTAGACATTAGATTTTTTTTTACATTTGTGCATGGAATTCGATTTCAAACTTTTAGCTTAATACAGTAAATTTTGTCATCTTTTCAATAAAGTTTTTCCAGAATTCGTGCAACCTTTTTTTAAATTTTTGGAATTTTTAGATATCTTTCGCATTTTGTGGGGCCGGGCAACGTTGGGTGGATCAGCTAATATAATATAAAATACTGCTGAAATCAATTTAAAAAATGGTAATAATAAGAAAAGAATAATAATACCATTCATCTATAATAATAAAGAAAGAAGTTTGTGTGTGAGTGAGTGAGTGTGTCGACGGTGTTCTGAAGAGACCACTGCATGTAGAGCTACAAAATTTGGGGAAAATTTTCCTGAATTCATTCGTGCATTTAACTCAAATTTCTAAATTTTGGACATTGGCCCTTTTTGTTCCAAGGTACAGATATACTACTAACTAATAATGAAATGACAGATTTGCAATTTATGTAATTTTTGTAATATCTAACTAATAATTTTGTTAATTAAAGCATAAAAACATAGATTATATTAGCAATTAAAGATGAAATTGTTTTGGAAACATACAATTCTTGGTGGCAATTCTGCATTTTAAAGCAGAGAAGGGGAGGGATCATAAAAATATGATTTAATTTTTTTAATCTGATTTAAATTTTTAAAAAATCGGATTATTGAAAAAAAATCATAACTTTTTTACACCCTAATATCTATAATTATATATACATTAAAGATGAGATGTGCTCAGTCTGAGGACTCGAGGGCCCTCTCCAAATTTCTGCCAGTGATTTGGTATAAATAACAAATTTTCTGTTTTAAATATATTTTCAGGTAATTCGGTTTTAATCTTTTAATCAAATATAGATAATTCTGTTCTGTTTTCAGTAAAATACATTCAGAATTTGTACAGTGATTTTTAAAAATTTCTCGATTTGTTAATGGGATTTTTAAAATTTTCTCAAATTTTTTTATGCAATTTTCAAAATTTTCTCGCTTTTTTAATGCGGTTTTCAGAATTGTTTGCTTTTTGAAACGATTTTTTAAACTTTTATAAGAGGTATTCCGTTTCAAACTTAGAACTTAAATATAGAAAGTTTTTCTTTTCACGATTTTAAATTTTTTAGACATTTAGACATTAGATTTTTTTACATTTGTGCATGGAATTCGATTTCAAACTTTTAGCTTAATACAGTAAATTTTGTCATCTTTTCAATAAAGTTTTTCCAGAATTCGTGCAACCTTTTTTTAAATTTTTGGAATTTTTAGATATCTTTCGCATTTTGTGGGGCCGGGCAACGTTGGGTGGATCAGCTAATATAATATAAAATACTGCTGAAATCAATTTAAAAAATGGTAATAATAAGAAAAGAATAATAATACCATTCATCTATAATAATAAAGAAAGAAGTTTGTGTGTGAGTGAGTGAGTGTGTCGACGGTGTTCTGAAGAGACCACTGCATGTAGAGCTACAAAATTTGGGGAAAATTTTCCTGAATTCATTTGTGCATTTAACTCAAATTTCTAAATTTTGGACATTGGCCCTTTTTGTTCCAAGGTACAGATATACTACTAACTAATAATGAAATGACAGATTTGCAATTTATGTAATTTTTGTAATATCTAACTAATAATTTTGTTAATTAAAGCATAAAAACATAGATTATATTAGCAATTAAAGATGAAATTGATTTGGAAACATACAATTCTTGGTGGCAATTCTGCATTTTAAAGCAGAGAATTGGAGGGATCATAAAAATATGATTTAATTTTTTTAATCTGATTTTAATTTTTAAAAAATCGGATTATTGAAAAAAAATCATAACTTTTTTACACCCTAATATCTATAATTATATATACATTAAAGATGAGATGTGCTCAGTCTGAGGACTCGAGGGCCCTCTCCAAATTTCTGCCAGTGATTTGGTATAAATAACAAATTTTCTGTTTTAAATATATTTTCAGGTAATTCGGTTTTAATCTTTTAATCAAATATAGATAATTCTGTTCTGTTTTCAGTAAAATACATTCAGAATTTGTACAGTGATTTTTAAAAATTTCTCGATTTGTTAATGGGATTTTTAAAATTTTCTCAAATTTTTTTATGCAATTTTCAAAATTTTCTCGATTTTTTAATGCGGTTTTTAGAATTGTTTGCTTTTTGAAACGATTTTTTAAACTTTTATAAGAGGTATTCCGTTTCAAACTTAGAACTTAAATATAGAAAGTTTTTCTTTTCACGAATTTAAATTTTTTAGACATTTAGACATTAGATTTTTTTTACATTTGTGCATGGAATTCGATTTCAAACTTTTAGCTTAATACAGTAAATTTTGTCATCTTTTCAATAAAGTTTTTCCAGAATTCGTGCAACCTTTTTTTAAATTTTTGGAATTTTTAGATATCTTTCGCATTTTGTGGGGCCGGGCAACGTTGGGTGGATCAGCTAATATAATATAAAATACGGCTGAAATCAATTTAAAAAATGGTAATAATAAGAAAAGAATAATAATACCATTCATCTATAATAATAAAGAAAGAAGTTTGTGTGGGAGTGAGTGAGTGTGTCGACGGTGTTCTGAAGAGACCACTGCACGTAGAGCTACAAAATTTGGGGAAAATTTTTCTATATATGAAGTTTTGCACCTCGAAGCTCGATTTTCGATTTTTTGATTAGATTTTTTTTAATTTAATTTTTAGCGCTTTTTTATGTTTCGAGGCGATTTTTCCATATAAGTGAGAAGAATATGTTTTTTTTTTCTTTTAACCCAATATAGAAAATTTTGTTCTCTTTTCAAAAAAGTTTATTCGGAATTCGTGCAGCGATTTTTGAATTTTTAGCGAATTTTTTATGCCATTATTGAACAGCATTTAATGAATTTTCATACTTATAAGGAGTTTGCCGTAGAGGGACATAGTTCTGTCGCCAAATGCAGCGATGTTTGTCGCCAACTTGGCGATATATCGCCAAATTTGGCGACCAAAATGAGTCGCCAAAAGTGACGCCAACGTGGCGATATCTCTAATATTTCGCCAAATTCCCATAGACTTCCATTGTAAACCAATATGGATTACTTGCTTACAGAAAATCAACAAATTTAAATATTTTAATGCAACAAAAACTAATATTAACTTTAGGGATTATATTAATTATATTTCAGGGAATCCAAGTAAATTAAATTGTGAATAAAAGTCACATGATACAATGTTTATATTATTGTATTTTATTGATATTTTCGACGAAAGTATTGCCAGTGGTCATTTTGGGAAAAATTATAGTTGATAAATGAATTGAAATGGCTATATCCGTTAGAAAATAATGTAAACAACTCGCAAATTGAAAGGAAAATAACTGTTTTTTGTTTAATAATAAAAAAAAGAATCAGAAACCTTTTTAATGCGAGATAAATTTTATAAAATGAAAATATTTAATTTAAACATGAAAGGAATGTTTATAAAACTTAACAAATAAATTAGTATGAAAGAAGCAATTGATACATTATTTGGCGATTTTTCGCTTCGCCAGTTTAATAAAAATCTGCCTGAAAAAACTTGAAGAAATAAAATTTAAGTAACAGTCTTTTAGTCCTTTTTTTTATTCAATATAATTGTCTTTTTTAATGCAATTTTCCCATCCTATGTCTTACAGGAGAAAGGCTTTATTTGTGAGTTACATGCTATTTAATTATTACCTTGGTCGTCAAACAATGCAATTTTAAGCCACAAAGGCAGAAGCCTGAAATAAGCCAGGCGAGCACATGTCCCCCAAACTTCTGTACCCCGGGCGCCAGAAAAAAAAGCTTAGGGGGCGCCAAATGAAAATTTTTTTTTGTCTTTACATACAAAAATGTATATGTATATATATCGAATTCGCATAAAAATGTCTCTCAGCCGGAAAGTCCAAAAAGAAAACTGAACCAAATGCATTAAAATTTACAAATACATAAAAATATTCATCTATAACAGAAGACTGCAAATGAATTAGAAAAAAGAACTGTTCTCCAAATCGAAATGTATTATGTTTACGCCTTCTATCATTTAAATCCCTTCCTGTGTCAGGAGAATCACTAACATTTTAAAAGGTCAGTCTCCACCCCTGTCTTCTGCGTGAAACTGACTCTCACCGATAATTGCCAAACGCCAACTGATTTCCCTGGGAGGGGGAGTGCAGAGGGGGCATTTGCCCCAGACGCCAGAACGAAAGGCGAAGGGGGCGCCAAATGAAGATTTTGTTTGACTTTTCTGATGAAAAGATTCCCTGAAGGCTGTTCTATATTTTTTTTTATCTCTCTCCCTGAGCAGCATTGAACTTTCTTTTTTCCCGCCTTGCTAGGGGCGAGGTCGAGCGACTGTCCGGGACAATAAAAACAAACGAGAGGAGTCAGGGCCGAAACTAAGGGGGGGAGGGGGTATGTGCCCTGGGTGCCACGCGAAGGGGGCGCCAGATGAAAATTTGGTTTGCCGTTTTATGCAATATTTGCGTGTGAAATTTGTGTATAAAATATTTTCTAGCCGAAAAATCTAAAAGAAAACCTGAGTAAACTGCATTAAAATTGTGAAATAGATAAAAAAGATTTGTCTACAACATACAAGACAGCAAATGAATAACCCCATTCCTTTTTTTTTTATAATTACTTTTTTTACATGCATATCACCATATCTGAACTTAGAGATGGTGAGGTCTGGTGACTGGCTGGGACAATAATAACCAAGCGATCGAAATTTCCCAAAATAAAAGTAAAAACTTAATAATTTTGTTGTTCTTGTTTTGAGTCACACATAAATTTGAAAATTAGCATTAGGTTCAGGAAAGTATCTAGACATATCAATCTATAAATTAGAAGAGTGGTATAAGTGATAATTCCACAAAACTGGTGTAGATAGTACAGGAAGATATTTTACAATACTGGAATTCATTTTTATGCCTACAGTAAATCGTGGTTTTTTAGTTCCTAAAACGATGTGAGTCATATCACTATGAGATTAAAGTTGCCTCAATTGTAATAATTTGTAATGCTGCAACAACAAGTAAAATCTGGAAAAATGAAATGTGTCTATAATGGAATCTTGTCTGTAAAAAACTACATGGTTCCAACAGAAAGAATACCGACAGTTATACCTGCTAAGACGGAAACCTGTATAAAGCGGAATTATTTCAGATTCCTTTCGACTTTTTTCCCAGGTTTTAGTGAATAAATATTTGACAAAGCTGGTTATATATTTCAATATTACGTATTTTATTGTTACGTATTTTACTGTTACGCATTTAAAATTTTAAAATAAGTCCGCTACTAGAAACTTTCGTAAATTTCTCTTTGTAAATTTACTTTGCGGAGGAAGGGGGGGAGGCGCCAAAATCCATGTTCCCCCAGGTGAAAATATAGCTAGTTTTGGCCCTGGAAGGAGTGCACAAAGTAATGCTTTAGAAACACCATTTAAAAGAAAAAAAAAAGAGTATAGCATTTGCAGTGGTACAGTAAAAAATTTCGCACAGGGCGCCATGGCTAATAAATGCGTTCTTGCCTTTATATATCAAAATGATTTTTCGTTTCTTTTTGGCATTTCTAGGCGTTTTGCCACCCTAGCGGAAAGTGAAAAATGCCGCTCTGTTCCTTTTGGTACAATTAATTTATTCATTACTTTTGGGGCAATTGTTTTTTGCAACCAACTAGATCCAGTCTTAGAGAGTAGAGGCGAGCTTGGGCGGCTACGCGTGATAAATAAAAAGGGCGCCATGGCGCCTTTTTTAGTTTGGCACCCAGGGCGCCATGAATAAAAAATGGCAGCCGCCCCTGCTTTAATCTTACCAAATTACATTTCTCGTCCTTTTGCCATTTCTGGGTAGGTGACAACTGAAAAATGTCGCCCATGCCTTTTACTAAAATTACTTTTTTTTATATCCAGATCCGGCCTCAAAGAGCGCGAGGTCGGACAACTGTCAACGGCTGAAGACTAGGGCATGTGCCCCAGGTGCCAGAACAAAGGCGGAGGGGCGCCAAATGAAGATTTTCGGTTGTCGTTTCATACAAAAATGTATGTATATATATATATGAAATACAAAGAAACTCGCAAGCTAATTTTAAACCTATGGGTGCGTTCTTTTCAAATTTCTCGCTTGCATTTTAAGATTTTAAAAGGATTTTTTTCTTAGGATAGTTTAGATTGATCTTTAGCATTGCTATACTTTTAGGTTTCGAAACCGGTACTGAAAGTGCAAGTAACTTTATAAAAATAATCTACAAGCAAAATCGAATAAGTAAACACTAACAACCCGGTTAGAATTTAACCTCAGCTTTTCTAAGGAAAAAAAAATTGAAACTATTAATATGCAAGCGAGACATTTTAAAAAGAACGCTCCCATACGTTTTGCATTAGTGATTCAGTTTCTTCGCGTAACTAGTGTAGGCTCTTAATGCTCAGGCTAATGTTAATCCTATGGGAGCGTTGTTTACATATTTTCTGCTCTAATTTTAATTATTAAGTGATTTTTATTTTTATGATTGTTATTTATTTATTTATTTTTGCATAGGGTACCTGAGGTCGGTAATTTTATTGTGCGTGAGGAGATGGGGGTAGGGGGGGCACCAAAATCCATGTTTTCCCCGGGCGCAAAAAAGGCTAGTTTTGGCCCTGAACGTACGATTGATATAAGATATACTCAGGGCCATCGCTTCAGATGTTTTGTTGGTGGGAGAGGACCTTAAATTGTCAAGACAAATTTCAGTATTTGCCAACTCATTCAGAAGTAAAAATAAATAGTTCTTGACATTTGCCAACCAGTTTTATAATGTTACCAAGTTACCACAATTAGAAAATGTAATATAGTTCTTATTTGTAAAAAGCTTAATAATATTCCCAATTATATTTGTAATTTTTGTCAAATCTATCAGAAATAGAAAGTTTTATAGTTTTAAATTTTTAAACAAATTTGCCAACTAAGTTTGTAAATTTGCCAAGTGTAACATCATTCGCAAACGTTTGGAGGGGGGGGCTCCCCCGCCCCCCCCACTCCCTTTGCGAGGGCCCTGGTTGTACATATTGTGCAAATTATTAAAAACATTCATTAGTCACAGTTTTAAAAGAATATGTGATTGTGTATTATACATCGGATTTTCAAATAAATTAATGTGAAATTTATCTTCACATATTTGAGGATTGTGATTTATCGGGACTTTTACAAAAACGATAAATGGCAGTGTTTTTAATTTCTTTTTAACCGTTTGGAAAAATGGTTATTGTTCTCGTCAGGGTAGGAAATCAAAAGCATATCTGAAGGTTTTTATTGGTTTAATCCGCATTTTATTCGTTTTCTCATTGGTCTATACAGTAATCTGTATTTCCCTTTACTTTCAACAGAGGTGGATACCCTCTGTTGTCACTATGACAAAAAAGTAATAAAAACTACAAAAAAAATTAATAACTCAGAAACAAATTGAGATACAGCTTTCAAATAAATTGCATTTAAAGTACATTTTTTTCTCTATCCGACAGTGTAAAAAGTAATACTGTCAGATGTTTAGAAGTTTAAGAATGAAATTTCATTTAAAATTGGAGTCAGATTTCTTGGAAATCTGACGACAGCCTTTTCCCGAATGCCAATGAAATTCTTAGATAATACATATGTTTCAGGTGAATAATACGTACGAGTCGCAGGCGATTTTTGTCGCTTGGATTTTTTACGTGTAATAACGCTATTAATGTTTAATTCATGGCGTACGTAATGTATGATGAACTCCGTGCGATTTTTTATCTCTTAAATTTTAGTCTTTGAAAAAATCATTTTCCAAATGGTCGTTGTAATTTGTTAAATTGCTTTTGTTCCCTTTTTAAGATGCAATCAAATTTAAACTTCTTTAATATGTAGCATTTCACCCACGCTTTCCCTTCCCCCCAAAACAAAAACGCTTTAGTTCTCATCAATACGGTGAAGGCCAATCACTGATATTTGGTCAATAGTTGTAAGTTGATCGGTAGAAGAAAAAAATTTCCTAACTGCAAAGCTATATACTATTTTTATAGTGTCCAGTCACCCACATAGTTTAATTGCAGTGAGTAACATGGTCACACAAAGAACTTCTTTTGACCTCTGAGCTCGTGTTTCCATCTTGTGCGAAGTTAGATAGTAGGATCGTCTCTCTACCTAACAATCTACCTAATCAATTCATAAAACAGTCGCGAATATTGCCAGTCGGTAGCAAAAAACATCGCAGATATCAACAATTGGCCGTAGAAAAAAAGCTTTCCATCGGTGGCAAAAAAACTTGTAAATTTCGCCTAAGGATTATGGAAGAAAATCGAAAATTTTTTCAAACTGTCGTGGACAGAAAAAAAATACCCGCGAATTTAATCAAAAATTGAGCAAAAAATCAAGAACTTCCTCAGTCGGTCGACAAAAGAAAAGACTAATTTCGACAAAAGATCGTGGAAAAGAATCGCGAATTTCGTCAAAAAATCTCTGAAACAAATACCGAATATTAATTTCGTCAGTCGGTCGTAGAAAAATCCAAGAAATTTGGCAAAGGATAGTGTATAGAGAAAATCGTGAATTCTATGAAACGATCCGAAAAATACGAATTTTGGTAATTCATCGGGGAAAAAATCACAAATCTGCTCAAAGGACAATGGGAAAATATTTTGAATTTTATCAAATGTTGCGGAAACAAATGGTAATTTTCGTCAAAAGTATGCACAAAATATTACGAATTTCGTCTAACGATCAAGAAAAAAAAATTGCAAATTTCGTCAAATGGCTGCGGGCAAACAGGCAGCAGGGGTAATTCTGAGTTAAAAAAAAAAAAAAAAATCTGAAATTCACAGCAAATTTTCTGAAAGGTTACAGCAGAGGAAGGAAAGAGGGAAAATCTCCTCCCGCCAATTATGTGTTCTTTCCGAGGTCCTTTGGCAAATTTCGTCTTTTTTTCCGTGATCCCTTGTTGAAATTCGTGTTTTTGCGAGATCCTTTAACAGAATTCGCGTTTTTCCACGATCCTTTGGCGAAATTCGTGTTTTTCTGCGATCTTTTGATGAAATTTGTGTTTTTTGCGATTCCTTGGTGAAATTTGTGTTTTTTTCGCGATCCCTAGACGAAGTTTGCGTTTTTTCGCGATTCGTTGAAAAAATTCGCGTTTTTTCCGCGATTCTTTGGCGAAATTCGTTTTTCTGCGATTCTTTGAAGATTTGCCGTAATTCACGATATTTTTATGCCCGAATTTTCGGACAGATGGCCGATTTTTTACAATTTTTGGAACCCCGAATGCCTTAAACTTTTGGAAAATTCAGAACAGAATCACCCCTGAAAAGGCGCGAATTTGGTCAAATGAACGCTTAAAAAATCGAGAATTTAAACAAATGATTGCGTGAAAAATCAAGAATTTCGTAAGTCGGTTTTGAAAAAAATCACGAATTTCGACAAACTATCGCGGAAAAGAATCGCGAATTTCATTAAATGATATCTGAAACAAACAGCGAATATCATCAATCTGCGCGGAAAAAAATATGTACCGCGAATTTCGACAAATGGTAGCGGAAAAAAAATTTCGCCAATCTGTCGCAGAAAAATTCGAGAATTTTGCCAAAGGATCGCGGAAAAAAATCGTGAGTTCCGTGAAACGCTCGCCGGAAACAAAAACGCGAAATTTGGCAAAGGATCACGGGAAAAAAATTGTGAGTTCCACGAAACAATCGCCCCCAAAAAATCAGGAAATTTGCAATAGGTCATAGGAAAAATTGCGAAATCTCCTTCAACGATCGTAGCAAAAGATGGCGAAAAGAAATAACTATTTTTGTCAATCGCGGGGATAATCGCCCCCTAATTGGGGAAAACCCCGCTAATTTTGCAATTCGTCTCGGAAAAAAATTGCAAATCTCCTCAAACAACCGTAAAAAATTTTTGAAATTTACCAAAGGTCGCGGAAACAAATGGCGATTTTCGTCAGTCGGTCGCGGAAAAATAATCCCAAATTTCGTCAAAAGAATGGACAAAATATTACGAATTTCGTCAAAAGAATGGACAAAATATTACGAATTTCGTCTAACGATCAAGAAAAAGAAATTCCAAATTTCGTCAAATGGTCGCGGACAAAAAAACGTAAGTTTGGTTTTTTAAAAAAATTGAGAATTTAACCAAATGATTGCGGAAAAAATCACGAATTTTGTAATTCGGTCGTGAAAAGAAAATCCCGAATTTTGATAAACGATCTGGAAAAGAATCGGAAATTTCGTCGAAAGATCTCTGAAACAAATAGTAACTACCATTAATCAGTCGCGAAAAATACTATCGCAAATTTCGACAAATGGTGGCAAAAAAAAGAAAGAAATTCGTCAATCTGTCGTAGAAAAATTTGCGAAATTTGGCAAAGGATCTCGGAAAAAATTGCAAAATCTCCTTCAACGATAGTATAAAGAGATCTCAGAAAGAAACAGGTATTTTCGTCAATCGATTGGAGGGAAAATCGCGAATTTTGGAATTCGTCGCGGAAAAATTCGCGAATGTCCTCAAACAACCGTTGAAAAAGTGCATTTGGGAAGATGACTTTACAAGCGCTTTGAAGAAAAAGGTCGAATATTTTCAGCAAAAATAGTCGCTTAAATCCGAAAAAAGTCTCCAGTTTTCTTGAAATAGTCGCTTTTTAATGGTTCTCGGCCTAAAATAGTCGGCATAGCCACCGGATGCTTAAAATTCGCTTTCAGTAGCATTTTAGTAGCAAGTGCAGCCCTGCAATTGTATGTTAAGAAAAATCGGAATTTTATGAGAAATTGGGTCGGGCCGGACCGGGCCTGATTTAATTGACTTTTCCACGGGACGGGCTTGTTTTTACTGATTTCTGTACGAGCCAGGCCTGGCCATAAACTGTGAAAATATAAACGGGCCGGGCTCGGGTGGAAGTTTTAATTTTTACGCCGAGTTGGGTCCGAGCCTTGAAATTGCGGTCCGTGCAGGCCTCTAGTGTGCCTCCCCAGGGCCTTACAAAGAGGGTGCTAAAGGAGCAGCGGTCAGTCGCCCCGGGCGCAAAAGTTATGCTGCTAACCACGGTTTTATTCATTTTTTGGCCACCGATCATTTTCGGGGAATTTCATTTTCTCTCTTGATCATTTTTTTTTCCTGTTTCAAAACATCATGAACACTCTAAAAAATAAGTGCAATTTTCCCTTATGTTATTTAGTTATTCTGAATTCGTAAATTAAAATTAAACCTTTTAAAGTTCCAAAATAAACGCGAAATATTTATACAATAGAATTTACTTATGTTTCTGCACTTTATCAATTTTATTACACCCATCACAAAAAGAAAGTTTTTTTTTGGGGGGGGGGGGCGCAAAATTGAAAATTCGCTCGGGGCGCAGTTTCACGGCCTTGGTGCCCCCCCCCCCCCCAAAAAAAAATTTCTGGTCACGCTGTGATGTTTAGTGTATTTTAGCGATTTGCTACTATTTTTCCAGATTAGTGGAAGGAATCAACTTGCAATCTTCGAACACAATATATATATATTTTTTTCACTTTTCGAAGTTTGTGCAGCGATTTAATAATTTTTCGCGATATCTTATTGTGATTTTCAGAGCTTTTTCAAAATTCCTGCTGCTTTTTGACGTGCCCGGGCAACGCCGGGCAAGTACGCTAGTATATAATAAAATTAATTTCATAGGAACTTCAAAACGTACCGATTTTGCACAAGTATTATATTTTTCTGCCACAATGGCGCTTTTCCTTGTTTATTAGTAATCCTCCGCCCTTCGTGTAACCCCTGGTTATTATAGCAATGGCTGTAATTCGGCTTTTCTAGGATAATCAGCACTACCAAGTTAAGGTGAAACGGACTATGACGCATAGTATGTGCAGAGCCCTCTAGTGAAAGAAAAAGTTGCAAAGAAACGGATACAAATATTTCACAATATTCGGCTCAAGCATTTAAGAAAAGTGAATGGTATTTAAGGATCTTCTATTTCAATTGCGATGAATCCGAGTTCGATGTTGTCATCTTATACTTCCGTTTGTGAACAACCTTATTTTATTAAACATTCGCCCATTATATTTACCTTTACTTCTATTTTTTGCATTTTTATATTTCTTTGCAATTTCAGAAAACTCAAAATCAAGAGTTTTGTCTTAATGTCTTTTTAACACCGACAATCCTTCTCGATCTAAAATTCAGAGTTGGAAAAAATGCACGGAATCCAGTCGAAACAAATTCCAGTTGAAAGTTGAGAAGGCGAATGTCTGCTACCCACGTTGAAGGAAAACTCATGGCTTAGAAAGAAAGCCCGAATCCGATGGGCAGGGACAAGGAAGGAATAGTGCGCTTGAAAAGCTAATAAAGGGAAATGAGCGAACAAGAAATATAGCACATGACAAATAGAAAATATTGTATCGTTGATGCGATGCCGTGGAATTTTAATTATTTGGCAAAAACCCTCGCGGCACATTTGAAAATCTCTCGTGGCACACTGGTGTGTCGCGGCACATAGGTTGAGAAGCACTGGTGTAGAATCTATCCATCTAAGGCAGAGTTCTTTCATAGATTACACGCTTAAAGAGGCTGAGGAGGCATTTCAAGTATCGTAACATTTATTATATCTGATCTGTCTAAGAAACTGTCAAAGCTAAAATCTTGGCCTAAAGTATGTTTTTCATACTGTCAGATTATTAGACCCGAATTGGAATTTATTGCAAGTTTGGTCTGCAGCTTTTTTGTCACCAGAGACCGTATCGGCACTTTCTTTTAAGTACTGTATGTCGTGTCGATTTTTAAATTTTATTCACCAACCATTTAAATATACACATGGAACTTCAATATTAAGTTCTTTGTGAAGCTCCTTTGCTTTCTGACACAGAATCAGACTGGTAATCGGAATGCTTTCTGATCGCTTTTGGCGAAACCATTCAAATAAAGCGGCATCTAAATGGCCGATTGTGCCCTTTTCATTCGTTTCCATGTAACAATACTTTTATTGCTATCTGTATTTGTATAGTATTGCAATATTTTCTCTCAGCTGTCACGGATGTCGTAAGCAGTCGGGTTGCCAATTCCGTAAGCATTTGCCATGCATTTTGTCGATGAACCATTGTCTAGTTCTTTGAGTATTTCTACTTTCTGCAAAATAGGCAAAAGCACACCTTTTTTATTGCATGCTTTCGATGTCTTGCCGAATTGTTCATCCATATTTTGTATTTTGTTCCTCAAAACAATTCAGGAAAAATAGCTTCCGATTTGAACTACAAATATGATACATAAGAAGTGGAAACATACTATGCGTGTGATCATGATAATCAATATCAAAGCAAACTGGCATTACCATTTTATTGAAAGTAATTATGTTTGCATGTCACTATATTTTCTGTTTGCATCGTGTTTTCACTAGCTCCGTGACTTGCTAACTGTGCTTCAACTTTCCCCATGGTTTGCTAGCCGATTTTGCTATGGGCATCAAAAATGTGTTTTGTGTATTTAATATTGGGTGAATACAAAAGTTCTATCCATTTTTGGGGAAAACAAAAAGTCAGAGAACACAAAAGTTAATCTCCTGTGAATTCACGTAACTATCATCATTATATGACCTCTTACCAACTGTCTGGCAATAAGTGAATCCCATGCCAATAAAAATCTTCAGTTTTAGAATAAAAAACTATTGTAACGACGTTTTTACAGACTTCACATTGTTCAAGGTTCTACGAGAGAAGGCGTTTTGTAACAATCGAAAAAGGTGATAGTTCGAAGGTGCAAGGTCGGGGATATACGCCGAGTGCGGTAAAACTTCCCAACCAAAGTCCAGTAATGTTTGCTGAGACCTTAAGGCAACATCATGCTTGGCGTTATTGTAACGAAGGAAAACCCCTCTGCAATTGATGAGTGATTGCTGCATAGATGTGAGTTGTGCTCGCAGTCTTTCGGATTGTTGGAAATAGTGTTCTGCATTGGTCTTTTAGTTCGATGCGAGGATTTGCAAGTATTATTTCCTTGGCATCTCTCCATATATAGAGAGCAAAACCTTTTGGGGATGGAGTCCCTCAGTTGAGGTCGATGGAGTTCCCTCTGGAACTCGGGACACGGTCCTCCGACACTTTACATAATAGTACAGAACCCGCTTCTCAACACCCATTACAATTTCGTACAAAAAGTGTTCCAAACTGTTTGAAAAAGCAAAGGTGCTGATCCTCTCTTCTCGTTGCCTTCTTATTTTCTGGTGTGATACCCACTCATTGAAATTGGTGATGAAGCCAAGCGCGTGCATTAGTCTTTCCACTGTTGTCCCGTGTACCGAGAACGTTTCCACTACTTTTCGACGGTTGGATGTAAGGAATTTGTTATGACTGTGTCCAGATCCTCGTCAGAAACCACTTATGGGCATCCAGAATCGGCATAACTTTTTACAGCTCCTGTCTCCGCCCCGGAATTTCCTAAACCAGCGGCAGCAGTTAATATTGTCCGCAGCACCTTTCCATACATTGGACAACTGCTGAAACTAACTGCGTCTCCTGTAACGCCTTTATCATACTCGTACAGTAAACAATGTCTTATCTGGTCTTTCTCCCTTACTGTGTTTCCTGCTCCGCATGAGTTTTTCTGACAAATGTTGTACCTTTATACACTCTATTGGTCCACGCTTTATTGGCCACTTTCCTGTCTTCGAAACGTCAGCTGTGATATCCGTACTCCATTTGGCATTTGCGTACGCTCAAAACGAGTAGAACTTTTGCGCACACTCAATATATATTCTACCACAATGCTTATTTTGTCACTTTCAAAATTATTTTACATTAATAATCACAATATTTTCACTTAAAAACTGTGAATTAAGGAGAAAAAGATTAAATAATTATTTGAAATTTAATCTACTAGAGAGTGCCATTTTTTGCATTGTAGAATGTAGGAGTTTCTTCACTATCTTACATCCAAGACGTTGTGTAGTATATGAATAATTGCAGCATATCAATCTTCTACTGTATATTGCATGCACACATACACATATGCATCTGTATCCAATATCCATAAAAAAGTACTCAAGTTCTATTGTTCATAAGAATAAATAGCTTAATGTATGAGTTTTGTACTGTTTAAGGAAATGAAACTTGTCAAATCTGATATTTAGTTCAGAGATAAAATTTAGTGCAATTTATTAAAAAATGTATTATTATTTTTCTTTCTGTTTTTAGATTCAAAGGTAGATAAAATTTTTTGCTGAAGTTCAATAAGTCTTGGATGAAAATGGCAACAATCATGATGAACATCAACATCAATGATTCATACTGTTACTTTAAAGAAATTTTTGTTATCATCCTAAACAAAACTTTTTCACTTAAGAAAATGTCTACAGAAGAAAATTCATCCTCTAGTAAACAGCACTTTGTGCCTCAAAATACTGAATACGAAAAACATGCCTCCATTAGTACAGGAAAAAAACCTTTTGTTTGTGAAATATGTTCCAAAGGTTTTTCTCAGAATGGTAATCTAAGAACCCATCTCCTGACGCATACAGGAGAAAAACCCTTTGTTTGTGAAATATGCTCCAAAGGATTTTCTCAGAATAGTAGTCTAAGAGACCATCTCTTGACGCATACAGGAGAAAAACCGTTTGTTTGTGAAATATGTTCCAAAGGATTTTCTACTAATAGCCATCTAAGAAGACATTTCTTGACTCATACAGGTGAAAAACCCTTTGTTTGTGAAATATGTTCCAAAGGATTTTCTACTAATAGCCATCTAAGAAGACATTTCTTGACTCATACAGGTGAAAAACCCTTTGTTTGTGAAATATGTTCCAAAGCATTTTATCATAATCATCATCTAAGAGGACATCTCTTGACTCATACTGGAGAAAAACCTTTTAGTTGTGAAGTATGTTCCAAGGGATTTTCTCGGAATAGTAAACTAAGAAGAAATCTCTTGACTCATACACGGGAGAAACCCGTTGTTTGTAAAATATGTTCCAAAACATTTTTTAAGAATAGTGATCTAAGACAACATCTTTTAGTACATACAAGTGAAAAATCCTTTGTTTGTGAAATATGCTCCAAAGGATTTTCCACTCATAGTCATCTAAGAAGACATCTCTTGGCTCATACAGGTGAAAAACCCTTTGTTTGTGAAATATGTTCCAAAGAATTTTCTCATAATCATCATCTAAGAGGACATCTCTTGACTCATACGGGAGAAAAACCCTTTGTTTGTGAAATATGTTCCAAAGAATTTTCTCATAATCATCATCTAAGAGGACATCTCTTGACTCATACGGGAGAAAAACCTTTTAGTTGTGAAGTATGTTCCAAGGGATTTTCTTGCAATGGTGGTCTAAGAAGCCATCTATTGACTCATAATGGAGAGAAACCCTATGTTTGTGAAATATGTTTCAAACCATTTTCTCGAAATCATGATCTAAGAAGACATCTCTTGACTCATACAGGTGAAAAACCCTTTATCTGTGAAATTTGTTCCAAAGGATTTTCTGATAATAGTAACCTAAGAAGACATCTCATGATTCATACATGAGACAAACCAGGGCTCGAAATTTACCTGAGCAAACCGGAACAATATTCCGTTTCTTGAAATTATGACAAATATTGTTCCGGTTCGTGAAATTATGATAAATATCGCTCTGGTTCTTGCAATTATTAAAACATATTATGACAGTTCCAGAAGAAACATAATATTTCCATCTAGGTTAAAGTTCCTCCGAAAAAATGAATAGAACGTGCGGTGATATACATAATATCACCATGATAAGCCACCTCCCTTACACACGACTGTGAAGCGATTGCTATAGTTCCAACTCCAAGGAAACGACTCATGAGGCACACGACTATTAAATTTTATTGACTAAATAAATATGCAGGTCATGATATTTTACTGATTTATTAGTTGCAATATTAATTAAAACAACAATCATGTCCTTAAACACTGATGCCATGATATTAAAAAGCGAAATAAATATTGCGATGCATAGTTATGTACAATCGATCAGTTTTAGCAGACCCACAAACAATCAGCATCCGAGAGAGATAATTAAGTAAAACAATGTAAAATAATAGATATGCACGATTATTTTTTCATTGGTATATTGTAAAATTTATTGTTTAAACTTATTGATAGTTGATATGTTAGTCAGGTGAACTTTTTCGAATATCTTATTTTATTTTAAGATTGAAATGGTGACATTCTTTCATTTGTTTAATTTAATGACAATGTGCTATCTTTTACAACTGCCATTACAGATATTATTACACTGAATTTGACAATCTTATTGATTCCTGTATCCTGTAAACGTCATAATCAATATTATTGCAATTATTGACTACAGATCGGCTATTTTATAACATGTTATGTTTTTTTTTAATTTGTTTGTAAATGTTGACTTTGTAAATATAAGAAGCGTGACTACAAAAAAAACTGATATTTGAGATTTGCTTAACATGGCTTCTACGAGTAGTCCTACTATTTTCATTTTATAGTCATGTACATATTAGGGATGCAACGAATAGTGGTTTGGCCGAATATTCGGCCAAGTTATAGCCGAATATTTGGCCTAATTCATAAATTCTGATTTAAACCAAAATACTATTTGTTTGTATTTTCATACAGTTTTTATTAAGCATATTCAGACTTAAAGATAATTAAAAACAAAATTTAAATTAGTTTTAATTCAAATCAATGCTCCTAGAGAAGTATTTAAATTTATTGAAACTTTTTAAGCAAGTTATAGTAGAAATTATTTATAGACCGGGAGGCAGCAGCACAGACAATCACGTCATCGAGTTGGAGGCTGAAAATCCAGAATGAGCTAAAACTCGATTCGCATATTAAGACGCATTTGGTCTGCCAAGTCATATCTTGGAGCAAAATACCCAAAGACCCGATTTTTGCGGTCGACTCGCGGGTTTACCGTTTTGTTTTCCTGCTCCCAGTGCCCCATGTTTTCATACCTTTGGATGCAGGAAAATACAATGATAAACCTACTAGTCAACCACTAAAATCATACCTGAAGGTGGTTTCCACCAAGATATCGTTTGGCAGATCAGTTGCATTTTAATAAATAATCAAGTTCTGTGTAATCCGAGAATTTCAGCTTTGAACTAGATGAGGAGATTGTCTGTGAAGCTGCCTCACGGTCTATTAACATTCCTGATTTCAGAAGCTATTCCAGTGGTGGAAACTTTATCTGTCAATGCCTGGAGAAGGGTATGAATGTTTTGGCAAAACATTTAAAGCCTGTCTGGCTCAAAACATGAATGCACGCTTTAAACATATTCATGATAATGAGCATTTTTGCATTTCAATTTTGCTAGACCCTAGGTTTAAACTTACTTTTTTTTATAAAGCTGAAGAAATCATCTCAAGTTAAACCTCGACTGATTTTACTTATGACTACTATCTCAAACAATGAGATTCCTGAAACTGAAACAAATGCAAATGTGGCATAAACAAGCAAAGATGTTCATAATGAGTCAAAGATCACATTTCGCGATTGCTTCATCCAGATTTCAACTATAAACAAAAACAAAACAGTTAAATTTCAGCCACTTACAAATGATGAGCAGCAATTATTTTCATAAATCACTCTTAGATAGAAATCAATGTCCGCTAAAATGGTGAAAAGCAAATTCTATTGAATGCATAATTAAATCATTTTTATAAATATATAAAAATCAAAATAATAAATTTACTTTAAACTTTAAATAATATTATTTTTTATGTATTGCACGTTAAGAAAATTCAAATGATTATTAAAAATATATTTAATATTTGAAATAAAATTGTATTATAAATTTAATAAACATTAAAATTTCCTTAACCCCTTCTCTGTCGGGTTTTTTTCCGAATTTCCAATCCAAAAAAAGCATTATTTTTAATTGCTGAAAATTAGTATATGTTGTATCCTAAATTGGAAAATGTAAAATATTTTCGTTTGTAACCAATTTTTGTTTGACCAGTGGTTTAAAAAAATAGTCTAAAACTATATTTATCAAATCTATTTGAAGTATAAACACAAAGATGGCAACATTTTGCCAAATTTGACAAAATCTTGCCAACATTGATTTTCTGAACATCCTTTTACATAAAATTTACACATAAAAATTTTTCTCGTATTATAATATTAAATAAATATCTGCATAAAAAGAATTATTAAAAATTATTATATATAAGTACATACAAAAAAAATCTTACCTTTGTAAAAAAGTACCATCGTCGTTCGATGTTAGGGGTTCAGTTATAACAGGGATAGTGAACCTTTTTGCATATGTGTGCCAAGAATTCCATAATTATTACGTACCAACATTATAATGTGCCAGAAATATTTTAACTTACATAAAATCAATAAATTTTTATAGAATTTTTACTTAAATATTTTTACACTTATATAAAATTCGACTCCTAATTCATTTCTTATGCTGTATTGACTCAATAACATAACCATGTTGCACCAATTTATGTATTAATAATTTATAAATAATTTTTTACCTTATGGTATGCAGTTTTAGAGACATTCGTTAAGATACGAAATGGTGACTATATTTTTTTAACTACATAAACTAAATTGAGAGCAATTTGAATCAATAGTTCTAAAACCAACCAAAATTCTAAAATGTTTGTTAGAAAGTGAAGAAATCAGTTGAAGATTATAAGTAAAATAGATTATCATTACATTTTATTACTATTACATGCGCCAGCAGAGCCACTAGTCAATAATAATTTCAGATCTTTAGTCCAATGATCAGCCAAACATTGACTCAGACGCAATTCGTGCTGTTGCCCGATAATTAATCTAATTAATTTTGTAAATATTTTACAAAAAGAGCTGAAATGAGCCTGGTTAAAAAAATAATATCGTAATGCCATATTATTATGCAGATTTTCTTATGTATTTTCAGATATTAAGGAAGATTATGATTAAGAGGTCACTCCACTCATGTGAAAATACCCGCTTACTAATATTAATCCTATGGGAGAAATCTTTTAAAATATTTCCTTTGCATTTCAATATTTCTAAATGATTTTTTTTTTTTTTTTTTTTTTTCTCTGTATAAGCTGAAGTCGATCTCTACAAAGACCTTTTTTCAGTTTTTCGATTTTGTTTGAAGTTTGTTTTTATGAGGATACTATAGGTGAAAACTGGGAAATTGAGTTAGTAGCCAGTGGCCGGTAGACTCAGTTTCATTAGTGGCCACTTTTTAAAATTAGTGGCCACTATAATGTTTCAAACTTTCTTGGCATCTAGATAAACTATAATCGTTGTATATATACATATTTTCTATAAATCGGAGTTTTAATCCTGCCAACTATCCATGATAAGAATAGGGACACAGTTGAAATTCAAGAAAATTACTTTAAAACTACAAAATTGTTATCATATTAATTTTTTTAGAATATATTTTTGGATTATTTGTAAATGTTCATAAACACAATTATCAATCAGATTACTGTTACTTTCTTTACATAAAAAGTTAGTAACTAAATCAAAATTCCAACAGCTAGGTGTATACAAAAAAAAAAAAAAAAAAAAAAATCAAACTAAACACAATAAAATGCTATTTCAATTTTATTTAATAATTAAATGTGTTATTAACATACCATATACATTACATACAGTTGAAATCTAAGCTGGTGAGTGTATTTCACAGGATTAAACAATATCTCTTGCAGAAAAATAATCTAACTGATCAAACACATTGAAGATATTGTAATGTCCTTACCCTTTAGGGTCCAATTTTTTTTTTCAATTTTGAGAACAAAATTACTTTTATTTTAATAATCTTAATCGTAGCTATCCAAATAGATTTACTGATATGATAATAGGTTAAAAGTTTTTGGAGACGTTTGGAAAATCTCGTATTACAAGAGGGTTCAACAGATATTACAACTTTATAATGTTTTTTGTGTTTTACCTCACAATTCGTTCAGAAAAGTAACCTATATTTTAAATTTAAAGAGTGAAATATATGTATAAAATAAATTACTAAATGTCCAAACATAAATGAACTCATAATAAGAAAAGCATAGCCATATACTATCATTACTATGTGTAGATAGCAACAAAAGTAATTTTTAAGACAAAATAATACTTGATGAAAAGACCTGTACTATTAGTAGTAAACCAGACCCCGAAGGGTTAAAATCCACTTGCATTTGCATCCAGTGAAAAAAAAAAAAGGAATAAATTATTTGAAATAGATGTGGAATCAAAGCTGACGAATATATTTTGTATAAAACTATATTTGTTGAGAAAATAATCCAACTGAAGAGCGAGCATGGCAAAAAACTGACATATTGAAAATACAGCTAAATCGCTGCAATCTGCTTGCATCCGGTAGGAAAAAGAATTAATCAGTTTGCTAATTAGGTATAATCAAAGTAGAGATGCATATTTCCATGAAAAAAGTTGTATTTCAGTTGGTGATCGATAACAGATTTTTTTTTATCGCCACAAGGCGAGTGGCGACTATAGTGGCGATCGATGGCCGATATTTTAATCGCCACTTTTACAACTTTAATCGCCACGTGGCGAGTGGCGACCGCTAATTTACACCTATAGAGGATACTTTTACATTCAGAACTAGGTTTAGAAAGTAAAAGTATCTTCATAAAAAACCTTTTAACAAAGTTGAATGAGTAAAATACGACCGATGTAGAGATCAACCCCAGCAATCCCAGTGAAAAAAATCATTGAAATAAAAGAAAAAAAGGTAGCTCGTAGTAACCCCATTGTCTTCGACTCAAACAAATAGAAACAAGTCGGAAATTGTACATCAAACATGACAAATGTTCGTACTATAGCTAGTTTTATAAATATGCAGAAATTGGTGCAATAGCTGTTGCACACTTACGCAAAAATGTGTGAATACAAAATTTATTACGATTATGTATATTAAAAATTGCATGAATAGAAAATTTTTTACGCTTATGTACATTAAATTCAGTAGTATGGAAATAGCATGACTCCATCTTAAATGTGACGTAATCACCATGGCAACTTAGAATTATGACCTATCATTGAATTAATTACGTATGACAGGACATAATAGAATGAAGAAAACTTGTATTAATATCCTTTTAAGTTTTGATTCGATATTCATAATATTTGAAATGACTAAACGAAATTCTGCTACGATTATATACAGTGCCAGCAAAAAGAAAAAAAAAAAAAAAAAAAAAAAAAAAAATGATACTCAATGAAAAATGTAAAAAACAATAACACTGGCCTAGTACGCTTTAATTGCCAAAAATTACATTTTGTCGTAATTCCCTTGTCTTTTATGACACTTTCAGTCTATTAAGAATGGAATTTGCTAAATTTTGGAAATAACGTTTTTCCATATGAACCCACAACTTTTTTAATACCTCCTGTAGTTCCATGACGCTGGATGGGTGTGTTTCTTGATTTATTTTCTATGTGGTTTCAAGCAACTATTCTTATTGGATTGTAATTCCTATTGGATTAAGGTCAGGTTAGTTGCCTGGCTATTCAAGTTCGGCTGTATTATCATTTAACCACTTTTGCACAAATTTTGTCTTATAAGCAGGTGCTGCATCATGCATGAAAAAAATTGACGTCCATGAAGGGACTAAATTTACAGTAAGTGGTCTTGTAGAATTTCTAAATATTTACTACCGATCAAATTAATATTTTTGAGGAGGAAATATAGTCCCGTTCTACTCTTTTTTACTACTAAAAGCACACCATACCATGATACTATCTGTGTGCTTTACAGTTTTAACAATAAACTTTGTGTCATAACGTGAGGAATCTTTAGGCTGTCTTGCAATAATTGGACTCCCTCTAATTATCCTGAAGGTCTTTCATTAGAAAACATTATTGTTTGTAAGTCTCCTGCTATCCAGTTTGAATATTTCTTACAAATATTTAATCTTTTTTCTCATGACATCAGCACGCAGCGGTTTTATTGATGCCCTTCGGGCTGGTAGCTCTCAGTCTTTCTGAAGTCTATGGTTGATGACATTTACTGTTACATTCATGAATGTTTCTTTTTTATTTCTACAGCTGTTATTGCTGTTTTTAACGACACCTAACGTTTTAAAGATATATGAGTTTTTCTAAAGACTTAATTGGTATTCCTGAACCGGTTTTTCATGTTGGTGTACTGGTAAAATTGCACTCGCCCTTTTTATGACATAAATATTTTGACTCGATTCTTATAAATCTAAGGCTATACGACTTACAGGAACATTTTGACCTAATAAAGTCAAAGCACGAGTTTGTTCATTAATTGTAAGCTTTTTACGTCTCATTATATGCATCAGAAGAACTTCTTTCAGCAGCGACAAAAAAATCCCTCTTTTTTAAACCACTACCAATACTAAAAATAAAAATACAGAACGCTGAGTTATTTCAAGCTGCAAGCGCTACCACGCCGCGTGATAGAAACTTCCGCCCGCCTCTTCTATTAAAAGCTTGAGTGTCAAGATTTTTTTTATGCCACTGTATATTAAATGTCAAACTATTTGGTTGGGTAGCTCTTGCGCTGTTATATGCGGGCAGACAGACGGACGGACCAGGCGACGACTATAGGTGCTACGTATTTATATAATTACGAAATTTCCTCTTAGACCATAATGTAATGGAATACTTTTGAGTGTCTCTTTAAATGAACTATGAATGCTACGTACTTTATTTTCAATACCAATCATGGCATAGTAAATCTCACTTACGGAGCAATCCAACTATATTAACCCAAGTTAGAATTTGGACAGACAAACCGAATTCATAAACACTTTCAGCTATGTTGGAAAATGTTAAAAACGCATAATAGATTGAAATTTGACTTTCAACAATTTATGCCAATTCATACAGCATACTTGAGTACTTTTGTACAGAGCTGTATTTTACTTACTATCTTTATATACATGCCACTATTTAGCTAAAATTTAATAAAGACTGAAATACACTTAAAACTACCGAAATCACACTTCCAGATATTCCATCCATAGAAGGCCATGTATCAAATTCTTTGCGTGGCCCTGTATATAATTTTATCTATATTCCACAAACATATCTTAGTATACATACTTAGTGTAGTTCAGCGTAAAAAGCATAACTCATTTAAAAATCACTTTTAAATTATTTTTGTTCATTCTCAGTAATCCTTAAGAATTCTTTTGTGTAGGCCTGTATATGATTCACAGCATTTATACACACAACGTAATATGGAAAAAATTAGTTAAACTTAAAACCTCATATCACAACTAAAAATGCACTTCCAGCAACCATTGTTAATATACAGTATGGTATCCGAAATCTTTTGTGTGTCCCTGTAAATACTATGCCCTTTCTATTATGTATGAAGTAACTTGTATAAAACCTCAGAAACGTATATAAACTTCATTATATGTGAAATAGTTTAACATAATTAAAATACGCAGCAAAAAAATTTTCCAATTTCATACCATTATGTAACGGAATTATTTTGTGTGGCCCTGGAAATGAATAATAAATATTCCTTGCACCGCACATTCTACAGAATATATATTTTAGTGCCCTTTATAAATGCATATAAACTTCATTATGTTTGAAAGGGTGTAACATCATTAAAATGCACTTGAAACTATTTTCCCCATTGACTGTAAAGTAAAGGAATTCTTTTGACTGTCCCTGAAATTGAACAATACATCCGATTTTCATAAAATTTGAAATGTCTCGACAAAATTCAGCAACAAATATATAGTATTTAAAATTTCAAACGATTCAGTTGGGTAGTCTTTGCGCTGTTATATGCAGATAGATAGACGGACCGCACGGCAGCTATAAGTGCTTCGTATTTATATATTTACAAACGCACCTAAAGAATGGAACACGCCTTTTCATTTGATCAACAACAATTTTTATTTTTTAATTCCAATGTAATTTGAATATAAAACAATTTAAATTCCGTTAAAAAAAAGATTGTACCTATAAACAATCGATCTACTCAGAAATTTTTAAAAGAAAAAAATTACAATATTAATATCACATTAAAAAAAATTATACATCAATTAAAAACAATCTTCAGTTGCTAGGCTTTGAAACATTTTTTTTCTTAATTGATTTTTTTAAGTACTGGCAAAATTGAAAAAAAAAACTATTTTTAACAGGAGAGTACAGTTCAAACATTTCATGGTACAATCGGTGCTTTTATTTAAGGCTGTTGTCAAATCCAAAAGGGAAACTTTATGACATAAGTTTTAATTTGTTTTTGTTCGGAAATGCATGAAACTAGCAGGTGTTGTTGTTCTGGAACTATGTAATCAAACTGTATTTTCCTCTTTTTTTTTTTTTTTTTTTTTTTTTTTTTTTTGCAAATGTAATAGATTTTTCAGAAAATAGTGTGAAATAGGGCGTTTTGAACCGAATTTCCGCGTGAAATAAGAATAACAATTCAGCGAAGGGAGAGAAAATCCTTGTCACGTAATCAAAAACACTTATAACTCGATAGGTAAGTTATTTATCAAAAAATGGAAAACACAGTTCGATCCTAAATCGCTTCCAGAGTCAGGCCTGCTAATTTTATATCTTTCCGTTTAAAAATAAATTTGTAAATGTGTTAGTTAAAACATTTTGCGCTTGTTGTTTAGAGCAGTTGAGAAAGAAAGGCCTTCTAAAAAGAAAGGCCTTAACCTATAATATCATTCTTTTGAAATTTAAAAATAAATTTTACAGCTTAGTGAAACCTAAAATGAGGAACAACAGGGTATCAGATTCAAAAAAATCAACTATTCTTTCTTTTCAAAATTTTACCTTGTTTACATTGAAGAATATTTTCCTAAAAGAATATGCTGAAGTTTAAACAAATGACAAAAACTGCATTTTCCATTGGTGTGCATAGCACAGAAAAATTTTTAGAGCTTTTTTTCGAAATACGTTTTTTTGTAGTGGCTTGTCACGATTTCTTCACCCTATTTAAATCTGTCTTTAAAACAGATACACTTAATGGATGTAGAGGAAAACCCCATCTGAGACATTGATTTTCTGATGATTATAGACGAAGGCAGAATGGCAACAGACTGCTCTCAAAGCATTCAGCATCAAACGTAGATAAATATTTTAAATCGATTGAGATATAATCAGTATACACATACATATACATTCTACACTGTATTTTGTGTAAATTAATTTTTTAAAACTAATCAATGTCCTTTTTGTTAACCCTTTAAGTCTCAAATTTTGAAATCATAAAAATTTCATCTTCTAAGCATTTTTCGTGAATTTTTGAAACAATATTAGAAGATTGACACAATCATTTAATAAATTTTAGAAGGATTTTGTCGACTAAAATTAAGTCTGAATTTATAGGGATTTTGTTCCATGTTTATAACTCTACTCAAATATTTGTTTTTGTATTTTGTACAATTAGAAAATGTAGAAATAGAATAAAAATATTTCCAAACTGAAACTTTTCTCCTCCGATATTTAAACAGACCCCTACGAAGGGCACTCCCCCTAGGGCCTGTATCCCTCTAGTAGATAATCGGCCGTCAACAATCAACCCAACCCGATATTTAAACGTCGAGAAAGCCTAAAAGATGCAAAGGCAAAATAAATCATACTTCTAAAAATATTTTTATTTTGTGCAGCCCATAATGCTTTTGGAACAAGACAAAGTAATGTATCTATAACTCATTCGAAACTGTATTGGTACGAATCGATGTATTAGATGAATTTTAAACAAGCTATTTTAATGGTACTTTAAAGTACCGACGGAGCATAAAGGGTTTAACTAACACTGACAAGACTTATATTGTATGTATGTTTCTAAAAAGAAAGGCCTAAAAGTCATCTTTTTGTGCTCTTCCTGTTGTTCCCCCTAAAAATAATCATTCGGCCGTGAATTCCTTAAAGTACGTTTTTTCTGCAGAAACAGTGTTGTAACAGGTTCATAAACCCACAACAGAGTCATTTCGCAAAACAAGATATATGCTAACCAACATATGCATTGTAACATTTGTATGAAACACTTTTAAAATCCTCTAACATTATAAAAAAAAAACAACAGAGTAAAAAAATTATAATACATTATGCACAGAAATAATTAAAAACATAAAAAATCACATTTGTAGAGGATCGAGACTGAGTAAGCTACAATTCCTTCCTGAAAATTTTACTTTCGTACATTGAAGCATTAAAACAAAGAGTCATTCTCCCCCTTCTCTCTTTTCATCGCGGTATATTTATGGCTGTTCATTACAATTTTGTATATAAGCAGGTTTTTAAAAAGATGTTCTACAACTTAATAACTATTTCAACCTTTATTCCCACTGACCGACAGTGATGCGTAAATGACCTACTCACCAAATTTTCTCGAACATTTGGGTCTTCTAATATTTCAAAACGGTAGGATAAAAATTTTGCCAAAATCATTTGTCATTCTTTAGATAATATAATAATATACTCACACAAACATTTGATTGTATTATAACATAACAGATGGAAATACTGGGCGTAGCTCGGTCAAAATTAGCTTTGAGTTTAATTCGACAAAACAATAGACTCTCGGCAGATTAAAAATGATATATCGGTGCCAAATTTGGTGACATTGTTTAATTTGATGCCAAGCACGCGTATTGGCATTGGTAATCATTAAAAAGAATTTTCCTGCCAAATCTGGTGAAATGTTGCCAGTTTTGTGACTTTGCTGCCAACTCTTTAACAACTTCATAACTGTTTGAATCTTCATTCCATTACCCATAGTGAAACCAAAATGATCCATTCATCAAATTTTCTCAATCATGTGACCGACCCCAATTGTCTTCTCGTACCTCAAAACGGTAGGATACAAAATATAGTCAAGATTAACAGAGACATTTTTCAGATAAAATTCGCAAACACAGAAGATTTGGTCGTATTATAATATATGATGATAGAAAACGTTATTGCCATGCTGCAAAAATTTCTATATTGGATGATATAAAACACAAGCAAGAAAAAAAAAGAAACAAGGTCTTAAAAACAAAGTGCACGGCTGATTAGCCTATACCACCTTTATTTATGAATTGAGTAAACATTCCGAATAAATATTGAATTAATTATTTAAGTATTTTTAGAAAAATATTTAACTCATGAAGGAGGCAAAGAATATATGATAAGGAGATGTGTTTTATTTAAATCCTTGGGAATTTATTTAAGAAGAAAATTTAACAAATAAGTAAGGTCTTTTTTTGCACAAAGATATATTTTTAGCCCACTTCTCATATTTTCAAAAAAGTGTTACTTCAATAAAGCCTTTCCCATCCCATAAGAGAGTGAGGTTCAAATTATCCTTTCAGGTCAGATTAATTTCTTATTTTAGGGGAAATTAGTTTACTGTGAAATAAAAAAATTAAAAGTAACTACCAAAAATGCTTTACATAATGGTTTACTAAATTCTAATGACTATGTCGACAATCATTTGCTTATTATCAAAATGACACTGTGCTATGAAAGAATTATTTAAGATTTAGAAAAAAGTGTACAGTTTTTTATTTTATTACTAAATGCTAAACCACAAGAGATGTCATAATAGTAAATGCAATGACAGATACAGGGTTCATACTCAGTTTTCACAACAAAAATATAAGAGAGTTTCAGAAGGTTTTTATTAGGTATTAGACAAATAAGGCTTTCTTAGATTACTATTCTGAGAAAATCCTTAGGAACATGTATCACAAACAAAAGTTTTTAACCTATATGAGTCAAGCAATGAGTTCTTAGGTTACTCTTATCAGAAAATAATTTTGAACATGATTCACAAATAAACGTTTTTCACCTGTATGAATCATGTCTTTTTAGACTGTAATGTCTAGAAAACCTTTTGGAACATGTTTCACAAGCAAAAGGTTTTTTTTTCCTGTATGAGCCAACAGATTGAGATGAAGTATGAGTCTTAGATTACTATTCATAGAAAATCCTTTGGAACATATTTCACAAACAAAGGGTTTCTCTCCAGTGTGAGTCAACAGATGTCTTCTTAGATTACAATTCATAGAAAATTCTTTGGAACAAATTTCACAAAAAAGGGTTTCTCTCCAGTGTGAGTCAAGAGATGTCTTCTTAGATTACTATTCTTAGAAAATACTTTGGAACATACTCACAAACAAAAGGTTTCTCTCCAGTGTGAGCCAAGAGATGGTTTCTTAGATTACCATTCTCAGAAAATCGTTTGGAACATATTTCACAAACAAAAGGTTTTTTCCTGTATGCGTCAAGAGATGTTTTCGTAGAGTACTCTTATCAAATGCTTTGGAACATACTTCACAAAGAAAGGATTTTTCATTTGTATGAATCGAGAGATGCCTTGTTAGATCATGATTATGAGAAACCCCTCGGAACATATTTCACAAACAGACGGTTTTTCACCTGCTTAACTCAAGAGTAGGTTTCTTAGATGACAATGTCTAGAAAATCATTTGGAACATATTTTGGAAACAATGGGTTTCTTCCCTGTATGAGTGACGAAATGACTTCTTAGTTTATAATTCTGAGTAAACCTCTTGGAACATATTTAAAAATAAAAGGTTATTCACTTGTATGTACCAAAAGATGTTGTCTTAGTTTAGTATTCTGAGAAAACACCTTGGAACATATTTCACAAATAAAGGATTTTTCACCTGTATGAGTCAAGAGATGTCTTCTTAGATTGCTCTTGTCAGAAAATGCTTTGGAACAAACTTCACAAACATAGGGTTTTTCTCGTGTATGGGTCAAGAGATGTCTTCTTAGATTACTATTTTTAGAAAATACTTTGGAACATATTTCACAAACAAAGGGTTTTTCTCCAGTGTGAGTCAAGAGATGGCTTCTCAGATTAGCATTCTTAGAGAATCCTTTGGAGCATATTTCACAAACAAAAGGTTTCTCTCCAGTATGAGTAAACAGATGTCTTCCTAGATCACTATTCTGAGAAAATCCTATGGAACATATTTCACAAACAAAGGGTTTTTCACCTGTATGAGTCAAGAGATGTCTTCTTAGATGATGATTATGAGAAAATGCTTTGGAACACATTTCACAAACAAAGGGCTTCTCTCCAGTATGAGTCAACAGATGTCTTCTTAGAGTACCATTCTGAAAAAATGTTTTAGAACATACTTCACAATTAAAAGGTTTTTTTCCTGTATTAGTGGAGGTATGTTTTTCTTTATCAACATTTTGAGGAACAAAGTGCTGTTCGCCAGACAAATAATTTTCTTCTGTAATCGATGACATTTCCTTAAATGAAAAAGTTTTGTTTCGGACGATAAGAGAAACTTCTTTAATGTATCAGTATGAAGAGATTGTTGTCCTTTACCTCCAAGGAAATGACTTACTGAACTTCAGTAAAAAATTTTTACCTAATTTTGAATCTAAAAACAGAAAACAAAATAATAAACGACGCAATTTTTAATAAACTGCACTAAATTTTAATTCTGAATTAAATATCAAATTTGACAAGTTTCATTACTTTAGTACAAAATTCATGCATTACATGTCGTAGGGGGGATAGCTCTGCTTTCTTGGAATGCATTATATATAGTGTTGACTCTAGAAAAAAAGAGCTGCCGGTCGCGAATTTTTCAAAAAGGGAACGCTATTCTAAAAAATGGTACATTTTTTCAAAAAGAGAACACTATTCTAAAAAAGGTTTCACCTGTACCTTGTTCACAAAAATATTTTTTACTGGTTTGTTTAGAGTCTCCAGAATTCCCGATCTTTTCCCATGATCAATTGAATTGCCACGGGGCGAATAGGAAGTGTTAGCCCTTCACTGCACGATTTTTTCTATTTTTATGAGAAAAAATATTTGAAATATATATATCGTCTAATAATGGGAAAAATAGTAAAGAAAATTAAATTTCAAATTTTCAGCTAAAATTTGATATTTTATGGTGTGTACCCAATGTATACAATTAGGGTTTTAAAATATTGTATTTCTATATTTTGCAACTAAATGAGCATAAAATATTTAATTTTATCTGCTTAACACTCTGCAACTTTTTTATATTAATATTTTTAAGTATTCAGTAAAAATAACAAAAGTAAATCTTACCTCAATACCTTGATCGAATTTTTTTTTTGTACCGAAGAACAAATCCTAATTTTTTGTCAAATGAAGCCCTCTGAAATGGACAAAACAAGCGTTATTCCATTTTTGGACTGTTCTTGATCTGGGATAGAGATCATATTGACCAAATTCATCGCACATAATGAGAATTATACTGTTTTTAGGTATGTGCCAGATATGGCACGTGGTGCAGTGAAGGGTTAAAAGGGGCAACCGGGTGCATCAGAAAGGTTTAAAAGAACCGCCGGGCGCAAAAAAGAAATAAAAAGGGTCACTGGGTGCTGCGCCCTGCTAAAGCGGCTTAGTGTCAACACTAATTATATATAATGATACACTAAGCTTCAAGGTTGATTCAATTTAATAGCCAACAAACAAATTTATCTACAAAAAAATAGGTTTGTAAGGCAACTGACAGTGGTTTGGTGCAGTGCACTTACATCTCAACTCGCCTGGTGGGAGAGGTGACCCGCTCTTCATTATAGTCTAGTGTGCTCATTTCAGGGTTGTAAAAAAACCCTGTTTTTTGTTAAATACCCAGCCCGGGTTAAATGGGCAATTTTCCTCGGATAAATTGGGTTAATATGCCAAAATGTGTACTAGGATTTCACCTTCCTCACAAATAATAATCTTCAGGGCTGCCACTGTATAGGAAAAGCTGGAAAAACTGAGGGAATTTAAAAATGAATATTAAAAACAAGAAATTTTACTAAATTTTGGTACTTTGCAAAAGTTATCCGTTGAAATTTTGAAAATTCTCAGAGGAATTACTCAGGGAAAATTTAATTTTTGCCTAGGAAAGCGCAAGGAATTTGATTGCCGAAATAAGTGGCAATACTGATCTCAAATACAATCTTTGTGAACACTTCATAGTCTAATAGATGGGAATGACTTCATAGTCTTAATAAGGATCTCAATATTTTTCTCTGTTCTTAAAATACATATAAATATATGATCCCTTTAATGTAAATAACAAACAAATTTTAAATTCCAAAGCTATCAATTGTATGTTATTTAATAAAATATAAATACAGTAGACTCCCTTAAATCCACGAACACCTAAAATCCGCGTAATTTTTCAGATGTAAACAATGAAATCTACAGTTAAGTTGCAGGAACAAAATTCAAGATGGTGCCAAAATCAGCGACTACCGCAATGTTTTTTTTACTAAATTTTTTGTTAATCATTCCTTTTGGCTATTACAGCTGATTTATTACTAAATAAATTTACATGACTTTTGAATTTGATGTAAATTAGCATACCTATATCAAAAATTCTAGGGTTCGAAATGGAAAATGCACGAACCGAAACGCTATTTTAAAATTATTGTTCGCGGATTTTTTTTTAAATTATAGACAAATTTATTTCTAAATATACAAAGCAGTATAAGAAAAGCATCCAAGACTCTAAATAACAATGAAAAAAGTTACTAAAGTTAAAAGTGCTAAGAACGAATAATAACGTATCGATCTTACGATCGCTTTACCACTAGATGGCAGCATAGGACTTTTTGAATCGAATTGAATCGATTTCACCGGTAATAATTTAATATTTTTCTAAATTTTTATTTTACATAATTATTTTAATAATTACTTACTTTTAAACTAATAAATTATTTTAATATTTTACTTATTTTAATGTTTCACTTTATTGTAAGCATTCATTATAATTTCCCTTGCTTAACTAAAAGTCAACTTAATATTTCAAAAATGTAAACAAATCAATGACCAGAAATCCGCGAAATTCTAAAATCCGCACAACCTCTAGCCCCAAGCTGTGCGGATTTGAGGGAGTCTACTGTATAACTTTAAAAAAAAAACTTGCTCCTTTGAAATTATCATAAGATAGCAAATGTTGATAAAAAATATCTTACAAAATAAATTTTTATATGTATATACATGATGTATATACTCTCAACGGTGTCCAATGGCTAATTCCTAAAACGTTAGTCATAGACATATAGTTCCAATTACAAAAAAAAATTAAATTGAGCAAAAGAAATATTTTAAAAGCGATTTGGGTCAATAAAAACATTTTTTTAAATTACGAAATTTAAGTTTTTATACGCCCCCCGCCCCAGTCCTATAAGTTATATTTAGTAAAATTTTCCTGTTACACTGACAAGTAAGACAAAAGTCCTGTTCATATAACACTAAAATTGTCTGAGTTATGAAACTTTAAAAATGCATGACTTATACCACTTTTATGCATCTGAACACAAATGAGTTTGGCCATGCTTTGAGGGATCATATACTAAGTGCTTAAAATATTCGAAGAACTTTTCATGTGTATCCGCGCTTTGAAAAAAAAATAGTACAAGTGTTACAATTGAGTTAACTTTTATTAAGTTTCTGATTGGCTAAAATTATTGTATTTTAACATATGTTTTATTTTGTAAGGATTTGAGATTATTTCTTTTCATGATTTCTTTTAAGGGGTCTTAGGACTCTTAAAATTGGAAAAAATAAAAAAAAATACCATTTTCAACATTTAATTTCTTAAAATGCATTTGATATTACGACACAATTTTAATTGGGAATGAAAGATATAAGTGTGTTCTTTCATTTTAAATATTTAAAAAATTGTAAGATGCAGAATTAGCATTTACGGGGGGCTCTAAGCTTTTAGACATTTGACGAGCAAAAAATCGGCATAACAGATTATGCGCACAATTACAAAATAAATTTTGCAACTAGAATGAAAATTTTGGTGCCTACTTATACTTCAGATTATAATAATCGCACTGAACCTAAATAAATTTGCATTTAAAGCATTTTTATATTTTTAACACAAAGTTGTATAAAATAATGCAAAATTTAGAAAATTTCAACAATATAATCCCCCCAAAAAATATTTTCTTTTTACAATAAAAATAAATTCTAGATTCACTTTATACAGACTGACATGAAACATATGTTTTGAAATTTTCATGAAAAAATATTCATAAGTTTTTGAGATATCGTGCGCGTTATGCCCAAAAACGTCCTTTGGAGAAAAATGACTTCAAAGATTTGAAAACTCCGCTCCCGCTATTGGGTCAGTATCATTATAAAAGCCACAACTTCTGTTCTAATGGGAATTTCAAGATGACAATTATATCAAAATGTTCAGAAAACATAGAAGTTTAACATCTAAAAAGATTAAAATTTCGAAAATTTTAAAGCTTTAAGAGTCCTGAGACCCCTTGACAAATATTATGTTATTTTATTTAACTTCAACGATTGTATGTATGTTTTCCCAGTCCGAAATTTGTACTCGAAATTTAACTCACTTTCAAATATCCGATCGAGATTCAATTTTACTACATACTGATGTAAATCCGATGACAATCTAATATTATGATTTTTGGTGGTTACCATTCATACTTATTTTAGGCCAAGAAGTTTAAGAAAAAGTTTTAGATTAGATAACACAAAACTTGTGGTTGTGTTTTTTAATTTTTATGTATTTTTTAGCACTGAATCCGAGAATTACCTGAATTTTTAACCACCGTCTCAGAATGTTTTGAAAATCATAAATTGTCTAAGTTAAAAAATAACAAAAATTAGATACTATAAAATAGAGGAGATGGCTCAGTTTTTTAACCTTTGATAATTGATTTTTATGTACTTTTTAGCACTTAATCTGAAAATGACCTTCATTTTTAACCATCACGCTATAATTTTTTTTTGCAAATAGTAAATGTCAAAGTTAAAATATAGCAAAAATCTGATACTATAAAACACATGCAAATTTTTTTTTTAAATTTTCCTGACGGATTCAATAGCAAAAAATACATAAAATAACTTAATAGGTATAATAAGTTTAGTAAATATAATACGCTTGAAACTAACTGAAATGCTTAAATTTACGTTTTAAATTAAAAGCTAAGATGTTTTAAAATTATAGGGTTCCCAATCTAAAAGTGCAAGTAAATTAGTGCAAATTTATTTTCTAAGATTCAAAGAAGTGAATAAATAAAACAAAATAACCATAAACGATTAACAAGTGTATCATTTGCTCCTTTACAGAAATATATTTAAAAAACCCGGGTTTTTTATACAAAAAAAACCCAGCCCGGGCAGCTACTCACTACAACCCTGGCTCAGTTGCGCTTTCTCTCAAAACAATTTTAAGAACAGGGAAAACACTCTACCGGTGATTAAAATGTAATTTTCAATATAAATTCAAGACATAAATTTTCAAAAATTATCACTCTAAGAAAAAAATTATAAGATATACACATGTTATATACAACACTAAATGCACGGTGACACTAGATTAAATACTGAAACAATATATTGCAGAGTTCGCATAAGGGAAGAAAGGGAATTTGTTACCCAAAAGGTAATGTACAGACATCTCTAACATTCCTCTTAAGAATTCAACCGTCGGGAAAACATAAATTTACCGCTTATTATACTATCCCTTCCCTTGAAATCTTCAACTATTCTGCCAACCAACCACTTGACAGAAGGTAAATTTTCCTGTTTTATCAGTACCAAAGTTCCTTATGAGGTCTGTTGAATTCCAACCACTATTTAAATAGTCACTAAAAGCAAAACAAGTGCCGGAGCTGTACTCCGATGCAAATTAAGTATTGGTGCTGACCAAATTAGGAAGAATTCGGCCTCTTTTAATTCTGCAATCTTTAATGGCCCACTTCTCTTTTCATTCAACAATGAAATTTGAACCTAAAAATAAAACCAATTATTATCAAAGATTATTAACTTAATAAATTATTCGAAAATGAAAAAAAAGAGCATCATAGAAATGTTACTGGAAATAGTCAAGTTAGTTGCAATGTTCACAGAGTCTTTTTTAAGTTCCTTTATATAAATATATATCCTAGTTTGGTATCACTTAGGTTTGGTCGTTGTTATACAGATGCAAGTCCTTCAGAAACGCAGGTCCAGTCCGCCATTTAGGATTTGGAATAAGAAATTCACACTCGACACCTGGCGTCAGTAAACCTGCAGGATACTCGGACCCTGAACAGTGAATCAAGTTTGATGCATCTGTCAGCGATTGTATTTCCTTTATGCAATTCGATACGAACAATTTCCACTTATATGAGGAATCTTTGATCTAGTACAGGGTAATCTGCGAGTCAGCCCACAAGTACATAGAAAATGGTCCCTTGCGACCTAGCACCTTTTTTATTTCACAAGTTAGGCATGAAGCGAGTAACGCCTCTAAGAGTTCCAATCTGGGAAGTGATACTTTTTTCAGAGGTGCCACTCTGTTTTTCGATGCGATCAATTTAATGGAAGATTAATTTTTTGAATTAAATTGTAAATATATGGCAGCACCCTATGCCCTTGGACTGGCATTAGAAAAGGTGTACAGAATCAATTCATAATTGGAGTCATCAGGGAACCGAAAAATATTCCTTGGAATCTTCAGTTTTGCTAATTGGGTAGCTCGGAATTCCACGTCTTTGTAATGTCGAGGGGCAATTCTTCATCCCACGTGAAATTTTTACTCCATAGCTCTTGGAATAAGCATTTTATTTGTATTGTAATATGCAGATATGAGACCCAGAAGATATCAAAAGTTCTGCCTGCTAGTTGTAGTAGAAAACTGCTACTTGAGGCACTTTGAGTAATTTGCCTTGTACAAAAATTCCTATAAATGATCAATTTCCATCATAAGCATGTCCTTCTTGTGACAATATTACTGTATTTAAATTTTACACTGTATTTAAATTGGGTTCCATGATAGCTCTAGTACTTCATGTGTTTTATTATCGTCAAACGGCTGAGGTAGAGTACTGAATCCACCCTTCTCCCACGTTTCCATTAATAATTTGTTATTTGATACCCATTTACAGAAATTCATATTAGTTTCATTCATAATTCTATATGATTGTTGTGAAATATTTACTGCATCCTGGACAGTAGAGGTCTGAACGGGCCGAAAATTCCAGGTCCGGGCCCGGCCCGAATCATAGAAAAGAAAAATTAGGCCCGGCCCGGAAAAAATTAAAATCTAGGCCCGAGCCCAGCCACGCCCGAGTGAATTTCTACAACAAATTGATTTTTACGTCGATTTGGTTAAAAATTTGTCTAGTCCGAGGTGTTCTGACCAAAAATATTTATCTTAACTTTGTTTCATGTTTATAATCTTCATTTTTATATAAGTGCCGCAGGGTGCGATGTTTATTTTTTTAATGAATCTCTATTTCTTGTATGCAAATGTTTCAGTTATCATTAATATTGTTAATACATATTCCATGTATTGAAGCGTTAAAAATCTGAAAAATGCTATACAGTAAAATCTTGTAAGACGAAATTGCATAAAGAAAGGGAAAAAAATGTGTTATAGACAAGTTCCTTTCTTAGCAAGCGTAAATGCGTTATATATTCTTTTCTTACGTATTATTATATTAATTTTACATGGATAAACACGTTTTTCAGTTTAAAACAGGGTACCGTCATAGGCAGGTTCTTTTTCACACGTTTTATTATATTTTTATTTAGCTATATTTTAATAAGTATAGAAATCTACTATTTTTTAAAATGAATACATTTTAATGTTTAAATGTAGAATAATGGCGATTTAAAAATGTATGATTTCTTTTTTCAAAAATTTTTGGGCCAGGCCTTTTTTCAAAAATTTTAGAACCAGGCCACGCTGAGACAATGATTTTCATACGGGCTGGGTCAAAGCTAGGACTGAAAATTTTGGGCAAATAAGACTAGGAATGAAACCAGTCCCGGCTTTGTACTGAAAAAAAGTTAGACCCGGCCCGAGTGCCGTGAATGAAAATCGGCATGCAAGCCCGGCCTGCGTGCCGGGATCGGGGCGGCCCGTGCAGATCTCTATTGGACAGTGTCGGTCCCAGTTATCCAATCATCAATATAAATACAATTGTTGAGTACATTTGTCGCTACTGGATATTCCCTTTTAAATTTATACTAAATGTAAGGGCTTTGCTGCATTTCATTAAAATGCTTATAAAAATTATCTCAATTAAAATTTCGTTTCCTTGTTTGTTTCTAAAATACATTTCATGCCTCTTTATTTGATATACATCTTGAAATACAATTCTGTTTAAAATATTTTTGTCTACAGCAGATTAAAATTGTTTCGGGTAAACGGAAAAATACGTCCAAACCGCTCAGAGGATCAATAGCAGCAGATCGCAACAATGGGCTTGAGTTCAAGCCAAATGTTATGCGTAAAAATATGTAAATGACGACCTTAAATGCATCACCGTTGACAGGATTGTCATCTATAAACATGAATCTTAAAACATCCCTGTCTTTTTCATCGATGGAAATCCGTAAAAAGGTTTTCTCTATGTGGACTAAAAGAGCAATTTTTTTTAATCTGAAGGAAATCAATAAATGGAAAATGTCAGGATTTAAATTGCTGCATGCATCCAGACAGTCATTTAGCGATAATTATCCCGTTTCATGGGAACTCGCATCAAACACTATTTAACATTTAATGCATTCACTATCTTGTTTAAATACCGCATTGTGTGGTAAATAAAAAATCGATTTGTTAGAAGATTCTTCTAGATTAGCAACAATTTCAATAATTTTCATTTTGAAATATTGATCGAATATTTTACTATATTGTTCATATATATTTGAATCACGTTTCATTCCTTTTACGAGATTTTGCAAGTCATATTTCAGTCATTTGATAATTGTTATTGAATTGGTTCCAAACTCTTTTTCTTTGTAACGTGATTTTATATTTGTTATTCTTTAAATGCACTGATGTAACTTTTCATGTAACCTTTCTTCCTTGTTTTTTACACTATTTGAACCACCTTTAATTCCTGACTCTTCCGATTCCCAAAAAGTTTTGAAAACTAATTCACCTTGATTTTTCAACAAATGACACTTAAATTTATTGTCCTTATCATTTATTTTTTCACCTACAATCCAATTTTCTTCTTTTTTAGATAATTTGTTTAATTTGCAATATTTTTCATTTTATAATTGTTATTTTTGTGATTTGTATTATTTATTTAGTATTTATAGATAAGAAATCATGATTTTAGAAAAGATCATATGGTTATTAATCTCCTTAATTTCCAACAGATGGCGACACCACATAAAATGTTATTTTAGGAAATATTTTAGCACATTTTCAATAGAAATTTCTCAATGATTTTTATTTTAAATTATCAAGTTCCTTTCATTTTTCTATTACCATATTAATAACAAACATTATTTTTATTATTTATCTAAATGCATTCTACTTTCAAAACTTCTGTAATCAAAAATTTTCTATAATCTGAAATCACCGTTGATCGCAAAGTTAAATTATTTTTCTATTTTGTAGAAACGTTACTGTAGATAGTGCTTTCTTCTTCCCTCCATTTACACCAAAATGCATATTTTGCAATAATCTGCATAACTCCCCCCCCCCCACCACCACCCACCCATACCCTTTTAATCCTGTGTAAGCACCCCCCCCCCACACACACACACACACACACCTGATTATTTTATGATTTTTCGTCGCATCCGGTGAGGCAGATTAATAGGATTTTATGTTACTGTTAAGAAGGGTACCCCAATGAAGAAATGGAGATTTTCACTTAATATACCACCATTTGGCCAGATGAATAGTACTAACTATTCGAACAAATGCTATTCTATTTCAGGGTTTAAAAGTATTAAATAAACGGCCCAGTGCGAGTATTACTCGTGTACAGAGGGTACCGTACAATAAATATATAAATTAGTAACTGTATTATTACAAAAAATTCGTTGGTAAAAGAATAATCAATACAAAAACCAAGTTTGTGACACAGCAGTTTATGTAATGGCTCTAAGAATTTTAAATATGGATTTAAAAAATGATGATATTAAATTTTGAGTGATGCTATGCTATTAATTAAAAATATATATTTTTATCATTTATTTCATCATTTTATTTTCGTTCTATTTATAATCACATGTGCAAAAGTTATGTTCAATATGAAAAGATGTATAAAACTTTATTCACTGATGATTTTTCATCCACATCTCTCATAAATTCAAAATATGAGTTTTAAAAGATATGATATAAAATTTAAGTGACGTCTTGATGTGGCTGTAAAATGTTTATCTTAAAATTCAATTTAAATTATTTTTTATCTGGTAAAATATATTTACACATCTAAACAATACTTTTAATTTTCCAATTCACTGTTAAAGATATAATTTTCATTGAATCTATACTCTGCATTGAAATGTATTTATTTCAATAAATTGATTTATTATTTGTGCCACATTATTCAAAATCTTAAGTAAAATTTATGTAAATGGTTTCTTTGCGTCAAATTATCCATTTGCACGCATTTCACTTAGTTTGGATACAATGACAAAATATGCAAAAAATTAGTTAAAACTTAAAAACACATACCACAACTGAAAATGAACTGGCAGCCATTATTCTTCGTAGGCGGTACTGTAGCCAAATACTTTTCCATGTTCCTGTAAATGAACGATCCATTATAGGCACACAAATTTTACAATAAGCATTTTGTCATATAGCCTGTCTCAAAAGCTTATGCACTCTTCAAATATGGTTTAAAATAATTGAAAAAGATAATATATGAAGCCAATCTACAATAAACGCTCGATATTTAATCAAAATCAAATAAAATAAGCAGTTTTTGTTTGTTAAAATAAAAATTACATTAGTTTTTATTTAATTTACTTTTTATCTTGAAGAAACACTGTCTCAAAAGTTTAAGCACTTTATGCAAATTTGTTTAAAAACACAGGATTGGATGGGTGTAATGAGGTTATATGACATCATTTTACAATTTTATAAAAATATAAAAGTGAAAAATGATTTCCACTCATTTTAAAAGTGCCGAAGTGTAAAGAATCCACAAAAGATGAGATTTTACAAGTTTTTAAATTAAAATCACACAAAATAAAACTCTTTCTTAAATTTCAAATTCATCAGAGCAATGTATCTATATCAAGTACTCTCTAGAAATGATAATTTCAACCAGAAACTAAGATGTGAACGACCACGTATGACGTTTGTTGTGATGTATAGGAGAATACGGAGATTCCTGTTTAGATAAATTATTCCCATACAGCAAATTAAAAATAATGTCGGTGCACAGGTGTCCAAAGATGCTGTATCTCTACATATTAAAGAATGTGATTACATCATACTAAAGAAAATGGCTTGCAAACCATGTCACAAACTACACCACTAACATGCAAAAATGAACTGGGTTAAAAAACACATGTCCTGTGGGGGACAAGTGGCTTACTGTTTTATTCAGTGATGAGAAAAAATGGAACTTAGATGGCCCTGATGGGTAGATTAAGTATTGGAATGATCTCTGAAAGGAACAAAGGAGCTTTTTCAACAGGCAGCAAGGCGGCAAGCCTGTTATGGTGTGGGGGGTATTCGGCTTCAACAGCCTGACCTCTCTGAATATTCTAAAAGGAAGATAAAATTCCCAAAAATATCAAGAGATGCTGAACCAACATTTCCTTCCATCCAATGGCATTTTAAGGGGTCCTGAATGGATATTAGAACAAGGTAATGCCTAAATGTACATATCACATACTACATAACCGCGGCTTTTATAGAAAAAAAATTAGAATTCTTGATTCGCCAGCTTTAAGTCCTGGCATAAATCCAATTTAAAATGTCTATGGCATTTTAAACCGTCAGGTTTACAACAATGGAATACGGTATGACTTTCTTGAAGAATTAAAAGAAGCCATAAAGAAAGCATGGGACTCTATGCCACCAGAAACTCTACAAAAACTAATAATTTCGATGGACGCACGTTTATTTGAACTAATCCGAAATCACGGAAAAATAATTTGTATGTAACAGTTTTGTAAAAATGATAACTGTATTTGTTTTTGACATTGTGCATAAACTTTTGAGACAGATTTGTTTAAACAAATTTTAAATTATATTTTTTACAAATATGTAATTTAATTTTTTTCTACTTTTGATATCATTTATTTAAATGAAATTGCAAAATACACAAATTTAAAAAATGATATTTATTTTAACTTTTTATGCTTGTGCTTAAACTTTTGAGACGGACTATACATCTCAGTGATATACATAAATTTCAGTCTATTTAAAATAGAGTAATATCATTAAAATACACCACAAATGTTTTTTTCCGATACACTGTCCTGTAACTGAATGCTTTTGAGTGGCCCTCTCAATGAACTGTTAATGCTACACACATCATTTTCAATACCAAACATTACATAGTAAACCCCAATAACATACGTGCATTTCATGGCAATTGGGCTCTATTGACATAAGTTACAGCATGGACAGTCGGACAGTACTGTAGCCAAAAGTGAAGAAAGGCAGACGTTAAAATAAAATAAATGTAATGTATCTGTAAATTTATTTTCTGATCGTAATACATTAACGGAAACTAATATTTAATAACTGTAGATTACGGAATATGTACAGTTTTGAAAAGAAATGTATTATAAATTAGAGGTGGCATTATGCGCAGAGTATAAAAGATAAAGATTAAAAGTTTAGAAAATAAATGCATCATTGAGTTTTTATATTAATGAGCAAGAAAAAAAAATATGATTAGTTAAATAAATCAGAGTACAATGACAAATGATTTATAAGATTAGGTTTCAAATATTTTTTTAGCACTGTATATTATTTATATTCTATCATATGTTTCTTATTGTATTTTGTGTTACACATCTCATAAAGGTTTCATTACAAAAAAAGGCATGCATAATACCAGAATATACTTAAAACAGGAAAAAAATATATAGAGTCTTAAATTGTAGGTGAGCTGTTTGCGCTGCAGCAGATTATATACAGTCTATGTAAGATTTAACTTTTCAATGAGATTTAATTATGTTAGTTTCCATTACTTTCAGATGATGAATTATTACTTTTATAGGCACTTCTCACCCATAATAACTTTTATTTTTGCATGTGTAACACAAAAATAATGCTGGTGTTGAAATAAAATGGTTTATATTATTCATTTTGAAACTTTTTTTTTAATTTAAATGAAATGAGTCAGACATGTATTTTAAATGTAAATTAATATACTTTCAAACAAAGATATTATACGAAATGATCTGGAAGATTTATATTTAAAATTGAAGAAGTGTAATGCCGACTGAAACAATAATTGACAACTCCTTATGTCAGTGAAAAAAAACAGCTATATATAATTCAACTGTTTAAAAAACAAAGTACATTAGAAACATATTAAAATTTTGCAATGATTGAAGTGCTTCTTGAAAGCTACAGCCTAGAAAGTAAAACAAAAAAAAAGGGTAAGCATAAAATAAACTTTGTGCGAATTGTAATAAAAAGCTAAAATCTTAAACAACGTTTTTTACGCACAAATAACATACAAAACGATAAAATACTCATACGATCGTTTCAAGGATACTTCGATCCCCTTCCTCAGTGAAAAAATTTTCTCTCACTGAGGAAGGGGATCGAAGTATCCTTGAAACGATCGTATGAGTATTTTATCGTTTTGTATGTTATTTGTGCGTAAAAAACGTTGTTTAAGATTTTAGCTTTTTATTAAAAAAAGGGCATTTTTTATGTTAGTTGATGGCCAATGATTGACGAAATTTTTTAATCTTGCCAATCTTATAAAATTAGCCAATAACAAGTAGGCAATAGTTCAACATTGCAATGACAGATATGAATGTGAATGAATTATTAAATTAAAATATTTTGATGAAAAAAAATTAAGAATACTTATTAAAAAATTGTTAATTTCTTTACTTGTGTTACTTTCTGTTAATTTCTAAAAATAATGATAAAATATGCAAACACAAACTTATCATTATGAGGAAGAATAGTAAATGAAATCTATTTCCTTCTTAAGAGGCTACTTCACTCACACAAAAACATTACCTCGCTAATGTTAATCCTACGGGAGAATTTTTTTAAAAATATCTCGTTTGTATTTCAATATTTAAAAACAATTTATTTGCATTGGATAGCCCTACAAAGGCCCTTTTTTACATTTTTTTAATAATTTGGCTGCAGGTTTTATTATGTGGATACTTTCATTTTCAAAACTGGTAGCATAAAAAAAAAAATCCTAAAAGTCCTAATAAAATAAAAGTAAAAATTGGGCTTTGTAGAGATATCAACCTCAGCTATCCAATGTAAAAAAAAATATATATATATATATGGAAATGGAAATGAGATATTTAAAAAAAACCTCTTCCATAGGAATAACATGAGCAATGCAGTGCTTTCGTGTTATAGAAAAAACCTCTTAAGATGCAGATATTAAAGATTTATGCCATGACATCACACAAAAGATAGACTCATCAAGTCATTCTTAGCAGAAACAGCAGAATTCCAAAAGTTGTTTTTGTACTTGCGTGTTATCCAGGCCAAGAGATAGATTATCAAAAATGGTTGACAGCTGCAAATCTTGTTGGCACTCAGGTTCAAAACAGTAACTTGTCATACGTTTATTACTAAATACATAATATTCCTAAAAATGATAAATAACATTAATTTAGTAAAATATATAAATAGTAAATAATATAAAGAAGAAAAAAATAGCAAATAATATAAGAAATGGTGGTACTACTTAGTTATCCCATCGACCAAAAATCTATCGCCAAACTATCAGATTAAATGCCAGTAATGGTTGATCGTGCAAATATCACATTCACTAAGCAAGTTACACGTGTTTACATCATCAAGTCATTTTTATTTTGACGTTTTATTTGTATTTTTATTAATGTTATACTAATTTATTTGTTCTTTCATTATTTAAAATAAAAATTGTCAATTTGTATAGTTTAGCGAAATTGGTCGATGGTATAACAAAGTAGTACCGAAATGGTAAACAATACAACCTTAATTCTAAAACCTTAATTTAATACGCATTTACCAACTGCATAGAATCAAGTTGGACATTTATAGTAGTGCAATACACCAATGTAATGCTTAAAAAAAAAGTTAGTGTAATGAGTATTATTGGCGCAATGCTTGGCACAGTTGTACCTGACCTGAATTGCACAATACATAAGTACATTTTTTTCTTTTATTTTTCAGTTTTAAATACCATAAAATAATTAACTGATAAGCAACATACTAAGTTAAAAGATCTAAAAAATACAATGAGCACAAAAAAAAAAAAATGTTAAAAAAAGTATAGCATTTGTGAGGAGAAATTTTTTCTATAGATTCATAAAAATATTTTGAAACTGTGACTTATGTAGTTTAAGAAATGACAGTTCAGTGAATGACTCTAAAAATTGAAATGCTGACTTACTTCTTTTTATATAGAACAAAACAAATGTCCTACAATTGGGTGACGCAACCTCATCATTGAAAGGATTTATGATGAAATACTCATGACATGGCTGAAAAATAAAAGTGTCAGAATCTTAGTCAATGGTTAAAGAATTAAACCACAATACATATTCACAAAATTCTAGGTACTTTTATATTAGCTGGGTGCCAGTATTTGCCAATTTTTTTTTAAATCTCACCCATCTTATATAACATCAGCAAATATGTTAACCTTGCAATAACAGACATAACTCTTTGTGAATGAATGACTGAATTGAAATATTTTAAGATTAGTCATAAAAAGTTCGATAATTTCCATTATAGAGTATAAATTCTTTAGTCCAGAATCATTACGATTACAGCGATTCCGGCTTACAGAAAATTCCAGATTACAGAAGTTTTGAAATTAGAATGCATTTAGATAAGTAATAATACTAATATCTGTCATTAATATGACAACACAAAAATGCAAGGAGCATGATTATTGAAAAAAATCAATTCAAAATGCTCTGAAATATTACATATTTTTTAAATAATTACATATATTTTATGCAGTGTTGCCATCTGTTGTAAATTATAAAAAACAAATTTTTTAAATTACGATTTCTGATTTGTAAGTAATCAATAAATAATAGAAATCACAGGAATAACAGACATAATATGAAAAATACTGCAAATGAAACTAATTCTCTAAAAAAAAAATATTTTAGTGAGAAATTTAAATAAGACGTACAACTAATTTGAAAAATAACTTTATAATTACCTTAACATATTTAAAATAGCGATACATAAGGGTCATATTATAAAAAATTAAATACATATCAACTAGAAATACCGAAGTAAGTCACAAATTCAATATTTAAAAGAACTAATACCATAATAATAGAATCTGATTTTATGATGTTGAGGAGCCAGCTTATCTTTGGAGAAAGAAAAATATCAGAATTAACATTCATTCCGAATTTTTACAACTTAATATTTAAAAAAGACCTGTATATTAATTTACCATGTAATTCAGAAATTTCTTACAATTTTAAAATTGAAAAAAAAAAGTAGTATTAAATTAGATAATTAGTATTTTATTTTTCTTAATTTTTTTTTCTGAAATTCATTCATATCTCGCAAGAAAAGTGACACATCAGCCAATATGTTAACACTTCAATGCCTGACATGACTCTTTGTGATTGAATGATTGAATTGAAATATTTTGACAAAAAATAATTAAGATTAGTCGGAAAAAGTTCGATAATTTCCATTATACAGCAGGGCCGAAACTAGCCCTTTTTGGGACAAATATGGATTTTGAAGGACAATGAGCGAGAGTTGAGTCTCAAAACCACATGAAATCAGAAATACTGATGTGAAAGAAATGAAATCCTGTTTATTATTAAACTAGCGAACTTGCCCGGGTACGTCAAAGAACAGCAGGAATTACGAAAAAGCTCTGAAAATCACAATAAAATATCCAAAAAAAATGTTAAATCGCTTCTCAAATTTTGAAAAGAGAAAAAAAATCATATATTGCGTTCGAAGATTGCAAGTTGATTCCTTTCACTAATGTGGAAAAATAGTAGCAAATCGCTAAAATACACTAAAAATCACATACAAAATTCCCGAAAAATTCGAAAATTGCAATACGAAATCCGAATAAACTTTATTGAAATGAGGGCAGAATGCACTTTAGGTCAAAAATGGAATGTCAAAAAATTGCAGCAGATCGCGAAGAAACGTAAAAATCGCATTAAAAATCACAAAAAGTTCAAAATTTACTATAATTGGATAAAAGTTTCAAATCTAATTCCTTTGACCTGTGGCCTCTCTTAAAATTTATGTTTTGGAAATTATGCTAAGCATTAGATCATGTTATTTTTATTCTTAATTAATTTACTTGAACTCCCTTAAATATAATTAATATAATCCCTTAAGTTATTATTAGTTTTTGTTGCATTAAAATATCTCAATTTGTTGATTTTTTGTAAGCAAGTAAACCCTATTGTTTTACAGTGGAAGTCTATAGGAATTAGGTGAAATATTAGAGATATCGCCAAGTTGGCGTACTTTTGGCGACTAATTTTGGTCGCCAAATTTGGCTATATATCACCAAGTTGGCGACAAACTTGGCGTTATTTGGCGACAGAACTGGATCCCCTCCTACGGTAACCCCCCTTATAGGTATGGTGATGCATTACATGCTGTTCAATAATCGCATAAAAAGTTTGTTAAAGTTCAAAAATCGCTGTACGAATTCCGGATAAACTTTTTTGAAAAGAGAATAAAATTTACTATATTGAGTTAAAATAAAGAAACCGTATTCTTTTTCCTAATGTGGAAAAATCGAATTAATATAATCCCTTAAGTTAATATTAGTTTTTGTAGCATTAAAATATCTCAATTTGTTGATTTTCTGTAAGCAAGTAATCCTTATTGGTTTACTATGGGAATTGGGCGAAATATTAGAGATATCGCCAAGTTGGCGTCACTTTTAACGGCTAATTTTGGTCGCCAAATTTGGCGATAAAAATGGTGGCATTTGGCGACAGAACTGTGTCCCCCCTACGGCAACCCCCCCCCCCCTAATAGGTATGGATTTGTATTAAATGCTGTTCAATAATCGCAAAAAAAATTTGCTAAAAATTCAAAAATCATTGTACAAATTCCGAATAAACTTTTTTGAAAAGAGAACAAAATTTACTATATTGGGTTAAAAGAAAGAAACCGTATTCTTTTCACTAATGTGGAAAAATCGCCTCGAAACTTAAAAAAGCGCTGAAAATCGCACAAAAATTAAATAAAAAAATCTAATCAAAAAATCGAAAATCGGGCTTCGAGGTGCAAAACTTCATATATAGAAAATTCCCTTCATATATAGAAAAATTTTCCCCAAATTTTGTAGCTCTACGTGCAGTGGTCTCTTCAGAACACCGTCGACACACTCACACACAAACTTCTTTCTTTATTATTATAGATAAAGTAAATTTTCTGTTTATTAATGAATAATTTTATGTTTAATGTAATTATTTGATAAATGCTGTTTATTCTTAAAAAAGAAATTAAATAAAACAAACTCAGTATGAAAATGAGACTAGATGAACCTTTGATCTGCCGATTTAATAGTTAGAAATGTAATCCCTATTTAGTAATAGTGGTGCCTTTTTAGGTACATTCGATATTATATAAATACGTAGCAGTTATAGTCATCATCTGGTCCATCTGTCTGTCTGCATATAACAGCACCAAAACGACCTAACCAAATGGTTTAAAATTTAATATATAGAATCTTTGCAAAATTGTATAGAGTCCTTTCAAATTTCAGGAAAATCAAATCAAAAATTAAAAAGATAGTCATAAAAATTTTCTTCATTCCATTCAATCCTATCCTACATCATGAATTCCATGCTATCCCATGATAGGTCATGATTCTAGGTTGCCACGGTGATGACGTTCTATTTAAAAGAAGGTCCTATTACTTCCGTATAACTGAATTTAATGTACAGAATCGTAATAAATTTTGTATTCAGACATTTTTGCATAAGAGTGCAACAGCTATTTATTGCACAAAGATCTGAATATTTATAAAACGAGTCAGAGTACAAACGCACCTCATTGGTCACGTTTAACGTACAATTTCGGACTTGTTATGTAGAGACAGCGTTCTCGCTGGCTTTTGACCTACATTAGCGATTTGGCGAATAAGAAATAAAAAACAGTAGCCAAATGAAAAGAAATGCTAGCAAAATAGTTTCTGTGTGAAACGCTGAAAAAATCTATCTTTAACCCCTTAATGTATCCCTTTTTTTCAAAATGTTCTAAAATAACCTAATTTTTTTGTAATTGCTTATAAAATAGAAATTTTGCTATACGCTACAAAAAAAAAGTACATTCTAAATGGCTACAGAATACGTAAATGTTTCCGATATTCTTTTAGCAATATAAATAAAAATTAAAAACAGCTATCTTTGATTTACTGTTGGAAAATATACACTAAAAATTGTTATGAGATTTCGACTCTTAACCGATAGAAAAAATCTGACCGCCCAGAGATACTTTGCAAACAACTGATAAATTGGTGAATCGCTAATTTCAACATCGTATTATAGCAAAACTTTTATCTATATAGCGCTTGATGCGAGTAATTTTGTTTGTGTTTTTACAGGCGTGACTCCAGCACATAGATAGCGATTAACTGACAATAGAGAAATACCTATCGAATAATGCTTTCTGTGTCTTTGGCTGTTGCTATACTGAATTGGTGTTGACGTTGAGTCAGTATCTCTATAAATAGAGCAATGTAAATGAAACAGTGCGATTGAACATGTTAAAGCGACATCGATCATTCAGTAACACAGATAAGAATCTCGGCTGTATTGGCGCACCACACACACACAAAAAGAGCAGAAATTGGGCACTCGCAGTTTGGCGAGTCTGATTGCGGTTTTACTCGCCAAATGCAGCATTTTGTCGCGATTCGGTGCAATGACGAGCGGCAGCGAGAACACTGTGTACAGAGTAGATTTTTCAAAGATTAATCAAGAAACATTTAAGACAGTCACCTTCATAGTCTTTGAAACAATTCAGTGCTTTAAAAAAATGTTTATATTTAAATGGTTAAGAATTGAATGTTAAGAATCTTTCCGCCTTCCATCTTTCATTTCAAACTCTGACAGAAAAAAAAAGGAGGTGGGGGGAAATTTGCTCTTATGAAATGAAATTTCACAAAAAATTACAAGCTTGTAAATGAAATTATTCAAGGGACCCTCCATTTTACCCAGATTGATCCCTTCGACATATATTTGTTCAGATGAATAAGATAATACATATTTCCACAATTCTGGTTTTTAATTTTTGCTATAAAAATTTTAATTTAAAAACAGATATACGACACATCAAATACAGATAGATGGCCGTAAAATAAGAAAAGGGTTATTCAGTTATATTAAGTATTGACGGAATAAAAGTAACAGCATGACCTGAATATTCTTTTGTTTATGGTAGGTAAGTAAAGTGAGATCCCCCTCCCCCCCAAATGCCTCTATGAAGGAGTTTTCTAAATATTTTTAGCATTTTTCAAGCATTCGTTTTCAGCACCCCACACTTGAAAGCCATATGAATACTTTTACAAATACAGTAGACTCCCTTAAATCCGCGAACACCTAAAATCCGCGTGTTTTTTTCAGATGTAAACAATGAAATTTACAGTTTAGTTGCAGGAACAAAATTCAAGATGGTGCCGAAGTCAGCGACTACCGTAATGTTTTTTTAATAAATTTTTTGTTAATCATTCTCTTTTGGTTATTACAGCTGATTTATTACTAAATAAATTTACATTACTTTTGATTTTGATATAAATTACCATATCTATATGATGACGTATCGATCTTATGATCGCTTTACCACTAGATGCAGCATAGGACTTTTGGAATCGAATTGAATCGATTTCATCGGTAATAATTTAATATTTTTCTAACTTTTTATTTTACATAATTATTTTAATAATTATTTACGTTTAAACTAATACATTATTTTAATATTTTACTTATTTTAGTGTTTCACTTTATTGTAAGCATTCATTATAATTTCCCTTGCTTAACTACCAATCGAATTAATGTTTCAAAAATGTAAACAAAGCAAAGACCAGAAATCCGCAAAATTCTAAAATCCGCACAACCTCTGGTCCCAAGCTGTGCGGATTTGAAGGAGTCTACTGTACTTCAATACAAAGAGATTTTTTTTTCTATTACAGTTATAATAAAAAAGCTTTTTAAACTGTAACACGCTTAGTTGCAAGATATATAATCACAGTAGAAAACAAACGTTATTATTTTAAAGTGACTTCTTTTTTGTTTGTTAGTTTGCTTCAATGGGGCAATTTTTGTGAAAAATTACTTTTGGAAACAACTTGTTAACGGATGTGTAATCTGATCTCTGATCCAGGGGCGGACTGGCCCACCCCGCTAACCCGCGATTGCGGGGTGGGCCAAACGGGTGTAGTGGGCCAAAAAAAATAGTGTTTTTTTTCTCAATAAAACTGAAAAAAAAAATTTTTTTGAAACTCAAAAAAAAATTTTTGCCCACGTGAAGCGTTTTTTTACCCGACTGAAAAGAAGGGTTATGTGTTTCACGCGTATCTAGGTATGTGGATTTCTTTATACCCTCGAAACATCCCAACGGCTGGATGGATTTTAATGATGAGGTCTCTATCAATTCGTCTTAACGGCCCGATGGTTATAGGGCAGGTTTTGTTTTTATAAATTCAAAATGGCGGCCGTAAAATACAAAATGGCGGTAGAGACGAAAAAAAATACGCACCCTATTGAGTGGCCTATCACTGGATAGGTCTTTCAAAATGAAGACGATGTTTCATTGAATATTTTACAGTCAGAAGCTCCGTTAAAATATTATACAACCTGGAAGTTGTGTACGTAGGATCTCTAGCTTTACTGCAACTCTAACCATCATAGGCATCTATAGACCTCATCAAATCAGTGTTAATAGATAGGAACAAACAATTAAGCACAACTTAAAAGTCATCAATACAAGTAAATAAAAAAAAGTAAGTAATATAAACAAGTAATATAAAAAAATATTTTAAGTCAATTCCTACTTAGGTCAATAAGAGAATTATTTTTCTCCCATTCTTCTTTCCTCTTGAGTGGCGCTTAAAACGCCTTGATCAAGAAGAGGACTCTCCGGTCTTAAAATACCTTGATCAAGGAGAGGGCTCTCTTGATTATTGAAAATTAATTAATTTAATTTAATTAATGAATTAATATTTGAAAAAAACTGGATTAACATCAAGTGTCATCCACTACAAGTTAAAAAAATTTTATTCGAGCTTGATTGGATGAATAATAAGCATTTTATTAACGATTGAAAATTTGAACGAGATATATATAGCGAGAGTGAGCAAATAGTAGGAATTGAAAAAAAAATAGTTTTACATTGATGAGAAATAATTAATTAGTTCGCTTTTTACGCAGACGGGTTTTTTGATTTTTTAAATTTAATTGTTTATTTTCCTTTTTGATCGGGTAAGTCCTAATTTCTCCTTTCCCTCTCCCATCACCAATCTTTGGAGGAACTGGGCAAATTACTCATTTTGTATAGAAGCTGAGAGATAGGGGATAAAATAAAAGGCCTATATGGTCAGTTAAGTTTGGGAAGTTGTTTGGTGGGATAGGTCTGTCCGCGGACATTTGCGTAGTAGTAACAAAAGATAGGGAAAGATTAGCTTACATATCTAGGGATGATCTACAGATCAAAAATCTTGGGAGGGAAGGATTAGCTTATATAGAAAAACGAGTGGAGGCAGCGACAGACATGCATAATAGAGACGTTAAAAATGGCAAACATGAATAATAGAGACGTTAAACATGACAATTTTTTAGAAATGGTAATGCGGCTATTTAAATATGATCAAATTTTGCACGGTTATGTAGCACAAGCTATCAAGTGGATCCAAGAAAGAAGATCTTCAGAAAGTATGAAGAAGGCTAGTATAGAGCAGAAAGAAGAACAAAATGAAAATCCTAAACGACATGGAAGAGGTTCGTTTATTACATTCCTGTCCAAACCATTTATAAAATACGTTAATTACTCATCTATCCATTCAGATCCAAATAAACATTGCCGATGCAATAAAACAGTGAAGTTAATTCAGTATCGAAGTAGATTTCACACAACATATATCGGTAATGGAGCAGTTGGCACTTTGTGTTCGTTATGTGCAGCATGGTAAAGTGAAGGTTAGTTTTAAAAATTGGTTGATGCCTCAAAACAACAAAGGAAGCCCTTTATCTCCTTATAAAAGAAGAACTTAAAATTTTAAACTCTCTTATTCACAAATAGTTGGAACTTCTTTCAATGGACCAGCAAATATGAATAGGAGATATAAAGGTCTGCAGGCAAAACTGAAAAAGGAAAATAAAAATATACAGCATGTGCATTGATGTGCACACGTGCTAAACTTGGTCCTGACAGATGCAACAGAATGTTGCAAACTGACAACAGACATCTTGGACTTATTGCAAGCTACTACCGTGTTTAACTAAGAGTCATATAAGCGAATGAAAGTGTGAACTTCAATGAATAATGAGTCTGTAGATGGAAATAAACATCTTCGCCGATTACAAAAAAGTAAAAGCTACTGGGAGGTGGAATAAGGATCAAGCACTTAATAGTATGTTTGACGAGTCTTCAAATCTTTTTAAAGATCGACTAAGTTTTTAACATTGCTTAAGTGCCTACAAAGTATCACCGAAATGGACGATTTTCCGCCACATCTATCTTTTCGGCAAGATCACTGATTGATAATTGGTGCAATTTTCGGTATATATTAATAGCAACCATTTTCAGCAACACATTCAATATACCTATGCCTACATAGAAGTATCTGCAGATAAGTGGCCTCGACTGCTTAACTGCTGCTAGCAAAACCCAAATCCTGAAATCCAATCTGATACACAAAAGAAATAATTTTGATATGGTTCAGAAAAATGTTTCTGAATTTACAGAACATCTTGAGAAGCAACTATTTGAAAATGAGTACACCATTGAAACTGAGAGTTTCCTACCGGAAAAGAGAATAGCTATAGCGAAACGTCAATGTGGTGCATATTCTCACGATGAGGCAAGAAGTATAATCGGATCACCGTCAAAAGTATTTAAGGTAAACGCTTATAATGCCATCTTAGACACAGCTATTCAACAGTTGAATACACATGTAAATGACTAGTTCATGAAAGACATTTTTTGGTTCGATCCTCACCGCTTCAGTGAGGTTAAATTGTTAAATGAACTTGCTGAAGAATCTGTTAATAATCTGCCTGACTTGAAAAAAGTCAAGAAGGACTATGTCAGAAAAGAGTTGCTGCAATTTTTCCGGCACTAAACTGATTATAATCAGTTGCTATTGCAACAAAAATTTTAACGCAGATAGCTCCCAGCCGCTTACAGCAGAGAAACGAACGATTCAGAAGAACTCATGAAAGATGATCAGAATCGCTGTAAAGTTAATAAGAAATGTAAGAAATGCCTAGCTTGACATTAGAATTACTGTGCGACTTGAATGCCTATGATCGTATTTATCCAACCTTGTACATAACTTATAAGTCAGACTTTATCATGCACTCAAGTGTCTTATGAACGAATGTTCTCAAAACTTAAATTATAAAGAACTGCTTACGTTTATCTCTAGGGCAAGAACTGTTAGAAAAATTTATCCTAATCCGTGTTGAATGGTCTTTTGATTACGATTATGATAAGATAATAGCTGGATATGCCTCAAGTTCTAAAGAACTGTCCGAATATCTAACATTCAAATTAGTCAGTAGTGAGGGTATAAAACAAACTATTCAACTTTCACGTGCTACTTGGTATTTTAAACAAACTATCATCAATGTGCAAAGTGTATATATGTTGAAAATTTCAAATAACAAAATAAAATGTACAAATAAATATAATGATATTTTAAATAACAAATTAATCAATGTATGTGTGTCAATTTTAATAGTACTAACTCTTTCCAGTATAAAATTTACAATGCATTTGTACAGACAAGTCTAAACTTTTTTCGACGGCATAGTGGTTAACATGTTGCCTTCCACGCAAAGGGATCTGGGTCCAAATTCCGGATAAGGGGTGTGTGTTCCTAGATGTTCTCAATTTGCATAGGGCATCACCGTTGGGAGCCCCTTCACAAGTAGCCAGCCAACATGTATGCTAAAGATATCGTTGTTGACAGCACAATTGACACGCCATTGGACCAAAAACATTTTTTTAATACAAAGAATAAAAATATATGAACAGAATTCCTATAAGAAATTTAATTTTTTTTATTTATTACGTGTATAAGTTTTAATTTTTTAAAGTTTACACGTTTAAAAAATAATTAAAAATTAAGCAACTTATCCCCCCCCCCTCCCTCACAAGATTTATCTTCTTGATGAAATTACTACAAATTGAAAATAAACTATTACAAGATGCTAATATGTCTTGAATTGGAGTTAAGTCATCTTCACAGAGTTAGAGCAAAGGGTCGTATTGATAATCAGTATTCAACTATTTTAACAATGGGGTTGTCGATTGGTGGGCCAATGCATATTTCTAGCGGGGTGGGCCAAACTATGCCAGTCCGCCCCTGCTCTGATCTGTTAGATTACATGGGTCATTTTCAATAAATGCATACAATTCAGAAAATATTTTTTTTTTAAATTACTTTTAAATTTCACATTAAAAATGAAATAAGTGATAATGTATAAGCTAGATGTGTCTGTAAATATAATTAATTAAGCACTTTAGCTTTTGGTATAATTTTTATACACTATTTTACTATATTTTATACACTATTTACCAGTAACATGGTAACAGACTTGACATTAACAGCAAAATATCTTCCAAAACCTACATGCTAATTATTAACACTAAGAAACAAAACAAAATCTTTAATATATTAACTAGATAATAATATTCAAGCAAAAGAAAGTACTAAACTTATATTTTTAACATAAAAAATTAGGTAACAGACTTGACATTGAATAAAAATACTCACCTTTATAAAAAATTCTTTACTCCACTACACTGTTGTTTTTCAACTGCAAAAGAAAATGGCTACAGGTAAATATTTAACTAGTATAAGTGTTTTTATTGCAAATGTTCTGTCATCTCTTGGTGAAATTGTCAACCTTTATTTCATGAAATTGTAGCTTGGTAACAGACTTGACAAAATATGAGGGACAAAATGTTTTGTAGATTTTCTTTAATTTTTTTTTTCTTTTTTTTTGCTGGAATAATGTCAGAAATTTAAAACAATGATGATTTATCTCATTAAATGTCCCAATTACTTTCCTTTTAAAGTGAAAAATGAAGTGAAAAAATATTACAGAATTATAAAATACAGAAGAGGGACAGCTATGTTTTCTGTTACTAGATGCAAAAATCTGCATTCTTTAGGGAAAAAATATGAAAGTGATTATTTTTATGTTTTAGAAATATGTTGTGTAGTGTAATTAAATAGATATAATATTTATAGTCAGTTTTAAATAATATATTATGAGTACAATTTTAGGTAGCTTTCTTTACAAAAAACTACCTATTGCAGCCGTTCGGAGGAAAGCGATTTCAAAAAATTTTGGTATATTTTCATCGATCATGACCCCCAGACCCCGAAACCACCCTCCGTTCAAAATTGATATATATATATATATATATATATATATATCAATATATATATATATCTGACCTATGTCATACTGTAACTCTCGTATTTATGAACCGATTTGGATGTAATTCGGTGTGTACATAGTACATACCAATGTCTCGACCGAGTTCGTTGGCCAGCTTCATCCGCCATTTTGTTTCAAAATGGCGGCCATTTAAAATTTTTTTAAAAATTTTAAATTTGAAATGTTTTACCAAAAAATTGAAAATGGAAAAATATTTTTTTCTTATGTATTTGACTTTTATACAAAGACTCCGTAGCAGTTTTTGTTTCGTCTATATCTTAAAAAATGGCTGAGTTATAGCATTTTGAATTTCTAGCGTAGCTGATATTTTGAAACGTCCTGAATTTTGTCACGCGATAAAAGGCGTATTTATGAACCGATTTGAATGTAACTTCGTTTATACATAGTAAAGACCAATGTCTCGACCGAGTTCGTTGGCCAGCTTCATCCGCCATTTTGTTTAAAAATGGCGGCCATTTAAAATTTTAAGAAAAATTTAAATTGGAAATGTGGTGCCAAAAAATTGAAAATTGAAAAAATATTTTTTTCTTATGTTTTTGACCTTGATAAAAAAATTCGGGAGCAGCTTTTGTTTCGTTTATATCTTAAAAAATGGCTGAGTTATAGCATTTTGAATTTCTAGCGTGGCTGACATTTTGAAACGCCTTGATTTTTGCCATGTGATAACAGACCTATTTATGAACCGATTTGGATGTACCTTGGTGTGTACATAGTACATACAAATAACTCAACCGAGTTCGTTGGCCAGCTTCATCCGCCATCTTGTTTCAAAATGGCGGCCATTTAAAAAAAATTTTAAAAATTTAAATTTAAAATGAGATGACAAAAAATTGGAAAATGAAAAAGATTTTTTCGTATGTGTTTGACCTTAATACAAAGATTCCGGAACAGGTTTTGTTTTGTCTATATCTAAAAAAAGGGCTGAGTTATAACATTTTGAATTTCTATTGTGGCTGACATTTTAAAACGACCTGATTTTTGTCTTTCGATAACAGGCGTATTTATGAACCGATTTGGATATTACTTGGTCTGTACATAGTCTCGACCAATGTCTGTCGTACCAATGTCTCGACCAAGTTCGTTGGCCAGCTTCATTCGCCGTCTTGTTTCAAAAGGGTTGCGATTTTTTTTAAATGTATTTTAAAATTTAAAATGAGGTATTAAAAAATTGGAAAATGAAAAAGATTTTTTTTATGTGTTTGGCCTTGATACAAAGATTCGGAGCAGTTTTTGTTTCTGAAAATTTGTTCTTTTGTTTATATCTTAAAAAGTGGTTGAATTATAGCACTTTGAATTTCTATCATGGCTAACACTTTGAAACGATCTTGTATTTGTCACGCGATACCACACGTATTCGCGTATTTCGATGGAAGAAGGCATGTGGATAGTATACATCAATATCTCGACCAAGTTCGCTGGTCAGCTTCATCAGCCATCTTGTTTCAAAATGGCGGCCATTAAATTAAAAAAAATTATATTTAAAGTGAGGTGCAAAAAAATTAGAAATTGAAAAAGGTTTCTTTCTTAAGTATTTGACCTTGATATAAGGATTCAGGAGCATTTTTTGTTTGCCTTTATCTTAAAAAATGGCTCAGATATAGTAGTTTCAATTCCTAACGTGGGTGACATTTTGAAAAATCTGATTTTTTGCCTGCGACAGCACTCGTATATATTAACCGATTCCGATGTGAGTGAGCATGTGCACAGCAATTACTAAGGTCTCGACCAAGCTCACTGGTTAGCCTCATCCACCATGTTGTCTTAAAATGGCAGGCACTTTAAGAAATCGCCGAATTTGGCAGCCAAATATAAGTTACTTTAATTAAAAGCAGCTTCGATAAAGCTGACTAATTTCGCGAAATTCTCATTCATAATGATTTAGTATTGATAAAAATTAGTATTGAATCTCCTACATTCGGTTTCCACTTAATTGAGCTTCGTGTGTTTGAATAATATAAGTTGACTTTTTTAAAATAAAGAATATGAAAGCTACCTCTTCCTCCCGGCACTGGCCGGAAGGACTTTTTTTTTTACTGTGGGACAGCATATGTATGCATATTTTGAAAATGACCCACATATTGAATAAGAATGTAATCCGACACCATATAAGTACAGTCGAACCTCTATTTTGCGAATTTTTACTTAGAACCAAGAACATTTTGCAAATTTCTTCATAAAATAACCTCCAAATAGCGAAGTGCATTCTCTATTTAACGAACTTTTCCTTGGGATCTAATTCTTTTTCTCCCTATTTCTTAAAATATTACTGGATATTTAAAACTTATTCTTTCTTCTTAACACATTTTATGACGATCAATGACCATGAACAGGTCTTACCAGACACCTAACTCACCGAGAGCAGTAAAATTGCTGTGATTCTTTGCTTTCCATTACAAGTGCAAACTTTCAATATTCCCTTTTAACCCTCAATGGAGCTGCCCCATGTCCTTAAACTATAGTTTCCCTTTTTCTAGATTGTTGATCATGAACAATCGTGTTGATAATTTCGGTTCTTGTAGCTCAAAAATGTCAAAGCGAAAGTGCTTTAGCAATTATTCTTGAAAAAATTATTTTTGATGAGGCGGATAAAGAAGTGAAGAAAAAAAATAGCTTTAAAATTTGGTATTCCTCCAAACAGCTTATCAACCATACTAAAAAATCGTGATTTTAATGTAAAATTATTTTTCTAACTGAAAATACAATGTATTTCCAGACAATGTTTTGTTTCATTCTTATTTCCCTTGCAGTTTTCTTTTTGATGGGTAAAATAAATAAAGCAAATAGATATAATTTATTAAAAAAGTGAGACTAATTACTTTTTTTAATTATATTTAGTGTTTATGGACTTAAATTATGTTTTATGTAGTTCAAAGTATTTTTAAAAGTGACTCTCTATTTAACGAATTTTCCATATAACGAACTTTTTTTCGGGATTTAGCTACTTCGTTAAATAGAGGTCCGACTGTAATAACATAAAAATATTATTTATTTTCGACCTAACGTGCGATTTCGAGTTAAATAATATAAAAACTAGAAATATAACATACCACGCCAACGATATTCAACGAAAACAACCAACATTTGATGATTCGATAGATTGATTTGATTTGAGGCTCGATTATTCTGAAAGGATATCGCCAATCTTAAGGCTATTAGATATTTATGCAAAGCTAATATCTTTGAATTAATAAACCTCGAATTAAACAGCTTACAGAGGACACTATAAGGAAAAGGCAGCTAGAGCAAAGCGATCCGGCACCCGAATGCCTGCCCAAATCTTTGAATGATTCATTGCATCGAATACGAATCATTCAAATTGAATCAAACATGTGGCGTCTCTTAAAAATGCATTATATTTTCCGTATTTGATACTTTCTATCCAAAGCGTTTTTTAAGGTTAGCTTATTTATCACCAGGGATGTAGTGGAGGGTATACGGGGGTATACGCCGTATACCCTCTGGATTTTTTAAAAGAACACCGTATACCCTCTGTTTCTCAAGAAAGCTATAGTATATATATACTAGGGTATACCCTCTACCTTGAGCGTATACCCTCTGCTTAGAACGTATACCCTCTGTTTTTTTTACGACTACACCACTGTTTATCACCTAACCGACAAAATGACAAATTAAAAAACTGTGCAATTATTATGATGTATTTTTATGACGTTCTTAAAGTTTGTAAGTAACGATTTCTTATGTTCAATTTATTTAAAAGTTTAGTCTGTCAAAATGTTATTTTATATTTTTGCTACCTCCGTAAGAAATCCGGATCTCTTCCATGAAATCCTGCTGCCCACATTCTTTGACGTATGATTCTATGAAAATTTTATTATGCTCATTCGGTTTCGCTTTTCCAATTTCCATTAATTTCTTTTCATTGAATCAAGAAATAGTACAATTGAGAGAAATTAGGGTACTTTTATGTTAGCCAAAATCTTTTCAATCTCACCAATCTTATAAAATTAGCCTTTAACAAATAGTCAATATTTTAACATTGCAGTGATATATACATATAGCTTTGTGTGAATGAATGAATACATTAAAATATTTTGACAAAAAATAATTAAGATTATTTATAAAAAATCGATAATTTTTATTAATATCTTTAAAAACTTAGCTAAAAAGAAACTTAAAAATAATGATCAAATGTGTAAACACAAACATACTAATACAAACAACAAAATATCATCTAATTTGGTTCTATTTATGACAGGGGCGCGCCAGAAGTATTCGGCGCCTGCGTGCAAAACTTCAATTGGCGCCCCATATTCCTGACCCCCCCCCCAAAAAAAAAAGAAAAATATATATAATTTTTTTTTTCAATGAGCCAAGCCGACCTTCCAGTGGTTTTCTCCAGATCAAATAAAAGAATTTGAACCAGAAAATTTATTTAATGAAATGTGTCTTGTTTCTACAGGGTTCTTTTTTATTTCATTTATTAAATTAAATTTCTATTTTAAAATATTGTTGTTTGACTTTAAAAATAAGGAATGTTGGCAGCTATACAAATAACGGACATCCCTAAAAAGTGGGTGCTTCAGCTGTTTGCTTCCCTCCCCACAAATGGCATACCTCCTACATAAATCAGCTTTTTTTACCTCCATTACTCCCGGAATTTTTAAGATCTGATCTTTATTTATATTTATACTTAAAACTTAAAGCAGATCAAATAAACTTTAATTTGGAAATATAGCTGTATTGAATTAATCAATGGTAGCACTATGACACAAAGAAAGGAGTGCTCGTAATACGGTAAATACACATAAAAGTAGAAAAATGTTTTCTCAAATTAATGGTGTCCGTATTATATCGGAGCTTGTTATAGTACTTTTATTTCTTTTAAAATAATGTAACTTCAATTAAGATGCGCGTTAAACAATTACCACACGTAGATTATAATCAGGGGTGCATTCGAAAATATTTCAGTCCCGGAACATTTGATTTTATATTAGCAAATACAGAAATCCATATGCTGGCTATATAACAATTGTTATGAAAAATGCATATTCATTTTGAAGTTTACATTGCTAAGAAGCTAAGCGTATCTTTAACTTGTCACGCTCTTAACCCTTCCTTCTCTGTCAGATTTTTTTATTTTTCGAATTCCCAATTTTCGTGCAATGAATCCAAGTTCTAAGTTCTAAATTAAAAATACTAATAAAACAAAGTTTTGCTCTGTCTGTGTGCGATAGCTAGCAGAATCTACGGCACGTATGAGGCTGAAAAGTTTTGTGAGGATAGTCGAAAGCCTGTCCTGGTGCACCCAATGATGTAAAATAACCACTTTGGGTATTTTTCTGGGTATTTATTTTTCAGTTAAATATAGCTGTGAAAAAATTTATAATGGATTGCTGAAAAAGAATGAAAATTTAGAACTTTAGGCTTCCTTAAACTCTTAAATTTTAAAGAACCTCAACATTTTACATTGAAATATTGAATTTAAATGTCTTTTTTTATTAAAAAAATAATGTATTAATTCAGAAGAATTTTATTAAAGAACAACTTTAATTAAATTTGTGTAACAGGTGCCCTTAATATATGTGCAATACTGATTCAGCTAATGTATATTAGTACTACATAGGTCACTTCAAGCACTACCACGGTAATACTATATTACGATGGTAGTTCTCCATTAAAGGGTACACATTCTCTAATTTTTCCTCTGAAGACTTTTCTTTCCCTGATACTCTTTTTCTCTGCAAATAACTACATCAGTCTAGAGTGCTCTCTAATTTCATATGATGGCCAATTTCATGAATAAATATCATTTGTCTCTGACGGTTTTAAGGTGCAGTCGGTCAAATGAAATAATGACCCCATGCATTTTACTCACCAAATTTTTGCTGAAAAAAAATTAAATAAACATTCGATAGGAAATTATGTATTCTTTCAAGTTACACTGACGGAAAAAAAAAATCCCAACACCAAGAAAGAATTGTGTTAGATAAACGAAATTTGGTAGGCGTGTTTATACATCTGAAAGATGACATCGATTGAAATTTCACGCTTCGCGCATAAGTGTGGCGCTACTGGCGCCATTCAGAACTTGCAGATCAGGTTTACTTTAAATGCGTGCTGTAAAGTTTGTGGGCGTTATTTAGCTTTGAAATATGACATATTGAGTTTATGTTAGCCAAGAATGCCTTAAACAAGACGAAGAAGCCACTGTCAACAGCTCACCGAGTTGGAACGAGGTCGCATATCGGGCTACGAGAAGGTGGATTTTCTTTCCGCGATATTGCAGAAAGACTTGGCTGGAATGTATGCACTGTGCATGATTGTACAATCATGGACAGTGGATGGTACTGCCTCAAGAAGACCGGGTCCCAGGCAGCCACATGGCACTCCAGAGAGGGAAGATCACCGTATTCGGCGTACGACTGTGGTGCATCGTACTGCGTTCCGCGGCAGAAATTCGAGCTGCAGTTGGTACCACAGTGACACAACGAACTGATAGAAATCGGTTACTTCAAGAACAGTTCCGAGCCAGGCGTCCTGAAGCGTGCATTCTACTTACTCCAAGCCATTGCCTTTTGCGACGCCATTGGTGTCAAGCCAAAGCTCATTGGAGGACGGAGTGGAGATCTGTTGTGTTTTCTGATAAAAAAGAAACACAACAACAGCTTTTCCCCCATTTTCACACAGTGAATGGGTACGTATTTAAGACAAAATGTGGATGGGGAATCGTTCGAAAAACCTCGGAACGCAGAACTCAAAAATATATACAATAATAGATACAATTATATTTTCAGAAATTCGTCGAAAATGTATGGCAAAATTATGTCTCCCCTACTTTTTCCAAATCTACTGAAAATAAAATTACCAAAAAATTAGAAGTAGTAGGAATTTATTTAAACCTTTTAGGAAAACTATAGAGATTATCCTAGGTCATACAATTTTTCAGAAAATCGCAGTTTTCCTTTATACATAAACTTTGTCTTGCTGGCGCTCAGCGGGGGAGTTGAGGAGAGTTCGAGACACCTATCGACGCGAAATCATCCAAGGACTTCCGATAATGATTTTCCAAAAGAATTGTCGGTAAATAGCTGAGATATTAATTAAAAACCTAAAAAACGTGGCACAGACCAAAGTGGCCATGCAACTTTGTAACCTCCTTTCAAAGTGTACTTAGCACAATGGCAATATTAAACTTTGTACAAGGCCTTTGTTTTAGGTTAGGGATGCATAACCTGTGGCCCGCAAACTTCGTCAATTTATAACTGCCAAAAATTGTCAATTATCATTATGGACAAAAAAAAAAGTTTTGTCCATAGGTCGCAAGGAAAAAATCGTGAATTTCATCAATTTGCCGCGGAAAAAAATTGAAAAATTCGTCAGTCAGTTAAGAATCACGAATTTCGTCGATTGGGTGCGGAAAAATCTTGAATTCTGTCGATCAGGCGCGGAAAAATCGCGACTTTTGTGGATGAGGCGCGGAAAAAAATTGCAAATTTGACCTATCGGGCAAGGAAAAATCGCGAGTTTTGTTGATTGAGATCGGAAAAATCGAGAATTTCGTTGGTCCGGCACGGAAAAATCGTGAATTTTGTCGATCAGACGCGGAAAATCGCAAATTTCATTGATCGGATACGAAAAAATCGTCAATTTTGTTGATGATGCGCGGAAAAATTGTAAATTTTGTTGATTGGCTGTGTAAAAATCGTGAGTTTCGTCAGATACGAGAAAAAATCGCGAATTCCGTCAGTCAGTTAAGAATCACGATTTTGTCGATCGGGGGCGGAAAAATTGCAAATCTTTTCTATTAGGAGCTGGGAAATCTCAAATTTCGTTGATGGGCTGAAGGAAAATCTCAAATTTCTTTGATGGGCTGCGGAAAAACTACGTGTTTCATCTGTTTATTCCGAATTTCGTCAATTTGCCACGGGAACAATGCAAAATTTTTCAGTCACTTAAGAATCGCCAATTTCGTTGATCGGGCGCGGAAAAATCGCAAATTTCATCGATCAGGCGTGGAAAAAACGCAAATTTCGTCGACCGGGTACAAAAAAATCGCGAGTGTTGTCGATCGGGTTCCGAAAAATCACGAATTTCGTTGGTCGGGCACGAAAATAATCGCGAATTTCGTTGGTCGGGCGCAAAAATAATCGCGAATTTTGTCGATCAGGCACGGAAAGTTTGCAAATTTCGTTGATCATGCACGAAACAATCGCGAATTTTCTCGATGATGCGCGGAAAATTGAAAATTTCGCTGATCGGCTGCCTACAAATCACCAATTTCGTCAGTTTATTGCGAGAAGATAACGCGAATTTCGTCAATTTGCCGCGGGAAAAAGTTTCAAATTTCGTTAGAGTCAGTTAAGAATCGCGAATTTCGTTGATCGGACGAGGAAAAATTCGCGAATTTTGTCGATCAGGGATGGAAAAATCGCAAATTTTGTCGATCGAGCTCCAAAAAATCGCGAATTTTGTCGACCAGGTTGTGGAAAATTGCGAATTTTGTCAATCAGGTGAAAAAAAATGAAAAATTTCGTTGAAAGGGCCCGGAAAAATCGCAAATTTCATTGATCGGCTCCTCATCCCCCTTCGTTCATGAAGTTCATATTTTTTTTCGGCACTAGCCTATGTTTGTTCATGCTAGCCTTCGTGCCTATGTTTGTTTTTTAGCACTTTTAAATAAACAAAATTTACTTCCCTGAATAAAGTCAAGGAATATTATCAGTCCTTCTAAATAATACTTGCTATATCTCTGTTATATATACAAACGTAAACAGTTGATATATCCTTACCAACTGAATTGGATATGTTGACCGGGTAGGGGAAACTATAGGGGTTAAACTAATCCTCCTCCTCTCTGAAATCATATTTTTTATCTGATTATAGGCCACAGATCACCTCCCAGAAATAGAATTCTCCCCGTGTTACTGATGTGGCCCTCCACAACCCAGAAATTTTCATAAGTGGCCCTTCTCTTAAAAAGGTTGTGCACCCTTATTTTAGGTTGTAGATCACAATGATTAATAGTCAGCGTTTTTCATTCCAATTGAATTCAATTATTGAAGGCAATTATTGAAAAATATTTAATAAAATAATTCCGAGTTATTTGCAAAGTCTTATTATTCGTTTAACAACTATATTTTGTAAGATTGTAGTTAGAAATTAATAAATTTATTGTATGAACTCTCTGTACGCGAGTGAAACTAGCGCTTGATCTATTATAGTTTGTTCGAAGCAAATCTATAAAATATTCAATTAAAATTTCAATAAAACGTAATTCATTTTGAGGTTGTTCTCAAAAACAGGTTTCCCTACTGTAAATGACATGAAACTTCCTTACATGCTCATGGGCTCGTTTTTATGCGTAAAAGCACACAATGCTAGGCATGGCTATTAAATTGCGTTGGAATCGAGTGGCGTTTTTCATTTCTTTTTTTTAAATGCATTGCATTTTGAACTCCATCCTGTTTTATTTATTTATTGTTTTTGTTATAATGTAGCCGATTGCTGTGATTGATTAGTGCTTTTTTCGGCAATTTACTTTTACATGGGAATCGTGCATAACCTGGGGGCTTATGCTGCTGTATCATTGTGCCATTTAATATACTACTCGTTTTTATGCCGTCAGTATGTGTATCACTACCAATACTACAGTGAGATAGAAGTGTTATATATTTTCAATTATGTGAATAAAGGAGCCTTCCATGTTTGCCCCCAGCTGCAGTGCGCCCTGTTTTCTGAAAAGTTGGACAGGTCTGATCTAGAGCAGGGATGTCAAAAGGGGCATTCGCGGTCGCCCTTCCGATTTTTTTATGCTTCTAGCGCTTTTTTAAAATTTATTTTAGGCGCATGACGGCGCCCTTAAGCCTTCCGAGGCGCCTTACGACCGTGACCTTTCGACACCGTGGCGCCTTTCGGTTTGAGACCCCCCCCCCTACCCTAACGCTACACCACTGACGAGCATCTGCAAATTTCATATATCTTAAAAGTAAAAATGAACTCATAAATGTGTCATCAGAAATGACACACTATCGATTTTAAATACTGCTTTAATAAATTTAAATTGGATAAAAAATTTTCAAATTTTTTGAGCTTCGGCTAAACTATTTGGCGCCTTTACTATTCTGGCGCCTGTGTGCGGTACACACTTTGCACACTGGGTCGGCGCGCCCCTGATTTATGAATAGGTTAGTCAAGAACAGAAATGTTTAAACAAGAATTATCACAGTTTTTATTCACAAAAAATTATTTTTGTCTTATTTATGCATGTGTTCACATGTGCCCCAGCTATGTTCATAACTACCCCTCCATTGGGGCACATGTGAACAAATTTAGAACATTTTTTGAATGATGATATAAGTTAGAAATTCTTGATAAATGCATCCAAAAGTTTCACCAAAAGAACAAACAAATTCTAAATATTCATATAAATAAATTTTTGGTTCAATACCTCATAACAATTTTGAGAAATAGTCAAAAATGTAAAAATTGATCACATGTGCCCCCCTCTCCCCTACCTACTATTTATAAACTATAAATTATATATTCATTTTTTGTAAATTATAATATATCGATAATTTAATTTTAATGTGTGGTTCCACTTATCTAATTATATTCAATTATATATATGCAATCAAAGAGGCAGTCACAATATTGTTTATTACTGAAAATTCATTAAAACCTTAAAACCTTTTCTTTTTATTTGGTTAAAAAAGAAAGAAAATACCTGATTTTGATGTAGCCCAGTTTCAAATTTAACAAAAGCATAAGAATAGTTATCTAAAGGGAACTGAATAAATATGAAGCTAATCAAAACACTGTGATGTGAATATCTCTTAGAATTCATACAGACATTAGAAGATTAGAGTTTTTGGTGGAACGATCGTGGATGCTGCATCACACATTTGGTACCAATAGCAGCATCGAAGATTTTTGTATATATTATAGTAAAGAAGCAGCAGATAAACTGCAAGTGAGCTGGTACAAAACAAGGGACTTTTATCATAGGACATCCAAAACAATTTTTTTAAAGAAAAAAAAAACTTGTTAGAACACAGTTTGAACTTTTTTGATTAAATATTCCAAAAAAAGAACCAGTGAACTGATTAGTTTTCTAATGAAGGTGATTGGGTACTGGTCAGCTACGCATGTGAAAATGAAAAAATAAACTCAAACTAGTATCACTGAGATTTAGATACTACTTTTAACAACTTTTCAGATGAGCTGATGAAACTTGCCTGTCAGCTGATTAGGCATAGAGGGAGGGTATTGCGTCAGTGGCATGAACTGAACTGATGCTTTTTCCTGAAAAAGAAACTAAAATTTTTCTGTTGTTCCTTTTCTTTTATGTTGTAATGTGGTGTTTCTGTGAATGTGAATTAAATGTTCTTTATTTAAAGGTGAAGGGCTTTATTATTTTTAAAACAGCTGCAATATATCAAACTGATAGAAGCTAACGAATCTTTAGTATTTTTTGAGTACAATTATTATTATTTTCAACCCGTAAAGTGGTGTAAAACATTGTTTTTCGTTGTTCCTGCAATAAACACGAAATTTTAAATTTAAATGTTAAGAAAAATTCAAACCAATTCGCTGTTTTTAAATTTAAATTCGAATAACATTCGACGAACTAATTACAAATAAATAAATAAAATTACGTGCTATAAGTAAAACATTTTAATAATGATTTAAATGACCCATCGGCAGAATGAAAGTTGCGACAGATGAAATTTCGTATAGTCACATTATCAAATCGCAAATTGTAGAATTTTAGTTGAAGATTAACCAAAGAAACTATGTTAGCATTAACTTATTTTAGTAAAGAGGGTGAGATCAATAAACTGATGCTTTAAAAGTTACCTGATATTATAAACAGGGCGAGAATAAGACACCAATGGACATTTGACGTCCACCGAAGTGGAGAATGCTTTGGGGCCTATAGCTACAATGGCTGTCGCCTCGAATGATCATTATTATACATAGAAACAACAACAAGTCACAACAATTTTTTTTATTTTTCCATTACATATATTATATAACTTCGCCAATGGATTTTTACATCACAATTCACTGAAAAGGAATCAATCATTCATCAGAAAAGGAACGGCCCGAGAATTGGTGAAATTGTTCCATTGATGCCATCTGACTAATTACTACTTATATTATTTATTAATTAAACTGCTGCAATGGCAATATGACTAGTACTTTTTTTAAAAATCCCTGGTTGTAATACTGTCTCATGGGGCTATAAATATTAAAATTAGTCTTCATTCCTCCATGTACTGGCTATCAGACAGCCATTAACTGAAACAAGCTTTACCAAACAATCTAAGCAAAATTCGCGTAGATTATTCAAAATCAAATTGTGTCAAATTTTATATCCGAGGGAATATTTAGTGTTAGATTCGCGAATTTCCTTTCTTTTATAAATAAATGTTTTATTTTGCATTACTCATGAATGGAATCGATCCGTCGTGAGTCATTCATTGTGTTGGCGTCTCGGTATATTTGTAATGAGTGTACTCTGGAACAATCGCTGCTATTAAAAATCAATTTACAGATCCATCTTCTTTAAAAAAGATAAATTAATGGTAAGATATGTTTTTTTAGTTATTCTTCTTCTTAAAATTCTACAACTTGTGATTTCGTCGTATGATAAATTTTATGTGTCCCAACTTTAATTTTTGCTGACATTTGTTATTTTCAACTAATTAAATAAACTTTAAAATTAAATAATAATTAATTTAAATACTTTTTAAATGACTATAATAGTCATTTAAAATATTTGGCACACAGGCAGACCGAATACTAACTATCAAGCCGAACACTTTAATATTTTAGAATTTATAGGTGTTAAAAAGGTTAAATTTTACATAATATTTAAAACAGATATTTTCCTTTTGATAAACAAGATTTTTTTTTTCAAGTAAATTTTACACTATAAAAACTATGCTTTGAGTTATTATTTAAGAAAACTTTTTTAATTAATAAATTTTTTAATTTCATGATTGTGAACATATTTTCCTTATATTCTAAAACAAATATTTTAAAATCAAAGAGAAATTTTGAAGAATTGGATTTGGAAATTAACTGTTCATTTGTTAGAAAAGCACTAAAGTAATAAATAGTGCAATTAATTCAAATGATGGTAACTTGCCAAGTATAATGGAGCCTTTACGTTTTATCCAGGCCAGGTCAAGTAGAATTGCACCAAGCATGACCCAAATTATACTAATTACATTAACCCTTAATTTATCATGACTATATAGCGTTGCATAGCTAATAAGAACTATAATGTAATAAGTATGTAAATAATAAATGTATAGCCCTATCTGTATATCGCTGCAAATGTATAAAAAAATTTGTAAAAATTAAAAGAATTTTTAAACACAGATAACATTATCATTAGGAGCATGTGTCTGTGGGTGGTGTCCATGAATCATAATGTATGATATCGTAAGGGGGAAGACAGGGTCCAAAATTACCATAAAGTTGATAACATTATATATATATATGTGCAGCCCCAATATATCCTGATAAAATAACTTCCCTCTCAAATGAGACTCAAAGCAATTTTTTCATTGTCATTGTAGCAGCTGAAGGGAGCTACTAGGCAATCATATTCACTGGGGATCTGTTTCCCGGGCAACCTCTGAATACTTCATTCATTGTACGATTTTCGAAATTGATATGATGGCGGGTATGTTATTCAAACAACGGCATTATCCATCATCCTCTTGACTCGTAAATCTTTATATTTCATTGATTAGAGATGTTGCATGTTTTTGCTGTTAATTTGTATCAGATGTATCAGGTAACCACCAGTACCGTATTTTTCGTCCTATAATCCACGGATTATCTGTTAAAAAAACCTCAAAAATTTTAAATGCGGATTATCTACCGGTGCGGATTATCTGCTGACTTTTTTTTTAAAGCAGAAGTTCATGTCAGATATTCTGTTTCTATTGGCAGTCAAAATAAAAATGTAAACAGCTATCACACGATTGTTTATTATCGAACGTTCATGGAGTTCCTCAAGATTCGTTCACATATGACGTGTACGTGCTAGTGGGAGTAGCTTCTGATTTTTATGTTATAATTTTTAGCCTTTTGGCAACATGTTTTTATGAAGAACAAAGCATTTCTCAACTCATCTCTTTCAAAAATTGCAATGCAATATAATAAATAATGTCTAACAGAAAACGTGTTATTTAACACTACAGAATTTAAACTGAACATTATTATAAAAGCGGAAAATGATTTAAAAACAGCAATTATTATAGAGTTATCTGTATTCAGAAGACAGTCTACGTTTTAGATATAAGATTCAATGAGAAAAAGTATTTGTATTTTTAACTTGTAATTGTTTTAAAATTTTTTTTCAATTATTTTATTACAATTATCATTTAAATAGAGCAACTAAATAAATAGGCAGGTGGTTTAGTTGTAGTACTTTGGAATGTTGAAAACAATGAGTAATCCTCGTATAGTCCGGCGTATTATCCGCGGATTATAGGCCGATGCGGATTATCTGCTGAAATTTTTTTATAAGCACTAAAACTTGTGGCTGCGGATTATAGGCCGAAAAATATGGTACTCAAAATCTGAGCTCCCTTCTTTCAGTTACTGACTTAAATGGTAGTTACCCGATCATGGATGATGCCACTGGGGAAAATCCAAAATCAATATATTTAAAACATCAATCAAAAGTTTCGGGCAAGGCAAGGTGCTTGATATGTGAGACAACTGTACTGGCGTCCAGATCTTTATATTCTCAAAAATATTATTACCGGAGATTTTACATCGTAATACTGGTCTCAATAATTCAACCAATTTTTTATCTCATTTTCTACTGTAACCTGATTTAAGATATATTGCATGCACAAAGCATACATATGTATGTGGAAACAAAACAATAAGTTGCTATCCAATGCACACTTCATTCCGAGATTTTAAACAAAGATCTAAAAATTAAAATCAGAAAAATAAAAATGACTAGCCATTTCGTTTTATCTTTAAAACCATCTTCAGGGGTAAATTTTCCTAAATACAAAACTGCAAAAATTATTTACATTTTTCATTACTGAAGTTATATTCAAACTGAAAGGGATCAAGAAGTAATAAAAATTTCATGAAAACATTTAAAACACAGTGGTTGCCATCTAATAATAAATTAAAACAACATTACTGGAAATATTATGCAAAAGATCAAAGTCCTTTCAAAAATACCGATCCAAACATCCGAAATTGAAAATGAGACCTTGTCCTTATAGATTTCTTGACTTCTTATACAAATCTAGGTAATTTCCGAATAATTGCATTTAATGAATGGTCTTGTTTTGACAGAATGTTGTCGTTGTCAAAGTCAATAAAGTAAATACTTCTTTAAGGAAAGTTCTTGATGATGCAGTTGAGAGTTTATTGTATTTTAAATCACTCTTACATTCTTTTAAAAAGGCGATGCTTTGTCATCCTAATATAGGACACATCTATGGGACTGTACATATATAAGGATATCAACTTTTTGGCAATTTTTGACCCTGTCCCTCCCATACAATATCATTCCTCGAACTCCCCTCCCCCAAATGATATTGATATCAGTGTCTACTTTTTATTTATTTTTTTGTTTTTCTTCTTATATATTTGCAATGCTATACAGATAGGGTTATACATTTATTCACATACATTTCTGATTAAATGAAGCGAAAAAATAATATAATATCACTATTATATATAAAATAACTTTATATGAAAAACACTAAGAAATACTAACTGCTGAAAATTATTTATTAATAGGTTTTTGTTTCATAATGGATTTAACAGGAATATGGTCTCTTGCATTTGCCCCTTACACAAGGATAACCAGTATTAGAAGTATTTCTTACAAACAAGAAAGGTGGACAATATTAGTCCCTATTTTTGCTAGTAAACATAACAGGTATCATTTCGAACCTGGTTAACTCTGTATTGCACATAAAAATAAATTTAAGACTAAAATAATAACAACACACTACACTGATGTAAAGAAAAAAAAAATTACCAAAAAAATAAAATTTTGGTTGGAACAAAAATGATAAATGATATCAAAAGAAAAATCTCCCCTCCCCCCTAGAGTTATCTTACAATATCAAGTGCCAGACCCCCCTCCCCCCTAAAGTGATAACGTTATATATGTACAGTAGGGCGTATCGAAATTTCTTAAATCTTTTTGCGGTAGTGCGGAAAAGTTGTGAACTTCCTTCATTAAAAAGTTTGCGGAATCTTAAAACACTGGGTTGATATTTTCTGTCGCCTCAATGGGTCGCAAGTTCCAAAAATTGGAGAAAAAAAAATGATAAAAATACAAAACTTAATAAATGATCACAGATTTCGTTGATCGTTTTGGGGTAGTGCTTAAACGTTACTATGTTTTAACAGCAACAACCAACAATTTTTTTCGAATTATAGGTTTATATCTTCTGCCACCTCATCAGCATCGAATTTGGGAAAATTTGACGTATTTTGGTACTAATTTCTGCGTAACTACTTACTGCTTGCGCAACGCACAATTCAGGCAGACTGAGTTTGCCGCTCTGCCAAAAAAGTGGAATACCCCTATTTTCACGCCGAGAAAAAAAATGGAACTACCAGTAAATCACCTGACTACTCCCTTCCGTCCGGCTAAGCGCAGTAGGCAGGCGCCACAGGCATCTGCGAGTCGCAACAAATTTTAACCGATTTAAAGCAGTATCCTTTTAGTTAGTGTTCGGTCTCTATAGTTTCTTGCTCTGCAGTCTTTTTTTAAGGAATTTATCGTGTGGTTTTGTGCGTTTCGTCGTCATTTTCTAATAAGAGATATTGGTAAATATTTGAAATGTCAAAATCATCGCAGTCAAAATTTCCAAGTCGACAAATGTTGCAATATATCTAATAGCATTTACGAATATGTTACAAGTGCTTAGTTGGATGATTTTAACTATGTTATTGTTCTTGTGTATGACGGCACTGTAGTGAACACGGGAGTGTCTAATGGTATTGGCAGGTTTGAGTTGAAACTTCATACACAAGTCCAATGGATTATCTGCTTACTTCATTTCGATGAGTTACTATTATGACACCTATTTCAGTTCATAAATGGCAAGTCATCCGGCCCCGCATCTTACACCGAAGACATTGGACGAAACCTCAAAGAAGGCGAAAAGATTTCTATGCATTTACTATTATCACATCTTATTGTTTTTAATAGTATTGAATGCGAGTTGCCAGACATTGATCTTACTACCCTCAGTTCAGATCAGAAATACTTATCAGACATTTTCACTGCCGTTAGTTCCTGCAGCCTACGGAAAACAGATGGGTCGTAGAACAGGGATCGATTTATTAGAGCGACACTAGAATCCACATACATGTCAAGCCACAAAACACCTGTCAAAATTTGAGACCAAAAATGATTACAAGCAATAATGATTTTGTTATTTGTATGTTCGAAAGATAAAGTTTTGTTCGCATTAAAATGAGGTAAGACGGTGGGCGCCCCCCCAAAAAGGGGACCGTCTTCCGGTCCCAGGCTCTTATCAAGCCCATTTGTCCCTGCTCGGAACCACCCGCAAGACAAACCCCGCAACGCGTCCCGAAGGCGAGCCCGCAAAGCGGAACCTCACAAAAACTCCGGCCAAGCCGGCACACTGCCCAGCGCACGTCATGCCGGCTATTCCCAAAAGAGAGACGAATTGGTCGGATACGACAATCCTCACCACCCAGCTAGAAGAGCCAAATGGTCCCTTGGTTACACGACCCGGTATGCCCGGCAGCCCACAGGAACCGGACGACTATAAAGACGCCGGGTCCATGGACCTACACGAGATTTCCCTAGCCGGAGTTGCTTTACGAAGGGCCCACAAGATCAGATACCATTTTCCGGCAGAGACATTTATGCTTAAAATGAGGTCAGTGCGATTTCTATTTATTAAAAAAAAATTCTTCATTTTCGAAAATTTGGTATCGATGAGGCGGCAGAAAATATTAACTTCTAATTGTAAACTTTTTTTAAGCACTACAGTTAACCGCTCACGAAATCTGTTATCATTTATTAATTTTTGTTTTTTATCAGTTTTTGTCCAATTTTCGGAACTTTCGGCCCACTGAGGCGGCAGAAGATATCAATCCACTGTCTTAAGATTCCTCACCATTTTTAATAAAGGGGTTCACAACTTTTCCACACTACTGCAAAAAGATTTGAGAAATTTCGAGTTTTTCTATACGGCCTAATGTACAGCCACTATCACATAAGCTACAGAGAAAAATATAGGTGGAACAGAATCAATATTTCTACTTATATATAAACATATGTATCTGTATCTTACTCAAGTCATGCCTAAGAATATATAATGTGCTAATTTAATGGATGAATTTTGTACTGTTTAATGAAATGAAAATTATAAAATGAAAGTAGAAAAGAAAAGAAAGAAAAATGTGTTGTTTATTAACAAATGTGTTGTTTATTATTTTTCTTTCTGTTTTTAGATTCAAAGTTAGATAAAACTTTTTTGCTGACGATGAATAAGTCATTTCCTTGGATGAAAATGGCAACAATCTGTTCACACTGATACTTTAAAGAAGTTTCTGTTATCATCCGAAACAAAACTTTTTCACTTAACAAAATGTCATCGATTACAGAAGAAAATTATTCCTCTAGTGAGCACCACTTTGTTCCTCAAAATAGTGATAAAGAAAAGCATTCCTGTACCGATAAAGAAGAGAAACCTTTTATTTGTGAAGCATGTTCCAAAATATTTTCTAAAAATAGTGATCTGAAAAGCCATCTCTTAACTCACACTGGAGAGAAACCCTTTGTTTGTAAAATATGTTTCAAAGGATTTTCTCAGAATAGTAATCTAAGAAAACATCTAAGAAACATTCACACAGGTGTAAAACCCTTTGTTTGTAAAATATGTTCCAATATATTTAATGATAGCAGTCATTTAAAAAACCATCTTTTGATACATACAGGAGAAAAGCCTTATGTTTGTGGGATATGTTCCAAAAGATTTTCTGACAAGAGCAACCTAAGAAGCCATCTCTTGACCCATACACGAGAAAAACCTTTTGTTTGTGAAATATGTTCCAAAGCATTTTCTGATAAGAGCAACCTAAGAAGGCATCTCTTGACCCATACACGAGAAAAACCCTTTGTTTGCGATACATGTTCCAAAAGATTCTCTCATAAGAGTACCCTAAGAGAACATCTCTTGACTCATAATGTTGAAAAAGTTTTTATTTGTGAAGTATGTTCCAAAACATTTTCTAATAAGAGTGATCTAAGAAAACATCTCTTGACTCATACTGGAGAGAAACCCTTCATTTGTGAAATATGTTCCAAAGGATTTTCTCAGAATAGTAGTCTAAGAAGACATATCTTGACTCATACAGGAGAAAAACCTTTTGTTTGTGAAATATATTCCGAAGGATTTAATGATAACAGTACTTTGAGAAACCATCTTTTCACCCATTTAGGAGAAAAACCTTTTGTTTGTGAAATATGTTCCAAGGTATTTTCTCGGCATAGTAGTCTAAGAAGACATCTCTTGACTCATACTGAAGAATAACCCTTTGTTTGTGAAATATGTTCCAAAGGATTTAATGATAACAGTACTTTGAGGAACCATCCTTTGACCCATACAGGAGAAAAACCTTTTGTTTGTGAAATATGTTTCAAAACATTTTCTCAGAATAGCAATTTAAGAAAACATTATTTGTCTCATACCATATAGACTACTCCTGAAAATCTCTTGTATTTTTACTGCCAAAATTGAATATGAACCCTGTACCTGTCGTTGCATTTACTATTATCATATCTTTTGTGTTTTAGCATTTAGTAATTAAAAGATTGCACTTTGTTCTACATCATCAAAAATTCTTGGATGGCATGTTGTGTTTTTGATAATAATCAAATAACCCCTGACATGTTCGTCAGGTTACAGTAAACCTGTATGTAAAGAATCTTTGTTAGTTACTTTAATTTTTTTATTTCACTATAGAGTAATTTCCCCCCAAAAATGAAATTTTATTTTGATCTAAAAGGATAAACTGCTCCTCAATATCCTATACCATAGGAAAACCTTTATTGAAAAACTATCAGATGTGTGCTAAAAATATATTTGTGTGCAAAGGGAATACTACTCATTGCTTAAATTTTCTGCTTAAGGAATTTTCCCGGTTTTTAAATGAAGCCTGTCTCATAATAATATAAAAAGAAAACACAAGATGTTCCCTGCCGATACATTGGGATCATTTGATACACTGTATCAAAAGAAGATTGTGAAGAAAACCCGCAAATTTCGTTAAAGTATCTCGGAAAAAACGCTAATGTCGAACAAAGAATCCTAGAAAAATGCAAATTTTGTCTGAGAATCCTAGAAAAAAATGCAAACTTCGTTGAAGGATCGCGAAAAAAACGCAAATTTCGTCAAGGGAACGTAGAAACAAGTGGTTAAGTGTGATCGCAGGTCGCACAGAGTGTTTCTTTTAATAGCTCTTTTAAAACACTTTATTATTGAATTAATGAACAGGAATTGTTAATTTATAATTATTATATCCTTTCAGGCTGCACCATTACATTTAATTTAAAAATAACTAGACAAATATTTTAAAATCAAAATAAAAATATTCAAAAGAAATTATTTAAATAAAATTAAAAAATCCGAATATTTCTCAATTCATCAATTTAAAAATTTAGTGCAGCTATAAATAAAATATTGAAATTTTAAAAGCGAAAAATTGTTTAAAACATACTTAAAATGCTTAAATAATTCAGAAAAAATGGATATTAATTCTTTGACATTCCAAACACTGACTAGATAGTGCTAAATAAAGGATTATTAAAATTCGTTTTAAAATTCATTTATTAACCCTCTGAGCGGTTGAATACTTTGTAAAATAACGCATTAAGAAAGCTTGAAAAGGAACAGATAACTTGTTTCAAAAGCTAAAATGTTTTAAGAGAATTTGTCTCTCAAAAGTGCTAAAGGGATTACTTCTTTCCCCTGCTAAGTGTTATACGGTGATCGAGCACGCTGCCCGGTTATCAATGGGGGGCGTGAATGGGTGTTGAAAAATGGCTTTGGAAAACGTTTCTCTGCTACAGGCTGTATGCCGGCTAACGTCTGAAGTATCTGCAGAAAAGAGAAGTCTTTACAAATAGTTTTGGTTCTTATGATCAAATAACATTTGCATCGTATCTCTTTCGGATCTTGTAATTTAGCTGCCAGATAACTAGTAATTTGTATTTTAATTAATTAATTTTTTACTGATAAATGCACAATATTTTTAAAAACATGTATTGATAAATCAAAAGTTCAGTAAAAACAAATCTGCTAAGATGGATTAGTAAATGAGCATTTACCGCGTATACAGTTTTCTTTCTTATCAAGTTTATGATTTTTTATACTTATATCGTGTTTGGAGATGGTAGTATCTTATATTACCATATTAATTTAATATTACACTTTTAAGGTGCTACTTCACTCACGCGAAAACACCTATGCGCTAATGTTAATCCCATGGAAGATTTTTTTAAAGACATCTCGTTTGCATTTCAATATTTTTAAACGATTTTTTCCGTATTGTTAGATGAAATCGACCTGTACAAAGGCCGTTTTTTACTTTTTCGATTTTGTTTCAATTTTTTATCTTTATAAGAATACATTTCGTTTTGGAACTGGTTTCAATAGTGGAAGTGCTCTCATAAAAAAAAAAAAAAAAAAAAAAAAAAAAAAAAAAAAAAAAAAAAAAAAAACCCTGCAAAGAAAAGAAAAAAAGAAAAAAAACGACCTGTACAGATTGACCAAAGCTACTCAATTGAAAAAATATATATATATATATTGAAATGCAAGCGTAATACTATCTTTTAAAATGTCTTTCATAGGATTAACATTATAGAACGGGTGTTTTCGCGTGAGTGAAGTAGCCCCTTAATTAATCAGTAAACTAGATGATACTACAATTTTACAAGAAAACCGGTCAAAACAAAATTGCATAATACCAAAAAAAGTTCCGCTTTAGACATGTTTTCGTGTTTCAAGGTATATTATGTGGCATTTCATATGTGGAGTAGATTAATATTTCCGTTTAACACAGGATCCCGTTATATATAGGTTCAATTTTACTTGCTGTACTTTAATGAATGATCGTTGTACCGCAGCATTAGTGAATTATAGGTTCAATTCTTATATATGGTATTACTGATTAATTGCAGGTTTTAATGTTAAATCGTCTAAGACGGAATAGGATGTAACCGTATAAAAATGCCGATTTAAAAATTTTCGTCGAACTTCGGATTTTTTTTACTTTTAAACCAAGATTCCCTATAATACAGGTATCGTTTTAAGAGATTTTACAATATATGAATAGGTAAATGAAGTTTCAGAAAATTTGTATTATAATAGATAAAATATATGAACTTTTTTAGTGTCAAAATACTAAAAGTGCCTTTTTTCTGGGTGCTACCTTGAAGAAGTAATTATTGTGTAGGTGTTTTGTAAAACAGTAAAAAAAGCATATAAAAAACTTGAAATAATGGAGGGCAATAATTTGTAAGCTGTATGAGGAAAAAAACACATTTTTTTTTTCTTTCCTTTCCGTTAATTCTATTTTTTTATGATAAAAATTTAATTAAATTAATAATGTATTGTATATTAACCAAATGTGATGGGATTTAGTTTAGTTAGAATACGTTAAAGATCTGTTAACCGAATAGTCTAGATTATTTAATATGTTTTACATATAACATACGAGTTAACTTGTCACGCCAAAGAGTCACAACATTAATTTATTTTTAATGTTAGCGAGACATCCACAATTCAGTTAATTCTCGGTCACTATGCTAATTCAGCTCAATAAATATAGTTTATTCCAAAACAGTTATATATAGTCTCTGTATTTAAAAATTAATTATATTTGCAATTATATTTTGTATTATTATAGAGGTGTTAGAGGACAATTACGTAAATGGAATGAGCTCGACATAATTAAGAATATTTACTTAAATTGAAAAATATTTTTAAAAATATTTCTTAAAAAATTACAATAATTTAAATGTGATTATATTTCATTTAATAATGCAGTGAGTTATGTTAGTGGAAAGTTATATAAAATAACTTTATTTGATTCATTATTAATGAAATAGTTTATAATGTATTTTTTAATAGTTAAAATTATTACATTTTAAGGTGAAAGAAGGTGATTATTTAAAATATAATATAACCTTGCGTAATAAAAACATGCCTCATATGATATTTCTCTTAAAATTACTCTATTATTTCTTTTTTATCTATGAATTATAAGAACTTATGGTATTAGCGACGTTATGTGAGTTATTACTCAGCATGAGGATTTAAGTTAAAAGGAAATTTCTAAAAAAATATAGTGCAAATCTAAAATATCTTGATAATTAATTAGTTTTAGAAATCGTTATTTTTTTTTAAATTTATTATTATTATTATTAAAATGAATTAATAGCTTAATAAAAAAACTGAATGTTTAATCAAAGTTCTTCGTATATTATCAAAACAGTTTAGTATTAATTAAATATATAACTTCTATTAAAAATTTGCTCTTTAAGTTAGAAATTTCATTATAAATTGTCGATGTAAATGCTGATAATTTTATTAGTCAAGTTGGAATAAAAAGTTACTTTTTCAAATCGATATTTACTCACATCCCAAGTTTTCGACAGCGTGTTATTTTACTTGTGTTTCAGTTAATAAATATTATAAACAGTGGTTAATAATTAATTATAAACATCAAAGATAATTAAGAAATAGTTCACATAATTTAAATGTAATCAATTTCAGTTAGTACAACACAGAAGCGGCTTAGGTATTAAAAGCTTACAAAATATTATTAATATAGTAACCTTCTGTTGCAGACTATAAAAAATATCTGTAATGTTATTTAGTAATAATTTCATGTTTAGCATCATTCACATTAATAAGGTAATTCAAATTTAATTTTTCAAAATCAGAGCAATAATTTTATTGATTTATAATAGGAGCAAAATTCTTGATTTCAGGTTTTCTTTCAACAACAACAAGATATGATAATGTGATGTATTTATGATAAAAAAAAAAAAAAAAAAAACTGATACGTTTGTGTACAGCTGACCAGTTGGACTGATGATAAAGAAATAATTTTTCTTCTAACATACTACATGTAAAATTTTTGTGCACATAGAAAGACTCGTCAATATGTTTTATCAGATTATGAAAATATTTTTTATATTTATTTATCTGCGTATACAGGGCTCCACGCAAATTCCCATGCAAAGGTAGGAGGCGGAATAATAAATAATTTTTTTGCAGGAAATAATCCTTTTATTTACCCCAAAATACAAGATGTCTTAATTCAACCCGAACTCAATTGTTTGTACAAAATATTAATAAATTTAATGTATTTTATTGAAATTTTCAACAGACATACTTCATTTTGTGTAAAAAGAAATTATATTACAAAAATTGCTGGGATAACACAGTAATTCGGTCGGTGACCAGGACTTTGATATCAACTGATTTCCGAACCATTGCGCAACTCGTTCAGAACTGTTTGGATAGCATTCTGTTTTAAAGAAAATGTGTTTTAAAAAAGTATGTTCTTCTTTCTAACTGGGATCAGTACCCGATCAAGCCAAAGAGAGGACCAGAAGTTCGAATTTATTCAATGCCTCCCTTCCTACAATGTTATAAAAAATTAATTATTTCCTAAGCTTTAGAATAGATATATAAATATATAAATACATATTTAAGTAAATATATTTTTGTTTTTAATTTTGTCCTATTCTAAAAGTATATACATTTTAAATTAACCAGATTCAGGTATATATTCACGTTATTGAAATGTAATATCGATTATATCCAATACATATATGTATACTCTGCCCTAGTATAACACATTATATTAGTATCAGCTAAAGGTGGTTCCGCATAATTTGTTGTCAGAGTTATTATGCGAGTTTTAAAAATCTAATTTCTTTTAATAGCTCTGTTACTTTTTTAATTATCTAAAAAATAGGGCTTTTTCTTTAAAACATGTAGCAAATCATAGCCACAATTTTAAAAAAAAGAAATATTTGTCGAATATTTGTTGTATATTTTTATTTCGAAACGCTTAGAAAATTCCTTATTTATTTATTTATTTATTTATTTATTTTTTACAAAGATTCTGTTGCAAGGAGAAATTTTCTCAGAAATACATTTACCGAGTTTCCAAAAATAATTATCCTCGGTTGTAAATATGTACATATCAAATTTTCTCTAAATTGTGTGATACCAAAAAAAAAAAAAAAAAAAAAAAAAAAAAAAAAACTTGCATTTTGAATAGTTTTTAAAAATCCTCCTTACTAAAACAATGAAATTTTAGAAATAAATAAATCATTTCGTGGGTTTTCCCCTCATTAAGTTCATTGCTATTCAGATAATTCAGGAACTAATGTCATAATTTAAATTGTATTTGATTAGTATTTTTAAATACTTCTAAAATCTCATGTTAAATTCATAGTAGCAGGACTACCAGATCTGGAGCAATATCGGCTTTAAGAACGCGCATGTGTTATTCTAAAGCTTAGCGAAATTGACAACTTAATTACAAAAAAAGGCAAATTAAGATAGTCATTTAAATGACTTTTAAATATACATTTGTTACAAAATGATTATATTCAGGCTATTTGTTTTTATGTTTTTAAATTAAAAATACACTAAATAGAAATGTTAATATTATATTAGATTCATAACCTTACATATTATATTAGCAATCTATTTTCTATTGTATTGAAATATAATAACCGCTAATCTGAAATTGTTAATACTTATAGTTTATCTATCATTAGCTATTAGCATGTTTAAAATTTCCCAGTTCCCTTAAGTAACAAAACATGACTAAGTTCTTAAAAAAATTAAAATATATTAAACTTTAAATTACTACCACAACTTAAGTAATCAACTTTTAGGATATCGAGCAATAATGATCGATTAAGTTAAACTTTGACACGATTTCAACAAATTCACTGACGCAGAAAAAAGGAAATTTAAGGATTAAAACTCTACCATAATAGAAAAAAAAAAACCACATAAAATGCAAAAGCCGTTGTCCAGTGTGATTTGTAGCAACATAAATCAAAGGGCAAAAACCTCAACACATCTAATTTTTCTTTCAAAAACCTTCCATGCTTTAAAAAAAATAATCCCCAAAACAGTTTCAAAGCGCCATCCTTATATAATATTTCAAAAAGAAGGATCTCCCAAGGTTTTGACACTTTGGGTGGCTAGCAACATGAAACAAAATCACAAAATAGCACACTTAAATGCACAGGGGCTTTGAGCAGATTAGAAAATTTGATGACTCTTGGCGGGCAATTCAATGCCATTTTTGAGCTAGTTAGACATTTTCCATGCTATTCTATAAAAATGACATTTGTGACAAGATAAGTTAAAATGAGTAAAAGAACATAATACTACTAAAGTTTGTTTGAATACAAAACTTTTTAAAGTTCAAAATCTTTATGTCTAAATAATAAGAAAACTAGAATAAGATATGTGTGTGTATGTGACTTTTGTGTGTTAGTAAAAAAATACAAAAGTAACTTTTATTATCACTGAAATTGGTCTGTAAAAATATTTGTGTCCGTGTCAGGTGCTGTCTTTTAGGGGCCACCCCTACCCTTTTTTGAAAGAATGTATTTATGTTGCTATTAAAGAGCCTAATAGGCCCAAGTCATTTCTTTAATCCAGTATGAGGCTGTCAGTAATCCCAAACCCTTTTCCTTTTATCCTGACTATTCTACTGGGAGGTCTTAGTTTTTTTCTTGTTTATTGTTTACTTCATTGTGACAATAAAAATACATGTTTCATTTACTGTATTTTTCTTCTTAGCAATTCTTCGTTTACCTACACAAATGAGATATATTTCAATCTATAATCTATCTGTATATTTTAAGATAAATCTACTTATATTATAATACAAAGACATGTGCGTGAATAATACTGACATCATATCGATAATGATAATAGCCTGTCAAGTTTCTATCGCAAAATTATTATCTTTTAAACATCGTACAATTCCAGATTTTACACCATTGAAAAAAAAAAAAAACTTATAGATGAAATTGGTTTGAAAATTGTATCTCAATTTACATTGAAAAAAATATATACTATATAATTTTTAAAGTAATTTTTAAGCATGATTTTGAAGCATACACCCAATTAAATTAACCCGATTATAGAAAATTAACAAGATTGCACTTAAAACAATGTAAATAGTGCAGCATTTGTTTCCGCTTAATATTCCATAAGAAAATTAAAACATTGTCATAATAAATAAATATATAAAACACCGCCAGATTTATTAGATTAATTTTAGAATTGTATGGATATATCTTTGATTACCTCTTTACATTTTAAACTATATAGGGCTGTGCGTATTTAACGTTATCATTTTAGGGGGAGGAGGGGATTTGGTACATGATATCGTAAGATATCACTAGAAGGAGGGGAGGGGCAATTTCTCTTTTGATATCGTTATCATATTTGATCTAACAAAAAATCTCTATTTTTATCTGTAATGTGTTCTTTACTTCAAAATATTCTTTTATCTATTTTTATGAAAATACGAAGTTATTAAAATCTATAAATGATTATAAAATTATTTGATTCGAAAATATGGAATGCCGCAACATTTGGTATTCCTATTCTTCAGTTATATGCGTATCTATTTATATAAAATCCAAGTCTCTGTGTGTCCCTCACTATTCCGGTAGGACCGCCTCATTGAAATGAGCAATTGTTGAAAAATATTAATGTAGGGTTACCACAGTAGCGCCAAATGTTAGCCAACTTGGCGATAGCTGGCTAATTTGGCGAAATTCCCATTTAAAACCATTAATCTTTCATAATGGAGGTCACCTAAATTTAATAATTAATTCAACTGCACTCTTTTAAGATATTTTTTCGAAATCTATGGGTGAGAATTTAAAGTACATCTTTACATCTTCCTCCCGATGCTACTAATAAAATAACCGCCAATAGACAACGGTGTACTGTGTGAGCTCCTAACTGCGCGGTTTTCATGTGCTTGAGGTACTTTTCCAGTATAGGTGCTTGGCGAAAAAGGAAATTTGGTAACATATTTTCCGGGAACCTATTCACTGTTTCATTTTATATACACACGCATTTTTTTCGATATTTATCCGATTTATTTAACATAAAAAAGCCGTTTCTCTAATTTTATACAGAAACAGATGTAATTTGTACATAAAAACATCAATAATATACATATAAAACAAACAAAAACGCTCACCAAATTTGTTTTCATAGCTGTTTATATGATTTGACAACAAATCTCGATATTTTTCCCTTATACGGACACCATTCCAAAATGTATGCTAATGCGCCAATTATTTCAAAATGCTAAAAGATATTTGTAATTTTATGCCAGCAATTTAATATGAGTTTTATTTTATTGCTTTATTTTATAGCAGTTATTTGTTCACTTATTTTAAGTATATATTTGTGATTTGATGAAATAGTTCGTAAAAGTCTGGAATTTTCAAATGTTATATTTTTTAAATGCTCACTTTAGTATCGACAATGGTTTTTCTTTTATTTTTCAAATGCTTCGATTCACGATTTTGCGCCAACTATTACGCTTGCCGACAATGGTGTCCGCATAACGGAAAAGTACCCAAATCTCACTTTCTGATGCCCAAATTACACCAAGCTTTTTAAAAAAAAATGCCAAAGCCCCTAAAGTGGAAAAGTACCAAACTGTCTATTATTTTGCTCTATTCGTGTTATAGTTTGTACTATATGCAAGGGGAGTGGAGCGAAGAGTTTAAACATTAAATATTAAAGTTTCGGCACAGATGTCATATACAATATTGGCGCGATTTTTTTCTGACGCCAATGTCATATACACAACGGGTACTTAACTGGCGCCAAAGTGTCGTAATTTTGCTTGATATGGTAATCCGGATGTTGTTGTTTATGCTGTTGATGTTTTCGCCAAATTAGCGTCGGAAAAAAAATCGCTCCAATATGGGGTATATATGACAACTGTGCCAAAATTTCTATAAAGCAGTATAAGACTAAAAAATTAAGAATAAAATAAATGCAAAATCAGGCTAAAGAAGAAAGAAAAATCATGCGTTAAGCATAGAATATGAAACACTTTCCAACACATCCTGAATGCTTTAACAAAACTTCGTTATTTAGGGAAATAAGATAACGTTACTTCTTATAGATATCCCGTCGACCAATTTCGCCAAATTATATAAATCGCCAAATCAATAGTAAAACATTAATTCGACGTTTTATTTGTATTTTTGTTAATGGTTTTATTGGCCATTATTGGCATTTAATCTTACAATTAATTAATTAATGGCAACCATTATTGGCAATTAATCGTACAATTTGGCGACAGTAATTTGGTCGACGGGATAACTAAGAAGTACCAAGATAACTAAGTAAACATTTTAGAAAACGCATAAAAAATTTTAAAAATTGATTTCAGCAGTTACCGTCCATAGCCAATAGTACCGTTATTACATGCCACTATTTAGCTAAAATTTAATTTAAACTACTCTTAAAACTACTGAAATCACATTTCCAGATATTATCATCCATAAGCGGTTATGTATCCAATTCTTTGCGTGACCATGTATGTCATTTTATCTATATTCTACAAACATTTCTTAGGAAACTAATTGCAGTTCAGCGTAAAAATGCATAACTCCTTTAAAAACCACCTTTAAGCAATTTACTCTCATACTCAGTAACCCTTACGAATTCTTTTATGTAGTCCTGCATATGAACTGTAGCATTTATACACACAGTATAGTATGCATAAATGTAGTGAAACATGAAAGCGCATATCATAATTAAAAATGCATTTCAAGCAATCATTGCTTATGTACAGTACTTCGGAGAGAAGTTTCTTGGCGAGAAAAAAGTTTGCCAACGTATTTTCTGGCAACCTATTTACTGCTTCATACTCACAAGTAATTTTTTCCATATGTATACAAATTGGCACAGATGTCATATACCCCATATTGGCGCGATTTTTTTCCGACGCCGATTTGGCGAAAACATCAACAGCATAAACAACATTCGGGTTACCATTACAAGCAAAATAACGACACTTTGGCGCCAGTTAAGTACACGGTGCGTATATGACATCGGCGTCAAAAAAGAAATCGCGCCAATATGGGCGTATATGACATCTGTGCCGACAATTTAATATAAAAAAAGATATTTACCCATTTTTATAAAGAAACAGAAGTAATGTTTGCACAGATGTCATATACGCATGGGTGTTGGAGAGATTTTTCTATGACGCCAATTTGGCAGAAATATCGCTTTCGAATACCAGTTACTTATATATTTTTCAATTATTTGGTATCATTTTGAATAGAAAATAACTATAAATAAATAAAAGTTTGGGTACAGATGTCATATTCGCCCCATATTGGCGCGATTTTTTTCTGTCGCCAATATCATATAGGAAACAGGTACTTAACTTGCGCCAAAGTGTCGTTATTTTGTTTGATGTGGTAACCCGGATTATGTTGTTTATGCTGGTGATATTTTCGCTAAATTGGCAACCGAAAAAAATCGCGCCAATATGGGGCGAGTATGACATCTGTTCCAAAGTTTGAATAATAACTATAGAACAAAGCAGTTTATATAATTAAAAAACAGAAAATAAAAGTAAATAAACAATTTATTAATAAATAAAAAACAATAGCCGGGTTACCATAGCAGGCAAAATAACACCATTTTGGCACCAGTTAGGTATCCCGGTTCATATCTGAAATCTGTGCCGTAATTTGTATATAAAAAAATTATATATATTTAGAAACGATTTTTTATGTATATAAGTGCATATATAAACAAAGATAAAAGTTCATTAGATTTGTTTTCATAGCTGTTTATATATTTTCGCAACATATCTCACTTTCTGATGCCCGAATCGCGCCAAGCTTTTTTTAAAAATGCGCTATAATGGAAAAGTACTTAAATAAATAATTAACAGAAATAACAAATTATACAAAAACTTTTTATTTCGAGATCAAAGCATTGTTTTTAATTTCGATTAAAAATACATATATCCTTGGATAACTTCAATTGAAATGAAATTAGGTTCACAGCTTAATATCTCATTCCATAAACCTAAACAAACGCAAGTGATTCAATCATCGTGAAACGTCAAAAATATTAAATCATTGAGGTAATCATTTACAAAGTAAGTTCTCCAACAATCAATGGGCAATATTCTAATGACGTCATAGTAGGTAAAATGGTGGCGGTATCGTTTGTTTATTGTTTGTAATCACAAAGATTTAATTTTGTAATGTCTCTTAGTTACATTATTTTATTGTTATATTTATGAGCTCAGAACAAAAGCCTATTTTTTCATTATTTAGTTATTAAAGACGGAAAAAAACCATAAACGCATGATTTGAAAATTTTAAATAATTTTCTTTCTTAATACTAAAAAATAACATCGGGAAGTAACAGCGGGTTTAAGTTAAATAAGTTTAACTGTTTAATTCTGTTGTAATATTCAAAATAACTGTATTTATTAGATTTCAGTACTCAACATCAGGGCCCGATTAAACTTGGAAGTTAGAGGAATTACAATGTCATTTCAGGACCTTTCTTTTGGAGAAGCTTTTCTAAATCCCATATATACATGGAAAATCTTCAGTGTTAGAAATATTATTCCTAGGACTGATATAACACGAGAACGGCCTGCAATTTTACACAAGTTTTTGAAAGCTACTTTATATCAGAAATTTTACTAAAAACTGGTTACTTTTTTGTTATAGCGGCCCACACTATTAGGATTATGACAAGTTGCAGCCAATTTCGCCAACGTCGTAACCAAGATCGTGAAGCACACACATATAATACCATATAATACCATTTCATGAAATCGTATACGATAATTTAATAGTTTTTAACCTTACTTCAAGTGTGTTATTTATTTATTTTTAAGGCTCAACAATCTAAATTGCCCAATATATGAATTTAAAAAAATGTAAACAAAGATTGAATAGACATGACCGCAAAAAGCCTCAAATCTGCAAAACACTTGGAACCAAACTGTGCAGATTAGTGGTCTTCTACTGTACACAGTTTTTAATAAATGTGTTTCGTTCTTAAAATGTGTTATTTTCATCTATCACTGCGGAACAAGCGAGAATACTCATATTCTTGCACATGAGTTGTATATATCTTTATATCTAAATTTCCGTCATTTTTGACGGGCTACCTTTCTAGTGTATATATAATCCGCTATTCGAGAAACCAGGTGCAAAGTAAATTTGAAATTATACTTGTTGTGTGTTTACCTGTAAAGAAAAGAGAAAGAATGTTGTCCATCTCTTTAAAAAGTTCTGTCTTCCCCCCATCCCCCTCCCCTCTGTTTGAGGGCAAGTGCAAGAAGACGTTATTACTGTTGAATGCATTATGTAACAATACTCTATTATTAACTACTTTAAAATAGTAACTGTTTCTTTTAAGTATTATTTGTTTAAAAAAATATTTCACCATATACAATAAGTGATAGCTTATTGAATTCACTTCATTTAATTAAAAAAAATATGCAAATAATAAATATATGATATCTATGTATCACTGTAAACAAAACAGAAAAAATTCAAAAATCAAATGAATTTTTGGACATTGATAACGAAATTATTAAGTGTGTGTGGGGGGGAGGGTGGGGGGTCGGTGGATGATAACGTATGATATCTAAGAGAGGGAAGGGGTTCAAAATCACAAAAATTTTGATAACGTTATATAATGTACAGCCCCATATATATACATAATTATCCATAAAATGAAGCAAATCATGTTGCTGTGATAAAAAAGTGATTTGTTTTCAGTTTTTAACATTTTCTAACATAGTTGAAAAGTATTTATGACTTGATGGAATTCTTTTAAGTGTCTTTGAAAGTGAACTATAAATGTTAAATACTTCGTTTTATGTACCGATCATTCTATACTAAACATCAATCACCCATAAAAATTTTATGGAAATTTCAGTATATTTACAAAACTTAGAGTAGGGACAAACAGACAAATCGATTTCATAAACACTTTTCAACTATGTTGGAAAGTATTAATAAATCATACCACTTCTCGAATTAGATCTTAAAAATAATTATTCTGCGCAGAATAGGGAAACAATATAAGAAACAACAGTGTCTGAATTTTTGGCACTTTGCAAGTAGTTGAAAAATGTTTATAAATTCGGTTTGTCAGCCTGTCTGTCTGTCGTATTTCTGTCCTCGCTCTAACTCTTATAAATAGACTCGGACTGCCATGCAATTTTTCTTTGTTGTGGATGTTTACTATAAAATGTTCAGTAATTAAAATGAAATGTGTAGCATTTATAGCTTGTTTATAGGGACACACAAAAATATTATGGTCTATGTGGAAAAATCGTTTCTGATGCATTTCAATTATGTAACAGTACTTCAAACATAATGAAATTAATATGGATCACTGAGGTAGACTAAAAGATGGTTTCTCAGGAGTATGGGATGAATAACATTTACAGTTCCTTTCCAAACAGTGGGGAAGAATTATTTATGAACTATAGGGAAAAATAGTTTGTGATGTATTTTAATGATGTTTTGATACTTCAAACATGATGAAAGTAAAAAAAAGAAAAAAAATCAGTGAGGTACATTGCGACATATTTTCTATAGAACAATGAGTGCGTAGAGTTTAACTTCATTTACAAAGACGCATAAAATAATTTGGTTACAAGAGAGATTATGATCGATTTCATTAAATGACAAAAAATTCTTAATAATATTCTGTTCCTGTCGAAAAGTGTTATATCATCTATGCCTAATGCATGATTTTTCATTTTTGTTTTATTGCTAATATTTTATTGACGGATTATTTATAATTTTGGACTCCTTAGGCACATTTTGTTTTTTGGGCCCCTTCGAATCCTTTATATATATTGTAAAATTATATTTTTTTACGGATGGAACATAAGGATGCATTCTGCTCGGTAAGGTACATCTCAAATTTTCTCAGAATGCTGAAAAAAAAAATTCCCTCAAAATATGAGATTTTGAACTTTTGGAGATTGGGAAATCTGCGAAAGCAGTAGTTGTATTAGTGCATTTCAATTTAGTAGGCATAGTAATATGAGTAGAGATCGACCGAAAATTCGGTTTCGTTTTCGATCTAAAATCTGAGTTCCGCAAAGAATTCGTTTTCGGCGAAAATGCTGGCAAAAATTTGGCCGGAACGAAACTCGACCGACGCTATCTGTATTCCAAAAATCTCGGAAATTTTGAACATTACTCATTGATTTGAGATGTATCGTCTAAAAAGAGATACTCTTTATTTATTGCTATGATCTTCACTATTTGTAATTTTCAGTCATGACTCACTCAAAACGTGAGTGCAAATTATAAAGCAAGCAATGCATACAGGACTAAATTTTGAAGACGCTTTCCACGTACTCATTAGAGGCTACAGACTTAACAGTAATAGAAAATTTCTAGTTTGAAAAAGCAGAAGGGTTTCGAATACTCTTTGAGAAAGTTCTAGTATAACAGATGATCCATTACAAAAATCACTATAAAAGAAAATCAGGGTATTTATACCTAAAACATTTTTGAACTAGATTCGTATAATAAGAAAAGGCACAGAGAAATTTGCAGAGGCACAGAGAGACAACTTGGGTTACACGTATAATTACAAGTATGATTAATTAGTAATTATGTATGTTTATGTATGTATAAATTACTTAAAAAACTTTTTGGATATTTTTGTTTTCGTTTTCGGCCGAAAAATGGAAGATTACCGAAAATCGGTTTCGGCCTTAAAAACCTGTTTCGGTCGATCCTAAAATATGAGTAATAAACTTTTAAGGCTATTCTCTAATCCAAACTGGCTAATTTATGACATATTCTTTATTTCATTTCGTATTCTCGGAAACGTATGATACAGAAACTATGCAATCGAGACACGTTTTCCATTTTTTCATAAAGGCTGGGAATCTTTTGGAAAATTTTGTCAAAGTCGGCGTTATCAACCGAATTTCTGACGTGACAGCGAAAGAAAGTAGAAAATTCAGTCGCCACGTGACATGAATTGCTTATAGCTGGATAAGTAATTTATCAAAAAATGGAAAACTCATTTCAATAGTCAGGCTTTTGCGTTTAAAAATGAACAAAAAAATGTGTCAGAAATTTCCGCATTATTGAATAGGGCATTTGAGAACCACCATAAGAACTGAGAATCCAGGATTTTCTGTAAGTATAACAATTAATTCCAATATTATAAAATACTTTTGTGTGCTATCTAGAGCCAGTTTCAAGGAATTATCACTTTACAGGAGATGTGTGTGCCTACAAGGATCGCATCGGAGAACCCAGAGACTGCATGCTATAGATGTGCACCGAAAGGGCTCGGGCCAATTTTTATTCACGACACTCGAGTTCTGCCCAACCTTTGCCTTTTTTCTGAAGGCTCGGGCCATGCCTAACTTTATTTTTCCATATCGAACCGGGACTAGACTTCATTCTTCCTAGACGTCTGAGCCGGCCGAAATTTTCGGACCCGGTCTCCATCCAGCCCGTATAAAAATCATTGTCCTTGCAAAAATCATTAAAATTTATTCAGCCTAAGCAATTTCTGCAAATAGTGTATATATTTTTAAATCGTCATTATTCTACAATTAAAATTTAAAGTTTATTCTTTATAAAGAATAGTAAATTTCTAGAGAAAAAATTAAAATATAGTAAAACCTGTAGAAAAGAATCTGTCTATGACGGAAACATGTCTTAACCCTTTAGCGGACGGTGTTCCCCAAAAAGGACACCTAATTTTAAAAGTACTGCCAACAACAATATTTAATTAAAATTTTCCTTTTCACTGTACGGGAAAATTAGCAAGTTTTTATTTTCTAATAAATTCTCATGTAAATTCTGATGTCAATCCAACATTTCATCATTTTATAAAGAAAATTACTCCGCGCCAGAAAGGGTTAAATGGCAAAATGTGTTGTTTCATGCCAAATGAATATAATTGTACGTGAGAACGTAACATATTTATAACCGTCGATGTACCTGCTATGAAGGGGAGTTGTCTATAACGGACATTTTTTTTTTTTAATGGAATTCCGTCTTTGAATATTTTACTGTATAGCATTTATTATATTTTTAAGCCTCTGATATATAGAACATGGATTAACATATATTTATGATGGCTGAAATATTCACATGCGAATAGAGTTTCAATAAAAATAAATAAAATATCGCAACCCAGGGTGGGGGCAGGAGGAGAAGTTTCCTTTAAATAGTCTAGGCTGTTGATAAACCGTAAATTGAACCTTCAATAGAATGTTATAGCAAAGTTGCGTGATTTCGAAAACTAAAAATTCTAGAATTTCAAATTTTATTTTACTTCAAAAGAATTAATTTTCCCGAAAAAATGGCGAACTTCATATAGCTAAGCTGTACAAATATGTAAAAAAATATATAGTATATACAAAATAAAATAAAAATAAAATATTGAAATTTCAGCGAAAACTAGGCCAGTAAATCTCCCCCACACCGTCCCTCTTGCTTGTGCCATTGTGTAAAATAAAGAATTTGTCAAATAAAACACTATTTTTGACAATAATCGTAGAAACTGTAAGAAACACGATAATGCTGTACTAGTCTAAAATATCATAACCCCCCCCCCACACACACACACACACACGCGCGCGCTCCAAAAAGAGAAAAAAGGAAATTAATTTGACAGTTTGGATTGACCTATATTAAAAAAAAATCAGTGTTGCATTCAGTTTAAACATATAGCGGCTAATTGTTAAAAAATAATAAAATTATTCTGCGTTAAATTAATTATTTATTGAGTAAGAATAAGGCTCTTTCCAATAATAATAAAAAAAAAGCCACTGTAAAATTGTGTGAATTCTTAGCAAATTTATGAAAAGTAAACAGTGACAAGCAAGTGCAATTTTCGTGAAACAAATTTCTTTTGTTTTATCTTATAACTTACTTTATGGTAAATTACATTTAAATAACAAAACTTTCTTTAAAAATTAAATCTAATAAGTTTCTTGTAACCACAACATTTTTAATTAACTTTATTTAAAAAGAATTAACTTTCTATTATAAAAAGGGGGATTTTCATATAGATAAGTATAATACTAGTTTAAAAACAATATAAAATGTTGAAATCCCTTCATGTTCCCACGAAAACAATTTGTCAATAGATCTTTTTTCTTCGATTTAACTCTCTTATTTTTTTGGTTGTAATTTCACTATTTTTTATTGCATACATATAAATAAAATCTCAATTGTATTCTACATCTTAGAGATGTATATTGCTTTTATTAACCTGCTTTTCCTCATTAAATATAATAGCAAAAAGCAATAAAACGAAAGAAAGGAAGAAAAGAAATAAATAAAAAACTTATTTTAAGTCGTAATAATGAAACTTTTCTGTAAGTAGTATTAAGGAATCTTCTCAATATAATTTTATGCAGAAACATGCAATATTTACATTTTAATATTTGCAATAAAACGAAAGAAAGGAAGAAAAGAAATAAATAAAAAACTCTTATTTTAAGTCGTAATAATGAAACTTTTCTGTAAGTAGTATTAAGGAATCTTCTCAATATAATTTTATGCAGAAACATGCAATATTTACATTTTAATATTTGCAATATTAAGTATAGATTCATCACGTGAATGGAAAGAAAAAAACATTTTCTTCCGCTTTCTACAACTTAAATTTGTATAGGTAGTAAAGGTAATTTGTATGGAAAAATTCCAGTGTAAAAGGGGGTTGAACGTACAAAGGATCAAAGCTTGCGCATTTTACCGTCGCCAACATACAATCCATCAACTTGTCAATAAGGATCATTAGGCAGAGGGGGACGCGAACACGGGATTTTACGCCGAAATCACTTTTGGAGACAAATAAAGGACTTGGAATAATACGTTCCACGCGCTTTTTGAATCTTTTCTGACATACGGCATTTTACGCCCAATACATTCTTCGGACATGTTTTGACTTACGGAATAATACGCCCCAAACACTTAGAGGGTTAAAATTCGAAATAAAAAAGAAAAAATCTTTCACTTCCTGAATAATTCTTATAATGATAAGTTTTAAAAAGTTGCCCATAGATGTATATTGTTTCAAAAAATGGGCAGTAGATGGCAGCAGAAAACAAAAATGTTGGTTCCAGATTACTTCTGTTTGAAATAAAGAGATTTTAAAAATTACCGCTGCGCAAAAAATGCCTTTAAAATGGCCAAAAAAGGGAAAATTTTCTTTTAATTATATTCATCTGAAATAAACGGTCAAGTGCGAGTATTACTCGCGCACAAAGGGTTCCGTGCGATAATAGTATATGAATTAGTAAGTGTATTATTAAAAAAATACCGATGTTAAAAGAATACTAAGACTTTATAAAAACTACACAACGTAGGATTGGGTATAGCTGTATAGTATACAGGGTGCAAAGGAAAGTCCCTTTAACCTGAAAATACTTGCGAACGGAGAGAGCTACTGCTATACAAGTGAGGTAACGGTACAGTAAAGCGACTACTCTCGACCTAATGCAAGCGACAGCAGCACCCTAGTGGCGAAATTTGGAAGATAGCCATTGCAAATCGAAAACGAAAAGAGGTAGAGCAAATTTTCCAATTAGAAGTTTTAGAGTATCAATTAATTATTACGAAACGACATTTGGTTCACACAGATAAGATAAATCGTCGCCTGCATACCCAAAAATGTCCGAAATCGATGAGCGACGATTCTACTTTGCCTTTTCACATTCCTGAAATGTAACAGTGCACAATTGCAGATTGTGACGTTGTACTGTGCTGTAATGTCTGTAAAGATTCAATTTCCAATGCATTTAAAATTTTAGAATAACCCTTTCAGGGCCAGAAGAATTCTGTTCGTAAACTGATGAAATAATTGACTGAAACCAGAATATTCAAACGAATTTCTCTGAAAACAAAAACTCGCCAATTTGCACTTTCATTACAAAAGCAAAATTTTATTAAAATATTCTTGGTGCCATTTGTCAGTTTTGGAACTAAAATTAGGTGGCTAGACCGTCTAGCCACCGCCCTTGAAAGGGTTAAATCTATGTCGTCTTATAGAAGAGGCTTGCAATAGACGTCCCTTGCTGAGAAATGTGCATGCAGAATTACTCTCACGAATACAAACGTTTATTGTGAGCAATGGCGAACTTTTTGAACATACTGAATTTTAACTTTTTATCACTGTGAGACAGTTAGTCTTTTGTTTTGTGTGTGTGATGTTATCAAAATGTACTGAGATAAGTACGTATTTATAGCATAAATTGTGCGTATTTCTTCATACTTCTGACTATTCCATTCAAACGTTTACACAAAATGGAGTGCGAGTGAATCGATTTCGGACATTTTGGGGTAAACAGGCGAAGATTGTAAACATGCTTCCATGTAAACCAAATGTATTCTACTTATTAATGGATGTTCTAAAACTTTCTAACTGGAAATGTTGCTCTATTTCTTTTCGTTTTTGATTTGCAGTGGCTGTCTTCCAAATTTCGCCACTAGGGGGCGCTGCTGTCGTTTTCATTAAATTGGGCTTAGTCACTTTACTATACCGTTACCTCATTTGCATAGGTGTAGCTCTCTCCGTTCACAAGTATTTTCAGATTAAAGGGACTTTCCTTTGCAACCTGTATACTAGGAAAGTATGAATGGATATACCATGAAAGTTCAAAGATATATGGAACCTAAATAATAGCAAATATAGCTATTCTGTGTATTTGTTATTCCATATTGGTTTTTAGTTAACCTTTAAAGACATAGTAGGTGTATTGAGAGAGCCACTCAATGGAAACTAGTCGCGAATCCTATAGTATTTATGTGATTAATTCCCATTAAATTAGTCTGTTTTTAACAATTTGACGTTTATTGCTTTTATACTGCTACTGGGCATTGTATTACATAAATATATCCTTAAAATTTGTTATCTAGGCTTTAACAGCCGATGGAGCATCGAGTACGCCGTCCCTGTCATTATGTATGTCCAAACCGTATGTCTTTATGGGTCTATTTCGGCTAATTACCGACGATTTTTTCCGAAATTCATGATCAACAATGCTTTTATACTTCTGCTACGATAGGTGCCTCCAGCTCTGCTCAACGCTTTTGCTGAAGCCCATAAATCGAAATTTGAGTGTAACGGAAAAATGCGATTTTCTCAAAAACTATGTGGCCTAGGGTACTCGCTATAATTTTCCTGCAAGGTTTAAATTAATGACTACTACCTCTAATTTTTTCATAATTTTAGTTTCAATATATTCAGAATTAGATGGGTCGGGGGGGGGGGACATATTTTTGCACTACATTTTCCACCATAACTTTGAAAATATAATACCTAAAATTAAATAAAATATATTTTTGATTTCAGCGTTACGAAAGCTTTCTCACGATATACAAAGAAAAGATTTTTCTTAAAGTAACTTAATTATCCCCTCTACATTTTTCCTAAATATATTTATGAATACTTATTAATGTGTAAGTATGTGGGTCAATAGTCTTTATTACTTCCCCGAATTTGAACTTTTCACGTTGCATAGTTTACGAGTAAAAGGCCTGTGACAGACAGACACAGGAGTGATCTTATAATGGTTCCGTTTTTACTTTTTAAGTACAAAACCCTAAAAAAGTGTAATAAAAAATCAAAATTTTGAAGTTCCACCGGACAGATACGAACCCAAAATCTTCCCCGTGGAAGACGAATCCTTTACCAATGGACTATGGACGCTCTGTGAAATATGCTGACATTAAGATTATGTTTTGAAATCGAAAAAGAATGAATTCATTTAATTAAAATAGTATAAGACTTTTTCAAAACTTTATGATTTTGGGTATGACTGGGAGTATTCAGCTCTATGTAAAAAAATTTCAAGTCTGTAACTTTAATAGTTTCCGAGTACGAGCCTGTGACGGACAGACCGAGAAGCGAGACTATAAGGGTTTCGTGAGATGAATGAAACCTTAAAAAGGACATTGGCGCGATAAAACCAAAACTATCTAGTGTATATCAAAATCTTTCATTTTTCTGGGCTAATTCTGGCAGCCCCATTACTGTGGCTTTTTTGGTATCAAAAATTATGTGTGTGGCATAAATTGTTAATTTGCGTGGACTTTCTAAAAAATGTCATTACATTATATTCTAACGGGGGGGGGGGATCTTTTTCAATGTATTTTAATGATTTCATATTTCAAACACATTTAAATTCGTATATCTCACCGAGATGCACTAAAAGATGTTTACTGTAGAACAGGATGTGTCTAGCACTGATCGTGTGTTTACAGGGACACACAAAATAATTCTTTTACGGCATTGACTATGGGCGATATTCGCTGGAAGGCCCCTTCAATGCTTTTATGTATTTTTGAATGTAACCAATTTTTTTCACGAAAACAGTTGTTAACTTTTTCGATAGCGATGGATGTGGTCTCCGGAACCATGATTATGGGTGATTCTGTTCCAAATTTTCAGAAAATTTAAGGCATTCGGTTCTGAAATTTTTTAAAAAATCGGTCATCAGTCCGAAAATTTGGACATACAAAATATCGTGAAATTCAACAAACATCCGCCGAAGAAAAATGAATTTCATGAATCGTTTGCAGAAGAAAATACCAATTTCTTCAAAGGATCGCGGTAAAAAATGAATTTCATTAAAGAATCGCGGAAAAAATGCGAATTTCTTCAACCCGCAGTCTACTGTGTGGTAGAAATTTGCTTTACCACGGTGCCATCTGTTCTCTGCGATTCTTCCTGAATTTAAGATTATGTTTTGAATTCGAAAAAGAACGAATTCGCTTAGTTAAAGCAAGATAAAAAAAATTCAAAATTTTCTGATTTTCGTTATGACAGCGGCTATTCAGCTCTATGTTAAAAAAATCAATTCTGTAACCTAAATAGTTTCCAAGTACAAGCGCTGTGACGGATAGACAACGACGCGAAACTACAAGGGTTTCGTGAGATGAACAAAATCCTCAGAACACATAATTAGTGCCGGTAGGATCCCCCCCCCCCCAGGCTTTTTACACTGCTGTAATTTCAGAATTTATTTATCATTATTTTTTTTTTACTCAGAATCACCCTACGTTCGAATCTCTGATTGTGATTTTTTAGCTCAGTTGGAAAAGTTCAATCTGTATGATATCTTTAACCTATCGGTATAGTTGAGTTAAAAATAATCATTAATAGGAATACTAGATTAATATTAACACAATTATTCTAATTGGATAATATTAATCTACTTATTAATCTACATAAGAAAATGAAGCAATCCTGGTCCGGACATTTTTCGCCCAGTTGGAAATTTACGTCTAAAATTAATAGGAATAGTTACCAAATCGGTTATTCACGTGATACTGCAATGACTAGTAAATGACACTGACAAGTAAATGCTAATTTACTTAGAACAGGTTTTTTTTCTTATTTATTGTTTTCTTATTATTATTTAATATTATTTAGTGTTGTATTAAAAAAAGTAACGATTTGGAAATGGACCAATGAAAATTTGCACAGATATCGCGAAACGCATCTGATTGGTAAGATCTTTCTGAGTTTTCTTAGTGGGAGCATATAAGCAAACCATACACGAATTCATGTACAGAGGAGAATAGAGCTCTGCTATTGGCTAATCTGTAATCTGACTTCCAAAACTCCACCCCTTGCTCCGCAATGTCACGTGATATGACGTAAAAAAGGTTGTAGCAGTTTCAAAATCTTTGAATGATTAAGAAGAAATACTGAAAGATGCTTTCTGTGTGAAATTGTTTTAGTTGACTATTTTGCGGTGCTTGCTGAATTAATCACATTTGTTTATCTTATACTTTGGATCCCAATAAAATATTTACTTCACATTCCCTGATTAGAATGTTCTTGTACTATAAAAGAAAGTTTTTATCAATGTTTTAGATTTTTAATAGTCGTATACTGCTTTTATTTATAATCTGCGGTAGATTTTGCTAAACAATTATAGATATACTTTTATGTAGTTTATGAAGTTTTATTTATTTTGTATTATTATCTTTGAAGTCTTGTACATTTGTTCAGCCGTATATTTACTTTTAATTTTCTCCCTAAAAATATTTTACAGGATTTTTTCATGAAGTGAAATTTATTGAGATTAGCTTAAGAAAACTAAATTAGTGTCCTTCAGATGTCTATTTGGAAATTAAAACATACTTACAAATTTAATATTTAAAAAATGTTTCTGTGGTGCTCATGCATATATTTTGTTTTTTCCTTCGATACTTTTCAGTATACTACTTCCCCAATATTCTTTTATTTCTTGTAATACGAATTAACAAATCTTTTTTACTTTACATAAGAAGTTTAGTTTGCATTTGGTGATTTTAAACAAAAACGTTAGTACACAACACACAGTTGCCAATTTTTCTATTTCTGTCAAGTCAAACATATTTTTTATTAGTTAATAAATGAAATCAAATAAGTACCAAATATAAAAAAGTACATTTTATAAATATGTCTTGCATTATTAAATACTTTTACATCCCCCCCCACCCGAAAAAAAACGTGCCAAAATGTTGTTTTTGAAAATGATCATCAATCTCAATGTCCTGTTTTAAAAGTATTTATTTAAAAAGGTTATAAGTGATTTTATTGGCACTTCAAACGTATTAAAGCTTTACAGTTTTGAAACCGATTGCCATATTAGAAAACATACTTACCTTATTATTTCTAAATTGCAATCAATTTCAAAAGTGTCATTTTTAAGCACATAAAAAAGTGAACACAATAAATAATAAAGGTATAAATTAAATTGTATATGCATTTTTTAGTACATTAAATTACAAAAATATTTGAAAATGAAGCAATTTTTTTTTTAAATACAAACATACACTCTGGTGCTATTCAAAGATTTTAGGGGAAACTCAACCTCTTGAACCCCTGTTATTTCCAATTACTTTGTATGCATGTAAATATAGAAAAAAATCATAAAATTTAGTTGATAAAAAATGCTTTAAAAATAGTATTTACTTTGTGCAAAGGTGTTCTAAGAATATGTTAGCCCTTTATCTACTGACGGTACTTATAGGTACAATTAAAATAACTTGTTATACAATTCATTTAATACATCGATTAGTTATAATACAGTTTAGAATGAGTTACACATTACTTTATCTTGTTCCAAATGTATTATTGGTTACACAAAACCAAAATATTTCTTTAAAGGATGATTTCTTTTGCCTTTGCATCTTTTCAGCTTTCTTGGCGTTGGGGGGGTGGGGGGGGGGAGGAGGGGAAATTTTTCAGTTCGGAAATATTTCTATATTTCTATTGTAAGAACATTATATTTGTACATTTCCTAATTGTACAAAATACCAATAAAAATATTTAAAATAAAAGATTTGAATGGGGTTATAAATATTGCACAAAATCGCTATAAATTCAAATTTAATGAATCCTTCTAAATCCTACAATCCGTCTAAAATTCTTCTAAGATTTATTAAATGATTATTTAAATCTTCTAATGTAGTTTAAAAAATTCACGAAAAAGGCTGTAGAAGATAAAAATTTCATGAATTCATAATTCAGTACATAAAGGGTTAGAGAACCATTTTTTAAAGCGAATTTTAATTCTAAAGAGAAAAAAAAAATACAAAAAGTAATAAAAAAAACACAAATAAACATTGGCCGATTTATGTATGTATATATATATATATATATATATATATATATATACGGGAATCTAATGCTTGTAGGTCAAAAAAGTCCAATTAGAAAAAGATCCAAATATCCTTCGATTGCACTTCCCGAAACAATATAATAATCTCTCAAATGACTATTTTAAGAAAACATTTAAATGGATCTATATCAAATTTATCAAAGTATCTTAAATGAAGTGGATAGCTTCAATCAATGGTCGGTCACGGAGGGAGATTCATTTTACTTTTTTCCCTTTAAAATCAAAATAATTCCACTTTTTTTTCTTCTGGTACTAATAGCTTGCGGAAAAAATTCTCTGCAGATTGTAAATACCATTTTTGTAATTTTTTTATCGACTGAATTTTCTTGCCTCATTTTTTATATTTACATGTTAAATTTATTAAAATCTAAGCTTACTTCTGCAATTTTTTATTTAATTTTGAATTGTTTTTGTATGTTAATATGCTTAAAAATGCCTTATTAAAATGGATCTGTTTACGTAAAATGCAAGTGAGGTGATGATTCCGATTTTTACTCAAAAAAAATTATTGTGGCTATGTTAGGCATAAATATTCAGATGCTGTAATGTTGCCAATTGTTCAACTTGTGGAAATATACACATAATCTGCTTTGTATCACTTGTATATTCTTTATTTTCTCTAAAACCTTCAAAAACTGTCCAATTATAATGTTTTAAGTTCTAAGTTAAAAATAATGGATAACCAGCTTTTATAAAATGTGGATAACCAAACATATAAACAAACGAAGAGTAGCCATTCAGAAAAAAAATTCCATTGTTTGGTAACATTTTTATGTGGTAGTATTGTTGGAACCCTGGATCACTAAACTGCATAATAATAGCATTAAAGAATGTAAATAATAGGCCAGTGGTTGGGAATTAAAAAAAAGGACGAATTCGGAACTAAGAGAAAGCTGGAAATTCTTTTAATCTCTTTAGTTTAGATCTGTAATGAACTTATTAAGTTTTGCCTCTTGTACTAGATGAGCTTTAACCGCTATGTACAGATTTATGGATGGACAACACTTTTTTATTACCATAACAATATCTCAAAATAATCTACTCTATCAAAAACATTATCTGTACAAATGATGTATATTTTAAAATCCTGAGTGAAATGAGTAGCCCACACTTAATATCTTTGTTGAATATTAAGTTCACAACACTATTTCAAAGTTTTGCCTGTATCGCTAATCAAGAGCTTGAAGCCAGAACAGACACAGTTATCAATTCATCCTGCCTCCAATTTTTATTACATCTATATTTTTTAAATGTTTTGAAACCTTCACTACATTTTTGTATTTATTTTAGAATTACAACCAAATTAATAACTTAAAAATGCATTTTTTCATGATCTGAAGCATATTTACTTCAGTCAGGCGAAAACACCCCGTTAACTAATGTTAATCCAATGGGAAAAAATTTTTAAGATATCAATAGTTTAAAATAATTTTTTTGTTGCATTCGATAGCTGAGATCGATCTCTACATTGGCCATTTTCTACTTTTTAATTTTGTTTGCAGACTTTTTTTTTTTGAGGACGCATTCATTTTCAGGTCCGGTTCCAAAAGTTAAAGCATCCCCATAAAAAAAACTGCAAACAAACTCGAAAATGTAGCAAACGGCTTTTGTACTGATCGACCTCAGCTATCCAATGCAAAAAAAATCATCTAAAAATATTGAAATACAATCAAGATATCTTAAAAAATCCTTTCATAGGATTAGCATTAGAGAACGGGTCTTTTTGCATGACTGGAGTAGCCACTTAAAATTGATTCATATGAGAATTCATTCATATGGGAAATATTGTTTGTTATTTCTGATATTGTATTTGAAATATGCAGTGATATTTAATGTGTCGTAGTATTATTATTTTGAGTGCATAAAAGTACTACATATTAGAATTAAGCAGGTTGGAGAAAAACTGGCAGGATTGGGAGGTGTGGGGGTGAATAAATGAGTATGCCGGAGTCTTATTTCTAACGGAAACTGAAGGTCAACTAATAGCAGGATTATAAGCTTGAGTATATTACGGAAACAGTAAAGATGGTTTTAATAAAAATGATTTTAAAAGATTAACAAATATTAAAGAAAAAATTTCACGATTTTTACTTTACTTAATGTTAAGAAACATTTTTCCCACAATACTGTCTTTCGGTGGAAGAGATAAGAAAATTGAAAGAAGGTGTGTTTAATGAGATGACAGACATTTTTAAAAGATAATAGTTTTAAAAAATGGAACAAAAAAGTGTGATGTTTTGCTTACTTTCATATCTTCAATTTTCTTTAATTTATTACTGATATTCTTATGTTAGCGAATTCTTTTCGATTTTTTTTCCTTTAAAATTTTCAGATATGAGAATTCAACTTTAGTGCTATATACATACATAATTTACGACCCAACATATTTTTAGCTATTTCCTTCCACCCCTTTAAAAGAAACCGTCAGAAAAGTAAACAATTTATTACCGAAGAATATGAGATATTACAAGTTAGCCAACAAGTTTACAAGGGAAATTCCATACAAATAAATATAAAACCACGTGTTGTAGAATTCATCGAAGAAATTTTCTCGAACAGTAAAGACAGTTTTATTTATTTTTGTGACTCAAAAGTAACTAACTCCTTGTTCAGTCGCTTATATGGTAAATGCAAATAAATATTAATTGGATTTGTTAACACTTTTTAATTCCTCACAGGGACAAATCTAGGTTGGTGCAGAGGGGGCATGTGGACTGGGTACCAGAATGAAAGGCGAAGCAGGCGCCAAATGAAAATTTTGTTTGTCGTTTCATACAAAAATATATATGTATATATGTTACGGCTAAAGCAAGAAAGAAGGGTAAACCTAGGTTTAACCAGTAAAAGTGCGGATTACCCAGGCCTTGCGGATAAAGCCCGAAGAGTTCCCAACGCTTCCATCTTTAACCGTTTAAAGCTAGGTCTAACCAATCTTGGTCGGTTAAAGCCCGAAACGTTCCCAACGCTTCCAGCTTTAACCGGCTGAAACCAGTTCTTACCGGTTAGTTGAACAATTTTAAATCGCGTTTGCTACGGAGTGAGTTAGTATTGTATTATCCCTTACCTATGAGTGTTTGTTTTGTTAAGTGTTAACGAATTTATCTAAATAATGGAGATCGAAATATTCAGATCAAAATTCTATGAAGAATTTCAAAACGTTTTATCAGCTAAGGAAAGTAATAATACGTTTTACATGAATAGCGTGCAATATAATAAGTTTATTGAAGACGTGAAAGAAGCTGAACGGTGTTCTAAAAGAACAACGGTGTTTTATCGTTGTTTGAAGCGTCCCGACATATGTAATGTTGGTAGCATTGATAAATTAATAGCTCTTGTTTCTGCAACCGACCTACGTGAAAAATGAGGATATATTTGATATTCTTCATGAAATACATGTGTCCGTTGGACATGGTGGTAGAAACAGAATGGTGAACGAAGCCCCCCAAAATAACACTCAGGAAGTTATAATGATATTCCTTCGATTATGCAAGTCGTGCCAAATGAAATTAAAATCGGGTAAAAAGGGCATCGTAGTCAAACCGATTTTATCAAATGAAATGAATAGTCGTTGTCAAGTTGATTTGATCGACATGCAGATCAATCCTGATTGTAATTATAAATTCATTCTTGTACACCAAGATCATCTGACGAAGTTTGTGCAACTTAGACCATTAAATAGTAAAACTGCTGAAGAGGTTGCTAACATTTTGTTGGACATGTTTTGCATATTCGGAGCACCGTCAATTTTGCAGTCCGTAATGGGAGAGAGTTTGCCAACAAAGTAGTTGAAAATTTAAGGTCTATGTGGACAGTATTAAAAATAATTCATGGGAAACCACGTCATAGTCAGAGCCAAGGTAACGTGGAAAGGACAAACCAGGATATCCAGAATATGCTCATGAGCTGGATGAAGGAAGAAAATTGTGAAAAATGATCTGAAGGACTTAGATTTGTTCAGTTGATGAAGAATAGAGCCTATCATGATGGTATAAAGCGTTCCCCATATAAAGCCATGTTCGGCTGTGATGTGCTAGTTGGTTTGAAGTCATCTCATCTCCCATCCGAAATAATTGATGATGTTCTTAGCGAAGAGCACTTGGAGGAACTCATTAGGAATCAGGGAGAACAAGAACAGAGCATCGACGAAACTCAACGTGAAAAAGAAATGGCATCTAGTGCTGAGTGTAAGATATACAAAAATAGAAATAGATTATGTGATTTGTGCCCCAAAAGAAGGTGACATTATTAATAATAGAATCGAAGCAAAGGGAAACTTAGGAAAACCTGGCTAAAAAATGAAATCTTTGTCTAGTATTAAATTTCCACCATGCAGTGTTGGTGATAATGTTAGCGTTAAAATTCCTGACGTAGATAGAGGAAGGGGTGATTTTAGAAATATTATTTTAACACTTCTTGAATGTACTGAGAATGGATTGTATAAGTTGGGTAATCAGAATGGAACTTTTCTTGAACTGTTTTCAAGAAATCAATTTTATGTATGTGAATAAAAATTTGTAAACATTAGGGATGTTTCAGCTGAAAAAAGTCCTTACGGCAACTCGCAAATGTACAACAAATTCTGGTGGTCAAGGATTTAAAAAATGCCATTGTAAAGCAAAGTGCGGAACCAAAAAATATCTTTTCAAAGCTGGAAATATATTATGTAACTCTAAATGTCATTCAAATTCATCTTGCAATAATAAGCAAAAATACTTCTTTCAGTTTTAAAAATACTTCAGATTAATTTAATTTTAATTTCTTTTTTTATTATTAATGTTCTTATTCATGGTTTATTTATGTATTATCTTATAACATATTGCTTTATAAAACTATAGGGTAGATATGCCAGTAATGGACACACCTCAATTTTTTGGTTTTAAAGAAAACAATCAAAATTTTGCATTTATAATTTTTTTCATAATTCCTCCTTGCATGTTTTATGATTTGGGTTATTGTTGAAACTCATAATCAAACCAACCAAGAAGAAAAAAAATAATGTTTCGAAGTTCTATTATTTTTCAATGAAAATTTTCAGAGCTGGTTTCATTTAATAAATTTATATATTTTTTATTTTCTTGCAAAATTTGCATATATTGCGTTATGTAATTTGCGTTTTGGTAGTAATAAAAACAATCAATTTCATATACTAATAACCATTTAGAAAATTTCTTCTATTTTTAAGATTTTAATACAAGTGTCTATTACTGGAATGCTTAATTAGCCAATTTCCAGTAATAGAGTTACTACCCCATGTAGTAATCATTACTAAAAATGAAATTTCAGTTATGTTTATAGTGCCTATGTAATCCAATTTAATTTTTAAACTGCGCGTACCATAATATAATAACTCCAATTTTTTATAAATAGCTGCTTTTAATTAATTTCATGTGGTTTTCAATATTTTAATCACATTAATTTTTTTATATAAATCTGTCTTTCTTCCCAGGTAAAAAAAATCAGCAAAAAACCTTTAAAAAAATTTTTCAGGTAATTTGCAGGTATTTGGAACTAAGGTTTCTTGAAGGTAAAAGAAACCTGCAATTTCCCTGAACGTAAAAAACCCAGGTAATTTGCAGGTATTTGGAACTAAGGTTTCTTGAAGGTAAAAGAAACCTACATTTTCCCTTAACGTAAAAAACCCACAGGTTTCTTGAAGGTAAAAAAACCTGTACTTCCCTGAATATGTGTGAAAACACAGATTTAAAGTGCACATTTCTCTGTTGCCCTGAAAATAAACAATATAATTTTTCACTAGCTAGCTTCGCCTGCTAGCAGGCCCCTCCTTTTTTATAGAATCCCAAAGCAAACGAACCGAATACTCACTGCTTATAGCACTGTATAGCAGGCGTGCACGCATGCACTGCAAAATCTTCTAAAAAAGGCAATCTTGCTCAAGCAAACCTTGAACCGGGTCTCTGCTGCAAAATCTTGTGATAAAGCGAATTGCGCTTTGGGGGCAAAGTGAGGGGAATGACACCGGAGATGCATAATATGATTATGTGGTCACAGACTTTCCCAATGATATATCACATGAGGGATTGCAAAATTTAGAAAAGTGTCCCCCTTTGGGGCAAAGCTGATATATTATTATGCATATACTGATATATTATTATGCATATGATACATATTATGCATCTGATGGACACCTCAGATGCATAATATGGTTAAGCGGTCACAGACCTTTCAAATGATATGTCACATGACGAGTGTCGGCAAAATGTAGGAAAGTGCCTCCCAGGGGGCAAAGTGGTGGGTGGAGCACTGGAAATGCATAAAATGATTAAGCGGTCACAGGCCTTTCCAACAATATGTCACATGACTTGTGTCGGCAAAATGTAGGAAAGTGTCCCCCTGGGGGGCAAAGTGGTGGGCGGAGCACCGGAAGTGCAGAAAATCATTAAGCGGTTACAGGCCTTTCCAACGATGTCACATGACGGGTGTCGGCAAAATTTACGTAAGTGCCCCCAGGGGGGGGGGGGGGGGGGGCAAAGTGGTGGGGGAGCACCGGAAGTGCATAAAATGATTAAGTGGTCACCCAGGTAAAAAAATCAGAGAAAAACCTTTAAAAATTTTGAGATTTTGCTGCTATTTTGAAGGTTTCAACGGGTATCTTTAAGGCAAATGAAAACTAAAGGTTATCTTAAGAGAAGTATACCTCTATTTAAAAGATTTCATACAGGTTTATTTCTGTAAGTTATCATCTCCAAATTACCTTCAATGACCCGAAAGATTTTCGTGAAATCACATGAGGTATTTTGAAGGAAAATGAAAATTGTTTCTTAGGCAGGTAACATGAAGGTTTTACTTTAAGGTTTTATTATTGCACATTATGGTATCTAAGATTTTGATATCCCCGCATTTCCTCATTAATATTTTAAATTTATTTCGAAATTAATATATTAGATAATTTCCGGAAATCTAACGTCTTCCACCGGTTCAGTCAAAAATTCTTAACTCCCCCTCGTTAAAATTTTTAATTAATATTTAAAATTACCATTTTAAATAGCGATATAAAAATCCCATTCTAGAAATAAAAATCTGAAAATTATCTTAAAGTCCCCTCGTTGAGATTTTTAATTACCATTTAAAATACTATTTTTTAATTCCCTACAAAAAGAAAGAAAAATCTCGAAATTATTTTGAAGAGTCTACTAGTTAAAATTTTTAATTACCCCATTTATGAAGTTATTACGACCAACAATTTCACCTCTAACACGCTCAAAAATTTCAATCCCCGAAAATTCCCCCTAAAAAGAAAAACAAATCACGAAATTTTTTCGAAGCCCTTTTTGACCTTAAATTTGTCACAATTTTTTCTAATATTATAACCAGTAACAATGTCACCTCCAACTCTAACAAGCTCAAAAATTTCAATCTCAAAATATTCCCCCTAAAACGAAAAAAAATAATCACGAAAGTATTTCAAAGTCCCCTTTTTATCCTAAAATTTGTCATAAATTTCTCTTAAATTACCACCAGTAAAAATAACCCTTCGAAGTCTAACACGTACAAAAATTGCACCCTAAAAAAAAAAAAATCTCCAAATTATTTCAAAGTCCCTTTCATTAATATTTAAAATCGTATTCAAACACGCACAAAAAATATTTTAGTTAAATTTCAAAATCTAACGAGGGCCCTCAATTTCCCTTCTCCCTTTTCTAAAAATGTCTTATTTAGTTTTCCATTTTAAGTTTTTCGAAAAGAATATATTTTACTGTGCTCTTCTAAATCTGACAAAAAAAAAAAAAAATTAGTTAATTAAATTTCAAAATGCAGGAAGGGATACAATGCACTCCGCTCCCCCCCCCCCACCTCTTCCACCATGCCACTCCTGTCGTCCTAGCTCAAAATTCTTAGTTCCTCTTCAAAACCACTCCACCAGTGGCCGAGAGGTTCTGCTCTCAAAGCTGGTAGACGGGAGATGCTGGGTTCGAACCCAATCGCGCCCGTCGGCCTAGTCGTTCAGAGTTTTTTCGTGGTTTTCTTCGAACCTTGGATTTTTTTGCTTAAATACGGATTAGCTTCCCTTTGAAAGACCCCAGGCACCCCCCCCCCCTTCGGCCCAATATCCTAAGTGTAGACAATTGGCCATCATAAAACAACACAAACAGCACCTCTTTAAAAAAAGAGGAACTAAGAATTTTGCACATACTAACATTAAAGAAAAGAGGCTCTTTTAATTTAGTTACTCGAAAATAATACATTTTATATTGTTTTTGAAAACATAACAAAAAGAAATATCTAGTTACTTAAATTTTAAAATCTAGGGAGGGGCAGGGTCCCTCCCCCCCCCTTTCCTCATTTTGGTAGCGTTCACGATTAAAGCTGAAAAATATAGGTGGGGTTATTACATGCATAATTTGCCCTTATCCTCTATCAGGCGTGAATTCCAGTTTTTATAAAAGTTACTTCTTCAAAAACAAAGTTTTCATTGCAACATTTGATTTTTGATCATGTAGCTGTCATTTGACATCCGAGGTGGAGAATGCTTTGGGGCCTATAGCTACAATGGCTGTCGCCTCGAATGATCCTTATTATACATAGTAACAACAACAAGTCACAACAATTTTTATTTTCCATTATATATATTATAAAACTACAATGGTACATACACAATTACATCCATGTCTTACCCAGGGACTCGAACCCGGGCCCTCGCGTAACAGCAGCCCTCATGTAGATGTATTTCTGACTCCATGTCATGGGAGAATGAGAAGGAAGTTATCAACTCAACCCACAGAAAGCATGTTTACTTTTCCGCCACTCGGAAAAAATGCGGGAGTAGTCGTTACGCTGTCGTTTTGCTATTCTATTTTTCCTTTTTGCAGGGCTCTTTTTATCTGTATATTAGTCACATTTTAATTAATTTTTAAATGGATATACATATAGCCGTAAGAGGGGTATAAGTGAGCCTTGTATTATACTTATTTTTAATATTTTAGCTTGATATTGGCACTTTGTATTCAGCCATTCATGCTGAACATTCGGTAAACCAGATCGCCACGTATAGAAATACTGTGGTATGGGGATAATGTTTTACACGAAATCTTCGTGTATGACTAAAGATGAATTTTTACTATTTTTTAAAATATTAGCGATAAAAATCTCTCCGTTTTAAAAACGGCGTGACACTTCACTTTTCAAATACATCCTAGAGAGAACTATTTTATTTTTTGATCTTTTTATTTTTGTGAAAAATCTAGTCATAATTTTCTGAATTTCAAAGAATCGTTATGTTCAGTTTCTTGTTTATACTTTTAAGGAGATATATGCATATATTTCCATTATGCATAAAAGTGATAGAAGGATTAAATTACTTCTTGATAATTAAACTTGCAAAAAGCTCAGTTTGGAGGTGGAAACGTTTTGTGAAGGGCCCTTGTTTTGAGGGGAAAAAGTTTGTGAAGGGTCCTTTAAAGGACCTAAGTTCTTTCTAAGCAGATCACTGTATTGGAATATCATTTTATGAGTAAGTAATTTGGTTTCTTTAAAAATCAGGCAGCTATAATCTTTTTAGGAACATAGATGCTTGATTAATACTCAGTGGAGGTGTAATATCTCTGGCAAATCATTTAGCGGGGTTTAATGTCTCTAGCTGCAATATTCGACTCATAAAAATTAATTTAAAAAAAATTATATATTGTAGAATAATTTATAATACAGAATTTGAAATATGGGAAAAATAATTTTAAAATTCTTTACATGTGTATAATTATTTTAAATAAAGTAATTTTTTCACGAAAAAACATTTAAAGACAAATTTAGAGCAATAATATTGTTCTACAGTGCGTAACATCATTAAAAATTATATATATAGATTCTTGGGGCCTTTAACAAACAGGGGTCGATGCAAGTTTTTATTCTTGGGTTCCATTTTGTGAAAATTAAAAGTTATTTTTGTGGAAAGTAATATTTTGTAACTATAGTTAAAATCCAGTTACTCAAATTCGGATCAAGAACTTATTAACAAAAACTTCTTTAAATTTCAGTTAAAGTTTTTGTTTCGCATGACCTGGTTTTATTTGCTAATTACATATTTAAAATAGTTTTTATGCAAAAGAATGTTATGAAGTGGACCTATTTTATTAAAAGGAATTTTGTGAATGGGCCCATTTTATTAAATTTATTTTTGTGAAGCGGCCCATTTTATTAAATTTATTTTTGTGAAGGGGCCCATTTTATTAAATTTATTTTTGTGAAGGGGCTCATTTTATAATATTTATTTTTGTGATGGGGCCTATTTTATTAAATAGACTTTTGTGAAAGGGCCCTAAAAAAACCCTCAAATTTTGCCTGAATCGACCCCTGTGTTTACCTCCTGTGTGTACAAAACAATTATTAAAAAGGACTGTTCTGTAATGGGTGAGAATCTTCTATGTTTAGAGCAGATTCGCATGTTTTATTGTGTATGTAAATTTTATTTGTGTAATTTTCTCTTTTTTGCATTGTTACTTTTATCATTTACAGGCTTAAAAGAAATAACTGATTTCATTCTGTGCTTGTTCAGTTCATATTGCTTAATATGTTTTTGAGTAGTAAATATTTAAAAAGTCATATTATTCATTGTCAGTTCAGCTTTTGATTTCCTTGGGGGTTCGCTGGGACTGTTCTGTACCACCAGAAATTCAATTGGACCACTAATTTGAAAAATTTTATAATCTGCAGGACCAGTAACTCCCCCCCCCCCTCCCCCCTATCTGACAGGTAAACGTAAACTTTCTTCTCCCTGCAAAAACTGCAACTAAGCACATATCGCATAACTTTATTTTATTTAAAAAAACAAAGAAAATTCGATTAAATCTTAGATGAAGTAATTAATTGTCACTCAAAGGATTAAAGGGATGAAATAGAATTTTATGTAGCAGACCGGTGATGACTGCGGACAAATAAATTCTCATGGTTACTGTTCCTTGGGACCAGTGGCTTTTTTATGTCAATTCTACTACTGGTCAGTTGGTGTTTTTTAGATCTTTTTGACAACTTGATTTAATCGTGTAAAAAGTATGCATGTATGCATTTTTATTATGTGCCTCCTTGCTTTTTTTAACATTAATATTACATTACATATGCAGTGTTGACTCTAGAAAAAAGGACTGCCGGGCGGGGAATTTTTCAAAAAGGAAACACCATTCTAAAAAAGGGCACACTTGTACATTATTCACAAAAATATTTTGAACTGGTTTGTTTAGAGTCCCTAGAATTTGCGATATTTTCCCACGATCAGTTGAATTGCCACAGGGAGCATAGGAAGTGTTAAAAAGAGCAGAAGGGTTTAATGGGGCTTTGCCATGCACAAAAAAGAAAAAGGGCTGCCGGCGCTGCACCCTGCTAAAGCGGCTTAGACAATGCTAATATATATGGATTCATATCATAAAAGGGTGAAAAACAAGATTTCTTTCTTTCTTTTTTTTTTCGTATTTAAGAGGAAGATAATAAAAATGCACACCTGCATTCTTTTTTATATTGAAATCTTCTTTAAAAGAAATATCCATAAGCAAATGTAAATTAAAAAAAAAAAAAATACAAATTCACAATAACACTGTCTTGACAAATTAATTATTCAGAAACATATTAAGCAGTATGAATAACAATAGAGTAGTAATCACTTATTTCATTTTATTCTATAATTATATTAAAAATGCCTTCAACAGTGTGGACTCTAGAAAAAAATTACTGCCAGCTGGACACTTAAAAAAAACACTCAAGAACCTTGTTCACTGAAAATATTTTGCATTTAGTCCTTTTTTATTTTGACCTTTTTAATTTTGTGATATTTTCCTGCAACTGATGAAATTTCTTGATTTTCCTCCCTGTTGACTGACGAATTATGTTTTTCTCCTGTAACTGATTGACGAATTTCACATTTTTTTCTGCAGCCAACGGTAAAATTTCACAATTGTTTCTCATGATTGCCTGCTGAATTTCATGTTGTTTTCCTGTGACCAATTGACGAATTTCACAATATTTTAAAGCAATCGACTGAAGGGTTTCTAGATTTTTTTACCCCCATTAATCGACGGTTGAATTTCTCAGTTTTTTTTTCAGGTGACTGAATGAGAATTTTTGCAATTTTTTCCCCGCAACCAACTGATAAATTTTGTAATATTTTATTTCAGAACAAATGTTTTATAATCCCACATCCGCCATCTTGGATTTTTTTCTTGGTGTGAATTAAAAATTTTTTTAATTAATAGTTAATAATTAATAATAATTATTATATTCCAGTTTTTTCAATGTTATATTAATCTATCAACAATATTTAACCATTGGCGACATTTACTACTTGGCGAAAAAGGAGTTTTCATCCAAGAAAAAAATCAAAAATGGCAAATGTGGGATTATAATACATCTAAACCATACCGATTGGCGTATATTGCATTTTTCCTTGCGGCTGATTGGCAAAACTCGTGTGATTTTTTTCACATATCCGGTTTATGAATTTTGCCGATTTTCTTCCCAGCTAATCAACAAACTTCATTTTTTCCTATAAACAGTTGAATTTTTTTTTCATATGGTTGCTGAATGAATTTCACAGATTTTCTCTGCGGCTGATCAAAGAATTTCATTTCCAAAGCTGAATACTTTGCAATGTTCTGCAATGTACTTCAGCTAATCAAATGTTCTGTGTGAATTTAAAAAAAAAAAAAAAGTCACAGGAAAATTTTCTTTATATATGAAGAAGTGCAATTGCATCTTTTATAGAAATGCAAAAGACATTTCATAAAACCCTGACATACTCACACGAATGAAATTATTGGTGAATTTTGTGAGTTCCCCCCCCCCCCCCTCCCTCCTAATCGAATGATAATTTAGTGGGGTTTTTTTCCAACAATCGATTGATGATTTTCGAATTATTTCAGATTTTTCCCTCTGTCAACTGGCGAATTTGGCCTTTTTTCTCTGACCAAATCGTTGAATTTCACAATTTTTCTCCTGCGATTGGGTGAAGAATTTTGATATATTTTCCCCCAATTCATTGACGAATTTCGCATTTTTTAACCACGACTGGTGGATGAATTTTGTGATATTTTTCATTGACCTTTTGGAGAAAATCGTAGTTTTTTTTTCACACGACTGATCCATGAATTTCATGCTTTTTTACCGAAGACTGATTGGCAAATGTTCCAATTTTTTCTTGCGACAGATTGGAAACAATCGTTGGTTTTTTCCACGACTGATCGAAGAATTTCGTGAATTTTCTGACAACTTCAGAGTTTTTTTTACATGCGACTGATAAGCGAATTTCATTATATTTTCTTTTTACTGATTGGCAAATTTTTTCTCTTTTTCGTGTAAACGTTTGGTAAAAAACCCTTTTTTTCTGCAACCGATCGACGAATTTCGCATTCTACTGCGACAGATCGGTGAATATCGTGATTATTTTCTCACGGTCGACTGGTGAACTTAGTCGCTTTTCTGCGACTGATTGGCCAAATCTTCATGTTTTTTTTTTTTTTTTTTTTGCACGACTGATCGACAAATTCTATTTTTTTCGATAATCCACCGACGAATTTCGCTTTTTTTTTCCCTGTGACCGATTTTAAAATTTTGCGATATTTCTCTTGAACCAGTAAGCAAGTCTTGACACAGATTGGAGAAAGTCGTGAGTTTTTTTCCGCTACTGATCTACGAATTTCGCAGATTCTTCTGACAATCTTCACGATTTTTTTTAACCGCAACCGATTTGCAATTTTCACGAATTTTTCCTTGTAACATAGGCAAATTTTGAGGCTTTTTCTTGCGAACGATTAGAGAAGATTGTGGGGTTTTTTTCGCTGTTTCTTCTAGAGGTGCACTGACAAATTTTGCGTTTTTTTACCTGCAACCGATTGGCGAAAATCATGGATTTTTTTCTCGCAACTGTTCGTCGAATTTTGTATGTTTTCCCACAGCAAGCTAAAGAATTTCATGAATTGTTCTCCATGACTGACGAATTGCACAAGTTTTCTTGCGACTGATTGATGATTTTCGCAATCTTTTTAAATGAACGATTAAAGAGTTTGCCGATTTTTTTTTTTTTTTTTCTTGCCATTGAGTGACAAATTTCGCGATTTTTCCTACAATTGAATGGTGGATTTTCTTGAAAATGAAAATTTGAAATGTTCTGCTGTGAAGTCAATGTATGGCGCATTTATAATCATATTCTGCTTTGGGGAATTTTATTATGTCTTACTTTTCAGATTTTTTTTTTATTGCAGTATTTTCATCATTTTAGATTGAATTTTTTTTACAGAGCCTTCCGATAAATATTATTTGTAATATATAAAAATTTCAAAGGGGGGGGGGGGCACAATACTAGTCCCAAAGAGGGGCACTTTTCTAACACCTGTCATATAACATACTGTTCGAAAGACATGTGATCTCTTATTCATGCTATGCGCATCTGATGCCCCTCCGCCTACTTTGCTCCCCCTGAGGGGGCGGTTTTCTAAATTTTGCTGAAACCCCTCATGTGACATATTGTCGGAACAGCCTGTGACTGCTTATTCATGTTATACACATCCGACCTCCCTGCCCTAACTTTGTTCCCCCTGAGGGGGCACTTTTCTAAATTTAGCTAACACCCCTCATGTGACATATTGTAGGAAAGGTCTGTGACCACTTATTCATGTTATGCACATTGATGCCCCCCCACCCACTTTGCTCCCCCCTCAGGGGGCAGTTTTCTAAATTTTACCGAAACCCCTCATGTGACATACTGTTCGAAAGACGTGTGACCTCTTATTCATGCTATGCGCATCTGATGCCCCTCCGCCTACTTTGCTCCCCCTGAGGGGGCGTTTTTCTAAATTTTGCTGAAACCCCTCATGTGACATATTGTCGGAACAGCCTGTGGCTACTTATTCATAGTTATACACATCCGATGTCCCTGCCCCCACTTTGCTCCCCCTGGGGGGCACTTTTCTAAATTTTGCTGACACCTCTCATGTGACATATCGTTCAAAAGGCCTGTGACCACTTATTCCTGTTATGCACCTCTAATGTCACTCCCCCCCACTTTGCCCCATGGGGGGGGGGGCGCTTTTCTAAATTTTGCTGACATCCCTCATGTGACATATCGTTCAAAAGGCCTGTGACCACGTATTCATGTTATGCACCTCTAATGTACTCCCCCCACTTTGCCCCACGGGGGGAGCACTTTTCTAAATTTTGCTGACACCCCTCATGTGACATATCGTTGGAAAGGTCTGTGACCACTTATTCATGCTATGCAACTCTAATGCCGCTCCCCCCACTTTGCCCCCCGGGGGGCACTTTTCTAAATTTTGCCGGCACCTCTCATGTGACATATCGTTCAAAAGGTCTGTGACCACTTATTCATGTTATGCCCCTCCCCCCCACTTTGCCCCACTGGGGGGGCACTTTTCTAAATTTTGCTGACATCCCTGACGTGACATATCGTTCAAAAGGCCTATGACCACTTATTCATGTTATGCACCTCTAATGACCGTACACCCACTTTGCCCCCCCCCCGGGGGGCACTTTTCTAAATTTTGCTGACACCCCTCATGTCACATATTGTTGGAAAGGCCTGTGACCACTTATTCATGTTATGCACCTCTAATGCCCCTCCCCCACTTTGCCCCCCCCCTCGGGGCATTTTTCTAAATTTTGCCGACACCCCTCATGTGACATATCGTTAAAAAGGTCTGTGACCCCTTATTCATGTTATGCACCTGTAATGCTCCTACCCCGCACTTTGCCCCCCGGGGGGCATTTTTCTAAATTTTGTTAACATCCCTGATGTGACATATCGTTCAAAAGGCCTTTGACCACTTATTCATGTTATGCACCTCTAATGCCCTGCCCCCACTTTGCCCCCCCCGGGGGGCACTTTTCTAAATTTTGCTGACACCCCTCATGTGACATATCGTTCGAAAGTCCTGTGACCACTTATTCATGTTACGCACCTCCGGTGCTTTCCCCCCCGGGGGGGGGACACTTTTCTAAATTTTACTGACACCCCTCATGTGACATATCTTTCAAAAGGCATGTGACCACTTATTCATGTTATGCACCTTCAATGCCCCTTCCCCCACTTTGCCGCACGGGGGGGGCACTTTTCTAAATTTTGCCAACACTGTTCGTGCAATTTATTATAAGCATGGTTGATTTCCAGAAACAGCCTATACAAAGCCATGACATGATACCCCCAAAAGCTAATGTTAAATCATCCAACTTCACAAATTTTTAATTTCATTTGAGTATTTGAAGTTTATTTTATGCATAATATGTATCAAATCATTGTCGAACTGGATATGTAATCATTATTATGTATTGATCTGATGCGAATTTGCATAGAAGGCTGTCTGTATGCAGGTGCAATGATATAATGCAAAGAGAAGATACAGGTTTTTTGTCTGGCGGCGACCTTCGGGACGCGTCGCGGGGCTTGCTTCACGGGCGGTTCCTTGCGTCGACAAATGGGCCTGAAAAGGGCCCGGGACCGGAAGATGAACCCCTCATACCTAAAGGAAAACTGCAGATATTTCTGCCAAAATCGGTGAAGGGAAATAACAGGTTTTTTACCTAAAGGAAAACAGCAGGTATTTGGAACCAAGAAGGTTAAGGGAAAATACATGTTTTTTACCTAAAGGTAAGCTGAAGGTAATTTTAGTTCCAAATACCTTCAGTTTCCCTGAAGTTTTTTTTTTAAGGTTTCTTGCTGATTTTTTTACCTGGGCACATGCCTTTGAAACGATAGTCACATGTGGGGTGATGGCAAAATTTAGTAAAAGGCACTCCCGCGGGGGGGGGAGGACACCGAAGCTGCAGGCCTTTCCAACGATATGTCACATGACGGGTGTCGGCAAAATTTAGGAAAGTGTCCCCCTGGGGGGCAAAGTGTTGGCGGAGCACCGGAAGTGTATAAAATGATTAAGCGGTCACAGGGCTTTCCAACGATATGTCACATGACGGGTGTCGGCAAAATTTAGGAAAGCGCCCCTTAGGGGGCAAAGTGGTAGGCGGAGCACCGGAAGTGCATAAAATGATTAAACGGCCTCACAGGCCTTTGCAATGATACGTCGCATGAAAGGGGATGGCAAAGTTTAGAAAAAGGCCCTCCCGCAAGGGCGGGGGGGACACCGAATGTGCATAGCATGAATAAGCGGCCACAGGCCTTTCCAACGATATGTCACATAACGGATGTCGGCAAAATTTAGATAAGTGCCCTCCCCGCAGATATGGAAATGAAGGGAGGGTCGCCGGTGGTGCATAACATGAATAAGTGGTCACAGGCCTTTCCAACGATATGCCACATCAGTGGTATCAGCCAAAATTAGAAAAGTGGCCCTGGGTACCCGACTATATAATTATTATTTCATTTGTCTAATTAAATCCACTGTTGGAAATAAAATGTTATATTTCATTTCTTTATCGTCCTGATTCACACATTGTTCAATAACAAAGAGAAAATATTCATCAATACCGCTAAAATCTAAATACCATAATGAAATGAAAGCCATGGTGTCTGTAGCATTACGCATACGCTCAAAGATTCAGCTTACACTGTCAACACCGTAAAAAAAATGCATATATATCATCTGCTGTCAGCGATCGCATCAAAAACTGATGTATGATATTTATCAACCACCGAAACGAAATCACATACCATTAGTATCATGAACACCGAACCCGAAGAGTCGGTATTTAATATCACGATTTAGGCTGGGAGAAATCGCACCGTTAATATCAAGAATACCGAAACCGAGGAATCGGTATTCTTAATACCACGGTTTAGACTTGAGAGAAGTCACTCCGTTAGTATCATAATAATCGGAAACGACGATTCGGTATTTAATACCACGGTTTAGACTGAGGGAATCTAGAGAACTCGAAGCCGAAGAAGCGCTGCTTAATGTTGCGGTTTAATGAAGAACCATGATAATCGCAGTTAACATTCGAGATCTGCACGGTCCGGCCCGTGGCCCGAGCCCGGCCTTACTTTTTTCTGAAGTCTCGGGCCAGGCTCGGGCCTTACTTTTATCCTGAAGGTTCGGGCCGGCCCTAACTTATTTTTTCTGCACACACCCGGGTACTGGTTTCATTCCTAATCTTCATGGCCCAAAATTTTCATTCCTAGTTTTCACCCAGTCCGTATGAAAATCATTGTCTCGGCGTGGCCTGGTCCGTTCAAAGGTCAGTAAAATTAGCTTGGCACAAATTTTTTGTCAAAAAATGCATACATTTTTAAATCGCCATCATTCTACAATTAAACATTCAAATTCATTCTTTTTAAAGCGTAGTAGTTTTGTACACTTATTAAAATATAGTTAAATTAAAAGATAGTAAAACGTGTTAAAAAGAACCTGTCTATGACGGAATCTTGTTTTAAACTGGAAAACATGTTGATCCATTCAAAATTAATATACTGCTACGTAAGAAAATAATATATAATACATTTACACTTGCCAAGAAGGGAACTTGTCTATAACGCATTTTTTCCCCTTTTCTATGCAATTCAGTATTAGATTTTACTGTATAGCATTTTTCAGATATATAACACTTCAGTACATGGAATATGGAGTAACAATATTAATGATAACTGAAACATTTACATACAAGAAATAGAAACCCTTTAACTGGCTGGCCCGGAATTTTCGGTTTCTAGAAATCATGTTAAAATTACTGTAGACAAAAATATGTTAAATTAAATTATATTTTGAACCCTATATAGAAAGAAGTGATATTAAAGATATTATAGGATTAAATTGCGTTTAAATATATACATATATATATATCCTGGGATTTACAAGCATCCTTATAAAAATACTGGAAAACCCTCGGACGGTGAAAGGGTTAAAAAAATAAATATCGCACCCTGCGGCACTTCTATAAAAATGAAGATTATAAACATGAAAAGAAAAGTTAAGATAAATATTTTTGGCTTGAACTCCTCGTACGAGACAAACTTTTAACCAAATCGATGTAAAATTCAATGTTTTGTAGAAATTCACTCAGGCCGGGGCGAACTTTTAACTTTTATACCGGGCCGGGCCAATAATTTTCTCTACGGTCCGGGCCAAACTTTTAACCTTTTTACCGGGCCGGGCCAAATTTTTTTTATCTCAGTCGGGCCGGACCCGGGCCTGGAAATGTCGGCCCGTGCAGACCTCTAGTTTACATTACGATTATGATATTCATAATATACCGTTTTGTAGGATCTTTTAATATCGTTATCACGATTTTCATTTTATATCGGTTTTATCCATATATCGCCCAGCCCTACTAGTGGCATAGTGTAGGGATTGCACATAAGTAAAAAAGCATGCAAAAAGACGTCCGTTTGAGATTAGCCTTAAAACTCAATTTGTCTCTTCACAATATAAAAGATAAATTTAATATAACCCTAAATAAGCTCATTCACAATATATTCGCAAACAAATTACAAAAATAACATCCATTTACAAAGACGATGTGCAAAATAATAAAAAAAAATCTGTACTTTTCGGTTAGCCGGGCGCCAGTGTTATATATACATATATATATAGTATATGTATATACACAAATATATATATATGCATATGTTCTATATGTACACATATATATATATCTGTATATATATACATACATGTATTATATACATATTTATGTATATATAGTGTTGACTCTAGAAAAAAAGGGCTGCCGGGCGGGAATTTTTCAAAAATCTATTCTAAAAAAGGAAACACTATTCTAAAAAAAGGGCACACTTGTACCTTGTTCACAAAAAATATTTTGAAATGGTTTGTTTAGAGTCCCTAGATTTTGCGATATTTTCCCGGGATCGACTGAATTGCTACGGGGCGCATAGGAAGTGCTAAAAAGGCAGCCGGGCGCAAAATAGAAATAAAAAGGACGCCGGGCGCTGCGTCCTGCTAAAGTGGCTTAGAGTCAACGCTAATATAAAACACTGGCGCCCGGCTAACCGAAAAGTACCAAAAAATAACTTCAACTCACTTCACAAAACATGAAAATAAAAAGACAATTAAATACAAACCTCACGTCACAAACGCACTTCAAGAAACCCAACCAATACAACCACTCAAATCTAATTCCCTGATAAACCAATCCAAATACCACATCAAACCACAGTAGGTATGGAAAGAATGTAAGAAACAAACTGGTAATAACAACAACAAAAAAAAAGCCTCGCCAAATTCAATGTCGCCAAGTGCGTCGCTTGTTCTAGGATTCAGCCCAAATTATTTTACATTAAAATGAAAAAAAATCACACACTTTTAGAAATATAATTTTTTGTTTCATGTAATTAACATTACTTTCTTGTTTATCAAATTACCAAATTTAAATATGTCATTCATTTACTCATTACCATTATCAACAGTTAACACAAACATAATTTAATTGAAAACAAACATACGTCAATAAGCATACAAAGCAGTGTTGAATTCCCCTTGGAGCAGTGAAATGTCTCCCCCAGGGATGAAAATAGGGGAGTACAGAGGGAGCATGTGTCCCGGGCCCCAGAATGAAAAGCGAAGTGGGGTGTTAAATGAAGATTTTGTTCGGCGTTTCATACAAAAATGTATATAGATATGAAATACAAAGAAACTCGCAAGCTAATGTTAAACCTTTGGGAGCATTCTTTTCAAATTTGTGAAAGTGAAAGTAACTTTATATAAAAAAAAAAGAAAAATCTGCAACCAAATTGGAAAAAGTAAACACTACCCCAGTTAGAATTCAATCTCAGCTAAAGAAAAAAAATCTTTAAAACTATTAATATGCAAGTGAGAAATATTAATAAGAACGTGCCCATAGGTTTAACATTAGCAATTTAGTTTCTTCATCTGATTAGTGTAGGCTCTTAACTCTAAAGCTAATGTTAATCCTATAAGAGTGTTGTTTACATATTTCTTGTGGTCGATAACTTTTATTGTGCAAGAGGAGGGGGGAGGGGGCAAGGAAATCTTTCTAGAGATTTTCATATTAATCAATATCTTTTTATGTCAACTATTTCGGTATAAGTATTTTGGTCGAATCTTGTAATAATTTTTGAGCAATGTTTTAAACATGCTGTTGACAATATTCATAATTCTAAAAAGTTTTTACTTGAAAAGGAATTTTGCAAAGTAATTTTCTTTTGCATTTTCATATTGTCTTAATTATCTCTAATTAATGCATTTTCTTAAAAGTTATTGATATCATTTTCCTATGCTATCACTTTTCATGAAAAAGAATATCACTAATAATTCTCAATCCATTTTTCTTTCATCCCCCCCCCCCCCTCCACTGAAACAGAGTCGAAACTATTAATATGCAAATGAGAAATTTCAAAAGAACGCTCCCATAGTTTTAAGAATAGGTAGGCTCTTAAAGCTCAAGCTAATGTTAATCCTACGGCAGCGCTGTTTACATATTTCTTGTTAGCATTTTAACTATTAGTAAGTGATTTTTATTTTTTAAGGATTTTTTTTTCTTTTTATGTATAGGGTACCTGCTGCCGATAACTTTTATTGTGCTAATGTGTGTGAGGGGGGTGGGGGTGCCAAAATGGGTAGTTTTGGCACTGTGCCTGGTCCGAGAAGATTTGAGATTTTGTGTTTTCAACGGTCAAAAAGTGCGATTTCTCCCCGGAACTCTATAATGTCGACCCAAGAGCCACAGAAATCCGCCCTGAAAAGTATCTGAATTCAACACTGGAATTCTGATATACTGTATGTTGTTCATTCGTTTGATTATTTGAATTTTTTGTGCGTGTGTGAAAATATACTTAGCATCTCCCAGGCAATTTCAGGAGGGTGCTGCACTACACTCGACCTGCCCTTTGTTTTACAAAATAGTGCCTTTTTGCCCTTCATTAAAAAAATTAGCACCCTTCTTGCCTCTCAATTAAAAAAAAGTGCCCTTTCTCCTTTTTGCATTAAAAAATTTGCTTGCATAGTAAAATCTGATTCAATGTTGTCTTGAAAGGCTTTAAAAATAAAAAGAATGAATTTAAAAATCAAATAAGTGCTTTTAAGAATTTGAAAAGTGCTCTTAAGAATCCAAAATATGCCCTTTCTCACCGGCAGCACCCTGTCCTTTTTTAAACCCAGGGAAAACTTATTTATTCAGGAATTTAAAAAAAAGTAACAAAACTTGTTATTTGATAGACAGATTAAAAACAATGCAGTACAGCACAGCAAACTTCATTAAATTTCACACATTGTTGCAGATGTAAACTGTGAAACCTATAAGTAAGGTTTAGCGAGAAAATTCATCATTTTTATATCATTCCGTATATATATTTTTATATAATTCTGGTTAATTTGATTGAACTCACGCTGTATAAATTTATTTCTGAATTCAAGATAGCACCAATATCAGAGGCCATCTCAATACTTTTACCAAATACATATTTATATATTAATCAAGCTTTTAGGATTATTTAGCCTGACTAAAGATGAAATAAAACTACATTAATTAATGGAAATTATTAGTGTATGTTTATCAGGGCCGAAACTAGCCTTTTTTGTGCCCGGGGCAGACATGAATTTTGGCACCCCCCGCCCCTTTCTGGATCAAAGTATATTTACAAAGAGAATTTTACTAGTTTTCTAATGGCCGACTTATTTTAAAATTTAAAATATGTAATAATAAAATATGTAATATTGAACTACATAAATTGAATGTGACGTTTGTTGCAGTTATAGTTCGTTCACATAAAAGATTTCACATGTATTACCGGCTATTTATAGTGTTTGTTTATACAGTTGAGTTCCGATTATCCGAGTCCCGCTTAACCGAATTATTTTCTTCTGATGGACTGATGGCTTTCATTATTATGAAACAGCCATTATAAATGAAGTGTTAGGTGAAGATGAAAGAACAGTCGTAAAAAGTTTGAACTCTGATTTTCTGGTCAGAATGAGAAAAAAAATGGCCATAATTTTTTTTCTTTTTTGAAAAAAAAAAAATGTGGCCATTTTGCTCATACCAGAAAATCAGAGTTCAAACTTTTTACGACTGCTCTTTCATCTTCACCTAACACTTCATTTATAATGGCTGTTTCATAATAATGAAAGCCATCAGTCCATCAGTAAAAAATGATCGATTCTAAAGGTATGATCTCTCATTTGGTGCCCCGTGGCTCTGGCGCCCGGGGCACATGCACCCCCCCCCCTTAGTTTCGGCCCTGATGTGTTTATGGAGCAATTATTATGCATAGTTAGATTATGCATCATTAATTATTTACATGACATTTACACTTTTAATATATATTTTTTTTCATTTGCTTAATTTTTATTGTTTTATTTTATTACTTCAGCATTTTACTTTATTGTAAGCATCCATTATATTTTTGAGTGAATTAATACATTTAAATTACTGTTTAAGAAACATATAAACCAAACAGTGACCTAAACTCTACATAATTCTAAAATCTGTACAACCTATGGTCCCATGTCCCAAGCGATGCAATTTTGAAGGAACTTACTGTATAAGTTTTTTAAAGCGATTCATAATTTTATAAAAATCAGTTTTAAAAGGAATTAAATTGTTATTGATACAATTATAACCAAAACCTGATTATTGTCAGGGACCAAAGTAGCAAAAAAGTCTCACAAGGAGAGGGCCAACCTTTTTAATCACAGATTTTGATTATTTTAATGTATGTTGTAGGGTAGAGACCCCTTAGTGTCAGGTTCAACGGATTTTATCCAACGCTCTTTAGTTCTTGAGAAACCGGGGGGTCTAATAATAGTACACAACTTAAATACAGTAGACTCCCTTAAATCCGCGACCCTAAAATCCGCGAACGCCTAAAATCCGCGTATTTTTTCAGATGTAAACAATGAAATCTATAGTTAAGTTGCAGGAACAAAATTCAAGATGGCGCCAAAATCAGCGACTACTGCAATGTTTTTTTTTTTACAAAATTTTTTGTTAATCCTTATCTTTTGGCTATTACAGCTGATTCATTACTAAATAAATTTACATTACTTTTGATTTTGATATAAATTAGCATATCTACATCAAAAATTCCAGGGTTCGAAATGGAAAAATCCACGAACCGGAACGCTATTTTTAAATTATTGTTCCCGGATTTTTTTTTTTTTTTTTATTATAGACAAATTTATTTCTAAACATACAAAGCAGTATAAGTAATGCATACAAGACTGTAAATAGCAATGAAAAAAGTTACTTAAGTTAAAAGAGCTAAGAACGAATAATGACGTATCGTTCGTACGATCGCCGTACCACTAGATCGCAGCATAGGACTTTTTGAATCGAATTGAATCGATTTCATCGCTAATAATTTAATATTTTTCTAAATTTTTATTTTACATAATTATTTTAATAATTACTTACGTTTAAACTAATAAATTGTTTTTATATTTTACTTATTTTAATGTTTCAGTTCATTGTAAGCATTCATTATAATTTCCCTTGCTTAACTACCAATCGAATTAATGTATCAAAAATGTAAACTAATTAGTGACCAGAAATCCGCAAAATTCTAAAATCCGCACAACCTCTGGTCCCAAGCTGTGTGGATTTGAGGGAGTCTACTGTACTTACATTGCAATCGCAATGATAGATTGGTCGTAGCTCAGTTGGTACGGTGTTCGCTGGCTGATCTGCGGGCCCGGGTTCGGAACCCGAACGCACTACATTTGTTTTTCTCATTTTTTGTTTTTATAAATATACTTGTAATTATAATTTAATAATTTTAATTACAAATTTTATTATCATACATTAATTATAATGTTAACAAACTTAAATTTATCATTTTTTATTTTTAAATTATTATTTCTCATCCTTTAAAGAGGTTTAAAAAGAAATTGCATCTATTATTGAATGATAAAGATTCCAAAATCGTGACCAAAATCTGTTGTGGTGCCATCTAGTTGTGATAAAATAAAAGAATATTCAAATAAAATAAAAATAAGAGCAGAAAGAAGATAAAAGTGAAAGCAAAATAATTGAAAGTGCAAGCATACGTATTACAATTTAAAAAATTTTTAATATGGAAAAAATCGGTTGAAATTTAATTCTGATGCTAATTTTTAATATAATTATGCTTGTTACTTTAAAAACAGAATAATAGTATTATCGCATTGACTTCCTTTGTTAAAGCAATGCGTAAATGATGTTTCTTTGAAATCACGAATTGACACAATTACTCAATATCATTGCATCGATAAAGAATATATGAAATACTTTTTAAAAGTGATTTTTAAAAAATTATCAATTTTATGATGTTTTATACAATTATTTAGTTAAAAGTAAAAAATTAAATAGGTTAAAATTATAATTGAGATACAATATTATAAATTTTAATTGACAATGAGATTATTAATTATACTTACAAGTATATTTATAAAACAAAAAATGAGAAAAACAAATGTAACGCATTCAGGTATTGAACCCGGGCCCGCGGATCAGCCGGCAAACGCTATACTAACTGAGCTACGACCAACCTATCATTGCGGTTGCAAAGTAAGTATTTAAGTTGTCTATTATTATTAGACCCCCCGATTTCTCAAGAACTAAGAAGCATTGGATAAAATCCGTTAAACCTGACACTAAGGGGTCTCTATCCTACAACATATATTAAAATAATCAAAATCTGTGATTAACAAGGTTGGCCCTCTCCTTATCAGTGTTTGTGACAGATATACTTCAGCGGCAGTAAATAATCTACAGGTAAAACATTTTACAATTGAAGCGTTTATTAAAAAAACAATCACTTACCTGTAACATCTTTATTATTAATAAAAATGAATAAAATGCATAATCTTAAGTTTTTATATTATGTAATAAAGGGTTAAACATAAAATAAAGCGAAATAAAGGTTCAATGAAAAAAGAATCTGAAAAAGTGAAAAGAAAATCTGCGACGCCTGTCTTGAACTTTTTGTTACCGGTGTTGGGACAAACTTCTAAGTATAAATTTGAACAGAAATTTGTGTATTATTTAAACGTCTGAGTCATATGGAATTTCTCATATGAATCCGTCAAAAAAGACTGGTTAAAACCAGCAGCATTATTTAAAAATCAAGTAAAAAAAAAAAAGAATAATAAACAAAAAAGCGAACAACAAAAAATATAAATTATTTCGCAACACTTTATCACTCTAATAAGAGTTCTATCTATCACGTGACTATTCCTTGCTGAAATAATTTTGACTTAAGAATTTAAAGTTTATACAATAGAATATATATTTCCTTGAAATTAGAAATTATTTGTAGTCTACAAATCACCCTTATGTAGTACTTCCATACAATTGCTTACCATATTTTATGAGCTTTCTGTTTACAATAGAATTACTTTAAATCCTTTTTTTATTTATTTATTTTTATTACCTATAAAATTATTTACAAATGAATATATTATTTATAAACTTTTTATAAGAAACACCTGAAAATAAACATATAAATATTAAGAAATTTTTGGTAATTTGGTTGAGAGTAATCGTCTTACATCGTAAAAGTTAAAATCAACATCAATACAAAAAAAGTTATAAATTTTTTTACAATGAATAAGGCTCAATTAATCGCGTATAAGTTATTCGAATTCCCAATAACTGACATAAATAATTAACTCCCCTCCTATTAAAATATTAAAAAACAAATCTAAAATAAGTATAAAATTTTGAATCTAAATAATTCCCACGGATATATTTTTTGTTGAAAGGTCTCAGTATTTTGGAAGCGTGGGTCTTTTCAGAGCTAGACCGTAGGTAAATTTTAATTTATAGCCGTCTTATGGCGTTATCTATTTAAAAAGATTAATTAAAGTCGGAAGAATAACTCTGAAATAGCTAATTTAAAAAAAAGAATAACAAACGACCGCGAGACAAGCACGAGGACGGTAGCGTTCATCCCGCTAGTTAGGTTGTAAATAATGTGGAGTTGAGAATACTTTTCTCCTACATAAACATGGGATCGGAATTTCAGCTAGAGGCTTTCAGTCATGACGTCAGGCATGACGTTCGCTTGGAAACAAACTCCAAACAAATGGTTGCTGTGCTGTATTTTATATTTTGTTTAAAACAGCTGCATCTTGTAGCTATATCTCACAGCTAAGTATTTTTATACTTTATAAAAGTGGTAACATTTTCTACGATTTATATTGAAGAAGAAATTAAACATAGAAACCGTTCTGACGCCACACTCAAAGCATCTTATAATTTTAAGTAAATTAATTAATAAGAATATAGATGATTTATTAAGTAGAAGTAATTTTCTTAAAACCTGGTCATGTCTGATAGAAAAGAAGTGCAAAATATGCAGCTATATTTTTATTAAGCTCTAATTATGGACGCCACCAAATGGCAAAGGTGATGGGGGGGGCCATAATTTTTTTAACTTAATTAGTTAAAATTTCTTTTTCTCTAATTTTGAAAAACGTAGTAAAATTTATTCTTTTTGAGTAATTTAAAAAAAGGGAAAACTAAGAATTTTCAATTACGACAGGGAAGGGGAATATGGAAGAGTAATTGTACATCTCACTGGATTTTGAAATTTATTTAAATAAATTTTCTTTTTCTCCGATTTTGAAAAACAAAGTAAAATTTATTGTTTTCGTGTAACCTAAAAAAAAAGAATTAAGGAATTTTCTATTAAGAAACTGGGGGGGGGGGGGGCATGCCCTTCCCTGCATTTTGAAATTTAATTAATTATAATTTCCTTTTCTCCCATTTTGAAAACGTAGCAAAATATATTAATTTCAAGTAACTTTAAACTTAACAGGAACTGAGAATTTTTTGTGCGGCTTGAAGCCCCCCCCCCCCCCCCCCCGATTTTAAAAGCTTATTTATTAAATTTTCCTTTTCTCTGATTAAGACTTAATAAAATTTATAAAAACACTTACACATTTTAAATAAGCGGCGGAAGTTAGATTTCGGGCGGAAGGGGGGGGGGGGGGGTAGGAGACGAACATATTTTTAAAACCGGAGCGTTTCATACAATAAATATAGTTTTAAATGCGGTTTTTGGACGAATCCTCAGTTAAATATTATTTATTAAATATAAAATTTCAAAGAGGGTGCGTTGGGTGAATTTCAGGGGCGTCGCGATAGTAGGCATCCCCCGGGGGAGCACTTTTCTAAATTTTGCCGACACCTCAAATGTGATGTATCGTTGGAAAACCCTGTAACCACTTATTCATGTGATGCGCCTTTGGTGCCCCCCCCCCCACTTTGCTCCCCGGGGGCACTTTTGTACATTTTTTGACATGCTCATGTGGTATATCGCTGGAAAGGCCTGTGACCACTTATTCATGATATGCACCTCCGGTGCCCCTCCCCTCAAATATGCCCCCGGGGGGTACTTTTTTAAATTTTGCCGAAGCCCCTCATGTGACATATCGTTGGAAAGGCCTGAGACCACTTATTAATGTTACACACCTGCGGTGCCTCTCCCCGACTTTTGCCCCTGGGGGAAGTTTTGTAAATTTTGCCGACATCCCTCATGTGACATATCGTTGGAAAGACCTGTGACCACTTATTCATGTTATGCACTTTCAGTACACCCCCCCCCCCACTTTGACCCCTGGGGAAACTTTTCTAAATTTTGCCGACACCTCTCATGCGATATGTTTTTCTAACCTCCCCCTTTTCCCCTGGAGAGCACTTTTTTATCTGTTACCGCCACCCCTTTGACCACACTTTCATATTATGCACCACAGCCTTACATATTTTAGTTCCACTTTATATTGCCAGGGAGCGCCTACTTATCTCGGGTGCTATGAGTCCGATCTCCTCGACTAATATATCTACGGAAAGGATGTAAAACGGAGTTTTGGTTCGGATAGAGGTTTGTTTAGAATAGTGTGCGCCTACTGGTTGCGGAATGTGGAACTAACAGATTTTGCAAAACGATAAAGTGTTTTGAAAGGAATATTAAACGAAACCCTGTGTGCGATCTGTGATCACACTTACCCACTTGTTATTTCTATCTCTTTAAAAAAAAAAAAAACTCCTAAGTTAGAGAAGCTAAGTATTAAAAGTAATAAATTTTCTGAAGGAATCCTGTGGCATAAAAATGGGTTTCCATTTTTCTTCAAAATACTTGAAGTGTACAGCCAAGTCACTAAAGGTAAATTGAAGGCTATTAACTCACTGAGAAAAGCCTGTGCAAAACCTTTAAAAATACCGAACATTTTCTTGCAGTTCTCATTTTCTTCAAAATACCTGAAGAGACCTTCAAATTATCTTTGTAATTTGGAGGTCAGATAAAAGCCCGCATAAAATCTTTAAATAAATAGCACATCTCCGCAAATAAACCTGTACTTTTAATTTTCTTTCAAAATTCCTGTGCAAACCTTCAAAATCACTGGAAAATCTTATTTTTTTAAAGGTTTTTTGCTGATTTTTTTACCTGTGAATTATCTCGATTATGTTTAATTCCGTTTTCCAGATTTCAATGAATCAATATTTGACAAGCAGATTACGTAGTTCAAAAGCCTTTCCTATCGCATAAGACAGTGAGGTACAATTTATCCTTTCAGGTCAGAATATTTTAGGGTAAAATTATTTTACAGTAAAATAACAAAAATTTAAAGTAACTACCAAAAAGTCTTTACATAAAGATTTATTGAAATGTAATGAATAGGTCCGGAGTTATTTGCTTATTATCAAAATGAAAACTGTGACAATTGTGGAAGAATTTTACAATTTTTTATTTTATTACTAATTGCTCAAACATAAGATACGTGATAATAGTAAATGCAACAGCATACACACAGTTCATAACTCAATTTTGACAAAAAAATACAAGAGAATTTCAGGAGATGTCTATTTGGTATGAGACAAATAATGTTTTCTTAGATTACTATTCTGAGAAAATCCTTTGGCACATATTTCACAAACAAAAGGTTTTTCACCTGTATGAGTCAAAAGATGTGTCCTCAGACTACTATTCATAGTAAATGTTTTGGAACATACTTCACAAGCAAAACGTTTATCTTCTGCATGAATGTTTCTCAGATGATATCTTAGATGATTATTATGAGTAAAACCTTTGAAACATATTTCACAAACAAAGGATTTCTCTGTTTTATGAGTCAAGAGATGGCTTCTTAGATTACCATTCTGAGAAAATCCTTTGGAACATATTTCACAAACAAAGGGTTTTTTACCTGTATGAGTCAAAAGATGTGTTCTGAGACTACTATTCATAGTAAATGTCTTGGAACATATTTCACAAACAAAGGGTTTCTCTCCAGTATGAGTCGAGAGATGTCGTCTTAGATTACACTTTTCAGAAAATCCTTTAAAACATATTTCACAAACAAAGGGTTTCTCTGCAGTATGAGTCAAGAGATGTTTTCTTAGATGAATATTCTGAGAAAATCCTTTAGAACATACTTCACAAGCAAAAGGTTTTTCTCCTGTATGAATTACGAGATGTCTTCTTAGATCGCTATTTTGAGAAAATCCTTTGGAACATGTTTCACAAACAAAAGGTTTTTCACCTGTATGTCTCAAGAGATGTTTTCTTAGATCGCTATTCTGAGAAAATCCTTTAAAACATATTTCACAAACAATGGATTTCTTTCTAGTGTGAGTCAAGAGGTGTTTTCTTAGGTAACTTTTCTTAGAAAATGTTTTGGAACATACTTCACAAAAAAAAACTTTTTCTTTTGTATCTATGGAGAAATGTTTTTCTTTATCACCATTTACAGGAACAAAGTGCTGTTCATCAAAGGGAGATTTCTCTTCTGTAATCGATGACATTTTCTTAAGTGAAAAGTTTTCCTTTGGATGATAACAGAAACTTCTTCAAAGTATCAGTGTTTGTTGCTGTTTTCATCCAAGGAAATGACTTATTGAACTTCAGTGAAAAAGTCTTATCTACCTTTGAATCTAAAAACAGAAAGAAAAATAATATACAACACATTTAAAATAAATTTTACTAAATTTTAACTGTCAATTAAGTAACCGATTGGACAATTTTCATTTCCTTAAACATTTTTTTCTCTGTAGTTTATGAGATAGTGGTTGTACATATATAAAGTTATAACTTTAGGGAGGAGGGGAGTCTAGCACTTGATACTGTAAGATATCTCTAGGGGGACGGGCTGGGTTGGGTTTTTTCCAGCAGAAAGTGGTCTTTGCCATGACAGTGGTTAGAAAGTGGTTATAAAGGTTTTAACTAGCAGAAATACATTTTGGGATACTTATTAGTATTAAATTTGTTAAGTACATTTTATTCAGGATGAATAACAAATAAAATATTGGGGATGGTTCTAATTAAAAAATAAATAAATTTGTATTAGAAAAAATGAGTAATGCCAGCAAGTGATGCTGATCTTGAAAGAATATTTTCAAACTTTTCCTTCATTCAGAACAAATTAAGCAACAGTCTGGGTTCGGAAAGATTAGCAAAATTAGCCCTATGCTATGGAATGCTCCGAGGAAAAAGTAATAATAGTATATTTGAGTGTAAAAGGCAAAATTAGCACTAGCCACCAGACAAAATTATCAGCGGTCATCTTATGGCCACTTTCCGGCAAGGAGAGAGTTAAAATTTCTCGCATTCCATCAAGGATTCTTTTTCTGGTTGCAATATGCTTATATTGACATATTTATTTTGGCTATTTAATTTTAGATTAATACTAATCTAAATTTTAACGATAGTTTATTGTTTAATACTTTTAAATAAAAAAAAGCGATCACTTGTTTAAAGAAAGTGGCTACTTGTAAAACTGGTTATACTGGCCACTCGTCATTAATGAAATTTCACAGTTTTGACCGTTTATTTGAGTGGTAATTTTGTTCTTTCAGTATCATAAAATAATTGTACAAGGTATTTCATTAAAAATTGTTCAAATATCATAGAATTGTTTATAAATTTCTTTATTTTTTTACTTTTAAATAGAAGTTAAATTGTAACCAATACTAATAGTTAAACTTATACAACATCAGATTACCTTTATGAAAATTTCTGTTTTTCAAGTGAAAGAAAATTAGTTTATATAAACAAAGTACATTTATATGATCATTTTGAAACTTTTTGCTACTTTGAATAACATTCATAATAGACCGGGAGGCGGCAGCACAGACAATCACCTCATCGAGTTGGGGGGTAAAATTCCAGAATTAGTAAAAACTTGATTCGCATATTAAAACGCAATGGGTCTGACAAGTCATATCTTGATGGAAAACACCTGAAAATCTTATTTTAGCGGTTGACTCGTAGGTTTACCATTGCGTTTTCCTGCTCCCAGTGTTCCATGTTTTCATACCTTTGGATGCAGGAAAACACAATGGTAAACCTACGAGTCAACGGCTAAAATCGGGTTTTCAGATGTTTTCCACCAAGATGTGACATAGCAGACCAATTGCGTTTTAATATGTGAATCGAGTTTTAACTAATTCTTGAATTTCCGCTACCAACCCGATGACGTGATTGTCTGTGCTGCGGCCTCCCGGTCTATAATGTTTAATTTAATTTTTTACATATCAAATACATGTGTAAAATATGAATCATTCTAGGTTAAAGTTCTTATTAGTATTACATCTTAGTTTCTGCCAGTTTTTGCCACCCATGCCGGTTTTAACCGGTTACAACCGCTGATTTTAACCTATTCGTGATTAAGCTCTGTGCAATTTTGGTTCGGAAATGGTTCCACAGGGAGATCCTTTGTGTGTTTATAAGTGGTTAAAGATTTAGTTTTCAAAATGTTTAGCAATCAATCTGCGAAAACTGCTTTCCCCCCTCAGTATTTCCTAACAAACAATAACTTACTGAAGGCCACTGTGATTGCTTCCAAAGGGTAGACCTTCCCACATTCATGATTGATTACCACCCCTATACCCCTGGACTAATCCCATTCAAAGAAAGCATTCTGCTAAAGAGGTAAATTACTGTTAGCACTGAAATAAGCAAAGGAAACATTTCTGAGACGATTTTTAAAAGTTATCAAACAATAAATTCTAAATTCTAACTTGCTTTATATAAATGAGTTATAATCCAAGGTGTTGATATTTTAGCTTAAGTGATTATTAACTGTATCATCACTATAAATATAAATTAATTAAAGCAAAAGATGCAGTTAAATGCAGATATGGATTCATTTTTATTATTATTTTTATAATTAAATCTAAAGGAGTAATTAGTTATGCAAGATGTCTTAGATTGAGAACTTTCTAAAAACGATAATTTTAAAGATAAGAAAATATAATTATTAAAAATTAAGGAGCACGATTCCAATGCTGTTTTATCGATAGCCAAGTAGAATATAACAAAATTAGTTTTTAAATATTGTAATCTTCAGATCTAAAACTTATAAGTTAATAGAGAGACATTTGGATTCATTTGTTTAATTAAATCAAACCTGTAAAACACAGATCTTTAAACTAGGTGAGTTGCCATAGAAAATAGACTTTCTAAAAAAATGTACATTAAAAAATATTGGGAAAATATTCTTAAATTTATTTCTGGAGGGTTGCGGGGGGAGGCAGTCAGCGGCTAGATGCATGCTGGGCCATCGCTAGGCCTTTTTATTGATGGGAGAGAAGACCTTAAATTGCCAAGTCAAATTTCAGTATTTGCTAACTAGTTTTAAAATTTTGCCAATTTGCCACAATTACAAAATGGGATATAGTTCTGATTTGTAAAAAGTTTAATGATATTCACAATTAGATTTGTAACTTTTGCCAAGTCTATCAGAAATAGAAAGTGTATTATAGTTTTTATTAAAGTTTTAAACAAATTTGCTAACTGAATTTGTAAATTTGCCAAGTGTAACAGCTTTCGAGAGCGTTTTTTTTTATTATTATTGGGAGGGGGGGGGTCTCCTTTGCTTCTCCTTATCAAGGGTCCTGGATGTATGGAATATACTTCTTCCTGCATTTAACTGGAGTAAAATTTTGAAAAATTGAATTAATTAATTAAAATTGAAATTCAATTCAATTAGAATTGATATAAAATTCAATTCTAAAAGGCCTGTTTTAAAATCGCATTTTTATCCATCATATCAAGAAAATATATACATTCCATACCGATGGGGGTGGAGAGATTAGAACGATAGGCGGAGAAAATAGCTCGGAAAAAATCGCCACGGTAAAAATCACCCCGGTAAAAATCTCCATGAAAAAAAGGGCTCACATTAACTAAGGCGGAAAGGGCCCACAAATTTATGAATAGTAATTATATATAAGAACAGCTGCTTATTAATAAAAGTTAAGATTTTCTACTGTCAAATTTTTACAGCATAGGGGGCGGGGTGGGGAGTACAGTGTTAATAGGTGAGTTAGACAATTCAAAGATTTGGTCCAAGTAAACAGAATTTTAACATTTTATTAAGGGAAGTTTAAGATCTTTTATTTCTACAAGGGACAAGCTGGTGCTTTCTACGTGGGGGGGGGGGCGTGTTAAGGAAATGCAATTTATAGATTCCTTAAACTCGCTACATTGATAGTTTATACAGGGTGGTTATAATTAAACTTCCCCTATAAATAGCATCCTACAGCGCAAACGGGTAAGTGGAATGCAATGAAATTTGGTATATAGACTATACACGAGATGCGCTCACGGAATTCGAAAAAAAATTTAGTTCCACTATGTCCACCAGATGGCACTTTTCCGGAAAAAACATTAAGTTTAACACAATAAACGATCAAAACGGAATACAAAAACAATATTAACAAACCAGAACAAGAATTATGAGTAATAAAATGTAAAACCGACTGTTTTGGCCGTTTATTGTGTTAAATTTAATGTCTTTTCCGGAAAAAGCGCCATCTGGTGGACATTTTGGAACTAAATTTTTTTTTTCGAAATTCCGTGAGCGCATTTCGTGTATAGTCTATATACCAAATTTCATTGCATTCCGTGCACTCGTTTGCGCTGTAGGATGCTGTTTATAGGGGAAGTTTAATTATAACCACCCTGTATATAAGCAAAGATGTTTTATGTATTTATAAAACTTTAATCAATAATGGCTTTTGGGTGTAGTGGAGGGGGGAGTGGGAGGAAAAAAAATACGTACAGAGATTGTAAAAGGAATAAAATAAAGACGAAGAGAAGAGACATTTTCTTTAGAAGATTTTTTTTAATTATCCTGCTTTTTTAGGTAAGGGGTAGATTTGTTGGTATAATAAAATAGATAAATATGAGATAAAATTTTGAGATTAGTCTACTAACGTCAAAATATGACATTTTACTCACGGATTTCCTCAGGGTTTATCCTGTACTCATCTATTGTCTATAGGGTTGGGATGGGGCTTGCTTGTATGGATAACAGGGGTAAACTAGACTACTTTAGGTTTAAGTAACAAAAGGGCTTAGGTTTGAGTAACATGTAAACTTGTATTGTAATTTTGACAGGCTATGCCAGATAAATAGAAAGACCTTTAGGATATACTCGTAAATATGAACTTCATTCCTATACCTTAGTATTTAAAAAAAAGGAAAATGGTTTGTAAACTATATCAAAATCCATTAATGTGTTTCAGCGAAACTTATTGCACCTAAGGAACGCAATAAATGTTAAAATACCACGAAAACCTCCTGATTTGTCACAAAAGGTTCAGCTAAAGAATTTTTCTTTTGTATTTTTTAAAGGACTTTATAACATTTGATTTTCAATTTCTAGTCCTTCGCTTTTAGTCTTCGTAATATTCTTTTCTATCACATTATTTCACGAATAATAATTTCTATATAATTTCTTAATTGTTTTGATTTTTAAGAAATAATTTTAGTTTTTGAATTTTTAGATTAAATTTGATATGAAAATAATTATTTCTAACAAAGACAAGGAGAAATTTTTATTGGCAGGATGCGATTACTTAGCGCATAAAACTGGAAAGCAATGTATTCGTTGGAGATGCACGAAACATAAATTAGACTACATTTTAATTCATATTAATTTTTCTATGTGATCGTTGGCATTGTAACCGAAAAGAAAAAAAAAATCCTTAACAGAAAACACTTTTTACGAGAAATGCTATTAAACCGTTATTTACAAAAAGTAGTACTCACCTCTTTTAATGATAGAAAATCTACGATTATATAAAACATATATATTTTTTTAAATGGTGTTTTCTTTTTCTTTTTTAAATGGTGTTTTTTTTTTAAGCGATATGGTGTTGTCTGGCGTAAAGCACGTTCCAGATCAAAGTTAAATAAATCTACGAAAAATGTGTGATTGCAATATCATAGATTTTAAGATTAAATTTTTTGAAGCAAAATGTAGATACCATTGCAACATGAAGCTCTTGAAATACATTTCTTCCCTACCCGCTATTTATAACAAGCATTGTCTGAGCTTGTGATCTAGTATTTCTTGATGTTAATAAAATTCTGTAATTTTGATATGAATATCTATAATATGGAAGGATTCAATTTATGCAATATTTGTAGAAATGTTATAAATTGGAAAAGTATCTTATAAAAAGAGGTGACCACTGTTGGAGAGAAGGTAGAAATACATCTGCTTCTATATTATTTTAGAATTTTGAACAAGAATACCGTTGCGTAGAGAAGGGGAGAGGGGTAGAAATATAAAAACTAGAAAACAGGAATTCTGCTTTTTCAGAATTTAGTCTCGACGCCGATTAAAAAAATTATGTATATAAATACAGATGGTAAAAACATATTTCAGTTTTTTAAGATTTAAAACACGCGCTTTTATTTTACATAAAACAACGTCACTCGCATCCGCTTAAGAATTCCACATTTATGATCCAGTCTTAAACATCATCTACAAAAAAATATGCATATGGCGTCACTATAGCAGAATAATGCACAAATCCAGTAAAAAGTGATATCGTCATTCAAGTAACTTGAAAAAAAAAAAGCCTTCATATGCCTTCAATTCACATGCCTTCATTCGTTTGCAACATGAATATAGATACTTGAAATCAAATACAGTTTATAGCTCATGTTTATAGTTATTAGGTCAATGTTTTATCAGAAATCACTCATTTATATTTTTTTCAAAATATCACGCGTTTTAATTAATTTTTTTTCAGTTATGGGAAAATGGGAACAAAAAGATATAATAATCTACCATTTTCCAACTATTTTCCTTTACCTTCTACAGAAATGGAGTACTTCTGTTTCCAACATTAACCCCTTAACCTACAATGACGAACATAGCCCGCGTACGATGATCGAGCCAAATATAAATTATCCCTACCACTAAAATTTCACAGTAAATATAGTTTAATTTAATCGTCGAAATTCCATGATTAAACAAGGCGAAAATCTCTATTAAATTTTAGTGGTAACTATGGATTTGCCAAACCGTAGGTTAAATCGTAGGTTAAGGGGTTAAAGGAATGACGTTAAAAACTACAAAAAAAGAAAAATCTCAAAAATGAATTGAGATGCAGTTTTCCAACAAACTGCATTTAAAAGTACTTTTTTTCTTATACGACGGTATAAAAATTGAAAATGTGCGAAGCTTAGAAATGAAAAAAATTGTAGTTGGGATTATCCGTATTTAATCATACAATGATGCATATGTTTTGTTTTATTGTTGGCTTATATAACAAAAAGTTATTTTTTAGAGACGACATTTTAATTGCTGCCCGAAAGAAATAGCATATCGGTGGCTAAAAAATAATATACAGAGATTTTAATGGGGATGGGAAAAAGGCGAATAAAGTAGAAAATTTCATTATTATTATTATTATTTTATCACCTGGCTAAAAATTCCAGATGATAAGGCGAGATAGATAAAATATTGAGATATGCCTCATAAGTCCGAATCAGGACATTATACTGAGAGAAAAGTTTTTTTTTTAATTGCTTCCAGGAAAATAGGTTTCTGCGTCGGGGAGAGATGGCGCGTTAAAAAAAAAAATGTAGATTCTTTTAAATCGTTACATTGATACCTTATATATTATACATTGATGTTTACATACATATATATATTTAACTTTCAACAATTATGACCATTGGAGCGATAGGAGGAGACAATAAAATAAGAATAAATTAAACATTTGCAGTCTTTAAACTCACTACGCCAGTAGCTTATATACTGCGCAGTTAAAAAATATATATGAGTCCACCTTTATTTGTATATGTAAGCTACACATGTACAGAGGGGAAAGAATCTATAAATTGTATTTTCTTTTAAATTAGCCCTCGTCCTTGCCCACCTCCCCCCAACACACACACACACACACAGAGAAAATCCCACCCTCCCGACCAAATCTCAAGATTTTACCTAATATTTTTCTATTTCCTGATCCTAAATTTACCCCTCCCTCACCTTAAAAATTAGGTAATGAAAAATATTTCCTTTTATTTATCTATATTTCATCCCCCTTCAAAATCTCTGTATGTAAAGTTTATTTATTTTTTACTCCTTCGCCATTAATTATGTTCAAAGGTTGAACATAATTAGTAATTAACTGAATTCAAATATGAAACTGTTGCTTGTTTCACAGCGATCTTTGGACTGTTATTTCAATAACTGTGAAATAAAAGTGGAATGCAGTATTTTTTTTAATTTAAGTACAGATTAAAGACGTTAAGTAGTTTAACGGAGTTAAGTTTTCTCAGGACTCTTAAAATCGGAAATAATGAAAAAAAAAAACATTTTCAACATTTAATATCTCAAAATGTGTATGATTTTAAAACACAATTTCTAATGGGATGAAAGATTTGTGTATATATTCTTTCATTTCATGCATTTCAAAAAAATTGCAAGATGCAGATTTAGCATTTACAGGGGGCTTCAAATTGCCAGACATTTGATGGGCAGGAAATTGGTATAACAGCTTACGCACAGCATTACAAAATAAATATTTCAACAAAAATGAAAATTTTACTACCTATTTATACTTCAGATTTTAATAATTACACTGAACCTAAATAAATTTGTATTTGAAGAATTTCTATATTTTTAATAGAAAGTTGTATTTAGCTAATACAAAATTTTGAAAATTTCCACAGTGTAATCACATTAAAAAAATATTTGTTTGAACAGCAAAATGGAAATTTTGGTTCAGTTTATACAAACTAACATGAAACACATGTTTTGAAAATTTCATGAAAAAAATATATAAGTTTTTGAGATATCCTGCGCGTTATGCCAAAAAAAGTCATTTGAAGAGAAATGACTTTAAAGTTTCGGATACGCCGCTGCAGCTATTGAGCGAGTATAATTCTAAAAGCCATTGCTTTCTAGCGTGAATTTCATGGAATCAATTATATCAAAATGTTCAGAAAAGATTGGAGTTTAACATCCAAAACAAGTTGGAAATTGCTCGTCAAACTTGGCAAATGAGATGCGTTCGTACTATAACTAGTTTTATAAATATTTTTTGCACCCCATATTGTAATGAATGTATATTTTTTGGAACTTCATAAGTGCATAGTCTGTAACATCTTTAAAATGCACTTGCAATAATTTTTCCCCATTGGCCGTCATGTAACGGAAAACTTTTGACTGTCCCTGTCATTAAACTATACATCTGATTTTAATAAAATTTGAAGTGACTCGACAAAATTTTGCAACAATTATACATTTAAATTTTCAGACCATTCCGAAGACTATAACATCATTAAAATGCACTTGCAATAATTTATTCCCATTGGCCGTAATGTAACGGAAAACTTTTGACGGTCCCTGTAATTAAACTATACATATATGCGGACGGACAGACAGACGGACGGACAGAACGACGACTATAGGGGCTGCGTATTTATATCATTTCGAACGCACCTAAAAATTAAAATTTCGAAAATTTTGAAGCTTTAAGAGTCCTGAGACCCCTTAAGGGGACTCTTCACTCACTTGAAAACACCAGCCCCGTAATGTTAAACCTATGGGCACGTTATTTTTGAATTTCTCGTTTAAATTTAAATATTTTTAAAGGATGTTTTTTGGTTAGGTTAGCTGAGCTCGGTTTCTAATATGATTATTTTGTACTTTTCCGATTTCGGTTGCAGATTTTTTAAATAGAAGTGCTTTCACTTGGAGAAAGTACCTTTATTTAAAAAATCTGCACCCAAAATCGAGAAAGTACAAAATAACCATATTAGAGACCGAGCTCAGTTAACCGAACAAAAAAAACACCGTTTAAAAATATTCCAATTTAAACGAGAAATTCGAAAATAACATGCCCATAGGTTTAACACTACGGAGCTTGTGTTTTTAAGTATGTGAATATGAAGAGTCCCCTTAAGTAGTTGACCTCTAGAACGCAGCACAAAATTGGAAAATCACTTATATTTCTTTACCTCCAAACAAATAGCCTTATTTCTAGATAGCCTATGCACTTAGCTCAGTTTTTTAAATTTTGTCATTTATACCCCTTGGCTTCTGGGGTCCTCATAAAAGCTATCCTCGTAGAGAGATGAAAGAACATGTAAAATGTATTTCAATTTTAACCTATGCTTGACACCCCCTCCTCCGCCAAGCAGAAAGCACCCCTTCTCGCTTTGAAAAATAAAGCAGAAGAAATTCCCCCAATTAAAAACGACCATATTCTGTTTTTTGTACCAAATCTCACAATTTGAAAACATATTTTTCTATTACACCCATAAGTCTATTTTCCCCCTATCCTCTTACACTATAAAAAATCAGATAATAAACTAAAAGAGAAAAGGCTCCAGTTAAACTGATGGCATTGAGCTTACAAGCTATTCACACTAATTGTATATTATGCTCTAATTTATGTCTAGAATTCATAAAATAGAACTCTCTTTTTCAGCAAAATGGTATATAATCAGGAATCGGGGAAGCGCCTTATCAGAATAAACCGGTATACCAAATTTGAAGCAAATCAGATAATTCTGCATGAAAAAACCCATTTATCTAAATTAAAGGGGGGGGGGTTAAACAGGGATGGAACAGTATACAAAATTTGAAGCAACTGGGATGTTTGTATCAAGAGTTTATCGCATTACGTATGTACATACGTACAAACACACATACATACAAACCCTGTGAGCACATTAGCTCTCAGGCTTTGATAGCCTGCGAGTTCAAAATCTTCACAGTTTAAAAATTTTCTCTTTGTTCGTTTTCATTACACAAATAAAAATCGGATTGAAAAATGATACAGACTGAAATGCAGGTGTGTCCACTAATCAAGAATCAGTTATCAACACCTGAATAACCATATGCAATGCTTTGAGGCAAGGGCTTAAGTGGGGGCACTCAAAACGTCTTTGTAACTACAAATTGTAGTAATTTTTTAAAACAAATTACCCAATATTTGACTATGGGGACCCGGGCAGCTTCCCTGTTTTCCCTTGCGATAATAAGTCCCTGTTCGATATGGATGTTTTACTGTGCTAAACGATATGTATATAATGCTCTCGTTTTTTTCTAGTACAAATACACATGATTAGCACGTGCTTTACTTGAAATTATAATTGGTTTAATCAACGACATCAGAACTGTGTTATGAATAAATGTATTGACGCTTTCCACCTTAATTATATATAATAATTATTTTATTTGAGATAATTATGTATATTTAGTGAGGTGAGCCCTTTTCTGCTTTCGGGAACTTTTTGCTGATGATGCTTTTTTCTGGGGGTGATATTTCCCGTGGTGATTTTTACCGAGGCGATTTATTCCGGGATTCTAAATTTTAGTGACAAAATGAATGTAATAGTCCACACATCCAAGCTTTATAAATGTAATTCTCTTTTAATGTAACGAAAATGGAAGTAAGTAGAATTTAGGCTGTACTGATGACCAGTAGAGTAGCAATTTACAAATTATGAAGGGGAGGGGGGGTTCCAATAGTTTTTAACACAGTATGTTCAAAATAGCGGCAAAACTGAGAAAAACAATGATAAAGCATCTCATTAATAAGTATGCATGTAGATTAATTAATTATTTTATTTAATTGCATTCATAATTAAAAATGTGTATGCGCATTATTCCAAAGTAAACATTATGGAATAAATTAAATTTTACAATTTTGTGAAATATGACAGTAGAATTCGAAAGAAATATTTCATTAAAAAAAAGAAACAAAATGCACTTAAAATTTTGGCATCATAACACACGGTAGTGCGCTTCGCTGACACTGTGTTCAAATCGGCATCTACTTTCATTTCTACGCGCTTTTTTGACTTAATTTGCGTTTTTTCCGCTATTCTTTGTCGAAATTTGCGTTTTTTCAATCATCTGACGAAATTTGCGTTTTTTCGCTATCCTTTGACGAAGTTTACGTGTTTTCGCAATTCTTTAATGCTTTTTTTAGCTTTCCTTCGACGAAATCGGTGATTTTTTTATGCAAACGATTGACAAAATTGATTTTTTTCTTCAGCCATTTGTCGAAATTTTTAACATATTTTAAGTCGAAATTTTCGGTCTATTGACATTTTTTTTTTTTCGGGAATGCCTTAAATTGTCGGAATCTTCGAAAAATTAGGATAAAAATCTACCTGGGATTTCAAATGGGAAGGGACTTGAGCCCTTTTTCCTACTTTACTGTCGTAGACATTTAGCGTTATGTGTAAAAATTTTTATTATTGTTTCGAATCTTGAATGCATTTTTAAATTGCTTTTGCATGGTTAGAAATAAAATTGTCTATTGTTTCGAAAAAAAAAAATTAGTCAACAATAATTTTGAAATAGTGTTCCGGTTCGTGAAATTTTCCGGTCCTGCATGCAGCAAAAAAAAAAAAAAATGTTTGTCAAAGGTGCTTATATATAAAATTTGGAATCCAAAACTTATTGGTTAGAATGTTTCGGGGAAAGGAAATGTAGATGCTCAGCTTACCAATGGGAAATTTCCAGATAAAATTAAGGGATAATTTGTAAATATAAAAGCATGACACTTGCAGGCATGACCATATAAATAATTTAAAATCAAATAGATTTTTGTTTTCTCCCTTTTTTAAGAAATGAATTACATTTTATGTTATAAGTGGTCGTTTTTCTATTATGACCTTTGTTGGGCTGTCGAGTACAAAAAATCGATTCTAACCGCCAATTTTGACAGCATTTTCTAAAAATTAATTATCGAAAAATAGAAAAAAATATTCGATTTCATTCTTTCTGAATAAGAGCACCTGCCAATTTCCTGTGTGTAATTTGATTTGATCCATCACTGTCAGAAGTTCTGTGGTTATCGCCCCCCCCCCCCCCCAAGTCTGCATCGCTGATGTAGACTTTTATCCCAGGTTTTCTGGCAAAACGAAATTTCGGTGGAGGTACTACTTTAGCGGTTGTGTCAATCTCACACCAGTTTCTTACATCATCATATCATCCTCACCCTCAGATTCTGATGAAGAGGATAATAATGCTTTATCTGAAGAGTCAATCAAACTTTGATCTTCTGAATCAAAATGTATCTTATAGTGATATCACGATATTATTTTTTTCTTTAATTAAGAGCAAGAAGTTTTTTTCAACATTATAGCTGAAAACAATTTTATGCGTTTATAAACCGTGTAAGAACTGAATTATTTGTGAAACTAATACTTGATCTTTTATTTCACGAAACAGTGCAATAGCTAATCTGAAAAAAAGGCATTCTCAGAAGATTCCTTCCATGTTTACCTCCCAAGCTGCGTACGCACTATCCTTCTAACTGTAATCAGTGTCGGCTTCGTTTGTTCTGGCCACGCGGTGTCTTTGATTTTTAACGACTTTAGCAAGAATGGGACTGATGTCCAGCAAAAGAGGAACCTTTCCTTCAAGTAGAGTCGAGTTCCTTATCTAATGACCCATTGTTGATTCCCCTCATTCTTTTGTGAATAAACCGCAGATGGGTCCAGTACAAAAGATCTTCCAAGAAAACTGGAGATGTAGGCAAAATACGCCTGTGTACGCAGCCTTATTTATTTTGTTTCCTGAGAAGTTTATTGCTTTGCGGTAGAATTCCTTTCAAGACACGGGGGTTGGGGCAACACCCACTTGATATTGTACAAAGCCTTCAGGCGACTCCTTCCTAGCCCTCTATCGCCACGAATAGTGGACAGATTGCTGAACTGGTTTTCAACCCCGCCCCAGAGAAGCCTTCCTTGTCTTTCATAAGAAATGAAATTGAAGAGTCTGCCATGTTGTTTTAAGCGTTTTTATTACATACTATGTATAATCCAAAATAGGATAATGTAAATCATTTAAAATAAGGTAAGTGTTTTATCTTGATATGTCTTAAATATGTGTATGAATTTACTTATTTATATTACTTTCTTCTAAAACTTTTGCGCGCTTCTGATATACTGAATATAAGTTATGCCTTACCAGACCACGCGTTTGGAAATCGAATGCATTCTAATATCTATTTTTCAATTATTATATTTTTTAAAAACATAATTATTGCTTTGGATTTGGAATGCACTTATGTTTTTAAAAGTGATATTTCTTTCGGTAAATTTTTGTTGTTTAATTATGTTATAGAATACATTCTAAAAATAGATTTTTAGTTGTTAGATAGATAAATTTAATGGACATTTTATTTTTCTTTTAACAATCAAATTAAACTTTGAACTATATTAAAGTTGTTTAATTTTACTATTGTAATTCATTTATTTTATTATATTAAAAATAATAATAATATAGTTTAAAGTTTAGTTTCATTGTGAAAGAATTTATTGCGTTTTTAACAATGGTTTGAAAATTAAGTGAATGATGTTTCATTTGGCATATTAGTTTTGTTGTTTTAAATCAGTTTTACAATAACTATGCTAATAATAATCAAATAAATAAATCTAGCGTTTTTTTTTCTTTTTTTTTTATCAAATTAAACTACATTAAATAGCAAAAATTTTAGTATTGCAATTTGTTTATTTTATTACTTTTTAAGTTTACTAAACGCTTCATTTTTAACTTGTTGGTATTTTAATTTACAAATTTTAGTGCTGGACGTATTTTAAAACTTATCGAATGTAAATAAAATTTATTATTTTAGTGTATATATATATAACTTATGTTGAGTTTATCGCTAATTGATAGACATTAATCTCTATAGCTTTCAGATTTTTAAATTATAGAATAAATACTGATAAGTTTTTTAGTCATTTAGGTAAATCTACGGCGCAATTTTTTTTTTTTTAAATCTAATCAAACTGAATTTTAAACAACTTCAAATAATGCATAATATTATTAAAATGTTAACTATTTATTAATGTTTAATTAACTATTAATGTTTAATTAAACAGTTTCTAGTAATATGGTATTATTAAAACTCAAATTTAATGAAAATTTAATATTTTAATTTCGGATTATAAAAAATGATTGCCTATAGAATTAAGAGTAATAACCATAGAAATATTATTATATTATCTTAGATATTTTTAGATAATTTATGTTCAATATTATAAAAAGCAAGTAAAAATATTTGAAGAAAGTGATATAAATAAATTACACAATTTTTTTTAAAGGATTATCAAGATAAAACACTAATCTTATAATCAAAATGAGCAAAATAAATTTTTTAATAATAGATTTAAATATTACCTTTCAGAATCGAATGAAAATTATATTTATACATAAATAAACAATCTTAGAAAATTAAATAAATTGAAATTATAATAATTTTGCAAGAGAAAAAAATGTTCAAAATACAAATAATTTTTCTCAAAAATATTATTTTTAAACCAGTGTTTCTTGGAGGTGGGGGACAGGGTGAGATATATTTGTTCTAGAATTTTTATTAATAAATCTACAAATTGGCCTTAATTAATCTTTTAAGTTATACTTTAATACATTATTGTGCTCTTTAAACATTAATTAATGATTTAACTTCTGAAAATAAAAATCTACCTTCCAATATATTTACTTTCTACTTACTAATATATATTCAGAAAAATTTAAATTTGTCAGATTTGAAAAATAATGAATAAAGAATTTTATTTAAACATGAGCAAAAAATCTTATAAAATGAATAAATAAATTGTATTTTTTAAACATTTTGCTCCCCCCCCCCCCCTAAAATGTGAAAATACAAATTATTTTACAAAAAGCTATTTTTGAAAGACATTTTTTATTAGATTTATATGGGCTAAAATTATTATTAAAAATAAATTTACAAATTAGCTTAATTGCTCTTTTTTAATGCATTAATGTTTTATTAATTTTCTCTTAAACATTAAATCATCTGATTTACCTAGTATAAATAAAATCTGTAGCAAAATATTCATATTTATTTATTTATTATTATTATTATTATTATTATTATTATTATTTTTTTTTACTGATGTATATTTGGTAAAATTGGAATTTATCCGTTTCCAAAAAACTTTAAACAGGTTGCTATACAAACACATATATAAGCATTAATATCTCCCTTTGTTTATAAAGTACGAAGAAAATGAAAAGGGAATGTTTAACTTGTCTTTGAAAAAAAAAGATCAGATTGTAGGAAAATTCGTGATGAGTGATATTCATTTGATTCGCACATTCACATATATTGAACAATATCAAAAGCAAATAAACATATATGAAAAAATTATGTAAATAAAGGCACAAGAAGATTTGGGAATTTTCAAAATAAAATATTTATCTTAAAACAATAGATGTCCTTCTAAGTAATAAGAACAGCACTTTTATAAATGAAGAACAGCTAAAAATATAAATTATTTTCATAAAAAATGAAGCAGATTATTTTCCAAGATAGGTTGAATTGTTCCTTCTCATAAAGAATTATATTTAAAGATGAGCAAAAAAATCTTAAAAAATTAAATAAATAAATTGTACTTTTCACAATTTTAGAAAGAAAAAAAGAAAAGCGAAGTTGAAAAATTATTTTCACAAAAAAAAATTACATTTGCAAGAGAATTTTTCTGATATACATCTGGGCTAGAATTAGTAATATATTTACAAAAATTCAAATTCTTTAAGGCATTAATGTTTTATTATTATTCTCTTTAAACATTTATTATTTACTAATGTGTATTTGGTAAAATTGGAAATTATATGATTAGAAATCTCTTTAAAGATATTGTTAAATTTAAAATAATAACGATAAATTTTTTTTTAAAGTATCTTTTTTGGTTTACAAAATAGGAAGAAAATGGAAAAATAAATGTTTAACTTAATTGTTTTTAAAAAAAGATCACCGGGGAAAAATATCATCGGTCGTCTAAGAGTGACGTCACAAAATCGCCCAAAGGCTTTATGTCAAGTGGGTGTTGGTTGGGGTCGTGTAAGACACTTGCACTGTCAATTCTAAATCTCAGTAAATCCGACAAACAGGGCCTGATTAACTCTAACTGGAACACGGGGCACACAGGCTGTATCAGGGCCCCCTTTATCTAGAAAACTATATTACAAGTATTTCAAACAGCTTCATGTGCAATTCAAAATTTAAACTATATCTTTATAAAAATAGAATACATCATAGACGCATGTAAAAATGCATTAAAACATTATGTTAAGGTAAAATCTTCTACAATATATGCTATTTAGTATGAGTAAAACTCTAAACCTAAGAGCCTGAAGGAAACAAGTTTGATATAATATACGTTTTTCTCTGAATTTCGAAATTTAAATTGCATTTTATTGTCATTAGTTTAAGAAAACTGCGGTAGTTTAGTTTTCAGTTTGCATGAATGGTAAAAATTAATTTCTTCTGTGAACTATATTTAGAAATTTGCATTAATTTGTATCTTCAGACAGTGGAGAACATGTATTTTGGGGCCCCCTGAAAATGTGGGTCCGGGGCACATGCCCCATGTGCCCCTGTGATAATCGGGCTCTGCCGACAAAGTGTCACTCTGTTTTAAACACCACCCCAATTTTGTTTTTTCAGGTAGTTTTTTAGTTAGATGCAGGTGATTTTATGAAAGAATTTCCGCTTTCCTATTAAGAGCTACCCTAGATTAGTATTTTAGTATTGTTTGGTATATAGAATCATTTGACTATTTGATCATTGCAATTTCAATCTGTGTTATTACCATGATTTTAGAATATTCGCCTACAGGTGAATTATAGTAATAACACCATTTTAATTATTTTATATGTGAATTTCTTGAAAAAAAAAACATCTATCTTAATGTACCGAAAGTAAGCCCTTTTTAGCAGACAGGATATTCTAATGATTTTAAGCAGGACTTATAACTGGAACTTTAGTGAAAAGAATAGAAAAACTGGTAGGCCGGGTTATTTGGAATTTATGAAATTTCACAGGATTTTTTCAATTTTCAAAATAAAATCGGATCAAATTTATATTGTTTGGTTTTAATAACCCCTCCCATAGAAGTTAAATAGTTTCCATTAATAAAAAAATTACTAATTAATAAAACAATCTTGCATAAAATAATTAAATTAGATATTGAAGAAATATGGACAGAAATTATAAAACTTAAACTCAATATAAATATCTATTAAATCTTAGTGCATAAAAATCAAGGAAAACATTAATAGTATACTTCGAAAGGAACTTTCCTTTCAAAGGTATTTATTGTAGTGCGCATAATGAAGTATGCCATTCTATGATACAGTGATAAGTAAAGAGATTAAATAAAAATAAATTGCATAGGATATATTCATTTTGGAGATATGAAAACAAAAAACTTAAGGAATTTCCAGTAAAAAAAAAAAGAGGATTGACAGCGTCAGGAAATAAAACTTGAAAGGGAGAGCTTATAAATGGCACTTTTTGAAAAAAGGAAAAATTCACATATATGCGGGGGGCTTACTTTCAGTACTTTACGATACATATTTAACTAAAATTACAGAATTTATAAATAATAAGGAAAGAAGTTTGTGCGTGTGTCTGTCGAATGTGCTCTGAACGCAGCACTGTAAAATTTGATAGGAAGGTCCTATCAAATATCTTATATGTGTAGTTATGCACCTCGAAGCCGGAGTTCAGATTTTTTCAATGTCATAAAAGAATTACGATCACAGTACTTTAAATCAATGTAGTAATTTATGCCTCTGCTTTTTTTTACGTTTTACATATTTTTTTAATAATAATATTATTGTTATATATATAATATATATATATATATATTTTTTTTTTTTTTGCTTTTTGACGTATGTGAAAGAATTCCGGTTACAATATCTTGGTCCACTATATTAAATTTTGTAGTTTCAAAAAAAGTTTATTCGGAATTTGTGCATCGTTCTTAAAAAATATCAGTATTTTTTAATGCGATTTTAATTTTTTTTTTTTTATGGTACAAGTATAAGTTATTTAAAAATGTAAATAGGTTGGATGCAATTAAAACAGCATATATAAAGAAGTGCAAAAATGTCTGTTTATTTATTACTATTAGTAAAAACAAGGAAGCGTCGCTATCATAAAGATTATCGGTCATTAACGCGTAAAATGTTAAAACAGCACTGCAGATTATTGCGAGCAATTGAACTTGATAAAGCTTTCTACTACATCTAATTGCTTGTAGTTTTTAATCTATTTCCAACAGGTATAATGACAATTTTAAACGTAGTGATTAACTGAAAAAAGAGGAATATGTGGACATTTTTCTTACATCATATTAATTCTACAAGATATACTTAAGTACCCTATAAATATTGAAGAAAAATTTAGTTAATTAATTTTATTGGGATTCAGTGAAAATACTGATAAAGACACCCTGTTATTACACTAAAGGAAAATAGTGATGGCAGCGGTACATGTGTTTGAATGAATTGAGCAACTACTTATTTCTTCTTTCATTACAAAAATGCTGTGAATGTCAAATAATGTCTGTCAATAAATGAAAGTAATATTTCGCTTCTTATCTTCAACTTTATACGTCCAGTTAATTACAGTTTTTTACATAAAGTATTTTTCTTTCATTCATATACCAATAAATAATATCTGCAATTTATTTTTCTTTTTTAATAATGAAAATTGTAAATCAACATTCTTTTTTTTTTTTTTTAATTGTGCATTCATGTATTTTTACAAGTCTGATAAAAATAATAAAAATAATGTTTCTATCAGATTTATTTATATTTTACACTCTTTATATATTAATTTTAAAATCCTGTTATGGATTTATAATTCCTATTATGGATAGTAAAATAATTAAACTTCATTATTTAATTAGATAACTCTATGATGACCTGTTTATCGATGCCTTTTCTGATCCCTTCAGAATCGTTATAGACAGTTTTCATGGTATAGTTTTAAAGTTACATTAGAATTTGAATAAAATTTGAATAGCAATTATAAATGAGAAAATATTTTTTAATGTGTACTATTAATTTGGGTTTTTGATATTTTAATTATTATTACACAGCAAAAGTGATACAAAAAATAAATAAAATAAGTCAAAAAACACTTTTAACTATTTAGTGTTATAGTTAAATGAAAAATATTGAAATATTAAAAAAGAAAATAAAAAGAAAACAACATATGTATTCATTCAAATAATAAATGCAACATGGCAAATAATTTAAAATAATAAAAATAATTATAACTATAGCACATCTACTGTATATATTCTTTGTATTCACCTTAGTATCTGGGAACTAAAAACTACGCGTATATGCGACGTTTAGAGATAACAAATGCCGACCATCTATACGCCTTCATAATGCTTTTAAAGGAGAAATTTCTGGGTGCATATGTGCGGCCATATCCCTTTAGAAGTAATTTATTTTGACCACGCATACGCGTTCATGGGGGTGTGGGGGGGTCCGCCCCACTGCTAGCTACGCTTACCAAACCTATCGCGAAGCAATCCCTATTTTTTCGCCAAACATTGTTTGTGCTTAAAAATAAAAGTAAATAGTTCAATTAAGCTCTATTTGTGAGGCAATATTAGTTTTTGTTGCATTGAAATATCTCAATTTGTTGATTTTTTGCAAGCAAGTAAACTCTGTTGTATTTCAATGGGAGTCTGGAAATTCGGCGAAATACTGGGTATAGCGCCAAGTTGGTGATGTTTGGTGACTGAGCCGGTAAGTCCCCTTATAGCGTCAGCAAGCTCTGACCAATCAGATGTGTTTTGTGGTATCTACGCACATTTTCATTGGTCCATTTCCAAAGCGTTACTTTTTTTATATATAGGAGGATAAAATATGTTTTTTTTCAATAATATCTAATTAAACATTAATTTTTAGTACATGTAAATACCTCCCTGATTATCAATAAGAGGTGTTTGAAGTTTATAATAAAAAAATTATTAAAATACATTATCTTCCAAGTATTTTTTTCGAAAAGCATGAAAAGCACTAAATACATTATTTAGTAGTATACTCCCCCCAATCCAGAGGAAGATAGATATGTGATTTAAATAGCTCAGACCTCAAAGTGTTAACAAGAAAGAAAAATCATGAGTCAAGTTTAGATGTCACACTTTCAAACACATTCAGAGCAGGTCTTAATTTATAACAAAACAGTATCGGAGTGCTAATATTCTGTGGTACTAACAATCGTACTGCCTCCCTCCCCCCCCCCCCCCCCACATCTTCACTCCAATCTATATATTTATATTTCATACATTATTTTCAAAGGCTTTAAGGCTTTTTTCTTTAGCAAAATAAAAAATTTAAATATATCTATCAGCATATACTTAGCTGTCAAGTATTCCACTTTTTAGTTGCCACTCCTTCCGAATAGAAATCTTTGCCTAATTTTAATGTTAATTAATTTCAGAATTCTGCGATTAAGTATAGTAAGGATTATGATTTGGAAGCAGTGTTAACACAAAAAAAGGATAGTTCGCAGCTATGCATTTTTATGAAAAAATTAATGAAATTTACAGAAATTAATATTTACATGCTGAAGAATGGAACGTTTTCCAATTTCCTATAAAAGGTGCATAGGGGCTGTTCAAATATTACGTAAGCATGTTTTTGACTATTTTTGACCCCCCTCCCCCCTTGTCAGCAAAAATAAGCAAATCGCGAACCCCCCCCCTTAATAATTACGTAAGAAAATTGGAACCCCCCCCCCCCTACTTTTAAAAAAAATAGAACACAATACAAATTATAAAACTCTACTCGACTAATATGACTACTAAATAATAATAAACGCTTGTTTTATTTCTTTACAATTCTATTTAAGAAAATTTCTTAGATCACAATTTTAGAAGAACTTAGCCATTTGAAAAATTTAAATTTGAACATGACAATATCTATTCCGATGCTGACCACGGCTGCTCAAACCATTTTTCCATATCTGTTATGATATTGGTTTCCAGTTTTACTTGATTATCTTCATCGCTTACTATTCGGATGCAATCTTTATCAACTTCATCTTCATTGATCCACACAACATCTTCCATATCTTCCACGAATTTTACGAAGCGCATAAGTTCATTTGCTCCACGAGCAGCAATTCTCAATGGTCGTATAAGGCAGTCCTTCTCGCTTTTTTCACTCTGTTGAATTTTTTTGTGTCTGTTTGCTGACTTCTGAGATGCATGATATTGGCCACAACTTCCACAAGTTCTTGCGGATAAATGCGTGAACTTTATGGAAGAGCAAAAATAATCATACAGCATCTTTAAAAATCCCTTTTCTGTACTATTCAGATTTCAGGCCAAACGGAGACTTAAATCTATAAATTCCCCCTCTTCACTTGCAATGATGTCATTTGACGATTGTATAATTTTAATTGGAGGAGGAATGAATCGTCCTTTTAATATACGAAATAACCCACTACGTGCAGGAGAGCAGCAATTCTTTTTTTCGCATTTTACAATTTGCAGCAAGTATTGACTTTCTTGTACGAGCTTCGAATACCAATCCAAGTCATAACCAAGAGACTCTGGTTCGCCTGAATCAACATATGTGGCAGTAACGGGATAACTGTCAATGTTTAATGAGTTCCAGATATCTGCGAGAGTTTTACCAGCATATGCTAAGTTATTTTGCTCCATTTCTTCATGAGTAGTGCGACCGTTCTCATCGAGATGGGAACCATAATGGTTATGAGGGTGTATAAGACAAGACAGTTCTCGACTGAGTGGTGTCATTCGCCTTTCTACTCAATTATATGCACTTCTTCCAGGAGCATTGCACGCTATGAAAATTCCATCCAAATCATGCTTTTTGAAATGATTAATAGCAAACGATATAACTTTCTGGTAGCGGGGATTCTCGTCTGGATCTCCATCAACCGTTACTATGATTACAGATTTGATGAAACCCTCTTCTGTTTTCACTAATTTTTCAAAATCTTTGAGTATTAATAGAGTTTCAAAATCCTGAGCATGAGTATTTGCTGTGGAAGAACTGTGTTTCCCACTTCTTATAGCTATTAACATTGGACCAGAATAACCTATGTATGGCTTTACTTTGACCTGCCAAGCCAGGAGCAATCACAATACCAGCGTAAACACATGGGATAAGTTTGCGGCGTTCAGCGATGACCCAGTCGTGATCGCTTAAGGATACGTGATACCCCATATGCATCAGTATCATAGCCTGTTTATTGGCTGCTGTAATTCCCAAAGGTACGCGCGCTTTGTCATCATGTGAAAGAAGAAACACTTGCATGGGTCCAAAAATTGAAGCTAAAGTTTCTAAATAATGGATGGATATTACTGCAAATTGGGTATCAATGTGAGATCGGTGACAATCAGCCAGAATCCAAGAAAGTTTTATCGGCACTGTGGTGACATGTCTTCGACACTCAATGGTTGAGGAATTTTTTGGAAGCAAACGAAGATATGTTCTACTCCTGCTTATTGCAAAACCAACCTTTTTCAGTTTTGCAGTCAAGTCATCGAGAGTTTTGACACTTCGGACTTGTTTCTTCTTTTTGCATCTGCAGCGCCTCCAATAATAGCTATGTCTGCTATTGCTTTAAGTAATAATGGTTGTTTAAACTTGGTCTTCCTACTGATTCCCTCAAAGCTATTTTTTTAATGTCTGGATTATCATGGCAGATTTCTCCAAGCTTTGTTCGTTTGATGGCTCGATGTTTTCTTTGGTATTCAACAGTTTGTCGTTTCCTTTTTAAGGATTGTTTTTCCTTTTTTGAGATCACTGGAAACCTTATTTATCTGTTTTTGAATCTGAGATACATTGGTTTCAATTCAATTGGGTTACATTTCATTTTTAGTAAGGTTCAAAGTTTGAAAACAGTTAGAAGATTATCTGCTACAAAACTAACATATTTTTTAATTTTTTTTCCCCCATGGATGCATTAATTTTTGAGTTATTTGAAAAGAAAAAATAAGGCTTAGCTTGGCTACGCCATATTTAAAAAGTAATAACTCGTTTTTTGACGTTTTTTTGGTCTTTATTTATTCCTATACTGACCATGTTTTGCCAAGGCTACACGGTCATTTTATCTTATCTATCTTTTTTCCAATTATTACAAGTAATTATGTAAACTTAAAGTTATGATAAAATATATTTAAAATTTTAAGAATAAATTGATTATAATTACCTTTATAAAATAATCAAGAAAGACTGATTTCTTTTTGGTTGCCTTACGCAGTTCGTCCTCAATTCTTTTTAGCACCAATACCTCTAACTCTTTGTCAGTTTTAGAAGACTTTTTGTACTGCCGCCACACATCATTAGTTTTACATTGGATATCCTTCAAAGGTTTATCTGATGCAGACTTTTTAAAACTTTCAAAAAGTTTTTTATACAAGATTTCTCGAAATGAAGACATATTTCTGATTTTATTTATTTTAAACACCACTACACTGCAGTATTGAGAAGTAGAGGTCTGCACAGGCCGAAATTTTCAGGCCCGGGCCCGGCCCGACTCATAGAGAAAAAAATTCGGCCCGAGCCCGGCCCAACCCGGAAAAACAGTTAAAATCTCGGCCCGGCCTGATTGAATTTCTACAAAACATTGATTTTTATGTAGATTTGGTGAAAGATTTGTCTCGTACGAGGAGTTCTGGCCAAAAATATGTCTTAACTATTTTTTTATGTTTATAATCTTCATTTTTATATAGGTGGCGCAGGCTGCGACATTTATTTTTTTAATCAATCTCTATTTCTTGTATGTAAATGAATCCGTTATCATTAATATCGTTAATCCATATTCCATGTATTGAAGTGGTAAAAATCTGAAAAATGCTATACAATAAAATCTTCTAAAACGGAATTGCATAAAAAAGAAAAAAATCCGTTTTAGACAAGTGCCCTTCTTAGCAAGTTTTAAATGTATTATATATCCTACTAGGGGGCTCGGCCCCCTACGAGCTACACTCGCCAACTCCCGTCCAGACACCGCAGACTCTAAATGCATGGTAATTTGATCGGCTTTAAAAAGATTTCGAAAGATTGAATTATAATTTAAAAAACAGTGGCGATCTCCCTATAAACGAATTTCTATTCATTTCTCTTTGATTGGGGAATTTTAACGCCAAATCCTCTGCGGTACTACTTGATTATCCCGTCGACCAATTTCGCCAAATTATATAAACCGCCAAACCACTCGCCAAATTATAGACATAATTGAATATAGAAATATTGACATAATTTTTATTTTAAATAACGAAAGAACAAATAAATTAGTACAACATTAATAAAAATACAAATAAAACGTCGACATAAAAATAACTTGATGACGTAGACACGTGTAACAACATTTCAAAATAAGCTAATATAAAAGGAATTAAGTAAACAGAGTCTTTGTCTCCTGGTATTTTTTAACAAAGCGAAAAGAAAGTTAAATGAGACATTTTAAAATTCACGTGTATACTTTTTATGACGTAATTTTCAATAAGTTCCTGCTTTTTATACGCAATTATTTAATTTTAATTTGAAAGTATCTTACTATTTATAATAGTCACGTGTAAATAATTTTTTAATTTGAAGCAAACATTATTGTTTCCGTTGTTTATACAGTTGGCAACAGGTTAAATTATTACAATTTTCTAAAATCTCTCTATTCTAAAAAAAAAGTAACTACCGCTGTCACCGCCGCCGCCGGTTTTGATTTTTTTGTGACCGGAGGCCTTTCTTCGTTAATATTAACAAAAATAATGCATACAAAAATATGAAAATCGGTGGTTTTATACAGAAAAGTTTGATAAACACGCTGATGCAGACAGTTTTCAAATCGAAGAATTATTTTAAGAGTTATTTAATGCTAAAGTTGGACAAAATCGTTCCACTAAAAAAGTTTTATAGCAGCAAAAACTATACATGGCAGTGTAATCATTTTTAGATCATTTTATGCGTTAGAATTTGCCGGAGTGCAGATTGCATTAATTTTTTCATTTTGACTCATTTTTTCAGGTTTTATTTCTATTTTAAATTCTAATTTTCAGCATTTCTAGAGATATTTTTTACAGATTTCAGAAAATTGTACTAATTTAAACTGTTGCCAACTGTATAAAAAGCGCAAGCAATAATGTTTGCTTCACATTAAAAATTTATTTACACGTGACTATTATATACAGGAAAAAAACTTTCAAATTAGAATTAAATAATTACGTATAAAAAGCAGGAACTTATTTAAAATTACGTCATAAAAAGTATACACGTGAATTTTAAAAGAGAAAGGATATTGTAAAATAATAAATTCATTAACATGCGTTAGAAGTCTTAGGAGAAATTACGTCATATTTACGTCACATTATAGTTATTACATAAAATGAACACAAAATAATATTGCAAAAAATTTTAAATTTAGAAATTGCGCTAGACATTTATTTGATATTTTAAGAATTAATTTAAAATGTCTCATTTAAAAGAACTTTCTTTTCGCTTTGTTAAAAAATACCAGGAGACAAAGACTCTCTTTACTTAATTCCTTTTATATTAGCTTATTTTGAAATGTTGTCACACGTGTATACGTCATCAAGTTATTTTTATTTCGACGTTTTATTTGTGTTTTTATTAATGTTGTACGAATTTATTTGTTCTTTCGTTATTTAAAATAAAAGTTATATCAATTTGTATAATTTGGCGAGTGGTTTGGCGATTTATATAATTTGGCGAAATTGGTCGACAGGATAATCAAGTAGCACCGCAGCGGATTTGGCGTTAAAATTCCCCAATCAAAGAGAAATTCGATTATAGGGAGATCGCCACTGTTTCTTAAATTATAATTCAATCTTTCGAAATCTTTTTAAAGCCGATCAAATTACCGTGCATTTAGAGTCTGCGGTGTCTGGACGGGGGTTGGCGAGCGTAGCTCGTAGGGGCCCGAGCCCCCTAGTAAGTAAAAAATATCTCTCGAAATGCTGAAAATTTGAATTTAAAATAGATATAAAACCTCGAAAAATGAGTCAAATTAAAAAAATAAATCAATTCTGCACACCGGGAAATTATAACGTATAAAATGAACTAAAAATTATTAAATTCCGATGTATAGTTTTTGCTACTATAAAACTTTTTTAGTGGAACGATTTTGTCCAAATTTAGCATTAAATATCTCTTAAAATAATTCTTCGATTTGCAAACTGTCTGAATCAGCGTGTTTATCAAACATTTCTGTATAATACTACCGATTTTCATATTTTTGTATGCATTATTTTTCTTAATATTAACAAAGAAAGACCTCCGGTCACAAAAAATTCAAAACCGGAGGCGGCGGTGACAGCGGTAGTTACTTTTTTTTAGAATAGAGAAATTCTTACGTATTAGTATATTAATTTTGTATGGATCAACACGTTTTTCAGTTTATAACAGGATTTCGTCATAGACAGGTTCCTTCTCACATGTTTTCTTATATTTTCATTTAGCTATATTTTAATAAGCGTAGAAATCTACTATTCTTTAAAAAGAATACATTTGAATGCTTAATAGTAGAATAATAGCGATTTAAAAATGTGTACATTTTTTTCAAGATTTTTTGAGCCTGACCTAATTTTACTGACCTTTGAACGGATCAGGCTACGCCGAGACAATGATTTTCATACGGGCTGCGTCAAAAAAAATTTTGGGCGTTGAAGACTTGGAATGAAACCAGTCCCGGCTCTGTACAGAAAAAAAATGGGCCCGGCCCGATCCCCCAGGAAAAAAGTAAGGCCCGAACCCGGCCCGTCCCGTAAAGAGTAGTAACTACGCCCGGCCCGTCCTGAGCCTTTAGAAAAATGTATGGCCCGGGCCCGCCCCAAGTGCCGTGAATGAAAATAGGCCCGAGCCCGGCCCGTGCAGATCTGTACTGAGAGGTTTTCAAAACTCACGAGACACCAGACAGTAGAGCAGTCGGTCACTATGGTTATGGGTTCAACCATTTAACAGAGGGGGTGGAAACAAAAAAGATGGAATTTTACTTACGTTTTGGAAGCTTTCCCGGAAAACTCATATTGTCACAATACATCATATCGCATCGGTTCATTCAATTCTATTCTATTCTATTCTCACAATTAGAAATAGTAGTAAGTTCTCAGAGATAATAAGCCCTCATGCATCAAACATGAACAGTCACCTTTAGATAAAAGAGATCGTTTATGTTTTCCTTGTGCGGTCAAAATAGCTGACATCAGAACTTCAAGTTTAATATTCTTTTGCTATTTCTTTCTTTCAATTTGAAATTTTATAATTTTTTTTTTTTTTTTTTACAAGTTAGAGATTCTGAAAATGTCTTACGTAAGCATCATTCAAACCCCCCCTCCCCCCTTGTCAGCAAAAATAAGCAAATCGCAAACCCCCTCCCCCCCCCCCCCTTAGGTGCTTACGTAATATTTGAACGGCCCCATATCTTAAACTATTGTCGATTCCTTCCGCGAAACAGTCTTTTGTGGTGAGGTCCTGAAAATCAGATTAGATTAAAAATTTGACAGTGCTATTGGAAAGATCTAATGCTTTTATAGAAAACGGGGAAACACTGCTTGATTACTTTCTATCAGAATAACAATACATGGAAATTATATCAACTTACAAATGAAGGTGACTTCGTAAATGTGCAGAGCAGAGCCTTAGCATGAGCAGCGTACATGATACAAAATAAATTATAAAATCACTAAAGTGATTTTTATACTCATACACAGTAGAAGACAAAAAACCTCAAGCTGATGCTCGTTGGTTAAAAACAGAAAATATTCCTTTCAGGTTAGATATCTAAATAAAATAAAACAAAACAACCAATTAAAAATTATTCTACTGTCACAAAAGAAAACAGAACTGAAAGCAAATTGATTGTTCAGTCTCTTGAGTGGTGCCGTATCAATGCGTCGCTGACATAAATTTGCTAATACTATCACTAGAATAGAAAAGCACGATTTCTGTTTTCCCTTCATTCTGATCAAAATAGCATTAAAATGATTTGAAATACAATATAATACGCAATTTTGAAGGAGGAATTTTTTTTCTATACATGAATAAATAAAATTTTGAATATAAGACAGATTGAGCTCAAGTCAGTCCAAGTTCAAAAACTGACATAAAAATCAAGTCTTTTTTATCCCCATCTCCTATGTGTGTGACACATTACATCACACATAAGTGTTTTGATAAAAAAGAATGCAAAAGCTTGGAGATGGGAAGGAAATGAAAGTGTAACTCAGGCTACGGTTTTTCAGAAGCGCTATTGCACTGGACTCCGGAGGCCTGTGTTCATGAGCTCTGTGGTGAATTCCGACCAATATTTATTAAAAACAGAGAAGTACCGGAGCTGGGCTCCGGTGCAAATTAAGCCCTGATTACAAAAAAAAGGTTGGTCTCAAATTTCCTTGGTTAAAATTCCTTCCTATTTTCAAGTCAGTCTTAAAATAAAGAAATTTTCATTTTTTCACAACACAACTTTGATGCATGGTCATTATGTAAAACAACACTAAAATTGGAATGACGTAAACATAAATAAAGAGAATATGAACAATAATGGCCCAGTTTGTACGGTTGCAAGAGGTTAATTGGTTTTTTTCAATGAATTTTCTAAACAGAGAAAATATTTTAAAGAGATATTTTAGAATAAAAAAGTATTCTCTTTAATTACTTAACTCTAATCACTAAGCTAATTAAAAGGGTCATTGCTAACTTATGTTCTTTTTTAGAAAAAAAAAATTACATCTGATTATGTACTATAAAAACAAATTTAGATTTCGAGAAAGACTCTTTTAGAAATTGTGGTCAAATTTATTGTTTTGTTAAAAAATTTTATAAAATAATATATTATTATTTGTTTAAAGATTAAAAAGAAGACAATTTATTTAAAGAAGAAAATTAATTTCTTAAAATTCTGAATTAAAAAAATGCTTATCCTATTACTTGGATTGTTTCTAATGCATTAGCTACCAGGATGTTTTGATTGTAGATGTATGATATTTTCAGTTATAAGTAATTTTTGTCTCATGAGGTCTATTTATGGACTGTCACATTTCAAAAATCTGTTATAAATGGCAGCTGCGGCAGCCTTCTCTCAGAGTTTCTTTGCTTTATCAAGAAATGGAAAATGTAATTCGATTTTACAGTTTTTAAGAAATAGTGAGGTTTTTACTTACATGTGTCTAGGCTTAAAACTCACTTCTCGAATGTGTCAGGAAGTTGCGAGATTAGATTTGAAATCTGTCTTAACAACGACAAGAAGAAATGTATGTTAGGTATTCTCCAGAAAAAAAGGACTGCTGGGCAGGAATTTTTCAAAAAGGGCACACTTATATCTTGATCAAAAAAAATATTTTGAACTGGTTTATTTAGAGTCCCCTAATAGAATTTGCGATCAATTCAATTTCGCGATTCTTCCCCCCCCCCCCCTCCATAAACTAACGAATTTCATGTTTTTTTTCAGACACTTATTGACGAACTTCGCATTTCTCTTTTTTTTACCGACTGATGAATTTCCATTTTTTTTCTCATGATTTAATGCTGAATTTAACGTTTTTCCCCCTCTACCAATTGACGAATTTCACAATACAGTTGAATCCCATTAATATGCAAATCAAAGGAATGATCAAAATTTGCGTACCGTACTGCTCACAAGAGTGTTCATGCAAAGCCTAAAGAGTTGAAGTAAATTTGGCAGGAGAATTGTGCGGGATAAAAATGAATCCAATCCAATTTCTGATTATCTCACATCCCATGCTTGAATTACTCGTTATCACATCACTAAGAATGGGACCTGCCAGAAAAATATGCACTTGCTTTAGTGCAAATGCTGATAGAAGAAAAAATGGCAGATTTCGAATATAAAGTAGAGCAATTGGGCAATGTGAAACTCATCTTTTAAAGGCCACGAAGTGCATAGGAAGTGCTATAAAGGGCTGCCGGGTGCATCGGAAGGGTTAAAATGGGACGCCAGGTGCATAAAAGAAATAAAATGGGCCGCCAGGCACGACACCCTGCTAAAACGGCTTAGAGTCAACACTAAATTAATTGGATTTTTTATTACTTTAGTATTTTTTTTTCTGACAAATAAACTGTAGTACCTATATAACGGTAAAATTTTTCTTCCAAATCCTTCAAACATTTTCTTTGATTTTAAAACATTTCTTTTAGAATATAAGAAAATTACATTCACAGCCATTAAATTTAAAATTTTATTAATTAAAAATATTTTGTTAAATAATAACTCAAATCATAGTTTTCATAATATAAAGTTTACTTCTAAAAAAAATCCATGCTTATAAAAAAAAAAAAAAAAAAAAAAAAAAAAAAAAAAAAAAAAAATTACTTCAAATGTTATATGTTATGCAAAATTGTTTAAAATTTAACATTTTATCACCTTTAAAATCTAAATTCTTAAAGTACTCGGCCTGGTAGTTGCTATTAGGCTAGTCAAATATTCAATTTACCTATGTGCCGAATATTTTAAATAACTATAAATGTCAACAAAAATGAAACGCGACACAAAATTTTATGCCATCATACATTAAACTCACAAGTTGTAAAATTTTTCAGCAGAAGAGTAACAACAACAAAAAAAAACATATCTTACCATTGATTTATTTTAGTAAAGAGGGTGGATCACAAAATTGGTTTAAAAAATTAGTTATTGTTACAATGAAGCACACTTATTTTCTACAAGTTATTACCTGGTTATGTCGCCAATACAATGAATGAAATGGAGGAAATGAATGACTCGAAATAATTCATTCATGATTAATGAATCAATCAATAACTCACTGCAACAGCAGCACCACACAATTTGATTTTTTATAAATAACATGAAAATTTATTCATAAAGCTTGTTTCTGTTCAGGGATAAAAAAAAGTAAAAATAGAAGTTATATTGCCATTGCAATAGTTTAATTAATAAATAACAATAACAGTCAACGACCAACCAACGTATGAATTTCAGTTCGATTCATTATTCATTCCTTATAGGCTATGATTCATTCTTTGCATTAGTGTCTTCTCTTCTCCTTTAATCCTGCTGTCATTGTAATCTTGGCTTTGAAATCGAAATTTTTCTACCCCACATCACCCTATTTATTAAAATAAGTTAAAGACGAATGTACTGCCAGATTTAAAATATGTTTCTTACGTAATCCTTGTATTAGAAATTTTACAATTTGTACTTTGATTTCACGAAATTTTATGTGTCGCCATTTATAAGATGTCTTTTGTAGCAGATAATTTCATTTATTTATTTATTTTGTAAGTAGTTTGGTAATTATTATTCAAATGTATGTTAAAAATAGGAAACTGATTTGTATTTTTCTTGGAGCGTTCCATTTTAAAACATTCTATTGCTTGTGCCGCTCAATTGAAAGTAATTAGTTTTTATAATTGATCGCATATTAACATACTTATATAATATTTATCTGACTTTACCTAAAATTTAAAAACAGCTTAAGTAAGTATAATCACTTCAAAAAAGTAAAATGTTGAAGTTTTGGTATTTTCATAATGTTAGATAGGTTGCCAGGAGTGCTGTGCCTATGCTGGTAAAAAAAAAAAAAAAAAAAAAAAAAATGTAGTACTTTTATGTTAGTCAGACGCAAATCTCACAATTAGCATCTTGTATTTTTTGTGTGTGCAAATTAGAAATATTGCTTTGGTATTTAAATAAAATATTTGATTTATTATAATAATTTTTATTGTCATCTTTATTTGTATTTTAAATTAAATATATGCAATATGAATGATGGGGATTAAATCAATATTTTATGCTCAATTAACGTAAAAGTATCGAAACATTTTTTTTTTTTTTTTTTTTTTTTGTATTTATTAAATAGGGGAGACTGGGGATTAGGGTGGGTCGAAAAAACCAAAATATTTATAATCGAAACGTAATAGTGCGGAAAAGTTGCCTTTTGTTATAAAGAATCAATTCGTAAAATATTAAACCGATCGGTTAATATCTTTTACCGCCGCAAGCGGGCCAAAGTTCTGAAAAATTGCAAAAAACATGATTTTGCAGTTTTTTTTTCTAAATTATCCAAACATAGCTATACAATTTCTAATAAAACGCAATAGCTAATTCAAGGTATCAGTAATCTAATATTAAAATTTCATTGTGGTGGCATCATATCTTTTACAGCCGCAAAAAGACCAAATTTTCTAAAAAATGTTACAAAATTTAAGTTTTTCTTTTTTCACAATTGTAATATTCTTTTAATATTTTTAGCTTCACATTTTTATATTTTTATCTTCATCTTAATCGCCATAATATTTATATTTCTAATAGACTGAGAATTTTATTTTCTGTTGAATTTAATTTCACACAGATTGTTTATCATGACCGATGTAATGCTACCAAAAACATCTGCTCTACGATAGAAACACCTGCAACTGCATGCGCGTAAATTTATTTCTCTTTATAAAAAGGCATATTTCACTTGGTTGGTTTTTTTCATAGTTTATTTTCCTACTCGACAGTGTCAAGGTTTGATGTGCAGTAGTTGAAAGTTAGTACATGTGTGATAATCATAAAATTTCGGTAGAAGTAATAGATTTTAAAATTAAGTTTCGCAGTATAAAGGGAAACACTTAAGAAGGCAAGTAAGTTTCGAAATCGTTCGACTTTCACATGTCCTTTATTTGGAACCCCGAAGGAACTAACACAATGCGGATTACCAAACCATGAAGATGTATTGCGCTATTGTTTCCAAGAAAGGTGTAATCTTGCACCGGACATCGGTGATCAAGAACCCAAATTCTCCGCTATTGCCGAACGTGTAGCTAAAAAATTGAAAGTATCTACAATAAATCATCTATACCAACAGTTTCGCATAATTGAGTCATAGCGATGTTAAATATATATCATAAAAGATATAGGAACATGATGAAGTCTTACAGAAGGGATAAGGATAAATCCAACTTTCAGAAGAAAATTAATAATTTCGTAGATGATGCAAGAAAAACCTTGTTTGATATAGCCGCATGTAAATGCAAAGATTTGAACAAATGCAATTGTAAGAAACAAAATAAGGTTCCAAAAAGAGAATGTACATTTTTTCTGAATCAACGGACGACTAGAGTCGGTTATATTGGTCAATTAGATGCTGAATATAATTCACATATACTAAAGAGAGTGTAAAAGAAAGCCCGTTCACAAAAAACGGATGACTAAAACATCAGAAAAATTATCTAAAAATGTCGCCATGTGTGAAAATGATTCTTCTACGGATGAGTTGGCTTAAGTAATCGAAAATAAAATTTCATTTTCTGTTGAAAGTGCTGATTATAAACCAAAAAAACCTTCTTTCCAAATCTCAAAATATGCGGATGAATCTTGCAGCAACTTCAATGTTAAGCGATAGATATGGTGTATCTGACAGGGCTACTGCCGATTTAGCATCAGCAGTTCTCCAGGACGTGAGTATCATAAACGAAGATGATACTTCAAAAGTTATAGATAAGTCTAAAATCCGAAGAGAGAAACGGAAATTTAGATCTCAAATAAGTAGAACATTTGACATACCAAGTTCAGATATTGCCTTTGCTCTATACTTTGATGGACGTAAAGATAGAACTCTCTGCCAGGTCAAAGAGGGGGTGAAGTTTCATCGTCGCGAAGTAAAGGAAGAACATATATCTTTGATACTTGAACCATGTTCCCATTATTTTGGTCATTTGACCCCATCAACTTGTAAGGCGGCAGCTATAAGCAATGACATTGTAGATTTTTTGGAGAAAAAGGAAATGGAAACTTAAAAAATAATTGCAGCTGGATGTGATGGAACTGTCCTTAACACAGGAAGCAAAGGAGGTGTTATACGTTTGCTAGAGGACAAATTTCAAAGACCACTTCAGTGGCTTCCTTGTCTTCTGTACTTCAATGAGCTCCCTCTGAGACATCTTTTCGAACATCTTGATGGACAAACGACGGGTCCTCAGTCCTATTGTGGGCCAATTGGGAAATCTCTTGCGACTTTCGAATTATTACCAGTTGCAACATTTAAGCCAATTAAATCTGATCTCTTAGCTGTTAATAAAGACGATTTGACAACTGACCAGAAGTATATGTTTGAAATAGTGCAAGCTGTTTCAACAGGTGAGTGTTCAATTGACTTATCTCGCCGAAGACCTGGACCAATATCTCACACAAGGTGGATCACTACTGCTAATCGAATTTTGAGACTCTATGTTGGAACAGATGAACCCTCTTTTGAACTTGTAATACTAGCTGAGTACATCGTGAAGCTGTATTGCATCGGTTGGTTCACTATTAAAATGAATCCATCATGCTTCCATGGTGCCCAGAATTTGTGGACTATAATTAAAAACACTCCTTATTTACCGGACAGTCTACAAAAGATTATAGATCCTGTAATTTTACGAAATGCTTATTTCACAAATCACGAAAATATCCTTATTGGAATGCTAGCAGATGAAAGACAGCACATAAGGACCCTAGCTTTGAAGAGGATTGCCAAAGCAAGAAATTCTGCAGAGTCCAATAGCGTCATCCGACATTTCGTTATTCCAGACTTGAACTTTGAATCTGAAAACTATATCGATTTAATTGACTGGCAAAACTGTGAACTAACGGAACCGTCTATTACGATTTATCTATCATCTGACGGCCTCACAACGCTGGTGAGTTTGAGAGGTTCGATTAAAGATATTAGCTGCTATAAATTTCCTTGCCATACACAGGCAGTATAGAGATGTGTAAAATTAGTCACCGTAGCAGCTTCGAAAGTTTGTGGACAAGAGCAGAGGGAGGGTTACATTAGATCAACTTTGGCCTTTCGAGGAATAATGGCTTCATTTGAAAGCAAATCAGATTGTAAAATTCATTTCAAATAAATATCTTTTCATTTCAATTTTATTTAACCCAATTCTGCTAAAAATATCTTTATTTCACTTAATAAAATACTTCATTTTATATCATGTTTGTAATTTGTGGTGCATCAAGGAACTTCTGTCTATTGCTGACATGAAGTAAAACAGCAGAGCATGAAGCGATCATCAAGAAAAATAAGTGAGTGCCTTTATTATTTTTTTTTATCTATTGTTATCATAATTACTAGACATTTATAACATTTTAGTAGAAATAAAGTAAAGTTATTTAATTCTAGAGATATTATAAAAGAACAGAAAAAACGGAAAAAATGAAAATTTGCCATTTATTTGAAAAAATTGGTCTTTTTGCGGCGGTAAAAGATATGCTTTCATCTTAATGAACTTTTACAGGGATATATCTGATATCTTCATGTAGCTATTGCGCTCTATTAGAAGTTGTATTGCTATGTTTGAATAACTGAAAAAAAAATAATGAAAAAACTATGTTTTTTGCGATTTTTTGAAAATTTAACCCCTTTGCGGCGGTAAAAGATATTAACCGATTGGTGTAATATTTTAAGAATTTAATCTTTACCACAAAAGGCAACTTTTCCGACCTATTACGTTTCGATTATAAAAATTTCGGTTTTTTTGACCCACCCTACTGGGGATACTTGATCCCTGATCATAAAGTATACTAAAATCAGTACTATGTATAGTTTTGAAATCTAGCAATACATTTTAAGATGCATTATTTCAGATAATCTGGCAACATAAAATCCTTTACAGCCAGTTTGTTTTGGCATGAAATGGAACTATTTAATTTTGCAAGTTCAACTTTTTTAAAGTTTTGTTTTTATTTTCTATTGTTGGAAATTTGATAAATTAATTTGTATATCATTTTAAAGTATAAACTTTACTATTCTTAATATAACTCCTTTAGCAAACTAGTTTTGTTTATTTACCTCCTAAATTATACATTTATGTTCTAAACACAAAATGGGGATACTTGATCCCCCCTTTTCTAGGGATCATGTATCCCCAAATAGCTAAACTTTTAATACAAACAGAAATACTTCAGTTTTGTTACTAAATACAGGACATTAGCATCAACTTAGCAAAAGGTGTTTGTGATATTTTAATTTTATTTAAAAAAATACTACCCAGAAAATCTTGCATTACGAAGGTCAAGTAGAACAAAAAGTAGGACTTTTTAAATATGAGATCAAATTTTTACAAAGAAAAAGCATGCTTAATCAATTCTATTTCCTGGAAAAAGTTGATAAAGCATAGTTCATGAGTCAGATTGCGTTATTAAGTTGCCTAATCCACTTATGGTAGGAGGAACCTTAAGAACTGCAACAACTATAACCTTTCACTTTGACTTTTCAAAGTTTCAAAATACCTGCTGATATTGAGGCTGTGTCATTATTTTTTGAAAGCTTTATTCATTACTTTTACTTTATTTTAATAAATAATAAAAGTATACTATAATACAAAGTTTAACTATTTGTTGATTTCTTTCTAGCTTTTGTTTCTAAAGTTTTTATTTTAGATTTTTTTTAAAAATTAAATTGTGTTTATAGTTTTTTTTTACAGAAGTATTTATTTATATTTAATATAAAAAAGTCTTTTGGTTTTTTTTTTTTTTTTTTTTTTTTTTTAATAAACTCAGAAAATTTGTTTAAAAACAGGTGTCTTGATTAAATGTAGTAATTAAGTTCATTTATTAAGTTAAATGTCTTGTTGCAGAAATGGTTATCTCACTTGAATAGAAACGGAAAGTTAGAATTTTTGTATTGTTTGAATATAAGTATATTATATACAGTAGACTTCATGAAATCTGCAGATCCCTAAATTCTGCACTTTTTTCTGGTGTAAACAGTGAAACTTTGTTAAGTTGCAAGAGCAAAATTCAAGATGGTGCTCAAATCAGCGGTAATCACAATGGTTTTTTTTTTTAAACTAATTTTTTGTTAATCTGGCTCTTTTGGCTATTACAGCAGGCTAAATTACTAATCAAAATTACTTTAATGTAAATTAGTGTATCAGTAGCAAAAATTCCCCATATTGTAGGTCCTGCACGATATTTGCAAGTGAAAATTTTAACCAAATTGTTTGTTTATTTGTCTGGCATTCATTTCCCTGCATTTTATTTTTATTTTATCAATATTACATGCACATTTTAATATTAGTTCTGTTTAATAGGACAGAACTCTTATGAAGAAAATATGAATTTATTTCCAAAAAAATCAAGATGCTGCTAATATCAATGATGATCATGATCTTTTTTTCCTCAAGACATTTTTAAATCAATCAGGCTTTTTGTTTATTAAATCAAGATAAATATGACATAAAATTTCTTTATTTTATTATTATGGTGTAAATTATATTCTTATCAAAGATAAAAATACAGCACAACAGTAGCTTTTGCACAGCACATAACTGTTGAAGTTGTATTGTTTATGTTTACTTTTTTGCTTTCATTTCGTTTCGATTTAAATTTCATATGTATTTCTGCCTAGTATGGCTGATTTCAATATTTTTAATGAAAAAAGACAGAAAAAGAAAGTACGTTAGTTTGACAATAATCCAAATAAAAATTTAGGTTTAAAAGCAGAATCAAGCTTTTTTATGATCTCTGCTTTTAAGTAGAGATCATAAAAAAGCTTGATTCTGCTTTTAAACCTAAATCTTTATTATTTTACATAATTATTTTATGAACTTTTAATTATTAAATATTTTATTTTAATAATTTACTTTATTGTAAGCATTCATTACAATTTCAGTGCTTATCTACATTCAAATTACTGTTTTAAAAATGTAAACAAAACAGTGACTAGAAATCTGCAAGTTTCTAAAATCTGCACAACCCCTGGTTTGAAGATGTGTGGATTTGAGGGAGTCTACTGTATTTTTATACATATAACATTTATATTTATAGGTAGTATATGTTGCATAACATTCCATCATACAGTGATGTATGAAACCTTTGCAAAAACTTGCATCATTTTCAGATTTTTCTTCAGTGAAATAATGGTTGTTTAAAAGAAAGTGGTGTTTTCTGTTATTAAAATACAAAAAAAAAGTACCTTTGTACTTGAACAGTGGACATCGCTTAAAATTCTAGAGCATTTATTGAAAAAATTGTAGAAAGAAATATCTCTGCTGTTCTGAAAAGCAAGTTTGGGGGTAAAGTTTGCTATAATTAACCAGGGTTGCCAGAACAGGCATTTACTGTCAGATATTAGTGACAAAGTAAATTTTCACATTGAAGTAAATACAGTAGACTCTCTCAAATCTGCACATCATCGCAGATGTAAACAATGAAACTTTCAGTTCAGATCTAGAGGCAAAAATACAATTTTTTAGTTTTATATCATTCTGTATGTATTTTAATATGTAATTCTTGATAATATGACTGAATTCGTGGTTTTTCATGAAGGAAGTATAAATTTATTTCTGAAAAAAACCAAGATACTGCTGATACCACTGATAATAATAATCTTTTTACCAAATATATTTATGTACTAATGAAACTTTTTTGATTGTTAAGACTGGATAAACCTGAAATAAAACTAACTTGCTTTATGATTTTGATGTGAATTAATAGGGTACCTTTATGAGGAAAGTTTCATTGAACAATTCAAGGAAAATGTATTTCATCTTAATTATTTACTTGACCTTTACTTTTAATAATTTAATCATTTTTTAAATTGTACTTTTTATCATTTTAGTTTATTACTTTGTTTAAATATTTTAAAATTTTACTATATTGCAAGCCTTTATTATAATTTCGATTGCATTATTACACTCAAATTACTGTTTAAAAATGTAAACAAAGCAATGAAGAGAAATACATAGGGAATTCAAGGTAATATTATTTTTGTTGTGATATTGTGGTACATTCTAGAGATTTTGTTTAATGCATGTACAAAGAGAAATTTATCTGTTTCTCTGAAAAGTGAGCATTAGGAAAACAGATTGCTGATTTAGTAAGTTTGTCTTGTGATGATAACAAAGGCATTTATGGCCAATTTTTGACGACTTTTTAACACTTTCCAACAGGGTTGAAAAGTGTTTATGAAATCTGTCTGTCTGTCCATCAGTGCTCTAACTCGTATAAATAAAGTCCAATATTCTTGAAATTTATAGATGATATCACTATGGCATGTTCGGTATGGAAAATGAAGTGTATAGCATGGATGATTCATTTACAGTAACCCTCAGAACAATTCTGTTACATGACAGTCTATGGGGAAAAATTATTTGCGATGTATTTTAATGATATTGCACTATTTTAAAAAGAATGAAATTTTTATATATCACTGAGATGTATTACATGGCACTTATTGTAGAATATGATGTGCATAGAATTTGTCATTCATTGACAGGGGTACACAAAGGAATTTGGCTACAAAAGAAATTGTACTATTGAAGACTATGAACAATAACTGTTGGAAGTGCGTTTTGAGTTGTGGTACAAATTTTAAAATTAAACTTTTTTTTTTTAATATTAACTTGGTGTGTGTAAATTTTACAAATCATATACAGGCTTCACAAAACTTCTCAAATACATTTCTGTTTATTCACGGAAATTGTTGATTGGAAATTTTCAACTGTGCATTTCATTTAACTCAACTAACTTTTAGTATACATGCAAATCCATAGTTCATAAACAGAACTGCACAAAAAATTGATATTTTTTTTATTATTGATTGTAATAGCAGAAATTGGGTTTTCAAATTGTTTGTTTAGACGTCATATCTCACCTTAATAAAGTGTGAAGTTTTGTTACGGCATTCTGAATGTGTTGGAAAGTGTTACATAATCTATGCTGGGTGCATGATTTTTTTTGTTTTTGTTTATTCTTTTATTTATAGACCACAAACATTTTATTTTGAATTTTATTTTATTGTTATATTGGATAGATTTGTGGGAATATGCATTACTCTTTTCCATAATGCAAGAATAAAATCTTGAAATATTAATTTCTTTCAGTCACATTTTTAAGATATTTTTATAAAGGGACATTTTGCCAGCAAAGCCTATTGAATCACCCACTTCCTGATGAAAAGTTTTAAACATCACCAAATTTTCACTTTCTATGTTGTTCCTCCTCTTCACAGAAAAAAGTAAGTTATCATTCTAAATTTTTCAGTTATTGATTGATAAGAATAATTGCTACTTGTATACTTTCCTGTCAATCATTTTCGGTAAAAACTATTTGTCGCCAACAGTGTGTCTTAACAGTAGTAACACTGGACAACAATGCTTTTGCCACAGGACTGAAATTAGTTGATTCTAGATCAGTTCCTTGCACTGATTCCGAATGTAGTAGTTTTAGATTTTCTCCAGTATCTCTAGTTTTTGAGATACAGTAGGCTCCCTCAAATCCGCACAGCTTGGGACCAGAGGTTGTGCAGATTTTAGATTTTTGTGGATTTCTGGTCATTGGTTTGTTACCCGACTGAAAAGAAGGGTTATGTGTTTCACGCGTATCTGGGTATGTGGATTTCTTTATACCCTCGAAACATTCCAACGGCTGGATGGATTTTAATGAATGAAATTTCTATCAATTCGTTTTAACGGCTCGATGGTTATAGGCTAGGTTTTGTTTTTATAAATGCAAAATCGCGGCCGTAAAATACAAAATGGCGGTAGAGACGAAAAAAAAATTTACGCACCCTATTGAGTGGCATATCATTAGATAGGTCTTTCAAAATGAAGACGATGTTTCATTGACTATTTTACAGTCAGAAGCTCCGTTAAAATATTATACAACCTAGAAGTTGTGTATGTAGGATATCTAGCTTTACTGCAACTCTAACCATCATAGACATCTATAGACCTCATCAAAACAGTGTTTATAAATAGGAACTAACAATTAAATACAATTTAAAAGTCATCAATACAAGTAAATAACAAAAATAGGTAAGTAATACAGTCTGTTACAAAATTATAAGACCACTTAGAATTTCACCTTTTTTCAACAAAGAAAATATTAGTTTCAATTAAAAAGTAGTTGTATGAAAAGAAATAACTCTATAATATTTATTTAGCTCAGGAAAAAAATTTTTGAATAATTTTTTGTTTCATGCTAAACGATTTTACGCAAACCCGCTGTTTCATAAATATAAGACCACTCTTATATTATAAATAAAGCAGGCGATTTTATTTTGGATTCAAAGTTTAACTGTAACCTAAACAATCTGTAAAACTTAAAAGGAATAATAAAGTGGAGAAATTCTGAATTGTATATGATTCTTTGAATTTATTAGTAAAATGCCTGGTCGGAGTGAGCTGGCTGAAATAGAAGTGAGAAGAGCGTGGTTCTGCAAAGGAAAAGGAAAGCCTGAACGTGAAATAAGTAAGATTCTTATTCGTTCTAAAACTGCGATTCATAATGTTTTAAGTAAAAAAGAATTATTAAAACTTAAAAGTCATCAATACAAGTAAATAAAAAAAAAATAGGTAAGTAATATAAACAAGTAATATAAAAAAATAAGTCAATTCCTACTTAGGTCAATAAGAGAATTTTTTTTCTCCCATTCTTCTTTCCTCTTGAGTGGCACTTAAAATGCCTTGATCAAGAAGAGGGCCCTCTCGGTCTTATAATACCTTGATCAAGAAGAAGGCTCTCTCGATTATTGAAAATTAATTAATTTAACTTAATTAATGAAAATTTTTTGAAAAAAACTGTATTAACATCAACTGTCATCCACTACAAGTTTAAAACTGTACTACAAACCACTGTCTAAAACCACTTCAAGTACAAAATTTATTTGCGCTTGATTGGATGAATAATATGTATTTTATTAATGATTGAAAATTTGAACAAGATATATATAGCGAGAGTGTGAGCTAATAGTAGGAATTGAAAAAATAGTTTCACATTGATGAGAAATAATTAATTACTTCGCTTTTTATGCAGTCGGGTTTTTTGATTATTTTAAATTTGTTTTTTTATACATGTTTTAAACAGTAATTTGAATATAATAATGCAATCAAAATTATAATGTATGCTTGCAATATAGTAAAATATTAAAATAATTAAGTAAAGTAATAAACTAAAATGATAAAATGCAAGATAATTTAAAAAATGATTAGATTATTAAAAATAAAGGTCAAATAAATAATAATTTATAATTAAATATGCATAATGATGAGATATATTTTCCTTGAATTATTCAATCAATGTTTTCTCATAAAGGTAACTTATTAATTCACATTAGATGTAAATTTCCAACTGGGCGAAAAATGTCCGGACCAGGATTCGAACCCGGGATCTCCTGGCTGAAGCCGCCAATGCTCTGCCATTTGAGCTATCCCGGACGAGTCTGGTCGAACTTTTTCACCCAGCTAACCTCGAAGATTACAGCATCTGGTCTGAAACCTGGTTCAGCTCAACAGAATAAATCTCAGGTAATGGAACTCCAGAAATCGCAGGATACGAAATTACACTAGATTAATTTTCACACAATTATTCTAATTGGTAAACAAATCATATTAGATGTAAATTTCCAACTGCGCGAAAAATGTCGGGAGCAGATTTTTCGCCCAGTTGGAAATTGCCCACACAAATGCCTTAATCTTTCGGAAAATTCGGAACAAAATTACTCCTATCAGAAATGATGAAAAAACGGAAAATCAAGGATCCACTGAAGAATCTCATGCCTGATTTATGCAAATATGGTTTTGTGCACGGTTTTTTAGCTTTTTTACAAAATTTAAGTTTACGTGTATTTTCATACTTTTTGTTCTTTCATCACCCTGATGCCTGCTTTCGATATTGTCCTTTTAATAAATTCACAAACTCATAGCTGCTTGCAGCTAAAAATATGTATAGCAACAAATAGTATGCAATGATAATTACTCCATCTGGTGGAAATGTCTTAAATTAAAAATGAAGCTTATTTTACGTGTTATTGCCGATATCACATCCCTTCCTAATCTCCCCTACTGATGTAAAGAAAAAATACCAAAAAAAAGAAAAATTTTATTGGATAAAAATGATAATGATATCAAAAGAAAAATCCTCCTTGCCCTCCCCCTAGAGATATTTTACAATGTAGAGTGCCAGACACCCCTACCCCCTAAAGTGATAACATTAAATATGTACAGCCTCTATCTCATGAACGCCAGAAAAAAATGTAGGTTGAACAGGATCAATATTTCATCATATATATGCATCGGTATCTATATTCGAGTTAAGTTGTACCTAAGAATATGTAATGTGATAATTTAATGCATGAATTTTGTACTGTTTAAGGGGGACGTGTACCCTCCAGTTTTTGACTATGGATTTTTACTTCTCATTTTCGTAATTAAAAGATTGATACATGTTCTTTACAACTGGCATTTAGTGAAATATAATATCAAAATTTTCATTTAACATATTTTATTTTGTTATATATTCAGCAAATAATTAATAATCTTCAAATTTTTTAGCTAGATCTAATAAAATCAATCCTGTTAACATTTCCGAATTATTGAATTTAGCGTTTGCTGGTGCTGCCATCTTCCTTTCAAAAGTAAAAATAATATTCCATATAACATCTTTTCCGTACATTTTTAATTTTAAACACTAGCAAATAAGCCCCCAAAAATTTAATTTGGGTCTCGAAAATTCAGATTAGTACCAAGCTTCAATATCTTTTATGAACAGCAATTATATTTAAGAAATTTAGTCGATTTATCGGAGTTTTATCATAATATCAACGAGACTACATTTTGGCGAGTGTGTTGGCGATTTAATGTTACCAGTTCTTTTGGCAACCCCTTTGTTAGGGTGGGGTTTCAATTGATGTGTTGGAAGATTAATGTTTTCCTGTGCTATTTCTGTATAGAATGTATGTATGTATATTCGAACTTCTGCGACAAGGAAAGTGGATACTCAGTTTATTCCATTATCATTTGAAGTTTGCAATTTGAATGGGAATTTACTTGTTTATTTATTTTTAATGTGAGTGTAAAACAAAGGTTTTACCAACCAGGCAAAGTTTGGTGGTATTTTTTTTAAAGCTTGACTATGACTATAATTCATAATCAATCAGCAATTTGTATTACAATAAAAAAAATTCAAATTTTTTAATCAAAGGTTTTATAGCAAGTGAACTTGTTCTCTACTTCTGTAAGTACAGTTAAACGTCTATGACAGTTCCTCCCTGATAATGGACACCTTTATTAAGAGTACATTTCCCCCTATGCCTAACAATTATTTGTGCATTTTTACATCTCAATAGCGGGCACTTCCGAATAGTGGACAAATTATACTCTCCCGAGGTTTCCGTTATTCAGAGGTTTTCTGTATTTGTTTATTATTATATTGTGTGTGTGTGTGGGAGGGGGGAGGTGCGGATAAACTACCTAGCTGCGATTCTTTTCTGAATTTTCCGAAAATTTAAGGCATTCATTTCCGAAAGTTCATAAAATTCGATCAATCCGAAAATTCGGACATAAAAAAGAACGCAAATTTCGACAAATGGTCGTCGGAAAAATAAATTTTGTCAACTGTTTGCAGAAAAAAAACGTGAATTTCAACAAAGAATCGCGGAAAAGACACAAATTTCGTCAAAGATTCGCGGAAAAACGCAAGTTTCTTCAAAAAATCGCGAAAAAATCCCCAAAATTTCTTCAAAAAATTGCGAAAGAACCGCAAATCTCGTCAAAAGATCTCGAAGACTCAAAATTCGTCAAGGGATCGCAAAAAACGCGATTTTCGTCAAAGGGCCGCGGAAAAACGCGTAGTTAGTGCCGGGAGTGGATTTCCCATCCCCACTTCCCTTCTTTCAAAACGATATATTTCGGTGTTTTCTGGTTGTACTAAAAAAGGAAAGAAATACTTTTAGTGCAGGTAAAAACATTGAAATTTCATAAAACTGAAAGTGTCATAATATCGCAAGTGGGGATTTTTTTAATTTCCTTCCTAGATGTAGAACAATATTTTTGTAAATATAAGGTATTAGGACCCAGGGGCCATATAAAAAAAATCATATTTAAATATATATATATACAACCCCTTATGAAACAAAAGATTGATTTATACGCTTTTTTACAATTGGAAGAATGTTTCATCAGCAGTTTAAAGGACAATAAAAGTCACCTCTGTATAAATAAATCCCAAACTGGTAGCTGAAAAATTCGAAGTATCCGATATTTTCTTCTTATGGACACCGAAAAAAAATTAAAAGGTGAGTAGCACTTGGAATACCATCTAGATGGTAATTATCTGCAAGATTTGATGAATGAAACAAAGAAAATTGGTTCAAAACATTACTTCAGTAGCGGATTTTATTTACAGAGAGCAAAATATGTCTTTTTTAATAAAAGTAATTATTTTATTTTGTTCGGTATGTGGAAAGGTGATTCTGTTCAGATTCATCCGAAAATTTACGGCTTTCGGTTCCAAAAACACTTTAAAATCGATCATCAAATTTAAAATTTGGATAAAAAAAGACGCGAATTTCGACAGATGGTCGCTGAAAAAAAATCAGTTTTGTTAATCGTCCGAAGAAAAAAAATCGGCAACTTCGTCGAAGTATCGCGGTAAAAACGAAAATTTCGTCGAAGATTGCAGAGAAAAAGCAATTTCGTCTAAGGATCGCAGAAAAAAGTGAATTTTGCCGAAGGAGTCGGGGGAAAAAACGGGAATTTTATCAAAGGGTCGCTAGAAAAACAAATTAAAAACACGGATTTCATCAAAGGTCCGTGAATTTCAGCGAAGGATCGCGAAAATAATGTGAATTTCGTTGCAGGATCGTGAAGAAAATGAAGTTTATAAAAAGGATGCTTAGAAAACGCTAATTTCGTCAAGGTAACTCGGAAGAAACGAGAATTTCGTCAAAAGATCGCAAACAAGCAAATTTAATCAAAGTATTGCAGAAAACCCGTAAATTTAGTCAAAGGATCCTGAAAAAAAAAGCGAATTTCGTCAAAAGGCTGAATTGAAAACGCTAATTTCGTCTAAATATCGCGGGGGAAAAGCAAATTTCGTCGAAGGATTGCGGAAAAGTGAAATTTTCGAATATCACGAAAAAGTAGCAAATTTCTAGAAAGGGGCGCGGAAAAATTCGAATTCGTCATAGGGCTGCGGAAAAACGAAAAATTCGTAAAACAGCCAGGGAAAAAACGTAAATTTCGTCAAAGGACCTCGAAAAACGAGAGTTAAATAAATAGAGAGTTTCAGAAAAATATTTCGCCAAACGGCCGCGAAGAAAAAACGTGAATTTTGTGAAAAGGCCGCTAGAAAAAACACGAATTTCGTCAAACGGCCGCGGATATAAAACGCGAATTTTGTCGAAGGATCGCGGAAAAAAAACGGAAATTTTGTCGGCGAATTGTGAACTAAATATTTTAGTCAAAATGCTGCTTAAAAAATGCTATCTTAACGATATTAAAAAATGCTTATGCTTTCGACGAAGTATTGAGGAGAAAATGCGAACTTCGTCAAAGAGCCGCTAGATAAAAATGCGAATTTCATTGAAGGGCCGCGGAGAAAAGCTAATTTTATCGAAAGATCACGAAAAGATAGCGAATTTCGTCAAAAGGCTGCGGAAAAACGCAAATTTTGTCAAATATTTTTGTCGTTTTATATCCCTCAGAGAAAATGCAGTTTCTTCAAAACATCGCGAAAAATGCGAATTTCGTGAAAGGGCCGTACAAAAAAGGCGAATTTCGTCAAAAGATCACGAAAAATGAGAATTTCGCAAAGGGCTTCGGAAAAAAGCGAATTTTGTCAAATGGCCGCTATAAAAAAACACGAATTTCGTCAAAAGGCAGTATAGGAACTCAAAGTTCGCAAAACGGTCACGAAAAGTAAACGAATTTCATCGAAAGCCGCAGAAAATCGCGAATTTCGTCAAAGGGCTGCGAAAACAATGCAAATTTAGTCAGAGGCTCGCGGAAACAAGAGATTTTTTGTCAAAGGGTCGTGCAAGAAATGCTAATTTTCCCAAAGGGCTGCGGAACGAGAACGCGAATTTTGACAAAGGACCACTATCAAAAACACGACTTTCGTCAAAAGGCAGCGTAAAAAACACAAATTTCGTCGGAGGATCGCGAAAAAACGTGAATTTCGTCGGAAGATCGCGGAAAAAGAAAAGAATTTTATCAAAATGTTGCTTTAAAAACGTTAATTTCGTCAAGGTATCTCGAAAAAAAAAAGTGAATTTCGGTGGAAGATCTTGGAAAAAGAAAAGAATTTTATCAAAATGCTACTTAAAAAACGCTAATTTCGTCAAAGTATCTCGAAAAAAAACACAAATTTAGTAAAAGGATCGCACAAAAACGCAAATTTCGTGAACTACTTGCGCAAAAATTGTTAATTTCGTCAAAGGGCCGCGGAAAAACTCAAATTTTGTCAAAGAGTGGCGGAAGAAATTCGAACTTCGCCAAAGGACTGCAAAAGAAATCCAAAATTTGTCACACAGTAGTAAAAAAAAACGCGAATTTCGACAAAATGCGCAGAGAAAAAATGCGAATTTTGTCAAATTGCTGCCAGGAAAAACACTTATTTCGTCAAAGGGCCGCAAAAAAAAACGCAAATTTCGTCAAAGAATCGCGAAAACAGGATAATTTTGTCAAATGGTCGCGGATGAAATGCGAATTTAGCCAAAAGGCTGTGGGAAAAAACGTGAATTTTGTCAAAGGGCATATTAAAAAATACATGAATTTCGTCAAAGGGCTGAGGAAAAAACCTCTAATTTTGTCAAGGGGCAGCTGGAAAAAACACGAATTTCATCAAAGGGTAGCGTAAAAGCGCAAATTTCGCGAAACGGTTGCGGAAAAAAACACTTAATTTCGTCAAAGGTTCGCAAAAAAGGGGAATTTTGTCAAAGAGTCGCGTAATAAATGCGAGTTTCGCCAAAGTGTTGCGGGTAAAAAGGCGAATTTTGTATTAGGTCTTCTAGAAAAAATACGAATTTCGTCAAAGAACTAAAGAAAAACGCAAATTTTGACAAAGGACCACTAGAAAAAACATGAATTTCGTCAAAAGGCATCGTAAAAAACACAAATTTCGTCGAAGGATTGCGATTGCAAATGTAAATTTTGTCGGTAATTTGTGGGAAAAAAAGAATTTTGTCGAAAAGTTACTTAAAATACGCTAATTTGTCAAAGTATTTTGGGGAAAATGCGAATCTCGTCAAAGGGTTGCTGTAAAAATGAGACTTTCGTCGAAATGCAGCGGAAAAACGTGAATTTCGTCAAAGTCTGTGGAAAAACTGCAAATCTCGTCGAAGGACGCAAAAAAAATGTGAATTTCGTCGGAGGATCGTAAAAAAAAAAGAATTTTGTCAAAAGGCTGCTTAAAATCCTCAAATTTCATCGAAGTATCTCGGAAGAAATGCGAATTTCGTCAAAGGATCGTAAAAGAGCGAATTTCGTCGAAGGACTGCAGAGAAAACGCGAATTTCGTCAAAAAGCTCAAATAAGCGCTAATTTCGTCAAAGAACTGCTAGAAATAACGTGAATTTCGCCAATGGGCCACAAAAAAAACGAGAATTTTTTCATAGGATCGTGAAAAAAAATGGAAATTTTGTCACAGGATAGCAGAAAAAACGCAGTAGTCTCTTTAGAAAACAGCTCACCCGTTTATGTTTATTATTGCAGGCATAATTTTTAATCAGAAACAAGATACTGAATTAACTTTAGAAAAATTGCGTTAACCTGAATCGAACTTGCGGGAATCTACACTTAACCTGAAATTGACCCGACCGAAAACAGAGTTAAACCGGTCTGGAAAAAAATAGAGGATTCCCCACCCTACCCCCTTTTTTTCCTGTAACTTTTTTAAAAAAATTACTGTGGATTTCAGAAAATATTTTTTTACTCAGAATTGCCCCTGAGTAATGCGATTTCAATTATAAAATTTAAAAAAGTGAAATATTCAGTTTTTAGCTCACAGGCTATCAAAGCCTAAGAGCTAATGTGCCCGCAGATTCTGTATGTTCGTACGTATGTATGTATGTACGCACGTACGTAACGCGATAACTCGTGATAGAAATATCCGATTTGCTTCAATTTTCTTTCACGGTTCATTCTCATAAGGCGCTTCCCTGATTAGTTTTGGGGGTTCATTGGTTAAGTATAAAGGGAGATCGGAGGGGTACTATCCCCTTAATTTAGAAAATGTGTTTTCGTATCCGATTTGCTTCACATTTGGTATACCGGTTTATAACGGTATGGCGCTTCCCTTATTAGTTTTGGGGTTCATTGGTTAAGTATAAGGGAGGGTACGGGGGGGGGTCTAATCCACCCTTAACTTAGATAAATGGGTTTTCCGTGCAGAATTATCAGATTTGCTTCAATTTTGGTATACCGGTTATTTCTGATAAGGCGCTTCCCTGATTAGTTTTGGAGGTTCATTGTTTAAGTATAAAGGGGGAATCGGGGGGGGTGTAATACCCCTTAATTTACAAAGATGAGTTTTCGTATCCGATTTGCTTCAAATTTGGTATACCGGTTTATTCCGATAAGGCGCTTCCCTGATTAGATTTGGAGATTGATAGTTTAAGTATAAAAGGGGGGATCGGGGGGGGGTGTAATATCCCCTTAATTTAGATAAATGGATATATTTTATCCGATTTGCTTCAAATTTTGTATACCGGCTTATTCTAATAAGACACTTCCCTGGGGAGATTTGGAGGCTCATTGGTTAAGTATAAATATGTGAAATAGGGAGGAGGCTAATCCCCCCTTAATTTATTTTTCGAAAGGTATTATTCTTTGAAATAAAAGTATAATTTACAATTAGTGTGAATAGACTGTGAGCTCAATGCCATTAGTTTAACTGGGCACTTTTCTTTTTTAATACTGTGTGTGTCAGCAGGGTTCGACTGGGTCAGATTTTTCTCCGTAGACCGTAATGTAATGGAATTCTTTTGAGTGTCCCTGTAAAAAAGGTGTAACTGCTACACGTTTCAATTTCAATACCGAACATGCCATGGCGAATATCAATAACATATATCAGTTTCATGATGATCTGACTACATTTACGCGAGTTAGAGCTACGACAGATGGCAGACAGACAAACCGTATGCATAATCACTTTTCAGCTACGATGGAAAGTTTTAAAAAATTAATTTCAGGTATCCAAAATTAAAATCTGCCATGTTTGCATATTTATTTATGCTTCAGAGTGGTTAAGATAGAAAAAATGTAATTGATGTAATGATTGTAATCTTTGAAGAAATTAACATTTTCATTTTAATGTTAGTCACTCCGTAGACGCGAGGAAAAAAAATCTGTCGATTACGCTTTTTAACACCTTCCAATATAGTTGAAAAGTGTTTTTGTATTCGATTTGTCTGCCGTCTGTCTGATCTCTAACTCACGTAAATGCCGTCAGATCGTCATGAAATTGATATATGTTATTGATATTCACTATGGCTTGTTCGATATTGAAAATGAAGTGCGTAGCAGTTCCATTACAGGGACATTTAAAAGAATTCGGTTACATTCCTGCCTATGGGGAAAACCTTTTGAAGAGGGTTTTGAATAATGTTTGATAATATTAATCTCATTGAAATTAAGAATTCCGTTACATTACGGCATTATAAAAATACATTGCAAACGAATTTTACCCATAGACCGTTCTTTTGTGCGCTGTACATATCTTTTCTAGAATTTCTGCAAAAAAAAAAAAAAAAGGAATATTGCAAAATTTTGTGATTTAAAAACGCCTGCTAAAGGTAAAGACGCATTTTCAGCAACACAGAATTCTAAGATTAATACTTAAATTAGGCTTAGAATTCTGTGTTCAGCAATTATTGTCACAGACAATGCTGTAATTGAATTATCTTGTGTAGTGTTGAATTCAGACACTTTTATCCGGGCGTGGTTTATGTTATTGTGGGGGGATTGCACTTTTTGACTATTGAAAACACAAAATCTCAAAACTTCCGGGGGGGGGGGGACAGCTCACTGCTCCGTGGTGAATGCCGCCCCCGGACCACCCCCTGAATTCAACACTGCTCTTGTGTGTCTTTGTAAATGAATGATAAATCATACCCTATTTTATAGTAGGCATCTTGTAATGCACTGCCGCGTTATGTATTCATTTCAGTATGTTTAAAATATTATAATGTCATTAAAATACAACAAAAAGATTATTTCCCATAGATTCTAATGTAATGGAATTATTTTGAGTGCCCCTGTAAATGAACTATATATACCACACATTTCATTTTCAATACCGAACATGCCATGGTAAATCTGAATACTTATATCATTTACATGAAAATACGAGTATACTTACGTAAGTTAAAGGATTGCAGAACTGAATTCTTAAATATTTCTCACCAGTGTTAGTAAATAAAAACGCATATACACTGGAAAATATCCTTTCGGCAATTATGATCCACAGGCAATACTGTAACCCAATTATTTTGTATGTCACTGTAAATTAAAGTAAATGCCTTGTACTATAGTAAGCATCTAGTTGTGTACTCCTAAGACTGGACTTGTGTATTATCAGTGCCTGATTAATGCAGGGGCATGCAGGGAGCTGTCCCGGCAAATGATTAAAATTGGCTGATGATGAAATAATGATTAAAATTGGCCGTAAGTCACCCAAATTCTTTTTGACCAAAACAATTTTCAAAGATTTAGTAAGAGAGTGCGGGTGTTTCCCTTGCGCTCTCTGCTTCCCATATACTATGCCTTCTCCCCCACACACTTATATATATTAAAAAAAAAAAAGAGTTACGTCATAAGAAAATTAATGATTCAAATTTTAATATAACAGCTTAGTAGTTTATTGTTTTTAAGAGAAATTCATTAAGGACAATTTTAGTGCCAAGTAACATTTATTAAAAAAAAAAAAAAAAAAAAACTAAATTTTAACCAGGAAAAAATTATTCAAACCAAAATTCAGGAAAACACAAACGAGTGCGAATCACAGACAAGATTCCTGGAGATAAAGATAAGCTTATTCTGGCTTCCTAATATTGATAACAACCTCTCATATGACCTGAAGAAAAGAAGATACAAGCAGTCTTTGCCTGAGGCAACATCTTACTTCCATGGGCAACATCCGCTCTACTGAAAATAAACCCTCCTTTAGTTAGACAATTAACATAACGACAATTTGACAACTAAAACCAGTCACTAATCGAAAGAACACAACTTTGAATAATGTCTATTTTGCTGGAAAAAGAATTTTCTTCCCTTTTTTGATTTGATTCGCGGTAAAAGGGAAGAAAATTTAGCATTTTTTTTCTTTTATTTTTTCGTAGTTAATAAAATGTATTTTTTATTTTTCGGTAGATAATATTATTTTCTCAAATTTCGCCCCGGTTTCTTTCTTTCTTTTCTTTTCTTTTCTTTTCTTTTCTTTTCTTTTCTTTTTGTTCTCACTTGCCAAAAAGAAAAATGCCATAGAAAAAAATTTGACTTTTGGTTTCGTATGTGGTAAAACGGAACATTGAACTCTTGTAGTCAAAAGGTATATATATCTATATATTCTGATAATATATATTATTTCAAGTTTATTTTCATTAAATGAAAATAAAATAAATAAATAAATATACATTAGCGGTATTTTGACAGAAAGATTTACATTAGTTACAAATACCTTTAAACAATGTTGAATATATTAAGATTATAGAATTTCGTTAATTACTATTTTATGAAAAAAATCAAATTGTCCAATTTCTTTAACAAAGTACATTAGCAAAACACCTTTAGCTAACAAGCTTTTAAACTTTGTTACTTTTTTATTTTTTACTTATTTAGATTAACATTTACACATATTTTTTTCTTTTCTCTCCATAAACGATACCATTTATTTATTAAATTTATATCATATACAAAAAATGTAAGAACAAAGAACCAGGCTTTGCAGATAATGCAACAAAAAAGAAAATAGAAAGAGAGACAGGGAGAAAAAAAAAGGGGGAACAGATATCTGATACCTTTAGTCAAGTTCTGGAATAATATTTTTATTTTATTTATTTATTTATTTTTGTGTGTGTGTGAGAGAGAGAGAGAGAAAATACAGCATTTTTCCAAAAATCAAATTCTGTGTTTTAAATCAGTGGTTCCCAAACTTTTTGTCTCGCGGTGCCCATTTTTGAATTAATTTCTCTGACGAAGCCCCTGAAGCCTGCTGTACCCTATAAGTTTTTTTTTTCTTAATTTAGGTATGTTGCAACTAAGCAGAGGAATAAAATTTCTACTCAGAATCAGCCCTGCCAGTACGGATCAGGCCTTAAATTTTTTCTCGAGATTCGGCCCCAACCGGGTCTGTATTTCATTCTTTCCTAGCCGTATCAATTGAGATTTTTTTCCCGCTTACTAGTAATACTGTGGCAACTTTCTTTCTTAATTTATGAAAAAATGAATGATAAACGTCTTTGATTTCTTTGTTTTATTTATTCATTTCGCGTTTTTTAGATAGCTTAACGTGTAGGTTAATCACGTGAAAGACACTTTACCAAAATGCTGTGAATGACTGATTTTTATTTAAAAATATATTACATGTATTCAAATATTTTGGAGCCTGAGTAAAATCTTGGGCATTTAAACAATTTTTCACATTTTGTTTTCAATTTATTTACAGTAAGTAAAAGGAAACAAAAATTATGCATAAAGCATAGATTATGAAAGACTTTCCAACACATCCAGAATACTCTAACAAAATTTCACACTGTAATAAGGTGAGTCTAAGTAAATAATTTGGAAAACGTATAACACATTTGTGAATCAATTTTTAGCAATTACCATCTATAGGCAGAAAAATATTCGAATTCTTTTGTGCAGCTTTTTGTATGATATATACATATCTATCTATATATATATACATACAGGGCTGAATTTATAACAAAAAACGTACCAGAGCTCTAACATTTTGCACCAATAAAAACTTTAGTGCAACAGCGCTCCCCCCCCCCCCCCCCCCCTTGTATTCACATTTTTTTTTTTTTAATTTCAAAAATTATTTAAAAAATTTAAAGCAATTTCTTTTTTTTCAGAATATATATATATTTATTTATATTCGTATATAACAAAATATATTTTTACTACATCTAATATTCATTTCTATATAATAAAATCTAATAAATAAAGAGAGCAAAAAGAATGAAATCAGGGAGTGGGAAAATTTCCAAAAATCGTATTCACCAAGGATTTCTTTGTATCGACAGAACACTCGGGGATTATGTGAGCATTGTTTATAAACTCTGGTGGGTTCCGACTAACATTTAAATATTAATTAAAAATTAAGAAGTACTGGAGCTGCGTTCCTATGAGCTTCAGTGCAAATTAAGCAACGCGAGGAGCTAATAAGTTGATCATTAAGAATATTTTACAAACATGAACAAAAAGCAGCGAGTAAAAACAGCAGATACTGTTGCGAATAATTCCGGCATTCCTCGTCGCCATTTTTAAATACTGAGACAGAAAACGGACTGAGACAGGTTTGTGAGCACTAGATGGAAGTATGCTCCTATGTGTACGACACGCTACATCAAATATGTAAGGCCTTCGGAAGAAAGACGCAAAAGATAGTAGATCGGAGGAATAGAAAAAGACAATTTAGGCTTCCGTATTTCAGAAGCGCTGTTCCGCTGGTCTTCGGAGCGCAGTATTTATGAGCTGAGGTGAATCCCGACTTTTAAATAATCACTAAAAACACTAGAGTACCAGGGCTGTTCTAAATTTAGATACACCAAATAATATGGGAAAAAATGGTTAAAAATGGTAAAGAAGCATACCACAATTGAAAACGGAATATCAGCATTTATTGCTCATAGACACTACTTATCAATTTATTTATCAAAAAACGAAAAACTCATTTCGATTAGAAATCGCTTCCATCCCTGCCAATCTTGTATTGTTTTTACGTTTAAAAATGAAATGTAAATGTGTCAGAAATTTTCGGGCTTGTTGAGCAGTATTCCATTATATTATGGTCTATGAGGAAATGTAAGTATATAAATACGTAGCACGTACAGTCATCGTCGGTTCCGTCTGTCTGTCCGCATATAGCAGCGCAAAAACTACCCAACCGAATGGTTTGAAATTTATATAGATAATCGGTCTAGAATTTTGTCGAGTTGTTTCAAATTTTATGAAAATCGAATCAAAACTTAAGATATTATTAAAAATTTTCTTCCTTCTATTAAATCCTACCATACGTAATTAATTCAATGATATCCCATAATAGGTAATGATTCTAAGTTGCCATGGTGATGACGTCCTATTTAAGATATAGTCATATTATTTCCGTATTACTGAATTAAATATATAGAATCGTAATAAATTTTGTATTCAGGCATTTTTTGCATAAGAGTGCAACAGCTGTTGCACCAAAATCTGAATATTTATAAAACTAGTTACAGTACGAACGCAGGAACGCACATTTGCCACGTTTGACGTACAATTTCCAACTTGTTTTTCTTCTCTTGGACTATGAAAAATATTGCCAACATTTCGTTATTGATACACTATACAAAAAAGTATTCGTAATAACTTATGCGCACACGCACTTTATGTATCTGTAAATTTGGTGGTATCCACTATTCAGAGGAAAAAGCGTAAAATATAAAAGTGTTGGAAATTGAAAGTGTTCACTAAATATATCCAATTTTCCAAAACCCTATTATATATAGATTTTAACATGAAAAAATATTTTGGACATTTAGTTGAAAATCAATCAACCCTAGCCCGACCTGCAAAAGTCAAAAACAAGTCGGGTTCAAATAACAGTGCGTTACTGATCCGATGCAGAACTCTTACTTTGAATTGAGAAGAGCTACGAAATAGTTTTCAATTAGTTATGGATGACATTCGCAATGCAAATCCTTTCCTCTTTTTTCTGAATAATGCTTTTGATATTCCAATTCCTTCTAATTGTGATTCCACAGATTTTTACTATCTGTGATGCTATAATAAAGATAGCAAAAGAATGATTTGGACGTAGTAGAAAAGAGCCCAAGGCATAACAATGACAGGATAGTAAGTAATCGGTTATATAAGCGGCCGGAATGTGAAACGATGGTGTATGCTATTCCTTCAGCATTCAGGTTTCAAAGAATCACCCTCTGCTCACGATAAATTTTCTCTTTTTGTGATGACAGTTGTACGATTACAGTCAAGCTATATCAACTCATTAGTTTCAGTTATGGTGAAGCGGTAATGGAAATCTTTACAAAAGCAAAAATGCTATAAGCTGCATTTTGTATGGCAGGACAAATTTATTATTAATGGAGAATATCCAGAGAAAGATGTATGAAAATTTTGCGATTTATTGTTTTATTCAAAAAAGTTGAGCTTAAAAAAGAAGCGGAGAATCACTAATAAACAATTATTTTAAATCGATACTCAAATATGTAGGGCAAAAATATTTTCAGGTTGAGAACTAAGCATACTGCCCCTCCCCCCAACCCTTCTTCCTCTTCTAGCTTTAGATCTCTTTCAAATTTCTTCTTCAATAAATAAATAAATCTATGGTTTGTTTATTTTTATTTTTATTGAATATTTTCGGAAAACACACTTGCATTACAGTATTTACTTTATTCAAAAAATTCTTTCCTACTGAAGTGAAATCCTGTAGGCAGTACTTCCAGTCTTAGTACAAATGATCAAATATAACTTTAGCTTTCTAAATATTTATTATCTATCTCCAATGTTTGGGAAAATAAATATGCTCATAAAAAAAAAAGAAAAGAAAAACACTCTTTTGTAATATTTTAATGGGAATTTTGAATTTCATGAAGTTCAAAAAACTGTCTTTAAAATTCTTTAATTTGGATCGCAATTATTTCAAATCCACCGCTAAAATTAGGCTTGTTAGCAAGGGCGAAATAAAATTTATTGAAAAATATATAAATTTACTTTCTTTCGTTTCTAAGTCATAGAAACAGGGGAAAAAAAGGGCAGTGATATCGATTACAAGATACTTCTTACAATCTTTAAGTACAAAAAATAAAGTTGAGTTAATTAAAAGAGTGTAAGCAGTACTTACTATACAGTTGACTTCAAAATTAATTAAAAAATCGCAGGCATCAATATCAACTCTAGAACTAACATTTCAATTTTCATTTCATGTCTAATTTAATCCAATTTTGTATGAATTTATATTTTTAAATGAATATAATTTGAAAGAAATGCACAAAAAATTGGAGAAATGCTTAAGAAAGGGCCCTAGGGCCCCAATAAAATATGTGGGTGTTAGTCTAGGGAGAAGAGTCCAAGACTCAATTTTAAAATTACACACACACACACACACACACACACATATATATATATATATATATATATATTTATTTATTTGCAGAGAGAGAAAAAATTAGAGAACTGCACAGATCGGGTTTATTTGAGGAGCCTCCATGAAATTAATCAGAATTATAGATAAGATGATGTCAAATGATTAAAACTGGTCATAAGTAATAAAAATAATAATAATAATTTTTAAAAAAAATCAAAGATTTATGCATATACAATGCATATGAATTTATTACAACTAAAATTTTATTAGTCACTTAAGGATAATTCACAAGCAATTGCTATGAATATATAGAAGGAGGGCCCCAGAATGAGGCTTTCCCCCAGGGCCGAAACTAGCCTTTTGCAACATGGGAGCAAACATGGATTTTGGCGCCCCCCCCCCTCTTCCGAAAAGTATATTTACAAAGAGAATTTTAACCGAGTTATTTTCTTCTGACGGACTGTCGGCTTCCATAATTATGAAACAGCCGTCATAAATGAAGTGTTAGGTGAAAATGAAAGAGCAGCCGTAAAAAGTTAGAACTCTGGTCAGAATGAGAAAAAAAAATGACCATAATTTTTTTTAACACTTCATTTATAACGGCTGTTTCATAATAATGGAAGCCGGCAGTCCATCAGAAGAAAATGATCTATTCCAAAGGTATAATCCTTCATTTGGCGCCCGGAGTACACGCCCCCTCTGCCCCTCCCACCTAGTCTCGGCCTTGCTTGCCCCGGACCCTTAAATAGTTTGAGTTGGACCCTGCTTATATAATTTAGCCTAAACTAAAACCTGACACCTAATGTTTGCTCATATTTTGATTAGTATAGTATTATGTACTTCTACTCAGGTATACTGAAACAGGAGCTTCCAAAAATAATAAATTTATAATTGCTTATCCTAATAAATCAGGACCTGGCTTTGTAAACTTTTTTTGTAGCAGGCAACACTTATTTTAAAAAAAAAATTTCCAAAACCTGATGACGGTAAAAATTGCTCACTCACAAATTCAGGAAAATGCGTAACACAAACACGCCCGCAAATTATTGCTCTGTAGATAAACTTAAGCTATGAGTGAGTTTCTGGCTACTACAGTAACAAAGCCCTCTTATATGACCTGAGGCAATAGCAACCCTACTGAGGACTGAGGAGGAACTTCACTCCTTTCTTTCATTCACAAAGGATTTCGCGCTAAGCTGTTATCTTTCTTTATAGTTACTTACTAACCATCGGAGATAGTAGACCTAGAGCGGCTAATGTTCTTTTTTTAGAAGTTTCATTTTTTCGCATTTTGCTCGAATTTGGTATTTTTCGTAGCCTTCAAAACCTGTACGTTTAAATTATGCTCTGCGCGCTATTTTCACATTTTATTTTTTATTATAATATATTTTATTTCTAAGATACATTACTTATTGTTATTTTGTTTACACAGGTTACTTAATACTATTTTCACAATCATCTGCATTCTGTTCTTTCAAAATTAGTGAATAATTTAATGCAATCCTTTTAATTTGCTTACATTTTATGAAATCCATTGTAATTTTTTTTTCAATTATGACACTATTTCCACTGATTGAATCATGTATCTGATTAATGAATGTGGTTAACCATATTAATGTAGTTGGATTTTTCTGTAATTGATACATGTTATTGAGATTTATTATGCCATGTTCGGTATTGAAAAATAAAGTATGTAGCGTTCATAGTTTATTTACAGAGACACTCAAAAGTATTCCATTGCATTATGATCTATGGGGAAATGTAATTAATATAAATACGTAGCACGTACAGCCGTCGTCTGGTCCGTCCGTCTGTTCGCATATAACGGCACAAAAACTACCCAACCGAATGGATTGAAATATAATATAGATAATCGTTCCAGAATTTTGTCGAGTCATTTTAAATTTTATGAAAATCGAATCAAAACTTAAAGAGATTATTAAAAGTTTTCTTCGTTCTATTAAATGCTATCATATGTAATTACTTCAATGATATCCAATGATAGGTAATGATTCAAGGTTGCCATGGTGATGACATGGTGATGATGATTTAAGATGGAGTCATATTATTTCCGTATTACTGAATTAAATATATAGAATCGTAATAAATTTTGTATTCAGGCATTTTTGCATAAGAGTGCAACGACTGATGTAGCAAAATCTGAATATTTATAAAACTAGTTATAGTACGAACGCACCTCATTTGCCACATTTGACGTACAATTTCCAACTTGTTCTTCTTCTCTTGGAATATAAAAAATATTGCCAACGTTTCGTTATTTATGCACCATAAAAAAAAAAGTATCAGTAATAACTTATGCGCACACACACGTTATGTGTCTGTAGATTTGGTGGTATCCATTATTCAGAGGAAAAAGCGTAAAATTTTATAAAGGTGTTGATAATTAAAAACTGTTCAATAAATATATCCAATTTTCGAAAACCCTTATATATAGATTTTCACCTGAAAAAATATTTTTGGACATGTACTTGAAAATCAATCAACTTGAACCCGGCCTGCACAAGTCAAAAGACAATCCGAAATAAAGAAAGTCAACCCGACCCAGAGGCGGATCCAGAGAATCGTTTTTCTTTTTTTTTTTTTTTTTTTTTTTTGGTGTGTGTGTGTGTGTGTGAGGGGGGGGGGGGGTGCGATACCGAATGACATATGATCAATGTAATCATAATTTCTGTTGGTCAAATCATTCCTTGCAGTTAATTATTAAATGAATATGAAATAATTAATGCGATTTCAAAGTATTATAGACTCCTATTTTCCTACGTCCGATTAACCGAAACACTTGGGGTTAACCAACAGTCTTATTATATAATCCCCCGTCTCATCAAAATATGATTTGTTGTTACTTATTAGGTCTAAAAATTTAAAACGGTATAACAGAATTTATTTATTAGATGTCTTATTTTTTTCTTTTTCTTTTTACTCATATACTATGGTAATTATTATTATTATTATTATTTTCAGTTATAGTGAAGTTTTAACAACGTTAATAACAAAAGCCTGCAACGGTTGCATTTTTAAACATTTGATAATTCATTTTTACGCATTTTTTAGCGCTGAACCCGAAAATGACCTTTATTTGTAACCATCCCGCCAGAATCATTCACAAATTGTACATTTCAAAGATTAAAAGTAAAAAAATAGCGAAAATCTGCTACTATACAATAGATGCGATGGTTGTGTTTTTTACCTTTTGATAATTGATTTATATGTATTTTATACCGCTGAATCCGAAAATGACCTTTATTTTTAACTATCATGTCGGGATTTTCGCAAATCATAAATTTCAAAGTTAAAAAGTAAAAAAAAAAAATAAATAGCGAAAATATCTGAAAGCAATTTGTCAAAGCCTTAACAAAAGCAGGTAAATGTTTTAAATACATCTACGATAAATTTCCCAGTCTTACCAACCTCCAAAATAAAACACCGAGATGAACCCCAAAGAGAAGATAAAAGAAAAAGCGCGAAGTAGAGCATGAGCGATTCAAAGAAACTTCCACACATGGAATAAAATTGTAAGGATTTTAAATACACATTATTTTACATGCTTAACTGTAAAAATGCATAGTATAAACAAATATATGAATAACTTATTATGAAAAAAAAAGTTACGTCTTCTTTATAGTAGCAGATTTCCGCAATATTTCGACTTTTTAAAAATTTGCGATTTGTGCAAAATCCTGACATAATGGTATGGTAAAAAATGAAGATCATTTTTGGATTCAGCACTAAAAAATAATAAGAACCAATTATCGAAAGCTAAAAAACATAACCATCACATCTATTTTTTAGTATCAGATTTCTGAAAGAGGATCCCCTTCAGAAATCTGAAGGGGCCTTAACAACCTTTTGAAAGCCAAAATGTGCCATCTAAGTGGTGTGTATACCTCCTCACACGGCCGAAAATAAGGGGGGGGGGGTGGAGCATGTGCCCCGGGCGGCAGAAGGAAGGGTCACCAAATGAAGGCTTTTACCTTTGGAATGGATAATTTCCTTCTGATGGACTGGTGGCTTCCATTATTATGCAACAGCCATTATAAATGAAGTGTTAGGTGAAGATGAAAGAGCAGTCCTAAGAAGTTAGAACTCTGATTTTCTGGTCAGAATGGCAAAAAAATTGGACATTAAAAAAAAAAAAAAAAAAAGGCATGGCCATTTTTTTTTCCCCATTCTGACCAGAAAATCAGAATTCTAACTTTTTACGACTGCTCTTTCGTCTTCACCTAACACTTTACCGGAGCGTCATTTCGGTTTCAGAATTGACTATAATTGATAATTGCTGGATGTGCGTTTTTAGCTGTGAAATGCATGTTTAAACTTATCAAATTTTTAGTGTGTTACGCGGTGTGTATTAATTCTGTAGAACATATAAAGACTGAAAAAAAGAATTACATTAGCATGGTCATCAGTTGCTGAAAATAAATTTTATTACATTATGAATTTTTTTAATTGTTTTTTTAGGTATCGCATTTCATTGTATGAGAAACTAAAATTGAAAAAAAAAGTTTCAGCAGTTTCTTCTCAAGTTTATACTGGTTACTTTCTGACATATTTTAAAAATAACTTCTGTTTGCAAACGTTTTTTAGATTATGGAGTGGATAACACTTATCATTCTTTTACGCATAAAAAATCGGTTTCAAGCAGGGGCGGATTTAAGGGGTCGCGATGGTCGCAATCGCGAGGGGCCCCGCGTTACAAGGGCCCCCAAATCCTCTTTTGAGTTCAAAGAGAAATGTGACATTTTGATAAAAAGATTTTCTTAGTCTTCTTTTTTTAATTTTTCAGTTAATATTACATCATTTTAATGTAATAAATAGAATTATTTTCTCACATTTGCTACTACCAGAAATGTTTTAGCTTTCCCTTATTATTTTTCCGTTATTTATTATCAGGACTAAGATCGTTGGGGAGTTAGTTGTGGAGGAATGAGGTGGGAATAAAAGGAAACTTGGGTCTGAGTCGAAAGGAACCCTGTTAAAGTCATTCTATGACTATTTAATTATACAGATTGAGGGCCTGATTAAATCATGGGCCACCAACCTGGGGCCCCCACACTTGGTCAACAACTTTCATAAAGCTGATATTTTAGATGTATTTTTACTTTGTTACTGATTATTTATCCTAATAAAAGAAAGTTTCGCTCTGTGTGTGCGATGGTTAGCAAAATCTACCGCCTGTAATACCGCCTAATCTAGATGTCTAAAAATTTCGGCTAAACCATTTTCTGATGCACCTGAGGATAAGATTTTTTATTTTTTAAGACCCGGGTTTCCCCCCACCCTCCCGGCCTTTCAAATTTTTAATAACTTGCCTCCTTTTTATCCGATCTTCGTTTTTAGGGTCCTTTCTCCATTTAGTTATCTCCCATTCCACATTTCAAGTAAAATCCTGGCTCCCCGGGGCCTGGTCAGGGCCCTGGAAGTTTTTGGCACTAAATTGTTAATAAATTACCCCTTTTAATACAATATTCGTTTTTGGTGCTCTTTTTTTAATTTACTTAGCTCCCCAATTCTACATTCCAGGTAAGACCCTGGCGTCCTAAGCTCTGGTCCAGGGTCCCTAGCACTTTTCTGAACCATGCATTTCCCCTTCCCTAATTGTGTCACCCCTTTAATGCTTAACTTTAAAGTTGATTCTTGGATTCCGGTACCCAGGCCAACACTCTCATATTTTTATTGGGACACTAGGACCCTTTTTAAAGCATTTCCCCACCATTTTTTGTGCATTTCTTTAAAATTTTATTCTAACGATAATTTCAAACCCTATGATTAATTTCGCCGAATTGAAGATCCAAAGCACTAAGTACTAGGACGTTTTAACATGTTTTCATTTTAGAGCCTTGCTCTCAACTATCAGTTGGCCTCTTTTCCGTTTCCTATTATAGCTTCTTTAAAAATTGTCCAATTCACTAGCTTTTTTTTCTAATAACTTCTTGGGTCCTCCAGCTACTACATAAATGACAAAAAAAAAAAAAAAAAAAAAAAAAAACTTAGACTTTAGCTACCACAAATTTTGAATATTATTACTTTCTTGGAGCCCTTCGTCCATCTTCTTTAAAAAAAGTCCAATTCCCTTGCAATTTTCGTTAACATAGTAGTTTGGATCATGCGGCTACTTTATAAAGTACTAAAAATTTTTCTTATACCCAACTTATATTCCAGATAAGATCATGGTCCTCTGGGACCTGGTACAGGACCCCTTGAAGTTTTTGTGCCTTAAATTGTTAATAAATTTCCCCTTTTAATTCGATTTTTGTTTTGGGGTAACTTTATCCATTTAATTATTCCACCGTTTCTACATTCCAGTTAAGGCCCTGGCTTCCCGGGGCCTAGTCCCGAGCCCCTTGAGCTTTTCGATCGCCATGCATTTTTCACCCCTAATTGTGTCACCCTCTCAATGCATAACTTTACAATTGAGTCTTGGACTCCTTTCACCGAGTCAACACCCCCATATATTTATTGCAGCACTAGGGCCCTTTTTGAAGAATTCCCCCTATTTTTTGCGCTATTCTTTAAAATTTTATTCTAATGATTATTTCATACCCTATGCTTAATTTCGACTAATTAAAGATCTAAAGATCTAAGTACTAGGACCTTTTAACATGTTTTCATCTTAGGGCTCTACTCTCAATTGTCAATTGACATCTTTTGGTCCCACTATTATAGCTCCCTTAAAAAGAGTGTGATTCACTAGCTTTTTTTGGTAACAACTTCTTAGATTCTTCAGCTAATACATGAAGGTTAAAAAAATTTCTCAGACTTCAGCTACGATCAATTGTATATGTTAATCTCCTTCTTGGGGCCCTTAGTTTAGCTTCTTTAAAAATGATCCGACTCCCTTGCAGTTTTATTTAACATAGTTCTAGGATCCTCAAAAACTACTAAACTACTAAAAATTTTCCTTATACCCTTGTTACCACCTATTTCAAATATTAATTTTCTTTCTTCGCATCGACTTACGTTTAGTCACTACAGCCGTAGATTAAAAATAACGCTATTGTTAAAGGTAAGTGGTTAAATGTAGAGAGGGAGGGGGGGGGTATTTCACCCGACAATTAAATATTGTGTTAATGTTAAAGCGCGGGTTTGGCACGGTTTAAACCATGTTTTTTCTACTGATTTTTTTCTCTAAAAAACCAATTGGCTTTTTCAGAACAAACATAATATATATATATATATATATATATATATATATATATATATTCGTAATTTAAATGTTTTAAATTGTTGGCTATAAACAATTTCTACTTTAAAAAAATCTCGGCAGTCAACATGTGACATAGTAAGTCTAGGTCATGTTTGTATGAATGTTGAATGAAAATTGCATGTGTTGATGAACATATCTGGGGCTCTAAAGAGATAACTTAAAGCATGTGAATTTAGCAAACATAAAATAGATTACAAATATTCAATATTTAGTATAAAATATTTTCATTTGAGAAAATGCAGATTATTTACAACAATTAATATTATAAAATGACCTTTAAGATTTCAGTCAATCTGTAAAAGAAAATTTTCTTGATTGGGGATTATCCTTTAAGAATAACAAAGAAACTGAAGATATGAAGTCGAATTAAGAGGGCACTGAAAACTTGGGTGCCAGTTATAATATTTCAATATTTAAATTCTATTTTTTCCGTTATTTGCTAAATCTAATGTCCAAAAATGTTGATTCGGAGTTAACACTAAAAACAAAATTATAAGAATTTTTTTGAATAGAAAAAATTCTTCAACAACCTCATATTATTAATATTATATAAGAAAGTTAACCATACTGGAGGTACTGTCTCCCAGATGAATTTATTTATATTTGTGAAGTAATCATTAGCTCAAGAAAAAAAATATATGTTCAGCAAACTAATTTCACTGAAAAAAAAATAAAGTCAAGTTTAGTGAAGTGCTTTATTGGTCTTGGCTCCTATAATCATAATTGCACAAGAAAATTTGATAGTAAAAAAGGAAATAAGTTAGTTTCTCATTTAAAATTTTTAAATTCAAATTCTGTTGAATATGCACCTGTTTACTTTTAAATAAAATATGCAACAAAATCCATTTATATCCTGTATAATATAATCAAACCCATTACTTTGAATCTAACAAGAAAATGGGGGGGGGGGGGGATTGAAATAAGGTTCGCTTGAGATATAACAAAGAAAAGTCTCATGAAAAATGCCTAAAAAGATATATTATTAATTTTTAGTTTTGTAATTAAAAATAATGTGTATTATAACATAGCTCAGAAAAAAATCCTGGTGGCTGTTTAAATGTTGCATTGGATGACAACTTTTATAAAACTCCTGTCCATTTTAAGATCAATATTTTCAGTCCTGTAAAAAGCTGGTAAATAGCTGTTTCTGCTTATTTTACTGTCTTCTTCTTTTCTTTTTCTTTTTTTTTCTTTTTTTTTTTTTAACCTGGGAGGTTCAGAAGAGAAGTGTCAAATGACAATACACAAAACTTCTTGAAATATGTAAAGACTCAACTGCTAAATGTCAAGTCATTTCAGGAATCCCTTATAAAATTCTTTATTTTCAATAAAAGATAATAATTGCCCATGTATAGACAGAAAACAGAAAAATCGGACATCCCAGATAACAAGTATTTCAGAGAAATTTTTTGTGAATAGACATGGGAAAGTATATTATGTTCAAGAAACTACATCATTTATTTATTTATTGGTAATAGTAATCAAAAGATTGTTTATTAAGATTCTCAAGGGATCAGTGTATCACATCTAGAGCATTTTATTCTTGGAACATAAGACATGGCTGTTACTTTACTAATAATATTTAAATTTAAAATTATTTCAATTTTCTACATAACTGACTGTAATTATTTAATTTAAATTATTTTAAATGATGTTATATTACTTATATTATCCAACAATGTTTATTTTTATCAATAAATGTGCATGTATATGTTATAGGGAAAAGATATTTAAAGAAAACCCTGTTTAATCCAAAAAAACCTGGTTTAAACAAAAAAGCCCGTTTTTTTTTTTGGGGGGGGGGGGAGGGGGATTTACCTGGTTTTTTGCAACTCTCGTCAAAGATAATTCGTTAAATATATAGAGGAGGGGCTACTTTACACCGTTAGGGAGCGCATTCCTTCTTCGGATTCTATCGGCCCGATTTCAACGGGAATTGGTCCATTCAAATTAGATTACGATTTAGCTACTTTCTGCATTATGAAAGTTTATCTTGAACTTCTGTTACCACAATTTTCGAACATTACCGGCGCATTCTTTTCTCGGTTTCTATGAGCTCGATTTCAACGGAAATTGGTTCATTTAATTTAGTTTAAGATAGTTTTTCAGGTTTTAATTCCATCTTCAACCACCAGGAGGCGCATTCTCAACTCGGGTTCTATGGGCCCGATTACTACGAAGTTCGGCTCATTCAATTTGTTTTTCGATTACCTTCGGCGCGTGCGGAGCACTCCTGGTACACGCTGCCGTAGGCAACGGGGGACAATGTCACAGGTTCGTTCAGAAAGAGGTTTGTTGGGAACACACTAGACACTGCCGAAGGCATTGGATCCCCGAAAACTAAGTTAATTTGAAACACTCTATGGTGCTGAAGACATAGGAGTCCGATTTTCCAAAGATATAAAATCATACAAACTTGAGTTTTGCTTAAGTTTATTATTACGGGCCCGGGCAACGCCGGGCCAATATGCCCGGGCAGCTAGTAATCAATAGTTTATTCAGGGCTTAATTTCTAACAAAAAAAGTGCCGGAGCCCTAATATTTTGCAGTACTAACAACCGTAGCGTGCCCCCCGTCACTCCAATCCGCATATTTATATTTCATACATTATTTGCAAATTCAAAGCATTTTTTTCTTTAGCAAAATAATTTTAAATATGTCTATTTTAAATATATCTATCAGCATACACTTATAATGCATAATTATTTAATATACTTAGCTGTCAACTAATCCACTTTTTAGTTATCACTCCTTCCGAAAAGAAATCTTTGCCTAATTTTAATGTTAATTAATTGTAGAATTCTGCGATTAAATATGGTAAGGATTATGATTAGGAAATAGCGCTAACGGAAAAAAGGAATAGTTCGCCAGTTATGCCTTTTCATGAAAAAGTGAATGAAATTTATAGAAATTAATATTTATATGTTGAAGAATGGAACAGCGTTTCTCAATTTCCTATAAAAGGTGCATATCTGAAACTATAATCGATTCCTTCCGCTTAACAATCTTTTGTGGTGAATCCCTGAAAATCAGATTAAATTAAGAATTTGACACCGTTATCGGAAATATTCGATACGTTTATACAAAAAGGGGGAAACACTACTCGATTGCTTTCAATCAGAATAATAATGCATGGTAATTATATCTACTTATAAATGAAAGTGACTTCGTAAATGTGCAGAGCAATGTCTTAAAATGGGCAGCGTTCATGAAAAAAAAGCGCTATTGCTTTGGGCTCCGGAGCCCTGCATTTATGAGCTCCGGTGAATTCCGACCAATATTTAAATATTTACTGAAAACAGAGAAGTACCGGAGCAAATTAAGCCCTGAGTTTATTATTGCATTGTAAGTGTTCATATTTCTTCCCTCTGAAAAAATTCCCCATATCTAGATCAAAAATGACACTCGACAATCAAATATATCACGATTGTCAAAGACAATGTCCCCTATAGTTTTCCTCAATATGAATTTTAGGTAGATTTCGTAACAAATACTACCTATTACATTCTCCCCTATGTTGGAATTTCTAAAACATTTTTGCAGATCTATGCCGATCATGACCAGTCAAAACTATATATATATATATGTATGTATCACCTTTTAATGTACACTATTGCATAATTCTGCACAAATCTCTTCCAAACTGTTACATAAAATTAAGCGGCAGAAAATCTCGGTCAAGCTCGTTAATGGGCAAAATTGAACCAAGGGGGTAGAAATAGGGAAAGTTTTTGTGAAAACAGAAAAAATCCCATAACTACTTAATTGTAATACGCATCAAATTAGTTTGAAGTTATTATTACTTCTAGAAAAAGGGCCAAAAATTTATGTATGACAGATTTTTGATACCATTAAAAATGGGCTCGAAGGGCGAAAAAAATAGTTTTTTAAGAAGAAAAAAATTCATAACTTCGTCAATTCAGAAGATATCAAATCCACTTAAATTTATTATAAATCTTCTTAATCTGATCTACAACTTTTTGATAGGACCAACTTTTATATATAAAAACCCCTAAAAACAAACAATAAAGGGGGGATGAAGAAAAAAAAATTCATAACTTCCTCAATTCACAAGACATCAAATCCGCTTACGTTTATTATAATTCTTCTTAATATTATCTTTTATCTACAACTTTTATATTGATAAGTTTTTGATAGGACCGACTCTTATAGCAAAAGAAAAAAAATAGGGGCTGAAGAAAAAATATCGTATTAAATGGAATTAAAAACTCTTCAAAAGCGGCCAGATAAAATTATTAAACTAGGTTTATCTCTAATTTTGATTTGGTTTTTGTTGGTAAAATTAGTACTTAACTTCAGAATCTACCTGTGGCTGTAGGCTGAGCTGCCAGGGATTTTTTTCTATTTTAGCAGATGTTTCGCTAATCTCAGCTGTGGAAGAGCGACTTTTACATTTTTGGGGCCATTTTTTATAACATTTTCTATTAAGACACACGCAATTACAAACCTATATATAGATTAGTTAATTAAATTGGTGTTTAAAAAATACATTTACATAAAAATTCAGTGCAGATGGTTATAAAACAGTGGAACTTCGAATTCTTTTTAAGTCCATAAAGCATTTGTCTTTCTTTGAAACCCCGTTGTGTAACGAAAAGGAGAAAAATATAATTTAATTTAGTTTGGTTATAATTGATGAATTTATTTGATTTCTGAAATTATTTTATTAAAACATGAAATTAAAATTTCAAGCAAGATAATGGGATGCAGCGCGGGCCGCTGCAGTCCCGCGCATCAAAACCCCATATATTTATTTATATCTTATTTCATGTCATAAATGAACTAAAAATGAAAAACAAAGATAAGAGGTTTTGAGTTATAGCTCAGCAGATACTAAAATATTGTTTCCATAATTTCTGAATTACCTTGGTTTGAATTATCATTTTATGTTCTTAAAAAATGGAAAGGAAAATAAGATACATAATTTTAGCACATTTATGCGTAACAGTATTTAAGTTCATGTAAAATAATCTGATGTAATTTGAATATGAAATAAATTTTGTGTAATTAATCCTTAACGATTTGAATACATTTAAATTAATTTGCAAGTAATTATTGTAATTAAATTTTGGATATCTATTATTTTTAACTTATAAATATACCCAATTTTGTAAGATGGAAGGGCCCCAAAAAGTTCCAGTGAGAGGGGCCCCTCACTTTATAAATCCGCCCCTGGTTTCAAGATTGACTATAATCGATAATTGCTATGGATGTGCGTTTTTAGCTGTGAAATGCATGTTTAAACTTATCAAATTTTTAGTGTGTTACGCGGTGTGTATTAATTCTGTAGATCGTATAAGGACTGCAAAAAAGAAGTCGTACACATTAGTATGGTCATCAATTGCTGAAAATGAATTTTACTACATTATGAATTTTTTGAATTGTTTTTTTAGATGTCGCATTTCATTATATGAGAAACTAAAATTGAAAAAAAAGTTTCAGCAGTTTCTTCTCAAGTTTATACTGGTTACTTTCTGACACATTTTAAAAATAACTTTTGTTTGCAAACGTATCAGATTAGCAAGTGCTCTTATTCAAAAACTATGTGAACGAACTGGGTTTTTTTTTCGTTTTTCGGTAAAGACGCAATTTTTCAGCGAATAATTCCGGAGAACGCATTACTCATCAAACTTAGAATTTTTATTTATTCCAGTAACTTTTGTTTAAACCCCTTTGTGTTTCTTTAGGCAATGAATTTAACTCTAATGACAAATTAAGGATGACGGTCAATAAACTCCCCTGCCCTATTCTGTGAGGAAACTCTCAAAGAAATAGATAAATTTATAAAATCTTCATTATTTGTTCCTGTCAAAAAAATAAAATAAAAATAAATAAATAAATAAATAAAAATGAATAAATAAATGAAAATAAATAAATAAATAAATAAAAATAAATAAATAAATAAAATAAAATAAAATGCATTTATTTAACTGAACTTCGAAATAAAAGTTGAAGAAGATAAAACTGTAAAATCAAAGCAAATGTCAATGTATTAATTTTTTAAACTCTGCAGTAATTAAAACGTATGTAAATAACTTTTGTTTTGATACTTAAATTTTCGTATTTTTTCCTAATGTGAAAAATAAATTTTTGTAACATTAATTGTTACTTATTTTCAACATTTAAAATCTAGATTTAAACTTGATCTCCGTTAAGAGACCACCTCTCAAAGCGACCAATGTTTATTAGAACGGAACGTGGTCGCTTTAGGGAGGTTTACTGTATTTGTCATCAGAGATGAAAAAGCGTTTTACTGATAAGAATATCTTTTCACAGTAAAAAGGCAGTATATACTTCAGTGGTACAATGGTATAAACACCTATAGGAAGGAACTGGTCTGGTGTGGAGAAGGAGAAACTGAAACCTTTGTGGGAGGAACAAGAAACCTGTATCTGTGTGGGATCCCTGCTGTAATATAAACTAATTAGTTTCAGGTTTCTTGGCGAGGAGCAAAGACGTACTATAATATAAAGGACCCAGAATCTCCACAAAGTAAGAAATACCCAAGGCTGTATTCTCTTTGAGAAAAATGATTTTGAGTCAACATGCTATGGTGGTTAAAAACATTTCCAGCACGAATAATGACTAATACTGTTTCTGCCCACCCTCCCTTCCCTTTCTTTAGCTACGGGCTTGCTTTAAAAATGTTTTGAAAAGATATCAATACATAAATTGTTTACTTTTATTTTTAATTAGTTGACCTGCTTTATATAACTTACTTGAATATTGTGGTACATTAACCTATTGAAACAACATTCCGATGACATTAAACCTTATAGCGCTGGTGAAAATGACAACTAAATTATAATCTAAATATATTAAATAATGTTAATAATACAACTTCCAAGTGTATAAATCTTGGACTTGTTACATGTGTAATAAATGAATGCATAATAAATAAACAGATCATACTCATATAAAAAATTATTCTTAAATTGTGACAGATTTTTAAACATTTCTGAATACGTATGCATTTTAAAACTTTCCAAACACAGTTGAAAAGTGTTTATGAATTTGGTTTCTCCGCCTGCCATGCTCAAACTCTCGTAAAGATAGAACTCGGATTGCCATAAAATTTTTATGTTATTGAGGTTTTTTACAGAATGTTCGGTAGTAAAAAAGAAGTGTGTAGAATTTGTGGTTCATTTACAAAGACACACAAAAGAATTCCTTTACATTATGAGCTATGAGGAAAAAACGTTTGAGCTGCATTATAATAATTTTATGATACATCAAACATAATGAAACTTACTGGAGTACACAAAATATTTTTCTATATATTATTTTCTATAGAAATTACCGTTCCTTTACAGAGAGACACGAAATTTGCTTACAGGCACAGGAACTGATTAAAATCTATAATTCCTGGAAGTGAGTTCTCCACTGTGGGATATATTTTTACATCTTACACATTTTTATTAGGTTACCAAATTTTGAGTGGTATGCATTTTTAAACTTATGTAAATCTTTACAACATACTTTTGCTTAATTTTTGTTTCTTATGGAAATCTAAAATGGATTTTACAGCATTATGTCTTTTTAAATTGTTTATTAATGTATAATTGTATAATATATAGTTATATAATACATAATTATATAAAATTGAAAAAGAAAAAAAAGAAGACTCAAATGTAAACTGGCTACTTTCTGACAAATTTTTGTTCGTAAACGTATCAGACTGGCAAGTGCTCTTGTTCAGAAACTGTAATCGAACTATTTTTCCGCTTTTACATAAAAGAGGAAAATGACTGAAACATAATTTTTAGAGAATGGAGTCAAAGTTTGAGTTTTGAGTACGTCTTGATTATATACAGAAAAATTATTTTAGTATGTTTTTAGCCGAGTGTTGAAGTGTAAATAAATATATAGTGCAGATAATTAGATAAGCAAGTTTCTGTTATCTCTACCAAAGGTATCTAATTGTATATTCTTTTAATTGATTGCTTAAAACTTTGTATCAGAAACAGGGAATGATTTTGTAAACTAGCATTTTTATACTTTATTTAATTTATTTTCTCTGCAGTTGGTAGACGATTTTTTTTTTTTTTGCGACCGATTGAAGAAATTTATTTCCGTGATCTTGGCAAAATTCACGGTATTTTTCCATTATTGTTTGTAGAAATTCGCAGCCTTTTCCGCGAACAAGTCACGAATTAACTTTACGAAATTCCGCAAAAGAAAAAAAAAATCACTTCCATGGAAATTAAAAAGTATTCGTGAAATAATTTAAGGAAGGTAAAATAGAGCACAGCATTTCTTATTATACGGGATTTTACTACTTTGTGGATGGTTCGCGCAGTGCCGCACGTTACTTCATAGCCTGCCGCTCAAAGAAAACTTTGAACCACAACGGAAACTCTTGAAATGCCCCCCCCCCCTAGAGATCTGCATGGGATCGGGGCCCGTATCCGATCGGAAAAGTAAAGTCAACATTTCTAACGGGCCGGTAGATTGAAGTCGATTTTTTTAACGGACCGGGCGGCAGAAAAAAATCGAGCAGAATCCAAAATTATGGCCCCGGTCCATGACCATAAAAAGATTAAATCTTAAATGGGCAGATCTACCAGATACAGAAATTAAGCCGATAAAATACGAGGGCCGGTAGTAGACTTAAGAAGTTACTTCAGTCGTGCGAAGGGCGCCCATTCGTTAATGTTAATCTAATGGGAGAATTTTTTAAAAATATCTCGTTTGCATTTCAATATCCTTAAATCACATTTTTTTTTTTGCGTTGAATATCTGAGTTAAATCTCAACAAAGGCTGTTTTGTACTTTTTCGATTTTGTTTGCAGTTGTTTTTAATCAGGATAACCGGTTTAGAACATGAAAGAAAAATATAAATAAAATAATAAAGAATACGAAAATAAGAGAAAATAAAGAAAATCTGCAAACAAAATCGAAAAAGTAAAAAAAAACAAAACAAAAAAAGAGACCTTTATAGAGATCGACCCCAGCTATGCAATGCAAGAAAAAAAAAACTGTTAAAAATATTGCAATGCAAAAGAAATATCTTAAGAGGCTATTTCAATCAAACGAAAAGACCCGTTCACTAATGCTAATCCTATGGAAGACATTTATAAAGATATCTCAGTCGCATTTCAATAATTTTAAATAATTTTTTTTTCTTTTTGCATTGAATAGTTAAGATCGATCTGTACAAAGGCCGTTGTTTACTTTTTCCATTTTGTTTACATGTATTTTTAATGGGGACACTTTCATTTTCGAAACCGGTTTCGAAAGTAAAAGCATCCTTATAAAAAAAAAAATCTGCAATCAAAATCGAAAAAGTAAAAAACGGCCTGCATACAAATCGATCTCGGTTATCCAATGAAAAAAAAAATCATTTTAAAATACTGAAATGCGACCGAGATATCTTTATAATTTTTTTCCATAGGATTATCATTAGCGAACGAGTCTATTCGTTTGACTGAAGTAGCCTCTTAAAAAAATTTCTCCCATTGAACTAACATTAGTGAGCGGGTCTTTTCACATGACTGAAGTAGACTCCTCGGGCAAGTAATTTGTTTTGAAAAAAGATTAGTAGTAATAAACAACTTTTGGTAACGGGAAATTTGGAAATATACCTTAATAAATTATAGAAAAATATTTTCAAAAATCTCTTAATATGTATATATATATATATATATACAGCTTCAAAAGCTATAATGTTTTTAACCATCTTTTTTCTTTCATTCTGAACATATTAATGATATTAAGGAATCTAAACTTAAATTTAAGAGTCTAATGAGTCTAAGTGTTTATTAATGCTACTATTCTGTATATTCTACCTCGCGAACATATAGTAATCTAAATTCTAAAATATACTGTTAAAATTTTCCATGAATATTTATGCAGTATTCCAGAAAAGAATTTCAATTGTATGTTAAGAAAAGTCGGCGTTTTTGGTGGAAATTGAGTGGAGTCTGATTTCTTTTATTTTTGCGCCGGGCCGTGAAATGAAAAAAAATACAAACCAGCCGAGTTGGGCCTAATTATTTCTCTTTCGGGCCGGGACGGGCCAGAAAATTCTGCCCCGTGCAGACCTCTACCCCCCCCCCCCCCCCTCTGCTGAAAAAGAAAATTTTATACAAAAAAAGGTGCTCTTGCTATTTTATTTAAAAAATCAGACTTCTTTAAAATATCCACGTTCCAGTAATTTGTACCGTTCCCAAAAAAATCAACAAAGCATCTTTTTCCTTCCAAGATGTTCATGATTGGAGATCCTAAGGCACGTCATGCAGCTGGTAGGGAATAAACTCCGCCTCCAGTGAGTGATAAGATTACCAGATGTTGGCGCGAGAGTGCTTTATTTTTTTATCTTTTTTTCTTCGTTAGAAATCTCATTTCGCCAAACATCGGATACCCTGTTGCAAACAGAGCCATCTGTCGGAAAAATTCAACGCGACAAACGTGTTCCTTTGCCTCTTAAGGAAATGAAAATTGTCAAATCGACTACTTAATTGGCTGTTAAAATTTAGTGCAGTTTATTAAAAAATATCTTGTTTATTATTTTTCATTCTGTTTTTAGATGCAAAGGTAAATAAAAATTTTCACTGAAGTTCAATAAGTTATTTCCTTGGATGAACATTGCAACAATCTCTTCATACTGATATTTTGAAGGAGTTTCTGTTATCATCTGGAACAAAACTTTTTCGCTTAAGAAAATGTCATCGATTACAGAAGGAAAATCTTCTTCAACTAAACAGCACTTTGTTTCTCAAAATGGTGATAAAGAAAAACATTCTTCCATAGATACAAAAGAAGAATCTTTTATTTGTGAAGTATGTTTCGAAACATTTTCTAGGAATAGTCATCTAAGAAGACACCTCTTGACTCATAAAGGAGAGAAATCCTTTGTTTGTGAAACATGTTCAAAAGGATTTTCTGATAAGAGTAATTTAAGAAGACATCTCTTGACCCATACAGGAGAAAAACCTTTTGTTTGTGAAATATGTTCCAAAGGATTTACTCAGAATACTTCTCTAAGAAGCCACCTCTTGATACATACAAGTGAAAAACCCTTTATTTGTGAAATATGTTCCAAAGGATTCTCTCAGAATAGTAATCTAAGAAGCCATGTCTTGACCCATACAGGGGAAAAGCCTTTTGTTTGTGAAATATGTTCCAAAGAATTTTCTCATAATACTTCCCTAAGAAGCCATCTCTTGACCCATACAGGTGAAAAACCCTTTGTTTGTGAAATATGTTTTAAAGGATTTTCTCAGACTAGTACTCTAAGACTCCATCTCTTGACCCATACAGGAGAAAAATCTTTAGTTTGTGAAGTATGTTCCAAAAAATTTGCTAGAAATAGTTATCTAAGAAGACATTTCTTGACCCATACCCGAGAAAAGCCTTTTGCCTGTGAAATATGCTCCAAAGGATTTTCTGATATAAGGACTCTAAGAAGCCATCTCTTGACTCACACAGGGGAAAAACAACCTTTTGTTTGTGAAATATGTTCCAAAGGATTTTCCCAGAATAGTAATCTCAGAAGCCATCTCTTGACCCATACAGGAGAAAAGCCTTTTGTTTGTGAAATATGTTCCAAAGGATTTTCTCATAATACTTCCCTAAGAAGCCATCTCTTGACCCATACAGGTGAAAAACCCTTTGTTTGTGAAATATGTTCCAAAGGATTTTCTCAAACTAGTACTCTAAGAAACCATCTCTTGATCCATACAGGAGAAAAATCTTTTGTTTGTGAAGTATGTTCCAAAACATTTGCTAGAAATAGTCATCTAAGAACACATCTCTTGACCCATACCGGAGAAAAGCCTTTTGCTTGTGAAATATGCTCCAAAGGATTTTCTCAGAATGGTCATCTAAGAACCCATCGTTTGACTCATTTTAGAGAAAAGAAAACCTTATCTTTGTAAAATATGTTCCAAAGGATTTTCTGATAATTGTTACCTAAGAATGCTTTATTTTTCTCAATACCAAATAGACAATTCCTGGAAATATATATCTGTATTTCCAAAATTAGGATGAACTCTGTATATATCATTGCATTTACTACTATCACATTTCTTGTGTTTTAGCATTTAGTAATAAAATAAAAATGTGCGCTTTTTTTCCGAAATCCTCAAAAATTCTTTCACAGTATATTGTGTTTTTTATAATAAGGAAATAACTCCTGACCTATTCTTTAGGTTACAGTAAGCATTTTATGTAAAGCATCTTTGATAGTTACTTTTGATTTTTTATTTCACATTTACCCTTGGTACAAATTAAAAGTCTTGGTGGTTAACCCTAATTAATAGGATCCTATAAAAATATGTATGCTAACATAAAAAAATGTATGTATAATTAAACAAAGTTAAAAAGGCTATAAAAGTGATATAATACCTTTATTTAGATTAACGCTGGTTTCATCGCACAAATTTAATATCTCCCTTCTTGAAAACCTTCCACGAAATTAAAAAATATAAGTTGCAAGAAAATAGATCCAATTGAATCAAACAAGTTATGTGGAGTATATGAAATACCTTTCACCAAAGAACTTGGGACAAAGCAGTTTTATATAGGTATGACAAGCAGAAAACTTAAAACTAGAATAAAAGAACATATAGCAGGCATCAAATACAGCAGGAGAACCACATCTTTGGCCAGATTGTGCAGCAAATAACCTTTACAGATCGATTTTTAAAATAGCAGAATAATTTATCCGCCAAGATTTTATCTACCATCCATTATCCGGGAATCAATAGAGATATATTTACACAGCGAGAATATTTGCAATGATTCAGTGTCCTTTGAATTACCTAAAATTTGGAAAGACATGCTATGCTGTTTTAGTAATAACAGTAAAAATTATTCCACGCTTACAAATATCCAATTTCATTTTATTTTATGTTTGCACGGATTTGCATTAAGCATGATGTCGTGTGACAATATTTACCAAGTTATTGTTTTTAAAATTTGTTTGCAAAAATATTTCTATCATTAATGATTTTGAAAATGACGCCGTTTTTGCGATGAAACGAGCGTTAATCTAAATAAAGGTATTATATCACTTTTATAGCATTTTTAGCTTTGTTTAATGGGATCCTATTTGACCGAAAAAGAATTAAAAAAAATTCTGATGCCAGGTTATGTCAAGGGAAGATCCACAGAATTGTGTGGTGCAGGCTAGGCTTTAAACCACAGAAAAGGGGGATTTCTTAGGATCACCTACACAACTGTGTAGGTTAGGTCTTAAAGGAATAAAGTATATTTTCCAAAAATTAATTATTATTCTGACCTAAAATGATAAATCGTACCTTAATATCTTAAGCAATAGAAAAGGCTTTATTGAAGTAATACTTTTGAAAAAATATGAAAAGTGTGCTAAAAATTTATTTGTGTGCAAAAAGAATCTTGCTCATTGGCTAAATTTTCTTATTAAGAAATTTTCCGAGGATTTAAATGAAGCATAATCATGTTAAAAGAAAATTCATGGTGTTCCTCCTATATATCCCCCCCCCCCTCTCAAACGCTGCACAGCCTGATTGCTCACTTGGAGTACATACGAAATACCCAAAGAAATATATTTCAGTAATCTATATTTTTTTTGAGGAAAATGTGAAAAAATGTATGACATCATGTCAATAGCAAAAAAATACCTTAAACATGAACATTGGTAACTGCATATGTTTACCAAGGAAAATGTTTGAAATGTCCACCATGCTTATTGAGGCATGCATGTGCATGGAGTAAATGACTGATTGCAGCAGCGTGTGTCCACAAAATAATAGCTACTTGATGCAGCAATTTAAATAGTATTCAAAGGAGGGCTTGACATCATTTCAAGGTATATGCAATGTGCATGCATGACTGTAATTGCAGTGTGTATTTTGCGTATCTTCATCTGCAAACGTATACAAATACCAATGTTCCCAACAAGTTTTTTTCTTTGTGTCGAATATGACATTATACGCTTCTTTCATTGGGGTCTTATACCTTTTAAACGCGTTGAAAATTAACGAAAAACTTCAAAGTCTGAATTAGTCTATCTTCAAAACCTTTTTATGCATAAGCATACAATTTTGGATATTGATTAAGCGGATTGTGCTTTGTAATATGCTACCATTAAAAATGTAATACCCTTTTACAGAATTTGTATATTGTTTAAATCGAAATAGCTCTTTTTTTACTCCAGAAGTCATTGCGCGCATGATATCTTGAGAAAGTATGTATGGATTGTCATGAAATTTGGTAAAGATACTAAACAAATATGTGTGTTTAAAATGAACTACTTTTAAATATTTACAATAGTAATATGTTTTGTTCTGGCTATTTTTATTCATTAAAAATACAAAAATTTATTTTTTTTTTTTACAAAAATATATTTTTTATATTGTTAATGAAATAATTTTGGCCTAAAAGTAGTTCATTTTAAACACACATATATCTTTAGCATCTTTACCAAATTTCAAGACAGTCCATTCATACTTTCTCCCAATATCATACTCGCAGTGACATATAGAGTAAAAAAAGATCTTTTATGATTCACAACAATACATAAATTTTGTAAAAGTCTACTAAATTTCTAATAACAGTATATTACAAAGCACAATCTGTTTAATCAATATCCAAAATTTCATGTTTATACATGAAAAGGTTTTAAAGCTAGACTAATTCAAACTTTGAATTTTTTTGTTAAATTTTATCGCGTTAAAAGATACAAGACTCCTTAAATCTGAATTTTAAATTACGTGAATTTTTAATCACATTGCTAACAAGGTGTAAAGACAGCAAAGTGAAAAAGCATCCAGAGTAGAGTTCATACCTGGGTGTTTGGTTCAGCCCCTCCCCCCGTTCCCAATGCTCTGTCATCTAAACGACACACCTATTCTGTCACCTTTTACTCCATATGTTTGGGTAGACTGCAACTGCAAGCCACTGTGGTACTAGTTGTGGTTCATGACGCTATCCCGTCGTGTGCTGTGGTTCACATGATGCCTGGTCACAATAGACTCGAAACTGCCAATGGTCATCTGATGGCTTCAGCGTCCTGACTCTAACGTGTCCCACTTTTCATTGAATCTTTCTTTTAATTTTTTTTTCTTTCATTTAATGAATTTCACTGTCCAGTGACATACTTTCAGTTTTTTTGTGTGTGTCTGGTCCATTCAAATGTCTGTATATTGACCTCCGACGGACGTGCGGGATGCCTCTCTCTGCAAATCCCGCGGCAATTAACGTCTGTTCCCTTGAAAATTTTGACCAGAGTTAAAGAAATTTATTAATTATCGCACTGAAATATTAAAACTTTTTAAGAGGTCTCAGCACTCTTAAAGCTCTAAAATTTTCGAAATTTTAATTTTTTTAGATGTTAAACTTCTATGTTTTCTGAACATTTTGATATAATTGTTATCTTGAAATTCCAATTAGAACAGAAGTTATGGCATTCAGAATTATACTCGCCCAATAGCTGAAGCGGTGTTTCCAAAATTTTGAAGTCATTTTTTCTCCAAATGACGTTTTTGATCATAACGCGCACGATATCTCAAAAACGTCTGAATATTTTTTCATGAAATTTTCAAAACACATGTTTCATGTTAGTCTGTATAAACTGAACCTAAAATTTTCTTTTTATTGTAAAAAGAAAATATTTTTTTAGGGGTTTATATAGTTGAAATTTTCTAAATTTTGCATTAGCTAAATTCAACTTTGTATTAAACATATAAAAATGTTTTAAATACAAATTTATTTAGGTTTAGTGTAATTATTATAGTCTGAGGTATAAGTAGGCACCAAAAGTTTCATTCTAGTTGCAAAATTTATTTTGTAATCGTGCGCATAAGCTGTTATGCCGATTTTCTGCTCGACAAATGTCTAATAGTTTTGAGCCCCCTGTAATTGTTAATTCTCCATCTTGCAATTTTTCAATATTTGAAATGAAAGAGCATACTTATATCTTTCATTCCCATTTAAAATTGTGTCTTAATATCAAATACATTTTAAGATATTAAATGTTGAAAATGGTCCTTTTTTTCATTTTTTCCAATTTTAAGAGTCCTGAGACCCCTTAAACATTTACAATTGTTAGTGCTACATATATATGCAACTGACACCTGTAAAGCAAATAGTATGTGGACATTCTCCCCGACCCAGTCAATTTGGGTCCACAAGCAGTTCTAACCCTCCAAAGCACTGCAGTAGAATCCCTCTAATTTGAGTTTTGATATCTGGACATTCTTTATTACCAGGTTTGGCGCAAAATTCTCAGCCATATTGTTATGCTTCTCTGCGGCCCCACGTTTTTCCAAACGATTCAAAATCATTTGCCTCTTTGTAAAATAATACTTCTCCCATTTTAATTATTTAAATTCTCCTTTAAACTTTATTTTTTTTTCAGGATAAAGTTAGTATAAACTACAGTTTAAAGTTGCCGTGAACATACCATCACCTCAGAGTAACAGTAGGGCATCTAATAATAATAAAAAATGAGATATCTGACATACTGCTATGAATAACTGTGCTTGCATCAGGATTGGCAAGTTTCTTCCAAAGTGGTAAAAATCGTCCGGAAGAAACAAATTTCTTCCAAGTTGAAGAAACAGTTTTTACCAAATTTAGAATTTAAGTTGTAACTTTTTAAGGAATTTTTCTTAAAGATAACCTTAAGAAAATTTAATTAAAACTACAAAAATTTAATTATATGCTAAATTAATAATTACATCAGTTTTTTACCAAGATCACACACCTGATTGAAGCTTTTCAATCGTTAGATATCGAAGAAAAGAAATTTTATACAAAATCCATTAAAAGTTATCCATCTCAATTTAAATATCATATTTTTATTATTATCGGTTAAATTTATTTAACTGGTAGTCATTATATGAAGCATTTACCTATTGAAGGGTGAAATTTATTTAACAGATTATTTGAATAAAAGACAGTGTTTACATTTATTGTATTAAGGAAACTAATAATAACTAAGGAATTAATAATTAATTCCTTAAGGGATTCCTTAATTAAGGAATTAATGATAATAATCTAATATAGCATAATATTCTTTGAAGAATAAAGCATTTTTATAAGAAAAATAAAGGATTCAAAGTTTTTTTTACAGAAATGTTACAAACAATGAAAAAACATCTCCTATCCTTAAAGATGTAAAAACCATCACCTGTAAATACCTGAGGTTGGTTATTAAAAAATAACTTTTTTTTTCAAAAAATAATATTTTAAATATTGAATTTGCAATTTTAGATTTCTCATAGGTAATTATTTATGCTTTGAATTTAGTTCTTTTATATACTTAGTATATTTCAATTATGAACGTATGTTTAGTTTTGTACTAGTTTCTTCCAGTTTTTTTCTATTTCTTCTGGGTTTTTCCAGTTTCTCCCGGGAGAAACCCAACCCTGGTTTGCATTTAGTGGAAGAACTTCTGAAACACAAAATTATGTTTAATACTATATCTCATGTGCGTTTTATAAAAAGTCCCTACTGTTCCACTAGAGGCAGACACAGTTTTCCATAGCAGTAAGTCAGACATCTCATTTTCAAGTATTACTAGATGTCTTACTGTTGCTCTGATGCGACGATACAGGTACTAGCATTTTTATATTTTCAAAGAAACAAAATATACTGGGTAGCCAGATTAACACACTCTTACTCTCACCTTGCTCTATGTCGAATTACTCTGTGTAAAGGCTTCAAATTTTGTGTACATGCTATTCAAGACATGGTGAAATGGTTTTCGCAAAAAAAAAAAAAAAAAAAATTAGTCCCAGCAACACCAACAGAGGGTGCTGTACAAAAGAAAAGTCTTGAGTAGCATGTGCACAAAATTTGTAGGTCATGCACTAAGTAGTTGAATATACAAGGTGTCCCACTATAATTGGGGCAAACTTTAATGGGACGGATGGGGACTTCATAATGATTCAGATTTGCATAGCAGCTTACGGTCAGAAATGGCTTCGTTCGCCGTTAGGTGGTGTTGTTCACAAGATCCACGCTCTCCTGATTTAAACAGCATAGATTCCTTTTTGTGGGGTACACTGAAAAAGTGCTGCGTACACAACGCCTATGGATTCCGATATGGATCTAGTTCCAAGACTCGTCTCTTCTGCTGCGGTTATTCAACAAAAGACAGGTGTATTTGAGTGAGTTTCCAATCCAGGGTCCAACACTGTAATGCATGTTTCGCCAGCAATGGTTGAAGATTTGAACATCTTTTGAGACATTTTCACATATCATCTACCACAGCACGTGTAACATATTAAAAAATCTGAAAATTAAGAATTTATATACAGGGTGGACATAATTAAAACACTCCTAATTTGATCTCTCTATACAGGGTGTCCCAGGATTATTGGAACAAACTTTGAGGGGGGGGGGCAGGGGACATCACAAGGATTCAGATTTGCATAGCAATAAATACTTCAAATAATCTCAATGACCAATAAATTGTTTTAGATGATCTCAGTCTTGTGTCTCTTCGTTTCTTGTACCTGTCATACACTTCCTCACGACCGACGTTTTCCGACCACGAGTTGCTATGCAAATCTGAGTTCTAGTGATGTCCCCTACCTCTCTGGTTTGTCCAAATAATCCTGGGACACCCTGTATAGAGAGATCAAATTAAGAGTGTTTTAATTATGTCCACCCTGTATATAATTTGTTAATTTTCAGATTTTTTAATACTTAAGAGAAACTCGCAAAATGTAGATAAGCCAGTTTCCTGAATATCCGACATCATTTTTATGATATTTCATTTACACTGCGTAAAAAAAGTAGAAGGACACTCGATTTTTTTTCATTTACTTAATTGTGATTTACATTTACAGTCTGATGTTTATAAGGGTATCATTTTATACACATCTTTTTGTTATGACATAAAAAATAAATTGCTGCAGCAATTAATTTATAGAAAAATGAACTTAGTTAACTGTCGCACTGTAAAAAAAGTAGAGGGACAGTTTTGGAAAATTTAATTTTTTGAACGCTTCTGCTATAGTTAAGGTAAATACGTATTACTATTTTATTGTTTTTGTCAAAAATATATATATTTCTTCATTTTTAGATTGGTTTTTCTTTTAGAATGCCAAAAGGAATACCTTTAAATAATTTTCAAAAAGGCCAAGCCATAACATTTAGAAAAGAGGGTAAAAAGCATCAGAGAGATTGCTAAATTGTTTAATGTTAGTAAAACTGTAACATCAAACTATCTTAGAAATCCAGAGGATCATGGTACTAAAAATTAACACAGGAAGAATTAAAACACTGATGCATCGTGATCAAAGAAACATTATCCGGGAGTAGAAAAAGAAAGATTCTATAACTTCAAAGGTCCGAATACAGGCAGGACTAACACATGTGTCACGTCAAACTGTGTATAACTATATAGTAAATTCCAAAGACTTTATTATATAGATTTTCAAGAAGAGACAACACCATCCAAGTGGACAAAAATGAACATAGCTAACCGCTTACCTTGGGCATCACACTTTGGGAAAGACTACATGTCTTGCACCACAAAATGAACTTCTGTCATTTACTCAGATGAGGAAAAGTTCAATTTATATGGTCCTGATGGATATCAGTTCTGTTGGTTTTGAATCGAGAAGGAGGAAGAATTTCATTCCACTCGACATGTGGGAGGGTGAAGTTTGATGGTCTGGCTAGCAGTCGGATATGATGGAAGAACGGGTCTGGTCTTTTTGAATGGTAGATATAACAATAAAGATTACATCTAATTGTTGGAATCTGAACTTCTTCGTTATGGTACAGAATTAGGTGGTGAAGATTAGATATTTGAACAAGATGGAACAGTGATTCACACAGCTATTGGTGCTAAAAATTGGTTGCACAGAAATGAGGTCCGTGTTTTGCCATGGCCAGCTAAAAGCCCTGACCTGAACATATTTGAAAACATATGGGCAAAATTAGTTCGTCGCGTATACAATGAAAGAAAACAGTATGAATCTGTTGTTGAGCTACGGAATGCACTTAACGATGTTTGGGACAATTTTTATCAAAGTAAAATGTAAGCACTCAATGATTCAATGCCAAACAGAGTCTTTCAAGTCATAAAGGTAAATGGAAAGGAAACGTCCTACTAATACTTTAATTTTCATATAAAATATTTATGTGTCCTTCTACTTTTTTTACAGAGTTTCATGTAGGCAACGAAAACTATCTTATGAAAATCAAATTATCTTCGTAATTTATTTTTGATTGCTATGATTTTATTTTCATTTTGTTATAAAATGTTACGCAAATAAAGAATTTTGCACTAATGTAATTACTCGTGCTTTTTTTAGAAAAAAGTCTTGTGTCCTTCTACATTTTTACGCAGTGTAAATGGATTCATCTGTTATTTAAGATATACAGTATTAATTTTTTTATTCATTGCAACTTCCCAATTTTTCTACAGTAATCTGTCTTCAGATTTTAGATAAATGTTGTAAATTTTTAAGATTGCTAATTGAATTGTGCAAAGCTGAGATAACAGTGTATTCTTGGTGATTCGATGCTTGGTTGCGTAACGAATTTGGTTAATTCAAACTCAACTGAATTTTTGGATGGAAATAGCTGAAGAGAAATTTTCAGCTGTGTTAAGCATTTAGTATCTGAACTAAATTTCAGCAAACTTTCCAACGTACTTCAAAAGTGTTTATAAATTCTGTCTTTGTGTCCGAGCTACAAATCATGTAAATAGATCCGGACTGCTATGTAATCGGTATATCGGCGCCTCAGAGCAACAGTAGGACATCTAGTAAAAATAGAAAAATGAGATGTCTAACTTCCCAGACAACACAAACATATCCTAAAATCATCCAAACGATGTCTTATTTAGGACAATCTGATATCCTGCGGACCAATGAAATGGTCCTGTCAACAGTTACAGAACATCCTCTGGGTTTCGAAATGTCACACCTGTCAACGTTCTACGGATGTTATTTCATGACAACTTTTGGACGGTTATAGGACACCTTCATTATATCATCCGGATGGTCCTAATAACATTCTAAAAAAATCCAAATAATATCATATTTAGGATACGCTGATATCCTGCGGATGGGTGAAATCGTGTTGTAGACAGTTATAGGAAATCCCCTGGGTGTCGAATTGTCACACGTGTTAACATCCTGTGGGTGACTATTTATGATGGTCTGATGATGAATGCAGATATCCTCTATATTGCTTAATGAATATTACTGCATACAATTTGCATTTTTGAAAGTTAGATGTACACATATATATGACAATATTTTATTGTCACTGAAAACATATTTTCTTAATAAATTATATAGTCTAAAATATCTGAATTTGTTAGGAATATTTTTTTAGAAAGATTTATTGAATAATCTTAAAAATTCATCTAATAAATGACGATATCACACGTATCACATATAGGGCTGGGCGATGTCTGGAATTATATATCATGATAAATCGGCATTTTTATACCATGATATTCCGATATATCGATATTATGACATATGAACAAAGTAATAAAATATCAAGTAACGTATGAAAGATGAACAAAATAATAAAATTATTGATATTAAATATATAGTATATTCTAAAAATTTTAATCAAGTAAAATTATTAGGTTGAGCAAAAAGTTCTGGGAAATTTTTAATCCAATAGTTACCAGAATTTGTATCGTATATAGGAGTACTAGAGTTACAGTCCAGACGTGGCTACATCCTATTATGGCCTCTTTTGATTAATGCGACACTTTTTCAAGGGCCGTCGATTTGAATCCTTTAATGAAGTTGAAGAAGCATGTCAAGAGTTTTTCGATTCCAAGGAGCTGCCATGGTACTTCCAGCAAATCCGGAATCTGGCAGAACGATGGCAGAAAGTCGTAGACTATGATGGTCTCTACTTTGAAGAATAGTCCTTGTTGCTTTTGTTGTTAATTTGCGCATAACAATGCAACTTTCACAAATTTCCCAGAACGTTTTGCTCAATCTAGTATTTGTGGTTAATTTCCAATGTATAATTAACATCACACTTCAATATATATATATATATATATATATATATACATTATCCATATATCCACATATTTATATCATTATCCATATCTTCTCCATCTCCGTCATCAAAGTCCAGAAATTTCGCTAGCCCTGTCTTCTTTTTTTGAACAGGTGCACATTGAGTAGAGCGAGTAGCAGCAACATTACAGCTATACATAATTGCCATTTCTTTAACGGTTGTTTTTTTATTGTTTCTGGACATTCTAAAAACTTCAGACGAAGCCTTGGATCACAGAGAGTGGAAACTCCCAAATTTAATGCCATAGTTGTTGCAGAATCGTACCTCTTTTCTAATGGCTTTAAAATTTCACATTTCATTTTTTTGGCTAATTCGCTGTCTTCATCTGCATGCGCTAAATGTTTCTTGATTCATGCATATAAAGGAACAAGACTGAAGAAGCCGTAAGACATTTACTTTCGCCTAAAGTTCTCGTCATGTCCTCTAACAATGAAGTTACAGAAACGAATTGTTGAATGACTTTAACTTCATTGTCTGTTAGCATTAAATGTTTCTTAGAGGAATGTTCTAGAAGCATTTTGCAGATAGCAAGTTGACTCTTGAGTTAGCTGTTGTACAGCTTTGTTGTGTTCCACCACCTAGTTTGGCAAACAAAAGGCAAAATTATCTTTTCCATACTTAAGGACAGTTGGAAGGCAAATTCGTGAAAAAAGTATCTTTTTTTTAAATCTAGGAGCACAGCAGTGCGTCAGCCAAATTCGCACAAGCCGTAAGCTACCTTTTCCTGAACCATTCCGGAATATTTTTCACCCCCTCATAACGTCGTTTTAGGGAGAGATATAGAAATTTTTCTTTTATACACGTGTTCGTATGATCAAACTGAACTAGGTTCCACGATTTCATGTTTCTGTATTTAGTAGTTTTCGAAATATTAAATTCCGAAAAAGCGCTTTTTTGTCACTGACTCACTTCCTATCATTAAATAACTAAGGTACTTCTAAAAGTCGTAGAATCATGCAATTTCACAAGTAAGTCGGGTTACAAGTAAGCACAATTAACCAGAATAATCTGAGAATACAGAATTTTTGCCTCTAAACCCTCCAAACAGGGGGTGTTGATTTGGCTGTAAACAGTTCCTTAACACATTCAATTCGGACAATGTTGGTCGCCAAAACTCGATTACAGAGTTTTGACGGTGTCACGTAATTTCAAGCAGAATAAAATTTTATATGCTTTTCCAAAAATGTTTGTTAAATAGAAAAATAAATATACCTGAAATTTTTAATCAGTATAATTATGATCTACTCACGATATTAAAACATTTAACAAAATATATTTGGTCTAGGAATTAATTCGTGCGGATTTTAATCAAAAATTAAAGCTTTATTTCAAAAGCAAAATACATAAATACGTTAACAAAAATATTGTCCATTGCTACCCACTACTTTTCCCCATCTTGCAGGCAATTTACGAATTCCGTGTCGAAAGAAGTCCTCACTTTTTGAAGCGATCCAATCAGAGATCCATTTTTCTATATTTTCTGAAGAAGTGAACTGCTGTCCAATCAAATCGTTATTCATGCAATCAAACAAGTAGTAGTCTGAAGGAGCAATGTCTGGTGAATACGGCGGGTGGGGTAACACTTCCCATCCGACATTCTCCAAATATGTTTTGACCGGTTTTGCGACATGTGGTCAGGCATTATCATGTTGAAAAATAAGGTTATGTCTGTTATCCCATTCTGGTCATTTTCTGGCCAGAGCTTGTTTCAAACGCATCAACTGAAGTCGATAACGTTCTCCATTAATAGTTTCACCAGGTTTCAGAAGCTCATAGTACACCACATCTTTCATATCCCACCATATACACACCATAACCTTTGCACACTGAATATTTCATTTCGCTTGTGATGGACATGGTTCACCTGGCATTACCCAGGCTTTTTTCGTTTAGGATTCTCGTAATAAATCCATTTTTCATCACCAGTAACAATCCAATGCAAAAATCCCTTATTTTTCTGTCTTTGAAGCAGCATTTTGCAAACTGTTTTTCCTCTTTCAACGTCTCTTTCTTTCAATTCATATGGAATCCAATGTGACATCTTTTGAATCATTCCCATTGCTTTGAGGCGTTTGGAAACTGTTCTTTGATCAACCTCTAATGATTTTGCAAGTTCTTCCTGCGTTTGACACGAATCCTGATCCAGAAATGCTTTCAATTCTTCATCTTCAAATATTTTGGCTGTCCAGGTCGTGCTTGGTCTTCCAAGCCGTAATCACCACTTTTAAACCATGCAAACCACTTCTGACACGTTCGTTCAGCTAGAGCATGGTCACCATAAACTTCTACCAAAATACGATGACTTTCAGTAGCACTTTTCTTCATGTTAAAGTGATGAAGAAGAACCCCCCGCAAAAACACTTTATCAGGCACAAAATTTGCCATTTTCAGTTTTATAAAAATTGTTGTTGTTTACCCTTAAACCAAATGGCATATACTACACTGGATGCGCAATAACAGTAGTTTTAAATGCATGTTTGAACAAACGAAACTATGGGACAATACGTTAGTTACGCCCTCTCCTGTAAAACCGCACGAATTAATTCCTAGACCAAATAATTGCAATTTGGCACTTTTCCGCTATAGTAGCCTTGGCGAAATAGAGAAAATTGGCTTGACGAAAAAATAAATTTGTTAACGTATTTTTTGGAAACTTATTTACTGTTTCAAGTACGCAAGTAATTTTTTCCATATGTATACAATTTATTTAATGTAAGGAACCAGTTTATTTATTTTTTATATGCAAACAGAAATAATTTGTATATAAAAAACAATATTTTATACATGTATAAATAAAATATTTATCTCTATAAATAAAAATGTAAACGTCCGTTTGTTCAAAATCGCTAATCTCCGAATGTTCTTCACCGATTGCTTTGAAATTCACGGGTTGAGTTGCATTCGAATACGGAAGTATTGTTACATACTTATTATGAACCTCGCTCCCCCACCCCCCATTTGCCACCCCCCACCAGAGGGCGCTTTTTAATTTTTTTTTCCAAAACCCATAATGTGATATGTCATTAGAAAGCCCTTGGACTACTGTTTCATATTATGCACCTCGCATATCGCTCCCCTCATTTTCCTCACTTGGGAGCACATTTCTATATAAATAAAAATATAAATGTTCGTTTGTACAAAATCTTAAAGCTCCGAAAGTTCTTCACCGATTGCTTTGAAATTCACCGATTGCGTTGCATTCGAATACGCGCGTGTTTTTATATACCTATCACGAACCTCTCTCCTCTCTCCTCCAATTTCCTCGCCACCACCAGGGGGCGCTTTTTAAATTTTCTCAGACACACGTCATGTGACATATCATTAGAAAGCCCTTTGACTACTTTTCCATATTATGCACCTACCATCTCCCTCATCTCACTTTCTCCCCGTGGGGGTACATTTCTGTATTAAAAAATGTAAATGTTCGTTTGTACGGAATCTTAAACCTGAGAAAGTTCTTCACCGATTTCTTTGAAATTCACCGATTGCGTTTGAATGCGCGCATGTTTTTATATTACAATTATGAAACTCGCGTTCCCCCAATTTCATCCCCCGCGCCACTTTTTTAATAATTTTCAACACCAATTATGCGGTATGTCTTTAGAAAGTCCTTTGACCACTCTTTCATATTATGCAAATTCCTTCACTATGCCCTCCGGAGGGACACATTACTGAAATATTTCGTCAGTATTTTTTATGATATTTATTTTTCTTTGTTTTTTTAGTTCGCATTTTTTTCGTTTTAGCTCACAAGCTATTAAAGCCCGAGAGCTAATGTGCCTGCAGGTTCTTTATGTACATATGTATGTAACGCGATAACTCTTGATAGAAATATCCGATTTGCTTCAAATTTTGTCAATAGTTTCATTATGATAAGGTTTATCTGATAAGGTATTGCTGATTAGTTTTGGGAGTTCATTGGTTAAGTATAAAAGTAGAACGGGAGGCTAATCATACCTTAATTTAGATAAATGGATTTTTCATGCAGAATTTTCCGATTTGCTTCAAATTTTGTAAATACGTTCATTCTGATAAAGTGCTTCCCTGATTAGTTTTGGTGTTTTATTGGTTGTGCAAAGGAGAACGGGGAGCTAACCCCCCCCCCCCTTAATTTAGATAACTTGGTTTTTCATGTAGAATTATTCGATTTGCTTCACATTTTGTGAATAGGCTCTATCTGATAAGGCTCTTCCCTGATTTGTTTGAGGGTTCATTGATTACATATAAAGGGGTGAACGGGGACTAATCCCAAATTAATTTAGATAAATGGGTTTTTCATGCAGAATTATTCGATTTACTTTAAATTTGGTACTCCGGTTTATACTGATAAGGCGTTTCCCTGATTAGATTTGGTGGTTCATTGGTTAAGTATAAAAGGGGGAAACGGGGGGGGGTAATCCCCCTTCATTTATTTTTCAATGGGCATTATTCTTTGAAATAAAAGTACAATATACAATTAGTGAATAGCCTGTGAGCTCAAATTGCATAAGTTTAACTCGGCACATATCTTTTTAATTCACTCGATCTGCAAGGGATGCCACCGCACGTACTGCAATTGACAATCGGCCTGCCAATTATGATTTTGCGAAATATTCACAAGCCAAAACTTTGCAACGACACGTAGCTTGCAGTAAAAAAATAATGAGCAACTTCGTAGAAGCAACAATCTTGGCAGGACCTTTCAAAGGTGAAGATGTCCTCATTCCTCGCATTCTTTTGATTCCAATGGATGCGCAGTTTCAATTTGAGATAATGCAATTGCTAATTTGATTGACGTTTTCAACCCTTGCTTCAACAAACTTTAGGGCCAAGCTTTAGAATTCTGCAGTTTAGATCTAGATATGGATTGCTTCTCACACGGACGATTATATATTTCGTGTTCTAGAATCAGCAAATCAGACAATCTTTATATCTGCACAGACAATGTAACAACAAAAAATATTGTATACCCCCAAGTATTGTGAAATTAAACAGAAACTTGCACTTTCTCTTTTCTTTCTTTTCCATTTAGCCAGACTGAGTCACAGCAACGCGTGGCCGGGTACAGCTAGTATATATATATATATATACATATATAAACAACATAAAAGTTCATCAGTTTTGTTTTCATAGTTGCTTATATTATTTGGCAACATATCTCATCTCAGTTTCTGAAGCCCGAATTGCGTCAAGATTTTTAAAAAATGCCAAGGCCCTTATAGTGGAAAAATTTCCTAATTCTCATACAAAAATTTAAAAATCTCCTTTCAATTAAATGAAATGTATAAATAATAAAGCTGTCTTTAATGATGTGCGACAGATGCGGCGTCCGAAGAACGCTGCTAATATTATAATATCGTATTATTAGCCTTCGTACTGTTAATTTATTATTAATTTTAAATCTGTAAAAGAAAGATTATAGTTATAGATAAGATATGTTTGTCGGCAAAACACGATTGCAGAAAATTAGCCTGAGTTATAAAGGTGCTTCATGATTTCAAGCTGAATGAATTTTTATATTCTTTTACAAAAATCTTGATAAGGTAAATCTTTCAGGTTATCTGTCCATCTTTCTATCTTTTACTTCCTTAAAACAAATTTTATTAAAGAATGGGAGGCATCTGCACAAATCATCACTTCATCGAGTTGACGGCTAAAATTTCAGAATTAGTTAAAAGTCGATTACCATATTAAAATGTAACTGGTCTGCCAAGTCATAACTTTGTGGAAATAACCTACAGACCAGATTTTACTGGTTAATTGGTGGATTTTCCATTGTGTTTTCCTTCACCCATTCCTCCATGTTTCCCAACTTTTGGATGCAAGAAAACACAATAGTAAACCTATAAGTCAACCACTAAAATTAGGTCTTCAGGTGGTTCCCACCAAGATATGACTTGGCAAACCAGTTGCATTTTAATATGCTAATCTAGTTTTGACTAATACTAAAATTTCAGCTGTAAACTCGATGAGGTGGTGGAATGTGCAGACGCCTCCCGGTCTATTATAAATGTCGTAATTCTAATCTCAATAGCACTCTAGTCAATCTGGCAAATATCCGCTACTATTTATGGAACACTATTCCTTTAAACGCGTTTTAGTAATGTTAATGAACTTTATGCTTATGCATCATACATATTATACCTATGCATATAATACGTAATACTTTTTCATCATAAATATTTTAGATATGTGTATAATACATATGCATCATTATGACATCAGAATAAACAAAACATATTTCGTCCCCAAATTTGAGAATTGGTATAATATATTGCCAGTTTTGGCGGCACTTCGCAAAATGTCGCCAAGCTTGGCGAGAATTTGAAGTATAATATGTAACATGTTTATCAATATGCACGTTAGAATAAATCTTCTATAACCGGGTTTCTCGCATTTTAGTTTTCAGGTTTCGAGTAAAATTATCTAAAATCTTAAACACGGCACTTTGGCACATTGTTCAAGACGATTAGATGAGAATAGTGATAGATTGTATAATGGATCATGGTAGTGTGCCGGTATATTTTCTATTCTTCCGTAATCGAATTTACTGAAAAGGTTAGCGTGAAACAAAACGATATTAGCATCAATATGGTTTAATGTAAACGCAGATATTGTCAAAGGATTTCATAAGAACCATTTCACTTGCACCAAATCGTGTCACTTAAAATACTATAATTCGCAGTGAACTCAATCAGAAAATATTACTTAATAGGATTAAAATTCTCCGCAATAGAGTACGTATTACACCGATAAGCAAACATACATTAAGAATATGTGAGTTAAGAGATATTTGCCACGAAAGATGAAATACATAACAAAAGAAAATGTAATATATGATGTGCTTCCATGATTGTAAAGAGTTCTTGATTTCTCTATCAAATGCTTCCGTTTTGGAAAAAGAATGGGCAAGTAAATTAAATTATGAATAGCAGCAACATAATGCAATGCTTAACATGCATTTAAGGAGAAAAACTGTTTGTTAGAGGCGGCTAGTACTTTAATATAAAAAGAAATAAAGTATAAATTTGTAAAGTTTAAAAAATAAATTTAGGTATTTTTATGTTAGCCGGGCGCAAGTGGAAAATCGCCAAATGCTGTTTCCATCTCCATTGTTCATATTGCATTCATTTCATTTAAAAATACAAACTTTTCAGTCATCTCATTTAAAATAGATGCCTTTCACTCATTTTTTTAAAACCATAGGAATAAATAAATAAGAAATAATAACATAAACCAAAATACTTTATTTGATTCTAATTTAAGCACGTGAAAAATGAAAGCTGCTATTGAAGAAAAACCGAAATTCTATTGAGGAGATTTGTGCCCGGCTAACATAAAAGACACGAAATTTAAAAAAAAAAGTTTTACATTAATATCGTTTAGAAAAACACACTTGAAAAAACATACAAAAAATAGTGATATCCCAACAAAAGGTTTTCTGTAAAAAAAAAAAGCGTCAAGTTCTTCTTAATGTTTCGGCCAGAAAAAGTAGTGATATCTGAAGTTCGCACAAGTTAAAAGCCAAACATCCCAAAACTTTCATTGAAAATGGCTTCCTGCGACTTGGCCGTTAATGTCTTCTACATAATTTTCAATTTAATGATTGGAAATTACGCATTTATGAATTATTTAAGAATTAAAGGTAATATTAGAATGCAAAGAGGCGGATTAACTTGAAGACATTACAAGTAAAAGATTTCTGATAAATACTATTGAATTTCAACAGATATTAATTTTGATTACAAATCATTTAGTCCACTTATGGTTTAATTGAAATTGATTTTGAACGGTCTAAACCTAAAGTCATTAACATGAAACCCAAGAAATTAAACAAAATTTACTTTTTTCAAGTCTCACAATGTGTTAACTATATTTTAATGTGTAATATTGAAATCTTGTTCATTGAGGAAAGATATTTTTTTCATTTTAACATTTCTTATAGCTTTTTTGCATATATTAAGAGGTATTGCAATAACCTTAGAATGCACTTATTCGCTTTAACCCTTTCAGGGGCAACGCTCTTCTATTAGTAATATACTGAAATGAATAAATGACACCGGAATTTACAAACAAATGTATTTGAAAATAAGTAGAAGCTTTTCTTCACGTACTAACTAAAACGACAATTTTCAAATCAAAATTCTGGTGTCAATGTCTCATTTAGGGATTAAATGCAAATGGTCCAAAAATATACCACCGACCTTGAAGGGGTTAAACTGTTGAAAGCGGATACTAATTGTGTTTTAGCAATTAGCTCTGTTGGAATATTATCTTCTGAATACAGTCGTTTTGTTATTTTTAACTTCTAAGCATTTAAATAGACTGAAGTGGTTTGTATGCTTTTTTTAAATGTGTATTTTATTTCTGTACATTGTGCCACATAATGCCTAAAGTCCTCAAAAAATGTAGTTGGCATGTAGCTCATTTTTACATACTTTAGAATTTGAAAAATCTTCTAGAAATCCTTAACGGCCAAGTCGCAGGAAGCCATTTTCAATGAAAGATTCGGGATGCTTGGCTTTTAACTTGTGCGAACTTCAGATATCACTACTTTTTCTGGCCGAAACATTAAGGAGAACTTGGCGCCTCTTTTTTACAGAAAACTTTTTGTTGGGATTTTTTTAATATTTTTAATCCTTTATTTGTCCTTTTTCGAGGGGTATATTACTTTTGTTTCTACGAAAACAAGAAGTTAAAAAATTTAAGTAATTTAGTTTGTTTACATCATACATGAACATTACATACGTAAACTTTAAACTGAATTTTCTCAAAATGTTGCTTTTTGAACTTCGATGTACCTTTTTTATAGAAATTACTACATATTATTGTTTGTAATCGTTCCAGAATATTTCACACATATCCCTGATTAATCTGAAGTGAATTTTTGTTACAAACATTTCTACAAAATTTTTATATAAAAAAATTCTTTAAAAAATGGAGGTTTTTTGTTATTTCAAAGTGGTTTTATTCCAGATTAAAAAAAAATAACTAAAGAATATCAGTTTATAAAGTTGAGTTCACTTTATTAGGTATTATTCATTTAATGTATATAAAAAATTTCAAGTGAATATATTCTGTAGTTTTTGAGAAAAGGTACATTAATTTAACATGGTAGGTATAGGGGCTTCCAACTGCCCTTAAGTCCTTTTGAGCTTTGATTAGATCTCGTATTATTTTCCAGCTATGGGAAATTGCACTTTGCAAATGCTTTAATCGGTTTACAGATTTTTTTTGCTTTGTCCAGTTCAAGTGCCTTATTTACTTCAATGTTAATGCCATGTGCAAAACAAGTCAAATTGGGTACCTTTAATTGCTTCACTGTTTTCGATATATTTGATGCATTGTCTGTCACACAACAAAATATAATTTTTATATTAATTCCCCACTCTGACATTATGTATATGAGTATTTGCTCCATATTATCAGACGTGTTGTCATTATTAAAATGTTTGCAACTCAAAGGAGCATTTATCAGTTTCCATTCCGATGACCCGAAGTAAGCAGAAGCACTCATGAATGGAGTGTTTGCAACTGAAGTCCAGCAGTCTGTAGTTATTGAAACTTCAGATTCATTTGTTTCAGACAGGATACTTTTAATTTTCGGAACGGTTTCATTGTACAACTTTGGTACTGCTGTTTGTGAAAAATATTTCCTTCCAGGAAGTTTATATCGCGGATTAACAGTTTTTAACATTTACACAAAATTTTCGATCCCCACAATATTATATGATTGCATTGTTGTAGCTAGCCACTCGGTCACTGCTTGTGTGATTCCGTTTTCTGTGTGAGGGAGAAGAATTATCAGCAGTATGGGCTGTATTCATTGTTGGTGGATCATCAGCATTTACTGCAAAAATAGTTGAAGATGAAGTAAAAGAAGCTGTTCTCTTCGAAGTAATTTCAGTATATTTCAAAGGATGGTGCACTTTTAAATGAGAAACCAAATTCGTCGTACACCCTCCTTTACTGCACACAGATTTATGGCAGAGTTTACAAATTGCCGCATTATTATTAAGGATAATGCCATCCTCACTTGCAGGCAAGCCAAAAGTGTACCCAAAGCACACTTTTAGTTTTTTCTTTGGAACTATATGATGATAATTCATATCTGGCATGGCACATTTAAGAATTTTTTTTAAAACTAATTTGAAAATTGCGTGCAAACCAATATTTTCAGTTTATTTCCCGTTAACAAATGCTGCAATTTTATAGGTGATCAGCTGAAAAAAAAATAATTTCTTTCCGATACATCTATCTCTTATAGCATCGTTAACAAATCCAAACCATACCTCCTTGGATTTCGGATCGAGATGTGTTTTTAGAGAGAAGAGAATGTAAAGAGTCGAAAATACCGCGTCAAAGTTCCGTCAATAATAATAAAAGGAAACGGTCCGAGTTCCATGCTCTCTCTTTTTATTACTTTCTTCTATCTTTACAAGAAGAAAGTATTGGATTCGTGAAAATTTTCGAATTCCGGTTTTGACGGATTTATACGTTTTAGAATGCCCTGAACACGATTTAATGGTTTTTAGAAAAGGTGTGTCTGCCACTCTGTGAGGCTGTATATGACAAACATTTTGTGGGCGTTTTATCTCAAGAAATAATGCACGGAATTTCACAAAACTTTAGATTCAGTTAGACATTGATATAAACTGGTCATGATTAGTTTTTGGTGAAAATCGCCTAACAGGTGACATTACCATGTGGTATTTTTCACGATTTCTGCAATAGCTATATCTCAATAACTACTGCACGGATTTTTATAAAACTTCAGATTCAGTTAGTCCTTGACATGAATTGACGTTTTATTCATTTTGGTGTGAATCGCCCAACAGGTGGTTCGGTTAGACAGAATTTCTCGCGATTTCCGCAATAGCTCAATCTCCAGAACTAATGCACGGATTTTCATCAAACTTCAGATTCAGTTCACCCTTCACATGATCGACGTTTTATACATTTTGGTGTAAATCGCTCAATAGATGGCACTGTTATGAGACATTTTTCGCAATTTCCGCAATAGCTCAATCTTCAGAACTAATGCACGGATTTCCATCAAACTTCAGATTCAGTTAGTCCTTGACATGAATTGACGTTTTATACATTTTGGTGTAAATCGCTCAATAGGTGGCGCTGCTATGATGCATTTTTGCGATTTTCGCAATAGTTCTATCTCAAGAACTAATGCGCGGATTTACAACAAATTTCAGATTCAGGTATACCTTGATATGAATTAGTGCTGTTTATATTTTGGTGCAAATCGCTCAACAGATGGCGCTGATACGCTGCATTTTTTTGAATTTCCACTATAGCTCTATTTCAAGAACTGATGCACGAATTTTCATGAAACTTATAGATTCAGGTATACCTTGATATCAATTAGTGCTGTTTATGTGATTTATATAGAAGAAAGTTTTGTGATGGCCACAACATACTAGTTTTTTTTATTGTAGTCCAACTAAATTCTAAATACAGTAATCCTTCGTTACATAGTGCAATTCTGGAAGACACGAAAAAAAGGCGCGATGTAACCGAGAACATTAAAACAAAGAAATATGACAACAATAAAGAAAATATTTTATATTTGTCTCCAAAGTAATATCTTATAAGCATATTACCTAATTCACCCGTGCTAATAAACTTAAAGTACAAATTTGTATCATTTTACGTCTTTAATCCGATTTTATATGCATTTATGTTTTTTAATGAAAAATTCGCTAAAAAAATATTGATATTTAATAAAATTCAGTGAAAAAATTTTGATAAAAATTTGCAAAATATGTTTCTCTCTACAATTTTTTTCTACATAGATTCCTACATATAACATAACAACAACAAAAATGGCATCTAAACTCTCTGAAATTTTAATCGGTTACAAATATGACTGTATCCAAGTCCTCTTTTAAATTTCCTGAAACACTATGCATGTTTAGTAGTAAAAACATACGCCGAGGCCGAAAGCAGCCCGCTTTTTTAGGTTTTCATCACAAATTTCTCATTTTTGTAGGTTATGTAAATCCAGCCTGCCGAGATGCTCTTAAAATGCTGTGTCGAAATACCAAAATTTAGTTACTTTTTGCGTAGAAAAAAAGATCGTTTTCGTGAAGAGCGAAAATATATGAAGTCACGAATTTTTTCGAAAGCATTAAAAGTGGTATTTTTCAAAACAAATTACACCGTCGAAGAAAAAAAGACCTAGCTTTAAATATGTATTTTTGGTGAATAGGTACCTATGAAATAAGATTGGGGAGCGTCGCCGAAAGGTAAAAAAAAATCAGTGGCAAAAACAAACATTTTTGAACATTTTTCCCCCAAAGGGTTAACAACCGTATTTTTTCGAACTGATTGAGGCATTTAAGGGGCAAAAGTTAATAATATCTTTTCTTTTTTTCCGTATCCCGAATGGTTCAGGCGATCGGCGTTAATATAGTCGATTTTTTTTTGCGTACTCAAGAAATCAGGGACAGAGCAATGAACATGAGCGGGCGTGCATACTGATTTTCAGAAAATAATTCAAAAAATTCAAAATTTTTTGTAAATCTGCTAATTGTAAAATTCCCCCTTTGGACTATCCTCATCTAAATTTTCAGATTTGTATGTGCGGTGGATTTCCTTAGCCATCGGCTACACACACACACAGGTAGAGCGAAAATTTCTTTCATTAGTATAAATTACATCATTTAATAAATACATGCACTTATTCCAGTGAAATTTTAAATAAGCTATTTAAAATTACTGTTAAAGTAAAATTTATTATTTCCCGTGATACACGTAAAAAGAGCGATACATCCGAATGCACAATCTAAAGAGGCGAGATATAATATGTAGTTGCTGTATTAATGTAATATATGCTGTCACGGGCACTGCCAAAAAGGTGTGCAGGAGGGCCACTGCATTCTGAAATTTAGTAAATTTTCTTTATATTTGAAAAAGTAAAATTTTATCTTCTTAGAAGAAGAAGTAGAGAAATAAGGGCTAAAAGAAAAAAGTACTAAAATTTCGTTGAAAGAGGGAGAAAAATAATGTAATAATCCGGCTATAATCATTTTTTAATTTCCGTATATATTTCTTAAATTCCTACATTGATTCTTTGCTGGTGTGTTTAAACATTGTCTAACATGGTGGCATCTCCGACAGAAAATTCTTATTTTATTTAATTTTTATATTCTCCATTAAAATAAAAACTGCCAATGCTGCGGCCCACAATCAAATGTCTTTCGATATTTACCTTATCCTTGGTTTCGTTCATCCGATTGCCCATATATGATAAATATATGAAGCGTTATAAATAATTTTATGCAACAGCGAATTAGGATTTTAATGAGTCACTGTCCCTTCCAAATTCTGAATACGCAACCCACGATCTTCCACACCGGAGAAAGGCAGAGAGAGGGAGGTGGGGGGGGGAGTGAAAAGAGAGAGAAACATACCAAGACCAAGTGCATATCACACGACGTGCAGCAAACAATCATAATCGAACTTCCAGTTTTGCTAAATACAATCCCTTAAAAATAGTTCCACGGTTGCTACTCTTTTGTATAACAACAAAAAAAACTTTTTTTCTTTCTGGCTTTTATTCTAATTATATTTTAAACTCGGTACTAACAATCCACAAATACAATAATTCTATTTTGGGCTTGTGTCAGGATGCAATGCGAAATGAAAGGAAATTAATGCCACATTTTCATGTGGCTATACGGTAAAATAGACTACAGTCACGCCTCTAGTTTTGAATTTAAAAAGAAAAATCTTTGATTTAAAAAATTTTTGAATTAAAAAATATATCTTTTCGTAACTTTTAAGACTCTATTTCTTATACTTGTGCTACCAGGAAAGTTGAATAAGAATCTCTTGCGTTTCGACCAATGTCCGCTTAACGAAAGAAAATAAAACTATAGCAACCACCTCCTCCAAACACAGGAAAAAATTGCGTATTTCCTTTCATTGCCAGCACACAAACTTTAACTGCTTAATTTTTCTGCCATGTTTGTTATTTTGAATTCTGGTGACATTAAGCAAATAAACAAACATCTAATTGTTCCCTCCCACTCTCCACAAACAAATGATGGCAGAGGCAGTAAAATACCACATACTCACATATATCACACGAATGTCGATTTTTAAAAGAAACTGTGAGGAGAAAAAAACGCTTCACAGAAGTAAAAATATCTGCATTAAAAAGGACCCTAGAATAGACATTAATAAATATTACTATGGAAGTATTATTTCATTTATTCAATTAAATCGCCTGTTACAAATAAAATGTAATATTTCATTTCTTTGTCGCCCTGATTCGCACATTGTTCAAAAACAAAGAGCAAATATTCACCAACACGGCTGAAATCTAAATACCAGAATGAAATTAAAATCATGGTATCTGATCTGTAGCATTTTGAGCTTTACACTGTCAATACTGTAAAAACAACATATTATCCGCTGACGACAACTGCATGCGAAAACCAGATGTATGATATTTATCACCCATCATATAAATATCGAAACGATCACTTTTTCCCCTTTTCAAAAACCAATTAGGCTGAGGAAAATCTTACAATTAATACCATGATAATCGGCAACCGAGGATTCAGTATTTAATACCACGATTGAAGCTGGGAGAATCTTTAGAAGTCATGGTTTAGGATGAGAGAAATCACACCGTTCGTATCATGATGATCGAGACCGATTAATCGGTATTTAATATCATTGTTGACTGTTGAGGCTGTGAGAGTCTTGAGGAATCATCATGGTTTAGGCAGGGATAAATTGCTCTGTTAATATCATGATAATCGAAATGCCCTGCGGTTTAGAATGGTAGAATCTTGAGTACTCGAAGTTAAAGAATCTCGAGTTGCAGTTTAATGAAGAAGTATGATAATCGCGGTTTACATCACGATTATAATATTCGGATGTACCGTTAATAGGATTTTTGATATCGTTATCACGATTTATATTTATATCGATTTTATCGATATATCGCCCAGCCTTAGTTAAGATGTCTCTCTCTTTTAATTTATGAGAAATTTGATATTTTAATTTAGATAACTTATTGATTTTTTTTTTGGTTGAAAATTTTTTTTTCTGTTTCATGTGAACTGTGCTACTTTTCTGTAGTTACGTTTTAAATGTTGTTACATTTCGTTTTCATAAACATTTTTATCCGTAAGCTTTTAAAAATATGTAATATTTAAATAAATGTGCAAAGGGGTCCATTAGCATTTATCCACAAATTTTGAATTAGTAATTATGTGACTATGGGCGAATAGAAATGACTCAGAATTTATATTTTGATTTCTACTTTTGACATCATAGAAAACAGAGGCTTATTTAATGTGTGGGTTTTAATTTACTTATTGTTATAAAAAGGGCATGCATTATTTCTCAAAGTAATGTATGAAAATAAAGATAATGCAGAGTTAATATGTATACTGTTAACGGTGTTGTAGTCGTAAAAAAACAGAGAGTATACGGTATAGGCAGAGGGTATACGCTGACGTCATGAACGTTCATAGCTAGGGTATGCGCCAAAGCTTTATTTGAGAAACAGGGGGTATACGGAGCTTCTTAAAAAAATCTAGAAGGTACACGGCGTATACCTCCGTATACCCACCTCTACATCCCTGACTGTTAAGGATGTAAGCTTGCTCAAACCTTTAAAAATGTTACTATTTCATCATGCATGTTTCCATGAAATGAAAACGTAAGATCAGCTATCCTACTCCTATCAGCATACCCCTCCCTTTTGTTTCCTTGGCACATATTGAAAATGTTCCTTCATACATATGTTACCCAAATAGAGCTTGATAGAGACTTTAAAAAAGGGGGGTGTAATGGGTGGTAATCTTTGAAATATGAACTACTCAGGAACAAAATAAGCAATAGATTTAAAGTACATTTTAAAATATCTTATTTCTTTTCACACAGTAATTATAATGATAATCAGAGCCCGATCAAGCTAAAGAAAGGCAAGGGGTCTGGTCATTCATTTGGAGTTAATATTACCTATCAATAACAGGTTTTTTTAAAAGTATATTTGATAAAATGATTCAAACTGAAATGTATTTTTTTAAGCTTATGAAGCGAAAAAACTGATTTTTGTATATATATGCATCTATTAGATTTTTTTCTCTTTGTTTTACTAGTTTCTGTAGCTGCTACAGTTGATGACAGAAATGCAACAATGATGGTATAAGTATCTGTTAAGCTGGATAATCTGTCCATCGCCAGATTGTCATTAATAGGATGACGAAAATGGTGCAAAAAAGTGCAAAATTCCACTACATTTTCAAAGCTGCATCATTGATTCTTACTTTTGTGTTTGCGCGTTGGAATGCGTCTGAGAGGGTATAGATTAAAAATAATCTTTAGTTTCTTAAATGCAAACTTGAAGACTACATCACATCTTGTATGCTGCATGGAAACTACTTCTTTTTTGCCTATGTTTATGAAAAGAAAAATAAGTCACTAATTACTTTTTAGAAATTATTTGCTTTCTATTATATACTGTTAATTAATTATAACAAACTAACCCCTTGTAATGATATATTCCTTTTAATTGTTAAAAAGTGTTTAAAAAACTTTTTAAAAGATGTTGGGTCACGTTTTAGCAATTAAAAGAGGTACAGGTACCCTCTAATCCGTAAGTCTATAATCTGCGCTATATTTCAGATATAAACAAACAGTTAAAATATTTTTTTAATAAAAGTTGTTTGATCTGATGAATTTATTAAGAATTTTAATAAATTTTAAGTGCATTTAAAAATTTTAATGCATTTCTGTATTCAATAGAAGAACGTGTTCTGTGTATTTTGTAACTAACTATTAGACTGCTATATTTCTGAACACATTTATTGTCTATGTAACAGGTAATATTGCTTTTGAAGAAGGGTTAATTCTTTTGGATAAATATCTTATTTTTTTAGAAAAATAAACTTTTGTTACTAATCAAGAAATCCTGACTCTTAAGAGGTTTCGATATTAAATTTCACAGCATAATTTAAAAGCTATAAAGCAAACTATTACCAATGAGATGTTTGAGATTAAAATATAACTAAACATGTTTGTATTAATTTTGTATTATTATATCATTTAAATATATTTCTAACATTGAATATAGTTTTTTTAACATAAAAAAACAACTTCTTTCTTTTCTGTATTATTTATTTGCAATCTGAAAACAATAGTTGCTATAATTTGAAATATTAGAATGTAAACAAAAAAATTATCTATAATCTGCAAAATTCTGTAAATCCGCAAAACTCTTGGTCCCGACCTGTGCGGATAAGAGGGAGTGTACTGTATAATGTTAATGTAAAAGTAAATTCAATTTAATGTGTTATTTAGGATTGATAAATTTTTAAGGGATTTACTTATCGTCAATTGTATAAATTAATTGGAACAATCACTTAGATTAAAATAAAGACTTTTATATAAAAATAGATTATTTAAGAAAACCAATTTTTTTTTATTTTTTTTAATTGTTCTAATTAGTCTTACTTTTTCTAAATTTTACCATCTTTTTAAATAATCATAGATAGTAAGAATGATTAATTAAACTTCAAAATTCAGTGAAGTGTAAAGGCTCTCCTCTGCCCCCCCTGCAGACAATTATGCCAAGAGAATGTACCAACAGGAAAACCCACACCTACAGCAATAAAAATCCTGTTTATGCACATGTTTGTTTGTCTGTATATAAATTTGGTTCTTAAATATTTTCTAGCCATGGATTATAAGAATAAAAACATTTTGGTATAAAATTTTAAAAATGAATATTAAAAAAATATATATTTCAGAAAATAAAATGAAAACAACACATGTAAATATAACATAGTTCTTATTTCCATTATTAAAGTATATTTAAAAAACAAACAAAATGCTTTAATTTTAACCTTTTTACAATTCCAAAATAAATGACGATTATAAAATCTGCACAATTTTCGCTCTGTCTTCTGTTTTTTTCATTAATAATTTGGATGTGAATTTCCCCCAGAACTATAAAATCCCCATCACCCTCCTTGAGATACAAACATCCCTTCCAAGGAAAATGTCTGATTGCAACACGAATCTATGCTCACAAATAATTAAATGGCGAGTGTAATGAAAAAAGCCATTCATTCCACAAAAAAGTACACATTTACTCAACGAAAGTGTTCTTTTTTCAGCAAAAAAAGTATTTTTCAACAAATCTGTCTTGCTCCTTTCTAAAAGAAATGCGAACATTAATGATACTTGTTACTTGTTATCTTCTACATTCAAATAAGCATTATTTTATAATTAAATTTGTATCTTGCATATTTACTTCTAAAAAAGTACAGAAAAATTTCTCTTAACAGTTTTAGAAAATATCTTATTTGAGTGCAAATTATACTGGTTTTAATTATTTATTATTTAATTTTCATTAAAACAATAATTATTGCATTTCATTTCTCTTTTCCAAATAAACAAATTTCATTTATTCCTTTAAAATAAGAGTTATTATTAGTGGGGACCCGCTTTTGCAAAAAAGAGACCCAGGATTTTTCAAATCCAGTGACATCACTGGGTCTACAATCATAAATGAATTGGCATTTCATTTGATAAATGGTATCACTGAGATCATTAATCCCACTTGCGCCAATTTTTATATTTTTTTTGGCACTACTTTCTCAAAACAAAACAAAATGACACACAACGTAGCAACATGGGCTGGAGAAACATAATAAAAATTTATATTTTAAAATTAGTGGTCCCAATAAAATATACAAAATGGTGCATGTGGGAGCCCTAACTGAGATCAACAGATATACTAGTTTCAAAACAGTACATATTACAAAAGATTAGAATATTCCACGAAGTGTATTTTTCAACAATCAAAGTAAGTTTTTCTGTTTCAATTTTAAAGCAATTAATAGATAATCTTAAACTTTTATATAGTTTTGCATACTAAAATGATATAATCTCTTGTTATATTTATTGATATAAGTGAAAAAATATTGACAATATTTATTAAAACTAATCTTTTAAATATTTTTTGAAAAATAGTGATCTCAAATATTTTATTTTTTTTTTAGAATTTTTAAATTTTACAAGAGATAATTACATAACATTAGTTAGTGAAATAATCTGTTGTCATTTTTATTGTAGCAATCTTATAAGGTAAAAGTATTTCTTACATAAAATATATTTATTTTTTTAGCCCCCCCCCCTCACTTTTATATGGAACTATTATCCAATGTTCGCTAATTTTAAATCAGTAAAACATATGTTATCAATAATTGCTAAACAAAATATACCATACCATTGTAGTGTGGAATAAAATGTGTTTTTCGAAAATTTTCATAACTATACCATTGATCCCTGTAAAAATATGTATGCGTTATAAAAATAATTATTAAAATTAAACAAAAATTCTTTTCTAATTGAAAGTATCGTGCCGAAAAATGACTAAATATCGAAGTATTCTTTTAAACAATGCTTTGAAATTAATATTGTATACCTTAAAGTTATTGTCTAAATATGAATTTGCCTTATTCACCTACACTCTGCCCTACTAGTAAAATTATATAAATTTATTGAATATATAATGTCTGCTGAGGCGAAAAAGACGTGGGTGTGCAAATAATAGTTAATTTACTGCTACCAATTTTTAGAAGTTGACATACATGATTAAATCCGTGGGGAACATTTGAATAATCAGGGCAAAACTACGTTTTTCATGTTTTTTTAAGAAAATTGAAAAAAATTGTCATTTTTGAAATGGCGTACTTGCTATTGAGAATATGACAAAGTTGTAAATATGAAAGTTTTAGAGAATTTTGCCCTCTTTAAGATTATAACTGACAAAGAATATGCTACGGCAATGGGTCTCCAGATATTTTTAAAAAATCAAAAAAGTCCCAAACTTTCGTTGTTTTTTTGGCTATTTAAAATTCTCCCTTAAGACATTTTGTTGGAAAACTTGATTTCTACACGCTGGCCTTACTATAAACAAATTTTAAAAAATCTTCTACCCGACATTTTGAAAGGTAAAATGTACATTTTCCCTGGACTAAAAATGCAATTTCTTAATATTTTGTGCTACGATATATTGTCATAATTAAAAAAATAAATTTTAAAAGTACATTTAACTGCCGCAATAATTAATAAGTTCCTATTTTAGATAAACTGTTTAGGAATTACTTTCCTGTCGATAAAATTACGTTAGTAGAATAATTTAAATGTAATATAAGTTGTTTCTTTATTATCCTAAAGGTGTTTGAAATATTTTTAGTAAAAATTTTTAACACATAAATAATTTAAAATCAGTGCGTGTTTAATTATTTTCATTTTTAAAAATACAGTAAAACTTCAAAAACCCAGTATCGTTGGGACTGAGACTAAGCCGGATTTCTGAATGAATCAAAAGTACTTCTGCTTTACTTAAGGGTGCTTTTATTCATAATGTAATTCATAGTCAAGTGATATTTAAGTGAAAAAAAGAAAAAATAAACATTTAAAAAAACTTACTTTAATGGCTATTTTCTATATTACAAAATAAAATCTAATAAACAGTGAAGTCATTTATTCTCATGTAATTTCCAAAACATCAATGACAATTTTATTTGCTTCAATTTTTTTGGACATTCTTTATACAACATTTAAATTTCATTTATATTTCTAATATCAATTTAGAAAAGACAGTCTTGTTTCTCTAAGGCAGATATTATTTTTGCAGTCAAATTTTTGCCTTTTCCAGTGATACGCTTTTTTCTGACGGCTCCTCGTTATCGTTCCTGTGTCTGCTATCAACAGTTCTATTTAGTACAATATCGGCAATCCCACTGTTTGCTAGTTCTTTGCTTTCAATCTCAGAGTTTTTAATTCTTAAACTATTGCTATTTTTCTTTCCCCATATATTCGAAGTATTAAAAAAAAGATGTGAGGGGATGACTTTGATGGATTTTCAAGATCACACCGTGTATGTATAATCAAAAGTTATTCTTTTTTTCAATGAAAAAAAAAAAGTTGGTATTCGGCTTAAAATTTGGCTCAATTTTTGGTGTTCAGCTGGATGAGTGATCATCATCTTCAATGATAATAATGTGCCACGTATTCTCTGTTATACTATAAACAAGTTGAGAGGATCCAATTTATTTATCTCGATGTTTAAAAAGTGCTCTTTTTTTAAATTGTGAACAAGATGTCTCTTGAACTACTTAACATTTGTACTTACAAGCTTCACAATTTATAGATTACATATATATGTTAAGACTGAGCCTGTATGTATTATTCTAGCCATAGTAATAATATGTACATATAACAATATATATATATAGCGAGTCAGGTCGGATCATGTGAGATGAAGATTATATTATTTTTTTCGCTGGGTGTAAGGTTAACTTTAAGCGGTTCCGGTCGTACTTTGTCTCTTTTTGGTTGGGTTGAGGATGAACAGATTTTTCAAAAGGAAGTCCTAAATACTTTTCAAATAAAAAAGCTATATATCCTAATATTAATGGCTGTATATTTGTTCATTTTGTACATAAACGATCTAATTGTAGGCTAGTTTTTCATAAATGTAAAAAAATATGGATTCATTTTGTTTCTCTTTAAATTCGGGTCTGAATAATTCAGATTGACAACCTCTGTCAGATTCGGGTCGAGTACAGCCCAATCCGCAAAGAACTCTAGTAACAGGCTGATGTGATTATTAAGAAAGTACTGTGTTTAATGATTTAATAAAGCGAATTAATAGATAGTGTTGTATTGAAAGCAGTAAATATAATGTGACACAATAATGTAAAATAAAACTTTCAAATCATTGAGAATCTGAATTAACACTTCTCTTCCGCAAAAAAACGAAAAATCCCCTCTAAATTTTGGGCTAAAAGGAGAAATTCATCTCTAAAATTCTAGTCCAGAGGAGGAAGAGTTTTCATTTGATTATGTTGTATACAGCTGAGAAGAAATTGATAGAATTTTTTCTCATGTATATTTTTTAAATTAGCCAAAATGCTCACTCGTTAATGATAGATATCTCACCTTGAGAACTTTGGAATAGTTAAGTTTTTAGAAAATATTTTTGATAATGATTAGTTTTCGTGCTTACAGTAATTATTAATTGCACGTGTTTTTATTGTAATCAAATCTGACAAGTTATTTTAGCTCTTGAGCAATTTTTGAAATTTTGTTGACTCTGACCTGTGATCACAGAAAAATTTTCTGAAATTTCAAATTCCTTGGGGGGATACACCCTCACACCCCCACAAATGGCGCCCCTGTTTTTCATCTGTATCAGTCAAGATATGGCTTCTTAGACAACGTTTTCATTAAAACTGTTGGAACATATTTCGCAAACAAATAGCGTTTCACCTGTATTAATCAAGAGATGTTTTCCTAAATGATAATTATGAGAAAATGCTTTGGAACATATTTCACAAACAAAGGGTTTCTCTCTAGTATGAGTCAACAGACGTTTCCTTAGAACACTATTCTTAGAAAATGCTTTGGAACATATTTCACAAACAAAAAGTTTCTCTCCATTATGTGTCATGAGATGTTTTTTTAGACTACTATACTTAGAAAACGTTTTGAAGCATACTTCACAAGCAAAAGATTTTTCTCCTTTATGAATAAAAAGATAATTTCTTAGAGTACTCTAATCGTTTGGAACACATTTCACAAACAAAAGTTTTTCTCAGGGATCAAAATAGAATTAAAATTATTGTTGACTAGACAATTTTTCAAGTATACACAAATATACTTCTAAGACTACAAAAACATCTAAGAAATGCATCCAAGATTCTGCATAATAATAAAAAAGGTTACAGAAAGCACAGCAAATTACACAAGGTTTTGCCTGGTGAGACCTAAGTTTAGCCAGCATCCATCTTCGTTAGATCAAAAGATTAAAATTAAAACGACTGGACCTCCCATAGTTATTCAGTTAATAAAGTTTGTCATGAGCCTAGTGAGTCGTTACACTGGAACTGGAACTATCACAATCGCTTCACAGTCGTGAGTATGCGATGTGGCTTATCATATTCAGATTATCTCTTATGTGTATCAATGCACGTTTATTTTTTTAGAGGGACCTTAAGTGGGATAGAAATATTATATTTTCTGTAACTGCTACAATACGTTTTAATAACTGCACGAACCAGAGCAATATTTATCATAATTTCACTAACTCGAACAATATTAGTCATAATTTTAAGAATCGAATTATCATTCCGGTTTGCTCCAGCAGATTCCGAGCCATGTTTTTGCTCATGTATGAATTACGCGATGTCTTTCTAGATTATAATGTGTAGAATATCATTTGGAACATATTTTGCAAACAAAGGGTTTATTCCCTGTATGAGTGAAGAGATGGCATCTTAGTTTAGTATTCTGAGAAAACCCGTTGGAACATACTTCACAAATAAACGTTTTTTCACCTGTATGTACCAAATGATGTTGTCTTAGTTTAGTATTCTGAGAAAACCCCTTGGAACATATTTCACAAACAAAAGGTTTTTCACCTGTATGAGTCAAGAGGTGTGTTCTTAGATTACTCTTATCAGAAAATCCTTTAAAGCATATTTCACAAACAAAGGGTTTTTCACCTGTGTGAATCAAGAGGTGTGTTCTTAGGCTACTATTTTGAGAAAATCCTTTGGAACATATGTCACAAACAAAGGGCTTCTCTCCAGTATGAGTCAATAGATGTTTTCTTAGATCACTATTCTTAGAAAATCTTCTTAAACATATTTCACAAACAAAGGGTTTTTCCCCTGTATGAGTCAAAAGATGTTGTCTTAGATTATTTTTATCAGAAAATGCTTTGGAACATACTTCACAAATAAAAGGTTTTTCACCTGTATGTACCCGAAGATGTTGTCTAAGTTTAGTATTTTGAGAAAACCCCTTGGAACATATTTCACAAGCAAAGGATTTTTCACCTGTATGAGTCAAGAGATGCTTTCTTAGTTTACTATTCTCAGAAAATCCTTTGGAACATGTTTCACAAGTAAAAGGTTTTTCACCTGTATGAGTCAAGAGGTGTGTTCTTAGATTACTCTTATCAGAAAATCCTTTAAAACATATTTCACAAACAAAGGGTTTCTCTCCAGTGTGAGTCAAGAGATGGCTTCTTAGTTTACTATTCTGAGAAAATCCTTTTAAACATATATCACAAACAAAGGGTTTCTCTCCAGTATGAGTCAAGAGGTGTGTTCTTAGATGACTCTTCTGCGAAAATCCTTTAAAACATATTTCACAAACAAAGGGTTTCTCTCCAGTATGAGTCAAGAGATGGCTTCTTAGATTACTATTCTTAGAAAATTTTTTGGGGCATACTTCACAAATAAAAGGTTTTTCTTCTTTATCAGTGGTTGATGGTTTTTCTTTATCACCATTTTGAGGAACAATGTGCTGTTTTCTAGAGGAACATTTTTTTTCTGTAATCGATGACATTTTCTTAAATGAAAAAAAATTGTTTCAGATGATAACAGAATCTTCTTCTTAGTATTAGTATGAAGAGATCGTTATCATTTTCGTCCAAGGAAATGACTTATTCAACTTCAGTAAGAAAGTTTTAACTAACTTTGAATCTAAAAACAGAAAGTAAAATAATAAATACCCACTGTTTAATAAATTGCACTAAATTTAACTCTCAATTAAATATGAGATTAGACAAGTTTCATTTCCTTAAACCGTGCAAAATTCATACATTAAAATATTTGTTCTTAGATACAATAGTAATTGAGTATTTGTTCATAGATACAGATACCCATGTGTAGGTGTGCATGCAATATATCTTAAATCAGGTTAGATTAGAAAATTAGACAAAGAAGTGGGATGAGTTATTGAGACCAGTGTTAAGACGTAAAATTTTAATAATTTTTTGAAGACTATAGTGATCTGGCAGCTACCACAATCGTCTGACATATTAAACACCCTGCCTCGCTCTAATCCATTTTTTGATGTTTTAAAATTTTCACTGGTGGTATCTACCATGATCGAGTAACTACCATTCACGTGAGTAACTGAAGGAAGGGACTTCTGATTCTGCGAGTAACGGCAGTCACATTATGCATGTGATAAAAATTAACAAGAAAAACATGCAACCTCTCACATCAATGAAGTATAAAGATTCACAAGTCACGAGTTTGACATCATTGTTTAAATGGCATAGTTGCCAACATGACATTTAATAAAGAATTCAAGGGTCGCCCAGGTCACCTCCCCACACTCCCATTCGCCGGTAAACATTTTCGCCTCGCTGCTTTCCAGCCTTTCAGCTTCCTGGAGCTGCATTGATGAAAAATTTGTTTTGAGTCTTTTGAAATGAATCGTCGCATCGTGTGAACACTATAATTGCCTATGGGCGCCTAAATTATCTAGAGGGACACCCCTTTTTGAATCTTAAACATTTAAGTAATATTTTGATCTAAGTACTCCGAGGGTTAATTGCTAATAAATAATTTTGGACATTTTCGTTTTCGGCCGAAAATAGCAAGATTACCAAATGTCGGTTTCGGTTTTAAAAACCTCTTTTGGCCGATCTATACTCATTTTCAACATAAAATTTCCACTAAAATGTATACAAAAGGACTGAAAAAAATAGTATGAATAGGATTCAATTCGAGACCACCCAAAAAGTATCTACAATTTTTATGGAAGAAATATACTTGATGCACAAGAGTTCACACCAAACACATATTGTTTAATCCTTTCAGCATCTGGTACAATTTTTCAAGAACAGTTAATAAAAAACTAGCTATTAAAAGAACTGGTATAGGGATTCAGACTGAATCACTTTACATATGTATATTTGTTACCAGTGGAAATGACTGTCCTAAGACGGTGGGTAGAAATCATGGTTTTTCTCTTACAATTTGAAATAATTGATAAAAAATTCACGTACTATTCATTGACAATAAGGAGAAGTGACTTTGAAATGTTAAGTTCAAAGCCTGATGAATGCATACTCCTCTCGGATTTTAACAAATCTGATGTCAATAACACGACAAAACAGATATCAATATAAAAATATCTTGTACTGACTGACTTGTACTATAAACGTGTTCATATACCATTCATCTAAAATACCTGAAATTTTAAGTTCATATCTTCTGGAGTTTTAACAAATTTTTAACCTTATGTAAATAAGATGAAAAAAGGAAAAAATACAAACCTTTCTAAATTAGTAAAAGGGAACAGATGTAACCTTTTACTTTATGTGTATATAGTTCTATTTTGTATTTTATTATGAAATCTTAATTTTGTTATGGTATATTAGCCAGAAACAAGCGTTGAACAATTTATATTAAGTGCAAATGTGTTAAAATTCTGTAATCGTTTCATACTTTTTTTTTTGTCATGCCACTACTCTTAATAATTTAAATTTTCCTGAAATCCTGTACTTTTCTGAATTCTTTATTAAATCATTAATTCATCTTATGTATATTTTAGTTTTCTAAAAAAGCAGTAGTTAACATGTAGTCAAGTATGCACTCAAGAGGAAAAAAATCAATAAAGGCTCCAATTCTAATTTGTATAATTAGCAATTGGAAAATCGTTGAAAATTATGTCATGTTGGACAGTGATATCAATTTTTTTAAAAGTTTTATTAACGTAAAAATACATCTCAAGCTAAGCATAACGTCATTCTCACTGGTGCAAAATTTTCCCACATACTTTATATATGTACTTTTATGTTTAACCACCATGAATTTAAATAAAAATATGTTTTCTATTTAATTGTAATGAAAAAAATGGAATCAATAAAGTTATAATGCGTAAAGGTAAAATAAACCAAATAGTCGCTATTCTCGTAACGTTACAGTAAATATGAACTTTTATTCACTTCTAAAAACAAAGTACATGTGCAGAAATATTTTTACCGAAATTTAACTTGCAAATAAAAAAATGTACCATACAGTACCGAAAGTAAGCCCCTTTCCGAATATATGTGAATTTTTCCGTTTTTGAAAAAGTGTAATAAATAAGCCCTCCCCTTCAAGTTTTATTTTCTGATGCTTTCAATCCTTCTGTTTTGTTCAGGAAATTCCTTAAGCTATTTCTTTCCATATCTTCTAAATGAATATATCTTATGCAATTTATTTTTATCTAATCTATCCATATCATTGTATCAGAATGGCATATGTTCTCTATATTATATTATTAATGGTTTCCTTGATTTTTATGCACTAAGATTTAATAGATATTCATATTGAGTTTAAGTTTTATTATTTTTGTTCACATTTCTTTTATATATAAATTAGTTGTTTTATGTAAACTTGTTTTATTAATTTATTATTTTTATTAATGGAAATTATTTAGCTTCTATGGAAGGGAATTTTAAAGCCAAAAAATATCAATTTGATCTGATTTTATTTTGCAAATTAAATCCTGTGAAATTTCATAAATTCCCAATATAACCCAGATCCCTACAAATTTTCATAACCTTTTCAGAAAAGTTCCAATTATAACCCCCGCCCCCTTAAAATCATTAGAATTTCCTGTCTGCAAAAAAAGGTGACTTTGACACTTTATGGTACATCCACATATATGAATATTTTAAAGTATTTCTCTTTTCTCTGCAACAATGGAAGTATCCATTGTTGGGATGAGTTTGTACCGAAATCATTACACTGTGTTTTATTATAATATTCATATTAAACTTTCGGTTAATTCAAAATTTAAGTGATGGAAAAAATACAGTCAGGATTCTTCAAAGGTTATAATATACATAAATGCATAAAAAACAATGGCTTTTCGAGCACTCATATATTTATTTCATCCTAAACCAAATAATTTTATGCATTTTGCTGAAGAAGCTGCTTTCTGGTGACATGGGTTCCAAAAAGCATTAAAGTAATTGTTCACATTAAACAAGTTCATTGTTTTTAACTCAATCGTAGTGATGGGTAAAAATATCTTACGAACTGAGAATCTTCTAAGTGAAAAATATCCAAGCCCTCTAGCTTAAATTGGCAATAAGAATAAAGCATTGCCTCTTGACCTGAACACACCTGCCCGACACAATGCCCTCAAATAACATTTTGGTAATAGGATCTGGTCTGTCATTAATATGTTTTGATCATTTTTTTATCTATTATGAAGAGATTGTCTGAGGGAATTGCATCGGCGAAATCTGGGATAAAGGATATTAGGGGATATTACTTACATTCAACATTTATTATATTTACATTTATTGTCAATAATTAATCTACTATCTCTTCGCATGATTCATGATATTTTTTTCAATGTATGAATCTTGAATGAGATGCTTTAATGCCAATGTAGTGTGGTAACTTGATAAACGACGATAATCCATTCCAGGATTACTGGTGTTAATAAAAAACATTGTCCAAGGCGTGATTTCTTGTAAGACATAGTTGGATAATTTTTTGAGACTCCTCTTCCCAACCAAAGTACATCTTAAAAATACAGTTTAAACTAATTTCAAGTGTCCTACAAGTTTAATAAATGCCTTTTTTCATATCAGTTACAAAAAGAATATATTAATTTTAATAATATGAAATATCGGAGCTTAACAGGTCATTTTTTTCCAAAACGAACATCTAACTAAATGACATGGATAAGGAGCCCTACTTCTTTCACCAGGCAAGGCCATCGCTAAGAGCATTTAGTTGGGGAATGGAGGGGGGGGGGGGGTGGACCTTAAATTTCCAGGTCAAATTTCAGTATTTGCCAACTCATTGAGAAGCAAAAATAAATAGTTCTCGATGTTTGCCGAAAGCATGCCGATGTTTGCACGAGGTTGAGTGTTATTATAGAATTTTGCTTTATATAGATCACATTTCGCATATCATTAAACTTGCATTGTAAATAATCTACCACTTATTACATTACCCACTTATCTATAACAGGAAAATAAATTAAAGTGTGTTTCAACTTTTCCAAAACATTTTGTACACAGAATCAGTTTACTTTAAAATTTATGTTAAAGATAACATTTGCGGTCAATTTTTAATTTTCTTTCTCTTCGGATCTTGGATACAATTCGATTTAAATATTTCAGGTTTAGTCTGGTTTCGACAACAAATACTGTGCCTGGTTTGGATTGAGTTGCATCCGATAGTTGGAATGCAAATAGCGTTACATATTGAGCAGATTAACATTTTAAAAAGTATGTACTTTAAAAAGCAGTGAAACCTCGATAACTCGACAGCACCACAGGGATAGAAGAACTTATTTAACTTAATCTATTCTTTTCTGCAATTACTTTTTCTTAAATTGCTTGCTTGGTAGTCATGTTTTAGGATGCAAAAGTCGTACTGTTTACAACGCTGAAAAAAAAAAGAAACAAGTCGGAAATTGTACGTCAAATATGGGAAATAAGGTGCGTTCATACTATTACCTGTTTTATAAATAGTCAGATCTTGGTACAATAACTGTTGAAGTCTTATGCAGAAATTCATGAATAGCAAATTTATTACAATTGTATATATTAAATTCAGTCATACAGAAATAATAGGTCTCCCTCTTCAATAGGACGTCATCACCATGACAACCTAGAATCATTACCTATCATGGGATATCACTGAATTAATTACATACAATAGGATTTAATAAAATGAAGAAAATTTTATTAAATATTTTTTTAAGTTTTGATTCGATTTTCATAAAATTCGAAATTACTCAACAAAATTCTGCAAAGATTCCATAGATTCGATTTCAAATAATTCGGTTCGGTAGTTTTGTGCTGTTATATGCGAACAGACAAACGGACCAGACGATGACTGTAGGTGCCACGTATTTATATAAATACGAATGCATCTAACGGAAGCCAGCTTTATTAGTTTAAAATTTATAAACTGATGTAAAAATGCACCATCATCAGGAATGGAATAATACACTGATAACTGATAAGACAGCTAAACACAAATACGACTTACGAGAATGTTTTTTTTTCTAAAAGGAAAAATCCATCATTTTATTCTTCAACTAGGAGGACATTTGCAAAATCTTCCAGTTTTACATCTAAAAAAAATATTTTATCAGTGTACTCAGCCAGAATTCAAGGTTTTTATTATATACTTTCTTATGTTTTATTAAGAAATATTTAATTAAAATATCCCATTTTTTGTGGTGTATAATAATGTTAAAATTGCTGCTAATTGGCAAGATAGGAAATTCATACACTCAATCTAAAGCCGGCATAACACACTAAACATTTAAACTTATGCCACATTTGGAAGCTGTCATTGAATTTGAAAAGGAGAAAAAACATGAGTAAATTTTACATATATTTTTTAAAAATGCAAATAAATATTTTCAAAGTACATACTCTCCCCTAAAAAATACTTATAATTTTCTTAAAATACTAACACAGTTAATAATCTAATTAAGATATATAATAATTTTGAATAATTTAATCTCTTCTGCAGCTCCCTTCGAGTTTGAGATATTGAAGGTATACGAACATTCAAATTAACCAATAAAAATATACACTCCCCCAGCTTCTTACCACTTTTTTTTCTTTAGCTATGAAATACCAAGAAAATGGTTTGCATTTTGAAATTAAAAGTTTATTATCATAGCTTGAGGTGGTGCAGCGGCCATCTATCGGTGATATTTGGAACTAACAGAAGGAAGCACACTCAAGAAGTTTTTGCCCTTATATCCTTTGCAAATATAACCTCAATAACTGTCACCCTCATGACACGTGCAGGATCATTATTGAACTAATTTGCAGTGAACAGTTTTTTTCATTTTTCAATAAGGGTGCAATAGTGTACAGCTATTTTTGCCTGATGATAGTAGTTTTTTTTTTCTTTTGTTTTACCATGCTGCCACACCTTGAAATTGGGTTCAAACCTTATCTTTTGATGGCCCTTTCGGTCTTTACCGAAAAATGGAAAAACTGTTTGATTATATAGTTTCTGAATAAGAACACCTGCCAATTCGGTGAGTTTTGCAAGTGAAAATTAATTTAGAAATGTATCAGAAAGTAACTTTTTTCAGTTGGGGAACTGCCCTAAAGAATGTATTAAAGGGACTAGAAGGTCAAATACCTTCTAAAAAAGATTTTTCCAATGGTTGCTCAAAAAATACAGCAGATTCATATTACTTGTGTAACTTTTAACTCTCTAACACTGATTACATATAACTAGCTTAAAAAAGTAAACAAACCTTTAAATTCCATTTAAAAGGGGAAGTTTTTGCATTTTTCTCAAAATGTTATTTTTGTCATGCTATAATACTGTTTTTTCAAAATCAGTTGCAAGCACTTCTCTGTACTTTAAAAATAGGATAGAGTCAGCGTTACTGCACCGTATGAACCTTTTTTTTAACCTTAGGATATTTCTGTAAATGAGAAAGAAATAGGCAGATTTCTGATAAGTAAAATTTTTGATTTTTAAAAACTTAAAAGCTATAATGCCTAATGTTACCAATAAAATACAATCTGAAAATATTATTAAATCGATTTTCAACATGTAGATGGCAACACTTGCGCTGATTAAGAATAAAGATAGATTTATTTTTTTCAATTGTTGCTATTTGTTCTTTTTGTTTTGTTTGGAAGCTTGCGAAATACCCTATTTTGTTTTACAGTGAGCAAGTAAAATTTATTTCTTATTATAGTTCCTAAAATTCTTGTGTGTTTAATATTACAGAATTTTATCAAGGAAAATTATTTTTTCAATTAAAGACCAGTACAGTAGAGCGCCGATTATCCGAACTCCAATTAACCGAACTTCCAATTATCCTAACAGCCAATTTCTTTTAAAAAATACTTATTAACCGAACTTCAAATTATCCGAACAGCTTATTTCTCTCAAAAAAAAAAATTATTTTTAATGAATTACTAATTATCCAAACACCCTATTAGACCTGGATATCAGATTTTAAATGATGATGAGATTGTGGATGATATTCAAGACGAAAAAGAAATTGAAAACGAATGCTCTGAAAATGATCAAGGACCATCACATAACAAAGCCTTTGAATGTTTGGAAACAGCTATGAAATAGCTCGAACGGCAGAAGAATGCTATTCATATTCAACTAACGTATTTAAGAAGAGTTCGAGATATGGCAGCATTGAAAAAATGTCTTCTTTAAAGCACGCAACAATCAAAAGTTCTTTTGATTAAATTATAATCTCTGGAGTTCAGAAAATGATAATAAAAAGTAAACAAAAAAATTAAAAAGACAAAAATCAATTTTTAAACATGCCAGCATTAACTAGTGCTGTCAGTCTAAAGCGTGGATAAAGTGTGAAGATTTCAGTATAGTCAGGAACATCCGTCAAATTTTGTGTCCATTTATCCGAACTTTTGCTTATCCGAACTAGGGTCGGTTCCGACTTGTTCGGATGATCGGCGCTCTACTGTAATGCCGATTAGTGGCAAACTGTTTTTTAGACGCAAACCATACTTAAAACAAAATATGATTTTTTTAAGTATTTTTCCCATGATTTATTTAAAAAATGAAAGCCGAAAAACATTATTACAATGATTTTTGAAAAATCAGGCATTTAAGGGTTAATATGTAATTCTCATTAATATGACTGAACTCATGCTTTTTCTTGAAGAAAGTATAAATTTATTTCCGAAAAAATTCAAGATATTGCTGATAATCACTGGTAATTACAACCTTTTTACCCACTACATTTTTGTATTAATCAAGCTTTTTTGGTTATTAAGTCTGGCTAAACATGAAATAAAAGTTCCTTACTTTATGATTTTGATGTGAATTAGTAGCTTAGCTTCACGAGGAACGTTTCATTGAATAAGCCAAGAAAAATGTATCTGATCTTTATTAGACATATCTAATTATATACTATTAATCAGTTACTTGACCTTTACTTTTAATATTTTAATCATTTTTAAAATTATCTAAATTTTTATCATTTTAGTTTCCTACTTAATTATTTTAATATTTTACTCTATTGCAAGCATTCAATATAATTTTTATTGCATTCAAATTAGCATTTAAAAAATGCTTATCTACATCCAAATTATGTCTATAAAATTGTAAACAAAACATTGACCAGAAATCTACAAAATTCTAAAATCCACACAACCTGTAGTTTCAATCTGTGTGGATTGAATGGAGCCTCAGCAGTGGATAGCTGAGGTTGATATCGCCACAAGGGCCATTTTTTACTTTCTTTCATTAGGTTAGTTGTTCGAACGTTTGCCAAAGGTTAAAGAAATAAAGTGTAATATATATAATATTCTTAAAATTATAGGTACCTTTATGTTAGTCAGGTGCCAGTGATGGCAAATTTTTTTTAAATCTATTAAATGAATGGTTTAAATATTTTAGATTCAAATCTATAAATGAATAAATTAAAATATCTTGACAAAAAGTAATAAAGATTAGTTAGAAAAAGTTCGAGTATTTCTATTATAATATCTTTAAACATTTAGATGAAAATAGCTAACAAATAATGATAAAATACGTATACACGAATATATCAATAAAAATAACAACATCTCATGTAATCAAGTCTATTAATGATGTCATTAACAGGAATATTTAAATAAGAGGTAACATAAACAAGAAACATTTTGTTTCATAATGAAAGCATCATATCTAATACTATAATCACAAAAAAAAAAGAAGTTAGTGTTACTTAAGCTTTTCATATAATTTTGAATTTTTAAAAATGGATCGTTAGTTGTTCTTTTTCCCACAAATAATTTTATTCCAAAATTCTATTTGAACTATAAGAAAATTAAAACAATGTGACTCAAAGAAACCTCTGTGAATGAAAAGCATAAACAAATGATCCCAATGCAATTTTACCGCCTGTGGCGCCGCAAGAGTGGGAGAGAGAGCCTCATTACAAGGTGGTCAAAGAAGTAAATGAGCCAAGTTACTTCAGCATTTTTAAAAGCAGTTTACTCTTTTTATTGAATCATGCAAACTGGAAACTGAAAAAAATAACTAGAAATGGTCAGTCGATAAAAATAAACATTGATTTTTTGACCCACCACCTCTCGCCCCCCTCCTCCCAAGCTTTAAATGGTGCATCTCTACTTCAGGACAGACGTTTTCCTTTCACACACTTTTATTTAACTTAACTCATGTAAAGATGGGATCCTCACTTGATTACAGATGTGTTACCGTTGTGTCTCCATGACAACCATAAAATATTTTAACGTTTTCAAAAATTCATTTCCAATTTATAGATTCATTTCGGTACTTTTCAGTAAAGGACCTTGGCGTGATAGAGAAAATGGCTAAAATTCCATATTCGGATGCATCTGGCATTTTTTTTTTTTTGGCCAAATTTAAGATTTTGGTGAAATATTTTTGTCTTGGAACAAAAAGTACATTTAACGCTAACTTTTACATTTTCCATTAAACAATGTTAGCTTTACATTTTTCGGCCAACAATCCAACATGACACATTATCTTTTAACCAAACAAAATATCAGAAGAAATGGACATTTAACAAAAATACTCCCTGAGTCTGCAACAGTCAGTTACATGAGTCTTACTGCAACTGGCAACATGTGTTCTAGCAACTTCAGCTTGGTAACAAGTACATAAAACATCAACATGTTCAAAATAACTTTAACGATAAAAAACTTTAATTTTTATCGTTGTTCTTTTAGTTTTGTTTAAAAAATATTCAAAACAAGATCCATCCTTTTCATTTAGGATTACCTCAAAACAAAACTCCTGATCCGAAAACCTCGAATTACCGTAAATCAAATAAAAATTGCCTACTTTTGGTGACAAAAAAAAATCACCAAATGTACTCAAATAAAGAAATTTCCCCCCGAGAAAATGGCCTCGGTGAGAAAAGAAATTTGTCAACACTTGCAGAAGAATATTTTCTGGCAACACAAGCATTTTTTAAAAATATTTATATAATTTATAATAATTAAATACTTTCCATTGTACACTCGAATGTGAAGACGAAAATAATAAGTTGCTGTCCAACGTATGCTTTATTTTGAGATTTTAAACAAAGATGTAAAAATTAAAATCACAAAAATAAAAATTACACTCAACGTTCCAGTTTCTCTTTAAACAATCCTCAGGAGTTAATTATCTAAAACGCAAATCGACAAAAAATTACTTACATGTTACATAATTGAAGACACATTCAAATTGAAAGAAGTAACAGAAATTTCATAAAAACATTTAAAATAACCAAAGTGGCACCATCTCGTACCCAAAAACAAATGCAAACAAAATTACTAGAAATATGCAAAAACTAAAGTCTCTTCAAAATACTGACCCAAAACTTCTGGAATAGGAAAGGAAATAGTATCGTTACATATTCCTCGGCTTCGTAAACAAATCTCTAAAGATTCTCGGAAAACTGCTTTAAACGGATGGACTTATTTTATAACCATATTTACACCGCATTGTCAAAGTCAATAAATGAAATACAGTAGACTCCCTCAAATCCGCACAGCTTGGAACCAGAGGTTGTGCGGATTTTAGAATTTTGCGGATTTCTGGTCATTGATTTGTTTACCATTTTTAAAACATTAATTTATTGGTAGTTAAGCAAGGGAAATTATAATGAATGCTTACAATAAAGTGAAACATTAAAATAAGTAAAATATTAAAGTAATTTATTAGTTTAAACGTAAGTAATTATTAAAATAATTATGAAGATAAACATTTAGAAAAATATTAAATTATTACAAATGAAATCGATTCAATTCGATTCCAAAAGTCCTATGCTGCCATCTAGTGGTAAAGCGATCGTAAGGTCGGTACGTCATCATATAGAAATGCTAATTTGTATCAAAATAAAAAGTAATGTAGATTTATTTCGTAATAAATCAGCTGTAATAACCAAAAAAGAATTATTAACAAAAAATTTAGTAAAAAAAACATTGCGGTAGTCACTGATTTCGGCGCCATCATGAATTTTGTTCCTGCAACTTAACTGTAAATTTCATTGCTTACATCTGAAAAAAATACGCGGATTTTAGGGTCGCGGATTTAAGGGAGTCTACTGTATATGTATAGATACATGTACGTATATATACATATATATGTGTGTGTGTATATACAATGTGTATATGTATACATGTGTATATTTACATATATTTATGTATATAAATATGTATATATAACACTGTTTGCCCGGCTAACCAAAAATTCTTTGGAAAAGAAAGAAAATGGCGCAAAGAAATCAAGTTTGGGTGCAGTAAGCAGAAACGAATGGCCGTTTTGGCTCAAACACAGTCAAAATAACCCATTTGTAGCAGATATTTTCATTTGGCACAATTGGCACAGGAGTAAAAGTACCGACATATGTCACAATCTTCTAAATTTATTCAAAAGGCATGAACATTTTTTTTTAAAGAAAATTTTACTTAATGAATGCAATAAAATAAATATGACATAGAAACATGACTCATTATAATATATAAATTTTCTGTGTTTGTTCCAACCGGAAAAACAAAACAAAACAGAAAGCTACATGATATTAAATAATTGATACTACATAATGTTAAATAATTGATACTACATAATATTAAATAATTGATACTACATAATAAATACTCCTTCAACTGCTTTAAAACATTGTAAGTAGTAACACTGTTGGTAGATTGTTTATCTTCCTAGCATGAGAATAGACAAGTGCCATTGTTCTAAATGTAAGAAAACAATAAAGCATATTTATTTTAAATCAGTGCAACGACAGCACTTATTGCCAACAGATCTAGTAATATTATGAAAATATTGGAATTTCAGATTCTTGTTTCTGAAATTGTTTTAATATTTTAAGTAAATTTTGATAAAATTTATTTGCGAACTGAATTGTATGCTATCAATTATTAAAAAAATATTTAATTTCAATAGAACATAATACAACCAAATTCTGTCTATGAGAAACATAATATTTTAAATTTAAACATTAAAAAATGAAATACGAACCAATTTACTGTTTTGAAATTTAAATTCGAATAATATTCAACTAACAAATTACAAATAAATAAATAAATAAAATTATCTGCTAAAACATTTTAACCCATAACTACTGTGAGCGGTCTGACAGACTGCTCCAGATTTTCCTGCATGCATTTCCGACCCTCAGAATAGATAATGATCCTCACCCTTACCTCTACCTTCCTGAAACGGTCACATTCTGCTTGTTATTCTGCTAGCTGCTTTTGTTATTTATTTTTTACTCACTTCATTGCGAAAGCGGTCTGCCAGACCGCTCACAGTAGTTGAGATTCTGTTTTTGTCCGAGAAGAAACTTTTTATTTTGTGGATAATTTTATACTTTTTTCATGATATTAAGGGAAAAGTAGAATCTAATTATTCGAGAAAACAACCAGTGTACCTAAACAAACTGAAATTGAGGGGCTTGTTAAAAATTAGATGGATATAGAATATTGAGATTCTGAATATTCTGAAAATAAATTTATTGAAAAGTGATGACGATTCCCGTTCAGAATTAACCCTCCGTCTACCAGACGGGTCCAATGGACCCGATGGGTACATTCGAAATATTTATTCTAACCAGAAATTTCTTTAAAATAAACTAAATATGTAAACCAGACAATAATGAGTTAAGTAAATAAGTTCAATAGTTTTAAATAAGAATTCTGATGTGTAATATTTTTATAAAACTTGAGTAAAATTTTCGGTAGTTCTAGGGTTAACAGTGGATGGTGAAGAAAATATTTTAAGTAACTCAGAGTATTTTTGTGGGAACAATAATTTTATATGGACTATAAAAGAACCAAATCATGTTTTTTGAACCCAGAAACATAATATTGTGGTGTTGCTGCCAAGTTTAAAAGGTCCTGCAAAAACTGGGCATAAAGCAGAAACAGAAGGAACTTGGAATTAATAATTCGTTAAAAACGTTATAAAAATTATAGTTAAATGGACTAATGTAAAAATTAAAGTATGTAAAATGTGTTATTCTGATCAAACTAGACACGAATTTACTTTGATACAGGTGATATTGAAATAAAAACATTTCTTGGATCATTATTGTACTCAGCAGTTTTCACACCTAATCGAGAGTCTTCCTTCAGTGTTCGAGAATTCAAGACATTGACTGCAACTGAACTTTTTGTACTGTGTAATAAATAAGTATTGTTTTTACTTATTTTATTTCTACGGTGATGGATAAATTGTCATGTATTTAATTCCATTGAAAAAAATATGTAGATATGTATGTAAACTTTAATTTACGAACGTTTTTTATATATATAACGATATTTTTTATGCAAATATAATCTAACTTTTACTATTTAACTATACTTTTATTAGATATTCATACATTTTTTTACAAAAAAAACCCCATTTTTATTCAACAATTATTAGATGAGTTTAAAATTACATTTTTCTTTTCCTCGATGTCCTACAATGAATCGCTTTTGCTTACTATTCCCATATAACGGGATACCAGACTTTAGTCTTCAAAAATAAACTTTAAGTTTCGAAAAATAATTTATAAATCAATTAAGTGGTTAAGTATTGGTAAACAAACCATTTTTCACCACTTAGTTGATATTTTATTCATGTTATGATTTAGCGGTCTCAGAGACCGCTGACAGTAATTATGGGACAATTTCTGTGACAGTAGTTAAGGGTTAATAATGCTTTAACTATCTGCAAAATGAAAGTTGGGACACACAAAATTTCGTGCAGTTATATGATCAAATCGCAATTTGCAGAATTTTTAGGAGAAGAGTGATCAAAGAAACTATCGTAGCATTAACTTATTTTAGTAATGAGGATGGGATCAATAAAGCGCTATTTTAAAAGTTACCTGATAATACAAATAGGGCTAGGGACGCCAATGTAAGAATGAATCGTGTATTTTGCAATCATGATTTTTTGAAAAGGATTCAATTCATTCATTTGAAAAGGACGGTGTCATCCCATGTAGTTAACTAATTACTAATATTATTTAATTATTAAACTGCTGAAATAACACTATGTCCGGTACTTTTTTTTTTTTTAATCTCTGGTTGTAATACTGGCTATCAGACAGCCAGCCATTAGCAGAAACAAACTTTAACAAAGAATCTAAGTTAAATTTTCATGAGTTATTCAAAATCAAATTGCGTCAAATTTTATAACTGTGGGCATATTTAAGTGCTAGATTCGCGAATTTCGGCCCATGCTTTCTGTTCCCCTTTTGTATGTTTTATTTTGTTAATATTTCGTTTTATTTGAAAATATTTGATTGATTCATTATTTATGAATGAATATTTCCTTCGTTATTCATTCATTGTGTTGGCGTCTGTTTACTTTTGTCATTACGTATACGAAATGAGTGTTCTCTCGTTGTAACAGAAGCTAATTTTTAAAATCAATTTACTGATCCATACTCTTTACTAAAATAAATAAATGGTAAGATATGATTCTCTAGTTATTATTCTACTGAAAATAATACAAGTTATGATTTGATCATATGATGGCATAAAATAGTATGTATGAAACTTTCATTTTTGCTGACATACTATTTATTAGTCATTTAAAATAATCGGCATACAGGTAAACTGAATATTTCGCTAGCCGATACTACTATCAGGACAAATACTTTAATATTTTGGAATTTAAAGGTGTTAAACAGTTAAATTTGACATAATATTTAAAACAGATGTTTACATTTTTATAAACAAGAATTTTTTTTTTTAAACTAAACTTTACACTATAAAAAGTATGTTTTGAATTATGGCAAAGATGTCATATACGCCCCCATATTGGCGCGATTTTTTTCCATTGCCAGTTTGGCGAAAACATCTACAGTAAACAACATTACCCAGGTTACCTTATCAAGCAAAATAACGATACTTTGGCTCTCGTTAAGTACCCGTTGCGTATATGACATTGGCGTAAGAAAAAATGGCGCCAATATGGGCGTATATGACATCTGTGCTTTTTCTAAAACATATATTTTAAAATCAAAGAGAATTTTTGAAGAATTAGGAAGAAAATATTTTCTCTCAAGTACTGCTTATTTGTAAAACAGCACTAAAGTAAAAAATATATAAATAATACAATTTATTTAAATGATGGTAACTGGTATTAACTGTGCATTATTTGTGCCAAGTCAAGTACAAATGTGCCAAGCATGACATCAATTATACTGATTATATTAACCCTTAATTTTTTTTCAGCTATATCGCTTAGCATAGCTAATAAAAACTAAAAATGTGATAATAATAAAGTGTAATGTAGTTTATTTAATTATCATGGTTTAAGAGGTTTTTTTAATAGTTTTTTTTTTTCTTTCTTTTTTCTAGTCTTTATTCTAAATTTTATGCTTTGAGTTATTTTAAGAAGATAGTTTTAAAACTTTTTTTACTTTGTGAAAAGAAATATTTTAAAATCAAAGAGATATTTTGAAGAAATTAGAAAAATAAATTGATAACCATGTACTGCTTATTTGTCAGGCAGGGTGTAGAGTAAAAGTATAATAATACAATCTTTTTGAATGGTGGCATCTCAGGAAGAATTTAAAAGCTACTATGTATTGATTATCCCGTTGACCAAAAAAAACTGGCTAAGCTATAAGAGTAAATGCCAATAATGGCTGATTGTAAATGCCACTTTCACTTGACAAAAATGTTACACGTGTTTGTTACATCATCAAATGATTTTTAATTCAACGTTTTATTTGTATTTTTGTTAATGTTTCACTAATTTATTTATTCTTTCGTTATTTAAAATTAAAAAAAAAAGTCAATTTGTATAATTTGGCGAAATTGGCTGACAGGATAATCACAAAGTGCCATTTAAAATGCTCCTGTTCCTTTTGATTTAGTAAGGAAGTTTTAAAATGCATCAAAAAAGGGTGTCTAGAGTGGACAATCATTTCCTGTGGTTATAAACATGCAGGTTGTTCCTAAAATCTTGTAGCAAACTGATAATGTAGTCCACACAAATATCTTTTGAACAAGAAACAACATCTGAATCCACTTATTCCATCAGAAATACAATACATTCAATCACAAATACAGGATGTGTCACTATAATATGAAACTGGATTATTGTTCACAACCTTAACAATAATGAAAATATTTTATTGGGATTTGCTTCATACTAATTTTGCAGTAAATATAATACCGTGAAATATAATGATATAAACTGAATGTAAGTAACTGAATTTTTGCTGATAACACAATGTAAGTGCTGTCAGCTATATCCTGAATAAAGGAATGTCAAGCTCAATGCTGTTTAGATATGAATGGTGGCAATTTACAACACTTCTCGCCATGTGTAGAACTTGATGATATATCAAATATTATCAATCAATTTTAATCTTTGTTAAATATTGATATACCAGCTCTCATTATATCATACAATGCAATTTCTTACTCTCCAATCAATGCTAGAGTGAAAACAAAGAGAAAAAAGAGCTGATTTTTTTTTCCCCTTTGCCATCCCGTGGCTCCACCGTATCTTGAGATCTCCCATTTGCTTCTGGTAATAGGGCAAAAGGATACGATGATATTTAGATAAATCATTATTTATTGTTGCTACAAATCAAGATGACAAGTGGAGCAGAAAAAATTAAACTTTGTGTGCTGGCAATTGAATGGGAGAAGCGGTTTTTTTTTTGTCTGGGGATACTTTTGTTTTCTTTAGTGAAAAATTGCCAAAACATGGGAATCATTATTTTGACTAGAAAATTTGAAAATATTCTCTAGAAATACCTAACACACATTTCTTGTTGTTGTTAAGACAGATTTCAAATTTAAACTTACAACATCCTGGCACATTCGAAAAGTCAGTTTTAAGCCTAGACACATATAAGTAAAAACCTCACTATCTCTTAAAAACTGTGAAATCGAATAATATTTTCCATTTCTTGATAAAGCAAAGAATCTATTAGAAAAGGCCACTAAAGTTGGTGTTTATAACAGATTTTTGAAATGTGACAGTCCGGAAATAGTCCTCATGAGACAAAAATTGCTTACAGCTAAAAATGTCATACATTTATTAACAAAATCCTGGTAGCTAATGCATGAGAAATAATCTTAAAAGTTAGGAAAAATATTTTTTTAAATTCAAAATTTAACAAAATTAATCTTTTTCTTCTAATAAATCTTCTTTTTATTTTTTTATTATTTAAAAAATTATGTATTATTTTATAAATTTTCTTAACAAAACAATAAATTTGACCAAAATTTCTAAAAGAGTCTTTATTGAAAGCTAAATCTGTTTTTACAGTACATAATCAGATGTAAAATTATTTTCCTAAAAAACAACATCAGTTAGTGATAACCCTTGTAATTAGCCTTATGATTAGGGATTGACCAAATACCGAATCGTTGATTTGGTATTCGGTGGTTCGGCATGTAAACCGAATATTCGGCTTCGGCCGAATACTTTTAAGTATTCGGCCGAATAACTGCAGATAAGTATTTCTTAGAAGTAGAAGAATTCTCTTTTACTTAGCAGTAGAATAGGCTAAACAATGAGTTTCAATGTTATGTGCATGAGTTCAGAGTTCAGCTGTACTACAAAAAACAAGTAAAAGGCCATTTTTAATTATAAAAAAAACATTTTCCTTCCTAAAATAGTCCACATAGGTGTGAAATCAACACAACTGTCTACAACAGAGAAAAAAAAAGTATGGAAGATGCGCATCTTTCACTTATCGTTTAATTTTATTTACTTCTACATTAGTTTTTTTTAATTTAAATTTATTTAATGTGTTTTTTTTTTAATGTACACATCAAATAACTATATCAGAGTTCATATCTGTATATCTAAGGTGTATGTTAAAGAAAATACACACATCAAATAAGTATACCCCTATGCCTATCCTATAGCTTTTATAACCATTATATCAAAATCACTCAAATTTCTTTTCTTCATCACCACAATGTTAAAATATTAATCAAAATATAAATATTCTATCAATAATTTGACAGAAAATAGTTAAATGTACAAATTGATATGATACCTTTTGTATTTTGAGAACATTCCTATTCAATATGTTTATAATCAGACTTAGACAATCAGTAAATCGGCTTAATGACAACATTGTTTCTTTGAATGAACTTTTGTTTTTCTGACAATCCTTATCCTTAAAAATACCCAGTATAGTTTAATACTTTCATAGGTTATTTTTGGGTATTGACTAGTGATAAAATAATAAAAAATAAGTGATGGGTTAATGAATTTGTGAGTGGGAAGAAATCATTAATTTTTTTTGTGTGTAATTAGATTTATTTTAAGAATAAAAATGTAACTGAATAAAATTATTGAGAGTTTAATTTCAATTAAAGCTTATTAAAAAAGCTTATATATGCAAAAATGCATATTAAAAAGTTTCAAGTATTCGGTTGCCGAATACCAAAGCTTTGGTATACACTTCGACTGAAGCTTCGGTGTTCGGCAAAATTGCTGCTTCGGTCAGTCCCTACTTATGATTAGAGTTAAGTGATTAAAGTGAATAGTTTCTTATTCTAAAATATTTCTGTAAAATATTTACTGTTTATGAAGTTCACAGAAATCCATTTATATTTTTCTTTTCACTTTCATGTTTATCTATCTTTAAATTGCCCAGAAAATATTGCTAGGAGAATCTTCCTTATTTTTTCTTCCAATGTTGGTAGATATGCTATTGTTTAGTTTCATAACTTCTACTATTGTTTCTTCATTGAATAAATATATAGCATATTAATATAAAATTTGAAAAATATCTATAAATTTAACTACAGTACAGAACCATTTATCCAAAATGGTTGGGGTCAGATGTATTCCAGATAACTAGTTGAGCATTAAAGCAATGTCCCTTTGATATGTTTTGTTAAATCTATGTGGTTGTGGCATTATTTCTGATTTCAAATTAGTTATTAAAGTACTCAGATTAAGAACCAGATCTAAATAAGATCAAAGATTTATCAGAGTTTGAAAGAGGGTAATTTATAGACACTCCTTGGAAACAAAAATTATTTTGTTTCCGTGCATAAAAATCAAAATGTGTAATGTATAACTAAATATGCTTCCATTTCAGATCTTAGATATTGGCAAAAACTTATATCATGCATTTTGCAATGTTTCAAGCAATGCATATGTCAAACTAGCAGTTCTCGTTGCCTCTTGCCATTGCCCCAAAATGCTTCATTTGGTGAGTAAATGAACCATCAAACTCACTGAATTGTGAGTGCTTAATTTCTGCGTTTTTTATGTGTTTGTGTGTGGTGTGCCAATACAGTCGAGTTCAATATCTGCATTACTGAATAAGTGATGCCGCTTTAAATGTTCAATCGCACCTTCCCATTAATGTCAGTTAATCACTATGTGCCAGTAAAAACACAAACAAGATTACTGGCTTCAAGTGCCAAATGAAATTTTTTGCTGTAATGCAGTGTCGAAATTGACCATTTACCATACTGTTTAGTAGTGTGCAAAGTATCATTGGCCGGTCAAATTTTTTCTATCGGTTAAGAGTTGAAATCTCACAGCAATTTTTAATGTTTATTTTCACAACGATAAATACATGATAGCTGTTTTTAATTTTTATGAGACTGCTAAAAGAATGTCGGAAACATTTATGCATTTAGAATGTGTTTAATTTTAATGGTTTCTGTAATAGATAATCAAATTTCTATTTTATAAGCAATTTAAAAAAAAATTACATTATTTTAGAACATATTAAAAAAGGGGGATGCAATAAGGGGTTAAAGATAGATTTTTCAGTGTTTCACACCAAATCTTTTTATTTGGCTGCTGTTCTTTTATTTATTATTTGCCATGTTGCAATGTTGGTCAAAAGCCATCGAGAATCCTGAGTATATGGCACCTGTTTCTGAAAAAATTCTGAAATCAGTCTATTAGAAGTATATCATTCGAGATAACTGGTTTACTGGTTAACTGATTTTCGGATAAACGGTTCCATACTGTATTTCCTAATAAATTTTATGATAAATTCAGCAGAATTATATGTAAGGTCATAGACAAAACACATGCACATCAGTTGATTTTCTGAATGTGAAATTCTATTCATTGTATAATTTTTTCATGTTGCATAGAGAAAAAATTCCTTTAAAAAAATCATACAAATGTTCTAGAAATTAGTTTTTATTTATCAGCTTGTCAATTGATTGACAGTAACCAAAAGCATTAATGTAAGTACCAGGGTTGGCAAAAAACCAGGTGTTTTCGGAAAAAAAAAGGTTTATTTGGTTTAAACCGGGTTTTTTTTAAACAATCTTTTCTTATTACATATACATGCATATTTATTGATAAAAATAGACATTGTTGGATGTATAAGTAGTATAACTTTATTCGAAAATAATTTAAATTAAATAATTACAGTCAATTTATGTAGAAAATTGGAAAAATTCATATTTTAATTTAAACAGTATCAGTAAACAGTTAGGTTAAAAAAACGAACTGCTCTACACAGTGAAACATTGATACCCTGATAAGCTTTATAAACAATCTTTTGATTACTAGTAATAAACATTTGACGTAGTTTGATGAATATAATATTCTTTTTCACAGTTATTAAAAAAATAAATTTCAAATACTTCTTGGGGTTGACAATTTGAGTGACAATTCGGAGTCAACATTTAGCAGATAACAGAAATATATATATATATATCTTGGTATTATTAAAATGCTATAACTAGCATCCAATTTTTGAATACTCTCTTATTCCACATCATATTTTGATTTTAATTTTTAAAGATAATTTCCCCAATCAAGAAATTTTCTTTTACAGCTTGACCAAAATCTTAAAGGTCATTGTGCTATGTGCAGTTATGTGACTCTATATTCATGTGTGTTATGGCAGATTGCTTTAAATAATCTCCATTTTTTTTTAAATGAAAATATTTTATACTAAATATTGATATTTTTAATCCATTTTATCTTTAAAAAATTCACATGTTTAATTTTTTTTTCTTTAGAGCGATAGATATGTTCGTCAACACATACTAATTTTCATCCTATACATGTAAACATGACCTACACTTACTATATCTAATGCTTATTGCTGAAATAAAGTGTTAAAAGTAGAAATTTTATATATCCGATAATTTGAAACATTTAAATTATAAAGAAAAAAGAGAAAATGTCATTAGATGTTTTCTAAAAAAACCAGTTGGTTTTTTTTTTTTTTTAGAAAAAACCAGTTGGTTTAAATCGTGCCAACCCTGGTAAGTACCTGAAACATAGTGTCTTTCATTTTGCTTACAAAATTAATTTTATGGTAACCTTAGTCTTTATTAGGGGAAAATTTTATCTTTGTGAACAAAAGAGCACAATTGGACAACATCGATTTCATCTAATTAACATCAAATAAAAATCTTTTTAAAATTTCCATAGTTTGTTTTAATTCTATCAAATATTGTCAATTTTTAAAAGGTTTTATAATTGTTAATTATGGTGGTTTTCCACATGTGCCTTTTCTTTCCCCTATCAGTAAATGAAGAAGAAGAAAAGAATTATTTTATTTAGTTATCAAAAGAAAAAAATCTGTGATAGCATTTACATGTATGGTCTGTGTGTATTGATTCTGCTTGAACGTTTAACTGTTATTCTAAAATTTGGATAAGATTGTATAAAATTTAATTGAATTTTCATCTCGTTATGTAATGATATACTATTAATTTTGTCATTAGAGGTCTTCATATGCCACGCCCTAGCACCAAGCCTGGCCTGGCCCTTTGGCTTACTTTCATTCACAACATTTGGGCCAGGCGTGGTTTTCACTCTTATTGGGCCCAGGCCTTAACTTTTTTAAGGCTTGGGTCGGTCCTAGTCAGTACTCATTCCGGACTAAGCTCAGACCTTACTTATTTTGGAAGGATGTGGCAAAACTGAGCCTAACTTAATTTTTCCGTACCGAGCCAGGCTTCATTTGTAAGTCTGCATCGGAATTTTTAGTCCTGGTCTCAACCTAGCCTGTATGAAAATCACTTGTCTTACAGTAGCGTGGTCTGTGCAAAAATCACCGAAATTCGGCCCAACCCGAAACTATTACCAAAAAATGCTTATATTTCTAAATTACTATTATTCAACAAATAAAATTTAAAATTTATTCTTTTGAAGAATAGCAGATTTCTAGGCAATAAAATAACCTACCTGTGACGGAATCCTGTCTTAAATAGAAAAAGGTGTTGATCCTTGCAAAATTACTATAATAATATGCAAGAAAAGAATATAATACTTTTACACCTGCTAAGAAGAGAATTGTCTATAATGCATTTTTTTTTTCTTTCTTTCCTATGCGACTTCATCTATGAGGATTTTACTGTTCAGCATTTTTGAGATTTTTAAGTCTCCAATACATGGAATATAGATTAACGTTATAAATAATAACTGAAGTAAAGCTAAAAAAAAGATAAATAAACATACTTGATCAGAACCCCTTGTACAAAATAATTTTTAACCACATCGACATTAAAATCCATGATTTGTAAAAATTCAGTCAGGCTGGGCTCGGGCTAAGATTTAAACTTATTTCTGCACTGGGCCAGTCTCGGGTCAAACTTTTATCTGTAATACCAGGCTGTATCTGGCCAAACTTTTTCATTGGGCTGTGGCCGGGCCTGCTAATTTCTGTCACTGCAGCACAACAATATTAAATTAATTTTTTTAATTGTTTTACTTTATGCAAAGTAAAAAAGAAGTCACAGTTGTTTAGATTCTTTCCAGTAGGCCTGGGCCTTAAATCGATTTAAAGCTTACATCGGAAATCCAATTTAACCATTGGTTATAAATCGATTTAAGCTAACATTCGAAATTGCGATTTAGCCATAGACTTCCAATGTCTTAAATTGCCATTTAGCCAATATCTCCTAAATCGTGATTTAGCCATTGGCTTTAAATCGATTTAAAACAAAATACTGATTCAGAGCTGACGTCGGAAAACTGATTTATCTACTTTGATGTATCTACCGCTTACATGGCAAGCTTGTGTTAAATGGATTTAGCAGAATCCGATTTCAGCAAACATTGCAACCCTCAATGCTTTTCGATTTAAGAAAACAAGGAAAGGTGGTGTTAAATCGATTTAGCAGGATTCGATTTAAGCAAATATCGAGCCTCAATGCTCTTCGATTGAAGGTAATGCCCATTTAAGAAAATGACGATTTAAATAAAAATTGACATTTCTTTATTTTGTAAATTAGATTCAGAGTTGGAATGTGTATTTTTTTTAGAAATTAAGAACTTATATGGTGGAAAGTTGAAAAGAAAGAGTAAAGTTCAATTCTTAAAATCCAAATTCGTCGAATTTCGTTTATATGCTAATGCAATCTTTTGATAAAAAAAACTAAGTTTTCACTTATTTGAGTTGTATTTTAATATGTATTTTTTATTTTCTATTATTCTGTAATTAATTAAAATGTTTTAAACTAGAATCCTGTATTGTTTCAAAAGATTGTTTTCCTGAAATTCATCCAGTATTTATATGATTAAAAAAATAGTAAAATTTTATTATAATCCAAATTCATCTTCTTTCAGTTTATACTTTTATGCATTCTTATGAGGAAAATTCATTTTTACATGTTTTAAAAATATTTCATGATATTTTGCTTATTATTTGGTAATTAATGAAAATATTTTAAAGTATAGTCATGCATTGTTTTGTTTATCCCGCTTTGGCTGTGATCTTCATGAAATATTTTTATTTTTCTAATAAATTTTTTTTTCTGAAATTGATTGGGTATTTATGGTAGAAAAAAATGATAAAGTTTCATATTTAAAATCCAAATTAATCGAATTTAAGTTTTTTTTAATGCATTCTTTTAATGAAAAATTAGTTTTTCACATGTTTGGGTAATATTTTAATATACCGGGTGTCCATAATTAAACGACCCTACTTTAAAGTTGTCTACAGACAAAACTATTGTTCATAAAGTTGTGAAATTTTGGGGAAAGCATAATAAAGGGATGGGAATTTGTTTAAGCTAAAAAGATATAAATAAAACTAGTTTAAAATTTCGCCACCAGAGGACGATTTTTAATAAATTACATATTTAGCATTAAGATAGTTTAGAAATTTTATTTACAGGATGTTCATAATTAATCGACCCTATTTTAAAGTTGTCTACCGACGAAACTGTTGTTCAGAATGTTGTAAAATTTTTTGAAGGACATAATAAAAGTATGGGAATATGCGTGAGCGAAAAAAAAAATAGGTGTCTATTTTTTAACGAATTACACATTAAGCATACATTTACGATAGTTTAACAAATTTTGTTATAACATAACATGTTCTGCATGATTTTCATCATTTTCAGATACCATCTGCAATCGTAAGATAGCATGTTCCACAGTTGACCTCTGTATGTTCAGGGAAAAGTTAGGAAAATGTCATGAAAAGCTGTCTTTAGAGGAAGGTTAAGTTAATAAATAAAATTTTTAAACTATCGTAATGCTAAAGGTGTAATTTATTAAAATACTCCCTCTGGTGGCAAAATTTTCAATTACTTTTATTTACCATTTTTTTAGCCGAAGCAAATCCCCATCCCTTTAATATGTCTTTCACAAAATTTCACAACTTTATGAACAATAGTTTTGGGTGTAAATAACTTTAAAGTAGGGTCGTTTAATTATGGAACCCTGTATATTCTTTATTTTCTATTATTCTGTAATTAATTAATTATATTTTAAAACAGCCATGCATCGGGTTTGACATCCGATTTCAATGTCAGGGACATGGATTTACTGGTAAGAATAATCACTGATTCTGAGCACATTACGCGCCACGTATACTGGTCGCTCGTCTCCTAGGGGTTAAAGAATGAGTTAATAAAATAGGTCACAAATTTTTAAAATGGAAAAAACGAGTGTTTTGGCCATACAAACTGTTTTATGTGTAAAATATGTATCTTTTCAAAGGTATTTGAGGATTAATAGATAAGTATACTATATAATATAGGAGGCGAGAGGGGCTGCATAAAGACCATAAAAGTTTACTAACAATTAAAAAATAGGCGTTGATATTCAAAAAGATAAAATCAGTGTTAAATCACAATTTAGCACTAAATTGCGATGTTAGAGGGATGATAAATCGATTTAAGAAATTTCTACATCGCCCAGTCCTACCTATCAGTTAGGCTTCACATTTGAAACTTTATGTGCAAAAATAAATCGCGAATATTTCTGTTTTCATACTTCCATACTTTATGTACAAGTTAAGCATAGGTATTGTGTTTCGTGATAATAATGGAACATCTAGTTAAAGAGTGAAACTTTGTTAACAAATATTTAGATACCATGAAATCTAAGATAACAAAACCTGTTTTTATTTCTTAGTGAAAACAAAAGTCTGTATGGATACTTTATTAAAGAATGTGGTTACTTCTTATTGTTGTACAAGCTGTGCAATTATTGTTCATATTCTCATTAAGCGTATCAATTTAATGTTTGTTGTTTTAATTAATGACATTTCTTAGTTGAAGGTGGTTTGTTTTCGTGCTATCATAAAACCTTGAAAGAGTCATGCTTTCAACGATTTATTATTTTTCAATTATTATTCTATTTAAGGTTATGTTATAGTATTTAGAAATTTTAAATTGCTTTATTTATTTCACATATAAATTATGTAGTTGAGAGTTTTAAGAAATTTTTATTTTTTAAAATTAAAATTGCGAAAGCAAACAATTTGTATTAATCATTAATGAAAATATAAATACATTTTAAGGGTAAATTTCATTGGCCTTTCTTTGTAAAGAATTTCTTTTGATTGTTTATAATGACAATGTTATAAAGTGCAAATTAATGTATTGTTTTATAAAGGTTATTGTAATTTATTTCTTGTTTAAAAATGGAAATTGTAAATTATTTCTTGTTTAAAAAGATTAATTGTAATTTATTTCTTGTTTATTAGGAGGTTATGTAAAGCTCCTCATAAAAGGAATCTGCTATAGCAATTATATTTAAAAATTGATAGTAAGTATAGTATTTGAAGTTTTAAAAATTGGCTATTATAATTTACAGGGTGTTTTAGTATTCCACTTAGAAACTTCAAGAGGAGGTGTAGTTTTATGGAGTATGTTAGAGTTATTGTAATCCACTTATTCACCATAATATACAGAGTGTCTCACTTTTATCAGAACCCAAATTTTTATATTTAGAAAACAAACTTCAAATGATTCCAATAATATATATGAAATGAGTTAAATCATGTACCATATATTGGATGTATAAAAACATTCAATAAACGATGATTTTTCGATTTAAACCGAATCTTTTTTTTTAAACCATGCTGATTTTTTTATCTATCTTTTTTTCTTTTTTTCCTAATGTTTTCATTTATTTTGCACATTATTGAAAAATGCAAAATCCAAGTTATGCTGCTTTAGAAAAATGATGAATTAATAAATTTGTAAAGTGACAGACATTTTTAATCAATCCAACTTTTCTTATAAGCTATAAATCTACATGGCAGACTAATTTTTCTAAAATTAGCTCGGGAGAAAAAAAACCAAGTAGTTAGTTTCTTTTTCTTTTTTTTAAACCTTTTATTTTTAAAAAATAGCCAAAATGGATTCCAGCCAAAAATGCACTTGTACTACTAAGATTGCTTGATTAGTTAAGATTTACTAAGGATTGCATCAATAATGACATAATCATAAGTCATTCTCTCGCCATTGGTTACTCTTTGTTCTGTATCCTAATGAATATTTATCATTAGGCTGTGAGTTTTTTCTGCTCTATGGCTATTGGGTTTAGTAAGACTTTGTGTTTTTTACATTCCTACATTGGGATTGGAGTTTTTGCATCATGACTTTATTCTGTTACCAGATACTTTGTATGTGAAATTTTGAGTCCAGATATAAAATGGCTCTGACACCCATGTACTTTTTGGTGTATATACTTGATCCATTGTACAGTCAGAGTGAATTGTCTGAGCAAGAAAAAAACATTTATATTATTTTGCAAAACAAAAATATCTATGTAACTCTATGCTTGCAGTGATAGTTAAATTTAATGCCAAATCCATTTGAAGAACATTTTTTGAGTAGAATATAGTAAGAGATGTCACCCCATATGAATGGTGGAAGAGCCAGCAAATTCAAATCAAGTCTACTGAAGTTGAACAACTTATAACTGCAAAAGCCTCCTCAGCAAGTGTTGAAAAAATATTTTCAACATTTGGATTGGTACAGCCAAAAATATGAAATAAATTAGGATTAGAAAAGGTTTCAAAACTTCTCTTAAAGCTTTTAAAGCTTTTAATTAAAATTAAATATATGGAGTTGCTTTTATAAAGAAATTGTTTTCCTAATTAAATTTAACCAGTTAAATAAAATTTTTATTAAAAAAAATAATGATTTTTCTAAGCCTATTCCTAATTTGTATAAGTATTACATTCATTGATAAATCAGGTAAGTCAATGCATATGTATTTTTTTAGCATGAAAAACGTGTGTTGTTTTTTGATTTTTAAAGTAAATATATGTAGTAAGAAACGTGTAAGCATTTGTTGATGTTGATATTATTAATGCTGTAAATAATTTCTTGGTTATGCACAAATTATGCTTAGGAAAATACTTTCTATTTAGTTATTAGTTATTTAATTAATTATCAAAAAATTAAGTACTAACAAACAATTATGCTACAATACTAACAAAAAATTAGGTAACTAATGTTTAACACTTATTAATTATAAAAATATCATCATGACTTTCTAAAAGTCAAAACCTTTTTCTTACAAATGCTATTTAAATAATAATTTAAAAAAAACCCTGATTTAAACCAAAAAAACCCTTTTTTTAATCAGTTTTTTTACAAACCCTGATATAAGCAGTTACTCAAGGAGCAGAGTTTGTTTCTTATTTGAAATTTTATGAGTCAGTCTGAATCTCTAACTCTGTCATCTCCAACTAATTCTGTCACAAATCATCATATAAAAATATGACTGGCATCAAACAATTATTAATAATTTGTCTCCTACTAAGAAAATATCCATGAATGTGCCAGAAAGCTCCACATGGAAAAATACTTTTCTGAAATCTGCTTTAAAGTTACGAATTTAAGTTTAAATACTTTAAATTTAAAAAAATATATCTTTAAGACATCTTATATCTCTAACTTTAAGACAGTATTTCTAATGTATGTTCTACGAAGTGAGTTTGCATTTTGACAAATTTCTGTTTTGTTTAAATAAAAAACTATGGACCCCATCCCTTCCTTGAAAATTTGATTGCCGGCACATGAAATTTAACTCTGATTTTTTCCCTCTATTTGTTTTTGCAATTTGTAGTAATAATAAATAATTATCCGAAATTTCTCTTTACCCTTTGCCCCATTTATTCCCCACTTTAAGCAAATGGTGGATCTCTAATCGTAGATATGGGCAGAGGATAAAGGAAAAAGTTTGTCTTGTATTTTGCCAATTTCATTGTTTACACTCTAGCATTGATTGGAGAATAATAAATTACATTGACTGAATAAAATGTCTGTAATTGGAGCTGATATATTAACATTTAACAAAGATTTTTATAACGTTGAGCTGTTATAAAAATCTATACTTTTTGATCTATCGATGTAATGCCCAGCCCCTGTTGATAGCTGATGGCGGTTTTCGTGATTGACTAAGTAAAATCAATTACACAGTTAAAGATCAATCAGTTCAGTATAAAAATTTTAAGTGAAAAATATTACTGCTTCTCGCACTAACAGAACTTGAGTTAAATATTATTTTGTTAAAATAGACATTGTTTTCATGAAATCTTTTAAAAAAATTATTGATCCTAATTGTGCATATAATTTTTGTTTACTTTTTTATTTTATAGTTGCCATAGCAAAATACTGGAAGTTCAATTGCTGCCAAATGTTAAAAACTGCCTCTAAAACAGTGATTCCCAAACTTTTATTGCCCCCCCCCCACCAAAGCATCTGTAATAATACGATGCCATCCCACCTCACACACGTTTTCCCTCCCCTATTATCGTAAATTAAATGTCATGTATTTTCACACATTCAAATTTAAATTGTATATGTTACTAGCAGAACTAGCCGGCTTCGCCCGTGTCAATTATAAGAGACCTTCCATGTAAAATAATAAATTAAAATGAACTACTATAGTAATCACAATAACTGAGATTTGTGCATTCATTCCTGTCCACAAATCATTAAAATGACAATTAGAAAACATGCGTTATTGTCTCGCCACCATAATAAAATGTCTGAGCTTTAATATCGCAATGCCCGTTTTCTTCGGCTGGTGTAACAGAAAATTTGTAATTTTCTGACAATACGAAAAACAAATCCACCAAATGGCATATCATATAGTCAAATTCTCGTTTGTATGGCGTATATCTACATTATAAAGTAAAAATATGGCAGTGAGTAAGGCTGACATCATACTGTTGATGGCAACGATGACTAACAGACAAATTATTCCTCTACAGCAATTTTTCTTAACTTCTAAACAGCACACAATTTAATTTTTTAAGCTGTCGAATAGAACAAAAATTCCTTTCAAATGAAATTTCTTTGAAAATTGTGTCTCAGTTTTTTTTTTTAATTTTAATGGGTTAAGTAAGTAAAAAGTTGAAAGTAATTTTCAAACATGGATTTTTTTTAATGTGCGTGCAGCCCAACGTAGCCATTACGAAAGATGAACCCGTTTGCTCTTAATGCAATATTATGAAGAAAAGGCATGTCTATGCGTAACTTTGTCATCATGGTGACAACAACCTAATCTATCCACAAATTTCAATTTTACTACAATTTAACTTTTAAACATCGCACATTCGATTGTTCCAACGTCTAATAGAAAAAAAGAAAACTTTCAATAATATTTGTTTGAAAAGTTTATGTCACGTTATAGATTTTTTATAGATTTTAAAGTGATTCTCAAGCATGAATATTTTTTAAATGTGTGTGCAATTACAAAAGATTATTCAATTGCTCAAAAACGCTGCAAATAATTCAGTACTTGTTTGTTTTCGTGTAATATTTCATAACTAAATTGGTAAACGAAATTAAAACGTCAAAATAAAATAAAATAAAACACGAATTTAACAGATATCAATTCCAACTACGTAAAATAATCTATTATGTATAGAAAATGCAAATGGAAATTTCGTTCTGGCTGCTTATAACTTGAGTTCTTCTGAATGGATTTCAATGTGACTATCAGTTTCTCAGGAAATGTTTTAGTGTATAACATATTGTTTTATGTTGCTTAGTCGTAAAATTATAGGGAAAAGTTTTATAATCATGTGAACCCGATTATGAAATATTAGTATTTTAAAAAAGATTTTTATTAATAGACTTCCTTGGAACTTTCATCGTTTCTTGGATAATTTTACACGGATGGTTTTAGTATATACGTTTGCATTTACGTCAGCCAGTTATATATAAAATTATGGAAGAAAGTTCAATAGTCTGATGAGGCTGATTATAAAAGATTAGCCTTTTAAAAAAGTTCTACTGGAAAGATTTGGATGGAATTTGTGCTGTTACTATGCACGCATTTTCCTATAATGGTTTTAGTATATCCCATTTTGCTCTATATGTTTTGTTACAGAGTTAGCTGAAAAGTTACTAATGAGTTGAACCCCATTCTGAAGGATTAGCCTTTTAAAATGTTAGATAATTTTTCAGGGATAGTTTTAGTATATTACATATCGGTCTGTCATCCTTAAACCAAGTTCTACTGTAAATCATCAACTAAAAATTTTGGCCCTTAACAACGGAAGTTTTGTCTTAAACATTAGAAAGTATAATAGCGCAGTAGCGTTAGTAACGTTTTCATCTACGCGGAAGGACGTTTCAGATAAAGACCCATATTGCATTAAAATGATGGATCAAATTCACCGATATATTTCATTTAATCCAAGATTCGTTTGGAGAAACCGACCAGCAAAGCGAGCGAAATGTGCTACTCAGATTATAAGGGAATTATAGTGAAAATATTCACGATTAACTGCTCGCTATAATACGAAAGTACCAAAAATGCTTTTTCATGTAGTTTTTGAGAAATCTAAAAAATACACTAAATATATTAGTGTTTCAAATTAAAAACGATTTTTATTTATGTTCTGTTAATGTGCAGTGTATCAGGTACATTTAAACACGGGTATCCTAAGATTCATTGCCTATAATTTTTAAACGGAAACACACTAATCATAAAACCCAAATCCACAGCAATTAACATGAAAATGACGTCAATCTATGAAGCTTTGTTTAAAATGAGAAAGCTAACTCTAAAAAAATAGTTGTTATGTTTTAATTTCAATTTAATATAAATCGTATAAAAGTAGATTTTACATTATGGTATTTGATGTAAATCGTAGGATGTTATCACTGCATTTAAAATATTAAAACATTTACCTAAATGGTATAATTAAAGAAACGATATTATAACGAAATAGGAAATAAATCATAGCAACCGGTTTTTAGAGCAAGTTTGAGACCATATTTATCGAAATTGAACTCATAATTTATTGAAAGTGGCGCCGTATTTAGTGATTTGTGTCTCTGATCCTTTTGCTTGGAATAGAAAAGCCTGTATTTTAGTGAAATTGTAATTTCAAATATATTAAATGGAGGTTTTAAGTTTTCTCAAAGCCTTGAAGGTTTATTTCAAAATATGAGAAATGCGCATTTTCTGCTTAGAGAGACATCAATTTAAAAAATGTAACATTATATCGAGAGAGACTGAATTTGTATTGGTTTATGAAAAGAAACTACACGTGTTTGCCTTTTTTTTAATTATTTGTGCCGTTTTTTAAGGTGTGGCAACACAATAAAATAATTCAGATTCTCTCGCTGTATTTTTGCATTTTTGAAATTGACGTCATTCTAAACAGAAAATGCACATTTTTCATATATATATGTAAAAACTTCAGAATAAAACATCATTAGAAAGCAGTGTCAGTTAATCAGAAATTGACGTCGTATCTAGCAAACGATTTTTATTATTATTATCTTTTCCCTAAATTATTTTCTTGATATTGAAACGTCTGTATTAAAATAGATTTTTTAGTTTCAAAAACATTCAAATGAAGATATACTACGTCATTTGAACACACATTTAGTTAAAGTTTTTATTTTATATGGGAAAAATATGATTTCATGATTAGAATGACAACAATTTCGAAAATGGAAAAATATAGCGATTGAGTCTGAATTTTTATTAGCTTATAAAAAGAAAGTACGCGTGTTATCAATTTTTTTTAATTATTGCACCGTTTTTTAAATTGTGGCAACAGGAAAGATATGATTGAATTATAAAATTAAGTAAAAGAGATATTTCTATAACGTTAAATTATGAAAGGTAGTAGAAAAAAGGGATAAATATTGGTCTGATGATTTTTTTAAGTAGACAGTGATTTTTTCCGCGGTCTAAAACGTATGTACATGAAGTTTTGTGTAAATCGGCCAAAAATTGAAGATTTGTATAAAGGACATACACACAAAGAACGGCTTTTATATATATAGATATATTCATTTATCGTGTAGGTCTGCACTACAGCCGTAGATATTTGCTATTTATCAATTTCCTTTTCTAATGCTATTAAAGGTTTATAAATTTTGTAAAGTTGGTAGTATCGTGTTTAGTAATTCCAAATGTTTTTTACTTTAAATATGTTAAAGGCAATAAAATTTCAGTAATATCACGTGTAAAAGCTTCTTCACATTACATACAGCACAGCGAATAGATAAAAATAGCTCATTTGATAAATTGTGAAAGATTGTAACATGCAATTAGTAACCCGGCAAATTAAAAATTTTAAAAATGAAAAATGGAGAAAATGCTGGTATGATATCTTTAAAGATTGTGCATATAATTATTTTGGTATTTATTCCATTTTGATTTGGAACATTTTAAAATTCGATACAAAAACTTATTTATTTTTGCGTGTACTATTACTTTTATTTTTAGCCTAAAAAATTACTTAAAAAAAAAGGACAGCGAATGTATTAGTTGCAAATTTTAAGTTGTCCCCAGTGAGGCGTACGCCCCACGGTGGCCACTCCGTCTAAAATGAAATTTATGAAGTATTATTAATTGTTTATATATGCAGAGTGATACAGAACAACTCTTCAATAATTTACAGTGTATTAGAGTAGACTTCAACAAAACTTTTGTACAGGAAACTAGAATCACAATCAATTTAGTACAAGACGTCTCACTCCAATCTGTACCGAGATTTTTGTTTATAATTGTAATAGTCCAGGGGAAATGTACCAAAAAATGAGGGTTACCTTGCAAAAGGTCGGATAGAAGATTTTTTTCTAAATCATTTATAATGATGCCAACATGGAAAAACCAAGTTTTCTAACAAAATTTCTTAAGGCTAAATTTTCTGTGGCCAAAAAACAACAAAATTTTCGGACCTTTTTTGATTTTTTATAAATATCTCGAGACTCGTTGCCGTAGCATATTATTTGTCAATTACAATATTAAAGAGGGTAAAATTCTCTACAACTTTCATATTTACAACTTTTTTATACATTCAATAGCAAGCGCAGTACGCCATTTCAAAAATAGGAGAATTTTTTTCAATTTTCTTAAAAACGGTGAAAAACGTAGTTCTACCCTGATTATTCAAATGTTTCCCACGGATTTAATCGTGTATGTCAACTTCTATATATTGGTAGCAGTAAATTATGTGTTTCAGGGCTAAAACTAGCCTTTTTGCACCCGTGGCAAACATGGATTTTACCCCCCCCCCCCTTAAAAAGAAAATTTACCACGAAAATTTTAATAAATCTCCAGTAGCCGGATTTTGAAAATTTTAAGTGCGTAATCATTAAATACGTAATACTTAACTACGTAATCAGCTTTCTCGAATATTGATTCATTAAAGTCTTGTAAACCGAACCGAAAGAAACCAAAGTATATTCCGCTTTCAACAGATTTCCACTTTAGTAGGTATAATTGTTCATATTCTTTCTCTTGAAAAAATATATATATTTTATTTTAAAGACCGGATTATGCATATACAGATTTCATTTTCAAGGATTTTACGTTAGTTGTAGTATTAAGGAGCTTAAAGTCACAGTTATATGAATTATGAAACTAAATTAGTCACAGGAAGACATTCACAAGGTAATATTAAACCTATGGGAACGTTCTTGAAAATATCTTGTTTGCATTTTATTATTTTTAACTATATATATTTTTCATGGGATGCCTGAGATTAATATCTAATGTTGTGCTTTTAGACTTTTTCGGATTTTTTTTTCTTTTTCTTTTCTTTTTTTTTTCTATTCTTTTTTTTTTCTTTTTTTTTTTTTAATATTTGGGCACTTTTATTTTTGGAAAACTGTTTGGAACCCGTACTGAAATTTAGAGTATCCTGTTTGATCTTTAAAGCAATTATAGATAATATAGAAGTTTTATATTTTTTGCTAAAATGATATAATCTCGTGTTATATTTATTGACATAAGTGGAGAAAAATAATTTGACAATATTTTTTTTAACTAATCTTTTAAATATTTTTATGAAACTAGTGATCTCAAATACTTTATTGACAGAATTTTTAAATTTTACAAGATACATATGCATAACAGTAGTTAGTGAAACAATCTGTTGTCATTTCTATTGTAGCTATTTTATAAGGTAAAAGTATTTCTTACCTAAAAGATATTTATCTTTTGAGTCCTCCCCCCCCTTTTATATGGAACTACAATCCAATGTTTGCTATCTTTAAAACAGTAAATCCTTAAAACACAAGTTATCAATAATTGGTGAATAAAATATATCATTGTAGTGTGGAATAAAATATATTTTCTCAAATTTTTATATCCACCCCATTGATACCTGGAAAAATATGTATGCATTCCAAAGTTTATTAAAATTATAACATTTATTAAAATTAAACAAAAATTCTTTTTTAATTGTAACTATCGTGCCAATAAGTTACTAAATATTGAAGTATTCTGTTAAATAATGCTTTGAAGTTACCATTGTATACACTTAAAGTTACTCTCTAAATATGAAAATTGTCTCATTCATCTACACTCTGCCCTACATTTAAAATTATATAAATTTACTTATAAAATGTCTGTTGAGATGAAAACAAAGACGTGGGTGTGCAAATAATAGATAATTTACTGCTACCAATTTTTAGAAGTCGACATACACGATTAAATCCGCGGAGAGCATTTGAATAATCGTGGAAAACTACGTTTTTCACAGTTTTTAAGAAAATTGAAAAAAAATGTCTTATTTTTGTAATGGCGTACTGCGCTTGCTAATGAGTGTATAAAAAAGTTGTAAAAATGAAAGTTGTAGAGAATTTTACCCTCTTTAATATTGTAATTGACAAATAATATGCTACGGCAACGAGTCTCGAGATATTTATAAAAAATCAAAAAAGGATCCAAAATTTTTATGTTTTTTGGCCACAGTAAATTTAGCCTTAAGAAATTGTGTTAGAAAACTTGGTTTCTCCATGTTGGCATCATTATAAGCAATTCAGAAAAAATCTTCTGCCTGACCTTTTGCAAGGTAAAATGTACAATTCCCCTGGGCTATAACTATAATGCAGATAATTTAATCAAGTTATCAACAGATTTACTTTGTTTTGTGCAGCATATGATGCCTATACAAAAAGTACCAGAAGGACTGTGTGTAATGTGAAATACATTCTAAAATATGTGTCTGGTACAAGGCTGCTTTGAAGTGGTTGGTAGCAAGTTCCACCACTTCTGTTGCCATGATCTACACAAAGAATTTAATTAAATTAGGAAATTTAAATTATCTGCATTATTGTTAATATTATGAACAAAAAATCTATAACCATTTCGGAGTGAAACACTCTATATTTTTGATTTTATAGCATTTTCTACCACCCAGCATATTATTCAACAGTTGTTCTTAATCCTCTTCCATATTAAGTTATTTCTACATATTGTTAATGCTTATGTATTCTTATATGATTCTATATGATTTTCTGCATTTTGTGAGACAAATTATTTCTGTATTTGTATTGTAACATTTTGAATGTGCGACATATAACAAAACATTTACAGAGAAACATAGAAGGTGTAATCCTGTTTCATTTTAAAGTAATAAAATCACAGTTTTCAATTTATAAAGTTAATTTTCATGTAACTGCAAAATCCGTTTCAGTTTTTGCTTTTGTTTTTCATTTATTTTAATCATATTAAAATCAGCTGTATCTTAAATTTAAGAACATTTTTTATAATTTATTTTTTATAATATTCTCATTTATACATGAGGAAATTAAATACAGAGGAGCACCGATTATCGGAAACTCAATTAACCGAACTTCCAATTATCCGAACAGCCTTTTTTTTCTCAAAAAAAAATAAAATAAATAACCGAACTTCCATTTATTCGAACAGCCTATTTCTCTCAATTTTTTTTTTAATGATGATGTGACTGCTGATGAGATTTAAGATGAAAAAGAAGTTGAAGAAATAAAACGAATGCTCTGAAAAAGACCCAGGTCCATCACATAACGAAGCCTCTGAATTTTAGGAAACAGCTATGAAATGGCTCGAACGGCAGAAGAACTCCAATCCTATTCAACTAACGAATTTAAGAAGAATTCGAGATATGGCCGCATTGGAAAGAACGTCTTCTTTGAAGCAAGCAACAATCGAATGCTTTTTTGCTTACATTATAATCTCTGGAGTTCAGAAAATGATAAAAAAAGAAAAAGAAAATGTTAAATGATAAAAAAGCAATAAAAACAGTTTTTAAACTAGGAAATATACCATTTTAAAAAAAAAACACTATGCAAGTAGTGCAAATAGATATCGAACATTGGTTCCTTTTCTAATACATTTCTATTTTGCATAAATATATATCTATATTATAAAGGACAAACATGTCTGTGCATAACGCTGACATCATTTTGCGAATGGCAAAACTTAACAATGAAATTTCGGTTTTGTTATTTTTTCCTACTGCAATTCTTTTCATTTTTTAACATTTCACATTTTCAATTTTTGCGTCGTCATATCGAGAAAAAAAATCAAGGATGACTAAAGTAGTCTTAAAATACTAAAATTTGTATTAGTTTTCGAGGTATTAATTTTTTTGTTATTTCTATTGACATTCCTGTAATGATGGCAATTAAATTGCTCCAATTTTGTAGATAAAAGAGAGAAAATGGAAAATGATAGGGAATATTATAATTTTTTATTTGACATTATTTTCAAATTGAACTTAACTTTTATTTGAATAGATTGTAGATAGTAATATTGTGATTGAAATGTATTTTTCTAGAAAATTTCAAAAAATACAAACTTATTTTTACATATTCAAGCTTCAGGAATCAGTTTAATTTAGAAAGCAAAAAATCATCTGTCGTGTGGAACATGAAATAGATTCCATTGACGTAAAAAGAAAAAAAAATCTATCATAGCTTTTGTAATTTAAAGTTAAAAAACAGATTTTCAACCGTTTCCTTCGGATGGCGATTAAGACTTTTTACAAACAAAATGTTTTAGTTAGAAAAATTATATTACTGTAAGTATTTTTTATTCCTATACAGTACCTGCCGCTTAATAAAATCACTATCAGCCGCTTAATCTGATCAAATTGTGAGGACCGGAATCAAATCAATACAAACTTCTTTTAAAACTGCCGCTCAATAAAATCAGCATCGCCGGTTAATAAACTAAAAAAAAGTTTTCTGCAGCAAAATGTAGTCGATATGTGCAAACAAAACAATCAGTTTAATCTTCACGGAAAATTTTTATTTTTGCTTTCTCAGATTGAACGTGAACGAAACAAAACAAAAAATTACAGCCGATACCCCAGAGAGTTGCACCTTCTTAACAACAAACACGCCCATCACGTGTCCTAACAACCAATTTTTCCCCTCGGATTTCGTGGAAGATTAGTATAGAAAGAAAAGGGGGATTAAAAAGGAATGGGGTAAGGTGTAGATGTATGGGAAAGAGGATAAACGAATGCATTCTTTCAAACATTATTAGTGTAGTGGTAAGTTTCAAAAATTGTTGTTACAGTTACCACGTGACTTTTTTTTTCTTTCTGTAATTTTTTAAAAGTAATTTAGTTCAGTTTGATTCCGTTTTCTTTCATTTGAAACGCCTAACGAGTAAGATGTCTAAACGAAAGAATTTAAGCTTGAAAAAAAAAGAGTGAAATTTTACAGAAATATGATAATTTACAGAAATGTAGCCAAAGGGAAGCGACGTCAAAGCTTGGGATTTCCCCATCTGCTTTATGTAATTTGCTTAAGAACAGAGACAATATTAAGTCTGAAATTGTTGCAAACGGAAGCGAGAAGGAAAAGCAGAAGATGTCGAGCCAGCGCTTTAGAATGGTTTCAAAATATCAGGTTAAAAAAATTCCCTATTTCTCGCGGTGTTTTGTGCAAGAAAGCTGAACAGTTCGTGCAATTGATGAGTATTGATAACTTCAGACCCACCGATGGTAGGTTTCCACGATGGAAAAAACGGAACAATATCGTTTATCGCAAACTGTAAGTCGAAAAGCAGGACGTAGATTTGGACCTTGCAGATTACTGGAAAGCAAACATTTTACCCGATTTGTTGAAAGACTATGACCATTCTCAAATCTTTAACACTAATGAATTTAGACTGTTTTATTGGGCTTTACCAGAGCACACTCATAAGTTCAAAACAGAGTCCAGTGAAAGATGCAGGAGAATTAAACAACGTGTAACTGTTCTTCTGACATGTAACATGAGAGGGACCATCAAGAAAACAGCTTTAGTGATTAGAGGAAGTAGGAAACCGCGCTTTTTTAAAGAACTGAAGAGTTTTCATGTAGACTACCGCAACAATAAAAATACGTAGATGGCATCTCTAATTTTCACTGATTTTCTTGTACAATGGGACAAAAACTTCCGGAAAATATTGCCCTGGTTATGGACAATTGCACTGCACATTGCACATTCTCCAGATTCAACACTGAAACAAATAAAAATAGTGTTTCTTCCACCTAACACCACCAGTGTTATACAGCCACTTGATCAGGGAATTATGAAATCTTTCAAATGTTATTATAGGAAGAAATTGTACAAAAAAGCAGTAATAGAAATCGAAGTATGTGATTCATCTGTGCCTTCTTCTGTAAGCGCCATAGCAAAATCTGTCAGTCTGTTGGATGTAGTGCATTACATTAAAATGTATTGGGACAGTGTGTTAAAAGACATGATAAAAAATTGCTCCTTTGCTTGCGGTGGAGCAGTTCTTGTCTTCACAAGTTTCAAGCAGAGACGCTAGTGAAGATAAAGATTCTGACATAGACGAAGAGCCAGATCCTCCACACACTGTTGCTGATGCGCACAAAGCACTTCAAATACTCAGAAGGTTATTAGAGAATCGGGGTGCAGAACAGGAACTGTACGTACCGTCAGTATTACTTTATTGTTAATAACATTGAATGTTTGATTGTTCCGACCAAACAAAGCACCATTGATCCTTTTTTTATAAAGCCTAACAATGTAAGTAATAATGCGTAATTAAATTAATTTTATATGTTTGGTAGTTATTAATTTTGAAAGGATAATTAACTAATTTTAAACAAAAAGTAATTAATCCTGTTTGTTAATGTCATTAGATGTCACATTTTGCAATTTCTTTCCGAGTTTGTGGGGTACCACCTTCGTTTTTGGGTTCGGGAAACTTTGTCGGATATAAAAATCAGCCGCTTATTCAAATCAATTTGGCTCAGAACGAATATGAATTTATTAAGCGGCGGTTACTGTATTAAGATAAACTTCGAAAAAGCTAAAATGATTATTCCAACATCTAACCGTTACTCTTCAATAAACCATGAACCCATTGAGATTTTACCTAGGAGTGATACTGTTTGTAACGATGTCCTTTCTTATAATATTCCCGCGATTTGGTATAATATCCTAGGTATTTTAAGAGCTCCTGAAAATATGAATTGATCTTTTCATCTCTCTTTAAAGCAACGGAGTTAACTTCGCTTGCGCATACATAGTATTTTGTTAAGTTTTTACTTATGTTTTCTATTCTCGTCATTATCTAGTCAGTCGTCTTTTCCCCTTTAAAAATGAACGCGTGTGCGTTTGAGAAATCTCAGGGTTATATTAAATAATATCTTTATATATTTGTAATGCCTTTTAAGTAATTATAAAGAATAAGTAATTATAAAGAAAATTATGTGATCGATTATTTATTGCTGTTATAATGTAAAAGATCATAAAAAGTTAAAAGAAAGACTTTTAAAGATTTAAAACTTGGTGATCTTGAAAGGGGGGGGGCTGGTAAATGGGAAAAGATTTTTATTTGGCCGGGAGAAATCATTAGAAGACTTATTTATTTTCCTCACTAAATATTTACAAATAGGACACAAAAATTAGAAGAGATTTTAAAACATTAAATTTTGTATGCTTCGTTAAAGAAAAGGAAGGAGGAGAAACGTGAAATTTGGTGCAGGAGAAAATTATATGACCGATTATTAAATAACAGATAGATGACAAAAAGTTTAAAAGTTAAAAGTTACGAGTTTTAGGGTTTTAAACTTTGAGGAGCTAAGATGACAAAAAGGAAGAAGCAGTTTTTGGGAGTGTGGGGGGAGATAGAGCAGAGTTTATTATTTATTAACCTTACTAAATATTTATAAATAGGTTAAAGAAACTTAAACTAAGGAGTTTTAAAGACTTTAAATTTTATGTGTTTGGTTAGAGAAAAGGGAGAGGGATCAAAAAAGAAAGTTCATTTTCGAGAAGAGGAGGAGAAATTTGTATGATCGATTACTTAATGTTACAATAAAATAACAAATAGAGCATAAATTTTTTTTATAATTAAGGAGTTTTAAAGATTTTAATTTTTTGGTTTTGTGGGGCAGGAAAGGGGGGGGGGAGAAAGGAGAAAGCTATTTTTTAGGGGGTGTAAGGATTTTACATAAAATTTTAACGAATTTTATATGATCGATTATTCATTGTTACAATAATGCAACAAAAATCTAGAAACATTTTGAAAAAAATAAGGAGTTTTAAAAATATTAAACTTTAGACATTGTGGGGAGGAAAGAAAAATTTCAGAAGAAGGGGAATTTAAATAATTTTTTTTAAATCAGAAATCCAGTGAAACAAAGAAGATTTTATCTCTTGATTAAGAGATAATAGGAAAATAAAATTAAGGACCTTTTGCCGATTTTGGATAAAAAATAAGGACTTTCAAGGACGTACGATCACTTTAATAGCCTAAAATTCCTATAGTTAGTCCAATAGTTCCTAGTCCAAACATGCATTTCATAAATCTTTTTCTTAAAGTGTATCTAATAAACTACTATATTTGGTAGAATGTATTAAAAATATCGATTTTGAATTTGTAATTTTCATAATGCACCTGCTGAATGGTTGTACTCACTCGACGCCAATGGTAGGGTAATTTTCCAAGTTTGATCTCATCCAGAATAAGCTATAAAATTCTCTTATCTTAATACAACACTGGTAATCCTTTTTTTTAAAGTTCTAAACAAAATTTCTTTTTAAAAAAATTGTGCGGTTAAAAAAAGTTATACAAGTTAAAGTATAATAGTAAGTACAATTTGCAATGTTATTGTGAAAAATCCTTCAAATGCACTAAAATTATCATTTAAAAAAATAAATTTTTATTTCCTTGACCACTGATGTTCAAAACATATTTTGACCAGAATCATTAAAACTGGTTTTACCCCTGGACCTGGTTAAAACAAATACAACTCTACTTCGGAGGGAATTTATTCAGAGTACTGGTTTGGAAGGCACCTTTTATAAAAAGCAATTCAAAATGTATAAAATTAAGTGTCAACTTTAAAAAGTTAAAAAAAATTATGAAAAAAATGCATAACTCTAATACTTGACAATATTAATAACTATTCGTACAGCTTATAAGAAATATTGAATTGTGTTGATTGGTGGTGATTCTTTGTGTTAGAGGAGAAAATTAGTTAGAGATGTATGGACAGTGAAGATGTGAAAATTTTGTTTGGATATCTTTCGTGAGTGAATATGCCGAACAAGTAGGCAGAACTTTAAGAGAAACAAAGGTAAATTTACAAGTGTACAATGAAATGAATTTTGAGTTTTTATCGGTGTGGATATGTGAGAGTCTGGATATGAGACAGCCAGATATGGGAGTGTCTACTGTAATGCATGCAAAACCACACATATGTATATATATCCATGAAACAATACTCATGTTCTGTTGTAACTAGGAAAATATAATGTGATAATTTAATCTATGAATTTTTGTACTCTTTAAAAAAATGAAACATCAAATATGATACTTAATTCAGAATTAAAATTTAGGTCAATTTATTAAAATAATGTGTTTTTTATTATTTTTCTTTCCCTTTTTAGTTTCAAAGGTGGATAAAACTTTTTTACTGAAGTTCAGTAAGTCGTTTCCTTGGATAAAAATGGCGACAGTCTCTTCATACTGATACTTAGATTTAAAAATGTCTACAGAAGAAAATTCATCATCTAGTGAACAACCCTTTCTCCCTCAAAATAGCGATAAAGAAAAACATTCCTCCATTGCTACAGGGGAAAAACTTTTTGCTTGTGAAGTATGTTCTAGAGAATTCTCTAAGTATGGTAATCTAAGAAGACATACCTTGACTCACACTGGAGAGAAACCCTTTGTTTGTGAAATATGTTTCAAAGGATTTAATGATAACACTACTTTGAGAAACCATTTCTTGACACGTACAGGTGAAAAATCCTTTGTTTGTGAAATATGTTTTAAAGGTTTTGCACTGAATGGTAATCTAAGAAACCATCTCTTGACGCATACAGGAGAAAAACCTTTTATTTGTGAAATATGTTCCAAAGGATTTTCTCATAATAGTCATCTTAGAAACCATCTCTTGACGCATACAGGAGAAAAACCCTTTGTTTGTGAAATATGTTCCAAAGGATTTTCTCGGAATTGTAATCTAAGAAATCATCTCTTCATTCATATTGGAGAAAAACCTTTTATTTGTAAAATATGTTCCGAAGGATTTTCTCAGAATAGTCATCTAAGAAAGCATCTCTTTATTCATACAGGAAAAAAACCTTTTGTATGTGAAACATGTTCCAAAGGATTTTCTCAGGTTAGTCATCTAAGAAAACATCTCTTGACGCATACAGGAGAAAATCCTAATGCGAAACATGTTCCAAAGAATTTAATGATAAGAGTGCTCTAAGAAAACATCTCTTCATTCATACAGGAGAAAAACTCTTTGTTTGTGAACTATGTTCCAAAGGATTTAATGATAAGGGTACTTTAAGAAAACATCTCTTCATTCATACAGGAGAAAAACCGTTTGTTTGTGAAATTTGTTCCAAAAGATTTCCTCGTAATAGTCATCTAAGAAGACATCTCTCGACTCATATAGGAGAAAAATCCTTTCTTTGTGAAATATGTTCCAAAGGATTTAATGATAAGAGTACTCTAAGAGCCCATCTCTTGACGCATACAGGAGAAAAACCTTTTGTTTGTGAAATATGTTCCAAAGGATTTTCTCAGATTAGTAATCTAAGACGCCATCTCTTGACGCATACTGATCAGAAACCTTTTGTTTGTGAAACATGTTCCAAAGGATTTAATGATAAGAGTGCTCTAAGAAAACATATCTTCATTCATACAGGAGAAAATCCTTCGTTTGTGAAACATGTTCCAAAGAATTTTCTGATAATAGTAACCTAAGAGCCCATCACTTGACTCATTTTAGAGAAAAGAAAACCTTATCTTTGTAAAATATGTTCCAAAAGATTATCTGACAACCCTTATTTAAGAAAACATTTGTCTCGTATCAAATAGACAATTCCTTAAAACATGCTATATTTTTATTTCCAAAATTGAATATCAACCCTGTATATGTCATTGCATTTACTATTATCACTTTTTATGTTTGAGCATTGATTAATAAAATAAAAAAAATACATTTCTTCCATGGCTTAGTGTCTTTTTGATAATAAGCAAATAGCTGTCGACTTATTCATTAGATTTTATTAAACTTTTATGTAAAACTTTTTGGTAGTTGCTTTTAAATTTTTTTTTATTTCACTGTAAACTGATTTACCCTTAAAACAAAATTTAATCTGAACTGAAAGCATAAATTGCACCTCAATAGCTTATGTGATAGGACAGGTTTTATTGAAGTAATATATCTGAAAAAATATGAAAGATGTGCTAAAAATATGTTTGTATGCAAAATAAATCTTACTCGCTTTTTTAATTTTCCTCTGAAGAAATTTACCAAGGATTTACATGAAACATTTCTCATTATCAGGGGCGGTAAATACACCAATTTACTCACCACTGGTAAGTGAATTTTTAGATAGTCTTTGAAACCAACTGTACGTAGCATTTTGTTTGTTGGTAACATGGGGGTGTCCCACGCCCCGGACGTAGGCCCTCAGAGGCCCATTTGCTCCCGCTCGGAACTACCCGAGAGATAAACCCCGCGACGCGTCCCGAAGGTCGCCGCCAGGCATGCCCCATCAAGGCAGCCCTCACGAAAGGTCCGGTCAGACTGGCGCACGTCACGCCGGTTATTCCCAAAAGAAAGATGTATTGGTCGCATACGACAATGCTCACCACCCAGCTAGAAGAGCCAAATGGTCCCTTCTCTTGGTTACCTGACCCGGTACGCCCCGACAAGCCACAGGAACCAGACACCTATAAAGGAGCTGGACTTATGAACCTACACGAGGTTTCTCGAGCCGGAGTTACTTTACGGAGGGCTCACAAGATGAACTACTATTATCCGGCAAAGACATATATGCGAGCCAACCGATAGGAAGGGGGAGGTGCCCCTAATTATGAAGCACCGGAGGGTCGGGGAAAATCCCTCCTGACGCCTCACTTGGGGGATCATGAAGGTGCTTTTAACGGACCCCGAGGAGACGAAGTAACTCCTCCTCTGACGATAAAGACATCGCCTCGTTAGGAGTCTTTCGCCCAGTCTCCTCGCTCACCTGCGGAACCCCTCGCGACTCGACGTTGGGAGTCAAAGGAGGCCAGACTATCTGCCGTTAGCGACCCCAGGCGGGCACGGAAAGCTCCACCCAGCGGGATAGACCCCGCCTCGCTATGGGTTTGGAGGGTCCGGAGTCCCACCGCCCCCCACAACTCGACTCCACCCGAGGTTGGAGAAGCCGCGGGAGACCGGCAAGATCCCAGCCCCCGCTACCTTACCTCACGGCCGTCGAGGGTTCCCAAGAACGAATGCTCCTGACCCCGTGCAATGACCTACCGCTACCTGTTAGTGCGTTCGAAAGTTAGTTTTAGGCACCGCTAGATCCTCACCATTGGACGCGGCAACCTCCAGTAGCGCACAGACACGCAGGATCTGGGTCGGACCAAGAGTTCCCCAAAGGTTCGAAGCGCCGCACAGTGGAGTATTTGACCCGAAATCCTGGTCAAAAATATTTTTCGTTGTAAATATAGTCCGATTGGCTTGAAATTCTTAGATGTTATGGGGTATCACTATGGAATGTTTGGTATTGTAAATGAAGCCTATGGCCTTTACGGTTCATTTACAGAGACACCCGAAAGAATTCCCTTACATTATGGTCTATGGGGAAAAATCGTTTGCTCTGTATTTTAATGATATCACACTTTTAAACGTGCTGAAATTTATATGTATCACTAAGGTGTACTAAGGCACTTATTGTAGAGTAGAATATGGTGTGCATAGAATATATTGTTCATTTACAGGAACACACAAAAGAATATGGCTGAAGAATAAATTTAACTATTGAAGTCTATGACCAATAATTGCTTGAAGTGCGTTTGTAGTTGTGATAGGAGTTTTAAAATAGAACAATTTTTTTAAATATTACTTGGTGTGGATACATTCTGTAGATCATATATAGGGCAGCACAAAATTCTCAAGTACATTTCCGTTTATTCACGGAAATGGCTGAATGGACATTTTTAACTGTGCTATGTGTTTCACTGACTTTTAGCGTACTATGAAGTATACATACAAGTCCATAGCTTAGTTTAATATTTTATATCTTAAAAGCTGACAAAGTGTAAGCAAGATTTTAACACTTCACATAATAATAAATATACATTTTATAAATATTTTGACAACTAAGAAAAGAAAGAGTCATCATTTAAGAAGAGCACAAAGAAAAAAGAAGTTAAAATATTAATTTACTAAGTAGATATTTTAAAAGTACGAAGAAATCACATGTTCATTAGCTTAACATTACCGAAGGGATTTTGGAAGTTGAGAGACTTGTAACCTTAACTATTTACTGTTTTTAAGAGGAAAGTAATTGTTGATAGGTTTGTCTTAATCATTATTAATGTTTAATTAAATGTATTCAATTTTACAATATATAAAACTTATTATTTACATTTATGCTTATTACAGTTAAATTACATTTAATCATTGCATTTAATTTATGTTTAATAGTGTTTTATTTAATAGTAGGTCCAGTAAATTGGAGTCTATATAGCATAGATGGTTAGTTTTTGAATGTATTTAATATATTACCAGTTTCAAAATGACTCTTCAGAACTCTTCATCTTCTTCATCAGTCCCTTCTTGGCTTTTATCGGGACTACCATCAGACCTTGCTGGAAGAAGAAGTTGTAGGGTCTCGCTACTGTATGGCTTGCTCTTTTTAGTTGATAAACGGAGTTATTAGAAAATATGAAGTTGCTTATTTTCACGTACATTATAAAAGGAAATTTTTAATTAAATTTTCTTGGTGCCGCTTTTCAGTTTTGGAATTAAAATTATGTGTCCGTTTTTAAGGACACCGCCCTCGAAAGGGTTAATTCCCTCCTTTCTCTCCTTATGTTACCCACATGAGTCCCAAGAACTAATTATGGAACCATTTTTCGATAAATAAGTATATACAATTTGAAGGCGATCGGATATTTCTATCAAAAGATATCGAGTTGCGTGCGTATGTACGTACCTACGTACGTACATATGCACGTACGTACAGGCATAAAGACAGAATATGTAGGTGCAAAAACTCTCCGATAATATCCTGTGAGCTAAAAACCTGCAATATGACAGCAAATATATAGTTCTTATCTCTTCAATTCGGTGGCCGCAAAACAGAACATTTAAATAGTCATCCCGAAAATAATTTTTATAAAAAAATGACAACAATATGCGGAAGAGTTTTTTGCAGAAATTGACACTCAAGACTATAACTAATACGATTATAATTCAAACATGGCTGGGCAAAGCGCGGCACATATTTAAAAAGCTTTCGATATGTATAAATCAGAGCCAAAAACGCTTTAAAAATAACCCTTTTACACATTTAATGTTTTTTTATTACATTAAAAACGAAACTATTTAAATTAACACTTAATTTAACACTAAGCTCTGACCTTTGTTAAACACGTAAGGCCTGTTTAGTTTCAAATCAACAATTCATTGAGCCACAAAAAAATTATATTTAAACATAACAACAATGCCAAAAAACAACAAAAAACCACATTTTCTCAGTAAGAAACTGCCTCTTCAGCTGAAGCCAGGAGCCACTGGATATAACTCAGGCTCCTAAAATAGACATAGATCGATGCACCAATTAGTTAGCTATTAAAAAATATGATTTTTAAAAATGTTGGCGAAATTTTAATTTTTGCATTTTTGGCCAGGTTTTTGAGTCAAATACTCCACTGTGCGCCGCTGCGTTACCGGCGAGCCTCCGGCCCGGTTCCCTGTGGAGATAGTGCTGAATGGCGGGCCTGCCGGCCGACCCCTTCCCAGGGTTTACGGCACGGCATCGGGCAACCAAAGCCATACTGGCCTCCCTCTGCGATCGCTCCCTGATCGACGAGGGCACCACCAAACCCTACCCACCTTATGGTCAGCTCACAACTGCTCCAGCTGCAGCTCCCGGCAGGATGGGCCAAATGACGTAAATAGAACATCAGGCGCTGCCCGAAACCCTCACCCTTCGATTGCTCCGAAAGATCCTGCATGGCGATCCTACGAGCCCCGTCGTCACTAGTGAGTCACCTAGAACCTTTCTCTACAAAGTCAGCTCTCTCATCTTAGGCTCTCTCTTAGTCAATTGGTGGACAAGGCCCTACCACATTTGCTCACGCTTTGCCTAGAGTCCCCACCCAGTCGAGACTGGCACCAGTATCAGGCTATGGAGCGTCGCTATCGGGCTCCCCTCGAAAACCGAGGTCCCCGGAGGGTGGAGCCTTTGGTACCCACCGAGATGGGCCTCCAACCTCATACACGACGTCCGCTAAACGTGACCGCCGCACCCATTGCCTCTCAGTTTTCAGTCTCTCAAGGAGGCTGTGGTTCGTCCTTGTTCTGCCCCGTCTGGCTTGACACTACGGGCACTGCCGGGCTCCAAGTCTCCTCCTCCACTCAAGGGGTCGGTTTCGGAAGTTCTGATATCAGCTATTTTGACCGCACAAGGAAAACACAAACGAATTTTTTACCTACAGATGACTGTCCATGTTTCATGCATGAGGGCTTATTATCTCTGAGAACTTACTACTGTTTCCAATTGTGAGAATAGGATAGAAAGAATTCAATGGACCGATGCGATATGTTGTATTGTGATAATACGAGTTTTCAGGGAAAATTTCCAAAACCTAAATAAAATTCCAACTTCTTTGTTTCCACACCTCCTCTGTCAAGTGGTTGAACCCCATAACCATAGGGACCGACTGCTCTGCTGTCTGGTGTCTCGTGAGTTTTGAAAACCTCTCAGTACTGTAGTGTAGTGGTGTTTAAAATAAATGAAATCGAAAATATGTCTTCATTTCAAGAAACCTTGTATAAAAAACTTTTTTGAAAGTTTCAAAAAGTCTGCATCAGATAAACCTTCGAAGGATATCCAATGTAAAACTAATGATGTGTTGTGGCAGTACAAAGGTCTTCTAAAACTGACAAAGAGTTAGACGTATTGGCGCTAAAAAGAATTGAGGACAAATTGCGTAAGGCAACCACAAAGAAATCAGTCTTTCTTGATTATTTTTTAAGGGTAATTGTAATAATTTTTTCTTAAAATTTTAAATATATTTTATCATAACTTTAAGTTTACATAATTAATTGTAAAAACTGGAACAAGATAAGATAAAATGACCGTGTAGCCTTGGCGAAACATGGTCAGTATACCAATAAATAAAGACCTAGGAAATGTCAAAGAACGAGTTATTACTTTTTAAATATTGCGTAGCCAATCTAAACCTTATTTTTACTTTTCAAATAACTCGAAAATTACTGTATCCATGGAAGAAAAAAATTTAAAAAAAATTTCTTCCATGGTAATGTTTCTTCCTATGAAAGTTTTGTGGTGTTACGTGCGAGAATCATCGAAACATGAAACCTTTTATAATATCCCAGATTTTTAAGGACTATCCTTTTCTTTTAATTCACTTCTAGAACTTTTATTTCAGAGTTCATTAATGTATATGTATCTGCCCAGCCCAATTCTTGTGGTTAAATGTCTTCTACATTTGCCATGCAGATGTCCGAACTTTGATCTGTTCGTTTGTACCGCGTTTTATTTCTTTCACTTTCTGATGTATCTTCGCAAAGGGAAGAGGTGCTTTTCTCTCCCTTTACTTTATATTGTTTTAATCAAGAGAAGAATTAAAATTTATAAATGGAAAGCAGTTAGATTTCCTGTGTGAAACCTCGCACTAAATACATTTAAAATGGAAAATATAATTAATATAAATTCTCCAATTTTCTCTCCTCATACACTATAGGATATATACGTGAAATATGCAAACCGCTTCGCTGGTGATGATGAACTGAGAATCTAGGCGGACCCTGGGATAGTCTGAGGTAAGAGAAATTTCTTATCTCTTTAACTCTGATTTGCTAAAAAATATTTTTGATTATATAAGCGTAAAAGAGGTCACTCCGTAATTCATATTATGTAGCAGTAGCAGATTATCTTCTAACTGCTTTCAAATTTTGTATCTTACTAAAAATGAAATGTAATCCAATTGAATTAAAAACAATGTATCTTATACTTCTGTGAATGTCAAGTCTCATTTTTAAGTACTTTTTCGTTAGATGGACTCAATTTTCGCCAAGCGTTTTAGTTGGCGTACAGTTAAATTCACGTAAATATGAAATATTTGAATTAAAATTTGAATGAAGCACAGAAAGAAAAATCATAATATAAAACCTTAACAGAGAAGAGTGTTCTTAAACCTTCACTGCACCACGTGCCACGTCTGGCTCATACCTAAAAACACTGTAATTCTTATTATGTGCCAGGAATTTGGCCAATATGATCTCTATCCCTGATCAAGAACAGTCCGAAGAACGGAATAACACTTATTTTGTCTATATAAGATGGCTGCATTTGGCAAAAAAATAGAATTTGTTTTTCGGAAACAAAAAAAAAAAAATTCGATCAAGCTATTAAGGTAAAATTTACTTATATTATTTTTACTGAATACTTAAAAATATTAATGTAAAAAAAGGTACAGAGTGTTAAAGAGATAAAATTAATTACTTTAACCACTTCACTGGCGACAGGTATGGGAAAACAGTGCTTTTACCCCCGACTTATATCGGGGCAAACGTTGAAGTGGTTAAGCTAATTTAGTTGTAATATATATATATATACATAGCAATACAATATTTTAAAACCCTAGTTGTGTACATAGGGTCACGCCTTAAAAATATCAAATTTTAGCTGAAAATTTGAAATTTAATTATTTTTTGCTATTTTTCCAATTATTAGACCGATATATAGATTTCAAATAATCTTTTTTATAGAAATAGAAAAAATCGTGCAGTCAAGGGTTAATTTTTTAATATATTTATATCATGAAATAAAACTTAAAGCATCTTAAACATGACTGTAAATATTTTTTTTTTTTTACATTTCAGGAAAGTTCCTTAAAAAATGTTGCTGTGTCTACTAAAGTTGATAGCGTTAAACTAAAATCAAAAGAAATTTCTCCTGATGGACAAGAGGAAAAAAATAAAGAGAAGGAACAGGATTCTAAAATTGATACTAAGCATAAAACCCCATCTCAGGTGGCTTCTGAAAAAAAAATTCAGAACTGGAAAAAAATTTAAATGCATTGTATGCTACCAAGGACTCCATGTCAAGTTCTCAAATTCAAAAAGAGATAAATAAGGTTTCCAGAGATCTAAAACAAGAAAAACAATCCTTAAAAAGGAAACGATAAAATGCTGAATACCAAAGAAAACATTGAAACACCAAACGAACAAACCTTGAAGAAATCTGCCATGATAATCCAGACATTAAAAAAATTAGCATTGAAGGAATCAGTAGGAAGACCAAGTTTAAATGTAGATCATCCATTATTGCTTAATCCAATAGCAGACATAGCTATTACTGGAAGCGCTGCAGATGCAAAAAGAAGAAGCGAGTCAATACTAAGTGTGAAAACTCTCGATGACTTCACTGCAGCACTGAAAAAGGCTGGTTTTGCAAGAAGCAGGAGTGGAATATATCTTCGTTTGCTTCCGAAAAATTCCTCAACTATCGAGGGTCGAAGACATGTCACCACAGTGCCGATAATACTTTCCCGGGATCAGGCTGACTATCACCGACCTCACATTGATACCCAATTTGAAGTAACATCCATCCGCTATTTAGAAACTTTAGCTTCAATTATTGGACTCGTGCAAGTGTTTTTTATTTCATAGGATGCTAAAGCACGTGTACCTTTGGGAATTACAGCAGCTAATAAACAGGCTCCGACACTGATGCATATGGAATATCTTGTATCCTTACCCGACCACGACTGGGTCACCGCTGAACGCCACAAACTTATCCCATCTGTTTACGCTGGAATTATGATTGTACACAAAATGGCCGGTCAAAGTAAAGCCATAGGTTATTCTGGTCCAACGTTTACAGCTGTAAGACGTGGGAAACGCAGTTGTTCCACAGCAAATACTTATGCTCAAGATTTTAAAACTCTATTAACACTGAAAGACTTTGAAAAATTAGTGAAAACAGAAGAGGGTTTCATCAAACCTGTAATCATTGTTACGGTTGATGGAGGTCCAGACGAGAATCCCCGCTACCAGAAAGTTATATCGTTTGCTATTAACCATTTCAAAAAGCATGATTTGGATGGAATTTTCATAGCATGCAATGCTCCTGGAAGAAGTACATATAATAGAGTAGAAAGGCGAATAGCACCACTCAGTCGAGAACTGTCTGGTCTTATACACCCTCATGATCATTATTTTTCCCATCTCGATGAGAACGTTCGCATTATTGATGAAGAAATAGAGCAAAATAACTTTGCATATGCTGGTAAAACTCTCGCAGAAATCTGGAACTCATTAAACATTGACGGTTATCCTGTTACTGCTACATATGTTGATTCAGGCGAAGCAGACTCTCTTGGTTATGACTTGGATTGGTATTCGAAGCACGTACAAGAAAGTCAATACTATCTGCAAATTGTAAAATGCGAAGAAAAGAATTATTGCTCTCCTGCACGTAGTGGATTATTTCGTATATTAAAGGGACGATTCATTCCTCCTCCAATTAAAATGATACAATCGTCAAATGACATCATTATAAGTGAGGAGGGGGAATTTATAGATTTAAGTCTCCGTCTGGCCTTAAATGTGAATATTACAGTAAAGGGATTTTTAAAGATGCCGTATGACTATTTTTGCCCTTCCATAAAGTCGCAATTATCCGCAAGAAGTTGTGGCCAATATCATGCATCTCAGAAGTCAGCAAACAGACACAAAAAATCAACACAGTGAAAAAAGCAAGAAGGCCTGCCTTATACGACCATTGAAAATTGCTGCTCGTCGAGCAAATGAACATATATGCATCGTAAAATTCGTGGAAGATATGGAAGATGTTGAGTGGATCAATGAAGATGAAGTTGATCAAGATTGCATCTGAAAATAAAGCGATGAAGATAATCAAGTAAAACTGGAAACCAATATCATAACCGATATGGAAAAATGGCTTGAGCAGCCGTGGTCAGCATCAGAATAGATATGGGCATATTCAAATTTAAATTTTACAAATGGTTAAGTTCTACAAAAATTGTGATCTAAGAAATTTTCTTAAATAGAATTGTAATGAAATAAAACATGCTTTTATTATTATTATTTTTATGTCGAGTAGGGTTTTTTTTTAATTCGAATAAAGTCTTAATTTTTAAAAATCAAATTATTATTGTTAAAAACAGTGTGTGTGGGGGGGCGTGCAATTTGCTTACATAATTATTAAGGAGGGGGGGGGTTGCCATTTGCTTATTTTTGATGACAAGGGGGGAGGGGGTCCAAAATTGCCAAAAACATGCTTACGTAATATTTGAACAGCTCCTTCGCCATGTTTACTCAATTCATAAATAACGGTTGTATAGGCTAATCAGCTGTGCACTTTGTTTCTCAGACCTTTTTTTTTTTGCTTCTTGTTTGTGTCTTGTATCATCGAATTCAGAAATTTTTGCTGCACGTCAATATTGTGTCCTATCATCATATATTATAATAGGAGCAAATCTTGTGTGTTCGGAAATTTTATCTAAAAAACATCTCTGATGATCTTGACTAAATGATGTATCCTACTATTTGGAGGTACGAGAAGAGAATTGGGATAGGTCACACGGTTGAGGAAATTTGATGAGTGAGTCATTTTGGTATCACTATTGGTCATTGTATTTTAACGGGAATGAAGGTTCAAACATTTATTAAGTTGTTGAAAAGTTGGCAGTAAACGAGGTCGCAAAGCTGGCAACATTTCGCCAGATTTGGCGGGTAAATCGAATTTCAAGATGGCCAGTGACAAAACACGTACTTGGCGTCAAATGAAACAATGTTACCAAATCTCTGTAAATGAGTAAAAAGCAAACTAATTTGCAATTAATAATTTAAAAAAAATAGGAAAATACAAAATACAGTGTTTTATTTATTTTAGAGAAAGTTTTTTTTACATGCTTGCATAAATATGCATAATCAAGTACTATTAACAAAACTGGATTGGAGTTTGCCTTTAACGAATGTTTTATTTAGAAACCAATGAGCTTCAGTAAACAGATATTTTTTAACCCTTACAATTATTTTAAGTGAGCAAAGAGATATTTAATTCAAAATTGATCAGAAATACCCTATCAAATAACCGAATATAATAAATGAAGCAAGTAATTAATTTTAAGAAACAAATATTCATAAGAAAATACTTTTATTCTTTGCACTTACTGTTAACTTTCATTAAAATAATTCTGAGAAAACCGCATTATATCATCATTATTATCCGAAACGAAATCCTTGAACGAACTATATAATTAAAATTTATATATTAACAAAGTGCATCTGAATGATTACCAAAAGCAGATAGATGTGTATTCTTCTACAAAGGTGCAATATTTAAACAATCCTTACCGATTACTATTTATTAAATGAAAAGACATTAATAAAAATGGACCAACACGATTTAATAAAACTTACCATTTTTCTTCAATCACAAAAATAGATTCTTCTTTACAGAGAGATTAAGAGAGTAATTCTAATAAAAACGATATATAAAATATAAATATTATTGTTATACCACATTAAACCACCGCCATATTTAGCGAAAAGCTGTTTCTTAATTCGCTGCGCTTGGGTTAGCCGTGATTAGGATTGAACAGAGATCAAACCTTCAAAAACACGTTCTAACGACCTGAAATCTTGTGCTTAGGTAAAAAGTTAGGTAAGTTAGACCTTGGGTCGATCAGTGAAAGCAGCTTAATGTTGCTGTCTGAACTGTTTCTTTTGAAATGGGTGGGAAGTGTTGAGCTCAAGCCAATTGGTTGGCCTTCCCACCTGGCCGAAACTATTCCTCCTGAAATTCAAATCCTATAGTGTCTCCATGAATACTGAGTCACATTTACTTTGTGGTGTTTGTCTATTTCCATATTTATTCACTTCCCTTTAGATAAATATTGTCATGCTTTTGTTAAATTTAAAACCAAATAAACGTGATGTAATGATTTTTTATGAATATTCAATCTGTTTTTATTGCATATTTATAATAAAATATGAATACATAAGTGGGACTACATATTAAAAATAAAATAGTGTTAATTGTAATTTATCAATAATGGAAATAATTTTATTATTTAAAAAATTTTTAATTATTTTTTAGTAAAATACAGTAATTTATATATTAATGAATGCAAACGTCTTTGTAAACAGTATATAAATTATATTTGTAACTTTTAAAAATATGCAGATTAATTTTAATATTAAGAACCTCATTTCATTAAAAGATATGTTTGGAAACGAATGTCCTATTAATAGGACGTCGGATTTGTACTTGTTAAAAAAGAAATTTTGGTACTTTAAAGCAGTTGGTAATGCCAATATTTTATACTTGCATGCATGCTTTTTCTATACTGTGACACGCTTTGATTCATTTGCATCAAACATGGATAGTGATACATTTTTACGTGTCACTTACACAAGATCACCTTTTTAATAGAGATGCAACGGATGTCAGTTTGCCCGGATGCCGGACATCGGATATCCGGCTATCCGGCCACAGTATGTTTTGATTTGTGCTTTTCTAATTTTTATTTACCTTTAAAGAAATTAAGAGTGGGTTTACATTTACATACTCTTAATTCTTATTTTCTTTTCAATGTAATTTTTAAATTTTCTATTAACAATTATTTTTATAATTATTTAAGTTTTAATGCCAATATTACGATTAAATTATTTTTAAATAATTATTTACAATTATATCAGCTAAATAGTTTAGAATTAATAAAGTAATTTTATGAGAACAACAAACTTACAACTTATTACTTTGGAAACAGGATATTTAATACTTTTATCCTACTCTTTCTATATTATAAAGGACAAACATATCCGTGCATAACACTGGCGTCATCTTGATAGTGGCAACAGCAGATGTTTAAATTTAACTTTTACTACAATTTCTTATCATTTCTAATTACGGCACATTTAAAATTTTTACACCGTCGAATTGTGGAAAAAATTAACCTTCTAATGCAATTTGTTTCAAAACTGTATCACAGTTAACTCATTTTTATTGTTTTATAATAATTTCCAACCATGATTTTTTTTAAATCTATCTCTGTCATTTGCAGACAGTCCATTACAAACGATAAATCTGTGTGTACTTAATATAAATAAAATAGCTCATCATTTGTTTCCAGCTTATATTCCATAATAAAATTAATATTTTATCAATCTAAAAAATATATAAATAAAACACAAATTTAAAACACGTAATTGAACCACGATTAAAAAACTGAAATTATCAGAATAAAAAGGGCTAGCAATCTTTGACGATTTCTTCGACTGTTTATTCCTGGCCCACGGTCAAGGCGAAAGCATCATTTTCAATAAATTTCAAAATTTTATTTGAATATGTAATTGCTATTTTCATATAATAGCGATTGTTGGTATTGTTTGCGAAAAATCTAAAAAATGTAAATTAAATGTAAAAAATCTATTAGTGTTTAAAAATATAAATAAATAAATAAATAAATAATAAGGTTTTCACTTAAATTCTTTAACCCACGAAGGAACTCCTTAATTCTTTAACAGCGTATGTCAAGCTGTTAACTTTCCTCATCACCTATAACTTTACTATTTAAAAAAAGTTGTGTGTTGTGATAAAAGAAAACTTGTTCTTGCTAGTTGCTACTAACATTACAGAACTGTATAACAAGATTAATAAATTAAGATATTAGTATAGTTCGTGGGGAAAAAACTGAATGCATATAAATATAGCAGAATGTTTTATTTCATATCTTTTTCTTCCCTTTTTTACCTTAAACTTCATCGTATGCATCACTTTACCTTATATAAAAATAAGTTTTGCGTTGTGAGAACAGAAAAATTATTCTATCTTGCTACTAACACACTGTAAAATGAATTTTCTTCTCTAGATGAGTCATTTGGTGGTTTTTTTCGTTTTTAACTGTGTTTGTTGCTGATTGTAAATAAATTATTTTTAATTTAATAAATTAATACATTGTATTTTGCAACATTAAATTATCAGCTTTGTAACCTGGATATTTTAAAAATGAGTTAGAAGAATAAATAGTTTCAGGCCGGATGCACTGCCGGATAATCATAATATCCGGCATACTGGCCGAATCAGCCGGATGCAGTATGTTTGCCAGATATCCGTTACATCCCTACTTTTTAAGGCTGACATTTTAAGTTTATGACTTGGCAAAATCGTTAACATTGAACTGATATTTTTCCATCTCAGCAAGTAGCATCTGGTCAGCTCCATTAAATGATGGATATGAACATATTTTATTATATTTAACTGCTTCATACTGATTGGTATCATACATATTGATATTTTTCGAACTGAGTAAAAAAGGGTCCAAACCTGGAGTCAAAATCTTTGGCTTAAATTGCCAATGCTCTACCTATTCTGCTATAAACAAACAACCAGTCAATACCGTTCATTTAGATAACCTCATTGGCAATAATAACATTTGGCATAGTAATTTGTATGATTGAATTAAAAATAATGAAGTGTATTTACATATATATTGTTTAACACGTTAAGCGCCACGTCAGTCACAAATGACTGATACTGGACTTTCCGTTTAAAACACGTCGTTCACCGATGACTGACGGTCTAAATTATGATATAAAACTAAATATATATATATATATAGCCATAATATAATTACAAATCATCATCTATTCCTATTACAATAATTAATTTAATAAATTTAGCAGCAAATTATAACTGTAACATTATACAAAATACAGATGGAACCCTATACCTGTAATATTAATTAAGCAAAATCCACCAATTAGCCAGTACATTGCATACGATTAATCCATATTTACATATGAAAAACCACCAAAATATTAAAAAAAAATTATTAAAGACTTATGAAACAAGAAACCAGCCGAAAATTGTTGAACACTTGAAAGACATATTGTAAACAGAGAATAGATCAAGTGGAAGGAAGCATGGAGCCGGAAGCTTATATAGCATTTCACTTCATCAGGGGTACATGAAACGCCAATATAAGCAAAAGCATAGTCGGTTTCTGTACAAGAATCCAGCATAAGCAAAAAATAGATTCCTGATGCACCCAATCGAACACACACCATAAAAAAGGCTTAAAAATCCCATGACATGTAAATTTAATAATATAAAAATTTAATCATAACAAGATCCTTAATAATAAACAATTTTAATTTAAAGAAACAATTAAATTCGAAGACATACCAAGATATAGAATTTCAAAGGCCACTTTAAACCATGAACAAGTAGCAAATTAATCACAGCAAATGTCCCGCCGATATATATATTGCTTTAAGTAATTACTGGAAATTTATTTAAAATTTACTTACCTTTTATTTATTACAGAATTATACTTTCTTAAAAATTACTTAACACTAGAACCGCGGCACTTTCTGTATACCTAGAACCGCAGAGCGGGTCATTTTGACCCTAGATAGAAAAAATATACAAATATGCACAAATGATTAATTTAGTTAACTAAGACATTATATTTTCATTTAATAATCCATATTTATCATTCTTTTCACTACATTTGATGTATAAATCACCAGAAATTACCCAACATATTTAGAAAATGATATTATTCATAATTGTATTTGCTTAAGTGTAATTATATATATTTTAAACATTAATAAACTCAGACTTCATAATTTTAATAGAAAACAGATTATCTCATTCGAATAAGTTTAGACATAATTTCTAACAATAATTTAAAGAAAGATCTAAAATAAATATCAGATACTTACTAGTTTTGCAGATACGTTTAATCCATATTATTGTATGAATCCAAAACTTGGTAATAAATTTTGTACATATACCGCAAATGTGTGCATTTTGAAAAAATGCTTTAAAAAATTTGAAGTGCAATATAGGTCTCGTTTATGCTTAGTTCATGGTTCTCCATCGTCTTCAGTTGTTGCAAATGACACTTATTTTTGCCTTGAGAAAGCAAACTTTTCTCGCAATTCTTCAACTAATTCTTGAATAAATTGCCATTTTCCAAGAGATTTTCCAGTAATGGCTTTGTATGAAACTCAATCATTGATAGCAGCAAGCTCCAAAATATAATAAAATGCATGCACTTGTCACTTACGTGAAGCATATTATATTTCCTTGTCTTATGGTCAATCACATCTACTCCGAATTTAGTTGCGTTGTAGTAAGCAAGTGTATAGTTTTTTTTTTTTTTTTTTTTTTTTTTTTTTTTTTTTTTTTTTAGCACTTCAATATTAAATTTTTAGCACATCTAGATTGCTGAGCAACAGAATATTTTTATATTTTTTCCCCTGGTAAACAGTCAGGATGATGTCTGCTTGAGTTAGTACATGCAATTCCGATTTTGACATTTTTATAGAGAACGATATTTCTACTCTTGAACGTTTTACACCTACAAAGTTGGTGTTTTTGGATTTCTATGTTTCTGGAAGCTCCAGTGTTGTATAAAAATTGTTTATAGTACCACCATCATCATTGCGATGAGAAGGCCCAGCGATTGTTAGGGCACTGGCAGAGTCGTTGTCACTTTCAAATCTTCCTCAGAATTCAAATTCCCTTCATTTGCAGGCAGATTTTCATCCTCTCTATTCAAATTCGAAAGACTATCATCATTGTTACCACTTTCTGAATCATTTCTAGATAATTATTGTAATTATTCCAAGGCTGCTTTAACGCTAAGTTCACGACATCCTGACATCTTATATATACTTACAATAAATACAGAATAGAAGCAACTTCAAGAATTTTTATAAAGATATATTGTAATTTCTCTCTACATTCGACACATCTTCACAACGAGCATATTTGACTTTTAATTGAAAACCTTCACTATGCCTCCTCCTGGTTCTGCCCATTAAAGGAATTTAGGGTGAGGCAGATGTACTTTTTACTTACTTCGAAAAAATGCTTCACTTTTTTGTCATTTACGCGTAAAAGCATAGGACGGGTCAAATTGACCAGCTTCGCGGTTCTAGGTATAAATGGTTATAACTGGAAGTTTATTTATTTTATATGCTTTTAAATTTGATAAGTTATTGTTTAACTTAAAATATTAAAAGTCATGGAGGGAAATATTTTTTCAATAATTATTTTTAGCGCAGTAAGAAATTAAACATCGATTTGGGTCAAATTGACCCGCTCCGCGTTTCTAGTGTTAAAACATTGTAAAATTTTCAGATTCTGTGTCAGTCACCGTGACACTCAACGTGTTAATGGAGTTCTGTTACATGCAGTGCATTGTGTTGAACTGTTTATATGGCAGACCAGATGCTATTGCTAATAATGTTGCCTGAGTGAATCTTGTCTGTCCAGATAGCCCAATAGGCACAATGTTGGCAATTTTTGTTTGATGTTTATCAAGGAGCTTCTGCTAGTTTTTAAATATTTTTTCAATATGTTTGGCATGTGGGCATTACATTTTATAAAATTGCAGGTTGTTGCAAATTTTGAACTAAAAATAACCTCATTTACAGATACTTCAGAGGTGAGAAAATTTACAATAAAACATATCAATAGACATATCAGGAACGCGACAATTGTCTGCTATCGAGAGGTAAAAATGTGCAGATAGATAGATGTTAGACACTGAGAAAGTGTGTGCAAAATGAAGGTGTCTGCTATCTGGGAGTGTCCATTGCTGTATTCTTAAAAAGTCTAATCTTTGTAATATCATAAACATTTAGCAAAAGATTTAGTTTTATTTTCCTGTCATGAATTTAATTCCTTATTTTCATTGATGTAATTAACATTTCTTCTCATTGTGTGTGTGGCGTATGAGGAAGCATTCTATATTATGATGCCCATGCCAGAAATTTACACATTTTTGTTACATTTAGTAATGCTCAACGGAAAATCCCCATCGTAATAGAAAATCTCAAAAGAGAAAATACCAATAGTAACTATTATCTACTTATATAAAATGTGTATGTTAAAATTCAGAAAACTTAAATATATTTAGATAAATGTTATTTTAAAGTTTTCAGAAACATACCAAAACATTTTATTTTAATATAACTTGGTCAACCAAAGTTAAAAAGTTGCTTAGTTTTTTTTTTTTTTTTTTTTTTTTTTTTTTTTTTTTTTTAACATTGTTTATATTGGAAAATGTAGCAAAAATTGTCTCTGGTATGTTTCTAGGTATTTCTTTGTTATAAAAGGGAGGGATCTCCAAGGATGAATCGCCAATTGACTAAGATGTATCGTCAAATTATAAGAAATATTTAACAATGTCATCATTTATGATTTTATGACATTTCATGACATAATATGGACAAGTTACAGTCATTCATACATATCTTGTTACATATCTTGTTGAGACATACAGGACATATATATGATATGTAAGATGTAAATGTTACTCATGTATTGACGTAATGTGCATATTGATATTCCTATATGTGTGCATAGGATGCATACGTAAGCTTGCCGAGATTTTGGAAAAATCGTAACTACAAAGACGATATAATTGTAATGAGTTCTATAACAAAAAAGTACATTTTTTTCACTTATGCAGTACAAAACTAAATTTCTGCAGTCTTTTCACTATTATTATTATTTTTATATATTATTTTTTTAGAAATATTATTTTTTAAAACAAAATTATGCTGTAAAAGAATCGTAAAATTTCTAATGTCAGTTTTCTGACCTAGAAATAATTAGGGTCTGTTCTTAGATAATGATAATTTTGGTGTTAAAAGATTTTAATTTTACTATTAAAATTCCGGGCTTAAATTACTCTGTACAAAAATATGTCGGCAATTTCAACTAAGGAATATTAAGCATTTTTTTTAGGTCTAAACTTTTCACAATTATGTCAATAGTCTGTTCAAAAACTTTCTCATCATACACCATTCATCATTGTGTGTTTTGTATGTACATAGTAAATAAAGATTTTGACATCAGAACTAACAAATAAAAACTAAATTTTTTACTCTTCTTTCCTTGCTTAATTCACACTCTTTAGCCAATAATATAAAATCTGATAGTCACCCGTAAAGAACATTAGCATTCTGTGATGCGTCTAAAGTTATTTGCATGGGAGATATTTAGATGTTGCATTTTTCTCAAATTTGGTCATTATTTATATTTAAAAACACATAGTTCTAAATTAGGCATTCCAGTTGCAAATTTCATTCCATTTTTTTAAATTTTAATGTGTTATAAATATGTCATTTTAGAATCTTTAATGACTCATGTTGAATGTGTTAACGTAAAATATCTGTTTGAGATTTTAAAACTTGGTGAAAGCTCAAGCCTAGCTTATCTTTTCTCCAAAAAATGTCTTTTATTTCGTATTTTAAGGAATTTAAATATATGGTGCATTTAAAAAGGGGGGGTACAGTTTTCTGTACAACAGTCAAAAACACTAAAAGGCACTCATCAAGGATTAACTCTTTGTGGCAATACTCAACGGGGAATCTAAATTCAGCTTTTGGTGACAAAAAATTAGGATAAGAAAGAATCCTTCCCCCTATAGATCTGTGAATATTGCTTTTTGCTAACTGTGTATAAAATTTATAGAATAAGCTGTAACTTTCTGTTCAAGAATAAACATGTTTTACAGATTCACTCCTGAAATTATGTTGATAGATCCTAATTTCACATTCTGCTTTTTTAGGTGTTAAATTATTGTAATAAAGAATTTTAAAGACATACATTTGCAGTTGAAAAGAATTTGTTTTAATAATCCGTTTCATCTGAAATGTAACATTTTCAAATTTATATTTATGCAAAAAAGGCTAATGTTACTGAAAATTAAAAGAAACAGAAACACGCCAAATAAATACATTTATATTCTAATTATCACTAACACTATTTTATACCATTTATTACATAATGTCTTAATGAATAACTGTTAATGTTTCTTTCTTAAGTATTAAATCTTTGTACTATACAGTAAGGAAAAAAGTTTATATTGTGAAGCTCTTAGGATCATATAAAATCCCACTGTAAAATTTTAATAGTCAAATTCAATAAGTTTTACGCATCTACCGGTGGGTCCGTTATGCCTTTGAGATCTTTGTAGAGGGGAGGGGTATCAGAAATTTTGATGTAAAGTATTCGTGACCACCTTGGATATATTTCATAAATTTGGTAACTGTGACTCTATAAACGTTGCCATTAAAACACTCATATAGAAAGTATCCTTTACGACACTCTAAAAGACTGGTATTTGAGAAAATCTGTCATCTGTGAGATATGTGTGAAATTTTTTTATAAATAATAATATATCTATAAATTATCATTAAAGTAACATGATACGTAAATTGCAATCATTAAAATTATGATATTCAACTATTTTTCTGTGCAAATGTGAAAGGATACTAAAAGATGACACTTTTTGAAAATGACCCATATATGTGTGAAAATTTTTGCTACTCACTCTAGTTCGAAAAATGCACATTCAACAGTCAATAAGGCTGTAAAAAAAGAAAACGATTTATTGGAAAAAAGATGCTGCGTAAATTAAAAAGAAGAAAATAAAGTTAGCAACTAAAGAAGTGAACAATAAAATTGAAAATATAAAGCAGTGTGCTAATAAAGAGTGTTGATAGAAAAGATAAAGGCTACGAGAACTTATGTATATTTTTATAAAAAAGACAATGTGTGTGTATTCATGTTTTTCGTAAATTATTTTTTTTGACATTGGTGTAAATAAAGTTATTAAATCTTCTGTAATGTAGCCTCCATGCAGACATTTTTTCTTCAAGTGTGATCTTATAGTACACTTGTCTACCGTAAGTTAAAGGTAAGTAATACATGTTAACAATACTAAGGTATTTTTATTGGTTATACTAAACTAAGCAAACTTATTTTTTATGCATCAGTTCGTAGAAAAATTAATTTATTTATGTTTATGTGATTCCTGAATAAATCCCTTTTATTCCACTTTTTCTTCCTAAATGAACTTTTTTAAACAATGACTATGTATCAAAGTAGTATTATGAAAAAAATTTAAATTTCTTTATTTTATAGCTGTTTTGAGAATATGAAGAAATTTTAACCTAGGAATTTCGAGACCAACATGCGTCTTGCAATGTTTTAAAGTAGCTGTAATAAATTAGTAATTCCAAATCCATTTCGGCCCCACCAGTGGCCGAGAGGTTCTGCTCTCGAAGCTGGTAGATGGGAGGTGCTGGGTTCGATCCCAATCGCGCCCGTCGGCCTAATCGTTCGGAGTTTTCGTGGTTTTCTTCGAGCCGTGGATCTTCCATGCGTTAATACGGATTAGGTTCCCTTAGAAAGACCCCCACGGAGGGCACTCCCCCCGGGCCTATATCCCTCGTGTAGATAATTGGCCGTCAAAAATCAACCCAACCCAACCCAAATCCATTTCTGACTTTCATAGTAAGTTTTGCAATCTTGCTTAAACAGGCATTTTTATGATGTTTCCAGTTGAGTCATTGTAACTTGAATAGCATTATATTAAATATTGCTGTTTTGTTAATTTTTATTTAATATACAATGTTTTATTAATTTATGTGTTTTTGAAAAAATATTACTGTTTGTGTAATTATCTCCTTTCATCTGATGTTCTAGTGTAACTATTATACTTTCTGCAGACTCTACTAAAAGTGCTGTTTTATAACTCGGTTTAAAAACACTCTTCACGCATTTCATTATTTAATTTGCATGGACAGATCAAAGATAGTTTCTTGTTGTATTCATAAATTGCGCAAGAAAATGCATATTTTTATACCTATAATAAATTAAACAGAGCTTTAAACATAGTAAAAATGCTAATAAATGATTAAAATATTGTTATATTATTTATTTACGGTGTAAATTATATTAAATAATACAAACTGTTTTAGCAATAACCATTAATATTAGCTCAAAATTCTAAAATCTGGAGAATTTCTGATTAAACACATCTGCATGTTAGATTATTTTTATATATAAAAATAATTTCTTTTACCTCCATTCCTTGTCAAATGTATCATTGTTTTTGTAGATGATATGAAATTATAGAATTTTCTCCTTAAATGTCTTTTATTTTTCATTTATAATTAATTTATTCATTCTAAATTGTTGCTATTTATTTATAATTTAACCTCTATACTGAATGCATCTCATACACTTTCAGTTCCACTAACGTCAGATAATTGGGAGCTTACGCTAGTTTTTAATACTATGGTAGATGTTTTATCTCAATTAATTTTCTACAATGGTTTTAATTTTGCAAGGTAAGTTTATTTTCTTGTTAATTGCTTTTTCATGAATTATAAAACGTAAGTAATTTAATTTTATTGCAGATGCATAAAGCCATTAATGTAGATACACGTCACATCACTCAAAATAATCTTTCAAGTGTGAAATAGGCAGCAAAATATTTCTTTACTAGAGCTTTTTGGAAAAGCAGCTTCTGGCTCACAGCAAGCAAAATCATTTATTTGTGAGCTATGCAAGAAGAAATTCTCCAAAAACAGTAATTTATGCACTCATTTGTTAATTCGTACTAGTGAGAAATCTTTTGCGTGTGAAATATGCAACAAGAAATTTTCTCAAAACAGTGTTTTAATCAGGCATTTTTTGACTCATACTGCTGAGAAACCTTTTGTATGGGACATATGCAACAAGAAATTCTCTGAAAAGAGTAATTTTAGCAGACATCTGTTAATTCACACTGGTGAGAAATCATTTGCATGTGAGATATGCAACAAGAAATTTTCACATAAGAGCCATTTGAGTTCTCAAGAAATTCTTTGAAAAGATTAATTTAAGTAGACATCTGTTAATTCATACCGCTGAAAAACTTTTTGTGTGTGAGATATGAACAAGAAATTCTCTTGAAATGATGATTTACTCAAGCATTTGTTAATTCATACTGGTGAGAAACCTTTTGTGTGTGAGATATGAAACAAGAGAATTTCTCGTAAGAGCTCTCGTATAAGCGAACATCTTTGAATTCACACTAGTGAAAAATCTTTAGTGTGTGAGATATGAAACAGGAAATTCTCTCAAAGGAGTTCTTTAAGCAGGCATGTTTTATTTCATACTGGTGAAAAACCATTTGTTTGTGAGATATACAACAAAAAATTTTCTCAAAGTTGTTCTTTAAGCAAGCATCTGTTAATTCATACAGGTAAGAAACCTTTTGCGTGTGAGATATGCAACAAGAAATTTTCTCAAAAGAGTAATTTAAGCAGGCATTTGCTAATTCATACTAGTGAGAAACCTTTTGTGTGAGATAAAGAAGGAATTTGTTTTGTAATCTAAGTGTTAATTTGTAATTTGCTGTTAATTAATTTTTTTAATAGGAGCCATGGAATATTCTAGTATTTTGAAAATGGCATTTCATGTCAAATATTACAGTCCCTTAAATAAAACAAAGACCAACGAAAATATTTGATTAAAGCAGTGAATCTGCAGATTAGTAGTGTGAACATCAGCTATGACAAACACATTTTCTTTTGATTTTGCTTTATATTTTCTCAAAAGTCTTACAGTTTATTTACATTGTGTAATATTCTCTCGTGATTTAAGATATTTTAGTTAAAAAAATCATGCTTAACAGGATTTTACACAATGAACTCTTTGACTGTAACACTGGCTTTCTTACAATCTGAAAAATATTTCTCTTTAAAGGATTGCTACCCCCGAATTGTCTGTAATATCGCAAATGATGTATAATTAACTATCAAAAAACTGCTTAAATCGTTGTTACACTGATTGTTATTTCATAAACGAATAAGAATTCAAAAAGGTTTTAAAATGTTAATAAATGTTGGTAAAATACGTTTGCAAATTTTGTTTGTTCATCTAATTGAAAATTTCCTGATATACTTGAAACGTATTTGATGACTTTGATTGAATTTTCGTCCATATGTCTGTGCTCTAACTCTCGTGAATTACTTGAACTTCCATGTAATTGGTATATGACAATGAGGTTTACTATTTCACATTCTATATTGAAAATGTATTTTGTAGAGATTATAGTACGTTCAGAGAAGCATTCAAAATAATTATATTCTGTTACTTTATTTACTCTGTGAGAAAGTCGTTTGTGATATATTTTACACTCTTTCAAGAATTTATTAAATGAAATTAGTGTGGATTTCTGAGGTGCACTAAAATAATGCTATCTGTATAATATGTTGTAGAAACTATTTATTAATCATTTACATACTCAATCTCCGGCCCAAGACACAATTATTAATCTATGTTTATGAAAATGTGAGATGTGAAGAAAATACAATGAAAACCTTCACTATTGTTTTGTATGTTTTTATGGTGAGGCATAAATTGCCCTGTTACTTAGATTTATTTTAAAATCATGTTTAAATATGTTAATTATTGTCGCTCGGTCAAATGTTCTTTTTACACGGAATCCTATTTATGTTGCAGTCGTGCATATATTTTAGACCAAACTTTATTTAAAATTAATTTAATTTTCCCTCTATATTCTTACATTTAAAAATGATAATAGCAATTTTACGACATTCCTATTTCCACTAGAACTATTCCTTAGTTATTAGAACTATTATATAGAACTATTCCTACTAGTAGCGTGCTTCACAGTCATTCTGATTGGCTCGCCAGATTCAGATACGGAAGTGGCCGGGCAACCGATCATTATATGCACTTGTTCATATGTTTGTTTTCTGCTATTTTATTTTTCATGCTACATAATTTTCATTTGAATGAATTATTTTTTATTTGTAGATAATGAAACTGTTATTTTCTACTCAAAAGAACTCGAAAAATACCTCTATAAAAATAACCCGCATCATTTCCATACTAAAACTGGTATTTTCCCCTCAAACGTTTTAAGATTAAGTCTGTTTCATAAATTTTAAGTATTATTTAAAATAGAAATTTTTAAAACACAAAATATCATTATTTGAATTAAAAATGCATTTTTACTTACAAATAAACTATTTATTTTCAAAAGATGATATATGTTTTTTTTTTAATGCTGCAGTTGCAGGGGTAATTTGCATTTTTAAAACATCAAAAACCATAAAATCTGAATTCTTTTTGAGGGAAAGGGGGGGGGGATTTCCTCTTAATTATCCCCTGAATTTGTAACTAATTATACATTTATCAAACAAATTTGAAAATTCCATATTCAGTGCTAAAAAACAAATACTTTCATGATTATTATTTATTTATTTATATTTCTTTTCGATACTTTAATGTCACCTTAGTCGAAATTTTATATGTTAGCGCATGTTTGTTTTCTGATGCAAATAAATTAATTTAGCATTAGCATTAAATTTGAGTTAGTTTTTTCTGTTTTTCATTTTACAGATAATCATATAGCTGCACAGTATTTTTTTCTTTTTTGCTGGAAAAAATTATAAATTGAATAACTGTTATTCATAAAAAGTGAAAAACGAAAAAAATGTTGTTTATTATGTGTGTAAAATATTTTATGGTGAAAGCATTCTTTAAAATCCAACCTAAAGAAAAGCTAAAAGGTTAATAATAATTTAGCGTCCAACTTTTATGACTTTAAAAGTTCGCATCCACAATTCAGGAAGATAGTTGTATTGTTCATAATAAAAGAAAACCTTGATGTAGTTGTATGCTGAATTTTTGCACTTTACTAGTGCCGTTTTTTATATTGTTTTTTTTACATCATGAAAAAGGGGGGGGGGGATTTTGTGTTATTAAGTTTCTTGGAAGAGATTTAAATTCCCTATATCCCCTCTTTCACTTTAGTGCACTAATATGAAATATTAGTTTTATTAGACTTTAACCCCTCACTGACAAAGCATTTCAGCAATCATGAAAATAAATCCAGTATCACAAAGAGGTAAAATTCTGTACCAAAAAGACCAGAAACTTTAGCACTTTTCTTTTCGAAATTTCCGTATATTTTGACTACCCTGTTTCAATCCAATTAGTCACAGTAGGGGAGATGATAGGATAAAATGCTCTCCTCGGATACGGGAGTTCTTAGTAGTCGTAATTCTTAGAAGTCGTACCTCCGTTTCTCTGTGAAAGATTCCTTTCATTCTATGGCAGTCGAAAGTCAAATGATTGTTTGTAATAGATGAATTTCAAACTCACAAAATAATCTAACAGCTGCCGGACTTAAAAAATCTGTTATAACGTATTTGAAGCCTCTAGATTTTTTATATATTTTATATTTTCTTCGTAAATGAACGTTTTCCATATTTCACGGGTTATTATGATATTATTTCTTGTCATTGTACAGCATTTTGTGTCGCAGATAAATTTTGGTTTGGCCCTGATTAGAGGTCTGAACCAGAGCCCAAACTAAGGAGGGGGGCAGAGGGGACCTGTATCCTGGGCGCCAGAACGGAAGGCGAACGGGGGTTGCCAAATGAAGATTTTGTCGTTTTTTCTCATATCTATATTCAGCACGGTATTGTTAAAATCGTTCTTTATGGGGTATGTGAAAGCATAGAAGGATTTAAGGATGATATGGGATAAGGATCCTGTATAAAGCGGAGTTTTTTTCAATTCCGTTTTCAAGGTTTTAATAAATCAATATTTAACAAAGCTGATTTTCAGTATTACATATTTTATGAATACATATTTTAAATTTTGAAACAAATTGACTTTTAGAAACTTAATGAAATCCTTTTTTTAAATTTGCTTTGCGATGGAGGAAGGGAGGGGGGGACAAAGTCCATGTTTGCCCCGGGTTCAAAAAAGGCTAGTTTCGGCCCTGGTATGAAAGGCCGAATTTCTGTGCCCGCCCCGGCCCTTTTATGATTTTGCAGTTTACTCCCCGGTCCGTGCAAACATAAATAAATTCAGTACCGGTACTACTCAATTTTTGCCAAAAATTTCATAACATTAACAAAATTAAGATTATTTTAATGAATACTATACACGTATTTATGGAAAATTTTTATAGTCTATTTTAGATTACTATATGTTCGCAAACCATAGAATGCAGAATAGCTACATTATTGATCACTTAGGCTTTTACATTTAAAATATTAATCTAGTTTAGATTAAAAGAAATGGCATAGTTAAAAACATCCTAACTTTTAATGCTGTATAATAATAATTAAAAAAAATTGAAAATATTTCTCTATAATTATTTAAAGTATATTTCTATGGATTCCGTTATTACCTCCATTACTACTTTTACAAAGTAAATTGCTTGACCGACGCATCATGGGAATAATTAAGTCCAGTTCCAACTCGGCCTCAGTATGTAGAATAAAATGCAAGCCTGATCCCGTCCCTGCCCGAGTCTGCTGAAAATATTAAACTCGGACTCAGACACGATGACAATCTTTAAGCTGGATATGTTATATTTCTGTATTGGTGCTGTCAAACTAGCATCGTCTCGTGCAGTCATTTATTCTTATTCTAGTCCCCGTCACGTCTATTGAAAATTGTTCGTATTTCACCAGCCTTACTTTGATCAATTTTATATCGGGCTGCATACCTTGCCTATCGACCCGACACTAATCCGGGCACATGCAGGGCCATGCCATTCTGTGCCAGAATGGCACAGAAAATTTTGCTATTGGGATTCTATGTACTGAGTTTTAAATTAATTCAACAGTTAAGTAAATTTTAAAGAAAAATGTAAAAATAAAAAACTGAGAATAAATTTTCGATTTTGATTCAGTGAATAATTAAATATTTATAATCTATAATTTTTCTAATTAATTCCAACGTACTTTACGCATATTTTATTTTAAATAAATGCATTACACTGCGCTAACCAAGGAAATAAAAAAAATTCAGGAAAATAAAAACATTAAAAAAATAGAATTTAAAAGTTTGTTTCATTTATACTCCGTTTCATTGGAAACAAATCCTGATTCGTATGTTTTAATCCTTAACGTTCGTAATACTCCATCATGCACATGCACCTCTTACACGAATTTATTCGGTTGGCGCTACTCTTTTTTAAGGAAACGTTTTTACTTGCTCTTTGAAAGTATGTACCAGAGAAATTTACTAAAAAATGTACTTTTAAAATATAGTGGTGTGAATAGAGTACAAAAATACAAACACGTATATAAAGCTTGACCGACACTGGACCGCAAAGGATTAATGTTAATTTTTTGTGTACATGCATCATTTCAGTTACATTGTTTTTTCTAAACAAATCTGAAGAATCTTTTCTTTATGACTTGAGTCTATAGTAAAAAAGTTTATATATTATATATAAATACTGAATCGAATGGATTGAAAATTAACAACAACAAAAAATACTCGATGCTTTAACAAATTAATAAATTAAAATTACGCAATATTAACAATTTCTCGGGTAAAAAACCAACAAAATAACTTATTATACTGACGTATTTCAATTACAAAGATTGTATGCTACAACATGATCTTAATAAACTAAGAATTTCGACAATAGTGCTGTACTTTAACTTTTTAAAGATTTAATTATTTATTTTTTAAACCTTTTAAATTATACTAATAAATTAACGTTACATCTACATTTATTTAGCGAAAGAATAATAATGTTAGAAGCGTAGTATTAATTTTAACCCATAAAAGTCCGAATTATTTTTCTATTTAAAATGGAAATATTTCATTTCACACCTCTTATTCAAAATTGAAAAATTTTGTCTCATTTTATTGCCGCAATTCTGTCTTCAAAGAAAGCGAACATTTATCTTCATGAATACAGGTGTGCAAACAACAAACGTATTGTCAGATATGCTGTTCCAAAGAACGCTTCCATTTCTTTGGCTGTTGCTCTAAGGCTAGACTTTAATGGGTTAATCCATAATAGATGAAATTCTTAAAGTTTACATTTTTACAGTTAAAAAAGGAAAAGACATTATAATATAATGGTGCAACTAAATATCTTTCATTGAGGTGGTGTGCGGGGGGGGGGGGATTACCCGGAATAAAAGGGTCCACCATTTTGTCTAGTGGCCGCTAGATGGGAGATGCCTAATAGAATCTCGGTTCTGACTTGGATATATCTAGTAGGTCGGAGTTCATTTTAAGTGGAGATCCCGGCCTGTTTAGCAATCGTGGGAAAAAGTAGCACCTTTAATTGAATAATTGCCTTTTTTGAAAATTAGATAAGTTTACGCTACAAATCAGATGAAACAAAGGGCGGCACTTGAGGGGGAGGGGAGAAAATGTCCCCTGTCAGGGTAAATTTAATTTCTGTCGGGGAATATACTTTAACTAGGATGTAGAGTCCTGCATCCAGTGGTGTAACCGGATTTCCCAACCCACAACCCGACTGTAGTCGGGAGCAGGGTAGTTTTAGAAAAGTAATCCCACGCCAGTTGGTAAGAAAAAACAACCGGTGGGTCAGGTTGCCGCTGATTTTTTTCTTTGCGTCTCAGTTTCTGTTTAAGATTCTTATGCGTCAGTTTGGATAAACCTGATATTGCAAAAAGTGTTCAAAATCAATTTTCAGATTAGATTCATGCGTCCGGTAGCCCGATTTTACCCGATACCCGACCCAATAGTGGTTTGAGTTGGAGCTAACTTTTTTTTTGTTAGGCGGTTTGATTTGTGTCGGGCTGACTCTAATTGTCTTAGGTTTTGATCAGTTTGAAGTTGAGTTTTGATATTTCGAGTTCATTCAGTTTTGCAAAATTTTTTATCTAAATGTGAAAAAGCAAATCGTACATGCTTAACGAAAGTACATTGAGATTTCGGTTTTAATATATATAAATATTTACCTCTTGAAAAAAATTAGTTTCCGGAAGTCAATTCAGCATTTTGTTTCTGACTGATTGCTTAAATCATGAATACCCAAGCAGCTTTTTCTCTTGATCTGCATTCCTTTTATCATTAAATATCAATGTTTTAGCCCTAAAATTAAGCACAGGGTTCGAAAACATTTATTTTAAACTGAGAATTTCAAAGCATTTGGACAAAAAACATTATATATATATATATATATATATATATATATAGTTTTTTTTTTTTAACTTTAAGTGTATACGATCGAAGTCGATTAAAGTGTTTTAAAAAAGTAAAAAAAGAAGAACGCTTTTAACTTTGATTTTTTACTTTCACTTTCGGAACCAGTACGGAAAATGAAAGTAATTTTATAAAAAAAAAATCTGCAAACAAAATCGAAAAAGCAAAAACTAATCCGCTTAGAGTTCAACAGCTAAAGCAAAAAAAAAAGAATAAATCATTTAAAACTATATTAAAATGTAGTAAAGAAAATTTAAAAAGGACGCTCCCGTATGTTTAACATTAGCATTCCAGTTTTAAAGTATAGGCTCTTAAGAGCCCACAATTGTCATGCAAAATCACCCGCAAACTAATGTTAAGCTAATAGGAATATTTTTTTCAAAATTTTCGCTTGACTTTTAATATATATAACACCTGAGGTTCATATCTAATGATGTGCGATTTTACTTTTTTAATTTTTGTTGCATTTTTTATAACATGAGGATGTTTTCAATATCAGAACCGGTTACAAACAGTTTCCAAAAAATAAGTGTCCGCATTTTTAAAAACTGTAACCAAACACGAAAAAGTACAAGCACACAACATTAGATATCGATCTCAGGTATATCCCATAAAAAAAGAACGCTGCCACAGGTTTAACATTAGTTTGAGAATATCTTCGCGTGATTAGTGTAGTCTCTTAATTCATATCACTGCGACTTTAAATGCCCCAATTGTAATGCCACAATTACCGTAAAATTTGTGAAAATGTAATCTGTCGACAATCAAATTCTGTCTTAAATGAAAAAACTATTTATTTCCAATATAACGAATACCAACAATTATACCTGATAATACGGAAACCTGTATAAATCGGAATTTTGTATGGTTCCTTTGGATTTCGTTTTCAACGTTTTTATTAATATTTGTCGAAGCTGATTACATAGTTCAATATTGTGTATTTTATGATTACATATCTTGAATTGTATAATAACATCGGCTATTATAAAATTAGCAAAACACTTTGTAAATTTTCTTTGCTGAGGTGGGGCGACAGGAGGGGCGATAAAATCATTGTTTGTTCTTGGCGCAAAAAAAGACTGGTGCAGGCCCTGGTATAAAAGCCCGTGAAATCTGACAATGACCAAACTCTTCAAAAAAGATGTTTTAAACATGACATATTCACACACATCACATTTTTAATTTAACTTTTAACACTTGGATTTCACTCTTGCAGAGAATTCGTACAAATAAAATTATAACTATCTATCTGACACAGAAGGCTGACTGCTCCCTGTAGCCAAAAGAAGGGGAGAAATTGAAGGCAGCGATGAAACGAACCATCACCACAAGGGTGATGGGTCTTGTAGCAATTATCTATTGTTGACAAGGTAGTAGAGAAGATAGGGTGTCTAGTCTAAGCTCGGTCAAAATTAGCCTTGAGTTCAACTCAATAAAACAATACATTCTCGGCGAGTTAACAATTACATATCCGTGCCAAATTCAGTGATATTATTTCATTTGACGCCAAGCAAGATGCAATTTTTTTGGCATTGGTAATCTTGAAATTCGAATTACCTGCCAAATCTGGCGAAATATTGCCAGCTTTGAGACTTCGTTTACTGCCGACTTTTTCATAAGTTAATAACTGTTTGAATCTTCATTCCCATTAAAATACAATGGCCTATATTGAAACCAAAAGGACCCACTCATCGAGCTTTCTCAACCATGTGACATATTTCAATGGTCTTCTCGTACCTCAAAATGGTAGGATACAAAATTTAGTCAATATCATCAGAGATGTTGTTTAGATAAAATTTCCAAACGCATAAGATTTGCTCCTATTATAATATACTAGTAAAACCCGCGGTTTTGCTCGCGTAATAGTTCAAATATGCTAAATGATATTTGTATGTCTAATTTTTATTAGAAGATATTATACTTTTAGGAATAATTCAAAAATTACTAATAAAGACGGAGTTTGACTAAACTCCATTGCTACACTACGTCAGGCAGAAATGAGACTTAAATTAATAAAAATAACTAAAACTAATTCTAAATAAATGATAATTTAGAAAGTATTTTGAAGCTTTTATACTCATTTCAGTATTCATTTGAAGTTTTGATTTTTTTAGAAATCGTTCTTAGTACGCATTTACATCTTAAAATTAACCCTCATATCAAATTCCATGCGTCTTGTCTAAAGGTATAATACTACCTAACTGGTTGTAGTGGTACTAACATAAAATGTCTACGTTGAAATAGACACTGTCATCATTAATTTGCCAAAATTAATTTTGAAATCGGTTTGGTACATCCTAATATTCCATAGAAAACGTAATATAGAAAGATTTTAAAGGTTTTTTCAGAACATTTGTTGTTCCTGCCTACCCCAGGTGGTAATGGCACTCGCATAAAACATAGTCTGTGTAGGATCAGAGATGGTCACCATTGATTCGCAACCATTACTTTTGTAATCTGTTTATTATTTCCCTGAGATTGCATAGAAATCGTAATTTAGGACTTTTTAAGAACGCTTTTCGCTCCTTGCCTTCGCTTCACCCCTTTCACATTTGGAATTTTTTTCGACTGTTCTTAGAGGGCATTTGTGTTTTATAAAAAACATGCCATACTTAAAGTTTCTGGCCTCTTCAGTATCACAGAAATCGCAAATTAGAATGGTTTTTCCTCCTGCAGCCTCTGGTGGTAGAGGCACCAACATAAAATATAGCTTATGTTTGAGCAAAGTTCTATCACCAACAATTTGCAACGACTATTTTTTAAATCGGTTTGGTATTTCATAAGATTACATAAAAATTCTAATTTAGAGCGTTTTTAGAACGCTTTTTCTCACTTCATCCTTTTAAATTTGGAATTTTCTTTCGACGGTTCGTAAAAAGCTTTTGCATCTTTTAAGTAATTAACATGCCAAATTTCAAAATGGTAGACCCTCAGTATCACAAGAAACGCAATTTAGAACATTTTTTGCTCATGAAATCCCCAAATGGTAGTGACAACAACATAAAATATAGGCTATGTTGGAGCAGGTTATGTCACCATCAATTTGTACCCATTTTTTTTGTAGAAATCGCAATTTAAAATTTTTTCGAGTATTTTCACACTTTTTAAATATTGAATTCTTTAGAAACTACCCTTAGAGCGCATTTACATCTTATAAGTAAGTATCGCCGCTTAATTTCATTTTGCTAGACACTGGCAGTATCACAAAAATCGCAATTTAGAACGTTTTTTGCTCCTGTAACCCGAAGGTGGAAGTGACACTGACGTAAAATATAGCTTATCTTAGAGCATGGGCTGTCATCATCAATTACCAACCATTTCTTTCGAAATCTGCTTGATATTTCCTGAGATTGCGTAGAAATCTCAATTTAGAAAGTTTTTTTAGGACGCTTTTCGCGCGATTTCACCCCTGATAAATTTTGAATTTTTTAAGAAATGTTCTTTGTTCTCCATTTATATGTAATTGTTAGCTACCATTCCAAATTTCATGTCTCTAACCCTTTCAGTAATATAAAAATCGCATTTTTAGAACGTTTTTTTGCTCCTGAACCCCCTTTGGGGTAGTGGCACCGACATAAAATATAACCTATGTTGGAGCAAGGGCTGTCACACCATCATTTTGATGCCATTAATTTTTAAATCGGTTCGGTACTTCCTGAGATTGCGTAAAAATCGCCATTTAGAACGTTTTTTAGAACACTTTTCGCGCAATTTCACCCCTTTTAAATGTTTTAAGAAATGTTCTTAGAGGTCATTTATATCTTATAAGTAATTGCCACACCAAATTTTATATTTCTAGACCCTTCAATAACACAAAAATCGCAGTTTTAGAACATTTTTTGCTCCTGCACCCCATTTGGCTTAGTGGCATGGACATAAGATATAGCCTATGTTCGAACAGGGGCCAACAAAATCATTTTGATAATCACTTTTTAAATCGGTTCGGTAGTTCCAGAAATCACCTCCTACAAATAAACTTTACTTCTTTATAATATTAGCATAGATAAACAGATAGATGATGATAGGACACAATATTGCCGTACCATTGCATGCATTTTTAATTGTATATGTATTTATGTAATTTTTACTTGTATATCTCATCAATTGTAATATATTTCTAATTTTTAATTATTGAATTCGTTATTGTTATAGTTTTAAAAGAATACTTAGCTCATGATGAACTCAAAAAATGCATGATAATGAGATATGTTTCATTTATATCCTTGGGAAATTATTTAAGAAGAAAATTTACTAACGAAGTAAGATTTTTTTTTTTTGTACAAAAAATAATTTTAGCACACTTCTCATATTTTTTAAAAAGTGTTACTTCAATAAAACCTTTCCGATCGCATAAGATATTGAGGTACAATTTAACTTTTCAGGTCAGTTTAAGTTTTTATTTTAGGGTAAAATTATTTTACTGTGAAATAATAAAAATTAAAAGTAACTACCAAAAAAGCTGTACATAAAATTTTATTGAAATCTAATGAATATGGCCGGAGTTATAAATAAAACCTTTCCGAACCTTGTTATCAAAATGCTTATTATCAAAATGACAACTGTGGAAGAACTTTACAATTTTTTTTGTTTTACTACTAAATGCTAAAACATAAAAGACGTAATAAAAGTAAATGCAACTCAATTTTGACAATAAAAATATAACAGATTTTCAGTAGGTGTCTAATTGGTATCAGACAAAAAATGCTTTCTTAGATTACTGTTCAGATAAAATCCTTTGGAACATATTTCACAAAAAAAAGGTTTTCACCTATATGAGTCAAGAGATGTCTCCTTAGATCATAATTGCGAGAAAATGCTTTGGAACATGTTTTACAAACATAGGGTATATCTCTCCAGTATGAGTGGAAAGATGGTTTCTTAGATTACACATTTCCGAAAATCCTTTGGAACATATTTCACAAAGTGTTTTCCTGTTGTAGTACGAGTGAAGAGATGTTTTCTTAAGTATTCTTATCAGAAAATGCTTTGGAACATGTTTCACAAACGAAGGGTTTTTCGTCTGTATGATATCCATAGTAAATGTTTTGGAAAAGAGATGCAACGATTATTCGGCTACGGCCGAATAATCGGCCCATTCGGCGTGTCTGCCGAATATTCAGCTTCAGTCAAGTATCAAGTCCATTATTCGGCCATGGCTGAATAATACTGTGAGAATTTTTTTTATATTTACACAGTAAAATTTTTTAATTTGACAATTTATTTTCATCATGTATAATGAAAATTTTATTTGAAATTAAATAACACTTCTTTTCCCCTTAACTTTCGTACCCTGCATGGGTTTTATCTATTTATTTTTATATAAGAGAGAAATTTATCAATCATGTTAAAATTTTTAAGCTGTATCAATAAAAAAAAAAGTATCTGCAATAAGCTAACGTAATCTATTAAACAAGTTAATCTATTCAAAATTTTCCTAATAGAGCAATACAAGCAAATTCGAATTTTTTAAAGCCTAATGGGAAATTGATATTTATCCCTTGTTACATTAAAAAAAAATCTTTCTTTCAATATTTTTAATTAGACCTATAAAGCGCATAAATATTTAAGTCGTATATGCTGCAATCATTAAGTTTTTCTTTTTTGAGTAACATGTGCTTAAAAGTTAAATATAATTTAAGTAATTTCTTTAAGTATGTTAGTTACACATTCTTATTAAATAATAAAACAAATGCAAGTACTGAATTTTTTTAATTAGTATGTATGTTTTACATCTGTATTTAATTTAGATTTTCTTTCATCTGAATTTGAAATTTACGTTGTCTCATATTTTTAAAATTTTGTGGTTATTTTAAAATATAACAGCAAGAACATACATAATATGTATTAAATTGTAACAATACAGTACCTAATATACTACATAGTCAATATTTTTTAAATTTATTTTCCTTACAGATATTTCTTTCCTCTAAATCTGAAAACATTCACTATACACTTCTTAACAGTGCTTGCTGTCTGCTGGCATAGCCAAAAAAATTTATACTTGTTTCTTTCCATCATTTTAAAGGATATTTCTTTCTATCATTGATTTTTCTTACGATATTAAGATTTTTTATTTATTTTTTTAATCTGAAAATTGAAATTTATGTTTTTTAGTACTTTAAAAATTTGTCATTATTTTAAAATGTAACAATATACAAAATATCTAGTAAAATATAACTAGACAGTAACTGATAAGGAATTTTTAATAAGATTTTTTTTTTTTTTTTTTTTGGAGGGGGAATATATTTTTGACTCAATTTTAGGCCGAACATAGCCAAATATTTTTTCAGAATAAAATAATGCTTTAATAATTAAATTTGCACATAAATAATTTTTCAAAAAGAAAATAATAGATTTTAATTTTGAAATATACAAAAATTATACATACAGGGTGCAAAGGAAAGTCCCTTTAACCTGAAAATACTTGCGAACGGAGAGAGGTACAACTATGCAAGTGAGGTAACGGTACAGTAAAGCGACTACGCCCGATTTAATGCAAACGACAGCAGCGCCCCTAGTGGCGAAATTCGGAAGATAGCCATTGCAAATCGAAAACGAAAGGAGATTGAGCAAATTTTCCAATTAGAAAGTTTTAGAGCATCAATTAATTAGTATGAAACGATGTTTGGTTTACATGGATAAGATAAATCTTCGCCTGTATACCCAAAAATGTCCGAAATCATGCACCCTGTTTTGTGTAAACTTTTGATTGGAATAGCCAGAAGTATTAAGAAATACGCACAATTTATTGTATAAATACATACTTATCTCAATAAATTTTGATAACATCACACAAAAAAAAACGAAAAAGACAAACTGTCTCACAGTGATAAAAAGTTAATATTCAGTCTGTTCAAAAAGTTCGCCATTGCTCACGATACACGTTTGTATTCGTGACAGTATATCTGCATGCACATTTCTCCGCATGGAACGTCTATAGGAGCCTCTTCAATACGACGACATAGATTTAATCCTTTCAAGGGCGGTGGCTAAACAGTCTATATAATAAAATTTTGCTTTTGTAAATAAAGATTTTCTTTAATAAAATTTTGCTTTTTTAATGAAAGTGCAAATTAGCGGGGTTTTATTTTCTAAGAAATTCGTTTGAATGTTCTGGTGTCAGTCAATTATTTCATCATTTTACGAACATAATTCTTCTGCCCCTGAAAGGATTAAACTAAAATTTTAAATGCATTGGAAATTAAATTTTTACAGACATTACAGTACAATGTCACAATTTGCAACTGCGCATGGCTACATTTCCGAAATGTGAATATGCAAAGTAGAATCGTCACTCATCGATTTCGGATATTTTTGGGTATACAGGTGACGATTTATCTTATCCACATGAACCAAATGTCGTTTCGTACTAATTAATTGATTCTCTAAAACTTTCTATGTGGAATTTTTGCTCTATCTCTTTTCGTTTTCAATTTGCAATGGCTATCTTTTAAATTTCGCCACTAGGAGGTGCTGCTGTCGCTTGCATTAGGTTGGGCGTAGTCGCTTTACTATACCGTTACCTTACTTCCATAGCTGTAGCTCTCTCTATTCGCAAGTATTTTCAGGTTAAAGGGACTTTCCTTTGCACCCTGTATAGTGTCTGCTATATTTTGTTTTTAGACAAAAATAAATTCATTATTCGGCGGCCGAATAGGCCCAATAATTGGTAGTCGGCCAAACTATTATTCGTTGCATCACTATTTAGGAAAGCACTTCACACGCAAAAGGTTTTTCTTCTGCATGAATGTTTCTCTGATGATGATTTCTTAGATAATTATTCAAGTAAACCCTTTCGAACATATTTCACAAAAAAAGGGTTTTTCTCCAGTATGAGTCAAGAGATGGCTTTTTAGATGACTATTCAGAGAAAATCCTCTGGAATGTATTTCACAAGCAAGGGGTTTTTCTCCAGTATGAGTCGAGAGATTGCTTCTTAGATGACATTTCTGAGGAAATCCTTTGGAACGTATTTCACAAGCAAAGGGTTTTTATCCAGTACGAGTCGAGAGATGGCTTCTTAAATTACTTTTATCAAAACAATCTTTTGAAACAAATTTCTCAAAGGGATTTCCCGTTGTAGTATGAGTGGAGAGGTGTCTTCTTAAAGTATTCTTATCAGAAAATGCTTTGGAACGTGTTTCACAAACAAAGAGTCTTTCATCTGTGAGTTAAAAGATGTGTTCTTAGACTACTATTCGTAGTAAATGTTTTGAAACATACTTCACAAGAAAAAGGTTTTTCTTCTGCATGAATGTTTCTCTGATGATTTCTTAGATAATTACTCCGAGTAAATGCTTTGGAACATACTTGACAAACAAAGGGTTTCTCTCCAGTATGTGTCAACAGATGGCCTCTTAGAGTACTCTTATCATAAAATCCTTTTAAGCACATTTCACAAACAAAGGGTTTCTCTCCAGTATGAGTCAAGAGGTGGCTTCTTAGATAACGCTTCTGATTAAAATCTTTGGAACATACTTCACAAATAAATTGTTTTTCACCTGTATGAGTCAAGAGATGTCTTCTTAGATAACGCTTCTGATTAAAACCTTTGGAACATATTTCACAAATACATTGTTTTTCACCTGTATGAGTCAAGAGATGTGTTCTTAGATCGAACTTGTTCGAAAATGCTTTGGAACATGTTTCACAAACAAAGGGTTTCTCTCCAGTGTGAATCAAGAGATGCCTTCTTAGATCACTATTTCTAGAAAATGTTTTTATACATACTTCACAAGCAAAGGGTTTCTCTTCAGTATGAGTCAAGAGATGGTTTCTTAGATGACTATTCTGAGTAAATCCTTTGGAACATCTTTCACAAACAAAGGGTTTCTCCCCTGTATGAGTCAAGAGATGGCTTCTTAGATGACAATTCCGAGAAAATCCTTTGGAACATATTTCACAAACAAAGGGTTTCTCTTCAGTATGAGTCAAGAGATGGCTTCTTAGATAACTATTCGTAGAAAATGTTTTGGAACATACTTCACAAATAAAAGGTTTTTTTCCTGTAATAATGGAGGAATGTTTTTCTTTATCCCCATTTTGAGGAACAAAGTGCTGTTCATTAGATGAAGAATTTTCTTCTGTAATCGATGACATTTTCTTATGTGAAAAAGTTTTGTTTAAGATGATAATGGAATGTTTTTAAAGTATCAGTACGAAGAGATTTCCGCGATTTTCATCCAAGGAAGTGACTTACTGAACTTCAGTAAAAAAGTTTTATCCATCTTTGAATCTAAAAAGAGAAAGAATAATAATAAATAACACATTTTTTTAATAAACTGCTCTAAATTTTAACTCTGAATTAAATAGCCGAATTTACAATTTTCAGTTCTTTAAACAGTATAAAATTCATCCATTAAATTATCTCATTATATATTCTTAGGTATGATTTAACTTGAGTATAGATACAGACGCATATGTGTATATACTATAAGTAGAAATATTGATCCTGTTCCACCTAAATTTTTCTCTGGAGTTTATGAGATAAGTATACAACATTATCGCTTTAGGGGGGAGAGGGAGATACCTGGTACTTGATATCATAAGATATCTCTACAGCAGAGGTTCTCAACCTTTTATTGGCCACGCCCCACCGAAGCATCTGTAAAATCGCGATTGCCTGCCCACTTTCACACACACTCTGGAACTTATTATTTAAAAAGTGAGCTCTATTCATGAGAAAGAAGCCTGGTAGTGCTTTAACAATAACTATTCATTTTACATCTTTTTAACTCATGAAAGAGATTAATTTTCTGTCACATATGTCATTTTAACATAATTCTATAAATGAGGCGATACATCTTCCCTTTTATGCCAAGAAGTGTTTTGCTGTGTCTTTACAACTTACCTGAATATTTAACAAAAGTGTTATATAGTTCGCATTTTTATCTTCACAAAATGCTTGAAGAGACTTCTACATTTAGCATTAAAATTGATAACATTGACACATTTATCACATTCATAGTATCATCACATATATCATCACATCACACATTCATAGTAAGTTATTAAAAGTTGGTGAAATGTTTTCTTTCTGTGGATAACAAAACACACAAGAAGCATTTCAAGATTTTTACCTTTATCAAACTTAAGTAGTCATTATTCCCCATCAAAACACATTCATCTTTTTTACCTTCCAGGTTATCATTATTTGACTGCCATGTTTTATCAGATTTTAAAGTTTATATTGTATATGGTTTATATTTATTTAATGTCTAGGAGGGCCTGCACTATAGTCATAAATAGTTACACATTTCCTTTTATTAGGCTATTTAAGATTTATAAATTTTATAAAGTTGTTAGTACCACATTTAGATATTCCCAACATTTTACAGGTTAAATATGTTCAAGACAGTAAACGTTAGATATGCCGGTAAGTAGTTTCACGCTCAAAAGTTTCTTCGTGTTACATAGAGCAAAGCAAAAAGAAATACAAAACTCATTTAATAAATAATCGGAAAAGGTGAGACAAATTATAAAATAGACAGTAACCAGAAAAATTAAAAAAAAATTTATATAAAAAAAGGGGGGAGGGTTGAAATGTTTAAATATTTTAAAGGTGCCTTATATAATTATTCTGGTGTTGAGCTTATCTTAAGCTTTTGATTCAGAAATTTTTTTTTTATTCAACAAAAAAACTGTTTTATATAATTAATCTAAAAGATTACTTTTCCAAAAAATCTGATAGGAAATCTGAGTAACAAATTTCCCCTCTTAAATGTCAAATTGTCCCCCGGAGGGCCGTAAGCCCCACGTTGGGAGCCACAGCTCTAGAGGAAGGGGGGATTTTTCTTTTGATATCATTACCATTTTTGATCCAATCCAAAATTTTCTTTTTACGGTATTTTTTTTTACATCAGTATAGTCTAGTATTATTTTTTTAGCCTGTTATTTATTTTTATATGAATACAAAATTATCATTAAAACTGCTAAATGAATATAAAATCATCCCATTTGCTGTTTATCATTCCTATTCTTCTACCACATGTCTAATTCATTGTAAGAGGAAACAGGTTCGAAATGATACTTGTTATGGTTACTAGCAAAAAATGGGGACCAATATTGTTCACCTTTTTTTACATATAAGAAGTACTGCTTACCCCCGTGTAAGGGGAAAATGCAAAAAGACTACATTACTGTTGAATCTATTATGTAACAAAAAGCTATTAATAAATACTTTTTAGTGTTTCTTAGTGTTATTTGATATAAAGTTATTTCATATATAACAGTGATATTTTATTAACTTTTCTCTTCATTTAAATCAGTAAAGCATGCGAATAATAAAAGTATAATCCTATGTGTATATCACTGCAAACATATAAAAGAAAAAAAATATTAAACTTACTGACAGTACCTATAGATGCATCCTATATTAGGATGACAAAGCGTCGCCTCTTTGAAAGGTTGCAAGAACATAAGATTGATTTAAAACACTCTCAACTGCATCATCAAGAACTTTCTTTAAAGGAAGTATTTTGTTTATGACTTTAACAATGCCAAGACACTTTCAAAACAAGACCATTCGTTTAAAGCAGTTATTCGGGAATTTTTGTAGATTTGTTTAAGAAGTCATGAAATTTGTAATGACAAGGTTTCATTTTCAATTTTGGATGTTTTGATTGGTATTTTGAAAGGCCTTTAGTACAATATTTCCAGTAATGTTGTTTTAATTTATTACCGGATAAGAGATGGCACCACTGAGTCTATCTTAAATTTTTTCGTGAAAATTCTTTTACTTCTTGATCCTGTTCAGTTTGAATATAATTTCGAAAATGTAACACGTAAATAATTTTTGCCATTTTGTATTTAAAAAAATTAAATCCTGAAGATGGTTTTAAAGATAAACCGAAACATCGAGAGTAATTTTAATTTTTAGATCTTTGTTTAAAATCTTGGAAAAAAGTGTGAGTTGGATACTGTGATGTGGGAAGATAAATACCTGGCGGGAAGGGATTCGGTTTTAAGTATTACACGGGTATTTACCCAAACCACAACTACCCAAGAATTGGGTAGTTTCATATTTAGCTATAAAATATTATCTTGAAAAAATTCGTGAAATCATATTTTAGAATGTTTCAAATATGATAACTGTTTTCAGTTTAGTTAAAGAATAATGCTTGAGATTTTTTGAAATCACCAGGAAAAACTAAAATGGGAAATTATTTGTATTGTCTTAAACTTTTAATGCTCACACTATTTTAAAGTTTGTTTATAATCAAGATTTATTTTCTAAAAAATTTTTTTAACATAAAAAATAAGGACTTTTAAAGTTTTGTCTCATAATACCAAAGAAAGGCACTTCTTAAATACACAATGAAACATGTTTCAAACATCTTTCGTCATCAGTCACTAAAAGTCTGTTTTACCAGCCAGTACGAGAAGAGAAATTTTTTTTCTTTATGTTCTCGTAGTGGTAGTACGTAATGCAACGTACATCATATTAATTGTAGCACTTTCTAATGATAAAGAGGGATTTACTCCAAAAATAGAAAAATGGTGTTGTTCAAGCACCAACAGCAGGCGAAAAACTAGGCTATAAACTCAGCCATATGGAGAAATGAGTGAGAAGGAAATATATATTAACACAAAAAAAAAAGACACGTTAACCCTTTAGAAAGCAATAACGAGACATTTCCCTTATAGTGGGAAATTATTATCCTAAAGAATTAGAAAGGGTTACAAACATAAAAAATTAGTTATATTACTCCTTCACTTGCTGAAATAAAAACTTTTAGATGATGTGTTTTAAATTCGTATTGAAAAAATTCATTTGTATTTTTAAACCAATTGTAGAATTTATTGAATCCTTTCAATCAAGTGAACATCAGATTCATTTAGCATAAAAAACTTAACACAATAATATATTTTTATGGAACTACTTCCTGTATCTTTATTGCAAAATGAACAAGTTGAAAATTGTACGTCATACGTAGCAAATGAGGTGCATTTGTAGTATAACTAGTTTTATGTAACATTCAGGTCTTGGTGCAATAGCTGTTGCACTCTTATGCAAAAATGCACGAGTACAAACCTTATTACGATTATATATATTAAATTCAGTAATACGGAAATAAAAGGACTTCATCGTAAATAGGACATAATGACCATGGCAACCTAGAATCATCAATACCTATCATGGAATATCATTGGGTTAATTACGTATGATAGGATTCAATAGCATGCAGACAACTTTTATTAATATCTTTTTAAGTTCTGATTCGATTTTTATGAAATTTGAAATGACGCGACAAAATTCCTCAATGGTTATATATGTTACCGGCTAAACCCGATTTTAGAGCAAACTAGATTGGCCTAGACCTAACTAGTTTATCCTAACGCGCATAGGATAAACTAGTTTTTCCTAGGCCAAAATAGTTTATCCTAACGCCTATATGATAAACTAATTTTTCCTAGGTCAAACTAGTTTGGCCTAACGCTCATAGGATAAACTAGTTTAGCCTGCTATTCATTGGTCCGAGCTAGTTTATCCTAGGCCGATCTAGTTTATTCTAGACAAATTCAATCTGGCGTGATTTTATTGATCCCAAAGACCACCCCGGCGCCAAATTTCTACTTTATCCTAGGTCAATGCAAATTGACGTGCTTTTACTGTTCCCAACTACCTCTCCGGCGCCAACCTTATGCAAAGTAGTATTGCCGTCACCCCTGTACAATATATTTTATTCAGATTCAGCCAGGTGGGGAGGCCTACCAATTGGTTTGAGCTCAACTAGCCCCACCCATATATTTTATTCAATAGGGAGTGGGATACTGTACCACTGGTTACAATATATGTTCCATATGACAAATTGTGCGCTGGAGGACCAAAGAAAGGGATGAGATCAGAATATTTAGGAGAGGAAGGATTTAGAGGATTGATTAATAATGTGCAGTATAACCTCAAAAATCCGACATCCTCGGGACCGGGACTTCGACGGATTTTTTAAAATTCCAGATTTCTGAAAGAATATAAAATGTACTTCTGATATTCTTAATGGTGCATTTATTAATAATTAATTCAAAGCCATATAAATAAATGCACCACTAAGAATATCAGAAGTAGATTTGATATCTTTCAAAAATCTGGAATTTTCAAAATTCCGACGAAGTCCCGGAATACATATATTTTTAAGCTACCATTATTCCACAATTAATATTTTCTTTAAAGAATAATACATATACATTTATACGGATGTAGATATAGTAGTACTGTAAAACCTGTTAGAAGAATCTGTGTATGACGAAATCCTGTTTTAAACGGATTTTTTTTTAATCGGTGCAAATTGGTTATAATAATCCGTTTGAAAAAAACTTAATACATTTGCTAGAGACGACGGACCTGCTAAAAAATAAACTCAACTATAACGAAGTTTTTTCTCTCCCATGTGATTCCGCCTTAGAAGGTTTTTCTATATAATTTTTTTCAGTTTTTCAAGTCTCCAAGCCGTGTAAAAAAATTAATGGAATTGGTAATTATTCAGATATTTACATACAAAGAGAGATTCATTAAAAATCAATATAGTTTACAATAGAATCATTAATATCGTTAATCCACATTCTATGATTTGGATATTTAAAATTTTTAAAAATTCTGTACAATAAAATCTTCTAAGACTGGATGCATAGGAACGAAGAAAAATCCGTTATAATCAAGTTCCCTTATTAGAAGGTTCATCGTCTGTTCTAAATGCACTATATTCTTTTTATAAGCACTAATATTCTCACTTTACATAGATCAACATATTTCTTTTTATTAAACATGGGATTCCGTCATATGCAGGTTATTTTTTCTCACGTTTTACCGAACTTTAATTTTATTACCTAAAAAGGCATCTACTTATCTTAAATAATAATAATAATAAATATATAAATTTTAATTGAGGAATAATAGCGATTTAAAAATACGAGCATTCAAAAAATGTTGGGCCGGGCCAAAAGTTACTGATATTTTTACTAGAACAGACCAGAGATCCAGCCGGACCGAATGATTTTCATATGAACTGGGTTGGAAAATGGGCTGAAAATTTCTGCCTGTGCAGACCTCAAAAAGAATGCAGTTCAATCCCGGCTTAAGCCGGAAAATGTTGAGTCCCGGTACATCTCGGTCCGAACGTCTTGAAATAAGTAATCCGCAAACCAAACCCGGACCGAGTGTCGGGAAGGATAATTGGGCGGGCCCGTAAAGACCCTTACATCGAATAACAAAAATACTAGCTTAGAAAATTTTGTAAATTTGGACGCTAAACTTATACTTCCATAGATGTGTTTGAGTTGACCGGGTTCGTTTGAAAAAATTTGAATTTGAGCGTGAACTTGACTCATTTTTGAGAAATTGAATTTGAGTTGAATTAGTTCGTCTTTTTGTTTTTCTTTCTTTCTATCTTTTTTTTTTATGTGAGCGTGCTCAACACTGCTTATGGCTTCAATTAAAGCACGTTAATTTGAATTAGCTAATAATAAACTAAATTGACCAAGGATAAACTTAAAAGATGGTGCCGAAGCGGTTTTGGGATCAATAAAAGCATTCCAAATTGAATTGGCTTAGGATAAACTAGATCGGCCTAGGATAAACTAGTTCAGACCAATGAATAACAGGCTAAACTAGTTTATCCTATGAGCGTTAGACCAAATTAGTTTGGCCTAGAAAAAAACTAGTTTATCCTATGGGTGTCAGGATAAACTAGTTTGGCATAGGAAAAACTAGTTTATCCTAGGGACGTTAGGATAAACTAGTTTGACCTAAAATCGGGTTTGGCCGGTAACATATACATAAAATTACAAACCATTCTGTAGGGAAGATTTTGCACTGTTATATCCAGGCAGACCAGATGACGTATACAGGTGCTATGTATTTACATAATTACGACATTTCCCCATAGACCATAATGTGGTGGAATGCTTTTGAGTGTCTCTATAAATAAACTATGAACGCTACATAACTTATTTTCAATACCAAACTTGGCATGGTAAATCTCAATAACATATATCAATTATAGAGCAATTCAACTATATTAACACAAGTTAGAGTTCGGACAGACAAACCAATACAAAAGCACTTTCAACTGTGTTGGAAAGTGTTAAAAGTGTTTGAAATTTTACCAATAGATGGAAGCATATTTGAATACTTTTGTACCACTCTGTATTTTATTTACTATCTTTATAAACATGCCACTATTTAGCTAAAATTTAATTAACATTAAAACATGTTTACAACTAGTGAAATCACACTTCCAGAGATTATCATCTATAGAGGACCATTTATCTAATTCTTTGAATTGGCCCTGTATATCATTTTATCTACATTCTACAAACATATGTTAGTATACTAAATGTAATTCAGCGTAAAAATGCGTAACTCATTTAAAAAAAACCTTTAAGCTGTTTTCGTTCATACTCAGTAACCCATTACGATTTCTTTTGTATAGCCTTGTATATGATCTACAGCCTTTATACACACAGCGTAATATGCAAAAATTTAGTTTAACTTATAAAGTCATATCATGGGTAAAAATGCACTTCCAGAAATCATCGCTAATATACAGTATTTCGGATACACTATGGTATCCAAAATCTTTTGTCTATCCTTGTAAATACTATGCACTTTCTATTATACAGGAAGTAACTTGTAGTAAATCTCAGCAACGTATATAGATTTCATTATACGTGAAATAGTTTAACATAATTAAAATATGCCGCAAACTATGCTTCTCCCTATATCATTATGTAACGTATTTCTTTTGTGTGGCCCTGTCAATGAATAATCAATATTCTTTCCACCGCATATCCTACAGAATGTATTTTATAGTGCACTTCATAAATGCATATCAATTTTATTATGTTCGAAAGGATGCAACATCATTAAAATGCACTTGAATCTATTTTTTCCCATTAATGTAACAGAATACTTTTGACTGTCCCTGTAATTGAAGTATACATCCGATTTCCATAACATTTGAAATGGCTCGACAAAATTCTGCAACAACTATACATTTAAAATTTCAAACCATTCCGTTTGGTAGCTTTTGCGTTGTTAATTTGGACAGATGGATGGATCAGATGACGACTATAGGTGCTATGTATAATTACTAATGCACCTAAAAATTAAAAAAAAAAAACAAATTCAGAACAAGTTTAAAAAGAAAAGAAAAAAATTGCATTAGTCTTTTACATTTTGCAGCAGATATTTTAAATATAGTGATGCAGAAAGGTACCAGGGTTGGAAAACCCCCCAAAAAGAAACGGTTTATCTGGTTTAAACCAGGTTTTTTTAAATATATTTTCCTATTACATATGCATGTATATTTATCAATAAAAATAAACACTGTACCCTGACTTAAGTCCCTCCCCCTCACTTACATCGTCTTGCCTGGGAAAAAAGTCCTTAATTAACCCTTTCAGGTACAGTGGTGCCACTGCAGGACCACCTAATTTTAATTCCAAATTTACAAACGGCACTAAGAATATTTTAATAGAATTTTGCTTTTACAATGAAAGTTTAAAAGAATAGGTTTTTAATTTCTAAGAAGTTCGTTTGTACATTCTGGTGTTAATGATATCATCATTATACAAACAAAATTTTTCTGTGCCAGAAAGGGTTAAGACGGACTTAGAACTTTTTCGAAGACTTTGGGTTTTATGAAGGGATCCAGTTGCGTACCTCAAAGAATTCTCAAAGATTCGAGCGGGGAAACTAGAAGAAAATAAGTTAACAACCTGTTGGTTTATTCTAAATCCTTCTATTGGAAACACATTTTTTGCTATTGTTAAATCTATGTAACAATACACAAAACATGTATGCAACAATACCTAAATACAATACAATATATTCATCAGATTTTGGAGAATTTTTTTTTTATCCTTTCTTGCTTATCTAAATGTACCTCGACTTACGTCGCTTGCCTTGGAACGAATTGCTGACATAAGTTCAGGTATTACTGTAATTACAATCAATTAAGTAGAGAATTGAAATCATTTAAAATTTAAACATTTTTTTTTTGTCAAAGCTATACTTTATGTTCGACGGATAAAATGCTTTATATAGTGAAACACTGATACCTTGAAAATCTTAATAAACAATCTTTTGATTACTAGTACCTACTATAAATAAATATATGATGTAGTTTCATAAATATAATATACTTTCCCATGGCTACTCAAAATAATTTTTTTTAAATACTTGTTATCTGAAATGTCTGACTTTTCTGTTAGAACACAACATGAATAATTATCTTTTATACAAAATAAAGCTTTTTTATAAAGAATTCCTGGAATGATTTGAATTTAGCAGTAGAGTCTTTACATGTTAAAAAAAAATATTGTGAATTGACGCTTCTCCTCTGAAACTGCCAGGATAAAAAAAAAAAAAGGTGACTGTAAAATAAACAGAAATACCTATTTACCAGCTTTTTAGACTACTGAAAACATGATCTTAAAATGGAAAGTAGTTTTATAAAAGTTGTCATTCACTAAAACATTTAACTCTTTGAGGGGCGACGTTTGCAGCCTGCAAACGGTTAATTTTAATGCCTAAATATCCAAATGGCACCAGAAATTTTTAGTACAATTTCGATCTCATAATAAACGTAAAAAAGGGCTTTTGATTATTTAAAAATAAATTTGTTCGTTAATTGCGGTGTGAATTAATTATTTGAACATTTTTTGAGCCGAAATGCCTTGCCCCTGAAAGGGTTAAACAACCATCAGACTCAATACACAGGCCTTCTTTCTAAGCTATGTTATAATACATATTACTTTTAAATGTTTAAACTAAAACTTAATAATCTATTTTTTTAGACATTTTTATGAGACTTTTTTCTATTATGTCTCAGGCGAACCTTATATTGATTTTCCCCCATTTTCTTGTCAGATCTAACTAGTGGATTCGGTTATGCAACAGGCGATTTAAATATATCTTATTGCATATTTCAGTTAAAAGTAAACAAGTGCTTCGCTATCACCCAATTTTTCAATGTACTCTTATTCGACTTCATATTTTGAGTTTCTTTATTATTCTTAAAGCTGTTCTCAAATCCGAAAGGGCAACTTTATAACATACGTTTTAATTTATTTTTGCTTAGAAATGCATAAAACAAGCAGGTGTTGATGTTCAGAAACTATGTAATCAAACTTTGTTTACCTTTTTTGCAAAAGCAATAGATCTTTCAGAAAATAGTATCGAAGTGCGCGTTTTGAACCGAATTTCCGCGCGAAATAAGAATGACCACTCAAGGAAGGCCGAAAAACGTCTTTGTCACATGATAAAATCGCTTACAACTCAATACGTAATTTTTTTATCAAAAAATGGAAAACATAGTTTGATTCCAAATCGCTTCCATAGTCAGGACTTTCAATTTTACATCTTTCTGTTAAAAATGAATTTGTAAATGTGCCAAGGTGTTTTGCTCTTGTTGAGCAGAGCAATTGAGAACAGCCTTAAAAGATAATCTCCCCAATCAAGAAAATTCTAATTTTACAGCTTGACTGAAATCTTAAAGGTCATTTTATGTTATTAATTATGAATAATCTGCATTTTCTCAAAGAAAAATATTTTATTCTAAATACTGAAAATTTTTAATCTATTTTATCTTTTCTAAATTGACATGTCTTAAGTTTTCTCTTTAGAGCTTCAGATATGTTCATCAACACATGCAATTTGCATTCTACATGCATACAAACATTACCTAGACTCACTATGTCTCACGGTGACTTCTGAGATAAGACTGTTAAAAGTAGAAATTATTTATATCGATATCCAATAATTTGAAACACATAAATGACAAAAATAAGAAAATATTATATTAGATTTGTTCTAAAAAACAGTTAGTTAACCAATTGATTTAAACTATGCCAACCCTGCTGGTAACAGAATAAAATCATAATGCAAAACGCCAATCCCAATGCAAGAAAAACAAAGCCTTACTAAACCCAACAGCCATAGAGCAAAGAAAACTCACAGCAATCATTCATTAGCACACAGAACAGAGTAACCAATGGAGAGAATTATTTTCGATTATGCCATCACTGAGGCATGATGTAATCTTTTGTAAATCTTAACTATTCAAGCAATCTAAGTGGTAAAAGTGTATTTTTAGCTCGAATCTGCCCCTTTAGCTAATTTTAAAAATAAAAGGCTTAAAAAAAAGGAAGAAGAAAAAAAACTAACTACTTTTTTTTCCCTTCCCAACTAATTTTAGAAAAATTAGTTAGTCTACTTTGTAGATTTAAAGCTAATAAGAAAAGTTTGATTAATTAAAAATGTTTGTCACCTTACAAATTTATTAATTCATTATTTTTCTAAAGCTTTGCTTGTAGCTTCTGCAAAACTTGGATTTTGCATTTTTCAATAATGTGCAAAATAAATGAAAACATTGGGGAAAAAGAGAAAAAGAACAGATTTAAAAAAAAAACAGCATTTAAAAAAAAATCATTTGGTTTAAACCAAACAACCCTGTCAACAAGTACAGAATAAAGGTAAGCATTCTACCTTATAGTCACCTATAATCCTTATAGAACAAAAGGAGTTAGGTATGACTAGGTTTCACATGCCGAAATATGTTCATTTAAATTAATTGTTATTAAAAAGCATAATGTTTTACTGTCACTGTGGATATTAAGAACTTTTGGAGCATTTTACTGGAAATTTTGTGTTCTTACAGAGAAAATTGGTATGACAAACTTTGGTGTGGCAAAGATACTTATTTTAAGGAAGGGGAATGTGATAAAATTACACAATTTTTTTGCTTTGAATTTTTTACCGGTGGATACTTTATTTCCAATCTGGATGCTGGCAAAGTTTCAACTTTCTGTGAAAGCCTTAATTCATTACAGCTTTTTAATAATAATTTATTAAACTTATTTTTGGCATGTCAAACCTAATCATATCTAGCTGATTTTGTTCGTATAACTTTTTCTTGTCAATTTACATAAAATTCTTTTAATTTCACGATTACGGGAGTTTCAATGGTACCGGCTCCTGTCCGGTTTATACCAGTACAGAATAAAGGTAAGCAGTCTACCTTATTCATAGCTACTGTAAAATCTTATTGAGAGATCCAATATTTCTTACACCATCAGGAAAGACCGATCAATGCCCAGATAAAATTAGCTTCATGTTCAACTCAGTGTAACAATAAATTCTCGCCGTATTGTTGCTATAAAACATTTTATTTTCAGGGGTCCACCTAGGTAAAATTTGGGGTCCATTTAGGGCCCCTTCACAGAAAATAATTTAATGAAACAGGCGCATTCTCATAATTCCTTTTAACAAAACAGGCCCCTTCACAAAATTCGTCTTAATAAAATAGGTCCTTCCACAAAATTAAACTCTATTAAATCATAAGCTTCATTAATTATTTTCATTTTGTTAGATTTTAAAACAAAACTTTAAAAGGAGGATTTTATTATTAATAAATGCTTGGTTCAAACGAGTAAGTGGATTTCACTTATCGTTAGAAAATGTTATTTTTCATAAAAATATAACGATTTTCACAAAAATAACTTTTACTTTTCACAAAATAGACCCCCCTCCCCCCGAAAAAATAAACGCCTGCATCAACCCCTCATTTTAAATTTACAGAAACAATCAATATTTACATTACTTACGTATTTACAGCGAAAGGGAATCCTTCCAAACTACCCTTTTAGTTGGACTTGGATTGGTTGAATCATGCATCTCAACAGCTCCTATTGGGAAGTTCTAAAAAATTCCTTTACATTCTGAAAACCAATTTTTTTGCCAAATTTCACCAAATATGGCAACAGTGTTTCATTTGGCGCGAAGCATGTATTTTGGCATTGATCATTTTGAAAACTATTTTCCGACCAAATCTTGCCAATATTTCACCAAATATAATTTTCTCAGGCATGTGACCAATGGTCATCTTGTACTTTAATATAGTAGGATACAAAGTTTAGTCAAAATCGTCACAGCAGCTTTTAGATAAAATTTGAATATATACACAGTTTAAGTCTATGGAGTTGTGCATTATATAGATAATTGCATTATGCAGAATTGCGTTATAAAGAACTTCTACTGTATTTTTTGTTTAGATTTTCAATTCAAAAACTAATTATTTTATGTATGTAACACTGAGCATACTGGGAATCCGACTCAAATTTTATAAAAATATTTCACTCAAGAATTTTTATTTAAAATTATTCAAGTTATTTCTCTGTGATTTATATTACATTAATTTTATGAAATTATTATTAATTTAAAATTATAAAATGGTGTTAAAATGCACGACCAACAGGAATGTAATAAGATAATGATAACTGACAAGACAACAAAACAAAAATACAACTTACAACAATTTTTTTTCAAAAAACACAAGAAATTCATGGAAATGCAAACTATTTAAGAAATGTTTCAAAACACTTACCATGCAGGGAGGTGAGTTATCAGCAAATATATTTCTTTTTGTTCTATTTTTACTCTTTCCCACAGGAAAAATCACCATCGTTATATTCTTCAGCAAGGAGGATATTTGTACAGTCTTCTCATTTTAAATCTAAAATAAAAAATAGTTTAACAGCGTAGCCAGCCATTTTTATTCAATGTTTCAACTTTCTATAATATTTTTCCACATGTTTTCTCAAGAAATATGTTAGATATACATACATATTATTTTTTTTGCTGTGTATAATGATTTTTACGAATGAAATTACTGCTTACTGGGATGACAGGAAATTCATACACTGAATCTAAGTGCGGCACAGTGCACTACTGAACATTTAGACCTATGTCACCTTTGGAAGCTGTCACAAACTTGATATATATATTTAAAAAATGAAAATAGATATTTTTAAAATAAATTTATATCTTATCATTTTTCTTTTATTGAGATAAGTGCATGCTCCAGGAAACTCTATCAATTTCTTAAAATACTGACACAGTTAATAATCTGATTAAAATGTAAAATAAATTTCAATATCCTAATCTTTTTTGCAGCTCCTTTTAAGTTTGAGATACTGAAATTGCTGTATTAGAATGTTCAAACAAGTCCATAAAAATAGACACTCGTCCCGTTTTTTATCTTTTTTTTTTTTTTTTTTGTTAGCTATGAAATGCCAAGAAAGTGGTTTGCATTTTGAAATTGAAAGGTTACTTTAAACAGTATCATAGTTTAGACAGTGCAGTACCATCTATCGGTGATATTTTGGACTAGCAGAAGAAATCACACTCAAGAAATTTTGCCCTTATATCCCTTATAAATATAATCTCAATAGCTGTACAGATGGGTGACAAAATAATACAAACACCCGTGCAAAAGGCATGGCCCATTTCACGGAAGCAGAACGCGCAGGTCACTTTGCACTCCATTCAACCACCTAGTGGTTATGAAAGGTAAGGTATCAGTTGCTCAACATCAGTCATAGGTGTTGCATGCTCTTACCATATGCTCTGAAAAACTCTCAATAATGACTGACCTGTCAGAGTTTGAAAAAGGAATGATTGTTGGAATGCGGCGGGCTGGTTGTTCCCTGATGGAAACAGCCAATTATTTGGGGTGTGCAAGGAGTACTGTGTCAGCCGTTATAACAATGTACATGAAATGCGGTAACGTGTCTTCTGCAAAGTACAATGGAGCACGGAAAATAAAGCTTTCTGAGTTGCATAAAAGATAATTCACTCATATAGCGGTCCGAAAGCGCAGACAATCTTTATCCTAGATAACGTCACACATAAATAGTCATCTCCAGAATCCCATTTCAGCAAGAACTGTCCAAAGGGAGACTTCAGGCTTCCAACATTTATGGAATTCGTAAGCCATTGGTGTCATAGGTGTTCGTATTATTTTGTCACCCATCTGTAACTCTTATGACACTCGCAAGATCATTATTGAACTGATTTGCAATTGAATAGTTTTTTCACTTTTCAATAAAGGTGTAATAGTTTAAAGCTATTTTTGACTGATGACAGCTTTTTTTTTTTGTTTCTCATGCTGCCCCATCTTGAAATTGATTGCAAATCTTGATACTATTTTCTGTCGTTACCAAAAAATGGAAAAACTGTTTGATTACATAGTTTTTGAATAAGAACACCTGCCAATTATTGGAAATATTATACAACGAAAGTACTTTCAAAATACTGATCAAAACTTCTGGATCAAATATTGTTGTAACATATTCCTTGACTTCTTAAACAAATCTCTAAAGATTATCCAAAAACTGCTTTAAATGGATGGATTTAATTTGAAAGAATCCTGGTATTGTCAAAGTTCATACACGAAATACTTCCTTTAAGGAAAGTTCTTGACAGTGCAGTGGAAAGTTTATTATATTTTAAATCTATTTTATGCTCTTTCAATTGAAATTCCAATAAATGAAGAATCTGGGAAGAATCAGGAAGTTTAAAAGCTATCTCATAAAATCCAGAGAAAAATGTAGGTGGAAGAGGTTCCATTTTACTACCTACTCATAATATTAAACAAAGTCTTTGCAAATATGCATAATATTTCCAGTAATATTGTTTTAATTCTTTTTTGGATAAGAGCCACTTAGATTATTTTAGATATTTTAATGAAATTTCTCTTATTTCTTTTAATTTAAATATGTCTTTGATTTGATTTGATTTTTTGCTGATTTGTATTTTAGAAAATTAACTCCTGGGTATGGTTTTAAAGATAAAGGGAAATGTCAAATAAAATTTTTATTTTTATGATTTTAATTTTTAAATCAAAGCATATGTTGCATTGCAACTTAGTGTTTCTGTTTTCACATTATATGATTTATTTGATATAAAGAAGCCATTTATCTATTTTTAACACAAGCAGGCTATAATATCTGTGAACTCCTAAAAACCACACATCTTTTCAGATGTAAACAGTGAAGTAAATTACAACATTTTAAATGTTGGTGAAAAATTCAAGATTTTTATTTCACTGTGTACGCATTTTAATATGTAATTATGGTTAATATGATTGAATATGTGCTTGCTCATAAAAGAAGTATAAATTTATTTCTGAAAAAATTCAAACAGAGCTGATATCAGAGGAAATTTAAAAACTATTTTGAATTGCTTCAAAGACTGTTTTAAATGTTTCTTGAATAATCTCCGAAGAATCTACTCCTGTACATAAAAAAGTGCCACTATTACTAAATATGGAATACATTTCTAACTATTAAATTTGCAGATCAAGGGTTCATATTTTCAAGGAGAAATCTTTTTACCAAATACATTTATGTATTTAATTCTTTAATGGCGTTATTGACTATTAAGAATGGCTAAACATAAAACAAAACTTTGTTACATATTTTAGTATTTGGATGTAAATTATTAGTGTACCTTTATGAGGCAAGTTTTGATTGATTCAAAAAAAATTATTTCATCATTGTTATGTATTATTATTTACTCGGCCTTTACATTTAAGAAAAAAAAAATTATAAACTTTTATTAATTTAGTTTATTACTTTAGAATTTTATTTAATTATTTTAACTTACTGTAAGCATTCATTATAATTTCAAGTGCATTTTTTTATTCAAAATACTGTTTAAAAAATGGTTACTACTTTTCGTCGACCAAATTCACCAAATTATGCAAATCACCAAATTACACAAATTGACGTAATTTTCATTTTAAATAACGAAAGAACAAATAAATTAGTAAAACGTTAATAAAAATACAAATAAATGGTTGAATTAAAAATCACTTGATGATGTAACAAACACATGTAACATGTTTGGTGTAAATGCGACATTTATGATCATCTATTATTGGTGTTTAATCTTATTGGTTAGCGATTGTTTTTTGGTCGACAGGATAATCAAATTGTACCAAACAATGTAAACAAAGTGGTGACAAGAAATCTACAAAATTCTAAAATCTACACAATGTGGATTTAAGGGAGGCTACTGTATATAAAAAACTATAATATATATATAAATAAGATATTTATATATAAATGCACATATAAACTAGCATAAAATTCATTAGGTACGTTTACCTGGCTCTTTTACCATTTAACAACAAATCTCACTTTCTGATGATGAATTGCGACCATTTCTATCTGTGTTGTTTGCTTGTTTTGATTCAGTAAACATTAGGCTTGTTTAGAGAATATTTTGTAACAGATTTTGAGATCTAGATGAGAGCAATTCACTCGGTTATTTAGTGATAAATTGTAAGTATTTTTACTCTTGATGTTATTTTATGTCAGGGTGATACGTATGAATTAAAAAGGGTGCGACCGGAGAACACTCTCCTTCTTGACGCAATTTCAAAAATTGCCAAATTGGCACTTTTTTGCTGACTCCTGGAACTGCAACATCCAGGAGACAAGGTATTTTTTATTATTTTTAAGTTTCTTTTAATATATTTTTAACCCTTACCATCTAAACAAATGCTTGAAAGGTGAGAATAAATATTCGATCGGTTATTTTTACCTGTATTTTTGAGCGCAACTTCAAAATGGCGGCAGTGAAAATAAACAAAAAGTACATGAAATTTTAAATTGTTTCGAAATACATAATTAAAAGGAGTATATTTTATCAAAAATACCCCAAAACAAAATTTGTACTTACACAAATGATTAAAAAAGAACATTTGTTAACAGTGATGGGGGGGGGGGGGGGGGGGCAAAACGATGTTTTGTTTTTTTAATCAGGGGAGCTCTGCCCTCCTCCGTTCTTTAACTCATAATTTTTCCTTGAACTCTAGGATGTCATTTAAAAGCATCTCTCAATCTATTGTTTTTAATCATTCATATCTTGGAAGAATCAGCTTCTCTTTCATACATAATTAAATCAGTGCTCAAAAATACAGGTTAAAATAACCTATCTAATGTTTATTCACACATTTCAAGCATTTTTCCAGATAGGTAATGGTTAAAAAATATTAAAAGAAACTACAAATAAATAAAAAACACTCGACTGCAGCAAAACGATCTCTTAAAGCGAGCGTCAATAGTGGGAATAACGTATTTTAAAAAAATTTAAACAGTTCTCCGGCTATCATATTTTGTCCAATAAGAAAGCCTTTTACAAAAAACAAGCATCCAATTAGAGAGCAGTTTACAAAACAAGGAGTTTTTAAACCATCAGCGCTCTCTCAAGAGAAATCTTTGGATTGGCATAAATTGTAATCCAAAATACCAAGGTTGCCACATTGACACAGTTATCGGATGAGTGGGAAGAAGTAGAGTGTTCTACATATCACCCTTAAAACGTATTCACTTTCCTTAAATAAGTCTCTTGAATTATCTCGAATGTTTGTATTCTTTAGTTACAAAGTTATTCAAGTTCTTAGGCTTAATTCAGCTGTCACATATAGAAGTTGATTGGATCATCAAACACTCAATGCAAGTCAGGTTCGGTTTAACTTGATTTTTGAAAAGGATTATTTTTGCAATTTAAAACAAAAACTAAATTTCAATATAAATAATTATAAATATGTTCTTTTACTACAAGCATAAAACTTTTATTAGAGATCATTACACAATGCTACTACATATATATTTTTTAAAGCCAAATTGATATGAAGTTTCTTAAGGAAATTACGATAATTGAGAAAATAGTCATGAGATAAATAATCGTTCAAACTAATTATGAAGCAACATTACCACAAAATAAATATTTTATGCAAGTAAAGTCGCATGACAATATTTAAATTATTTTTTCAAAAGTTGAACTCTTGGACAATAGACATTTTTTTTTTTACTCCATGTATTTAATTTATTTTTATTCAGACAAAAACGTGAGATGTTCGACGAGGAGTTTTATGTTGTTATTATGGTTTGGATACGTGTATTGGTAGTTGCTGTGATGTGATTGTCTAAATAAATGTTTTGTATGTTTAAAGAAGTTATGTTTATAGTAAAATAATTATCATTATTTTAACTAAAATGTTAAAATAAATAACAATTTGGTAGCGGCGCAGTGGTTTTAAAAAGCGAATTTTGTATTTTGAATGCACAAATAAGAGTAAATAAATATGAATTTCATCAAAACTAGACGTAATACAAGATAAGAATTTGTTCCATTGGACTAACCACCAATAGGAAAATTTTAACAGGTAAGAAATTTATATGCATTTAAAAATTGTTTGGAAGATAACGTACTTTAACTATGTGTGAATCCAATATGTTTGGAATTCCTAGAATAGGGCCGTTAACAAGTAAAAACTATACATGATGGAGTATGCGAGTTGAAGCTTTAATTAAATCAAAACATTTATTTGATGTTGTCGAAAATGATGAACTGGTAAAAAATGAAGGTCATCCCGATAGTTTAAAAGCGCATAAAACATGGTTAGAAAAGAATGATGATGTTTACGGTATAATTATATTAACGTTGTCGGCAGAACAAATGATGGCTGTTAGAGGGAATAAAAAAGCTAAGGATTTATGGCAATTACTGAAAAAGCGTTATGCGGGAATTGAAAATCAGAGAAGAATTCAATTAAAAATTAATCTTGCGAGAATAGAAAAAAACAAGAGAGAAACGATTGAAGAATATTTGATAAGAGCTCAAGGGATAGCTAATGAAATATTAGAACTGGGTATAGAAATTGATGAATGCGAATTAATAGGATTTATTATAGAAGTGCTTCCAAAGAAATATAGCGAAGTAACAACTGTGATATCATCAAACCCAAATATAACTTATGAAGTAATGCGAGAAACTTTGTTGAGATATGAAAGAAAATATGATAGATTTAGTGAAAACGAGTCTAAAGCATTTACGGCTAATGAAAAGAAAAAAGTTCTATGTTTTGCGTGCGGAAGGACAAATCATATAGCGCGGAATTGTTATAGTAAATCGAATATGACACATTCGCGAAATAATAGGGAGTATTCACCTAAGAAAAATTTTCAAAATTATTATAGTAATAAAGTTCAAGATGTAAGAGAATACTCATACAATAATAAGAATTATAATAAGAATAATAATGTTTCAAACAAGAAGGCAAAAAATATACATGTTTTACAAATGAACATGCATTGCAGTCAAATGAATTCAATAGAAATGAGTGTAAAGAATCTGAAAATAATAGGGAAATAATCTGGATGTTAGATTCAGCTTGCACTTTGCATATGATGCATAAAGAAGATATTGTTGTAGAAAGAAAACCTGAAGATATAGAAGTTGCAACTGCTGACAGCGAGTGATCAATACAAGCAAAATATCGTGGAAATGTACATGTTACGGCTTATGATCAGGAATTTGGTGAAACAAAAATACAGCTTACAGAGGTTCTTTGCGTACCTAATTTAAGAGAAAATTTTATGTCAGTTCCTAGTCAGAAAAGGAAAATATGTGATATTTGATAATGAAGGAGCAGCCATTTATGAAAAGAATACAGGCGAATTAATAGCTAAAGGAACATTTGAAAATAATACATTTAAAATAAACTTAGCTGTACGAGAAACAGATGAAGACAGAAATGAATCTTGTTTACAGACAAATGAATCAAAGAAAGAATTGTGGCATAAAAGACTTGGGCATATAAATTATGTATACTTACAAAGAATGTCGAGAGAAAATCTTGTAAGGGGATTAAAAAAAATGAATGGTGAAGAAACAAAATGTGAAATATATATTCAAGGGAAATTAACAAGAACACCATTTAATCATGTGATAGAAGGAACAACACGCATTTTAGAAAAATTACATGTTGATTTATGTGGACCAATGAAAGTACACTCCTTGGGAGGGAGTAAATACATGCTAATGGTAGTAGATGAATATAGTAGAAGATATTTTGTAGATTTTTTAAGAAGTAAAGATGAAGCAAAAGAAAGAATTATAAATATAATAGAGAGAAGAGAAAATGAAACCGGCAAGAAAGTAAAAGCGGTTAGATCAGATAATGGAAGTGAATTTACTAACGAAGAGCTCATGAATTATTATAAAAGGAAGGGTATAAAGAATGAAAGAACCACAATTCATAGTCCATAAAGTAACGGGATTGCAGAAAGAGCTAATCGGACTGTTATTGATATTGCAAGAACATTGCTGATAAAAGCAAAACTACCTTTATCCTTTTGAGCCAAAGCAGTATCAACAGCTGCTTACATACATAATGTTACTCCAACAGCTACGAGAAAGAAAACACCAATAGGATTATGGTCAAATAATAAACCAACAGTAAAGCATATGAGAATATTTGGATGTAAAGCTTTTTATCGCAACGATGATATCAATAAAAAGAAATTTGATGTAAAAGCAAAACCAGCAGTGTTTATCGGATATTCAAGAGATTGGCAAGCATACAGATTGTACGATTTAAAGGAAAAGAGAATACGTGAAAGCAGAGATGTAGTATTTATAGAAGAAAAAATGGGATACGAAGATATAGCTAACAAGGAAGAAATGACTGATGAATTTGAATACATCAACATCACCAATAATAAAAATGTAATAGATGAACAAGAACAGAATAATTTCGATGAAAATGAAGAAGAATTAAATCAGAAAAATGAAAGCGTTGTCAAATGATTTGAATGATTCTGTGATAGAAGAATATGAAGTAAATGATATAGTTAATGAAAATGAGGAACAGCAAGAAAAAGAAGCTAATGAGAATAAGCTGTTTGAAGAACCTAGTAGATCATCACGAATTAGGAAAAAAAATCCAAAGTATTTAGCAAATCTAGTGCACGAGGAAGTTCCAAAGAATTATAAAGATGTATTAAATTCTAAAGATAAGGATAAATGAATAGAAGCAATCAACAAGGAATTACACTCGTTAGAAGAACACAAAACATGGAAAATCATTGACAAACCAAAAGATGTGAAGGCACTGAGAAACAAATGGATTTTTACTGTAAAAGAAAACGGCGAAGATGTAAAATATAAAGCAAGATTAGTAGCCGACAGATCAAGACTTAAATTTGGAACAAATTATCAAGAATCGTATAGTCCTGTAATGAAAACTGAATCATTTAGAACTTTATTGGCAGTCGCAGCGATGAAAGGTTATAAAACAAGATTTTTTGACGTAGAAACAGCATATCTGAATGCAGATCTAGAGACTGCTGTTTATAAGAATCCACCTGAAGGTCTACAAATTAAAGAAGGGAAAATATTATTGGTAACAGGAAATTTATATGGGTTGCTAGAAGCAGGAAGATGCTGGTACGAAAAATTAGTTAATATATTTGATAAAATTAGGTTACAGCCATGCAAAGCAGATCTATGTGTGTTTTTTAATAAAAATGATAATAAATTTATTACAGTTGGAATATATGTCGATGATGGAATAATCGTTAGTGAATCCGAAGAATTAATAAATAAATTCATACAAAAATTTATATAAAGAAGCAAAAATTAAAGAGCTGAAGAAAAACATTAAATTCCTTGGTATTGATATTGAAGAAAATAATGGAGAATTTTTGCTAGGGCAAGCTAAGTATGCAGAAAAGATCTTAAAAAGATTTGATATGGAAAATTGTAAAAGTGTGAAAACCCCTGGTGTTTCTGGAATAAAATTGGATGAATATGAAAGTGAAAATACAATTCATGAAACATTATATCTAGAAATGCTTGGAAGTATAGGATATCTAGTAAGAGGAACAAGGCCAGATTTAGCTTTCACTTTAAGTAATTTGTCTCAATATGCAAAATATCCTAGAGAAATTCATTTACAAGCAGTGAAAAGAGTTTTGCGGTACATTCAAGGCACTAAAAACTACAAACTTCTTATTAAAAATAAAAAGGGCCAATTATCACTTTGTTCTGATGCTAGCTGGTGTACTACAAAAGATTCAAAATCATTTGGTGGATATATCGTAAAGATAGGAGAATCATTAATTGAATGGAAAAGTAATAAACAGAAACTGGGTGCGCTTTCTACAATGGAATCTGAACTTTTAAGTTTTGTGATGCTGTTTGTGAAGGAAAATGGTTAATGGGTCTCTTGGAAGAGTTAAACTAAGAAGAAATGGTGAAGCGTCCAATAGAAATCAGTACTTCTAGTCAATCTGTAATTGATTGGATTAAAAATCCAAAAGTGAATAATCGCAACAAACATATGGGTAGAAAATATCATTTTGTAAAAGATAAAAGAGCGAAAGGAGAAATTGAAACAAAATATGTAAACTCGTCTGAGTTATGATGTCATGAAAAAACATATTACAAGTGTAGGAATTGCTGAGGATTATTGACATGCGAAAGGAGGGATTTGTAAGTAAAGTCGCATGACAATATTTAAATTATTTATTCAAAAGATGAACTGTTGGACAATAGACATATTTTTCTTTACTCCATGTATTTAATTTATTTTTATTCAGACGAAAAACGTGAGATGTTCGACGAGGGGTTTTATGTTGTTATTATGGTTTGGATATGTGTATTGGTAGTTGCTGTGATGTGATTGTCTAAATAAATGTTTTGTGTGTTTAAAGAAGTTAAATTTATAGTAAAATAATTATCATTATTTTAACTAAAATGTTAAAATAAATAACATTTTAAATATTTTTTATGCAAGACTTAATAGATTGAAAATTCTAGTTACATTCATCAAACTACGATATAATAGAGGGTTGAAGAACACTGTGCTTTTTTTTTATGGGAGACTCGTTTAGAATTATAGAACTATGTTAGGTAAAGCGGTCAGCCATCATATACTTGGACTTGGACAAAAGAAATTTTAGTACTTACATATTCTTCAGCTCTGGGCCAGGTAGATAGATCGCCAAAAATGATTATCTATTGCAAATTTTGTTGTCAGCCAATTGTGTTCAAAACGATAATTTAATTTAAATTTAATAAATACAAAACATCAATAAAAATTATAATTTAAAAGCGAAATACACAAAATGCAATGTATTCTTTAGAGACGCCAAATGTGTGATTCAATCTGAATGATTCGTATTCGATATAATGAATCATTCAAAGATTAAATGGGATTTTTGTGTAAAGGCCTGGTAACACGAAATTTGATATGAAACTTACTTATAACTTATAAGATATGAATGATCTCTACTCCGCAATTCAAAGATCTTAGATTAGCAGAAATATATAACAACCTAAGAATGGCAGCATCATTTCAGATTAATCGAGATTTAATCGATTTTTCAATCGAATTATCGAATGATAGTTATTTTTGTTGAATGTCTTTGGCACGGAGTAAAAGAGTTGGAGGGGAAACTTAATAAGCATTACTCGCCGAAAACGCAAGTTGGGTTTTGGTAAATAATGAGGACGCTACAATCCGCATGTTGGCCATTCTTTTAGCTGAATATCATATGATTGTATGTATAAGAGCCGTACGTTAGAATTAAAAAATATTTTATGTTATTCGTTTATTTTTTATTATTGATATTACAAAGCATAAATTAAGATGGGGTATAAGTGCTTTGTTCCTGGATTGAAAACAGGTTATACCAGTGACATAAAAAAAAAAGAAAAAACGAAGGGAAAATAAAATTGAGCTTGTTCCGTGCTTTACAAATGAGAGATTTTTTTAGTCTTTAATATAAACCTATTTGCTTGTAATTATGTTTAAATTGAGAAATTTTTATCTTAAATCGATCTTAGTGTATATGTTTTTTATATGTTATACTTAATGAACACTAAAAATTGTTGTGGGTAATTGATATGTACCTATCTGTCAAATACCATTTAAATTGAGATTAAACCATTTAAATTGCAGAATTTTGTCATGTCAAATTCTATGAAAATGGAATCAAAACTTCAAAAGAAATTAATAAAAGTTTCCTTCATTCTATTAAATCTTATCATGCGTAATTAATTCAATGATATCCCATGATAGGTAATTATTCTAAGTTGCCATGATGATTATTCTATTAAATCCTATCATACGTAATTAATTCAATGATACCCCATGACACGTAATGATTTCAAGTTGCCATGATTATTCTATTAAATCCTATCACGCGTAATTAATTCGATGATATCCCATGATATGTAATGATTCTAGGTTGCCACAGTGATTATTCTATTAAATCCTATCACACGTAATTAATTCAATGATATCCCATGATTGGTAATGATTCTAGGTTGCCATGTTGATTATTCTATTAAATACTATCACACGTAATTAATTCAATGATATTCCATGATAGGTAATTATTCTAGGTTGTCGCGGTGATTATTCTATTAAATCCTATCACACGTAATTAATTCAATGATATTCCATGATAGCTAATGATTCTAGGTTGCCATGGTGATTATTCTATTAAATCCTATCACATGTAATTAATTCAAAGATATCCCATGACAGGTAATGATTTTAGGTTGCCATGATGATTGCGTTCTATTTAAGATGGGGTCCTATTATTTTCGTATTACTGAATTTAATGTATATAATCGTAATAAATTTTGTATTCATGCATTAATGCATGAAAGTGAGTCTAAAGGGTTTTTAAAATTTGATGTTTTGTATGCTCTGACTTGAAAACATATAGTAATCTAAAATATACTATTATATTTTTCTATAAATATTTATGAAGTATTCTGGAAAATAATCTTAATTGTATGTAAGAAAAATCGGAATTTTTTGTAGAAATCGAGTCGGGTATAATTTTTTTTTTTTTTTTTTTTTTTTTTTTTTCAAGAGACGGGCCGGGCCTTTTTTCACTGCTTTTGAATGGGGCGGGCCAGGGCGTGAACTGCGAAAATAAAAACGGATCAGGCCGGGCCGAACTTTTAGTTTTTCCACCCGGCCAGTCCGGGCCAAGCCTAATTATTTCTCTTTCGGGGCGGGACGTGCCCGGGTCTGGAAATTCCGGTCCTCTACCCCCCCCCCCCTTCCTCCTTATAAGTAAGATTATATTAAAATCAAACCTTTCGACTTTTGAAAAAATTAGTTCCTGAACAATGACCTATAATTTACACGTTTTCTTTCCCAAATAATTAATTTAAAAATTTGTTTTAATTCTACATTTATTAATTGCATAGATATCAAAAGTTATGAATTATTAAATTATTCAAAGGTTATAAAATATACGCGAGATTAAAATTTACTCAAAAATATTGAATAATACTTTTAATTTTTAAAAGTCGTAAGTTTATTTATTTCTTCGTGGCAGAATAATCCGTGATATTCAATGTTTATAAATGGCCTGCCTTCACTTTTTTTGTCAGAATGATCTCTGCTTTTAAGCGTCTCAAGAAGAAGACAAAAAGCCAAGTGCCTTTAAAAAAATATGTATCTTATGAAGAAAACTGTAATTAATCAGATTTTTACTTGTACGACTTTCTTCAAATTCAAATTTTCTAGTAAAAATTTTTTAAAAATCGGTGCTTTTCCCATTGAAAAGCATTGTAGAACAATCGACCGATAGCCTACATTCTACGGTGCCGCCACCTAACGGGGGAAAAACTGCATAGCAAAATTTTAACATTAGTTTCGCCTCCACCTTTTTTACTCCGTGGTCTTTGGCCTGGTATGTTATATTTTTTATTTTTATATTTTTTGACCCCAAATAGTACGTTAGTATCAAAAATTAAATTTTTATGGTATTACTTATACTATGTCGGATTATATTCTTATTCAATATGTAATCTAACACATTATTAACACGAAACAGACGTCCAGCCATTAACACAATGTTAACAAGTTCAAAATATTATCAAAAGTATTTTTTCACAAAAATAGCTCCATTGAAGCAAATTAACCTACGAAAAAGAAGCCATTTTAAAAATAATAACGTCCGTTTATATATCCTGCAACTAAACGTCTTGCAGTTTAAAAAGCTTTTTAATAATATTTGTAATAGAAAAAAAAAAATTGCTTTGTATTGAAGTATATTGTAAAAGTATTCATGCACTCAGTTTTGACCTTCGAGTATGGGGCGCTGAAAACCATTGCTTTCAAAATATTTAGAAGGCTCATTCATAGAGGCTTTTTTTTGGGGGGGGGGGGGAGGAGATTCTCAATTTCCTTACCATGAACAAAATAATATTCAGTTCGTGCTGATATGTTTATTCCGTGAAAACTTAATGTAAGTGAATAACCTTTTTCTCATTGTACGGTCATATATCTCTATTTAATGTGTTTTATAGAAAAGTATTGTTTATAATTTGAAATTTTTATTGGAAAAATTAAAAACCAGAAGTTTAGAAATATAGGTAGTATTATCTTATTTACCTGATCAAATATTTATAGATGGGATCAGTCTGGGTAAATTTGAGGCTCCTTCACAAAATTCCATTTAGAAGGTTATTTTTTGTAAAATTTCATCCCATAAAAGCAAATTCCACACCCTTTTTTTTTTCTGTCATACTTCAAAATGAAAAATGGGAGAGGGTGGGAGAAGGTTTCTTAAGATTCAATTCCTAACCATTTAAGTATAATTTAAAAAAAAAATACTTAATTGTTTCAAAGTCTCTCTTAAATGTTTCTTGAACATAATCTCTGAAAAATCAACTCTCTATGTAAAAAGAAACTACTATTACTCAATAGGGATTACATTTCTAACTATTAAATCTGCAGTTCAAAGGTTCATCTAGCCTCATTTTTATACATACCTACTGAATTCATTTTATTTGATTTTTTTTTTATGATAAACAGCATTTATCTAACAATAATAATATTAATTACAAAATGTTTCATCAATTAATAAACAGAAAGTTCACTTTTAGTTAATGCTAAACTTTCAACTTCCAGTTTCATTTCTCTCACATTACCGGTCTCATGTGAGTTTGAGAGACTTATAAACACTCACGCATTTTGATGAAAATTACATTTACATGCACTGATACGGTAAGATTGTTTGTTTTCTCTGAAAATTTTGATACTTATGAATAGAGATGGGAATACTAAAAAAAAATAAACAATGTGGGAGAAAGAACATTTTTTTTCCGAAGGGATATTTTTCAATTTTTCCAATTTAGAAAAATTAGATTTCATTTATAAAATAATGTAGTTAATATTTTATAATATATTCTGATACTTTTATTTATATAGTAGACTGCCTCAAATCCACACAGCTTGGGACCAGAGGTTGTGCGAATTTTGCGTATTTCCGGTCATTGCTTTGTTTACATTTTTTAAACAGTAATTTGAATGTGATAATGCTGACAAAATTATAATGAATGCTTGTAATATAGTAAAATATTAAAGTAATAAACTAAAATTATAGAAAGTAAGATTAAAAATGATTGAATTATTAAAAGTAAAGATTAAATAAACAATTAATAATATATAATTAAATATGCATAATAAAAATGAGATACCTTTTCCTTGAATTATTCAATGAAACTTTCCTCATAAAGCTACCCTATTCACATCAAAATCATAAAGTATGGGAGTTTTATTTCAGGTTTAGCCAGTTTTAATAATAAAAAAAAACTTGATTATATAAATATTTTTGGTAAAAAGATTGTGATTACTAATGATATCAGCAATATCTTGATTTATTTTCAGAAATAAGTTTATACTTCCTTCGTTAAAACCACGAGTTCAGTTTATTGAGAATTACATATCAAAGTACGTACAGAATGATATAAAACTAGAAAATTCTGTAATTTTGCCCCTACATCTGAACTGAAAATTTCATTGTTTACATCTGAGATGATGTGCGAATTTTAGGCATTTGTGCATTTGAGGTAGTCTACTGTATTTTTTTCATGTTTAGTGTCCCACATGAAAGCATTGACAGTGAAAAACTTATCTGCTTATACTACTTTTATTTGTTAAATGGTAATGAAATGATCTTTTTATTTATTTATTATTAATTTTTATTTGTTTTGAAAGTAACTCGTACAGAGTTGAAACATGTAAACCAATGAATAAAACTGTTTTGAAAGTTTTAATCATGCACCCATTTAGCAATTAAAATTAGTATATTATTATAAGGTGTTAATTTGTTATACAGTAGACTCCCTCAAATCCGCACAGTTTGGGACCAGTGATTGTGCTTTTGTTTACATTTTTTGTTTTCACACCTTTGTTTACATTTTTTAAACAGTCATTTCAATGTAATGATTCAATCAAAATTATAACAAATGCTTCAAATAAAGTAAAATATTAAAATAATTAAGTTAAGTAATAAACTAAAAGGATAAAAAGTAGGTTAATTAAAAAAATAATTAAATTATTAAAAGTAAAAGAGGTCAAGTGAATGATTAATAATGTATAATTAAATATGCATAAAGATGCCATGCCTTTTCCTGGAAATATTCAATGATTTTTCCTCATAAAGCTGCCCTATTAATTCTCGTCAAAATCATAAACTAAGGAAGTTTTACTTCATGTTTAGCCTGTCTTAATAATAACCAGAAAAGTTTGATTAATACATAAATATATTTTTAAAAGATTGTGATTACCAATGATATCAGCAGTATCTTGTTTCTTTTTCAGAAATAAATTTATACTTCCTTCATAAAAAACACGATTTCAGTCATATTATCGAGAATTGCATTTAAAAATATTTACGGAATGAGATAAAACTAAAAATTTCTGTAATTTTGTCCCTACATCTGAACTAAAAGTTTCAATGTTTACGTCTGAGGTGATGTGCAGATTTTAGGCATTTGCAGATTTCAGGGAGTCTTCTGTATTTTTTTTGTGTTTAGTGTTTCACATGCAAGCATTGACAGTCAAAAACTTATCTGTAATCAGGGATCTGTTTAGAAAGAATTTAGTCCTTTAAAAGGGGACAGTACACTTTTAAAATTTTCAGAAATCGATTTTTTTAATTTTACATCGTTAGAAAGGTTATTGTATTCTGAATAAATTGATACCAAAATTTTAACCGTGTGATTATTATTTACTGAGATATTAGGGAAAATGTAGACATCACGCCTTCATTTCCGAATTAACAGCCCTGCGACAACTGTCATGGTGGCTTGTTTACATTCTGTTTTCGCGCTTTCACATTATCGTAACTTTCGAAATATGCTAAAATGCAGCAATTGTTATTGGTTAAATACCCTAAACAATAATAAGAAAGCTTTAAAATATTAACTTCAACTTCCACTTTCGCCAAATTTGTTTACTTTCATGACTTTTCACAGCTTTATTCGCAATTAAGTAATTAAATTTGAAACAAAACATTTTTTTTTTTCTAGAGCAATACTTTCCTGATTTTGTAATAGTATTCTGCTTCTTAGTATTTATTAGATTTTTAATGAAAAAATATGCAAAATGTGCTTCAGAACAGCATCGAAGAAGGAGTCAGTTTAATGGCAATCGCTATACAAAATACGATGATATAGATATATTTTAAGGTGCTAACTCGTCTTATAGCAAACTGAAAAGTAGTCAATTTGATAGTGATTTTTGTTTCAGTTGACAGTTTAGAATACGGATCTATTGACATGAATATATTTTTTTAATGAACTATCAGGATTTTTTTGTAGCAAAGTATGTGAATCAGATATCGAAATATGAAAATCCCTATAAAATAATTTAGTTTTATAAAACGTGCACATTTAATTCACTTTACAATCAAAGCTAAACAAAATTTTAAGTTAAACATTTAAAATTAATTTTTTGCAATAGTAAATGCTACATTTTTACAAATAACATCTATTTAATTTTTAAGCATATTCCTATATTCTGCAGCATTTTACAAATAATTTTATATTTATCATTTTAAACTATTATCTAATTTTATTTTTGATACAGAATACGATATATAATTAGTAGTTTTGTTTCCTTTGTGATATATTTTATACTTAAAAAATACAATTTAATCTTTAAACAGCTTTTTCTCAAAATGGCATTTTTTACTCTTGTGCGCATGATATCTCCAAAACTGTTTGAAGTACAGCTTTAAAATTTTTGTCCTACATAAATATTTATATTATCATGAAAATGAACTAGGATTATAAAGCTGTGTTCAGTATGAAAAAAATTATGTGATTGAATGCATGTAAAAATTCATAGTTTTTCTAATTAAATGTTAATTACTCTTCATCTAATTAATCGATAAGAAATATCCTAGTTCAAATTATAGAACAGAGTGTTATCTTTAATTTAAGATAAAGTTTTTGAAATACAATGAAATTAGCATGAGATATCGTACGCGCAGTGAAATGTTATCCACTGTAAAAATTTTAAATAGCACTTTGAAATCGACCCCTTGAATTTTTTAAAATTATTATATATGCAAATAAAATTTTTTTAAACGCAGTTCAAAATCACCTAAATATACTCTAAAAATTTTGTGCTTCTAGAGTGGTTACCTTTTTTATAAAAAATTGCTAAACTGATGACAGATTTCGCATGTTTTTATGACCGTTAAAAGTGTACTGTCCCCTCCTTTAAAGGATCCTTTAACAATTTTTTCACCTGAACCCTTAACAAAATTCGTCCTCTTAAAAATAGACATTTAAGAAAAATTTTCAATTTCCAAATTGTATTCTTCACAAATTGAAATAATTTTAGAATGAAAAAAAAAACTTTATAGCCAAAATCACAAATGAATCTATTATCTATCTGTATATATGTATAAAGGACAAAATTCGCAAATGTTTACACCGATAAGTAACGTAAAATAAAATATTCATAATTTAAAGCTTAGTAGAAAACGGATGAAAAAAATTTCACATGCAAATCAAAGTTCATGGCGTCAAAAACTAGAAAATGCAGATAGGTGCAGAAATCGGGATTTGCAGAAACGTCTGTTTCACTGAGTGTGTTCAAGAAGCACGCGCGCAGCGCGCGCGAGCTCAGGAGTCAGGAACATGGAGTGGGTCTATATCATGGATGTAGTGTGTTCAGGTAGTGTACAGGTAGACACGTAGTGTGTTCAGGAACAGATCATGGATTTGATTAATTAAGGTGCTAATTATAAAGATATTTTGATACAAAAGCAATGTGTGTTAGATGGCCGAATGGATAAGGCAGTGAACTCGAGACTAGGGATTGTGGGTTCGAATCCCTCCGATCCCACGTTGTGTCACAATTTTTTTTTTGGTTTTTTTATATTTTTCATAATGAATAAGATATTTTTGATGGAAGATATATTTTTATTTTTATTATACAGAGGCACATGTATTTTTATTATAATAATAAAATACTTATTTAAATGTGAGAAAATGAGGTATTTCGAGATGAAAGTTTTACATCTGAACACCTTTTAAATATTCAAAGTTTCGTTTCTAAGTATGTATATGTATAATGATATAAACATTAAGCAAATCCAAATGAAAAAATAATATATATCGCACGTAGGATAATTCCTTGATTTTTTTTTTTTTTTTTGAGTACTTTACGAGTGAATTTTTATCGAGACTAGGCTAGAAATCATATTTTACTTTGAACATTATAAAAATAAAATGTAATAGTTGTAGATTATTTTAACTAAAAATATCTGTAGATATATTTTTTAAAGAGATAAAATATATAGGTCTGCTGTCTAGTTTTATAATGAATAAAGTATGATTAGAATGTTTATAAATTTTCTACTGAAAGTATAAGTAAGTATTTTGCTTATACTAACAGAATTTTGAATGCCATTTATTTCTCATGTTTTATGATGTATTTTGGTCTGTTATCCACACGGTATTAAAATATGCAATCATAAAATAAGAAATATATATATTAAAACCTTCTCTGAAAAACTGTCTAACTAACAGTGCAAATTCCATTGAAATCCATCCAGTATAGTAGATTACAAACAAATCTCATATGTTGATATCACAATCTTGGTTTACAAACAGCATTCTATTTATCACAGAAGTTATAAATCAACTGATAAATCATTTTTAAATAAATAAAAAGAAAATTGTTAAAATTTTTAAATCACCAGTTGAATTCTTAAATTGTATCAATCAACCTACCAAACAAAGCACAACCAATAACACATAAGCAGAAAACGCACAATCACGTGATCAAATCGCCCACACAATTTTTTTGAGCAGCTTGAGCGGAGTTTGTGTGCGGTTGGTTAACTAATTTTAAATGCTAAATGGGCTAAAGTAGATAAAGAAGGTCACGTGATGTTTTTCCCGACTATTTTAGATTTTATCTGAGTGAACATAGGCATGTAGTCCTGTTACGAAAACCATGTTTTGGAAGGATAAAGAAATATAGTCGTTGGTTTTACCTTTTTTGAACCATAAAAATAATGAAATAATTGAATTATGTTAAAATTCCTTTCTTCGATAAGACCTACTCCATGGCATAAACTTCTCAGCGCGCGCGCTGCGCGAAGTGCACCTCTGAACACGCTCACTGTCTCAGTTGTAAAATTCAATTGCTCAGTTTGTGTTTGGAGAAAAGGTGGCTTGAAAACGTCACAACAATGTGATTTACCGTAATCCATGGTTTGGTGTATTATCTGGACAGTTGAATCTGGGGAAACACATCGAAGTGTAGCAGACGCGATACTCCAAAATGTATGCACTTTTAGCAAGTCCTTGGCGAAAAATATTTCGCCAAAGGATTTGGCGTATTTCTCCCCAGCGATGCTACAAAACGTACTGCTTTCCAGCGCGACCGCGAGATGCTTTTTGATACACAGTATAGATATTTTAAAAATACGTTTATATTAATTTTTTGAATGATTTACTTGTATTAAGTGAAATATTTTTTTTTTCTATTATGCATTGAACAAAAGATGTCATAATTTAGTTGGCAGATATTTTTAGTTTTGTAATTTTAATTTATGTAGCTGCCATGTGCTTCGCGAAACAGGTCGATTGTTTATGTAAGAAAATACGGACATTTTATTTTAATTTATGAATTAATTGGCCAGCTGGTGTCACCTTTGAAGCAGTAAGTGAAATAATTTCTTCTGCTTTGAAAGTGTGCACTTGCTAGCCAAACACTGAAGAACCCGCTGTAAAAATTCATTAAATGGATCCACGAGAAAAAGAAAGCAATTTCAAGTTTGGTAAGCATAGCATTTTCTGTCAATTTATGTTTATTTTTCTTGAACAATTCTAAGCACCTGTGTATTATTTCCTTTTGTGTATGTGCATATTTAATAACAATAAACAGCGATTTATGTATTTAAAATTTAAATGCTAGCATCCATCGAAAGAATAAAAGTAATTTAAATCTGTATTAGTAATGAACGATTTTCAAATTGATCAATATCTATTTAATGTTTTAAACTTCGAACACATATTCAATGTTTTAAAAAAATCTTATTGATATGTAACATATGCATCAACATCTACTATAATGAAATGTATTTAAGGTGTTTATGTATATTTAAGTGTTCGGTTATTTTAAATTACAGAAATTTAAAATAAAAATATCTGATTTGAATAAGTTCTTTCCAAAGCTTTTCACCTAGACTAGATTTTGTAATGTAGGATATTATGACAATACAGTATAATATATGAGAATACAAGTATTTCTTCTATCATTATATTTATAAAACAGTTGAATTTTAATGTCTGTGTTTTATGCATTTCATGGGAGTTATTATAAACACTATAAAAGTTTTGGTATCTGTAGTTGATAATAAAGCTAAGTGATGCATTATTTTTTCCTATTTAGTGTAAACAAGGCATCACAATTTTTGAAGTGGTAGTATTATTAATGTAAACAAAACTATTATATACTTTATTTTTTAATTATTGAGTCCACAGAAAAATGGTAAGTATTTTTAATAATCTTTCATCAATGTTAACTATATATTTGGTTACTTATTTATTAAATTATAACTTTTTTATTTGAAAATTAAGTGTTTTTTTTTTTTTTTTTCCAAGTATCACTAGGCCTAACTTTTTTTTTTTTTAAATCTAAATTCTTTTGAAAAAATACAATGTAGTATTAAATTTAATAATATTGATTTTTAAAAGGAACGTCAATTAAAATTGTCAGTTATTAAACTTTATTTTTACCTGAATCATTTAAAAACTCATAAATGATCACTTTCTTTCCAAGTGTTAATCTATATAAAATAACTATTTTGCATTCAAACAAATTTTTCTGTGATATTAATAATTTCAAAGTGGCTGCTTATTTGAAAATGACTAATAAATACTTCTATTTAAATATATAATAAACTAAATTCTATTAATTTATTTTAAAATATAGGTATTTTGAATGCTGCCTAACTTTTTATAAGAAACCTATGTATTTTTATGTTAGCAAAGTACAAATTATAAATGGCTGAATACCATTTTCCATCAGCAAAATTCATATTGCAATCTAGATAAACTTTTCATTCATTTTATTTCTACACAAGTCTTATTTATAATTTATGTACACAAAAAATAAAAGCTGCTGTTGAGGAAAGTTTCCTGCCAGCTAATTCTATCAGGGCCAAAACTAGCCTTTATTGTGCCTGGGGCAAATAAGGATTTTGGCCCTTCCCCTTTCTTTACAAAGGCAATTTTATTAAGTTACTAATAGCTGATTTATTTTTAAATCTAAAATATGTAATCATAACATGCGTAATACTGAACTACATAATCAGCTTTGTCAAATATTGATTTGTTAAAATCTGAAAACGTAATCAAATGGAACCGAAAAATATTTCACTTTATACAGGTTTCCATCTTAGCAGACATAATTGTTGATATTCTTTTTGTTGAAAATTTTTTCATTTAAGACAGAGTTCTGTTATAGACTGATTTTATTTTTACAGATTTTAGTTTAGTTTCAATACAGTAGACTCCCTTAAATCCGTGTCTTTTTTCAGATGTAAACAATGAAATTTACAGTTAAGTTGCAGGAACAAAATTCAAGATGGCGTCAAAATCAGCGACTACTGCAATGTGTTTTTTACTAAATTTTTTGTTTATCATTCTCTTTTGGTTATTACAGCTGATTTATTACTAAATAAATTTACATTACTTTTGATTTGATATAAATTAGCATATCTATATGATGACGTTTCGATCTTACGATCGCTTTACCAATAGATGGCAGCATAGGACTTTTGAAATCGATTTTGTCAGTAATAATTTAATATTTTTCTAATTTTTTATTTTACATAATTATTTTAATATTTTACTTATTTTAATGTTTCACTTTATTGTAAGCATTCATTATAATTTCCCTTGCTTAACTACCAATCAAATTAATGTTTCAAAAATGTAAACAAATCAATGACCAGAAATCCGCACAACCTCTGGTCCTAAACTGTGCAGATTTGAGGGAGTCTACTGTATTACAATATTAAGAGACTACATTAGTCATGCGAAGACATTCACAAGCTAATATTGAACCTATGGGAGCATTATTGACAAATATCTCACGGTTATTAGTACTTAAAATAATTTTTTTTTCATGGGATACAGTGGAACTCCACTAATTCGGACCCCGTAAATTCGGATCTCCGGATCGGTCTTTTCGATTTTTTTTTTCAAGTTTGAGACGCGATCGGTAAATTTCCCTCACATTCATTTATTTCATCCACGTATTCTGAATAAAAAAGTCTTTTTCTGAAATCGTCAGAAGAATACCTTAAGCATTCTTATTTAAACTCTTTGATGGTGTCCTTCAAAGAAACAACAATGTATCACTTTAAGTTTGGCAATTTTATGGTTCCGGGTGTTACAAAATATTTAAAATCATACCAAAAGTTATTAGCCATAATGAAGCAACGTCTCATTTAGAACAATTAATGGTTTATTTTGAACGTCAGGTGGAGACTACACCTAACGAACTGCTTATGCTCAAGCGGATGCGTGACCGTGCGGCCCGCAAAAGGTATGCATAACTGTCACAGCAGAAGATTACAAACTTTATAATTACAAAGTAAACATTTTTACTGTCTGTAAATATTCAATATGTTTAATATAAAGGTGATTTTCTGTAAGTATGTTTTATTTTATTTCATTTTTTCTCATTCTCTGGATAATCCAGATTTTCAATAATTCGGATTGGGTCTGGTCCCAATTAATCCAAATTATCGGGGTTTTACTGTACCTGAGGTTGATATCTAATGTTGTACTTTTTCGGGTTTGGTTACATAATTTTTTTTTTTTTTTAATTTAAACACTCATTCTTAAAAAACTGTTTGGAACCAGTTCTATAATTGCTTTTGCATGCTACGTGTGCTTAACAGGCTTAGCTTGTTGGGTGTTTTTTCAGTGTTGCTATCTGTTGTTCTTGAGTAGAGATGGTGAAGTATATGTTCATTTGTCCAAGGTCACTAATGCAGGTAATGAATGGCAGCAAGGATCGAACCAGAGAACTCATGGTCAGAAGGTGAGATCTTTAGTACAGAGCAAAAGGCTAGCTCTACAATCGCTTCCTGTGAGAAACACATTTTATTGACCATGCAAGGTGGCGTAAATTAAAGTAAATTGGATAATTCTGCATGAAGATCCATTTATCTAAATTAAGGGGAGGGGTCTTTCCCCCTTTAATACTTAACCAATGAACCTCCAAACCTAATGAAGGAAGTGCCATATCGAAATAAAACGGTATATCAAATTTGAAGCAAATCAAATAATTCTGCATGAAAAACCCATTTATCTAAATTAAGGGTGTGGGAATAGCCTCCGGCCTCCCCCTCCCCCCTTTACACTTAACCAGTAACCTCCAAATTTAATCAAGGCACCTCCTTAACATAATAAACCGGTATACCAAATTTGGAGCAAATTGAATAACTCTGCATGAAAAACCTATTTATCTAAATTAAGGCGGGGTTCTAGCCCCCTTTCTTCCCTTTATACTGAACTAATGAACCTCCACATCTAATCAAGGCAGTTCCTTAACATAATAAACCAATATACCAAATTTGGAGCAAATCGAATAATTCTGCATAAAAACCCATTTATCTAAATTAAGGGGGGTTAGCCCCCCCTTTATTTTTAACTAATGAAACTCCAAATTTAATCAGGGAAGCTCCTTAACATAATAAACTGGTATACCAACGTTGAAGCAAACCAGGTAATACAGCATGAAAAAAACATTTCGCTAAATTAAGGGGGTATTAGCTCCCCCATTTCCCCTTTATGCCTAAAGAACGAACCTTCAAATCTAATCAGAAAAGCTTCTTATCAGAATAAACCTAAAAAAAAAAAGTAAATTGGATAATTCTGCATGAAAACCCATTTATCTAAATTAAGGGGGGGGACTTTCCACCCTTTACACTTAACTAATGAAGGAAGCGCCATATCTAAAGAAACCAGTAAATCAAATTTGAAGCAAATCGAATACTTCTGCATGAAAAACCCATTTACCTAAAAAGGGGGAAAATAGCCCCATCCCCCCCCCCTTTGCACTTAACCAATAAACCTCCAAATCTAATCAGGGCAGCTTCTTAACATAATAAACCAGTATACCAAATTTGGAGCAAATCGGATAACTCTGCATGAAAAACCCATTTATCTAAATTAAGAGTGGGGGTCGAGCCCCCTTTATACTTAACTAAGGAACTTCCAAATCTAATCAAGGCAGCTCTTTAACATAATAAACTGGTATACCAAATTTGGAGCAAATCGAATAATTCTGCATAAAAAGCCCATTTATCTAAGCCCAATGTCAGATGGGCGTCTTTTTTGCTTAGTTATAATCCATTCACAATGCTATAGCATTGTGAATGGATAATACCTAAGCAAAAAAGACACCCATCTGACATTGGTCTTAATTAAGGGGGGGACTAGCCCCCCTTTATTCTTAACCAATGAATTCCCAAAACTAATCAGGGAAGCGCCTTATCAGAGTGAACCTAGGAGAAAAAAAAATTGTAGCAAATCGGATGTTTCTATCAAGAGTTATCGTGTTACGTACATATAGAACCTGCACATTAGCTCTCAGGCTTTGATAGCCTGTGAGCTAAAAAGAAAAGTGCCCAATTAAACTGATGGCATTGAACTCGCAGGCTATTCACACTAACTGTATATTATACTCTTCTTTCCTAATAATGCTCCTCAAAAAATAAATTAAGGGGGAAATTGCCCCCCCCCATTTCCCTTCTTTATACTTAAACAATGACCCTCCATTGTCATCAGGGAAGCACCTTATTGAAATAAACCAGTATACCAAATTTGAAGCAAATCGGATAGAAAAACCCATTTATCTAAATTTAAGAGGGGTATTATTAGCCCTGTCCCCCCCCCTCTTTATATTTAACCAATGAACTTCCAAACCTAATAAGGGAAGCACCTTATCAGAATAAACCGGTATACCAAATTTGAAGCAAATCGGATAGAAAACCCATCTGTCTAAATTAGAGGGTATTAGCCCCCGGTCCCCCCTTTAGACTACAACAATGAACCTTCAAATCTAATCAGAGAAGCTCGTAATCAAAATGAACCGGTATACCAAAATCTGATAATTCTGCATGAAAAACCCATTTATCTAAGTTAAAGGGGGGGGGGGTAGCCCCCTCTCCCCTTTATACTTAACCAAAGAGCCGCCAAAACTAATCAGGGAAGCACCTAATCAGAATGAACCTAGAAAAAAAATTTGAAGCAAATTGGATATTTTTATCAAGAGATATCGCGTTACGTACATGCATGTATACATACAGAACCGTTAGGCGCATTAGCTCTCAGGCTTTGATAGCCTGTGAGCTAAAAAATGCCAAGAGCGTGTAACTAGGGGGAGGGGGAGGGAAAGAAAATAAAAAAGGACATTAAAAGCTTTCCAACGATATGTTATACGATATGATTTGGAAGAAACAGTAAGTATGCCCCATGGGGCGGCAGGTAAGTCTTAAACGGTCGGCGGGGCGACCTCAAATATATCTTTGGTCAAAATGTGGATTTATGATAAAATAGAACGAGAATTTGGCATTTTAAAAATTGCATGCATATTTTGAACGGCCTGTAAATTAAAATTGACAAGGAAGGGGGGTGGGAGATGGATTACAAGGGGCGAACTTGAAAAATACAACATAATAAACTAGTAACCCGAATAACTAGGCTTCTAAGCAAAAGTATAATGATTTAACCTAGTGTTGAATTCAGGGGATGGTCCGGTGGGGACATTCCCTCCGGAAGTTTTAAGATTTTATGCTTTTTAATTGCAATTGTGCAATCCCCTCCTCCCCTTAAGGATCTCTAAAATACGCTCTCCCCCGGAGTTGCAGAAATCCCTCTTGTAGAAAATTACCTGCATCCAACACTGATGTGACCAAGAAAGAAAAAAAATCCGTCCTTATATGAAATTTTATATCAATTCTGCCAGTAAAACTGGAAGAATAAATATAATGATTCAATCCGATCCCGAATCTCGGATCAACCGCGATTCGATTTGAAGTAAATTAAAGGATAATGATTCTGCCCGCATCTAAAGAATCGTCTTGAAAACGATTCAACCTGCATATAAAGATCGACATCGAATCTGTGTACTGAATCGATTTGCTATTTCTGATCCTACGTTACGGGTGGAATCAATTTGTTCATTTTTTCATTCTTTCTTTTGTATTTAGAAAAAGAAAAGTGTTGGATTCGTGAAAATTTTTGACTACCAGTTTTTGAAGAATTTATAGTTTTAGAAGGTCTTGTCTGGAATACGATTTGACTATTTTTATAAATTGTCTGTCTGTTAGCCTGTCTATTTGTTTGTCTCAAACAAAAAAATTGTGGGTGGTCTATTTAAAGAACTAATGCATGGAATCTGTTGAAACTTTAGATTTAGGTAGACCTTTATATAAATTGCAGCTGATTACTTTTTGGTGAAAATCGCCCAGCAGGTGACGCTGCTATGTTGCATTTTTTATGATTTTTGCATGATCGCTATCTCAAAAACTAATGCATGAATTTTTACTGAACTTCAGATTCGGTTAGACGTTGACGCAAGTTGTTGATGATTAGGTTTTGATGTAAATTTGCTGGTAGGTGGTGCTGCTATGCTGCATTTTCCCCGATTTTCGCAACAGCTCTATCTCAAGAACTAATGAACGGATTTTCATCAAACTCAGTTAGACGTTGGCATAAGTTGTTGCTTATTAGGTTTCGGTGTAAATCACCCAATAGGGGGCGTTGCTATGCTGAATTGAATTCAGCATTTTTCTCTGGGAGGGATTTCTGCGGCTCCAGCGAGGGGCATTCTAGACTTCAGAGGAGGGGAGGGGGGGTTGGACTTTTGTACATTAAGCATAAAATTTCAAACCTTTTGGGGGGACATTTCAATGTTTGGGGGGGGTGATATCCCCCCAGGAAACCCCTGAATTTAACACGTTTTTCAGGAATTACACGATTTTAGTGATCACATCTCCAGAACTAATGAATGAAATTTCATCAAATTTAATATTCCGTCAGACATTGTCATATGTTGTTCCTGATTAGGTTTTCATGTAAATCATATAACAGGCTGCACTGATATACTGCATTTCACACGATATTCGTGATAGCTATATCTAAAAACTAATGCATGGAATTAATTCAAACTTCATATACTGTTACACTATCACATAAATAGATCCTTATTAGGCTTGAATGTATACTGCCCAACAGGTTTCGCTTTTATGCTCTTCGAATTGGGAAGGGAATTTCTGTTGCAGACATCTAAGAGGGTGTGGGCCGAAATTCAATTATTTATTTGGAAAATGCATTCTTTTTAAATGCACATATTTCAACAAACCTATACTCTTTTAATCCTCATGATGGCCATAGGTTATCATTTAAATTTGACACTGTGATAGCGAATTTTGGAGTTTGAACATGTTTGAGATAGAAGAAAGTTTTGGTATTGGCACATTCAACTGCTTTACCTTCAACTTTTTAAGGAAAATGACATTACATTTAGAGGCATCGATTAAAAAATTTATAGGATCGATTAAACAGAGTTCGCCATAGCATCAATTAAAAAAATCGAAATCGCCCATCACTATTCCAGTTTGTTCCAGGGCCGAAACTAGCCTTTTTTGAAGCCGGAGCAAACATGATTTTGGCCCCCTTCCCTCGAAAAGAATATTTACAAAGTGAATTTTATTAATTTTCTAATAGCGAACTTATTTTAAAATTAAAAATATGTAACACTGAACTACGTAATCTTCTTTGTCAAATATTGATTTATTAAAATCTTGAAAGCAGAATCGAGAAAGAATCCTCTTTATATGGGATCCTTATGCCATATCATCCTTACATTTTTCTATGCTTTGGCATACCATGCAGGCATATTATGTCCTGCCATACCCGAGGCAGGACGATTTTAATAATACCGTGCTAAACATAGATGTGAGAAAAATCGACAAACAAAATTTTCATTTGACACACCTTTGTTCTGACATGCCCCGTCTGCCCCCCCCCTCCCCCTTAGTTTTGCCCTGGTTTGTCCTAATGCGTTATAGTTTACTTATATAGTTATGCTATAATTTTTAATGCAACATTTTACTGAGTATCAAAAATCTTATATAATATTAATAAAAATGATAGAATCAAATAATAATAATAAACACATACTTTTGGCAAATCCCTTCTAGATGGGTTGCTAAACACAGCGCAGTAGTGTATGTTTCCTCATTAGTCGGAAAAATATTGCTTGCGTATACCATTCAAATGGACCAATATACAGCAGGCAATATTTATTCAACCGTACCAAAATGAATACACAGCAGAAGTTCCCTTTAGAACATTGCAGTTAAGCATCACAAGCTGTGATCAACTCTTTAGCCAATGGCTCCTGGTAATGAAATAGAAGCAAATTCGGTGGTGCAGAGAGTACTCTCACTTGGAGGTCAATGGATGAAAAACAAGTGTCAAGCTACGTCAGACTTCTGCCTTGGTAAAATTAAAGCTGTACATTTGGGTGAAACCAATGCCTTCAGGAGCTGGTCTGATGTCGACAGTCCTCCAGAGGCCATAAATCAACAGCAAAATTTGATCTTAAAAAAAAAAGGAAATTAAAGTTTAAAAAACAAATATTTAATAAAAATTTCAGTTTAATAATAACAATACACAATATATATGTACATACGAAACAGATAATTTTAGGATATCTCTAAAATATTAATCGTTAAATTAAAATTTCGTACAAAATATTGTACGCTTGTATATTTATTTCAAAATGACTCAGATCATTTTTTTTTAAATACTAACGAGTAATACATAAAATTGTTTTTTTACCTATTACTAAAACTATGTTTAATTATCACTAAAAATAGATGAATTATAGTGGATTTTTTTTTCATATTAGGAGGTTCACGCCATTAAATATATTAATTTTGATTTAGTCCAGGCAATAGAGACCATATAGGGACTCTACCTAGCAAAATTAATGGTAGTACTGGAAATTGGCTTTCTAGATGTTTTTTGGGTCGCTGAATCCGAATTTGTAACTTTCCACCAAAATTTCCCCCAGCAACCGCCCCAAATTTTGGTAAAAAGCCCCTCAAAAAAGGCTTTTATTAAAAAATTCCATTTTTTTATTATTTTAGGGGAAAAGTATCTAGAAATTCAGAAAGTAGACAAAATTTGCAACAAATTAGATATATGACATTATGACTTAGGATCAGGGTTCGTTGATATATATCAATGGATATATATCTTGATATATATCATGATATATATCCGATATTTATTTTCAAAATATCAAGATTTTTGATATTTTCGATATTTTCATTTTCATACATTTGATATTTATTTTTTAAATGTCGTATTTCTTGACATTTTCATATATCTGATATTTATTTTCAAAATATTTTCAGTCAAAAGAAGTGCAAATGAATTCTTCAACTGTTATTAAAAATTAGTCCATCTGTAAATAAATAACTAAAAAGAATAGCTCCCAAAACATTCCCTACACTCCAAAAACTAGTTTTGGACTGTACCTACAGCTTTCCCATTACCATCATAAGAAATCTGTCTTTGAACAATACCTTCCTACCCTGTCTCAATTCTTTATGTAGACTGCACCTTCTAGAATGAGATAAAGCGGTTAATCGGTGATTGGATTTTAGCAAAAAAAATTCATATAAGCTTTATGTTTGAAACTGAATATTTAAATGTTGAACCAAAAATTTGGTGGGATAATATTAAATTGCAACAGCCCATGAAAGGTAATTTAACTTATCAGTTGTTTACAGATTCTCCTTCAATAGACGCATTAGAATCTTTTCTAATTTTGATTTACTTCAGTCTAATTTGTGCAGTAGGTTAGGGAATGAAAAAGCAGACAAACTTACATTCATGTTCAAGTTATTCAACAGAAAAAATAAACTTTATTTTGTATTTCAGAATTTGTTGTGTAATTTTATTTATTTTTTAAACTGAATCCTGCATTCTGTGTCTTGATGGGTGAAAAAGCAACTTTTGCAGAAGATTGTTTGTTTTTTCAATTATTTGATCATAAATTTTGTAAGAAAAATATAAAAAAAGACATTTAGAATATTGTTTTATTATGTTTTCATGTTAAATGTAATATGTTTTAGATTCTAATTTATATTAAGTCTAAAAATCTTTATAATCAGCAGTAAGCTGACAATTTTGAAAATATCGGATATATATAAAAAATATCGGATATTTTTGATATTTTCGAAAATATCACGATATTTACGAACCCTGCTTAGGATGAAGGGGAAGTGGGGATCTGCCTCGGAACATGCGCCCCAGTGCTGCGTGGACCAAGTTGCGCAATTCCACTTAACCACTCACACGTTTACATTAGCCCTCCCATCTTCCCTCCGAACTTTCTCTATAAGGTTTACTTTAAGTTTTTTGTGTCGCTGAATCCAAATTTTTAACTTACCCCCAAAATTTCCCCCCCCCCCCGAAAATAGTTGTTTTTAACTTAAATTTCTTATTGTTTTAGGGGAAAAGCATTACAAAATTCAGAAACTAGACAAAATTTGCAACAAATAGGATATATGACATTATGACGTAGGATAAACGGGGAGAGGGGGGGCTGCCTCGGAACATTCCCCGCGGGCTTTTCTCAAAAACCAAATTTTTTCAAAAACTCAATTTTTTGGGTGGTTGCTGGGTGAAATTTTGGTGGGAAGTTACAAATTCGGATTCAACAACCCAAAAAACATAAAGTGAGTCGAAATCCCACCAAAATTTCACCCGGCGACCCCCCAAAAATTGATTTTTTGAAAAAATTTGGTTTTTGAGAAGAGCGCGCGGGGAATGTTCCGAGGCAGCCCCCTCTCTCCCCGTTTATCCTATGTCATAATGTCATATAGCCTATTTGTTGCAAATTTTGTCTAGTTTCTGAATTTCGTAATGCTTTTCCCCTAAAACGATAAGAAATTTAAGTTAATAACAAGTATTTTGGGGGTTTTCGGGTGGGGGGGGGAAATTTTGGGGGGGAAGTTAAAATTCGGATTCAGCGACCCAAAAAACTTAAAGTAAACCTTATAAGGAAAATTCGAAGGGGAGATGGGAGGGCGAATGTAAATGTGTGAGTGGTTAAGTGGAATTGCGTAACTTAGTTCACGCAGCATCGCACGCATGTTCCGATGCAGATCCCCCCTTCCCCTTCATCCTAAGTCATAAATCTAATTTATTGCAAATTTTGCCTACCTTCTGAATTTCTAGATACTTTTTGCCTAAAACAATAAAAAAAATGATTTTTTTAATAAAAACCTTTTTTGGGGGGCTTTTTACCAAAATTTGGGGGATTGCCGGGGTAAATTTTGGTGGGAAGTTACAAATTCGGATTCAGCGACCCAAAAAACATCTAAAAAGCCGATTTCCAGTACTACCATTAATTTTGCTAGGTAAAATTCCCTATTGCCTGGACTAATTTACATAAGTGGGGAAAAGCTATACAGATTAAGTTGATGTTGAATATTTAAAATTCATACCATGAAAGAGTAATTATCTTCTTCAATCAAAATATGCCTAACTACTTACTGCACACACTAAAAGAAAATAATAATAATGCACAAGATCTACATTTAATATTCTAAAGACCATTAAACTCAGACAGAGTAAAATAATGGGATAATTGATGAAAATTTGATAAATGTGCTTTATCCATTAACTATAAAAGCAAGCTATACTCATACACAAGAAAGAGGAATTTAGTTATTAATTTATATTTGGTTTACATTAGGTTGAATAACTGAAAAAATGAATTAATACAAATGGTAATTTTATTTACTTTTAGAAGTTATATGTGTCAGTCATTTTTTCTCTTTTTTCAAGAGTAAAATATTTACTGCTGTACTGTTATGCTTAGTAGCCATTTTGAATTTTCTTGTTGATAAAGTTTGGCTATGCTTAGTAAGAAAAACTTTGGATAATCATAATAATGAAGGTGAGTTTTAGTTCTTCATATTGCATACAATATTTATTTTTAATAAATGTTCTACATTTTTCTTCAAAATAATGCAAAATTTATATACTTTTTTTGAAAAACAAGACAAAATAAGAAATAGGAACTGAGCAGTTAGGCTTAAGTGAAAAAATATTCTATTTCTTACCACTTGAATCATTTAAATATATTCTTTAATGCAACCAATTCGGCTTTGTTTTCTTTTAAGTTAAAAAAAAGTTTATCTCCAGAGGTGTGGTAGAGGCAATACAGAGTTATATACCATATATCTTTTTGATTTTACTAACAAGCTTTGTAGTATACCTTCTGTTTCTCTAACAAAGCTATAGCTTATACTCTTTTTATTTTTTTACTATTACAACACTGTATATCTGTTACAAACTAAGTGTGAACAAAAAATTTATTCCCAACATCCCTATAACCATTTTGTGTGATCAGACATGCCCTAGATTTTGAACATTTAAAACAGTTATGAAAAGAATGGCACATAAGAAGTACACAAGTAAGGAGTAAACATTTTAAATGGCTTCTTAAACACATTATAACATTTTTTATATCTGAATTCTGGGCATTAAAAATGGTTGTTTCTTTCTGCAAAGATTTCCATACTGAGATTTTAAAAATCATGAAATAAAGGAAAATATTTCGTTCTATAATATCACTCACCCGCAAGAAAAGTGGCACATGCTGCAAAAATTCACTTTGCATTTTATTCCACTAATAAGTCTGTCATAGGTGCATCTTGCTAGATAAACAGCATTTATCAGTGTAGTTATACGGAAAATCACTTTATTACGCTGTATGTACATTAGTGACCACAGACGAAGGGTGGATTGTGTAGGGAGGTAAAATTATCCAACCCTCCAAACCTCATCATACGTCTTCATTCTTAAGGGTTTATGCTTTTATACACATTTTTACTCCTGCATGCAGAGGTAAGGGCTATAATTTCATGTTACAGTAAAGTCAAGCAAATTTTCTTTTGCCTTTCCCGTGAAATTTACTTTGTTGAGATGTGTCACTTTTTTTGCGGGTGAGCGATATGTATATTTGTTTGAAGTTAAGTAACAATTTAAAAATGTTTTGCTTTTCATAAGTAGGTTGAAGTATATATTTAAGAGATTAGATTGGGTGAAATACATTAAAAAAAATTGAATACTGCATCATTAATCACTAACAAATTTTATGTGTTACATTAGAATATTTAAAAAATGAAATAACTGCAAAAAAAAAAAAAAAAAAAAAAAAAAAAAAAAAAAAAAAACATTACTTTAGTATTTTGGGGGGGTTGGGTATTCTTTTTTTATGGATTTCATAAAAACTTCTAATTAAAAATAATAATATTAAATGATAAGTTACCACGTTTATAAAATTATTAGGTTATAAAAAATTTTGCATGTAATTCAACCAGTATCATCAAGTTGAGGCCAAACAAACGTTTTACTTTATAAGAATAATCTATTTTGTTTTAATAAATTCTACAAAATATATTCTATTGACTGCGTACACAATACACCACTATTTATCGTAACAGATCTGTGAAATTAATAAAACTATGGGATCCAGAAAATATAAAGATCGATATCGTTTCATAGATGTTGGTATAATCAACATTACCTCATCATTCCTAAAAAAACAGCATAAAAATTCTACATCTTTGAATTTATTTTACAAATAATATTTCAACAAAATTACGAGACATATATTGCAAATCTACTAACCTTTCTCTTCATAGAAATATGTTTTCATGAAGCAATGAAACACATCAAAATAAATACACGAGAACGACTCGTTTTGCAATCACGTTCAAATCACTTCAGGAACTTCTATGGTTGTAATAGTGTAACATGCGCAGTTTGCCATTGACGATATTTCTCATTTGCCGAGCTTTTCCACTTGGCGACGAGATTGCTGAAAGTGTATACACTTTGGAGTATCGCGTAGCAGACGCTGTTGGAATCGCAAGAAGTTGCAAAGCAAGGCTGTGGAATCGATTCCAAGATACATGGAAAGGTAGGCAACGACAAGGGCAAGGTCAGCCATGTGCTACCACAGAAACTGATGACCGATATATCCTATTAACAGATCTTCGAGACAGAACGGGCAATGCCACTCAGCGTCAAACACAGTTTTTCTTGGCCACGGGACGAAGGGTGTCCAGCCAAACAGTCCAAAATAGACTTCATCAGGGTTGTCCCTATTCATGTAAGCCAATGACCTGTATTCCATTGGCCTCAAGCAACTGTGTGGCCCAAAGAAGGTGGGCAACAGAACATCGAGTTTGGAGGCAACGTTATTGGAGTCAAGTTATGTTTACAGACGAGTCCCGATTCAGTCTGGATGTGACATCCGGTGTGTTTTGACGTGGAGAGAAAGGGGAACTCAAAATAATCCCACATTCGTTCGTGAAAGATCACATTACAGTCGAGGTGGGTGGATGCTATGGGCTGGAATCAGCATAGGTGGATATACGGGCCTGCAAATCATTTGGAATGGCACTTTGAAGGTGTGAAGTTATACAGACGAGATACTGAGACTTCATGTCGTATTTTATGTTGCAGCTATTCGTGATTCCTTTTTTTTCCATGCATGATAATGCAAGACCGCATACAGCTTGTCTTGTGGAATTGAAACAATAAAGCATATGGAATGGCCAACATGCTCTCCTGACCCTAATCCGATGGAGTACGTTTGTGACACACTCGGATGACGCATTGCAGCGAGACAGGCCTCCTTTTATTGTCCGGGAATTGGAGATTGCAATTTTTGAGGAATGTGTAACACAGTGTGCCTTAAATATTACTAAATAACCACAACAGGTTTTACTTTTACACATGAAAGTTTATTCTGAAGAACACAAAAGACAGAACGGAACACAAAACAACAAATATAGAATCCAAACTACAACTAAAATTGTTCTACAGTTTCGAAACAGGATGTGCACGCATTTCAAACGATTACGATTACAAATCGACTGGCATATTTCGATTGTACTTCCAACATCTTCCATACATCTAAATATGTCCAACATCAAAATCATAACACTTAACATACAATACAATATACATATATTAAAATTATATATTACACATACAACATAAAAAAAATTAACCGAACATTATTTTTCTGAATTTTTCAAACAATACTTTACTTAGAGGTTTAGTTAATAAATCAGCAACCTGTTCTGTAGATGGAATGTATTAATTGAAACAGTTCTGTCTGCTACTTTTTCTTGCACAAAGTGATACTTAACATTTATATGCTTTAACCTTTTAGGTTGTTCACGTGATTTACTGATACGAATAGCTGATTGATTATCCTCATAGAGAAGCACAACAAAATTTTCACAACCATTTAAATTTAATTCAATCAATAAATTTCGAACCCAGCAAGCTTCACTTACACATAGGCTCAAGGCAATGTACTCCGCCTCTGTAGACGATAAAGCTACACAAGTTTTTTGTTTAGAACACCATGAAATTGTACAATTATAAATTTGAAAACAAAACCCTGTTGTAGATTTCCTGTTAATAGTATCACCTCCCAATCTGCGTCAACAAAACCTTTAACTAATTCAGCATTTACATTTTTTCTATGCACTAACTTCAAGTCAAATGAACCTTTAATATAATGTAACACTCTTTTTAAGAACAACAATAACTTTTCACTTGCATAGTTTTGATATCTACTCAAAATACTGATGGAATTACATAAATCAGGTCTGCTTCTTAGCATTGCATACATGATACAACCAATTAGTCTTCTACATTTATTTTCCACATTTACATTTTCTGATTTTTCATTAATTAAACATTCATAATTAAAGTTAGTGTCCATAGGAGTAGAGATACTTTTATATTCAAACATATCAAATCTTTTCAACACATTTTCTAAATAGTTACTCTGATCTAATGTTGAAATACCTTCATTTACATTCTGAGAAATAGATACAGTAAACTCTCTGTAAGGCTGACTCTGTGTAAGACGGAAATCTGTCTAACTCGGAAATATTTTCAAGTCCCTGCTAATCCATAAACATAGAGTAAAATTTGTCTAAGGCGGAATATTGTCTACTACGGAAATATTTCTCGGTCCCGATCGATTCCGCCTTGGACAGAGTTTACTGTATACCCAAATAGTGAGAAATAGGACCAAAATCTTTCATTTTAAAATTTCTTTTCATTTCACATATAAACTCATCTATTTGTTTTGTATCAGAACCCTTGATAATCAAATCAACAACATACATAAAGTTTTCAATCATTTGAAAATTTGAAATACAAACATTGATCATTTTCAGATTTTACAAAATTTTGAGAAGACATAAATTTCTGAAATTTTTCATAACAATATTTTGGTGCTCTTTTTAACCCATATATAGCCTTTGTAAGCTTACATACTTTCCCATCAGGTAAATACATAAAAACATTCTCTTTGATTTCCCCAGTAAGAAAGCACTGCATACATCCATTTGATATACAACCCAATCAAAATTTACACTAATTGCTAACAACATTCTTAAAGTATTTAACTTAGCTACAGGAGAATATATATCTTCAAATATTAACCCTTTTTGTTGATAACCCCTAACAACCAATCTGCATTTAAATAATGAAATCTTACCTTTATTTGTCCCGCTTAATTTTAAAAACCCACTTACTGTCTATTATATTACAGTCATTTGGTTCGTCAGCAATGTCCCAAGTATCATTTTCAGAGAGGGCTTTCAGTTCAGCATTTATGGTCTCTTGCCACTTTTTCGATGAACTTGAGTTGATAGCTTCTTCATAAGTGGTGGGTTCTTCCACATCGGTTATACTTATATAGCTCGTTTCAAAGTCCTCAAATCTCGATGGTTTCCTCAGGTTATCTCTTGCTCGAAGGTGCATTTCTGTATTACTTAACTAGGGAGCAGGTGAATTTGTACTGCAGTTGTCATCCAGGGGTGCAGAATATGTCCGATCCAGCGATCTAGGATCGGGAGAAATTTTAACCCCCTGGGGAAATTTTTCAGAAACATATACAATTGATTTCGATTTTAACAGCAAATTCCATAATTCCCTGATATAGAACAATTTCAGTACAAATAAAAATATCCGTATGGCGACCTTCACAAAATCGATCTCAGAATAATATGTACCGTATATCAGGGGTGATTATGTTCCGAATTTTCCGAAAGTTTAAGACATTCGGTTCCGAAAAAAAAAAAAATCGGTCAACTGAAAATTTGGACATAAAAATACCGCGAATTTTCGCGAAGAATTACGGAAATACGCGAATTTCGTCACAAGATCGCAAAATAACCACACATTTCGTCAGAAGATCACGAAAGAACCGCAAATTTCGTCAAAAGATCGCGAAAGAACCGCAGGTTTCTTCAAAAGATCGCAAAATAACCGCAGGTTTCGTCAAAAGATCGTGAAATAAACGCAAATTTTGTCAAAAGATCGCAAAATAAATGCACATTTCGCCAAAATATCGCGGAACAATCGAAAATTTCGTCAAAAGATCGCGAAACAATCGCAAATTTCGTCAAAAGATCACAAAACAACCTCGAATTTTGTCAAAAGATCACAAAACAACCTCGAATTTCGTTAAAAGATCACAAACAACCTCGAATTTCTTCAAAAGATCGCAAAACAACCGCGATTTTTGTTAAAACAGGGCGAATAACCTTCTATTTCGTCAAAGAAAAGCGAAAAAACCCGCAAATTTCGTCAAGAGATCGGGAAATGAACGTAAATTTACTCAAAAAATCGTGAAATAACCACAAATTTCGTTAAAAGATCGCAAAAAATCTGCAAATTTCGTCAAAAGATCACGAAAGAGTCGCAAATTTCGTCAGAAGATCACGAAAAATCGCAAATTTCGTTAAAAGATCGCATAAAACTGCAAATGTCGTCAAAAGATCATGAAAGAACCGCAAATTTTGCCAAACGATCGCAAAACAACCTCGAATTTCATCAAATGATGGCACAACAACTGCGCATTTCGTCAAAAGGAAGGAGAAATAACCCCAAGTTCCTCGAAAGATCGCGAAATAACCGCAAATTTCGTCAAAAGATCTCGAAAAAACGCGAATTGCGTCAAAAGATTCATGAAAAATACATAGTGTTGGGAGTGGATTTCCTCCACTCTGCTGTAACCTTTCAGAAAATTTGCTGTGAATTTTAGGAATTTTTTTTTCACTCTGAATCACCCCTGCCATATATACTCGCGCATAAGTAGAGAAATATTTGAAAAATAAATTTTCTATACCTACGGTAATACAGCACTTACCTAAAACATACCGTAAAATTTTAGGGAAATTTTCGTGTGGATTGGGGGAAATTTTGGGAGTAGAAACATTTTCTGCACCCCTGTTGTCATCATCATATTGTTGTTGATTATTGGCCAAGTTATCTGAATCCATGTCAATATCCTTATCTTCATCAAATTCTGAACTTTGATGTTGCTCAGGATCAATTAAATCAAAAACAAAATTTTCATCCTTTAGGGGATAGGAAGATTTCTCATTTGGATTAATTATTATATCTCTATGTAATGTCACAGTGTTAGTTTTTGAGAAGCAGACTCTGAATCCTTTAGTATTTTCACCATATCCAACAAAAATTCCTTTTTCACTCTTAACATCTAATTTTCTACATTTTTCTTTTGGGATGTGAACCCATACTTCAGATCCAAATGTAAACTTTAAATTTCTAATGTCAAAAGTCTTGTTTTTCCACAATTCATAAGGTGTTTTTCCTTTCACCGTGCTAGTACCTGTTCAGTTAATAATGTATACAGCTGTATTCGCAGCTTCTGCCCAGAACTTCTTATCTAAATTTTTTGTTACCATCATAGTTCTTGCAGCTTCCATGATAGTTCTCGTTCAGCTTGTCCACTTTGCTGTGGATAGTATGGGACAGAAGTTTCATGCTCTATGCCATGATGAATCAAAAGTTCTTTAATTTTATCATTCCGGAATTATTTGCCATTGTCAGATCTTATTACTCGGATATTTTTATTCATCTGGTTTTTGCATATCAATATGAACTCTAACAATTTATCATACACTTGATACTTATTTTCGAGTTAATACAGTTTCCTAAAGTGAGAGTACTCATCTTTTAACACTAACATGTAACGAGACTTTCCAATTGATGGTACTTCTATTGGACCACATAAATCTGCATGAATTATATTAAAAATTTTAGTAGATTTCGATTTACTTTGTTGAAAAGGACTACGTTGTTGCTTTCCTTGAATGCATGCCTCACAGAATGGAATATCAGAAGAATTTTCCCAGGTAATTTCATTTTCTGTAAGCAGCTTCTTGACATGATCAAAATGTTGATGAGCTAACTTTTCATGCCACCATAAGAGACTTTTCTTTTTACTTTTAACACTACTGTCAGCAACACAACATGTATTAAGATTTCCAAACTCTCTCATATTTTCGTCTATAGCCACTCTGCTTTTATCTAAGCGAAACATCATTTTAAATAGTTTATCTTCACGTTTAGCTATAGCAACTATTTCTTTCGATTTTTGATGAATAAATTTAGCACATTCTCAGTTGGATGACATATATAAACATTTATCTAGGGCTTTAACTTGAGAAAATAAGTTTATTTTTAATTGAGGGACATGCAATACATTTTGACGTTCAGTTTTAATATATTTTTCACCATTATATGACTGAACATAAATAGTTCCTATTCCAATAGCTGTTAGAAAGGTGCCATCCCCTATTTTTATTTGTTTAGCCTCTTTCAACTTCAGATAATTTCCAAATAGACTTATATCATTACACATATGTTCTGAAGCTCCACTGTCTAAATAGAATTCGACATCTGATTCAGAATTTATAATTCCCATAAGTGCAAAACTTTTGCCATTTTCACCATTAGACTTCATATTTTTATTTTTACGAAAATAACAATCTTTAAATACGTGCCTTTTCTTCTTACAAAAACTACAGACCTACTCCTTTGACCTTCTCACTTCCATGAACTGATACATCCATTCACTAAGTTGTAGGATTCACTGCAATAGAAGCTTCATTTAAATTAATGTAATTCTAGAGATATAATCCAGTTTTGAAAGATTAAGTTATGATTATTTCTGTCAAGGATTACATTCCTATACGTAATTAAATGTTTTATATTATGTTCAAAAATTACCTTTTTTCAGCATATTTAAACAAAATACAGAGAAAACAACATTACAATTTTGCCCTATTCGCTCGGCCGTTAGGAGGTTAAATTCACATATCTTTTGACCAAAGGTGAAGCAGATTAGAATTTTTTGGATGTCTGGTCATTGTTTTGTTTGCATTTTTTGATACTATTTGATTATCCCGTCAATCAGAAAACTATCGCCAAATTATAAGATTAAATGCCAATAATGGATGATCATAAAATGTCACATTCACCCGACAATAGTTTCTTATGTCGTGAAGTGATTTTTATTCGACTTTTTATTTGTACTTTTATTAATGTCAATTTGTATATTTTGGTGAAATTGGTCAACAGGATAATCAAGTAGACCCATTTTTTAAACAGTAATTTATTATTATTATAATAATTATATAAATAAAATTAATAATTATAATAATTATCTTATAATATTATTATAATATAATATTATTAATAATATACAATATAATATAATATTATTAATAATATTATTATAATATATTTTTAATTATTATTATAATAATTATATAAATAAAATTATATAATATTTATTATTATAATAATTGTTAGAATGTTATTCTATATGGAAGGCATGAATACGAAATTCCTCAATAGGTAAACAATAAAAAAAGTTAAAAGTTTTACCTTTATGTTTTGATGTGTTTCAATGGAAATATACTCTTCTTTGGATGAACAAAAAACATTTATTAGAAGATTGAATACACTAGAATAATATATATGCTGGTCACAGTACAGATCACACTTCACAATAAAAACAAAACAGATGTATAAGACTATTTACAAACACAAAGAAATACTTTGAACTATGGCTTGTTGCAGTTTTTTTTTTTATCATATTATATTCCTTTGGAATATTATTGAATTTTTTTAATCAAGCAGCATTTTGCTGCCAACTGCTATAAGGGAAGAAGCAACACTCACTGAACTGAGTGTCTGTCACAGTAGATCAAATAAAAAATGATTGTCTGATGCTGCCATCTGGTGGATGTTCTTGAAAACAAAAGAGCATTTTCTAACATCTCTCCCGTTTTGTGATAGAATCTGACACCAGGTGGATAAGGTTTCTACAAAGTTCAAATTTGGCTTTTGGCAGTGGCTTCGTCATTATATCTGCTATCATTTCATTTGTTGATAGATATTTGACATCTATAACATTTTTAGTTTTTAAATCTCGTATGTAATGATACTTTGTATCAATGTGCTTAGTGCGGGATTTAAATTTTTCACTTTCAACCAATTTAATTGTAGATTGGTTATCCTCAAAAATTCTAATAGGAGAATGTTGTTGTAAATTGAGATCTTTACATAATTTTAAGATCCATAGCACCTCTTGAGTTCCTTGTGACAGTGCCACATATTCAGCTTCTGCTGACGATAACGTCACACATGTTTGTTTTCGCGAGAACCAAGAAATGCAGCTATTGCCTAAGAAGATTACATTTCCTGAGGTGGATTTTCTGTCTGTAGCATCTTGTCCCCAGTCTGCATCCGAGTATGCAACTATATTAGGATATTCTTTTGAAGAAATGTGGAGATCAAGGTCTTTCGTTGTTTTTAAGTATCTTATTACCCTCTTAACAGCATTCCAGTCCTTTTCTCTTGGATTATTGCATCTTCGACTTAGTATGTGTGTAGGAGCGGTAATATCAGGTCTTGTACATGAGGAAATATATAAAAGACTTCCTATAGCTTGTCTGTAATTATCATTTGATGATAAAAGATTTTCTTCTTTATCTAAACTATAATAGTTAGTTTCCATTGGGGTATAAGTTGGTTTGGCTTCTTCAAGCTGAAAATCCTTAACTAATTGAGTTATTTTACTTCTTTGTGAAAGTAAATAACTTCCATCTTCTTTTCTGTAAATTTCTATACCTAAGAAGTATTTTGCTTCTCCTAGTGATGTTATGGGATAAGATTTCTTTAAGTAATTTATTACTTCATTAACTTCATTTTCATCTTCTGAGCTCATCAGCATATCATCTACATACAGTATGAGATGAATTGTCTTCTTTGATTTTTCTTTTATGAACAAACATGGATCAGCTTCACTTTGTTTAAATCCATGTGCCTTTAGAGTATTCTCTATTTCTTCATTCCAGCACTTGGCGGCTTGTTTAAGACCATATATAGCCTTTTTTAATTTATAGACTTTGTCTTTATTTTCTTCATCATGAAAGCCTTCTGGTTGATGCATGTATAATTCTTCATTATCTAGTTTACCATGTAGAAAGGCTGTTTTAACATCTACTTGAAATACTCTGGCTTTATGATAAGCTGCCCAGGTCAGAAAAGCTCTAATAGTTGTATGTTTGACGACAGGAGAGAAGGTTTCATCATAATCAGTGCCTAATTTTTGAGCGAAACCTTTGGCAACTAATCGTGCTTTGCATTTTATTGCTTCTCCATTTTCATTATGTTTTGTTTTGTAAACCCATTTACAGCCAATGGCGTGCTTGCCTTTGGGTAAAGTAACAAGCTCAAACACTTCATTTTCCTTTAAAGAGTTAAATTCTTCCTTCATAGCTTGAAACCATTTCTGTTGATCTTTTACTGGTAATTGTAAAACATCTTTAAAAGTTTCAGGATCTTGATTTTTGGAACAACTGTCTTCAGTTTTGTAAGAATATCTTTCTGGTGGAATTCCTTTAGTCTCTCTGTTAGATATTCTTCTCTGGAAATTATCTTCACTTTCTTCAGTTGTTGGGCTATCTACTGATTTTTCATCCGTATTTATTTCTTCTGCAGTATTTTCTATTTGGATAGCATCACTATCATTTTCAAGATTTTCTTCTGAAAAATTTAAATGCATTAAATCTGAGATTCGCTCTTCAGGATTTTCTTGAAAGACATTTTCACAGTTCATATTTTCAAAAAACTTCACTGTTCTGCTTATCACTATTTTTCTACCGCCTATATAAATTCGATATCCTTTGCTTCTTAAATCGTAACCAACAAAGACTCCTTCAGTGGCCTTTTCGTCAAATTTTTGTCTCTTCTGTTTATGAACATACACATATGCTTTGCATCCAAATACTTTAAGGTGACTCAAATTTGGCTTATGCCCATTCCACAGTTCATATGGTGTCTTTTCAGTTGATTTTGTGGGTAATCTATTTTGTAAGTAGGCTGCTGTAGCTATGGCTTCTGCCCAGAATGTTTTTGGCAATTTAGCATTTATAAGCATGGCTTTACTCATTTCAATAAGCGAGCGATTCTTTCTTTCTGCAACTCCATTTTGGGACGGTGAATATGGCGTCGTTGTTTCATGATTTATTCCTAAGTTTTTAAGGTAGTCTTTGACAGATTCGTTGCAATATTCTGTTCCATTGTCACTACGCAAAGATTTAATCTTCAATCTAAATTTGTTTGTTGTTGATGCAACATACTCTTTTAATTTATCAAATACTTCATCTTTAGAAGAAATAAAATATACTTGTGTATAACGAGAGTAATCATCAATAAATGTAACGAAATATCTTTTTGATCCCATACTTTTTGTTTCTGCAGGACCGCATACGTCGCTGTATATCAAATCAAGTGGTTTTTTACTTCTGTATTGCGTTTCTTTTGGAAATGATTTTTCTGTTAACTTAGCTTTTATGCAACTTGAACATTCAGTATTATGAGAACAATTATTCACAGTAATACCTAAAGCTAAATCATCCTTTTGAATTTTCTTGATGGATTCCAAATTTCTATGGCCCAGCCTTTGGTGCCATTTTAGAATGCAGTTAACATTAGAACAAACGGGTAATATTTCTGAAGCACTATATACCTTTTCATTTGTAGGTATTATTTTTAATCTGTATAACCCCTCATCAGCTTTTGCATCTGCAACTAAGATGTTGCCCTTTTTAATTAAACATATATCATCTTTAAATGTTACAACAAAACCTTTCTCAGTACAAGACTGGACAGATAATAAATTACTATCCAACTCGGGAACATAAAGCACATGATCCAAAGTAACTCTATTTGTTTGACCATTAAGTGTTTCAATATTAAAAGTACATTTACCCTTTCCCTTTGCAGTTAATTTAGTTCCATTAGCAATTGTAATTGTATCTTTATTCGAACTTTTTAATTCTGAGAACAGTTCCAAGGAATTAGCTAAATGAACAGACGCACCTGAATCAATAACAAAAGACAAATTTTTGTTTTTATTTCCATTTTGTTGAGATTTCATAACAAAATTCAAAGAATTTGATTCTTCCATTAATTCATGATAGTTTTGAGAATCTGATAGATTTTCATTTTGACTAGCAGTAGAGGCAGAGAAATTGTTTGGTTTTTTAAACTGTTGACGTGATCTATCTTGGGTGAAATTTGGTTTTGTTTTGTTAGTATTATTACCCTTTAAGTGAAAACAATCTTCACGGTTGTGATTATTCTTTTTGCAATGAGAACAAAATTTTTGCTTATTCAAATGCTTTGGTTTATCCCTATTACCCTTCAAAGCAATAGATTCAAATTTTGTTGAAATTTGTTTAGTTTCAACTCTTCTAAGATACTCATCAATTAATTTGTTTTGAACATATTTTAATGATAAATCTGTTTCATATTTACTTTCAATAGCAGTTATAAAGGTACTATAAGAATTTGGTAAGGAACAGAGCAAAATAGCTATTAAATTATCATCTTGTATTACTTCACCTATACTTCTTAATTTTTCTGCTAATTCTAAGACAGAATTAATATGATCCTGCATTTTAATGCTTTCATTATATTTAGTGGAATACAGCTTCCTAAGAAGATAAAGTTTATTTGTTAAATTTACTCTTTCATGAACAGATTTCAATTGATCATATGTCTCTTTAGCACTTTTAGCATGTCTGACATGAACAATTTGTGAATCTGAGATATTTAAACAAATTAATGCCCTAGCATTTCTATCATTTTTTACCCAATTATCATCATTTTCCTTTTTAGGTTCAAATACAACATCATACAAACCTTCTTTGATTAACAATTGCTCTATTTTAAACTTCCAAACTGAATAGTTGTCATCAGTTAATTTATCAACATAATGAGATTCTCTAATACTAGACATTATGATATAATAATATTTGCTTATTTCACAGAAAATAAAACTTTTTCTCTTATTAATACATCAAAACAACAATTATAAACTCAAATATAATGCTAATGATGAAATAAGAACAAAATAAAATTCTTGAGAACAATTTTTGAAGTTACTTTTGATTTCAGAAAAACTGTTCTTAAATGTTAAATTCTTTGTTTAAAACATAAATTTACATTTGCAACTTATATAATAAAATTTCAATAAGAAACTGGCAAAATCAAAATCAAAATAATTTCTTTTCTTATCAATACACTTTTGGTTTCAAAATAAGAACAATTCTTTGAATTTTCTTTTATATCATTCACTTGTGAAAAATACCAACATTCAGAAAATAATTATTTCTTTGAATTTAATTATATTATATTTTCTTCTTTTATATTACTATATTTAAAATTGAGATAAGTTCAGTCTCATAATCGACTGTTAGAATGTTATTCTATATGGAAGGCATGAATACGAAATTCCTCAATAGGTAAACAATAAAAAAAGTTAAAAGTTTTACCTTTATGTTTTGATGTGTTTCAATGGAAATATACTCTTCTTTGGATGAACAAAAAACATTTATTAGAAGATTGAATACACTAGAATAATATATATGCTGGTCACAGTACAGATCACACTTCACAATAAAAACAAAACAGATGTATAAGACTATTTACAAACACAAAGAAATACTTTGAACTATGGCTTGTTGCAGTTTTTTTTTTTTATCATATTATATTCCTTTGGAATATTATTGAATTTTTTTAATCAAGCAGCATTTTGCTGCCAACTGCTATAAGGGAAGAAGCAACACTCACTGAACTGAGTGTCTGTCACAGTAGATCAAATAAAAAATGATTGTCTGATGCTGCCATCTGGTGGATGTTCTTGAAAACAAAAGAGCATTTTCTAACATTGAATGCTTACAATAAGGTTAATAATTAAGTAAAATTATTAAGTAATAAACATTAAGAAAATTATTTTTTTTATATTAAAAATAAAGTCAAGTAAATAATTAATAATACATAATAATGACAGGATAAGTTTTTCTTGGATTATTCGGTGAAATTGTAGCCTCCTTGAACTTATACAAACTCATTAAAAATTGTTTTTATAGAAACTCGTTATTATTTTTATTGAAATTTAATTCATCTTGTTGTTATGGCAACACACACACACACAAAAGATGTCTTTGGAATTGAAAAAAAAAAGTTTGTTGTTGTTGATTTGTCAAAAGGGTTTTTCTTATTTTTATCGAATATGTAATAATTAACTTTAGTAAAATGACTTTAATTATTTTTGTAACAAGGTAAAATATAAATATTTTGATAGCCTTGTTATAAAATTTCCTTATAAGTATACACTAATAATTTAAATCAAAATCTTAAAATATATAACAAAGTTTTATTCCATGTTTAGTCATACTTAATAATCAAAAAAGCTATTAAAAGATTAATACATATGCATTTGGTGAAAAGATTGTGATTGCCACTGTAATCAGCTCTTCTATTTGAATTTTTTTTTAAATAAATTTATACGTTCTTCATGAGAATACGCAAGTTCATTCATAATTAACCAGAATTACATACTACACTGCTCAAAACAATTAGGGGAGCACATGGTTTTAACAAAATTACGCAAATATTTAAACAGCTTTTTCTCAAAATGGCATTTTTTACTCTTGTGCGCATGATATCTCCAAAACTATTTGAAGTACAGCTTTAAAATTTTTGTCCTACATAAATATTTATATTATCATGAAAATGAACTAGGATTATAAAGCTGTGTTCAGTATGAAAAAAATTATGCGATTGAATGCATGTAAAAATTCATAGTTTTTCTAATTAAATGTTAATTACTCTTTATCTAATTAATCGATAAGAAATATCCTAGTTCAAATTATAGAACAGAGTGTTATCTTTAATTTAAGATAAAGTTTTTGAAATACAATGAAATTAGCATGAGATATCGTACGCGCAGTGAAATGTTATCCACTGTAAAAATTTTAAATAGCACTTTGAAATTGACCCCTAGAATTTTTTTAAATTATTATATATGCAAATAAAATTTTTTTAAACGCAGTTCAAAATCACCTAAATATACTCTAAAAATTTTGTGCTTCTAGAGTGGTTACCTTTTTTATAAAAAATTGCTAAACTGATGACAGATTTCGCATGTTTTTATGACCGTTAAAAGTGTAAAGTCCCCTCCTTTAAAGGATCCTTTAACAATTTTTTCACCTGAACCCTTAACAAAATTCGTTCTCTTAAAAATAGACATTTAAGAAAAATTTTCAATTTCCAAATTGTATTCTTCACAAATTGAAATAATTTTAGAATGAAAAAAAAAACTTTATAGCCAAAATCACAAATGAATCTATCATCTATCTGTATATATGTATAAAGGACAAAATTACGCAAATGTTTACACCGATAAGTAACGTGAAATAAAACTTCCATAATTCAAAGCGTAGTAGAAAACAGATAAAAAAACTTCACATGCAAATTAAAGTTTATGATGCCAAAAACTAGAAAAAGGAGATAAGTGTAGAAATCGGGATTTTGCAGAAACGTCTGTTTCATTGTCTCGGTTGTAAAATTCAATTACTCAGAGCTTGTGTTTTGAGAAAAGGTGACTTGAAAATGTCACAACAATGTGATTTAACGAAATCCATGGCTTGGCGTATTATCGGGACAGTTGAATCTGGGAAAACACAACGAGGTGTTGCGGACGCTGTTGGGGTTACAAGAAGTTTTCAAAGCAAGGCTGTGGAATCAATTCCAAGACACATGGAATGGCACCAGGGCAAGGTCGCCCATGTGCTTCCACAGCAACTGATAACTGATTTTACCTGTTAACAGCTCGTCGAAACGGAACGGACAATGCTACTCTGCTGAAGAAACAGTTGTTCTTGGACACAAGACGAAAGGTATCCAGCAAAACATCCCGAAATAGGCTTCATCAGGGTGGTCTCTATGTGCGGAAGCCAATGTTCTGTATTCCGTTAATCTCAAGCAACTGTGCGGCCCAAAGAAGGTGGGTAACTGAACATCGAGTTTGGAGGCAAATTCTGTTTACAGACGAGTCCCAATTCAGTCTGGATGTGACATCTGATGTGTTTTGGCATGGAGAGAAAGAAACTCTCAAAATAACCCCACATTCGGTCATGAAAGATCACATTACAAACGAGGTGGGTTGATGCTATAGGCTGGAATCAGCATACGTGTACATACGGGCATGCATATCATTCGGAATTGCACTTTGACGGTCCGAAGTTATATAGACGAAATACTGAGACCTCTTGTCGTATTTTATGTTGCAGCAATTGGTGATTTTTTTTCCATGCATGATAATGCCAGACCTCATACAGTTCGTCTTGTGGAAAATATGCTTGAAGCTAAAACAATTCCACGTATGGAATGACCAGCATGCTCTCCTGGCCTAAATCCGATCCAGCATGTTTGGGACATACTCAGACAACGCATTGCTGCGATACCAAGGCCTCCTTTTACTGTCCGGGACTTGGAGATTTCAATTCTTGAGCAGTGGAATAGTATTCCCCAAAGTCTTATCGATAATCTCTTCACATCCATGGAAAGTAGGTATGCAACAGTCTTAGCTGTTCGAGGAGACCACACGCCATATTAAAAATCTTGCATCATTTCTAAACAATACTTTTTTTATCATTTACAAGAAATCAAATTGTTCTCTAAACCATCTTTTCATGTTCTTTCCATCTTTTCAAAGAATAAAAGCTCCCTTACAATTTTTTTGCGTCTTTTTATCTGTATTGCGCATTGATACACGTGTACTATCTATTTTAGGCCCATACATGGCTGTCTTGCACTGTTCTCTTAACTTTTTTGTTTGCTCCTCTAATTTTTTTGAGCAGTGTATTAACATGTGTACAGAGTAAAATTAAAATTTAAAAAAATCTTGATTTTTTGCACCATCTTAAATGAAAGTTTCACTGTTTATATCTGAAATGATGTGCGGATTTTAGGTGTTTGCAAATTCTAGATTAACGTATTTTAACGAGTCTGCTGTACTAATTACTTCCGTTTGTATGAAAAAAAGCTTCTTTATATTAAATAAGTTATATAATGTGAAAACAAAAACAATAAGTTGATATCCAATGTGCGGGCACTACTTGATTATACCGTCGACCAAAAAACTATTGCCAAACTATAAGATTAAATGGCAATAAGGGATGATCATAAATATCGCATTCGTCATTCAATTAACATTAAACACATTACACACGTTTGTTTACATTATTTAGGGATTTTTAATTAAATGTTTTATTTGTATTTTTATTAGTGTTTCAGTAATATATTTGTTCTTTCGTTATTAAAAAAATAATGCCAATTTGTATAAATTGACAAATAGTTTCGTGATTTGTATAATTTGATGAAATTGGTTGACAGGGTAATTAAGTAGTTCCAATGTACGCTTTGATGTAAAAATTAAAATCAGAAAAAATAAAAATTTTACTTAACGTTTCCGTTTAACTTTAAAACCATCATCAAGTGTTAATTTTCTAAAATACATATCGGAAAAAATTATTTACATGTTACATAACAGAAGACATAGTCAAACTGAAAGAAGCAGCTGAAATTTCCAAAAAACATTTAAAATAACCTCAGTGGCGCCATCTCTTATCCAAAAACGAATTAAAACAAAATTACTGGAAATATAATGCACATTTGCAAGGACTTTGTTTAATATTATGGTAGCCATGTTCCACCTACATTTGTCTCTGGAGTTTATGAAATACTCTTAAAACTTACTGACGGTGCAGATTCTTCCCATATTGGGATGAGAAAGCGTTGCCTCGGTGAAAGGTTGAAAGATCATAAAAACTCTTTAAAATATAAAAAACTTTCTAAGAACCTTTCTTAAAGGATGTATTTCATTTATTGACTTTGACAATACAGGGTAAATATGGTTACAAAATAAGTCTATCAGTTTAAAGCAGTTTTCCGAGAATCTTTAGAAATTAGTTTACGAAGTCAAGTAATATGTAACGGCACTATTTCATTTCCTATTTCAGAAGTTTTGGACCAGTATTTTGAAGAGACTTTAGTTTTTGCATATTTCCAGTAATTTTGTTTAAATTCATTTTTGGGTACGACATGGCACCACTGAAATTATGTTAAATGTTTTTATGAAATTTCTGTTACTTCTTTCAATTTGAATATGTCTTTAATTATGTAACATGTAAATAATTTTTTGTCGATTTGCGTTTTAGATAATTAACTCCTGTAGATTGTTTAACACTGGAACGGCGGCAAGGGGTCATTTTGACCCTTGCCAAATGAATACATGTCGATTTGAACCAGAAAATATTTTAGAATAAATGATTAATACATGATGTACAAAAATAGCTTAAATAAGCAAGTTAAATAGTTTTAAGTAAAAATTCCGATGTGAAATATTTTTATAAAACTTGAGTAAAATTTTCCGCCGTTCTAGTGTTAAAGAGAAACTGGGACGTTGAGTGTAATTTTTATTTTTGTGATTATAATTTTTACATCTTTGTTTAAAATCTCAAAACAAAGCATACATTGGACAGCAACTTATTGTTGTGGTTTTCACATTTGAGTATCCAATATTTAAAATGTACTTTGTTTTTAAAATAGTCATTGTACTGTATATAGCTTTTTTTTACAGAGTCATAAAAAGTATTTGTTGAAAACATAAATATTGTTTCAGTCTGCATTACATTGATTTAATGAAGAATATAAATCTTCCAGATCATTTAATTTAATATCTTTCATTTAAATATATTAATTTGCATTTAAAAATACATGTTTAGCTCATTTATTTATTATTGTTATTTTTTAAAAAGATTCAAAAAGAGTAATGTCATAAACAATTTTATGTCAACACCAAAACATAATTTCTATTTTACACGTGCAAAAATAAAAGCTGTTATGGGTGAGAAGTGCTTAATAAATGTAACAGTAATTAATTCACCATCTGAAAATAATGCAAACTAATACAGTAGGAAGACTCCCTCCAATTTACACAGCTTGAAACTACAGGTTATGTGGATTTTAGAATTTTGTAGGTTTCTGGTCAATGTTTTGTTTACAATTTTAATTTTTTTTTCAATTTTTTTGCCTTTAAATCCACTGTCCTTTAGAAAAAGAATTTTAAAGTTTAATTGTAAAATAATGGCGATTAAAAAATAGATGCATTTTTGGGCTGAGTAACATTTTACTGATCAGGTAAATCAGAGAAAAAGATTTTAATACGGTTTGGGTCGAAATTGGGACTGAAAATTTTGCCCCGTGCAGACCTAGGAAGAAAGAAGCCAGTCCCGGTTCGGTATGAAAAAATATGTTAGGACCTGTCCAGATGAGCCTTCGGACAAAAGTAAGTTCCGGGCGTAGCTTGGCCCCAGAATACATATTTTTTTAACAGCCTTACCAAGACGATATAAAATCTGAAGTTGTGAGGCTGAAATGATGAAAATTTTCTTAATCGGCATGTTAGAAAAAGCCTTGTTTTAAATCAAATTGCAGACAGTTAACGCTTTCAGGGCCAAAGCGCCTCAAACACCCGGTCATTAAAAATACCCAAACCGCCCGAGAACGCCTGGATAATCCAAATCCCTCTGTTCTCCCTAGAGCTCCTTGTCAAGATTCCTTGTGGGATGTGTCTACGGGATTATCTTATTTTTGTTAACTTGATTTCAGAAAAGAGATTTTTTTAGGTTCCAGATAAGAGAAAATGAAGTGTGTTTATCTTCTTTAAAAAGTATTTCGATAGCTTGAGTTTCTTATTTAAATAAAATTCCCGTTACTCCTTTACGTATATTAGGAATAGCTTAAAAAACAGAAAAGCTTATTTATTTATTTTTAAAAATATATAAATGTTGCCTTACTCTTTTATTTTTTTAGAACTACTAACTGCAGTATGTTTTTATTCTCCTTATATGTTGCACATAAAAGGGAAAGATATTTGTTTTCGTTTTTTTTCATTTCAAATTGTTGAGCTTTAGCATTTTTTAAGAGTGTATTTAATTATATTTTCTCCTTTGAGCCTTGTCCTTCATTGTGGTGTATGCCTTTATGTTTAGCAGTCTTCCATATGGTAGAACTTTCATAAAATGAATGTAAACTATTGAACTAAAACAAACAATATTTACTTCTGAAATAAAAACACTGCCAGAAAGTTATTTTTACCTTTCCGTTCAATGTTAAAAATTTGGTACGACGTTGAACCAACTTTTGGTGCTGCAGTAGCTGCCGCCATAAAATGGTGAAACATTGTTCCAACATTTGGTTCCGAGGATGAACCATAAGTTGGTAAAACCTTGAACCATAAATTCGTGAAACGTTTAACCGAAAATTGGTGAAATGTTTAACCATAAATTCGTTAAATGCTGAACCATAAATTGGTGAAATGTTCATGAAGCAATGATTTCCCCTCCCCACTCCTCCTTCATAGGTAAAATATTTTGCTTTTTTTAAGATGTTCTGTTTTAATATAATTTAAGGGGAAAATTTACGATCCCTCCAATTAATTTTTATTGGAAGATAATTTTCAAGATCAGAAACCTAGGTTTATTTAGGAAATTTTTATATAGTTTAATTATACGATAACACCATTGTCATTTTAAATATGTTACACTATAATTTACATATTAAAATACATAAGAAAAGAGATACAATGATGTTATGGGGATTTATATGTATATATACATATATATATAATCGTATAAAATTGAGGTAATTGAAATGCTTTATAATTCGGTAAATAAAACTATAAAACCTATAAAATTGATTTTGTATGACGCATGCAAGCAATCTTTAAACAAAAATGAATCAGAGAAAGAGTAAATATAAAACCCATTTTAAATGTGTGGTGATTTGTAATTGTTTTTTTTTATGTGAACATCAACATGGAGTCTAAATTTTAAACTCTACGGAATATGTTTATAATTTTCTTTTAAACATATTCCTTAATTATTCTTATTTATGGAACGAGACGATAAGCCATTTAATTTTAATTTTTTATTCCCCTATACATTGAATTTAATAAATATAAGCTAAAAAGTATTTTCCCTAATACATTTTATATATTTTATAAGAAAAAATTGATCTAGGAAATATAAAAAGAAAAGAAATGACTGCATATGTACTTGTATTCTTCATTGTTCGAAAAACATTTTGAATGTAAAAAGTAGTTATTAATCTCTTTAATAAAGATTCAGTACTACATTATATAAATAAAATGTAAATATAGACTTAAAATATACTAAACCGGTTTTATACATAAACTTTATATCGGCATAAATATTTTATTTAAATGCTTAAATATCATGTTTCCTCTTTTGTGCCAATAATTACTTGTGCTATAAACTTAGAAAATGCTTTTTCATTAGAAGAAAATTTAATAACCGATACAAAATGTCGCTAATTAAATGTTCTGATAATCTTCAATCTTGAAAATTTAAAATCATAAACTGCAGAAAAATGCGTACATACAATTAAAAAATGAATATACGAATTTAAAAAACACTAAAATAATAATTAGTATTTTATAATTATACTGTTAAATAACAATATAAACTGCAACATATTAATAAATGCATTATTAGATTTACCAACGGTTCAAAAATCTTGTATAAGATGTAAGAAATTCCAATCAATTTTAGAAATTAGGTAAATGTTAAATAAATCTGAAACATTGGGTATGAAGGTTTAGGATTTTAAATAATAATTTAAAACATCTCTCTATTCTAAAAAAAAGTAACTACCGCTGTCACCGCCGCCGCCGCCGGTTTTGAATTTTTTGTGACCGGAGGTCTTTCTTCGTTAATATTAAGGAAAATAATGCATACAAAAATATGAAAATCAGTAGTATTATACAAAAATGTTTGATAAACACGCTGATGCAGACAGTTTTCAGATCGAAGAATTATTTTAAGAGATATTTAATGCTAAAGTTGGACAAAATCGTTCCACTAAAAAAGTTTTATAGGAGCAAAAACTGTTCATAGGATTTAATCATTTTTAGATCATTTTATGCGTTAGAATTTGCCGGAGTGTAGATTGCATTAATTTTTTTATTTTGACTAATTTTTTGAGGTTTTATTTCTATTTTAAATTCAGATTTTCAGCATTTCTAGAGATATTTTTAACAGATTTTAGAAAGTGATATTAATTTAAACTGTTGCCAACTGTATAAACAGCGGAAACAATAATGTTTGCTTCAAAAAAAATATTTATACGCGTAAATAAATTAAAAATTTATTTACACGTGACTATTATAAACAGAAAAAAAACATTTGGAATTTGAATTAAATAATTATGTACAAAAACAGGAACTTATTAAAAATTACGTCATAAAAACTATAATTACACGTGAATTTTAAGAGAGAAAGGAATTTGTAAAACAATAAATTTATTAACATGCGTTAGAAGTCTTAAATAGGAGAAATTACGTCATATTTACGTCACATTACAGTTATTACATAAAATGAACACAAAATAATATTGCAAAACGGTTTAAATTTAGAAATTGCGCTAGACATTTATTTGATATTTTAAGAGGATACTTTTCAACTATTTTTGTTAGGAAAGCGCAAATGATATTTCATTTCTAACGCAAGTATTTTCATGTGAATATTAAAAACAGAAAGAATAGTTTGGTCAAAATTACGTCAGATTAAAAACGATTAATTTAAAATGTCTCATTTAAAAGAACTTTCTTTTCACTTTGTTAAAAAATACCAGGAGACAAAGACTCTGTTTACTTAATTCCTTTTATATTAGCTTATTTTGAAATGTTGTTACACGTGTCTACGTCATCAAGTTATTTTTATTTCGATGTTTTATTTGTATTTTAATTAATGTTGTACTAATTTATTTGTTTTTTCGTTATTTAAAATAAAAATTATGTCAATTTGTATAATTTGGCGAGTGGATTGGCGATTTACATAATTTGGCGAAATTGGTCAACGGGATAATCAAGTAGTACCGGAACGGATTTGGCGTTAAAATTCCCCAATCAAAGAGAAATGAATAGAAATCCGTTTATAGAGAGATCGCCTCTGTTTTTTAAATTATAATTCAATCTTTCGAAATCTTTTTAAAGCCGATCAAATTAGCGTGCATTTAGAGTCTACGGTGTCTGGACGGGGGTTGGCGAGCGTAGCTCGTAGGGGGCCGACCCCCCTAGTTAGTAATAAAAAAAATCTTTCAAAATTTCATCTCTTAATTTAAAACCTGTAATGTGTATAAGGAAATTTTCCCAGTATACTATACTATTTTTCAATCTGAAACATTTTTTTCATTATTAGAATCCTTGAATATCATGTTTCACTCCAAAATATTAATAATTATAAATACTAATTCATTTACTGTTAGTATTTATAATCAGAAAATAGTAAAGGACCCAAAAATTCAAATATAAATAAATAGAATCTCAAATCACTGCAAATTAATGTTTACACCTACTACTATAAATGCAGCCATGAATCAACATATCTCGGTGTCAGCATTTTAAAACTAAGATTGTACCTCACGTGTTATTTTTGATTTCGAGCTCCGACGACTTAAAATACTTCACATCTCACTATTGAATGGGAAGAATGAAATGTTTACACTCATTTTTTTTAATTCAAAAAGACAAAACGAATGAAGTCCTGATTAATTTTATCTTTTTCAAACCGTTGCATAAAGAACAGATATAACAGACAATTGCTTGTGAATTCAGGAAAACTAAATCAAACTTTTTCTATAGAACATGAAAACCATTTAACTCTTATTCATAAGATACGGTAATGAAAGATTAAAATTAAATACTTACCTTTAAATTCCATAAATAATCACTTAATAATAATGTATGAATAATGTTTCATAAATAATGTATGAATTTTGTGCAGATTAAGGAAATGAAATTTGTTTAATCTGATATTTAATTGAGAGTTAAAATTTAGTGTAATTTGTTAAACAGTGGGTTGTTTGTTATATTTCTTTCTGTTTTTAGATTCAACCGTACATAAAACCTTTTGTTGAAGTTGAATAAGTCATTTCCTTGGATGAAAATGACAACAATATCTTCATACTGATACTTTTAAGAAGTTTGTGTTATCATTCAAAAGGAAAATTTTCACTTAAGAAAATGTCATCGCTTAGAGAAGAAAAAATTTCCTCTGGTGAACAGCAATTTCTTCCTCAAAATAGTGATAAAAAAAGCACTCTTCCATTGATACAGGAGAAAAACCTTTTATTTGTGAAGTATGTTCCAAAACGTTTTCTAAGAATAATTATCTAAGAAGCCATCTTTTGACTCACACTGCAGAGAAACCCATTGTTTGTAATATATGTTTTAAAGGATTTTCTCGAAATAGTAGTTTAAAAAGCCATCTCTTGACTCACACTGGAGAGAAACCCTTTGTTTGTGAAACATGCTCCAAAGCATTTTCTCGTAATGATCAGTTAAGAAAACATCTCTTGATTCATACAGGTGAAAAACCCTTTGTTTGTAAAATATGTTTTAAAGGATTTAATGATAAGAGAAATCTAAAAAATCATCTCTTGATACATACAGGAGAAAAACCTTTTGTTTGTGAAAAATGTTCCAAAGAATTTTCTAATAACAGTAATCTGAGACAACATCTTTTGCTACATACAGGTGAAAAACATTTTGTTTGCGAAGTATGTTCCAAACGATTTTTTAAGAAGACTAATCTAAGAAGCCATCTCTTGATTCACACTGGAGAGAAACCCTTTGTTTGTGAAATATGTTTTAAAGGGTTTTCTCGCAATAATAGTTTAAGAATCCATCTCTTGACTCACACCGGAGAGAAACCATTTGTTTGTGAAACATGTTCCAAAGCATTTTCTCAGAATAATCATCTAAGAAAACATCTTTTAATCCATACAGGTGAAAAATCCTTTGTTTGTGAAATATGTAATAAAGGATTTTCTAGGAATAGTAGTCTAAAAAGCCATCTCTTGACCCATACAGGAGAAAAACCTTTTGTTTGTGAAAAATGTTCCAAAGAATTTTCTGATAAGAGTAATCTGAGACAACATCTTTTGCTACATACAGGTGAAAAACCTTTTGTTTGCGAAGTATGTTCAAAGCGATTTTCTAAGAATTGTAATCTAAGAAAACATCTGTTGACACATACCGGCGAGAAACCCTTTGTTTGTGAAATATGATTTAAAGGGTTTTCTCAGAATAGTAAACTGAGAAGGCTTGACCCATGGAGGTGAAAAAACATTTGTATGCGAAATATGATCCAAAAGATTCTCTACACATTGTAATCTAGAAAGACATCTCGTAATTCATACATGAGAAAAGCCATGGCTCGAAATGTACCGGAGCAAACCTAAACAATATTCCGGTTCTTGAAATTCTGACAAATATTATTCCGATTCGGGAAATTATGATATATATCACTCTGGTTCCTGCACTTATAAAAACATGTTTTAACCGTTCCAGAAAAAAAACATAATACTTCCATCTCGGTTAAAGTTCCTCCGAAAAAAAAATGAAATGAACGTGCGGTAATATACACAAGGCATAAAATCACTCTGATAAGCCACCTCCCTATCCTCGACTATGAAGCGATTGCGATAGTTCCAACTCTAAGTTTTCATGAAGCACATGACTATTAAATTTTATTGAGTAAATAAATATGGCAGGCCATACATCCAATTTTTTTAATTTTGATCTAACGAAAATGGACGCAGGCTGTATTTAGGCCTTACCAGGCAAGCACTGTGTAACTTACTGTGTTTTCTGTAAACTTTTTAAAATATTATTTAGAATCTTGGATGCAGTTTTTAAATGTTTTTGTATGCTTACAAATAAATTTGTTTAGACGTTAAAAAAATTGTGTAGTCAACAAGAATTTTAAATAGCGTTCCGGTACGTGGTATTTTTCCAATCCGAGTCCTGAGAAAAACCCTTTGTTTCTGAAATATTCCAGAGGATTTTTTGATAAGTGTACTGTAAGAAATCATCTTTTGATTCACACAGGAGAAAATCTTTTTTCTAGTGATGTATGCTCCAAAACGTTTTCTAAGAATAGTAGTCTAAGAAGACATATTTTTGCTTATACAGGAGAAAAACCTTTTATTTGTGAAGTATGTTCCAAAGGATATTCTGATAATACAAGTCTAAGAAGACATCTCTTGTCTCATACTGGAGGTAATTCTTTTATTTGTGAAATATGTTCCAAAGCAGTTTCTCATAATTATCATTTAAGAAAACATCTCTTGATTAATACAGGTGAAAAACCATTTGTTTGCGAAATATTTTCCAAAGGTTTTAATGAAAAGTGTTGAGTAAGAAACCACCTCTTTACTCATACAGATTAAAAAAAGGGGTCATGACATAACCCAACTTTTGCAGGCTATTGTAATATAATAATATTTTAAAATACGTATCATTTTGTAAAGAATTGAGGCTCTTAATTTTGCATAATTTTATTTAACAAAAAATCTGTTTTTTCTTTCTTCTTAAATGTTTATTACAAATTGTATATTTTGCATTAATATGCCAGAAAGATTAAAGATTTCAAATTTATATTGCAATGTTAATTTTACTCTCAACAATTTTTTAATATGTCAGACGAAATTATATTTCGACTAAATTTGTGAATGACCCACAATTTGCAGCAAAAAGTATGCGCCAACTTTCAACAGCTATTACTCGGTCAATTTTAATCGTTGAATAACGAGACTTTTTGTGTATTACTTGCCAGTGTAAAAGAAAAATTTTACTAAATATAACTTATAGGACCGGGGGACCGTATAAAAATTTAAATTTCGTAATTTTTTAAGAAATATTGTTATTGACCCAAATCGCTTTTAAAATATTTCTTTACCTGATTTTAAACATTTTTGTAATTGAAACTATATGTCTATGACTAACGGTTTAGGAATTAGCCATTGGACACCGTTGAGACCGGACACCCTGTATATATATTATATTATATTATATTATATATGTATACTAGCAGGCCCGCCCGGCGTTGACCAGGGTTTGTAAATAATAACCTTAAATAAAACTTAAGTTTATATGAATTTATATCTTTGGAAATTCTTTTAAAAAACCTAATTTCGGAGGCCCCATTGACTTCCGCTGCGCGTAATGTGTTCCCATCAAACTTCTTTCCGAACGAACCTGTAATCTAGATCCTCACAACATATGGAAGCACTTACTGGAGATAATCGAAAACCAAGTTGAGTGAGCCAAACCTCGTAGGAATCAAGCCCACAGAATTAAAAAAAATGCACTATTAATGTTAGAAAATATACAGAAAGTAGATGAATTTTAATCTAAGTTGAAGGCAGCAAATCCCGTTGAAATTGGGCCCTTAAACCCGAGGAAATAACACGCCACCAAGAGGTGAAAGATGCCTCTTCACCTTGTAAATTTCATGAATTACTGTTAACATTAACACTATATTTAATAAAGGGATGAAATCCCTTATCTAAAGTTACCTTTAAAGAAACGCGATTTTTTAATTTACGGCTGTAATGATTAGACGTAAGTTGATGCTGAAAAAAGAGATTAATGTTCGAAAAAGATGGTAGCTGACGTATAAAAAAAGACCGGTCCCTGGGTGCCAGGGTCTTAACTGGAATGTAATTGAGTATAAGAAAATTTTTTGAGGTTTTAAAGTAGCTGGAAGAAGCTAAAACTATGTTAAAGAAAATTGCAATAGAATAGGATAGTTTTTAAAGAAGCTCCAACGGCCCCAAGAAGACGATTCAAGATTGGTGGTAGTTGAAGCCTGCAATTTTTTTTTGTCGCTCATGTAATAGCTGGAGAACTGAAGTTGTTAGAATAATAAAGCTCCTGAATCGGACCATTTTTAAAGGGGCTATTACAGGAGGCCCAAAACGGCCCAACTGATAGTTGAGAGCAGGCCCTAACATAAAAACATGTTTAAATGTTTTAGTAGTTAGCGTTTTAGATCTTCAATTAGTCAAAATTAATCAAAGGGTATGAAATAATCATTAGAATAATATTTTAAAGAAATGCACAAAAATGGGGTAAATGCTTAAAAAGGGTTCCTAGAGCCCCAATAAAAATATGAGGGTGTTGGTCTAGGGGGAAGAGTCCAAGACTCAATTTTAAAATTATGCAATGAGAAGGTAAGAAAATTAGGGTGTAAAAAATGCATAGCACACAAAAAGTTCAAGGGGGAAATATGGTAAAGGAATTCGGATCATTTTTAAAAAAGATGCACCAAGGGCCCCAAGAAGACGATTTAATTCAAAATTAGTGGTAGTTGAAGTCTGAAATATTTTTGTGTCGTTCATGTAATAGCTGAAGAACCTAAGATGTTGTTAGAAAAATAAAACTAGTAAATCGGACTATTTTTAAGTGATCATTAGAATATAATTTAAAAGAAATGTCTAAAGAATTGGGGGAAATGCTTAAAAAAGGGCCCTAGGGCCCCAATAAAAGTATGTGAGTGTTGGTCTAAGGAGAAGAGTTCAGACTCAACTTTAAAATTACGCACTGTGCAGGTGAGAAAAATAGGGTGTGAAAAACGCATGGCGCACAAAAAATTTAATGGACCCTGGACCGGGCCCTACGGGACCCTAGACGGGCCCATTGTCTTAACTGGAATGTAGAAACGGGAGAATAACTAAATGGAGAATGTATCCAAAAATGCAGATGAGATAAAAAGGAAGCAATTTATTAAAAATTTAGTGCACTAAAACTTCAAGGGACCATGTACAGGGCCCCTTGCAAGGGTGCCAGGGTCTTAAGTGAAATGTAAAAATGGGGCAGAAACTGAAAGGAGAATTCACCCCAAACACAAAGACGATCGCATGGAAAAGAGGCATGTTATTAACAATTTAGTGCACTACAACTTCAAGGGGACCTGTACCGGACCCCTTGCAAGGGTGCCAGGGTCTTAACTGAAATGTAGAAATGGGGCAGAAACTGAAAGGTGAATTCACACCAAAAACGACGAAGATCGGATAAAAAAGAGGAATGTTATTAACAATTTAGTGCACTAAAACTTAAAGGGGCCCTGTACCGGGCCCCTTGCAAGTTTTCCAGGGTCTTAACTGAAATTCAGAAACAGGGTAGAAACTGAAAAGAGAAAACACCCCAAAAACGAAGAAGATCGCATAGAAAAGAGACATGTTATTAACAATTTAGTGCACTAAAACTTCAAGGGGCCCTGTACTGGGCCGCTTGTCAGGGATCCAGGGTCTTAATTGAAAATGTAGATATGGGGTAGAAACTGGAAGGGGAATTCACCCCAAAAACGAATAAAATCGCATAGAAAAGAGGCATGTTATTAACAATTTAGTGCATTAAAACTTCAAAGGGTCCTGTATAGGGCCCCTTGCAAGGGTGCCAGGTTCTTAACTGAAATGTAGAAATGGAGTAGAAACTGAAAGGAGAATTCAACCCAAAAACGAAGAAAATCGGATAGAAAAGAGGTATGTTATTAACAATTTACTGCACTAAAACTTCAAGGGGCCCTGTACTGGGCCCCTTGACAGGATGCCAGGATCTTAATTGAAATGTAGAAATGGGACAGAAACTGAAAGGAGAATTTTCCCCAAAACGAAGAAGATCGGATGAGGCATGAGTGAAACCTCTCACATGAGTGAGAGGCATAAAAGTGGCATGTTATTATCAATTTAGTGCATATAAACTTAAAGGGCCCTTAAAAAATTAAAATTCTGAGGCTCAGGTGCATCAGGACCTATCTTCGACTAATCACTTCTGAATTTTCAGACTTCTACGTGCGGTAGATTTCGCTAGCCATCGCCAACAGACACATACACACACACAGAGCGATTTGTTCTTTTATTAGTATAGATATATACCGGGTGTGCAAAAGTCTGTAGAAATTTTAAAATTTCATAAAAACCGGGAAAATAACCGAAATAAAAAACGGTTTGCAGGATCAGCAACTACAGGGCACGGGAATTTTTTTTAAGACAGGAAAAATAAATAACTCAAAAAACAGCCAATAGGTGGCGCTGACATACCCAAGTTAATGAAAAAACCCAGGTAAAAAAATCAGACACAAACCTTTAAAATTTTTGAGATGTTGCAGCCATTTTGAAGGTTTCAGCGGGTATCTTTAAGGAAAATGAAAACTAAAGGTTCTCTTAAGAGAAGTATACCGCTTTTTAAAAGATTTCATACAGGTTTATTTCTGTAAGTTATCACCTCCAAATTATCTTCAATGACTTAGAAAATTTTCGTGAAATCGCTTGAGATATTTTCAGGGAAAATGAAAACTGTTTCTCATGCAGGTAATATGAAGGTTTTACTTGAAAGTTTTATTATTGCACATTATGGTATCTAAGATTTTGATATGCCTGTGTTTCCTCATTAATAATTTTAATAAATTTCTAAATTAATATTTTAGATAATACACGGAAATCATTAAGTCCAATCATTAAGTCAATGACAAGTCTTCCATCCGTACAATAAAAAATTTTTAACTTCAGAAATTATTACAAGTAACATTACCTCTAACACGCTCAAAAATTTTAATCTCAGAAAAATTTCCCCTAAAAAGAAAAACAAATCACGAAGTTATTTCGAAACCCTTTTTGACCTTAAATTTGTCACATTTTTTTCTAAAATTATAACCAGGAACAATATCACCTCAACTCTAACACGCTCAAAAATTTCAATCTCAGAATATCCCCCTCTATAAATAAAATAATAATCACGAAATTATTTCAAAGTCTCCTTTTTATCCTAAAATTTTTCATAAATTTCTCTTAAATTCCCACTAGTAAAAATATTCCCTCAAACTCTAACGCATACAAAAATTTCAATCAACAAAAATTGTCCCCTAAAAAAAAATCTCCAAATTATTTCAAAACCCCTTTCATTAATATTTAAAATGTATTCAAACACGCACAAAAATATATTTTAGTTAAATTTTAGTATCTAACGATTTACAATGAGGCCCAATTTCCCCCACTCCCTTTCTGTAAATGTCTTATTTAGTTTTTCATTTTAAGTTTTCCTAAAAGAATAAATTTTACTGTGTTTTTCTAAATCTGTCAAAAAAAAAGAAATTTTAGTTAATTAAATTTCAAAATACAGAAGGGACAATGGCACTCACCCCTCCCACCATGCCGCTCTTTCATCCAAGCGCGACAGTCATAGTTCCTCTTTAAAACCGCCCCACCAGTGGCCGAGAGGTTCTGCTCTCAAAGCTAGTAGACGAGAGGTGCTGGTTTCGATTCCAATCACGCCCGTCGGCCTATTCGTTCGGAGTTTTCCGTGATTTTCTTCGAACCTTGGATTTCCTTGCTTTCTCTTAGAAAGACGCCAGAGCACCCCTCCCCTCCCCTTTGGTCCCATATCCCAAGTGTAGGTAATTGACCGTCATAAAACACACCAACAACAGCTCTTTAAAAAAGAGGAACTAAGAATTTTGCACATACAATCTATATATTACATCTACTATATTACACTATCTACATATATTTGCTAAAATAAAAGAGGCTCTTTTAATTTAGTTACTCGTTAATAATAAATTTTATATTGTTTTTGAAAACATAAAAAAATATGTCCAGTAAAACCTCCCTAAAGCGACCACGTTCCGTTCCAATAAAAATTGGTCGCTCTGAGAGGTGGTCTCTTAATGGAGGTTATGTTTAAATCTAGATTTTAATTGTTGAAAAAAGATAACAATGTTACTAACATTTATCTTTCACATTAAGAAAAAATATAAAAATTTAAGTATCAAAACAAAAGCTAATTACAGTAAAACCTCCTTAAAGCGACCACGTTCCGCTCCAATAAAAATTGGTCACTCCGAGAGGTGGTCTCTTAATGGAGGTTATGTTTAAATCTAGATTTTAATTGTTGAAAAAAGATAACAATGTTACTAACATTTATCTTTCACATTAAGAAAAAATATAAAAATTTAAGTATCAAAACATAAGTTAATTACTACAAAGTTAAAAAAATGAATACGGTTTTATCTTTTATAACTTATCCAACCAAGTCCTTTCGAAGTTCAGTAAATAAATGCTTTTTTTTTGGGGGGGGGGGGAGCAATAAATAATGAAGATTTCATTAATTTGTATCTATTATTATCTATTTCTTTGAGAGTTTCCTGACAGAATAGGGCAAGGGAGTTTATTGACCGTCATTCTTAATTTGTCATCAGAATTAAATTCATTGCCTAAAAAAGGCATAAAGCGGTTTAAACACTTAAAAGTTACCGGAATAATAATAATAAAAAAAATCTAAATTTAGTTTAGAAGTTTGATGAATAATGCGCTCTCCGGAATTATTTTTCTAATAAAACCCTCTTCAAGCGACCAGGAGAAAACGGAATTTGTTTCATTTTCTTCAAACAAATTGGTCGCTCATGGAGGGAGTTCAACGGGGATGGTCTCTGAATGGAGGTAAAATTAGTATTGAGCCTATAGGAATAAATTTCGTTCCATGAAAAAAATAGTCGTTCTGAGAGGTGGTTGGTTAATGGAGGTGGTCACACAGGGAGGTTTCACTGTAGTCACTTAAATTTCAAAATAAATGGAGGGGAAGGGACCCTCCCCCCCCTCTCCTCATTTTGGTGGCGTGTACGATTAAAGCTGAAAAATATAGGTGGGGTTATTGCATGCATAATTTGCCCTTATTCTCTATCAGGCGTGACTTCCAGTTTTTATAAAAATTACTTCTTCAAAAACAAATGAAAAATGTATAATTCGTATTAATTTATTTATTTCAAATTTTCGTTGGAACATTTGATTTTTGATTACGCAGCTCTATTTCTGACTCCATGTCACGGGAGAATGAGAAGGAAGTACCCAACTCAACTCTGAGACCGTGTGTTTACGTTTTAACCGCCATTCGGAAAATTAGCGGGACTAATCGTCACGTTGTCATGTTGTTATTGTATTTTTTTCTTTTTGCAGGGAGTTTTTCAACAGTATAGTAGTCGAATTTTAACTAATTTTTAAGTTGATATATATATATATAGCGTAAGAGGGCTGTATTACACTTCTTTTTAATATTAATATTGATATTCGGCAGTTTGTATTCACTACGCATTCGACAAGAATCATGTTCGGTAAAAAATATCCACACAATAATTTAGAAATGCTGTGGTATGGGGAAAACTTTTTATAAGAAATTTTCGTGTACAACTAAAGATAAATTTCACTATTTTTTTAAATAATAGCGAAAAATATATTCATATATTTCCATTATGTTTAAAAGTGAAAGACTGATTTTACTCCTAAATAATTAAACTTGTAAAAAGTTCAGTTTGGAGGTGGGAACGTTTTGTGAAGGATCTTGTTTGCAGGTGAAAAGTTTGATGAAGGTTCCTTGTTTTGAGGTGATAAAATTTTGTGAAGGGTCCTTTAAAGGACCCAAGTTAATAGATCCATGTATTGGAATACAAATTTTACTAGTAAGTACCTGATTTAGTTTCCTTTATAAATTGAGCAGCTATAATCTTTTTAGGAACATAACTGCTTGATTAATAATGCACAGTGAAGGTGTAATGTCTCTTGCAAATCATTTAGCAGGGCTCAATATCTTTGGCTGCAATATTCGACTCATAAAAATAATTGGTACTTTTCGGTTAGCTGTTTGCCAGTGTTATATATACATACATATATTGCATATATAAATGCATATACGTGTACATATATATACACATATATATGTATATATAACACTGGCGCCCAGCTAACCGAAAAGTACCAAATAATTAAAAGAATTTTTATATATTGTAGATTAATTTATTATGTAGAATATGAAATATGGAAAAAATAAGGTACTTTTCGATTAGCCGGGCGCTAGTGTTATATATTACAATATATATGTATATATAACACTGGTGCCCGGCTAACCAAAAAGTACCAAAAATAATTTTACATGTGTATAATTATTTTAAATAAAGTAATTTTTTCATGAAAAAACAGTTAGACAAATTTAAAGCAATATTTTTTTCAGATGAGTGCAGGAGAATTTTTGCAATTTTTTCCCGCAACCAACTGATGAATTTTGCAATATTTTATTTCTACCAATTTGCATTTAAATGTTGCATTTTTTCTTGCACCCAATTGGTAAACTTGTGAGGTTTTTCTTTTTCTTATTTTTTTTTTTCATGTGATCGCTGGGTGAATTAAGCAATTTTTTTCCTGCTACAACTGAAGAACAATGTGATTTTTTCATCATAACTGACTGGTGAATTTATATAATTATGCATTCTTTTTTGTTTACATTGATGTTCAATAATTATTATTCAACGATAATATTCAATTGTCACTTAATGTGATTAGCGATTTTTCGCTAATTTTCTGCATTCCATTTTTTTCTGCAACCGAATGAAGAATCTCATGATTTTTTTCTCACGATTGATTGTCCGCTACATTTCATTATTTTTTCCATAGCAGATTGACAAATTTCACAATATTTTAAAGCAACACACTGAAGAATTTCTCTTTTTTTTTTTTTTTTTTTCCCCCAATGACCCAATAGCAGGAAATTCTCCAAGTGTCTGCGACAGATCTTTCAGGGACTGAAAATAATCTGCAGGTAAAATGTTACAAATGAACCTTTAATTAATTAATCATTTACTTTTAATGTTTTTAAGCATTTTACTCATTTTTATTAATAATAAACTTAAGTTTTAGTAATAAATAATAAAGAACTAAACATAATATAAAGTTGGAAAAAGATCCAATGGAAAAAAAAAATCTGCAAAAGGGAAAAGAAAATCTGCGGCGCACGTCACCCGTCAGGAACTTTCTGCTACCGGGCCCAATGATTACTGGTGAATTTCTCAGATTTTTTTTTTTTTCCCCCCTGATGACTGAATGAAGAATTTTGCAATTTTTCCTTGTAATCAATTGACGAATTTTGGGGTATTTTACTTGTACTGATTGGCAAATATTGCATTTTTTCTTGCGAGCAACTAGCGGAACTGAATATATATATACATAACAGTCGGTTTATGAATTTTGCCGATACCCCCCCCCCTCCCTTACCTAAGCTGATCAACAGATCTCGTTTTTTCTGATAAAAAGTTGATAAATTTCCATATTTTCCCCCCACAACTTACTAACAAAACATTTTTTTTTTCATGCGATCAATGGATGAATTAAATAATTTTTTCCCCCCATGACAATCAAAGAACTGTGTGATTTTTTTTAACCCTTTACTGACTGATAAATTTCTTGGGGTTTTTTCTTTTTCATATGACCAGTTGACAAGTTTATGATGCTTCCCCCTGACCTAATGATGAAACTTAATGTTTAAAAATTAGCAAAATTCTTCATTTGATTACGGGAGAAAGAAATTGTGACATTCGTCTGTTGCTTGAGAGGACAATTGACAAATTTCAATCAGTCGTGGGAAAATATCAAAAAAATCTGTTGAGAAATGGGAACATTAAACAAGCCAGTTCCAAATATTGTTTTTTTTTTTTTTTTTTTTTTCCGTTTCTTTACAAGGTACAAGTGTGTCCTTTATTAAAAAAATCTGTGCCTGATGGGCACTGACCCGTTTTTTCTACAGTAAATTTCTAGAAAAAAGGGCACTCATATGCAGCGATGTAAACGTAAAAAAAAAAAAAAACAGAGGGTATATTCAGAGTTTCTCCCATGTTTAAAAAAGGGCAGGGTGCTTCTTGTAGGAAAAGGGCCCTTTTGGATTCCGAAAGGCATGTTTTGGATTTTTAAGGACACTTTTTTTAATTTTTAAAGGCATCCTTTTTATTTTTAAAATTACTTTTAATATTTAATAGACAGGACGCTATTTTAAAGACAGCAATGAGGCAATTTTTACTATGCAAGTAAATTTTTTAATAAAGAAAGGAGTAAAGGCACTTTTTTCAGCTGGGGGCAACAAGGGTGCTAATGTTTTCCATCAGGGGTAAGAGGGCTGCTGTTTTGTAAACCTAAGGGCAGGCAGGGTGCAGCACCCTCCTGACACTGTCTACGGGAAACTCTGGTATACCTTAGAGTGTATATACAATAGCTTTTTTGAGAAACGGAAGTTAAGCAGTGTTACTGAAAAAGAACCAGAAGGTATACGACATTTACCTCTGTATACCCTCCACTTCTGACAGCAAATTTTTTCTCTCTTTTTTGAGAACGATAATATTTTTTTCTGCTACCGATCGACGAATTTCGCATTCTACTCGTGACAGATCAGTGAAAATTGTGATATTTTTTCACAGTCGAATGATAAACTATGTCTTTTTTTCAACTGATTGGCCAAATCTCGAGGGGTTTTTTAGCATGGCTGATCGACGAATTTCCATTTTTTCTCTGATCTACTGACGAATTTCGCTTTTTTTTTTACCGGTGACTGATTTTTAAATTTTGCTATATTTCTCTTGAACCAGTAAGTATATCTTGAGGCCGATTGGAGAGAGTTTTTTTCTGCTACTGATGTACGAATTTTGCAGTTTCTTCCGTCGATCTACTGACGAATTCCGCGATTTTTTTTTAGCCACGACCGATTTGCAATTTTCTGGATTTTTTCTTTTAACATAGGTGAATTTTGAGACTTTTTCTTGCGACCGATTAGAGAAGATCGTGGGTTTTTTCTGGCGGTGCACTGACGAAGTTTTTTACCTGCAACTGATTAGCAAAAATCATGGATTTTTTCTCGCAACTGTTCGTCGAATTTTGTATGTTTTTCCACAACAGGCTGAAGAATTTCATGGTTTGTTCTCCATGACTGATGAACTGTACGAGTTTTTCTCGTGACCCATTGATGAATTTCGCAATCTTTTTAATAAAGATGAAAATAAGGAATTTTGCTTAGTAGCCACTGGCCGGTAGGTTGACTTTATTTAGTAGCCAGTTACTAGCGAGTGAGAATAATTTCTTTAGTAGCCAGTAAGTACATTTATGTCAGTGAATATTTAATTTATGGGTGTATTTTAGGTATGTTTATCTACTGAGTAGCAGGTATGATTCAAAATTGAAAAAAATAGGTTTAAAAAATCTGAAATTCGCAGCAAATTTTCTGAAATGTAAAGGGAGGGTTGGTAGGGGATCCCTCCTGGTACTAATTATGCATTTTTTCCAGATACTTTAACGAAATTCACGTTTTTTCCGGATCTATTGGCAATGTTTTCGTTTCTTTGGCGTTCCTTTGACAAAATGTGCGTTTTTTTCATGATCTTTTGACAAAATTCACATTCGTTTTCGCAATTCTTTGGCAAAATTCTCGGGTTTTTTTTTTTTTTGAAATTCTCATTTCCCCCCCGCCCCCCACCCCCGCGATCCTTTAACTAAATTTGTGTTTTTTGACAAATTTTGTGTTTTTGCCATGATCCATTGACGATATTTGTGTTTTTTCTTTGCTATATTGATGATATTTGCGTATTTTCGCGATTCTTTGACGAAATTTTGGATTTTCAGAGATCGTTTGATGAAATGTGTGGGTTTTTTGCGATTCTTTGACGAAATTGGGTTTTTTTTTTTTTTTCTGCGATGTATTGACGATATTTGTGTTTTTTTCCGCAATCCACTGACCATATTTGCATTTTACTGATGTACGAATGTTTGCATGTCCAGAATCCTTTGACGAAATTTCGGATTCTTTGCGATCCTTTGATGAAATTCGGGTTTTTCCACGATCCTTTGACGAAATGTGCAGTTTTTATTGTAATTTTTTGACAAAATTCTCGCTTTTTTGCGATTCTTTGATACAATTCGCTTTTTTGGTGATCCTTTCATGAAATTTACATTTTTTTTTCGTAATCCTCTGACGAAATGTGTGTTTTTTCGCGATCTTTTGACAAAATTCACATTTTTTTCTTTCCCAATTCTTTTACGAAATTCCTTTTGGAAAATCTTGCGTTTGGCTGGTACTTTCCATATTTTTAATCGTCAGTTTTTCACATTTACTCGTTGAGTGGCGACTGGCGATTGCTTATTTTCATCTTTACTTTTTAAATGAACGATTAAAGAATTTGGTGATTTTTTTTCTAACCAATGAGTGACAAATTTTGCGATTTTTCCTACATTGAATGGTGAATTTTCTTGAAAATGAAAATTTGAAATGTTCTGCAGTGAAATCCGTTGTTCTGCGATGTACGTTGCATTTATAAGCATATTCTGCTTTGGGGGATTTCATTATCTCTTACTTTTCGGACTTTTTTTGAAATTGCAGCATTTCCATCGGAGGTTTCCGATAAATATATATTATTTGTAATATATAAAAATTTCAAAGGGGGGGGGGGGGGCACAATACTAAAGCCCAAAGTGCGGCACTTTTCTAACTTTTACCAACACCTGTCCCTATCATGTAATATACAGTTGGAACGACCTGTGACCACTTATTCATGTTATACACATCCGATATCCATGCTGCCACTTTGCTCCCCCCTGGGAGGGGCACTTTTCTAAATTTTGCCGGCACCACTCATGTGACATATCGTTCAAAAGGTCTGTGACCACTTATTCATGTTATGCCCCTCCCCCCCCACTTTGCCCCACCAGGGGGGGGCACTTTTCAAAATTTTGCTGACACCCCTCATGTCACATATTGTTGGAAAGGCCTATGACCACTTATTCATGTTATGCACCTCTATTGTCCCTCCCCCCACTTTGCCCCCCCCTCGGGGGCACTTTTCTAAATTTTGCCGACACCCGTCATGTGACATATCGTTCAAAAGGTCTGGGACCCCTTATTCATGTTATGCACCTCTAATGCTCCTCCCCCCCACTTTGCCCCCCGGGGGGGCACTTTTCTAAATTTTACTGACATCCCTGATGTGACATATCGTTCGAAAGGCCTATGACCACTAATTCATGTTATGCACCTCTAATGACCCTCCACCCACTTTGCCCCCCCCCCCCCCGGGGGGGGCACTTTTCTAAATTTTGCTGACACCCCTCATGTCATATATTGTTGGAAAGACCTGTGACCACTTATTCATGTTATGCACCTCTATTGTCACTCCCCCCACTTTCCCCCCCCCCCCTCGGGGGCACTTTTCTAAATTTTGCCGACACCCGTCATGTGACATATCGTTCAAAAGGTCTGGGACCCCTTATTCATGTTATGCACCTCTAATGCTCCTCCCCCCCACTTTGCCCCCCGGGGGGGCACTTTTCTAAATTTTACTGACATCCCTGATGTGACATATCGTTCAAAAGGCCTATGACCACTAATTCATGTTATGCACCTCTAATGACCCTCCACCCACTTTGCCCCCCCCTGGGGGGGGCACTTTTCTAAATTTTGCTGACACCCCTCATGTCATATATTGTTGGAAAGACCTGTGACCACTTATTCATGTTATGCACCTCTATTGTCCCTCCCCCCACTTTGCCCCCCCCTCGGGGGCACTTTTCTAAATTTTGCCGACACCCGTCATGTGACATATCGTTCAAAAGGTCTGGGACCCCTTATTCATGTTATGCACCTCTAATGCTCCTCCCCCCCACTTTGCCCCCCGGGGGGCACTTTTCTAAATTTTGCTGACACATCATGTGACATATCGTTCGAAAGTCCTGTTACCACTTATTCATGTTACGCACCTCCGGTGCTTTCCCCCCTTAGTTTTTTTTATTAATATGTATATATGTTTTATTAATATGTTTAGTTTATTAATATGTATCAAATCAATGTCGAACTGGATATGTAATCATTATTATGTATTGATCTGATGCGAATTTGCACAGAAGGCTGTCCGCATGCAGGTGCAACGATATAATGTAAAGAGAAGATACAGCTTTTATACCTAAAGGAAAACTGCAGATATTTCTGCCAAAATCGGGGAAGGGAAATAACAGGTTTTTTACCTGAAGGAAAACAGCAGGTATTTGGAACTCAGAAGGTTAAGGGAAAATACATGTTTTTTACCTAAAGGTAAGCTGAAGGTAATTTTAGTTCCAAATACCTTCAGTTTCCCTGAAGATTTTTTTTTAAGGTTTCTTGCGGACTTTTTTACCTGGGAATACACAAATAACGAACAGAATGACTCCAAATTGTTTATTACAGCTCTAGGTGTTCCATATGACCACCACAACAGGGGATAACACATTGCAGTCAAGTTTTCCACCCATTTACTGGGCACTGCTTATCAAAGAAGAAAGGTCCTGTGATGAACGAACTTGTAAATTCACACCACAGAGTCACTTTTGGGGAATGCAATGGTTTCTGAGTGTACTCATGTGGATTAGACGTCGCACAGTGGAGTATTTGACCCGAAATCCTGGCCAAAAATATTTTTTTATGTAAATATAGTCCAATTGCCCTAAAATTCTTAGATGTTATTGGTATCACTATGTCATGTTTGGTATTGTAAATGAAGTCTATAGCATTTACAGAGACTCAAAATAATTCCCTTACATTATGGACTATGTGGGAAAAAATCGTTTGCTCTCTATTTTAATGATATCAACTATTTTAAACGTACTGAAATTTATATACATCACTGAGATGTACTAAGGCACTTATTGTAGAATATGGTGTGCATAGAATATATCGTTCATTTACAAGGACATACAAAAGAATTTGGCTGAAGAATAAATTTAACTATTGAAGTCTATGACCAATAATTGCTGGAAGTGCGTTTGTAGTTTTGATATGCGTTTTTAAATTGAACTATTTTTTTAAATATTACTTGGTGTGGATACATTCTATAGATCATATGCAGGGCTGCACAAAAGTTCTCAAGTATATTTTCGTTTATTCACGGAAATCGCTGAATGGAAATTTTTAACTGTGCTATGCGTTTTACTGAATTAACTTTTAGCATACTATGTAGTATAACAAATCCGTAGCTTAGTTTAATATTTTATACCTTAAAAGCTGACGAAATGTAAGTAAGATTTTAACACTTCATGTACTAATAAGTATACATTTTATAAATATTTTGACAACAAAGAAAAAAAGAGACATCATTTAAGAAGAGCATAAAGAAAAAAAGAAGTTCAAATGTTAATTTATTAATTAGATATTTTAAAAATACGAATACATCACATGCCCATAGACTTAACATTACCGAAAGGAGTTTGGAAGTTGAGTGATTAGCAGCCTTAAATGTTTAGTGCTTATAAGAAAAAAATATTTGTAGATAGATTGTTTTATTTACTAGTAATATTTAATTAAATGTATTTAATTGTACTATCTATAAAATTTATTATTTACATTTAATTTACTTTAATAATAATTATTACATTTAATACAGATTATTTACATTTGATAACGTTACATTGAATAATACGTTTAGTAAAGTGGAATCTCTACAGTATATAGACGCTAGTTTTACAGTGTATTTAATAGATTACAAGCTTCTATCTGATTCTTCAGAACTCAATTTTACATCTTTTTCATCACTCTCTTCTTGGCCTTTATTAGGACTACCATCAGAACTAGCTGGAAGAAGAAGTTGTAGGGTCTCGCTACTGTATGGCTTTCTCTTTTCCATTGCTCTTTGTCTAGAGCAGCTTATAAAAGGATCACTGCTTAAAAGAAGCCAATTTGGGACATATCTGTTGCAAACTTCTCTATTGCACTTTCTTGGAACTTTGTACGGTACTGTTTAAAGTGTTTAATTCTGGCATCGGCAGCTTCTTCTGATCGTTGCATTGGGCAGTGGGTACGACTGCTTTCTTAATTACAGCGGTACTATGAATCAAAACTTTGTGCATTGTTGGAATCATAGGGTGCCAATTGTAAAGGTTCACATACAGTCTTGCTGTTTCATCAGCACATGTTTGGAACTTTTTTTCGTCAATGCGATGCCCACTTGTTATGACTTCCAATATCACTTACAACCTTTTAATCATTTCTGCGTCTACTCCAGACTTCTTTAATTCCCTCCTTTCTTCCCTTATTTTCCACCAATGAGCACCCGAAACTAATTTGGAAACACTTTTTCAATAAATAGCACAATTAATACAATTAGAAGGCGATCTGATATTTCTATCAAGAGATATCGAGTTGCGTGCGTATGTATGTACCTACATATGTACGTACGTACATACATACACACAGAATCTGTAGTGCAAAAGCTCTCGGTAATATCCTGTGAGCTAAAAACCTCCAATACGACAGTAAAGATATAGTTCTTATCTCTTCAATTCGGTGGCCGCAAAAAGGAGCATTTAAATAGTCATCTCGAAAAAAACTATATATAAAAATGGCAACAATATTCGGAAGATTTTTTTGCAGGAATTCGCACTCAAGTCTATAACTAATACGATTATAATTCAAAAATAGTCCGGCAAAGCCCGGCACATATTTAAAAAGCTTTCGATATGTTTATATTAGAGCCAAAAATTCTTTAAAAATAACCCTTTTACAAATTTAATGTTTTTTCTTACATTAAAAACTAAACTATTTAAAATAACACATAGTTTAACTCTAAGCTCTTACCTTTGCTAACCATGTAAGCCCTGTTTAGTTTCAATTCAACAATTCATTGAGTCACAAAAAAATTATATTTAAACATAACAATAATGCCAAAAAGCAACAAAAATCCACGTCTTCTCATAAAGAAACTTACACTTCAACTGAGGCCAGGAGCCACCGGATATAACTCAGGTTCCTAAAATAGGCATAGATCGACGCGCCAATTAGTTAGCTATTGAAAAATATGATTTTTACAATTGTTGACGAAATTTTAATTTTTGCATTTTTGGCCAGGTTTTTGGGTCAAATACTCCACTGTGCGTCGCCCAGATGCGACAGTTATGGGTAGTAACGTCGCTATGATGCGAAAAATGAGCTTCATCTGTCCAGAAAATGTTAAAAACTCAGGTGGGATTGTCTTCGATTTCGGAAGAAGTCCACCTCGCAAATGCTTCCCCCTGTACAGTATCCGCTGGTAAAAGTTCATGGCACGACGGTAATCTCTATGGGTACAGATCAAGTATTCCATGAAGAATATTGCGTACCGAGGATTGTGGTAAGCCCAAGCGCCTGGCAGCTTCACGAGCACTGCTGGTTCTCGCAGCTGAATCAGACGCTGACGCTTCCATTTCGGCTGCAACACGCGGCGAACGTGCCTTCATTAAACATGGTCGTCTAGATCTTACACGATGCTCCAGCATTCTTATTACCTCAAACCACCGAACAAGCTTTATGAGGCCTGTCGCTGTTAAAGACCCTTTTCCAGTCCTCACATTCTTCTGAACTCGGAATTTACGCAAAGCTATGGTTGCCGATTCTTGGTTCACGTAAAATAACTTCACCAACTAAGCTTTGTCCTTTGCACTCGGTATCCTTGATCACGTACACGGCTCACAAATGGTGAACTCGGTGAAACAGTTCTGGATTAGGAGCACAAGTTCTTATAACCATCTCATTTGCATATTTCCACCAAAATCGCACGAACCAACTCCATCTATCGGTTGTTTTTTGAGTTATTTTTAGTCCTGTTTTAAAACAATTCCCGTGACCTATAGATGCTAATCCTGCAAACCGTTTTCCATTTCATTTATTTTTTCGATTTTTATGAATTTTTAAAGTTTATACGGACTTTTTGCCCACCCGGTATATATATATATATATATATAGTTTAAAATAATAATTACAATTAGGTTCAATCTTAACATATCGAGATAAATCAATAGGATCCTCTTAACCATTGTTTATTATAGTATAAGAGAGAGAATACGTGACACAGTTTCATCAGGGAATATGGTGATTACTAATGCAGCTGAACACTAAAAATTTAACCAAATACCAACTGTTTTTTAATAGAAAGAAGAATAACTTTTGATTATACATATACAGTGTGACCTTGGAAATCCATCAAAGTCATCTCCTCCCCGCCCCTGCATCATCTTTTTTTTTAATTTCCAACTTATGGGAGAAAGAAAAATAGCAATTGTTTAAGAATTTAAAACTTTTAGATTGAAAGCAATTAACTAACACACAGTGAGATTGCTGACAATGTGCTAAATAGAACTGCCGATAGCATCTGAAAGGAACGACAACGAGGAGCCGACAAAAAATGTGTATCACTGGAAAAAGGCAAACTTTTGACTGCAAAAATAATATATGCTTTAGAGAAACAAGATTTTTTTTTTTTTTGAAATTGATATTCGAAAGATAAATAAAATAAAAATGGTGTATAAAATCCTAGAAAAACTTGTTAAAGAATGTCCGAAAAAATTGAAGCAAATAAAATTGTCATTGATGTTTTGGGGTTTACACAAAAAGAAATGACTTCACGGTTAATAAATCGTGAAGAATTTTTTTGAAACACAAAAAAAAAACATTACAGTAAGTTTTTTTAAATATTTTTTTCTGGCATAAATATCATTTGACTGTGAATTAAATTATGAATAAAGGCACCTTTAAGAACAACAGAAGTAGTTTTGATTCTTTCAGAAATTTCGACGATCCTGTTTAGTCTCTGTCCCAACGATACTGGATTTTCGGGGTTATACTACGTATATTTTTTAAATGGAAAAGAAACACACACTGATACTTAATTATTTATGTATTAAAAATTTTAACAGCTTGATGTTTTCTTATAGTATTTCAAACACCTTTACGATATTAAAAAAAAACAATTTTTATTACATCTAAATTGTTCTACTAACATAATTTTATCAACAGGAAAGTAATTCGTAAACATTTTGTCTAAAATAGGAACTTATTGATTGTTACGACTGTTAAATGTACTTTTTAAATTTTGAAAATTTATCGTAGCACAAAACATTAAGAAATTGCATTTCATCCTTTTACTCTTAGCTAAATCAAATGGACTTTCTGTCAGTTGGGATGTCAAGTTATTTCTGTTAAAATATATAAAATGTTTTTCACTTTTACTTTCTAAAGATAATTTTATCCTTTCTTACATTGAAAATCGATGATAATTCATAATCATATATTTCCTGAAATAATCTGTACTCAGGTAAAATAATCGTGAAGTGATCAACAATTTTGTAAAAATTAATGTTCCTTCTGAAATCAGTCTTAAATTGCAAGTTTAAAGCAAAATGTATGGTTAAAGTCGACTATAAATGTTTAACAAAATATCTGACAATTTAACCGGTCTATCATGGAAGACGGTAGTATTCCGAGTGACGCAGCCTTAAACCTAAAATCGTATCGTATCTTATCGTTAAAATCGTATCGTATCGTATCGAATTCATAGATGGCGGAACTCATATATACAGCTAACTCGACATCAAAGAAAACGCGAAAAGCCGCCTTTTAATAACTCAGCAGATATAGGTTCTATTGTTCTGAATTTTCGAGAACAGTCTTATATCTGCAGTCTAATCGTATACTGAAATTTTTACATTTCTACGTGCAGTATATTTTGAGATCTAAATAGCCATTTTTAAAGTGAAAACGTTGATATGGTATAAGAGGAAGTTCCTAATTTGAAAATCTCGAAAACGGTTCTAATGATTATCTTTAAATTGATATATCATATAAATCTGATTAAGACGAGGTGAATAACACTTTTCTTTTTTCTGGGAAAACTCGTTTTATTTTAAAAATCGTTATTTTAAAAAATCGCTTTTTTTTACTTTTCTCGTCTGTGATTGGTGAATAGGTTTGACGTCACTTCGTTTGTAGGAGGAGTCTTAATCCATCTGCTGTGGGTATAAAATCAGAAACAAAATTTGCAAAGTCATTTTAGGTAATCTAAGTTGAGTTAACAATCTGAATGTAGGCAGTAAATCTTTTTTTTTAATATTAAAATTTTAAAGGTTAATTATTATGTATTTTAAAATATTAAATATATTAAATGAAATTTTGATTGATATTATCTTTCTCTTTTGTTATGAAGAAATTATTATTCCATATTACTGCTTTTGGTCGAAAAAATATTTAGATTCATTTTTTAAAAAGGGGAAATTTTTTTTAATTATATGTATTCAATATAATTGTTATTTATCATTCTTTTTCAATTTTCAAAAAAAATTATTTTTAATTTCTTGTTTATGATCGTAGCTCGAGGTTTTCGACTTGTGACTCAACTCAACCATTGCTATTTCTTATTGCTTTGCATAATTATGAACATGGTATTCTTTGGATTACACTTTATTAGGTATTTTGTTAATTTTTTGTTTTGTTAATCTGATTTACGATTCCATTTTTAACTTTTCTTTTGATTTACTTAGATTTAATGTGTCCTTTTTTATTTTCCGCCGATTTAACCTAACCACGCTATCGTTTTGTAGATATTACGAACCTTTTATTTTTTCTTGAAATATCTATTAATGTTTTAATATCCAGCATCAATAATTATTTTTACAATACCTTATGGCTTCATAGTTGAATACCTTCTTCTGAAAAGGGCAACAGAAATTTCTGAAAACTTTTGTTTACATATCGATTACGATAGGAATGTTTTAATATCCAGCAGTAACTTAAACTTTTGTTTTGATTACATTTCGGGTAACAAAAAATATGTTCTTGACTCTTTAGAAAATGCAACTAAAATGATAATTTTAACAATTGAATCATTAATAAAAAATTATATGTTAAATTAAGCCTGAAAATTTTAATACTTGGAAAGGCTGAGACAAATATAAATTTTTAAAGCAGATATCTTACAATGAATGTTTAATCACAATGTTTTAACTAAAATATCTTTAAATATTAACAAATTTAAACAAAATGAAGTTCTTAATTTTGCCGATTGATTTTTCGCGAATAAAGGTACTAAAAGAACTTAAAACTATTTAGCTAGAAAAGATTACAATGTTTCTGATGGGAACAAATAAATGGATTTTTCAATGCTTTCATTAAAGTAAATTTAAAATTCAATGTCAGAATTACAAATTAATTAAATTGTTTATTGTGGGATCCCCATAACTCAAAAAATATTTGAAACTAAGTTATCATCGTTTTTTCAATGTTTGTTGACAGACGGTTGCGATTTGTGTTAAAAACCACCAAAGTGACATTCTGTATGCCCTATCATATGATACATACCAATAGATTTCTAAACAGCTTCCACTTGAATATCTGAAGACCATTAAGATTACTAAATCAAAAGAAAAGTTCACGATTAATTCCCAATAAGTCAGAATGAATAAATTTCAAAATACATAATATGTGTAATCCTATTTTAAAAAGCTTTTTTCCAAAGTCAGAATTCATTCACATACACTGACAATAAAATTATCAGTGTTTTGGTTGGTGGGAAAACATTTAATGTATTTTATCAGCGCTGTCCAACATGGCATGATTTCGGGGGGGGGGGGGGGGGAGGGAATTATTTTTTTGCCAATGATTTTCTGAGAACATCACTTTTATTTTCAAGAGCAAGGGGTGATTCTGTTTTGAAATTTCAGCCATTCAGTTCTGAAAAAGAAAAAAAAAATCATTCCTTCTTAACCTAAAAACCTCATAATGGATATTAATTATGAATGAATCGTATGTTTTCTCCTACCGATTGGCAATTTTTGTGTGTTTTTTATGTAACCATTTGACAAATTTTATGATTTTTCCCCTAACAACCGACTGTCGATTTTTCTTTTTCATCTGCGACTGATTGATGAATTTTGTGATTTTTTAAGCAGTAGATGGACAAATTAATCGATTTTTTTTCTTCATGACTAACTGAAGAATTTCTTGTAACCAACTTGTGAATTTTTTGATTTTCTTTTCCTTCACAAGAGCGATTTAGAAATTTCTCTACATACATTTATAATCTACAGTGATTATAGACAAAATTCATGCATTAATAAGATTCTTGTGGTAAGATTCGTCAAATGGTCGCAGAAAAAGACTAATTTTGTCAAGGGATCGCAGAATAAATGCAAATTTCCTCAAAATGTTACGGAAAATTTCGAATTTTGTAAAAAGTCTGTGAGGCTGTGAAAGTTCAGCTTTTTTTTTTTTTTTGCTGAGCCTGTACCATGTCTGATTTTAAGTCAACACGACCCGAACCTGCAAAAATAATTTTCAAAATATGAAAAATATTATCAATATTTTGTTTTTGATACACACAAAAACCACATGTATCATATTTTTGATAGTTTATGTACACATGTTACATGTGTTTAAATTGAGAGGTGCCTGTTATTCAAACTTATATAAAAGTTCAAATATATAAAGTTTAGGAATTAAAAAGTGTTTGCTAAATAGAAATGTCTGCCTTTTGAAAGAAAAGCCATTATGGAGGTCTTATTGTACATAGACAGGGGTAGGGAAATGCATCATTTTACTCGCCATTGGCGAGTGAATTTTCTAACAGGGCGAGTGAATTTTTAGGTAGTTTTTGAAAACTGCAAACTATAGAGATAAGCCGAAAACTTTTTTTTTTTTAGTTAACTATATTTTTCAACTTTCCTAATTATTGCGATGTAAACATGGTACTAAGTTCTATTTTATATTAAACTTTCATCTCTTGTTTATTTTTTTTTAATTTATAGGCAAGAAAAATATGAAAATGCATTATAGTAATAGTAACCAACTATTTTTGAGTTGCGTAAATTTGTCATAAAAAATTTCAACTGTAGATTGCATTTTACTGGCTGGTGAAATAAATCCTTGGCTGGTAAGATTTTCTAGAAATTCCCCACCCCTGTACATAGATCTTCAACCTGAAAAAATACTTTGGATATCATTTGAAATTCAGGTCGACCGATTAGAGTCAAAACCCAAACCAAAACAATGAAAGTGAACCCGGCCTGCAACAAAAAATCTACTATTGATCCGATCCGAACCAAGAGCCGGTTCGGGTAAAAGCAAGTAACCCGACCTGATGCAGGACTCTAATGCAGATATCTTTCAGTTAGTGTAGTAAATTGTTTTACATGCTTCCTCAATTAGTGTGTGAAGCACAAAACTAGTTAGACTATTTTTTTCCCAGCACGATGGTGATCATTATTCAGCATTTGGTAAGTTTTCTATTAAATAAATTAACCAGTTTTTAGGTTTAAAGCAATTAAACTGTAATGCAAAATATTTTAATCAAGTCGTGTATTTAAAAAAGTACTCTATGATAAGTAAGCTAACATAATTAAAGAATTTTTGTAATGCAGATTAAAAATTAAGAGACTTTGTACTGTTTCTTGACTGATTGTTTATATTTTTAAAATGTATACATTAATATGCGAGTGCACATATGTGTGCACCAGTGATTTTTTTTTTAATTGTGTATTTGCAGAGTGCATGGCATCTGGCCGAAAAAGTAGCAAAACTAAACACTGTATGTAGTGTATAAACAAGAAAATTAATCGGCACTGTTTGTTTTTAAGCATTTTGCATATTACAGGTCATCTCTTTAATCATTGTTTATATCAGTGTTGAATTCAGACACTTTTCTCCAGGAGGGATTGCCATTGAAAACTTTTTGACCATTGAAAACACAAAATCTCAAATCTTCTGGGGGGGGGGTGTTCCCCCCTCCCACCCCGGGTCACCCCCTGAAATCAACACTGATTTATATTTTAAAAATTTATACTTTAATATGCGAGTGCACTTATGTGTGCACAAGTTTTTTTTTTAATTTTATTTATTTTTTTTTTAATTTTGTATTTGCACAGTTCATGACACCTGGCCGAAACAGTACTCAGTACAATATTACTCAGAAATAAATTAAGAAATATTTTAACTCTCTGAGCGGTTTGAGCATATTTTTCAGTTTCCCCAAAACAACTTTAATCTGTTGTAGACAAAAATATTTTCAGCAGAATTGTATTTCAAGATATCTATCAAATAAAGGAGCATGAAGTGTATTTTAGAAACAAACAGGAAAAGAAAATTTTAATTAAAATTATTTTTATAAGCATTTTTATGAAAATGCCGGAACGCCTTCAAGATGCTCAGAGGGTTTAATATATATATATATATATATATATATATATATATATATATTCCAATAATCAATAAATATAAAGACGTTTGATTAACGTTGTGTAATAAAAAAAAATTAGTGTATTTATATATTTATGCATGTAAGCATTCGCTGTTTTCTGTGGTAAAAATCTGTATGTACTTCAATGCAAATAACTTAAAAGTAGGGCTGGGCGATATATTGATAAAATTGATATAAAATGGTAATTGTAATAACGATATTAAAAAACCTTACAAAACGGTATATCATAAATATCATAATCGTGATGTAAACCGTGATTATCGTGGTTCTTCATTAAACCGCAACATTAAGCAGCGATTCTTCAGCTTCGACCCAGTCTAAACCGTGGTATTAAATACTGAATCGTCTGTTCCGATTATTATGATACTAACGGAGAGTCTCCTCTCAAGTCTAAACCGTGGTATTAAAAATACCAATTCCTCGGTTTCAGTATTCTTGATATTAACGGTGCGACTTCTGCCAGCCTAAATTGTGATATTAAATACCGACTCCTCGGGTTCCGTGTTCATGATACTAATGGTACGTGATTTCGTTTTGGTGGGGGATAAATATCGTACATGCAATTTTCTGAGTGATCGCTGACATCAGATGATACATATATATATATATTTATGGTATTGACGGTGTAAGCTGAATCTCTGAGCATATGCGTTTTATGCTTCAGACACCATGTCTTTCATTTCATTATGTTATTTAGATTTCAGCGATGTTGATGAATATTTGCTCTTTGTTATTGAACAATGTGTGAATCAGGACGATAAAGAAATGAAATATAACATTTTATTTGCAACAGTGGATTTAATTAGACAAATGAAATAATAATTATATAGCTGGGTCCTCAGGGCCACTTTTCTAACTTTGGCCGAGACCCCTCATGTGGTATATCGTCGGAAAGGCCTGTGACCACTTATTCATGTTATGCACCTCCGGTGACCACTCCCCACTTCCACGTCTGCGGGGCACTTTTCTAAATTTTACCGAGACCCCTCATGTGACATATCGTTGGAATGGACTGTTGCCGCTTATTCATATTATGCCCCTCCAGTGTCCCTCTCCCTATTCCCCCCCCGTGGGAGGGCCTTTTTCTAAATTTTGCCGCCCTCCCCCTTATGTGACGTATCTTGCAAAGACCTGTGACCGCTTGATCATTTTATGCATTTCCGGTGCTCCACCCACCACTTTGCCCCCCACGGTGGCACTTTCCTAAATTTTGCCGACACTCATCATGTGACCGTTTATTCATGTTATGCACCTTCAGCATTCCTCTCCCCACTTGCCCCCCCTTGCGGGAGGGCCTTTTTCTAAGTTTTACCGTCACCCCTCATGTGACATATCGTTGCAAAGGCCAGTGACCGCTTAATCATTTTATGGCCTACCGGTGCCCCACCCACCACTTTGACACCCCCTGGGGGACACTTTTCTAAATTTTGCTGACACCCATCATGTGACATATCATTGGAAAGGCCTGTGACCGCTTATTCATGTTATGCACCATCAGGGTCCCCTCCCCACTTGCCCCTCCCCCCCGAGGGAGGGTCTTTTTGTATATTTTGCCATCACCCCTCATAAGACATATCGTTGCAAAGGCCTGTGACCGCTTAATCATTTTATGGCCCTCCGGTGCACCGCTCACCACTTTTCCCCTGTGGGGGGCACTTTCCTAAATTTTGCCGACACCTGTTATGTGACATATCGTTGGAAAGGCCTGTGACTGCTTAATCATTTTATGCACTTCCGGTGCTCCGCCCACCACTTTGCTCCCCCCCTCCCTTGGGGGCACTTTCCTAAATCGAGTTATCGGAATATGATATAAAGATGCTGATTTATCATGATATTTAATTCTAGACATTGCCCATCCCTACTTAAAAGTGCTTTGCCATCGATCAGCATGATACCGATATATATTGTACAATACATTTTCGTCATTATCTAACATTAGTGCACACAAAATGCATTTGTATGCACTACATAGTTTATTATCTACCGATTCTAATAAGGATTTTATGATCGTAGTAGATATGAATGTATTTTATATGAAATTAGTACCAAATAATGAGAGATTTATTGATGTTGTTATGTCAGTAAATAACATTTTAAAGAGTTAGACTTTTTGTTTGGTGCCATCAAGTTTTTACGGGTTCCATCTAGTGAATCTTTAAGACTTTTTTACTGTTGCTATAGAAATATTTTAGATTATTAATAATTTGTCTCGAATGAGTCATAAAAGGCCAACCCTGCCGCATGGCAGTTAAAGTTTTTAAAGTGGCAATTAAAAATCTATCATCTATCGCCAAATAAAATACAGTTTTTTCATCTCTAGTTACGCTTAGCTTTTTTTTTTTAAATGGTGCAAGGACACGGTATCTAAAATGTCACTAATAATATGTGCATCCATTGTCTGCAATTTTCTATAATCTACGTTGCTTAGCAAAAGTAAATATCACAAATTTGACCTATCTGTTTCTGAAAATTATTGTGAACTTCAACCATTGATGGCCAATTTGTGCCGATGTGGAAAAGACCATCACATCAAAAATACCTTTTGTCACAAATTTTGTTGCTGGCAAAAATTATACTAGTATTTTAAAACAGGGTTTTAAGGATTTTATTTTAACTACATGAGGCAAGAATGAAGAGATACTGATAAACTTAAAGCATATGGTTGCTCTACTCATTGGTTAAATCTTCTAGCTGACAATATAACTCCACAAACAATTACAAAACATGTCATTGAAATACAAAAGTACTTTCACAATTACCATGCTGTATATGCTTGGTTAAAAGAATGCAATGATCATTTTACACTACTCTTACCTTGCAACTTTTACTAGAACAGTCAGATAACTTGTTTTGAAACTTTTATCAATAACCACAGCCATTATACTAAAATTATTAATGATAACACTATTAACATTTCTTTGAAATTATCAGAGACTATAATCTTTATAATGTTAAAGATCTTCTTTTGCAATTAAAACCAGTTGAAAACACTTTAAATAGTCAGGAATCGGAAATACATCATTTTGCTTGCCACTGATGAGTACCTTTCCTCGCAGGGCGAGTGGATTTTTAGGCAATCTTTGAAAATACTGCAGGCTATATAAGGTCTGGCAAAAACATTTTTTTAATAGTTGGTTATATTTTTCAAATTTACTTCGATAGTGCTACGTTCTATCTTATACTGAACTTTCCTCTGTTGTATATATTTTTTAATAACAATTAATAATTTCTTAGTAACAGTGACTACTATAGTAACAATTTCTTACTAACAGTGTAAACTATTTTTGCTGTGTGTTTTCTCATTGTTTTTGAACTGTACATTGTATCTTGCTGGCTCATAAAATAAATCTTTGTTTGGTAAGATTTTCTGAAAATTCCCCATCCCTGTAAGTAGTAGTATCAATACAAAAACCCTTAATGGGTTAAAAGTTAGTGATGCAGCACTTTATCTTATGCTCTAAGAATTTTAAATGTGGAACTTAAAAATAATGATATCAAATTTTGAGTGACGCTATGCTATTAATTATAATCTCTATATATATTTCATCATTTTATTTTTTTATAATCGCATGTGCAAAAATTATGTTCAATTTAAAAAGATGTATAAAAGTTTAATCATTGATGCTTTATCATTCATATCTCTCATAAATTCAAAGTATGAGTTTAAAAAGATATGGGAACTACTTGCGAATTCACCCGGAGTCCGCCATCTTGTTTCTTTGTTGGTCATTTATAATCACTTTATGCTTAATTTAATAACATAACAACAAACATAATATAAACAACAACAAACATAACATAAACAACAAATATAAATAACAAAATAAATAAATCCAAATAAATAAATTTAACATCGGCGATGATCAACAAAGAAACAAGGCGGAGTTTGGGGGCGAATCCGAGAATAGTACCAAGATATGAATTAAAAGTATTCTATTTTTCATGCACTTTTTCTAAAATTTTGGTATTTCATTAAGTTTATTTTGTTTCTAGGAAAATTTAATCCAATTTTATCTATGAAGGTGTACTTTTTTAATCTTTTGATCCTAAACCTCAAAAAAGTAATGATATCAATACAAAAACCCTTAACGGGTTAAAAGTTTGACGCAGCACTTTACTTTATGGCTATATGAATCTGAAATATGGGTCTTAAAAATTCTGATATCAAATTTTAATGTCGCTGTGCTATTAAAATGAATTTATATAAATTTAATTTTTCTTTTTTGTTGTATTTATTTTTAATCAGTGATACTTTTCATTCAAAATATTAGTTTTAAAAGATATGATATCAAAATTAAAGTGACGCTGTGATCTGACTTAGATTAGTTAAAAAATTACTTTACACATACTTATGTTTTGTCTTCTGAAATATATTTAGAAATTGAAACATTTTTTTTTCAATACACTATCAAATATGGTCATATATTTTCTCAGCTGATGTTATGTATTAAATGTATTTAATTCAATAAATTCAATTATCTTTTGCGTCACGATATCCAGAACCATCGGTAAAATTTGTGTAAATGTTTTCTTTGCATCACACTATCTATTTGCATACTATTTACTTAGTTTAGATACTATGACGCAAAATAAACGTTTACACAAGTTTTACGGATGGTTCTGGATATCGTGACGCAAAAGATAAATGAATTTATTGAATTAAATACATATTATACATAACATCAGCTGAGAAAATGTATGACATATTTGATAGTGTATTGAATAACCGTGAAGAATTTTTTTGTAACATAGAAAATAGCCATTACAGTAAGTTTTATTTTAATATTTTTTTTTTCTGGCAGCGATGACCACCTCCAGAACTCAGCTTTCGAAAAATGAATTCGCCCCCGGGTGGGCTCGAACCACCAACCTTTCGGTTAAATAGCACTTGACTGTGAATTAATTTTTTTTTCTGGCATAAATAGCACTTGACTGTGAATTAAATTATGAATAAAGGCACCCTTAAGAACAACAGAAGTAGTTTTGATTCTTTCAGAAATTTCGAAGATCCGGTTTAGTCTCGGTCCCAATGATACTGGATTTTCGGGGTTATACTACGTATATTTTTAAATGGAAAATAAACACACACTGATACTTAATTATTTATGTATTAAAAATTTTAACAGCTTGATGTTTTCTTATATTATTTCAAACACCTTTAAGATAATAAAAAAAAAACAACAACATTTATTACATCTAAATTGTTCTACTAACATAATTTTATCAACAGGAAAGTAATTCGTAAACATTTTGTCTAAAATAGGAACTTATTGATTGTTACGACTGTTAAATGTACTTTTTTAAATTTTGAAAATTTATCGTAGATCTAAACATCAAGCCCCACCAGTGGCTGAGAGGTTCTGCTCTCGAAGCTGGTAGACGGTAGGTGCTGGGTTCGATCCCAATCACGCCCGTCGGCCTAATCGTTCGGAGTTTTCGTGGTTTTCTTCGAGCCATGGATTTCCATGCGTAAATACGGGTTAGGTTCCCTTAGAAAGACCCCCAAGAAGGGCACTCCCCCCGCCCGGGCCTATATCCCTAGCGCAGATAATCGGCCGCAAAAATCAACCAACCAACCTCAAAACATTAAGAAATTGCATTTTATCCTTTTACTCTTAGCTAAATCAAATGGACTTTCTGTTAGTTGGGATGTCAAGTTATTTCAATTAAAATACAAAGAATGTGCTTCACTTTTACTTTCTAAAGATAATTTTATCCTTTCTTACATTTAAAATCAATGTGTAATTCATAATCATATATTTCCTGAAATAACCTGTACTCAGGTAAAATAATCGTGAAGTGATCAACAATTTTGCAAAAATTAATGTTTCTTCTGAAATCAGTCTTAAATTGCAAGTTTAAAGCAAAAGGTATGGTTAAAGTCGACTATAAATGTTTAACAAAATATCTGACAATTGAACCAGTCTATACTATATACAACAACAGAAAGTTCTACAACTTTCTCAACATACATAAAAGCATTACACAAAAATAAAATGATAACAACAATATGAATGAAAAGAAAAAGATGTAAATATAATAAAAAGAAAAGTGCCCAGTTAAACTGATGGCATTGAGCTCACAGGCTCACACTAGTTGTAAATTATACTCTTATTTCAAAGAATAATGCCCCTCGAAAAATAAATTACAGGGGACTCCACCCCACCCCGTTTCACATCTTTATACTTAACCAACGAGCCTCCAAATCTCATCAGGGAAGCTCCTTATCAGAATAAACCGGTATGCCAAATTTGAAGCAAATCGGATAAAAAACCCCATTTATCTAAATTAAGGAGTTATTAGCCCTCCGTCCCCCCCTTTATACTTAAACAATATCATGACCAATATCAATAGCACAAAATTTGAAAAATAATTATCAGCTAAATTATGATTAAATTATAAGAACCCAGGTAGCACAGCAATATCAGGAACAGCGATTTTGCAATATCAGTGAACGCCATACCAGCTGATATTGGTCAATGTTGGATAGACCAATATTTGTCAAACTGGATTCAGCACTGTATAAAAACAAACTTTTTTTTCTAATATAGGGAGATACTGATTACGTGTCTTGACATAGTATTAGTAATCAATATCTCTTTATATTAGGGAAAAAACATTTTATATTGATGAATTCGGATTTGAATATATATGCATATATGTTTTTAAATTATTTCAAATTAAATTTTTATTTGGAAGATATACCATAAAATCCCAATTGTAATCTCCTCTCGAAAGTTAGTCCTCCATCCAGTTTTAAGTAGGTTTTGATTTTCTTTTCCATTCCGAAATATAAGCTTCTTACCCTTTCAGAACTTTTTTTTGTGAAAAATAACGATTTCAAAATCTAAGGGACATAAATTTGAATGTTTTGACTTTTCTGGTGAATTTCCATATATGCTTTTACATAATCTTAATAAACACCCCTGCATGAAATGTCTGCTTCATCTTCTTTGCCCTCCCTCCTCCCTAGCCCTTGTTATCGCATAGGCAAATCGGGACTTTGCCAATGGTCCCCCAAACACATATACAGTTGAAGATCTTTATAAAGCAATTCTCCATATAGTGCACAACTTCTCTAGTGTAAACAATGAATTTTGCAGTTAAGAAGCACCTGAATTCTCACATTTAAAAAAATGTTTACTCTCTAGAGGACTAAATTTGTTACATTAGTTCAGCTTTATCTCCTTAATTTAGAACTTTTTAATGAAAAAAATGCTATTACAATAAACATTTGTGAAAATGAATAATGTAATGAATGATTTGGCCTAGGAATATCTGCACCATATTTATAATGTATATTTAAAAATGTATGGAATGATATATACAATGCAAAAATTTATAATCTGGATAACTTGTCATGAGACAAGAAATGCAATACAAAAATACTCTAATATGCTTTGATATGTTTCAGACATGTTTGGCCATGTTTACATGATAAATTTAATGATGTGTGAAATGTGATACATTTAATGCAGAATTCTATATAACACACAACCTTGCGTTTTTAGGTTTGCATTATAAAGATCTTCTACTGCATTAATTTATATTTTTTTCTTTTTTTATTAATTCCAACTCTGAAAATTTTTAAATACAAATTTCATCTTTAAAAGACTCTACTAAACATTCTGAAAACAAATTTCATTTTAAACTCACAGATCTCAACGCTTTAAAAAAACCAACCTCAACCGCTATCAAATCAGAAATAATTTTGATTTTAATTGATTGCATTAGCAATGAGCTTAAATCATATCTAAACTTTAGTGGTTGAAAATAATCAGTTCTAACTATCATGAGATAAATTTTCTTCCATATTCAAAGTTATTTCTTTTAACTGAGAATATGAAATATAAAAAACAAACGAAAAATTGACATTTTATTACATTTATTTAAAAAATACTTTCTACTTGTAGAGTAGAATGTATTTGATTTGATAGTATGTTGTTTGTAGTACAGCTTAAAAAGATGTAAAACAAAGTAACTTGATTCACTTATATTTACATGTTAGAGTATTTGACACTCTTCCATAAGTTGAAGTTATTAAATTCATCTTAAAGTAATATAGCAAGCTGCTAAAGTTATTTGTGATATATTTTGAAACAACTTACTTTTTTTTTAATTGAGTGGAAACGTATTTTTGAAAATGTGAATATGTAATAAAATTTCGACTGTTAAATTCTTTGTAACTGATCGAAGAAACGTGTTGATAAGAGGAGAGGAATTTCTGTTGGTACTTGGAAAGAGTATCTCATCTCAACAATTGACCCAGAGACAACAAAAACTGAACAAGAAGTCGGAAAATGTACGTCGAGCAAGACCAATGAGATGCGTTCGTACTATAACTGGTTTTATAAATATCCAGATCTCGGTACAATAGCTGTTGCACTCTTATGCAAAAATGCACGAATACAAATTTATTACGATTCTATATAATAAATATGGAAATAATAGGACTCCCTCTTCAATAGGATGTCATAACCCTGGCAACCTAGAATCATGACCTATCATGGGATAGCATTGAATTTATGACGTAGGATAGGATTTAATAGGGTGAAGAAAACTTTTATTATTATCTTTTCAAGTTTTGATTCAAATTTTATAAAATGTGAAACGACACAATTCTGCAAAGATTCTATAGATTCAATTCCAAACCATTCGGTTGGGTAGGTTCTGCGCTGTTCTATGAGGACAGATGGACGGACCAGATGACGAATCTAGGTACTACATATTTACATATAAATGCGCCTAAAAATAAAATTTATTTCGGTGTAAAAGAGTTTATATCTGTCATCTTACTATTTTATCTAAGGTATTTTCAGTCCTTTTTCGTATCGGTAGAAATATTTATTATTTTAATTTTACTCAAAAATTATCTGATGTTTCTTTATTTTATCTGTTATTAAAAAATATATTTTTCAGAACGAAATGAGTGTCGTTAGTTTTAGTCTATTGAACTATGACAAAAACTACTTCTGTTTATCTTAATAAAAGAATAAAAGTCCTCACAATGACATTTTTTATCGGGTTATAAACCTGAAGGATCGTGTCCCTCAAATTCCTTTTCACCCTACACACAAAAAAAAAATTACAAATATTTTAACAACACAATTTAAAACAGATAATCTGTAGGGTCTAGGAATTAAAAGAATAGTCCAGTCAAGTTAGTTCGAGGCGGAAAATTCTGATGTAATTGTTTTTAATATCTTACTTTATATTTTTGGGGGTGCTGAATACGAATCCGAAGTTGTCTCACAAAATATTTCTCAGCAAATTTGCAAAACTGTGAACCCCCCCCCCCTCCCATATCGCAGATTTATTTTTATTTTTATTTTATTTTTTTTTTGGGGGGGGGGGGGGTGCTTAGAATTTGTAAAGTAAGCTTTTTGTGTAAAAGGTGGCCCTATATTAAAATACAGACGAGAAAATTACCTAATATTCATGTTCTTATCATTTTTTTACGACATATGGTTTCCGTAGAGGAGTTGGAAAATCGACGAAAACCGGCAATTTTAGAAAATCTCAAGAAACACATACTTTTAAAACCTTTCTGTTAATAACACTGAAAGTAATCATTTCACGACAAACTTTTGCTAACGAACCCACATATTATTAGGTTATATATTATGATGATATAGGTATACAATGTGACCTCGAAAGTTCGACAACTTAAAAAATACAAGGACAGCGGCTTCATCGTTTAATGTCGTTCCGAATGCGGTCTATTCAGTTAAGCTGTTGGCATGGCAGACCAGATGTTCTTACCAATAAGGTTATCTGAGCGAGATATACCCAGCGGTTATCAGCTTACGTAGCTCAATAGAGAGATCATTGGCAATTTAAGTCAAAAGATTCTGGGTTCGAATCCCGACTTTGGAATTTTTCGCTCAGCTGGAATAATTCAATTCGTATATTCCAGTTAAGTTACAGAAACGTATTTTTTAAAGGAGATTATAACACATAGTACTCCTATACTTGCGTCTTAATATTTACAAATATAAAATTTTTAGAGATGATAGTTTTAGAGATATTTGTTAAAATGCAAAATGGTGACTATTTTTTTTTAACTGCATCAACTAAATTATGAGCAATTTGAATCAATAGTTCTAGAACCGACCAAAATTCTAAAATGTTTACTAGAAAGTGAAGAAATCAGTGGAAGTTTATAAGCAAAATAGATTATTACAGTCGATGCTCGTTATAACGATCCCTCGCATGCCACAGATGAGGGTCGTCATAATGGAAGGTCGCTATAACGAAAGGGAACGAAAAAACTCTAATCATGTGCAAATTCAGGTTTCAAGGGAAATTTTATAATACTAGGGGGCTCTGCCCCCTACGAGCTGCCCATTGACCTGCAGTGACGAATAAATGACCTAGTCATGAAATTTTCTCGAACATTTGGGTCTTCTCATACTCCAAACCGTTAGAATACAAAATTCAGTCAAAGTCCTTTTTAGATAAAATTCGCATACAAACATTTGCTTGTATTATTAAATAACAGCAGAAAAGACTGAGGGTACCTCTGTCAAAATAAGCCTTCAGTTCAACTCAACAAAACAATACATTCTCGGCGCATCAGCAATTTTATATTGGTGCCAAATTTGGTGACATTGTTTCATTGGATGCCAAGCTGTACATAATGGTATGATGTAAAGTAATGATGATGAGCAGTACATAAAGGTATTGGCATTGGTAATCTTGAAAATCGATTTTCCTGCCAAATCTGGCGAAATGTTTCCAGTTTTGTGACTTCGTTTGCTGCTAACTCTTCAAGAATTTAATAACTGTTTGAATTTTCATTACCATTAAAATACAATGACCCATAGTGACACCAATATGACACACTCATCGCATTTTCTCAACCATGTCAGATGTCCCAATGGTCTTTTCATACCTCAAAATGGTAGGATACAAAATTTAGTCAAGATCATCAGAGATGTTTCTAAGATAAAACTTACAAAAACACAAGATTTGCTCGTATTATAATAAATGATGATAGGACATATTTCTGTGCCGCAAAAATTTCTATATTCGATAATAGAAGACACAAACAAGAAAAAAAAAATATAAGAAATGTTACAAACAAAGTGCACAGCTGATTAGCCTATACAACCGTTATTTATGAATCAAGTAAACATGCCGAATAAATATTGAATTTATTATTTAAATATTTCTAGAAAAATACCTAGTTTATGATGGGTGAAAAGATTACAGGAGAATCAGATAAGTTTCATTTAAGTCCTTGGGAAATATTTTTATAAGAAAATTTAACAAATAAGTAAGGATTTTTTTTGCACAAAAAATATTTTTAGCACACTTCTCATATTTTTAAAAAAGTGTTACTTTAACGAAGCTTTTACCTATCGCATAAGATACCGAGGTACAATTTGACCTTTCAGGTCAGAGTAAGTTTTTATTTTAGGGTAAAATTACTGTACAGTGAAATAACAAAAATTAAAGGTAACTATTAAAAAGAATCTAATGAATAACGCTGTAATTATTTGCTTATTATCAAATTGGACTGTGCTACGGAAGAATTTTTGAAGATTTAGAAATAATACTGTACAATTTTTTATTTTATTACTAAATGCTAAAACACAAGAGTTGTGATAATAGTAAACGCAACGGCAGATACGGGGTTCATACTGAATTTTGACAATAAAAATATAAGAGATTTTGCAGGACATGTCTATTTGGTATGAGACAAATAATATTTTCTTAGACTGCTATTTTGAGAAAATCTTTTTGAACATATTTCACAAACAAAAGGTTTTCAACCTGTATGAGTCAAGAAATGGCTTCTTAGGTTACTCTTATCCGAAAATACTTTTGAACATGTTTTACAAACAAATTGTTTTTCACCTGTATGAATAACGAGATGTCTTTCTAGACTGCAATACCTAGAAAATCCTTTGGAACATGTTTCACAAACAAAAGGTTTGTTCACCAATATGAAGCAAGGAATGTCTTCTTAGAGTAATACTCTGAGAAAATGCTTTGAAACATATTTCACAAACAAAGGGTTTCTCTCCAGTGTGAGTCAATCGATGGCTTCTTAGAATACTATTCCGAGAAAATCCCTTAAAACATATTTCACAAACAAAGAGTTTTTCACCTGTATGAGTCAAGAGATGTCTTCTCAAAGTACTGTTATACTTAAATTCCTTGAAACATACTTCACAAACAAAGTGTTTCTCTCCAGTGTGAGTCAGGAGATGTCTTCTTAGATTACTATGCTTAGAAAATCCTTTAGAACATATTTCACAAACAAAGGGTTTCTCTCCAGTGTGAGTCAAGAGGTGTTTTCTTAGATAACTATTCTGAGAGAATCCCTTAAAACATATTTCACAAACAAAGAGTTTTTCACCTGTATGAGTTAAGAGATGTTTTTTTAGATTACCATTGTGAGAAAATCCTTTGGAACAAATTTCACAAACAAAGGGTTTCTCTCCAGTGTGAGTCAAGAGATGGCTTCTTAGATAACTATGCTTAGAAAATCCTTTGGAGCATATTTCACAAACAAAACAATTTTCTTTTGCAGTATGAGTGAAGAGACTGCCTCTTAGACTCCTATTCTTAGAAAATCCCTTGGAACATGTTTCATAAACATAAGGTTTTTCTCCTGTATGTATCGACAGATGTTTTTTCAGAGTACTCTTATAAGAGAATCCTTTGGAACATGTTTCACAAACAAAAGGTTTTTTACCTGAATGTACCAAGAGATGTTTTCTTAGATGACTATTCTGAGAAAATCCTTTAAAACATACTTCACAAACAAAGGGTTTTTCACCTGTATGTGTTAAGAGATGTTTTCTTAGAGTACTCTTCAGAGAAAATCCTATGGAACATGTTTCACAAACAAAAGGTTTTTCACCTGTATGTACCAAGCGATGATTTCTTAGATTACTATTCTGAGAAAATCCTTTAAAACATATTTCACAAACAAAAGATTTCTCTCCAGTATGAAGCAAGTGATGTCTTCTTAGATTACTATTCTGAGAGAATCCTTTGGAACATATTTCACAGACAAAGGGTTTTTCACCAGTATGAATCAAGATATGTTTTCTTAGATGATGATTTCGAGAAAATGCTGTGGAACATGTTTCACAAACAAAGGATTTCTCTCCAGTATGAGTCAAGAGATGTGTACTTAAATTACTGTTTTTAGAAAATCTTTTGGAACATACTTCACAAATAAAAGGTTTTTCTCCTGCTTCAATGGAGATATGTTTTTCTTTATCACCATTTTGAGGAACCAAGTGCTGCTCTCTAGACGAAGAATTTTCTTCTGTAATCGATGACATCTTCTTAAGTGAAAAAGTTTTGTTTCTGATGATTACGGAAACTTCTTTAAAGTATCACTTTAAAGAGATTATTGCCGTTTTCATCCAAGGACATGACTTACTGAACTTCAGTAAAAAAGTATTATCGAACTTTTAATCTAAAAACAGAAAGAAAAATAATAAACACACTTTTTAATATACTGCATTACATTTTAACTCTGATTTAAACATCAGATTTTTCAAATTTCATTATTTTAATACAAAATCCATACATTACAAGTTGTAGGGGATAGCTCAGATTTCTAGGACTGAATTATATACTAGAAAGATAGCCCGTCAAAAATGACAGAAAATGAGATATAAAGATACATACAACACAGTGAACAAGTTGCTAGAAAATATGTTGCCAAATTTCATATTTTCGCCAAGGCCATTTTCTCTATCTCACCAAAGCCTCTATACTGGAAATGTACCTAAATCGATCATGAAAGATTAATGGTTTTAAATCAGAAACTTGCCGAATTAGGGCTCTATCGCCCAGTTCGTTTCATTTATGGCAATTTATTTTCGTCGCCAAGTTTAGCGATATTTCTTGAAATTTGGGATAACTTGCCAAGTTGGTATAACTTTGGTGCTATTGTGGTAACCAGTCATTAGTATTTTTCAACAGTTACTCATTACAATGAAGCGGTTCAATCGGAATTATGAGGGACACACAGAGACTTGTATTTTATACAAATAGATAACGGTACACTAATCTTCAAGAATGATTGAATTTAATACCTAACAAAAAATTTATTTACAAGAATAATAGGTTTGTAAGGCGACTGGCAGTGGTTGGCTCACTGCGCTTCCTTCTCAATTCATCAGGTGGGAGATGTGTCCCACACGCATTTTTTTTCAACCACGATTTGCCATCTTGTAATTCGATTGGTTAGAGCTTTCTGCGTCAAAGTGAGTTTTCTAGGCGAAAGGGAATTGTACTTGGCGGAAACCACGAAAGCAAAGAATTTAGATATGATGGGCGGGAAAAGGAAAAATCTTCTGCATTTCAATAGACTTTTTTCTTTTTTGAAAATTTATTTAAATTAGAGGTCGATGGCAAACATGATTCTACAGAAAGGAAATAATTTTCATTAACTAATGAGAAAGGGGGCGGGAGTGGGGTCATCTGAATTTCAATAACTATTTTTTTTTTAAATCATGAGGGAGGGTATCTAGATTTTCAGAGGAGAGAAGATTTATATAATAAGATTATTTATTGCAACTATAAATTAGCGAGTTCATTACAAAGATAAGGAAGAAAGAAAATTCTAAATAATTTTAATAAATTTCTTACTTTTTAATTTTACGGTTTTTTTTAATTTTTAATTTTCTATTAATTTATATATTTTTTTAATTATAAATTTATTCAGTTGAATTTGTAATTATTCAAATAAATTATAGATTTTACTTTTTCTTATAATTTTAAATTTAATAATTCTTACAATTTTGAAACTCTGTAGGCTCTAATTACTATGTGCTTCAGTATTGAATTCAGACACTTTTCTCTGGGAGGGATATCTGTGGCTCCAGTGTGTGTGTGTGGGGGGGGGGAGGACAATATAGATCCCGAGGCGGAAAATGCACTTTTTGACCACAGAAAGCGCAAAATCTCAAATCTTCCGGGGATCTCATTGCTCTGGAGAAGGGGCGATGTTCCCCCGGGCCAATCCCTGAATACTCAAGGAAGAAATAAAATTGACAGGAATTGGGAAAACGTAGCAGATGTAATAAAATGCTATAAAATAACAAATAAGTGTTGGTGTTATTTATGACAGCCAATTATCTACACGAGTGATATAGGCCCAAAGGGGGTGCCCTCCATGGGGGTCTTTCTAAGGGAACCGAACCAATATTTACGCAAGGAAATCCAAGTTTCGAAGAAAACCACAGAAAACTCAGAATGATTAGGCCGACTGACGGGCGGGATTAGGTTCAAACCCAGCACCTCCCGTCTACCAGCTTTAAGAGCAGAACCTCTCAGCCACTGGTAAAGGAAATAACAAATAGGAGAGGAGATTAAAAAAAGAAATATATATAGCTTATAAAGCTTGTGTGATTTTGTGGAAGTAGAAATTTCAGAAGGCAGTAAATTTAGGTGAAATCTTGAGAAAGGTTGAAATTTGCGATATGCAAAAATTTTAAAACTAAACAAACCTGCTCTGTTTGCTATTTTGCTCAAATAACACATAAATAATCAGTCGTCTAAATTTCACTTGAAATTCAATTTCTCCTGCCCATTTCTCAGCATATATAATCCTGAAATATTTTTAAAAAATTCAATATTTATTAAAACAAAACTCAGTCCTCTAAATTACCCTTTGAAATTTCCGCTAAAAATCTTTTACAAGCCCTCTTACATACAACAAAGTTCAGTTTGTAAGTAATACATGTTATTATTATTTTTTTGTATGCACATATGATTATACACCACATTTGAATGGATATTCTGAATATGTAAAAGAAATTAATATGTTCCCTTTTGAAAATGATCCTCAAATCGCTTTTCATTTTCTTTTGAAGAAGAAAAATAAATTATTTCTATTTTTTATTTTGCCTGCATGATGTTATTTAAAGAAAAATAACTTAATGCTCACAGAATTCGAATACGTTGTTCAAATATAACACAGTATTTATCCATTCGAAAATGGGCATCTATTAAAAACCCCTACCTTTTTTTTAACTGAAAAAAGTTGATGATCCAGTTATATTATTGCCTAAAGCTGTTATATTTGTTGGATACTTAATTTAATGATGGTGAGTTTTTATTTCTTTCTTTAGAGTCTTCATTGCATTAGAATCTATTTCAACTTTAAAACGTATGCGTGAATGACTGGGAATTCTTGCATTACAATATACTAAAAATAACTTTGTTAACGAAACTTAATTTACTATTCTCAATGTAGTTAGTTTACAGAAAAAAAAGCTTAACAGCTCCAATCAACAGGGTGTCTACAGGAATTGTAAAGAAAAGTTCCCTGATTTTTCTCTGACTATCTTTATCAGACTTCAACTGATTTCTATTATTAACAATACACATGCGGTATTTTTTCATGTATGCTGCTTCCTCATACAACACAATTATCGAGCTTGCTAATACCTCAATTGGGAGGAAAAAACCAAGAGAAAAACATAAAATTTGCCTAATATTCATAAAGTATTGGTTGTCAGTTTTATAAATCCGAACTCAAAATTAAGTCGAACAACTTCATATAGTGGCCAAAGGATGACCAGAAAATTTCCTTCCACATTTTCTGAAAAATGCTTAATTCAAAGACATATCTACATATGACGGGATGGTAATGGGATTAAGCTGGCCACCTGGTCAGGTTATGCTAATGTATCATTTAAAATTTTCAAAAATGAGTAAATTGCCTTACACATAAGCACTACCCACAGAAAATGAGGACATCTGATGACCTTAATTTGTGTTAAATATCAAAAACTCATACCACGTGCATCTTTTAAAAAATATTGGGAAAGATGAATCAGCATGTGAAAAAATATATGGTATATATAATAGATGAATCAGTCTCGTTGGCAACATAAAAATGCAAATGTTTTTGCATATAGACAAATTTCTCTGATTTTCGAGAATTTTTACAAACTTCCCTGACTTTTTGAGATTGATAAACCTCCCTGATTTTTCCATGATTCCCTGATTTTCAGATTCTGTAGACACCCTGATTTAATCTCAAAATAATGAAATAAAACTCACTATTACAAAAATAGTTATTTTCAAAGATTAAAATGAAAAAAAATTTTTAAAGTTGTTTACTTAAAATGTAAAACCGAAACAATTATAAGATCACTCGTGTGTTGGTCTGTCCGTCAGAGCCATTTTTCTTGAAAACTATTGAATATGGAACTTTAGAAATTACCAGATATATAAAGGCTATTGACTCGCATATTTACAGATTATTAACTATTCACAAGTACTTTTATGAAAAATTTAGGAAGGTTAATTAAGTTAATTGTTAGAAAATAAATTACATATTGTGTGAAGATATTGTTTGAAATATCTCACCCAAGGATTGCTAATAATGATTTTGAAAAAATATTGTCGTAATTAGCTATGATATTAGCTGGAAAGCTATCTAGAAAATAGCACCACGGACCAAGTCGGCATTGCAACTTTGTGACCTGCTTTCGAAGCGTGCTTGGTACAATGCCATGTTTAAACTTTGTACAAGGTTGTATTTTGTAGTATGGAATCTCTTCTGTGCGAGTATTTTTTCGCATTTCGGTAATAGTAATTTGTATTTTGATAGTTTATATGTAAGTTATTTATTTTACTGGATCAGATTTCTACTAAATATATTATTTAACTATGTTTCTCCCTTGCTAATAATGATTTTGAAAAAATATTGTCGTAATTAGCTATGATATTAGCTGGAAAGCTATCTAGAAAATAGCACCACGGACCAAGTCGGCATTGCAACTTTGTGACCTGCTTAAGTAGTGCTTTACAAATTGTTTTAACAATTAGAGTATTTATCTTTCTTAGCATTCTGTTTAAGATACAGATGAACTTTTTAAAAGGCACAAGTATTCAAATAACAAATAAGGCATTGGGTTAACACCCATTAGAAATACATCAATCTTTACTAATAAAAGAACAAATCGTTGTGTGTGTGTCTGTCTGCGATGGCTAGCGAAATCTACCGCACGCAGAAGTCTGAAAGATTAGGTGAGGTTAGTCCAAGACAGGTCCTGATGCACCTGAGGCTCAAATTTTTAATTTTTTAAGGACCCTTTAAATTTTTATGCACTAAATTGATAAAACCTTGTTCCCTTTTTATCCGATCTTCTTCGTTTTAGGGGACCTTTCTCCATTTAGTTATTCTCGCATTTCTACTCTCCAGTTATGACCCTGGAACCTTGGGGCCAGTTGCAGGGCCCCTTGAAGTTTTTATGCAAATAAATTGTTAATAGATTGCTTTCTTTTAATACTATCTTCATTTTTGGGATCCTTCTTCCATTTAGTTGCTCTCACGTTTCTACATTCCATATAAAACACTGGGGCCCACTAGGTAACCGTAGGGCGGTTAGTACCCCTTGCACTTTTGTGCGCCAGGCATTTTTCATCCCCTAATTTTCTCACCTTCTCAGTGCATAATTTTAGTCTTGAACTCTTCTGCAAGGACCAACATCCTCATATTTTTATTGGGGCTCTAGGGCCCTTTTTTAAACACTTCCCCAATCTTTTGTGCATTTCTTTAAAATATTAGTCTTACGAATAATTCATACCCTAAGCATAATTTTTGACTAATGGAAGATCTAAAGCGTTAAGAAATTTTAACATTTTTTCATGTTATAGCCATGTTTTTAACTGTCAGTTGGCCGCTTTTGGGACCCCTATTATAGCTCCTTTAAAAATAGCCCGATTCACAAGCTTTTTTTTTTTTCTAACAACTTCTTAGGTCTTACAGCTAGTAGCATGAACGACAAAAAAAATTTCTTAGACTTCAGCTACCACCAATTTTGAATATTAATCGCCTTCTTGGGGCCCTTGGTGTAGCTTCTTTAAAAATGATCCGAATTCCTTGCAATTTTCTTTAACATAGTTCTAGCATCTGAAGATTATTTAAAAAAGTACTAAAAAATATCTTTATACACAACTACATGCCACGTAAGTCCCTGGTCCCTTGGGGCCCCTTAAAGGTTTTGCACCATAAATTGTTAATAAATTGCCTCCTCTCAATCCGATCTTAATTTTTGGAACCATTTTTCCCTTTAGTTATTCTCGCGTTCCTACATTTCAGTTAAGATCCTGGGGCACCCTATGGTCCCGTAGGGGCCTTGAACTTTTTGTGCGCCATGCATATTTCACCCCCTAATTTTCTCACCTCCTCAGTTCATAATTTTAATGTTGAGTCTTGGGCTCTTCTTCGAGGAACAACACCTTCATATTTTTATTTGGGTCCTAGGGCCTTTTTTAAAGCATTTGTACAATGTTTTGTGCATTTCTTTAAAATATTATTCAAACCAATAATTCAAAGTATATGCTTAATTTTGACTAATTGAAAACCTAACGCGCTAAGTACTAAAACGTTTTAACAAGTTTTCATGTTAGGGCCTTTCTCTCAACTATTAGTTGGTCCCTTTTGGGCCCCATATTATAGCTCCCTCAAAAATGGTCCGATTCACTAGCTTTTTATTTCTAAGAACTTGTTAGGTTCTCGAGCTACTACATGAATGACAAACGATTTTCAGGCTTCAGCTACCACCAATTTTGAATATTAATCGCCTTCTTGGGGCCCTTGGTGCAGTTTCTTTAAAAATGATCCGAATTGCATGCAATTTTCTTTAACATAGTTCTAGCGTGCGCTGATTACTTTAAAATCTACTAAAAAGTAGCTTTATACCCAACTACATGCCACTTAAATCCTTGGCCCCTTAAGGCCCGGTACAGGTCCCCTTGAAGTTTTTGCACCATAAATTGTTCTCTTAATCCGATCTTCATTTTTGGAATCATTTTTCCATTTAGCTATTCTACCGTTTCTATATTCCAGTTAAAATCCTGGAGCACTCTAGGATTCCATAGGGCCCGAACGGGGTGAGTGTTCCGGGGCCCCTTGAATTCTTTTTTATGCAGCATGCTTTTTTCACCACCTACTTTTCTCGCATTCTTAATGCAAAATTTTAAAATTGAGTCTTGCACTCGTCTCCCCGGACCAACACACTGTTATTTTTAGTGGGTCCCTAGGGCCCTGTTTTAAGCATTTCCCCCCATTTTTGGCGCATTTCTTTAAAATTTTATTATAAGGATTAATTCATACTCTATGCTTAATTTTGACTAAGTCAAGATCTAAAGTGCTGAGAACTTACACCTTTAACAAGTTTTTATGTTAGGACCCTGTTCTTTAGTATCAGTTGCCCCTCTTTGGGTCCTTTGCTATAGGTTCCTTAAACGGTCCGATTCACTAGCCTTTTTTTAACAACTTCTTAAGACCTCCTGCTACTACATGAAAGACAAAAAAATTCCCAGACTTCAGCTACCATCAATTTTGAATATTAATCTCCTTCTTTGGGCCTTTGTTGCAGCTTCTTTAAAAACTTAGTTTCAGTGTCCTCCAGCTACTTTATAACTACTAAAAATGTTTCGTATACCCAACTACATTCCAGTTAAGACCCTGGTCCCCAGGGCTCGGTCTTTTTTATAACTCAGCAGCCACTTTTTCCAACATTAATCTCCTTTTTCAGCATCGACTTACGTTTACTCGGTACAGCCGTAAATTAAAAATCGCGTTACTTTAAAGCTAACTTTAAGTGAGGGATTTCTTCCGTTTATTAAATATCGTGTTAATGTTAAAAGTGATTAATGAAATTTACAAGAGGGAGGAGCATCTCCCACCGCTTGGGGGCGCATTCTTTCCTCGGATTATAAGGAACCAATTTCAACAGCATTTGGTTCATTTAACTTTGATTACAATTCAGCTACTTTCTGTATTCTGAAATTTTATCTTACACTTCAGTTACCAGCATTTTCTAACATTAATGATGCATTCTTTTTTTTGGATTCTATGGGTTTGATTACTACAAGGTTTGGCTCACTCAACTGATTGTATCCGGCACGTGCGGAGCACTTCCGGTGCATGCTGCCTTCGGTAGCGGGGATCCAGCTTATAGGTTCGTTCGGAAAGAAGTTTGTTGGGAACACACTAGATGCTGTGGAAGGCAATGGGGGCCTCCGAAATTAGGTTTATTTAAAAGAATTTCAAAAGATATAAAATCATACAAACTTAAGTTTAAGGGGTTTTTTTTACGGACTCCGGGCAACGCCGGACGTGTCTGCTAGTAATGTAATAATATAGCTGTAAATTGATTGCTATTCTTATTGAAGGCTAATTAAATTTAAAGTAAAGTGTTTACTTAAAAGGCAAGTTTTTGAGGGTGGGGGTAAATAAAATGAATTAATCTGCCCCCTTTGGAATCAGAATGTAACAACTAAATAAAATTAGATCACACAAGAAATATCACAGCGCAAAATGGTTTTAAATTTCTACAATATCTACAGAATCTATAAAGTGTTATTTCAAAAATTTTTCATAAAATAGTGAAAAATTCTAGACACAGAAATGTATGATTTAAATAATAAGAATCACAAAAGAATTTAAAGGGTTGCATATTAAGATTGCTCTCAAATTTCACCCTTAACAACACGGAATTTTCTGAAATATATTTAAAAGTAAAAACATAAAAATGACGAAACAGATTATTGAAAAGATACGGAATCGAATAGTGTTTTCCATTTTTTTCATAATTGAATTATTTATAGATTTGTAAGCGATTCTTGTCACGTGCCGACAGGTTTTTCATCTTTCCCGCGCTGTCGCATCCGAAAATTCATTTCAGAGCGCTAACTTTGACAGCATTTTGTAAAAGATCTGCTTTTACCAAAAAATTTAAAAAAAAACAATCGATTACATAGGTTTACAATCGATTACATTTATATTAATAAGAGCACCTGACAATTTCATGTGTTTCGGAATAAAAAGGAATTCAGAAAGGTATTTGAGAACAGCCATATTATTTCAATTTTAAAAGATAAACATAACTTAACGAGATTCCTTCGGAGAGGTTATTTTCAGAAATTGGGCCTGATAAGAGCTTTTTTTCGTTTATTTCATATGACATAATGAATAAATCACTAATTAAAAAGAATTAGTGAACGAAAAAAATATTACACTACAATTAACAGAAAATTAAAAGAAAGAAGTGTTTTTCGCCGATACACGCCAAGAAATGACAAATTCATGCCGAAAGCTCTGACCAATCAAATTGCAATATACATTTAGATAGCAAATCGTGGTTGGGAAAAAAATATATGCGTGCAGCTTCTCGTTATAGTCTTGTGTGCTCAGATGAACCTCTATCAAAAGACTTTTTAAGAACGGGTAAAAACACTTTACCAGTGATTTAAATGCAATTTTCAATATAAATTCAACACATACATTTGTAAAACTTATCACACAAAGAAAACAATTATAAGATATACACATATTACACACAACAATACATGCACTGTGACACTAGATTTAATACTGAAACAATATATCTTAGACTTATATTGTAGACTTAAACAATATATTGTAGTGCATAAGGAAAGAAAGGAAATTCGTTGCTCAATAGGTAATATACAGACATTTATAGCATTCCTCTTAAGAATTCATCCGTTGGGCAAACGTAAATTTACCGTTCTTATTGTATTATCCCTTCTCTTTAAAACTTCAACTATTCTACCAACCAACCACTTGGTAGAAGGTAAATTTTAGTCTTATTAGCACCAAAGTTCCTTTCTGTATATCATGCTTTTCAAATTCCCATTCCCTCCTCTGTTGGAGATTATTCAAATAACATCACTTCCATTTGGCTCTGGAGCGCTGTATTTATGAACTCCGGTAAATTCTAACTAATATTTAAATAGTCACTAGAAGCAAAAAATACAGAAACTGAACTCCGGTAAGCTCTGACGTAAATTAAATACTCACGCTGACCAAATCAGAGAAAATTTGGCCTCTGTTAATTCTGCAATCTTTAATGGCCCACTTCTCTTTTCCTTCAACAATGAAATTTTAACCTAAAAATAAAACTAATTATACAAATTAAAATTAATAAAATTATTATACAATGAAAAAATAGAGTCTATCGTAGCAATTTTATTTGAAATAGTCAAGTTAGTTGTAATGTTCACAGAGTCTTTTTTAAGTTCTTTTATATAAATATATATCCTAGTTTTGTATCACTAAGGTTTGGTCGTTGTTACACAGATCTTGGTGCTTCAGAAATGCAGATCCAGCCCACCATTTAGGATTCTGAATGAGAAATTCAAACTTGACAACTCTTGTCAGCAAATCGTCAGGATTTTTTTGAACACTGCACAGTGAAACCAACTGAACGGGTCTTTCAGCGATTGGATTTCCTTTATACGAATCGATACAAACGATTTCCAGTTATTTGCGGAACCTTTGATCCAGTCCAAGGCAATCTGCAAGTCAGTCCACAACTACATAGAAGATCGTCCCTTAAAATTTAGCACCTTATTCATTTCACAAGTTAGATGTGCTGCGAGTAATGTCCTAAGAGTTCCAATCTGGGAACTGATACTTTTTTCAGAGATACCACCCTGTTTTTCGATGCAATCAATTTAATGGGAGATTGATTTTGTGAATTTAATTGTAAATTTTTGGCAGCCCTACATCATGCATAATGAAAAACATCAGTATGCATGATGTCTCGTGACGTTGTTTACCATGTTATTGTTTTTAATTTAACTAAAATTAATCCATGCTCGTAAATAGCTTATTTAATTTTAATTTTATTTTATGTTTGCAATGTTTTTCATTATACATCATGTCTTGTGACATTGTTTAGAATGTTATTGTTTTTAAATTATGTGAAAATATTTTCTATTGTGAATGATTTTGAAAATGTCGCCGTTTGTGCGATGAAACGATCGTCAATCTTAATAAATATATTATATCACTTTTTATAGCATTATTTAACTTAATCTGTTTATAAGTGATTTTATTATATATGTTTTTATCCCTGTCTTTTTCATTGATAGAAATCTTTTCGGTCATACGTACGAAAACACTCCATCAACCTTGTAGCTTGGAGCTACGGTTCGGATTTCCCTTTCCCTTGATGGAAATCTGTAAGAAGGCCGTCTCTATGTCGGCCAAAATAGCGATTTTATTTAATCTGAAGAAAATCAATAAATGAAAAAAGTCAGGATTTAAACTGCTGTCTGTATCCAGATAAGCATTTAATGATAACTGTCCTGTTTCAGGGGAACTCGCATAAAATACTATTCACCATTTAGCACGCACACTGTCTTCTTTAAATACTGTATGATGTGATAAATAAAAAATCGGTTTGTTAGAAGATTCTTCTAGATTGGGAACAATGAGTAATTTTCATCTGTAAATATTCATTCAATATTTTACGATATTGTTGATATAAATTTGAATCATGTTTCATTCCTTTTATCAGATTTAGCGAATCACATTTCAGTCATTTGATAATTGTTATCGAATTGGTTCCAAACTCTTTTTTATGGAAACCTGATTTCATATTTGTTATTTTTTAATGCACTGTTTCATGGAACATTTTTACAATTTCTTTGTTTTTTATACTATTTGAACCATCTCTAATTCATTACTCTTCCAATTCCCAAAAAGCTTTCAAATCTAATTCACCTTGATTTTTCAACAAATGGCACATAAATTTACTGTCCTTCTTGTAGTTTATTTTCCTATCTGTGTTACGAAACGCAATTGCCTGTTTGGGGGAAAATCTAAAAATAGCCCAGCTGTCACATGACTCGGTAGGTGTGTTTGCGTAAGAGCGCAGAAAACTATCTGATTGATACTAGAATTCTGTTTTTGATAAGTAACAACCTAGAAATGCTCGACCGGGGGAAATAAAAATGTTTCCTCCGAGTAAATGTATTATAATTATATAGTAATACCTGAGATGTAATGTAGTGAAGCAATGCCAGAATATATTTCTAGAAGATCCAGAATATATCTATGATTGGCTGAGATACGCATTTATCGTATTCTCGGAATTTTTATGTATTTAAAATGTTAGATATTAAATGTTAAATGTGCTTATGTGTCGTCGTGGTGCTGAATAATACATCACTTAAATTATTCCCTCCTCCCAAAATCTCTGTTTTTCTCCCCTTGTCACTCCCACCTTCGTATCATGAACATCAACCCCCCCCCCCCCCCGTACTCTGCATCTCATGCAGTTTAAAATCTTTATAATTCTTTCTTTTTTTTCTGATCGATTTGTAACTTTGTTATAAAAATAATTAAATTAACCACCTACATTATTTTCTACCCTCCTCCCCAAAAATGTTCTACATTTTTTTTATTGTCAGCCCAACCCCCTTTCAAAAAAACATACACAGTAATGATGGGCGATTTCGATTTTTTTAATCAATTTAATCGATACTACAGCCAACTCGATTTAATCGATTCTATAAATTTTTTAATCGATGTCTCTAAAAGTAATGTCATTTTCATTTTCCTTAAAAAGTTGAAGGAAAAGTAGTCGGATGTGCCGATACCAAAACTTTCTTCTATGTCAAACATGTTAAAACTTCAAAATTCACTATCACAGTGTCAAATTTAAATGATAGCCTATGGCCATCATGAGGATCCAAAAAGTATAGGTTTGTTAAAATATGTGCATTTTAAAGGAATGCATTTTCTAAACAAATAATTGAATTTCGGCCCACACCCTCTTAGATGTCTGCAACAAAAATTCCAAATTCATGGAGCATAAAAGCGAAACCTGTAGGGCAATATACATTCAACCCTAATAAGGATCTATTTATGAGGTAGTGTAACAGTATATGAAGTTAGAATTAATTTCATGCATTAGTTTTTAGATATAGCTATCACGAATATCGCGTAAAATGCAGTATAGCAGCGCAGCCTGTTATATGATTTACACGAAAACCTAATCAGGAACAACTTATATCAAAGTCTAACAGAATATTAGGTTTGATGAATTTCCGTTCATTAGTTCTTGAGATATTCTCGCAAACATCGTGTAAACCATGAAAAACAGTTTTGAATTCAGGGGGTAGTACTGGAGGACATCCCCCGGAAAATTGAATAGGAAAATTTGAGATTTTTTGTTTAATGGACAAAAGTCTCCCCTCCCCCCCGCCGGAACTCTAGAATGTCACTCTCCAGAACCGCAGAAATACCTCCCGGAGAAAAATGTCTGAATTAAATTTGCTGAAAACAGCAGCATAGCAGTGCAACCTGTTATATGATTTGCATGAAAATCTAATCAGGAACAACATATGACAGTGTCTAACAGAATATTAAATTTGATGAAATTTCGTTCATTAGTTCTTGAGATATGATCCCTAAAATCTTGTAAATCCTGAAAAACGTGTTAAATTCAAGGGGTGGCTCAGGGGAGGTGACACCCCCCCCCCCCGATCATTGAAATGTCCCCCCAAAAGGTTTGAGATTTTATGCTTAATGTACTAAAGTCCAACCTCCCTCCCCTCCTCTGAAGTCTAGAATGCCCCTCGTTGGAGCCGCAGAAAAATGCTGAATTCAATTCAGCACAGCAACGCAACCTGTTGGGTGATTTACACCGAAACCTAATAAGCAACAACTTGTGCCAACGTCTAACTGAATGTGAAGTTTGATAAAAATCCGTGCATTAGTTCTTCAGATAGAGCTGTTGCGAAAATCGGAGAAAATGTAGCATACAGCGCCACCTACCAGTAAATTTACGTCAAAACCTAATCATCAACAACTTACGTCAACGTCTAACCGAATCTGAAGTTTGGTAAAAATTCGTGCATTAGTTTTTGAGATAGCGATCATGCAGAAATCATGAAAAATGCAACATAGCAGCGCCACCTGCTGGGTGATTTTAACCAAAAAGTAATTAGCTCTAATTTATATGAAGGTCTAACTAAATCTAAAGTTTCAACAGATTCCATGCATTGCACACAATTGTTTTGTCAGAGACAAAGAAATAGACAAACTAACAGACAGATAATTTATAAAAATAGTCAAATCGTATTCCAGACAAGACCTTCTAAAACTATAAATCCTTCGAAAACCGGTAGTCGAAATTTTTCACGAATCCGACAAATTTTCTTCTTCTAAATACAAAAGAAAGCAAGAAAAAATGAACGAATCAATTCCACCCGTAACGTTGGATCAGAAATAGCGCATCGATTCAGTACACAGATTCGATGTCGATCTTTGGATGCGGAGTTGAATCGTTTTCAAGACAATTCTTTAGATGCGGGCAGAACCGTTTTCAAGACGATTCTTTAGATGCGGGCAGAATCGTTTTGCGAACGATTCTTTAGATGCGTGTAGAATCGTTTTGCGAACGATTCTTTAGATGCGTGTAGTATCGTTATCCTTTAATTTACTTCAATTCAAATCGAATCGCGGGCGATCCACGATTCGGGATCGGGTTGAATTGTTATATTTATTCTTCCAATTTTACTGTTTTAGTGGCAGAATTGATGTAAAATTTCGCATAAGGCAGGATTTATTTTTCTCTTTCTTGGTTACATCAGTGTTGAATGCAGGTAATTTTCTACGGGGGGGGTGGGGGGAGGGATTTCTGCGACTCCAGGGGAGAGCGTATTTTAGAGATCCGTAAGGGGAGGGGGAATTGCACATTTGTCATTAAAAAGAATAAAATCTTAAAACTCTCGGGGGTTTCAATGTTCCGGGAGGAATGTGCCCACCGGATCATGGCCTGAATTCAACACTATGTTAAATCGTTATACTTTTGTTTAGAAGCCCAGTTATTCGGGATACTAGTTTATTATGTTGTATTTTTCAAGTTCGTCCCTTCTAATAATCCCCCCCCCCTTCCTCGGCAATCTTAATTTACAGGGCCGTTAAAAATATGCATGCAATTTTTTAATTACCAGTCCCCCGGGGGGCATAGTTATTGTTTCTTCCAAACCATCTCGTGTAACATATCGTTGGAAAGCTTTTAATGTCTTCTTTTATTTTCTGTCCCTCCTTCCGCCTCCCCCTATTTACACGCTCTTGGCACTTTTAGCTCACATGCTATCAAAGCCTGAGAACTAATGTGCCCGCCAGTTCTGTATGTATGTATGTATGCATGTACGTACGTACGAATGTATATACGCGATAACTCTTGATAAAAATATCCGATTTGCTTAAAAAAAATTTTTAGGTTCATTCTGATAAAGCGCTTCTCTGATTAGTTTTGGGGGTTCATTGGTTAAGTATAAAGGGAGGAGGGGGGCTAATCCCCCCCCTCTTAACTTAGATAAATGGGTTTTTATGCAGAATTATAAAATTTTGGTATACCAGCTAATTTTAATAACAAGCTTCTCTGATTCGATATGAAGGTTCATTGTTATAGTCTAAACGGGGAAAGGGGGGCTAATACCCGCTAATTTAGATAGATGGGTTTTCTATCCGATTTGCTTCAAATTTGGTATACCGGTTTATTCTGATTAGGCGCTAGATTTGAAAGTTCATTGGTTAAATATAAAGGGGGGGGGGACGGGGGCTAATACGCCTCTTAAATTTAGATAAATGTGTTTTTCTATCCGATTTGCTTTCGATAAGGCGCTTCCCTGATGACATTTGGAGGGCTATTGGTTAAGTATAAAGAGGGGAAACAAAGGGGCAATCCCCCCCCCCTTAATTTATTTTTCGAGGGTATTATTCTTTGAAATAAGAGTATAATATGCAGTTAGTGTGAATAGCCTGCGAGTTCAATGCCATCAGTTTAACTGGGCACTTTTCTTTTACGCTCACAGGCTATCAAAGCCTCAGAGCTAATGTGCCCGCGGGTTCTGTATGTACGTATGTATGTATGTATGTACGTAGCGCGATAACTCTTGATAGAAACATCAATTGCTTCAATTTTTTTCTAGGTTCACTCTGATAAGGTGCTTACCTGATTAGTTTTGGAGATTCATTGGTTAAGGCTAAAGGGGGAGAAGGAAAGCTAGTCCCCTCCTTAATTTAGATAAATGGGTTTTTCATGCAGAATTATTCGATTTGCTCCAAATTTGGTATACCGGTTTATTATGCTAAAGAGCTGCCTTGATTAGATTTGAAAGTACCTTAGTTAAGTATAATGGGTGTAAAAGGGGGCTAGATCTCCACCCTTAATTTAGATAAATGGGTTTTTCATGCAGAATTATGCGATTTGCTCCAAATTTGGTATAGCGGTTTATTATGTTAAGGAGCTGACGGGATTAGATTTGGAGGTTCATTAGTTAAGTATAAAGGGCGGGCGGAGATTGTCCCTCCCTTTTAGATAAATGAGTTTTTCATGCAGAAGTATTCGATTTTCTTCAAATTTGATATACCGGTTTATTCCGACATGGCGCTTCCTTCATTAGATTTGGAGGTTCATTACTTAAGTATAAAAGGAGGAAAGGGCGGCAAGTCCCCACCCCTTAATTTATATAAATGGGTTTTCATGCAGAATTAACCAATTTACTTTAATTTTTTTTTCTAGGTTCATTCTGATAAGGAGCTTTCCTAATTAGATTTGAAGGTTCATTGGTTAGGCATAAAGGGAGAAATGTGGGAGCTAATACACTCCTTAATTTAGCGAAATGGTTTTTTCATGCTGAATTACCTAATTTGCTTCAAATTTGGTATACCAGTTTATTGTGTTACGGAGCTTCCCTGATTACATTTGGAGGTTTATTGGTTAAGTATAAAGGGGGGAAACGGGGGCTAATCCCCTTTAATTTATTTTTTTAGGGTGATTATTCTTTGGAATAAGAGTATAATATAAGTGTGAACAGTCTGTGAGCTCAATGCCATCAGTTTAACTGGGCACTTTCCTTTTTATTTTTTTCTCTCTAGAGTGGCGCAACCAGGATCTTCACCATTACCCTCACCTGGGAAGGATTTTGAATTTTTACTGCTAATAAACTTAGAAAAAAAATCATTGCTTTATATTATTATAAATTAGATTTTAGTAAATTCGTGGCATCTAAAAACCAACGCAATAAAAAACATAAATAACCATTGTAAATTTAAGATTCCGATGACCGAAGTCTTGTTTTAGGTCGATTTTATATCACCCTTCAGGCTCGGGCTTATTCTTTTTTAAACTGTAAAATTTTATTTGCTCTCGTGTCTGGTATGAAAAAGTAAAAGAATATTTCTCTAAATATAGGAAGAATATCACATACTTATTAGTAGCAAATTTATCAAAATATATCAAATTTATATCAAATAAAATTTATCTAAATACATTGTGTTGTTAATGCTTTTTAAGCTGCGTTAATATCTAAATCTGTTTATATTTCTGAAATAAATTTAGTATTTATCTTTTTCTCTCTGCTAAAAAGCCTTTTATTTAAGTAAAAGCAGTGTAATTACTATTTTCATAATCATTAATATTTCAGATCCTCGTGGTTTCAATAAATAACTGAGGCATCTGCCTGTTATCACTCTATCCTATTTCTTTTTCTTTGTTTTTTCATAAACAAAATGATCACAGAAGTCCTGTTTCTCTGTTCTAGTATAAGAACGAGAAAGCTATTTAAAAAAAAAAGAAAGAAAATCATGACATTTGCAATTATTTATGTTCCACGCCCGACACTGTCCGAGAATGAGTCAATAACTGTTTAGAGTTTTTAGATTACTGCTGGAAAGAAAACCATATAATCAAAGGATATATTTTTATTTATTTGTTAACCAGAGAAAAGTTATTTCACTGTTAATGATTCTAGAATGAGAACTTTTTTGTTGTTGTTAACAGCTGAAAATTTGGTAAACATTAAAAAGAAAGATATTTATAAACTGTACATTGAGATAAGGAGATATATATTTTTAAAAGGGAAAGAAATTTTAGTTAAATATATTATTAAAAAGATAATTCTGCTTATTCATTGGGGGATAATTAGTATGTGGTATGTGATGATTGGTTAATTACATCATCACAGCTATTTTAAAAGAAGATTTGCATGCATTTCCCCCACGCTTACAGGAGGAGGCCCTAAAAAGACTGAAAAACCATTTACTTTTTAAATAAATTTAGATCCTTCAAAATTTCGCTCATCAGCACATTTTTAAGAAGAATGACGTTTATAGGAAGTAAGTCCCCATCTGTTTGGTTGAAGGAAATAAGAGTAGAAAGTACATCTTTTCCGGATGAAAAAAATATTTTTTCCCTTTTTTTTTTTAAACTGACCGAGATCTTTCTTAAAAAAAATTTGAATATAATATAAATTATTATTAAAATTACAGCTTAAAAATAATAATTTTAAAAGTTTTAAAAGTTAAAAAACCTTATTATTCGACTCAAAGGTAGCTTACTTCTGGGCCGCTGACATTTTGTCTAAGACCCCCCATAAATGGGGGTAAGAGGTAGTCGCTACGGCCCTGCTGGTTCGCTACGTTTTGGAATTGGTATTTTTGAGCTTATCTGTGAACATCGAAATATCGATTCAAGTATTGATTCTAGAATTTGGGAATCAATTCTTATTGTGCTCGATTCTGTTTTATACGATGTCGATTTTAATCTATTCTCAAATTTTCCAGAATCGCCCATCACTAATACACAGTATAATTTTTTTTTTTTTGCCCTAAATATACATGTGATTCACATGTGTGACTTTTATAAAATATACATGTGATTCACAGGTGAGAACAGCAAAACTGCAAAACAGGTTTTTTTTTTTTTTTACTTTTCTCCCACACATTTAGAAATTACCCTTCCCCCTCCATTTGAGGCAAAAGGACAGAGGCAAAAATTTCAAAGAGGATGAAATCTTCTTACTACAAAATAAGAAATATTGCAAAATTTAAAAAATAATAATTTTAAACTTTGCTGAGTGGGGGTCAGAAGGGAAAGATGAACTTTTAAAGAAAGAAGTATAATTATTATATTGATCATTTACTTAATTATCAAGTAGGAGCTTGGTGCAATATAATAAAAGCGTAAAAAATAGCAACGTTGAAAGCACCAAAATTTTAAATTCTAAGCATACCAGTTTCGGTAGCATATAGCATACCTTCCTCAGTGCTAAGGATGGCGGAAATTTACTCCCATATATAGGAGAGACGGGGAATCCAGTTAAAGGTTTATTGACCAATAGAAAAACAGAGGATTGCAGGCAACAGCCAATCGGAAAAAAGATGGGAAATGGAACCGAAGTAGTGAGGGGGAGGGGGAATTAAGAGAAAGAAGTTTTTATGTAATATTTCCAACAGTCTGATAATGGGGGAGTAGCGAATTCACAATTAACAATATTTTTTATATTTTTATAAATATGAAATGCTTCAAGGAATTTAAGTTCGTGTATAGAAGTAGGTTTAGAGATTATTTTAACCGAATTGAAGTCAAAATTATGATTCATTTCCCAGCAATGTTTTGCAATAGAGGATTTATTGATTTCTTGTTTTTTAATATATTGTTGATGTTCTTTGATACGAAATTTTAAGCAGCGTTTGGTTTGTCCAATATAGGAAAGGCCACACTGGCAATTAATACGGTAGATACCCCATGAATTGGATAATTCAAGGATAATTCCAATATTAAATCTAATCTCACCTCTCTTGAAAAGAGTGCCTTAAAAGATCTTAAATCAAATGAGAATATTGTAATTACGAAAGCTGATAAGGGTGGCCAGATTGTCATCCTTGATAAAAAGCAATATATTGACGGAGTGGAAAATCTTATTAAAAACGGTCCATATAATCTTTTATGCCGGGATCCTTCCGATAAAGAATTATCACAAATTAAATCCATTGTTAAGTCTTGTCCTCTTTTACCTAAGTCTACACATACTTATATTTGCCCTTCAGTCGCTAACTGCGCAAGATTTTATGCTCTTCCGAAAGTTCATAAACCCAATATACCTTTTCGTCCCATAGTTTCAAATATTGGCACGGCCTCTTACCGCCTAGCGAAATATCTAACAACTATATTTTCTCCTCTCCTGTCCGAAAATTTATACACTGTAAAGAATTCCATCACCTTTGCTAATATGATTCAGAATTTATCCCCAACTAAATTTACTATGGTCTCCTTTGACGTCAAATCTCTATTCACGAATGTCCTGATAAGTGGCGCCCTCTCTTGTCTTGAACAGACTTCGTGAATTTCATTATTCATATTTTGAAATCCAAGAACTTATATCCCTTACTCGCATATGTCTATCTCAAACTACATTCTCATTCCAAGGAAATTTTTACAAAAAATCTGACGGTCTAGCCATGGGCTCTCCCCTGTCACCCATCCTCGCAGATATCTATATGCATTATTTTGAATGCTCCCTTTTCAATAAATTTTCTTTCCCTTTCTGGATTCGTTATGTTGATGACACATTCACCTTAATTGACACCTCCCTTGACAATATTGATAATATCCTTAACATTATGAACTCTATCGATAGCAATATTGAATTCACTTATGAAACTGAAAATAATAGTTCTCTCCCATTTTTGGATACCCTTGTCACTCGCACTGTAAACGGTTTCACTACTTCCGTCTATCGCAAAAGCTTTGCTGTTTCTTTGCCACCCCATGCCCGTTCTTGTCATCCCCCAAGACCTTGTCCGCCTTTTATGCTTTTATAAATCGTGCAATACATGTTTGCTCTGATTCTCAGTCATTTAATAGTGAAATTCAATACATTAAATCCATTGCGATTGACAGAGGAAACAACCCTTCTATCCCAGTGGCAGAAACACCGCGACACGGCGACATAGTCGCGGACATAAAAAATCTTTTGCGGGCAATTATTGTCTACACTAATGAAGTCAATTTAAAAAATTGTCCGCAACATTCGGACAATTTTTCCCCCATAAAAAGCGCGAATTTCGGCAAAAAATCACGTAAAAAGCGCGAATTGCGGCAAAAAAGTGCGTAAAAAGTGTGAATTTTGACAAAAGATCGCGTTAAAAGCATTATTTTCAGCAAAAGATCGCGTAAAAGCGTGAATATTGGTAAAAGATCGGGTAAAAATCGTGAATTTTGGCAAAAGATCGCGTAAAAAGCGCGAATTTCGGCAAAAAATCTCATAAAAAGCGCGAATTTCGAAAAAAGATCGCGTAAAAAGCGTGAATTTCGGCAAAAGATCGCGTAAAAAGTGAATATTTCGGCAAAACATCGTGTTAATGGCGTGAATTTAGGCAAAAGATCGCGTAAAAAGTGTGAATTTTAGCAAAAGGTCGTGTTAAAAGCTTTAATTTCGGCAAAAGATCGGGTAAAAGGCGCGAATTTTGGCAAAAGATTGGGTAAAAGGCGTGAATTTTGGCAAAAGATCGCGTAAAAAGCGCGAATTTCGGCAAAAGATCGCATAAAATGCGCGAAATTCGGCAAAATATAGCGTAAAAAGCACAAATTTCGGCAAAATATAGCGTAAAAAGCACAAATTTCGGTAAAAGATCGCGTAAAAAGTGGGAATTTCGGCAAAAGATCGCGTCATAAGCGCAAATTTCGGCAAAAGATTGTGTTAATGGCGTGAATTTCGGCATAAGATCACGTAAAAAGTGTGAATTTCAGCAAAAGATCGCGTTAAAAGCTTGAATTTCGGCAAAAAAACGGGTTAAAGACGTGAATTTTGTCAAAAAATCGCGAATTTCGGCAAACGATCGCGTAAAAAGCGCGAATTTCGGCACACTATCGCGTAAAAAGAGCGAATTTTGGATAAAGATCGCTTAAAAAGCGCGAATTTCGGTAAAAGATTGCATAAAAAGCGTGAATTTTGGCAAAAGATCGCGTAAAAAGCGCGAATTTCGGAAAAGTATCGTGAAACGAACGCAAATTTCATCAAAGGATCGTGAAATAAACGCAAACTTCGTCAAAGGATCGCGGAACAAACGCGAATTTCGTCATGGGATTGTGGAAAAAACGCGAATATTGTCAAAAGATCGCAAAAAAAACAAAACCCGCAAATTTCGTCCAAAAATTGCGAGAAAAACGCGAAATATGTCAAAAAGCCATGGAGAAAACGTGAATTTCACCGAATAAATTACGAAAAAAATAATTTGCTTAAAAGCACGCAGAAAAGAAAAATTTGAATTTTGTCGTAAAAAAAAAAAATAAAAAAAAATCGCAAATTTCGTCCAAAAATTGCGGAAAAAAACGATAAATTTGTCAAAAAGCCATGGAAGAAACGCGAATTTCACCAAAGAATTACAAAAAAATATAATTTCCTCCAAAGGCCGCAGATTTTATTCAAGGGTTTTAGAAAAAAAAACTTTAAAAGCATCGTTATTGCCTATCTGTGGTTCTGCTTATCCTTCACACTTTAGAAATTCTACAAGAAGTTAGATGATAAAAGGTTATAAGCAAAATTAATGAGAATGCATCATGCTTAGCATGTTTTAAATAGAATAATAAAAAATTCCTAGTTTAATTTATTATTTATTCATTAAAATGACATGCAAAATTTGCAGACAGATTATGAAATTTTAAGAGCATGTCGCAGACAGCTACAAAACTTTCTGCCACTGGGCCTTCTATAATTGATACTGCTCTATTTAAACTTCAGCATCCTCGTTCCTCAAACTCTCCTCAGTCTTCTACTCTTTCCAATATTAGCATTGTGTTACCCTTCTTTTCTAAATCAAGCTTTCCCATTGCTAAAATTCTTAGACAATATGACTTCAATATAATTTTTGCCCCTACCAATAAACTCACCCTCTCCAAACTCAAAGATCCTATTGAATTATCCAATTCATGGGATATCTACCGTATTAATTGCCAGTGTGGCCTTTCCTATATTGGACAAACCAAACGCTGTTTAAAATTTCGTATCAAAGAACATCAACAATATATTAAAAAACAAGAAATCAATAAATCCTCTATTGCAAAACATTGCTGGGAGATGAATCATAATTTTGACTTCAATTCCGTTAAAATAATCTCTAAACCTACTTCTATACATGAATTTAACTTCCTTGAAGCATTTCATATTTATAAAAATATAAAAAATATTGTTAATTGTGAATTCGCTATTCCCCTATTATCAGACTGTTGGAAATATTACATAAAAACTTCTTTCTCTTAATTCCCCCCCCCCCCCCTCACTACTTCGGTTCCATTTCCCATGTTTTTTCCGATTGGCTGTTGCCTGAAATCCTCTGTTTTCCTATTGGTCAATAAACCTTTAACTGGAATCCCTATCTCTCCTATATATGTGAGCAAATTTCCGCCATTCTTAGCATTGAGGAAGGTATGCTATATGCTACCGAAACCGGTATGCTTAGAATTTAAAATTTTGGTGCTTTCAACGTTGCTATTTTTTACGCTTTTATGATTATTTACTTATTGTTACTAGCGAGTAACAAATAGAACAACAGAATTAATATTTTCAAGATGTTAAACGTTCTGTGCTTAGGGCGAAGGGCAAAGAAGGAAAACAGACATTTCATGCTAGGGGTAGGGGACAGGGGATTTTATTAAGATTATGTAGAAAACATATGGAAATCCACCAAAAAGTCAACAGATTTAAAATTACCTCCCTTAGACTTCCACAAAAAAAGTTTGTGAAAGGGAGGGCGAGGGGCTTATATTTGGGAATGGAAAAAAAATCAAAACTGTTTAAAAGAAGGTGGGGGGCTCATTTTCGAAGGGAAGCTTACAAGGATATTACGGTAATAGTTAAAAATTGTAGAATACGGAATACGTGTACTTTTGAAGCAAGAAAATGTATCAGAATTTACAGGTGGCATTATAGGCAGAGTATATAACAAGAATTGAAAAAATATGCATCCAACATAGATTATGAAATGCTTTCCAACATGCAAAGAATACTGTAACAAAATTTTACAGTTTATTAAGGTGAGAGAGGATATAAAACTATCTATGAAAGTCACTTGAAACATAAAACTAACTTAATAATTGCTAAAAGTGATAAAAATACAATTAAAAGGTAAATAAATACTTTTATTTATTCAGATCAACCTGTTTAATTGCTCTGGCAGAGGCATTCTTAGGATCTACAATGATACAAATATTTTTGCAAAAGAAAAAAAAATTGAAAACTGGTAAACAAAAATCACGCTAACTCACGCATAATGAAATCAACTGCAATATTAAAAATGGATATGAGTGAATGTAAATTACCGATCATTACAGATCTTGAAAATGTCGCCATCAGAGAAATGAAACATATCAACGTGAATAAATAAGGGCATTTATTTGTCTTTTAAATGTATTTTTATTGCTTTTAGCAATTATTAAGTTAGTTTGATGAAAGAGGATGTCTACATAAACAATAAGAAAACATGAGTTGAAAAAATATCTGATTAAACAGAATACATTAACTGAAACTAATTTTTAATAACTGTAGATTACGGAATACTTGTACTTTTGAAGCAAAAAATGTATCAGAATTTACAGGATGTGCATAGTATAAAAGTGAAAGGTTAAAAGCTTAGGAAATAAATACATCATTGTGTTTTTTATATTAATGAGCAAGAAAAAAAAAAGAACATGATTAACTAAAAATTGGACAACTGCACCTTAATTTATACTTACAATAATGTATTAAAATCGAATACAACATGCTAAATGATACACACAATAAAACAGTGATTTTACAAACACATTTAAAATTAATTAAAATCTACGTTTCGTTTTGCTTCTGCGAGAGTCATCATACGGTGTTATATCCTATCCTGATGACGTTCACAGAAGCAAAACGAAACATAGATTTTAATTATATTTTAAATGTGTTAGTAAAATCACTGTTTTATTGTGTGTACCATTTAGCCTGTTGTATTTGATTTGAACACATTATTGTAAGAACATGATTAATTAAATAAATCAGAGTACAATCCCAAGTGATTTATGAGATTCTGTTTCATAGATTTTTTTTATAGAAATTTAATGAATAAATTTTATTTTAAATTGTATATTACCTACGTTCTATCATATGTTTCTTATTGTATTTTGTGTTACACATCTCATAAAGGTTTCATTACAAAGAAAAGGACATGCGTAATACAGGGAATATATTGAAAACAGGAAAACAAATACAGTTTTAAATTGTGCACATGCTCTTTGTGCTATAGCAGATTATATACCAGAATATACAATATGTAAGATTTAACTTTTCAATGAGATTTAATTAAACAGTAGACTCCTTCAAATCCGGAAATGTTTCAAATCTGCACATCATCGCAGATGTAAAAAATGAAACTTTCAGTTAAGATGTAAGGGTAAAATTACAGATTTATTAAGCCCTTCTCGCCCATAACAACTTTTATTTTTGCATGCGTAAAATAGAAATAATGCTTTGGGTGTTGAAATAAAATGGTTTATGACATTATTCATTTTGAACCTTTAAAAAGTAATAATAGTAAATAAATGAGCTAGACATGTATTTTTAAAAGTAAATTAATACATTTAAATGAAAGATATTAAATGAAATGATCTGGAAGATTTATATTTCAAATTAAATAAGTGTAATGCCGACTGAAACAATAATTGACAACTCATTATGTCACTGTAAAATCAGCTACAAAAGTAAAAAATGGCCTTTGTAGAGATATCAACCTCAGCTATCAAATACAAAAGAAAAAAAATCATTTCAAAATATGGAAATGCGAATGAGATATTAAAAAAACATATTCCTATGGGATTAACATTAGCAAGGCAATGCTTTCGTCTAAACAGAAAAGCCTCTTATGATGCAGACATTAAAGATGTATGCCTTGACATCATACAAAAGATAGACTTATCAAGTCATTCCCAGCAGAAACAGAATGAGTTCAAAAGTTGTTTTTGTACTAAGTGCTATCCAGGCCAGGAGACAGATTGTCAAAAATAGCTGACAGTGGTCAATCTTGTTTATCGGTACTCAGTCTCAAACCAGTAATTTGACATACATTTATTGACCCTTAATCCTTAATTGTTGGGACAAAAATTGTCGCATAACTACTGTGAGCGGTGTGTGAGACAGCTTACTTTAAAGATGAATAATAAAAGGCTTGATTAACTCATAAAATGCTATTTCTGTACTAAGCCATATGTACAGGATTATTATATTGGGTATATGTAAAAGTTCCATTTTTTGCTTAAAATTACATGTGTATTTAGGAAGTATATAAAAGTGGTACATTATTTAAAGTATGCTCCCTCAGAAGCCACAACCTTCGCTCACCTTTCAGGCAATTTATGGATTCCCTGTCTAAAGAAGTCGTATTTTAAAGCGATCCATTCGTCAAGCAAATTTTTGATGCTTTCATAAGATGTGAATCGTACGTCTTGAAGGGCTGACTGCATAGACCAGAACAAATAGTAATCCGAAGGGGCAATCTCTGGTGAAAATGGCAGGCGGGATTGAACTTCCCAGTCCTGTACTTTTATGTAAGTTTTAATGGCGCTTGCAGTGTGTGGTTTTGTGTTGTCATGCAGCAAAATCAGTTTATTATGTCTGTTATACCATTCTGGTCAATTTTCTTGAAAAGCTTGCTTCAGACATATTAGTTGTTGTTGGTAAACTTTGCCAGTAACACTTTCCGAAGGTTTCCGTAGCTCAGTAGTTTTTTGGTGTACCTTCACATTCTGCGTCTTCAACATGGAATAAACCTTCTTTAAATTTCCTGAACCAACTTCTACATATACTATCAGAAAAAGAATGTTCACCATAGGCTTATGCATGTAAACGATGAATTTCAGCAGCACTTTTCTTTAAATTATAAAAGTTTAATAAAACTTCCCGCAAATGACGACTATTTGGCACAAAACTATCCACTTTAAATCGAATAAAAAACTGTTTGTACACTTTAATCAAATGCCATATTACTACGTTTTGAAGGTTATGAAGAAACTTTTTAAAAGCAGGTATTACCAGACTCACACAATAACATATAAGACCACTTACGCCATCTATTAAAAAGCAGAACTTACTTTTACATATACCCAATACTTAAAATTAACCTATTCACAAGTCTCTAGTAAGAGTACTAGGGTATAAAAGAAACAAAATTTAACCACTATCTATAGTTACACTGAAAATTACAAGTTAAACTTTGAAAATTTAAAAAAAAAAAAAACAGTTAATAGTTAAATACATTACATTCTTAAAAATGGTAAATAACATTAATTTGGTAAAATTAATAAATAGTAAATAATATGAAGAAAAAATAACAAATAATGTAAGAAATGGTAAACAATATAACATTCATTCAAAAACCTTAATACGCATTTACTAAGTGCATAGCATCAAGTTGGAAGTTGCATAGAAGTGCATAGCATCAAGTTGGAAGTTGCATAGAAGTGCAATACACCAATGTAATAATAATAAAAAAAGGTTGGTATAATGTGTATTATTGGTGCAATCCTTGGCACAGTTGTATCTGAGCTGTATTGGACAATAAGTAAGTACAGTTTCCTTCTATTTTTTTTTTCAGTTTTACACACCATAAAATAATGAACTCATAATCAACATACTAACATATTGATCTAAAAAATACAGTAAGCACATTTTTTTTTAAAGTATAACATTTGTGAGTAAAATTTTTTTTATAGATTCATAAAAATATTTTGAAACTGTGACTTATGTAGTTGAAGAAATGACCGATTCAGTGAATGACTCTAAAAATTGAAATGCCGACTTACGTCTCATTATACAGAACAAAAAAGGTTCCACAATTGGGTGATGTAACCTCATCAAGGTGATTGAAGGGATTTATGGCGAAATTTTGATAACATGGCTGAAAAATAAAAGTGTCAGAATCTTAGTCAATGGTTAAAGAAATAAACCAAAGTACATATTCACAAAATTCTGGGTACTTTTATGTCAGCTGAGTGCCAGTAATTGCCAATTTTTTTTTTTTACCTCATCCATCTTACATAGCATCAGCCAATATGTTAACATTGCAATAACAGACATAACTCTTTGTGAATGAATGATTGAATTGAAATATTTTGACAACAAATAACTAAGATTAGTCGTAAAAAGTTCGATAATTTCCATTATACAGTATAAGTTCTTTAATCCAGAATCATTACGATTACAGCGATTCCGGCTTACAGAAAATTCCAGAATACAGAAGTTTTGAAACTAGAATGCATTTAGATAAGTAATAATACTAATATGTGTCATTCATATGACAATACAAAAATGCAAAGAGCATGATTATTGAAAAAAATCAATTCAAAACGCTCTGAAATATTACATATTTTTTAAATAATTACATATATTTTATGCAGTGTTGCCATCTGTTGTAAATTATGAAAAACAATTTTTTTTTAAAAAATTACGATTTCTGATTTATAAATAATCAATAAATAATAGAAATCACAAGAATAACAGACATAACATGAAAAATACTGCAAATGAAACTAATTCTCTAAAAAAAATGTTCTAGTGAGAAATTAAAATAAGACGAACAACTAATTTGAAAAATAACTTTATAATTACTTTAACATATTTAAAATAGCGATACATAAGGGTCATATTATAAAAAATTAAATATATATCAACTAGAAATACCGAAGTAAGTCACAAATTCAATATTTAAAAGAACTAATACCATAATAATACAATCTGATTTTATGATGTTGAGGTGCCAGCTTATCTTTGGAGAAAGAAAAATAGCACAATTAACATTCTTTCCGAATTTTTACAACTTAATATTATAAAAAGACATGTATATTAATTTACCATGTAATTCAGGAATTTTTTGCAATTTAAAAAATGAAAGAAAAAGTAGTTGTAAATTAGGTAATTAGTATTTTATTTTTCTTAATTTTTTTTCTGAAATTCATTCATATATTGCTCACCTGTAAGAAAAGTGACACATCTCGCAAAAATTCATTGTGCGTATTATTCCCCTAACAGGTGTGTCAAAGGTACACAAACAGTTTCATAAGTGTAGTTATATGGAATATCACTTTTCTTTAAAGCTATATGTCAATTTATGACCACAGAAGATGGGTGAATTGTGTGTGTGTGTGTTGGGGGGGTGGGGGGGTAAAATTGTCCAACTCTCCAAACCTCATCCTACGTCTTCATTCTTGAAGGTTTTATGCTTTTATGTACTTTTTTAATCCTGCATGCAGAGTTAAGTGCTATAATTTCATGTTACAATAAAATCATACAAATTTTCTTTTGCCTCTCCTGTGAAATTCGCTGTTGTCGAAATGTGTCACTTTTCTTGCGGGTGAGCGATATGTATGATGGTGCCATCTATGACCTTTAATTGAAAATATAAAAGTGTAAATGGGCTGAAATGTCTAGATAATAAAAGTTTTCAAATTGCAGATGTCCAGATTAAAGATGTTATACAAAAATGTCTTTAAAAACTTAGCTAAAAAATAATCATGATAAAATATGTAAACACGAACCTATTAATACAAACAACAAAATCTCATGTGATTGGGTCTATTAACATTAATTACATAATTAATGTTACATAATTAATGATTAGTCAATAACAGGAATGTTTAAGAGATAACGTAAACAAGAAACATTTTATTTCATAATGAAAGCATCATATCTCATTCTATACACACAAAAATAGAAGCTTGCGATATTTAAGGCCCCAAAACCTTTTAATATCATTTTGAGTTTTTTAAAATGGATCATTATTTGCTCTTTTTTACACGAATAACCTATATAAGTACCAGGTTTTTTTTCCATGCCAAATCAACCAAAAAATTTCAATATTCAATCTGACCATTTCAGATTTCAATGAAACTGTCAGGGATAATTCTCCCTGATGATATAAATGGAATATATTTTTTAATTATTTTATCTCATTAAATTTTCGTACAATTAATTATTAAAATTTTGAAAAATCATCATTTTTTTCCTTCCATAAACATTTTCAATTTTAATTTTGTCGTTTAACAACTCATTTTAAAGAGAATTTAACAAGGTTTGATTTGATATGAAAGATGACTGTGCATCATTTAAAATAATAATTTTGAAAAAATTTTAATTAAAAAAATTTAGATAATGTTTTTTAAAAATCTTGAAAAAAAAAATAAAATGTATGTTTGCTGTAATATTATAAGCTTAAAATCCTGAAATTTTTAGAGTGGGATCTCAATGGGATCAGGAATTATGAAACAAAAGCTAAAGATTACCATACAAATAATAACTAAATAACAAAATAAGCCAGAGTTAGCTTATTATTTGTATGGTGATCTTTAGCTTTTATTTCATAACTCCTGATATTATAACAAACATACATTTTTTCAAAATAAAAAAAAATACTAATTTTAAGTTAAAAAAATTATTTATTTTAACCACAAAATAAATATTTTAATTACTTTTTAAACAAGATAGATTAATAGATTGAAAATTGTAGTAACACTAATCAAACTATGACATAACAGAGGGTTGAGGAACACTCTGCCCCCCCCCCCCTCATATAATAAGAATTTTTAGTACTTTTGTATTATCCTGGCCAGGTAGATAGATGGCCAAAAATTAATATCATTTGCCAATTTTGTTCTCAATTGCCAATCGTTGTTCAAAATGATAATTTTAATACAGAACATCATTAAAAATGATAAACAATATAAAAGGAAACTAAAGTAATAAAAATAGTAACATTTCTTATATACGAATGTACAACATCATGGACGGCTTTTAGCAATAAGCTATAGGAATGATGATAGTTTTATTTCTTATGGTTTGTTATACCTTCCAGAATATAATATAATATAAATATCATGCAATATAAGTATATTGTATCAATGAATATAAATATCTTATATCTATATGTATGCAATATCGTATTATATAATACAAACTATTCAGTTAAAATGAAAAAAGCAAACAATTAAAATAAATAAATAATAATAATAAGGGTTACTGTAACTAATATTTTTGATGTTATTATTGGCACAGTGAATATGACTTGAACCAGATAAAACGCACATAGCAAAATTTCCACAAAAAACAAACAATCTTACAGCATGTAATTGTATTTTTGATTACGATGGGTGAGTGTTATTAAGTCTCTCAAACCACATGAGACCAGCAATACGAATGTGAGAGAAATGAAACTGGAAGTTGAAGGTTTATTATTTTAATTAAAGTTAATTTTCTATCAATGATGAATCATTTTGTGTTTAATGTAATTATTATTCGATAAATACAGTTTATCCTTAAAAAAGAAATTAAATAAAACAAATTCAGTATGAAAATGATACTAGATAAACCTTTGATCTGCAGATTTAATACCGTATTTTTCAGCCTATAATCTGCGGATTATGTATTAAAAACCTCAAAAATTGTAAGTGCGGATTATCTGCTGACATTTTTTCTAAGCAGAAGTTCATGTCAGATAACCTGTTTCTACCGGCAGTCAAAATAAAAATGTAAACATTCACATATGACGTTTACGTGCTAGTGGAAGTGGCTTCCGATTTTTATGTTATAATTTTTAGCCTTTTGGCAACATGTTTTATGAAGAACAAAGCGTTTCTCAACTCATCTCTTTCAAAAATTACAATGCAATACAATAAATAATGTCTAACAGAAAACAAGTTATTTAACACTACAGAATTTAAACTGAACATTATTATAAAAGCGGAATATAATTTAAAAACAGCAATTATTATAAAATTATCTGTATTCACAACACAGTCTACGTTTTAGATATAAGATTCAATGAAAAAAAGTATTTGTATTTTTAACTTGTAATTATTTTATAATTATTTTTTTAATTGTTTTATTGCAAGTATCATTTAAATAGAGCAACTAAATAAATAAGGAGGTGGTTTATTAGTAGTACTTCAGAATGTTGAAAACAATGAGTAATCCTCGTATAGTCCGGCGTATTATCCGCGGATTGTAGGCCGATGCGGATTATCTGCTGAAATTTTTTTATCAGCACTAAAAATTGCAGCTGTGGATTATACGCCGCCGCGGATTATAGGCCGAAAAATACGGTAGTTAGAAATGTAATCCCTATTTAGAAATAGTGGTGACTTTTTAAGTACATTCGATATTATATAAATACGTAGCCCCTATATTTGTCATCTGGTCCATCTGTCTGTCTGCATATAACAGCACCAAAATGGCCCCACAAAATGGCTTAAAATTTAATATATAAAATCGTTGCAAAATTGTATTGAGTCCTTTCAAATTTTATGAAAATCGAATCAAAAATTAAAAAGATGTTCATAAACATTTTCTTCATTCTATACAATCCTATCCTACATCATGAATTCAATGCTATTCCATATGATAGGTCATGATTCTAGGTTGCCAGGGTGATGACGTCCTATTTAAAAGATTGTCCTATTACTTCCGTATGACTTGATTTAATCTATAGAATGATACTAAATTTTATATTCATGCCTTTTTGCATAAGAGTGCAACAGCTACGACACTGAGATCTGAATATTTATAAAATGAGTTAGAGTATGAACACAACCCATTGGTCACTTTTGACGTACGATTTCCGACTTGATATGTATAGAGCAGGTTTTTCAGAGATTATTCAAGAAACATTTCAGGCAGCCTATAGTCCTTGAAACAACTCAATATTTAAAAAAAAAGTTTATATTTAAATGATTAGGAATTGAATCATAAGAATCCTTCTCCCTTCCACCTCCCATCTTTCATTTCAAACTCTAACAGAAAAAAAAAGGAGGGAGGGATTTGATTTTATGGAATGAGATTTCGCAAAATATAACAAGCTTCTAAGTGGAATTCTTCAAAGGAGCCTCTATTTTACCGGCACTGATCCCTCCTATAATGATGTGAAAAGGGTGAATAAGATTATACATATTTCTAAAATTCTGGTTTTTAATTTTTCTTGTAAAAATTTCAAATTAAAAAGAATATTCTTCTATACAACTCATTAAAAACAGATTGATGGCCGTAAAATAAGTAAAGGGTTATTTAATTATATTAAGTAGTGACGGAATAAAAGTAACAGCATGACCTGAATATTCTTTTGTTGATGGTAAGTAAACTGAAATCTCCCCCCCCCCCCCCAATGCCTCTATGAATGAGTCTTCTAAATATTTTTAGCCTTTTTCAAGCATTCGTTTTCAGCACCCCACACTTGAAAGCTGTATGAATGCTTTTACAAATACTTCAATATAAATAGAGATTTTTTTTCTATTAGAGTTATAATTAAAAACTCTTTTAACTGTAACGTGTTTAGTTGCAGGATATATAATCAGAGTAAAAAACAAATGCTATTATTTTTAAAGTGAATTCTTTTTTGTACGTTAGTTTGCTTTAATGGGGCAATTTTTTTTTGTAGTATTTTTTGTGGGTATTTTCGTGAAAAATTACTCTTGAAAACAACTTGATAACATATGTAATGTAATCTGTTAGATTATATTGAATAAGAATGTAATCCGACAAAATATAAGTAATAACATAAAAATATTATTTATTTTCGGTACTAACGTGCTATTTCGGACTAAATAACATAAAAAACTGGAAATATAACATACCATGACAACGATATTCAACGAAAACAACCAACATTCGGTAGATTGATATGTGTCTTGCAAGAATACAGGTTATGATTCGATTAAAGCTCGATTATTCTGAAATGCTGTTGCTAATCTTAAGCTATTGGATATTTATGCAAAGCTAAAAGATCTTTGAATTAATAAACCTGGAATTAAACAGCCAGCTACAGCAAAGCGATCCTACTTCGCGGATGCCTGCCCAAATCTTTGAATGATTCATAGTATCGATTACGAATCATTCAAATTGAATCAGTCTATTGGCGTCTCTTAAAAATACGCGAAGGTTAATTGTAAACAGATAAAAAAATTAAACTGTTTCATGAATTTCAATGCAATTATTTCTAAATAATAATACTAATTAGATATATATCGAGGCATTAGTGAAGTTAATCTTTTAGGACTTTTTTATTTGTTTTCTAGTTACGACATTACTGAAAACTATGCTCTAATTAAATTGGTTATAAGCGACACTGTAGTAATCTTGTATGTAAATGATAAGTATTGTTGAAGGAACACCAAGTGTATGATTTTTAATATTTTTTCGTGAGAAAAGTAAAGCATGTAAAAGTTTGAAAAAAGAAAACAAAAAAAAACCCTTTGCTTTAATTTACTTGTGAAGCGGAGTTTTTTTCCTGTTTTTATCCAGTATCAAAGCATTAAAACATGATTTCTGCCACTAAGAAATAAAAATGAAATAATAATCATCAAGCAGCCATTTGTATTTTAAAATTGCATCACATTTTGGAATGTCCAAAGCACTGTTTAAATAATTCCTAAAAGTTTCAAAAGCACTGTTAAAATTTGTGGTTTTAATTTATGCAAAGACTGTAAAATTTTTTATTTCACTTATTATAAAAGTAAACTATTCTTAAAGTAAGGCATGTTTTTTATTTATTTATTTTTAAAGTTAAATTTCAAAAGAGCTTTAACCCTTTCACCGTCCGAGGGTTTTGCAGTAATTTTATAAGAATGCTTTTAAATCCCAGAATATATATTTTTTAAATCTCAGTTTGATGCTATAATATCTTTAATATCACTACTATATAAGGTGACTACTATATATAAGGTGAAAAATAAAATTCTGTTTAAAATATTTTGGTCTACAGCCATTTTAAAATGATTTCTAGAAACGGAAAAATCCGGGCCAGACGGTTAAAGGGTTAAGTTGTTTTTCCTACATTAGAAGAAATTTACATACCATGATTCTTAATATCTTGTGTCTTCAGTATAACATGTCGATGATTTTAAACAGATGATAAATATTAATAGCTAACATAATTTTAATCATTTGATTGGAAAAGTTGTTTATTATAATCCTGTATTTCCTATATTTTTAAAAACACACAAACAAAATTGAATCAAGTATAAGCATATTGCAATGTATTATATGTATATGTAACCACATTATAATTATTGAATAAAAAAGAAAAATCTTTACATTTCTTAAAAACTGAATGAGATATATTTTCAGGAGTCAGAAATAGCACGCTACAAGCAGCAAAACTACAGTAATCACTACTTTTTGCAGTAGTTTGTAGAATCACTATATTTTGAACAATGTGGTGTCGAGCACAAGAAAAAAAAAAGCAGTACCGTATTTTTCGGCCTGTAATCTGCAGCCACAATTTTTAGGGCTTATAAAAAAATCTCATCACATAATCCGCATCAGCCTATAATCCGCCGGACTATACGAGGATTATACTCATTGTTTTCAACATTCCAAAGTACTACTAATAAACCACCACCCTATTTATTTAGTTGCTCTAGTATTTAAATGATAATTGTAATAAAATAATTATAAAATAATTACAAGTTAAAAATACAAATACTTTTTTTTTCATTGAATCTTATGTCTAAAACGTAGACTGTCTTGTGAATACAGATAATTCTATAATAATTGCTGTTTTAAAATTATTTTTCGCTTTTATAATAATGTTCAGTTTAAATTCTGTAGTGTTAAATAACACGTTTTCTGTTAGACATTATTTATTACATTGCATTGCAATTTTTGAAAGAGATGAGTTGAGAAACGCTTTGTTCTTCATAAAAACATGTTGCCAAAAAGCTAAAAATTATAACATAAAAATCGGAAGCCACTCCCACTAGCACGTACATGTCATATGTGAACGAATCACGAGCAACTTTGCGAATGGTCGATAGTAAACAATCGTGTGATAGCTGTTTACATTTTTATTTTGACAGCTGGTAGAAACAGGATATCTGGCATGAACTTCTGCTTAAAAAAAAATGTCAGCAGATAATCCGCACTTAAAAATTTTGAGGTTTTTTAACAGATAATCTGCGGATTATAGGCCGAAAAATACAGTACTTTATTGCGAGAACCGAAATTCTTGTAATGCTACTTCAGGAAAAATAATATTGCATTTCACAAATTATGTGGATACAACTTTTTATTTGTGCAAAGTTTTTGAAGTTCAATAATTTGCAAATATCAGCTTTAGTGTGTAGCAACGTATAAAGTCATAATTTTTTTTTTCATTAGCACTCGCTACTAAAATCAAGTACTGACCTGCATATATTTAATTTTTTTACTGGCAATAATTGTCTGTTTACGCATTATTAGGTCTTCATCTTTTAATATTTTGTCTATCTTTATTTTCAGATTTATTTATTGTTTACATTTGGAGTTTGTTTGTTTTTATGTAATTTTCTAGATAATAAAATTAGACAACTCAATATAATTAACTTTCAACAAAATTCAATACAAGTAATGTATAAAGAGTGTATTGGAAAGTTAAACAATCAGAGCTGTTGGTGAATACATGTCAACTGTAATTTCATATTCCAATGCAGTAATTACTGTAAGGATAGTAACTGAATATATGCAGTCGAAGGAGTGTGCATAAATATGTTAATATGCAAGAGTAACTTCTCGTTATATCATTCATTCATATATGGCTTTGTTTTCATGATTCACTAAATAAAGGGATTAGCCCTTTATCTACTGATGATACTTATAAGTACCATTAAAATAACTTGTTATAAAATTAATTTAATACATCGATTAGTTGTAATACAGTTTTGAATGAGTTATAGATGCATTACTTTATCATGTTCCAAAAGCATCACGTGTTATTCAAGACAAAAATATTTTTAAAAGGATGATTTCTTTTGCCTTTGCATCTTTTCAGCTTTCTTGTGGGGGGGGGGATTCTTCAACTCGCAAATATTTCTATTATAAGAAAATTATATTTGTGCATTTCCTAATTCTACAAAATACTAAGAAAAATATTTAAAATAAAAGATTTGAGTAGGGTTGTAAATATTGCACAAAATCCCTATAAATTCAAATTTAATTCATCTTTCTAAATACTTCAATCCTTCTAAAATTTATTAAATGATCATGTAAATCTTCTAAGGTAAGTTTAAACAATTCATGAAAAAGGCTTTAGAAGATAAAATTTTCATGAATTCATAACGCAGTACATAAATGGATTAACCACTTCATCGTTTGCCCCGAGATAACTCGGAGGAAAAAGCACTTTTTCCCCATACCTGACAATAACTTCCTTTGAGTAATCAAAGGATCACAAAATTTTAACAATTAAGTCATATTTTATAAAAACTGGTGTTAAATTAAACATGAAAAATCCATGGAAACTCTCAAATTGAAAGACAAAATTTTCATTTGTAGTTTATTTATGCATTTATATTGTAATACAGTAGACTTCCTCAAATCCGCACAGCTTGGGACCAGAGATTGTGCGGATTTTAGAATTTTATGGATTTCTGGTCATTGATTTGTTTACATTTTTGAAACATTGATTTGATTGGTAGTTAATCAATTGAAATTTTAATGAATGCTTACAATAAAGTGAAACATTAAAATAAGTAAAATATTAAAATAATTGATTAGTTTAAAAGTAATTATTAAAATAATTATGTAAAATAAAAATTTAGAAAATATTAAATTATTACCGATGAAATCAATTCAATTCGATTCCAAAAGTCCTATGCTGCCATCTAGGGGTAAAGCGATCGGAAGATCGATAAGTCGTTATTCATTCTTAGCACTATGTGGATAGTTTTACATGCGGAGAACGGCAAGGCTTAACGATGTTTACAGAAAAAAATTAAATAAAGGGTATTTAAAGTTAAAGACTGCCGAGAAAAAGGTAAGTAAGTTACATATTTAAATAAATAAAGATGATTAAAAGTAAACTATTAATGTAACTGTAGTTAAATATAATATGTATAAAGTAAACAAAAGACTGGTATTTCAAACTAGTGATGACATATAATAAGAAATAGGGAAAGAAGCAAGGAAAACAGTGTTAATGTAGTGTTACCAGTATATATAGCTTATTGCACTCTCTGTAACTTTTTCATTTTATTTAGTCTTTAATGCTTTTCTTATACTGCTTTGTATGTTTAGAAATAAATTTGTATATAATTAAAAAAATAAATTCCATGAACAATAATTTTAAAATAGCATTTCAGTTCATGGATTTTTCCATTTCGATCCCTGGAATTTTTGATAGAGATATGCTAATTTATATCAAAATCAAAAGTAATGTAAATTTATCTAGTAATAAACCAACTGCAATAGTCAAAAGAGAATGATTAACAAAAAATTTAGTAAAAAAAAACATTGCGGTAGTCACTGATTTTGGCGCCATCTTGAATTTTGTTCCTGCAACTTAACTGTAAATTTCATTGTTTACATCTGAAAAAATATGCGAATTTTAGGCATTCACAGATTTAAGAGAGTCTACTGTATATTCAAGTAAACAAAAAACAATTTTTTTAGCTTGCATGAGCCTTTTCTAAGAAAAACTTTTGGAAAAAAAGCTTTTATTTGTAAGATTGCGTTCATTTCTTTCTTTCTTTTTTTTTTTTTACCAGAAAAATATGGAAAAATACTTTTCCCCCCACCACTTCAAAATTTAAAGAGAATCTCTGTGCCAAATTGATTAGTATTGCCATCAATTAGCAAAAAAGAAAATTGTGGCCAAAAAATTGTATAACTGCAATTTATGAAATTCAGATTTAAAATAACTGGCCTTTGATATATTTTGCTTTATACTATTTTTAAATATTTTTATTTAAAATTTATCGCTTTTAAATATTATTATTTTTTATTTTTCAGCGTTTAGCATGTGTTTGTGGAAACACATATTTCCCAACAGAATTTCATTTGATTTATGAAGATAAAAGTGATTTCAGAACCATAATTAAGTTACTCAAATCAATCCAGGAAGATGTTCGAAGTTCTCGTTAATTTATATAGGTAGGGGAAGGTGTTGTACCTCTGACGATATTGTTCCTTTGACCACCTAGGCTGTAGCGCCATCTACCAGCATTTTATGAATTTTGGTGCAATTAGTGCATAGTTCCATCACTAGAGGGCTTGTGCATCCTACTGTGGATTATTCAAGTCAAAGGGCATTCCTGTGAATAATAATAATCCATTTCCATGATAAAAATCTAAGTATTTATTTGTTAATGTTTTACCTAATAATATATTTTGTGCAATGTCTTTGTTGATAGAAATAATTTGACATGGTAGCTATAGACTTTTATAAATATGGTGCGGCTTGTGAAAATGATTATCCTAACCCTAAAACTGTAGCATGCATTGTAATTTGCACTAGCATGCTGTTGTACCTCTGACCATGATCAGGTGTTGTTCCTTTGACCAGGTCAAAGGTACAACACTGTTAAAAAACTTTCTAAACATTTAAACTTTTATGACTTGCTTACTACAACTGTCTTAAAATTAGTTTACGATATTTTTTTACTTCATAAAAAAATGTGTAGACTGGGGTAAGCACAGTTCATGTGCTCTAAACTCATAGCCTTTCAAAGGAAAAAAAATAAGTTAGAGGGTTAACATCTGCCGAAAGAGGAACAACTATCACTATGATTATTGCTGTTAGTGCATCCGGAAACATCATTACCCCTTTGTGTGTTTCCCCCCTGTCAACATTAAACCATTTATGCTTCACAGAACGCCTCTTGGATTAATCGGGGCTCCAAACCCGTCAGGCTGGTCAACTGGGACCATATTCCAACAGTTATTTCAACATTTTCAGAAGAATCTTAGACCTAGTAATGAAAGACCAGTATTGTTATTATTTGATAACCATGAATCTCATATTACCATAACAATAATTGTTTTAGCCAAAGCTAGTAGTGTGATTGATGACGTTTCGTCCACGCTCTAGCAGTAAAATGCAATTCCTTGGTAAGGGTGGTTATGGTCCTTTGAAAGCCTTTTATAATCAAACTGTAAATAATTGGATGATTGTCCAGCAAATGTTGCCTGTTTCAATCTACAACATTGCTGAACTTGCGGGCATAGCAGATTCTAATGCCGTACTTTCAAACAATATTATGAAAGGTTTTAAGGTTACAAGGATTGTGCCTTTCAATGATAATGCTTTCTCTGATGACGAATGTCTTGCAGCTACTGTAACAGACAGACCTATGCTGAATGAAACTGATTTTGATAAACCATCAGCCGGTGGTGCAGCTCAAACTGACGATATCATTCCTCAATGTAGCAGTTTAAATTTATTGCCACGTATCATAACACCTGAAACTGTGATACCTCATCCAAAAGTGCAAGATCTCGTATCCTGACTTATAATTTTGAAAAGCTAATTATTGAAGCTGAAAAAAAAAAAAAAGAAAAGCAACACCCTAAACGCAAGAAACAGTGATATTGAATAAAATGATTTATTTCTTCATTGTTGCATTGTCTAATTGGCTGGTCAGAGGTACAACAACCCATGGTCAAAGGTACAACACATGGTTGTACCTTTGACCACAATGTTATTATTTTTTTTTATGAAATTAAACATGAAAACAGTAATTCCAGAAACTTAAAAAAATTACATATGATAAACCAGATGATACAGATTATAATAAAACAAAGAAATTGAATTTAGCCTTAATAGTTGAGCTACGAAAATTAAAATATTGCAAAGTGGTCAAAGGAACAACACCTTCCCCTATATATTTACTTTTTATGGAGTTTCAAAAATTGCTTGTTGTATTCCTGATACATACTTAAGGTGGCAACAAGAGTTGCAAAATTGCAAAACAAAAGCAGCATACATACTAACTTGCCTTTTTCACATGAACTATTGCAGTGATTTAAATTTTTCACCTTTCCTTTTTTTTTTTACTTTTATTTAAGTTATATTGCAATCCTTTTATTTTTCCAGAAAATCAATTCTTGTTTAATAAAACTAATTTAACAAAAACAGAGTAATTTTTTTTCTTAATCATGCATTGTTATTTCTTGCCCATGATAAATTTATAGTTTAATTCTGTGTTATTACTTGGGTAATTTTTTTTTAAATTCAGTTCACATGATTGCTGCCACTTATATAAAGTTGTAATAATCGGCCCATTTAATCAGTTATTGTAAAGGATGAATATTTTTAAAATTATTTTAAAGTAAATATTGAAACCACTTCAGTAGTTCCTGTGAAAAAAGTACATCAATATGATTTGTTTTTTGTGTGATTTTGCAAAAGTTTTTACTCCCTTAAATTGCATAAATGCTTGTTTCATTATTTAATTTTAATGTTTGGTTCTGAATTACATCCAATTTTGTAACTTTTAGAGTGCAATATTAAGCCAATGAATTTTTTTATACAATTAAACAGTTAACTTTAGTTTGTGAATAATTACTTGTATTTGTGAGTTCCACACTATTGCATATACCTGCTCATTTTTTTTCCAAGGAAGGCTGAGTTATTTTCATACTGTCTCCCTTTCTCCCTAAAGTTCAAGTACTATGTCTTTTTATTGTATACCTAATATTTCATACGTTTTCATAACAAAAGCTTACTTTTAACCTAAATTTTTATGGGGTGTTTTTATTGAAATCTAAATCTGTTGATAAAATACATAATAAGTTTTAAATTTATTTTTCTTAAAAAGTAACCAGTTAGCTTTTTAACCCTCTAATGCCCATGGTAGCATAGATGCTACCACCAGTGTTTCCAATTTAGTGGATTTTTTAGTTCAGATATTCCAAATTCATATCAGAAATTTAAAATAGTAATATTTGCTTTATTCAATAATAGACATTCTGTCTTTAAATGCAGTGAAAATTATTTTTGAAATATTCTAGTGTGAATTCAGATTCTCTGAATTATGGAATTTCTAGAACATATTCTACCATGGGAATTAGAGGGTTAATTATCTTTGTGCTCAGTGTTAAGTAATTAAAGAAAATATTCTTTTTTGTTTACACAGTTTATGATATCCATTTATACTTTTCTTTCTCTTTGTAACTTTTATGTCTATCTGCATTTAAATTGCCGACCAGATATCACTAGAATAATCTCCCTTAGTTTTTTCTTCCAAAGTCAGCCGATATATGATTTTTTAGGTTTTAAATATCTACTATTGTTTCTTCATAGAAAAAATATATAGCATAGTAGTTATCAAGTTAAAAATGCATATGTGAATGTACATATTTTCTCATAATTTTTTTGCGAAATTCAGCTAAATTATATGTACGTGCATAGACAAACACATGCATATGTTGATTTTTTTTAAACATGAATATCTTTATTGTATACATTTTTCATGAAACATTTATAATGCATTAAAAAATTCCTTGTTAAAAAGAATTAAACAAATTTACTAATAGAATGAATTAATTTTTATCTATGAGCTTGCCAATTGACTGCCAGTTAGTAAAATCATTAATCTCTAGAATTGTTTTTTTGCCACAACAGTTGCCTTTTTTTTTTTGCCTTACAAAATTATTATTTTTATGGTTATCTAGTAATTAGGATAAAAATCTTAAAAATTGTCAAATTATTATTTTAACTCTATCAACTATTGACAATTTCTGAAAGATTTGAATTTTTTGTTAATTAGATGACATGGTCGTTGTCCACATGTGTCCCTTTTTTCCCTAATCAGTAAATGAAAAGGAAGAAAATAATTACTTTATTTAGTTATTTAAAAAAAAAAAAAGAAATTCTATGGCAGCATTCACACACAATCTGTATTTTATGATTACGTTTCCACATGTAATTTTATCCTGGGGTTTCTTTAAGGTTGTTTACAATTTAATTGATTTTGTCTGGTTACATGAAAATATTATATCGATACAATCACTACAATGCAAAACTATTCAATACTTTATTATTGAATTGCTTTACTTTTTACTAAATAAAGAAAAAAGTTTCAAGGGTGAATGTAATGTTAATTTTAATACTTTGTCAAAGTTGTGCAGATTCAATCCATTGAAGTCTTCACATTTGAGACATTATGTGTACTTAGCATTTAGCAACTGTTAAAGACGAGTTTTTTCCAGTTTCATAGCTCCACACTTGTGAGTAAAAGTTGAGCATGAATACTGTGTAGTATAGCAATATTAATTAATCATTTAGCTGGTTATAGAGTGAATATTTATAAACTAGTATTAAATAATATATAAGCACCATAAAAAAAATCATGAAATTTAAGCTAACAAAACCTGCTTTTGTTTATTAGTGAAATCAAAAGTATGTACGGTAACTTTATTAACGAATATGATTTCTATTTGTAGCCCTACATCCTGTGCTATGTTTGTATATTCATATTCTCAAGAAGAACGATCTTCAGTTGTTAAAGCAAAATATTCCAAATCTGGCATACATATTGGTAATTTCTTATTGATATTTTGTAATAATGTGATATATCTCCCATACATGCTGTATGGGAACTTTAATCTCTACTTTTTCACTTGTATGGAAGTCATTTCTCTGATAAGTATAGTACATTTAAGAACAGAGTCTGAAAAAAAGTTGGCTAAAATTTAAAAACGCTGTTCTAAACTTTGTTTCGGCAAAGTTAATGTCTTTTTTTGTTTATTCTGCATGAAAAATAGTTAATTTTTTTTTAATATATGAAAAAGCATGTCGTATGATATGAGGGAAAAGTGATATCAAATGGGCTTAAAGTGGGGCAGAACATGGCAGAAAAGAAAGTTGTGAACTGCCTTAAATAATAAAATATTTGAATTTTGGATTTTTTTTGCCCCCCCCCCCCCCGTTTCTTGTTGGTGATGCATTAAAAGAAGTCTTCTTATAAAAACATTCTGAATCTTGAAATATTTGAACATCTTGAAATCTTCTTGTTATAACATTCAGACTCTTCCATAATAGCTAAATTTCAAGGACTGAAATGATATAAAAGTTTTATGTGCTTTTCATCACTATATATATCCAATAGTCATTGATATATGATCGTGAACATTTTAATTATTTCTTTGGAAGAAAAATTGGCATTCATATGGCAAAAACACTTGCTGTCCCATACCTAGGAGAAGATTTTAACTATCAATATTCCTTTCAAACTCTTTTTGTTTATTCTTTTTAAAAAATTTATGTCATAAGCTTGTGATAAAATTTTATTTTTTGTTTGTCATTTTTTTCTGATGAAGGCTTTAGTAAAACTTGAACAAATCTATCTTGTTGTAAGTTCACAATGTCTTTTCATTGTTATTTTGGAAGTATATTTACATTATGGTTTCTTATTTCATAATTTATCATGCTATATGAAAGCAACTTCAAAATTTTGTTAGAAAAGGTAAATATGTTTTGCTTCTGACAGGAAGTAATTTCTTTTAATTTTTGTAAGTATGCATCTGTTGCTGATAAATTTCAGAACATGTTATTTTCAAGTTAATGTCAAGTTTTGTGTATATACAAGAACAAAAACATTCTGACTGCAATTACAACTTGTTTGAGATTAAATGCTTTTCTCAACATTCTGCAAATATACAGACATTTGTTTTTTTAAATTTGTAAATATGTAAACATTTTGAATATAACTATTTGTTTTAAAAGTGTGTATTAATATTAAATTATTTATTTATTTTTTCCTATAACAGTGCACTTAGGTATAGATACGATAAATTCCATATTCAACTCAAGTTTCAAGAAAAAGTAAGTATGTTTTTTGATTTTTCTTTCTTAATTCAATAGTTTATAATTACTTTTTAATTGTGTTTGATTCTTTAAACATTTCTGGGGTCTTTATGAACATTGAATCCTATTTCACATTCATTTGCTGTATTTTGACTGTCTCGATATGTGTTCAGTAGCCCTCTACCTAAATAACTGTTCCCATACTTTTATTAGATTTGAAACAACCAATATGTTAGTGCCAAGATTGCTTTTGTTTGGCAATATGTTTAATTACAGGAATATTTCTTTGTCTTTCTTCTCTACAATCATTGCTTTCCATAACCTGTAAGTCGCATCATCAGTCTTTTGTGAACCGTATATGTACAAGAGGCTCTGGGACTCAACAGTAGAGATTAAGAGTTATATTCTAAGAAAAATTTCTAGGTCAGTATTTCTGCTAAATGTTGGTAATTTTTCATCCAACTTTCAATTTCAATGTGTATAGGAGACTGAACGTTGCACAGGGATTTATTTCGTAAGACTTTTGCTTAAATTTCTATTGATCTTGAAAAGAAGAAATAAATAAAGATTGACTAAAATAAACAAATACATGAATGAACACAAAAAAATTATTTTTATAGCTTTTCCTTAATAATCACTAATAAATCATTAATAATTTCTTGTAAAGTTCAGCCAAAGTTGCACACATTAACGTTATTTTATTGACAATGCCATTATAGACCAAATTCACTATACTCCCCTGTTGTAATTCCTGACAATACCCTAGCCAATAGGGGGATCACCAGAGTTTGGTTCACCACTGAAATTTTAGCCAGGATAAGTATAAATATGACATTAGGTATAAGTAAAAATTTAAAAATTAACTACAGTAAAAAATCAAAATTCTGCACTAGCATCTTCTAATGCTTGTTTGTTGCTAAAATGATTACAATTTCTGGGATTCTTTAAAATTTAACAAATTTTCTCTGGATTATAGGTTGTATTTTAACGCTGTGAAACAAAAGGGCCACAACAGCCAGATGTACCTAGATTGTGGAACTTATCTAAATGAAATTCTTGAAGAATTCAGGTGCAGATTTATTTCAAAATTCTCGCAAACTTTCAAAAATTTGGCTATTTCCCCTGTTTTAACTTATGCTGCTGGTATTAACATGTTTAACAATAAAACATTTGTTTCACACAAATTTCCTCAAAATATTAATTTGATCGATACCGATATCAATAGATCTGTAAGCAATGTAAACACAAACGAGGGAAATTTATTTTCACTGAAGAAACCTCAAATATTAAATTTTCTTTTGTAATAGTTATATTACTGAATTATTCTTTGCAAAATACTTAATAAACCTTTTAAAATTATTAAAACCTTTATTAAAAATTATTTTTTTAAAAACTATACTCTTAAATAAGGAAATTAAAATTAAATTTTTACCTGAAATCTCAATCTGTAATATTTTTCTGCTTATGGCCTTGATTCCTGACCAAAAATTGCAAATACTTTAATAAAAAAATATGCAGGAATAAATTTATTTTAGATGTGAGTATCATGTCTTTCCATATGATTTTTATAACTGTTCATTTCACATGGAAATTAAATGGGATTTCTGGGACTGTGTTAAGAAATTCAGATTATTAGATAATACAATAAAAAAAACAGCCAAATTTGAAAATTATTAGCTATTTTCCAAAACTGTTATTCAAAAACTGCATTTATTTTTAAAAAAATATGTACTCAGTTTTACTAGATAAAACTTATTGTTAAAAAATTGGTATAAAAAGTATTTGTATATTTCATTACATTTTAAATTTCAATGTTAAATATAACATTCATACTAATTACATTCCCGTAATTTTAACTATTGATGAAAAAATATAAAAATAAAAACTACATTCTAAAAAAATTATGAGTAAATCAGCTTAATCACATACAGAAAAATAATGTAATACAGTAGGCTTCCCCAAATGTGCACAGCTTGTGACCAAAGGTTGTGCGAATTTTAGAATTCTGCAGATTTCTGGTCATTGCTTTGTTTATATTTTTTAAACAGTAATTTCAATGTAGTAATGCAATCAAAGTTTTAATGAATGCTTTCAATATAGTAAGATATTAAAATAACTAAAACAATAAACTAAAATTATTAAAAGATATTTTTAAAAATGATTAAATTATTAAAAATATAGGTCAAGTAAATATTTAATAATGTGTTTATACTATGCATACATTATGAGATATATTTTCCTACAATTATTCACTGAAACATTCCTCATAAAAGTACCCTATTAATTCACATAAAAATCATAAAATAGGGAGTTTTTATTTCAGATTTAGCCAGTCTTAATAACCAAAAAAGCTTGATTAATACATAAATACATTTGGTAAAAAGATTGTGATTACCAGTAATATCAGAAATATCTTGAATTATTTCGAAAATCAATTTATACTTCCTTCATGAAAAACCATGAGTTCAGTTATATTATCGGGAATTGCATGTTAATATACATATGGGATTATATAAAACTAAAAAATTCTGTAACTTTACCCCTTGATCTGAACTGAAAGTTACATTGTTTACATCTGCGATTATGTGCATATTTTAGGCGTTTGCAGATTTTAGCGTTGTGGATTTAAGGGAGTCTATTGTATAATAAAAAATGAACATGCTTAATAATTGAAAAAATATCAAACAAATGTCTGTTTATCATTGTGCTCTAACATTCACAAACATGTTTGAAACAGAACTTATATCTGCTGCTTCACTTTTGTTTAAGGTTATTCTCAAATCCAAAGGGTCAACTTTCTGACATAAGTTTTAATTCATTTTATTTGGAAACGCATGAAATTAGAAAGTGTTGTTATTCAGAAACTATGTCATCAAACTGTTTTTCCGTTTTCATGTAAATGCAATAGATCTTTCAGAAAATACTGTCAAAGTTGGCATTTTGAACTGAACTTCCGAACGAAAGAACAAAATCCAGTCAGTAAGGGTAGAAAATGCCATGTCACGTAATCAAAATCGCTTATAACTCAATAGGTAATGTATTGATCAAAAATGGAAAACACAGTTCGATTGCAAATTGCTTCCATGGTCAGGCTTTCCAATTTCATATCTTTCCGTTAAAAAATGAGTTTGTAAATGTGTCAAAACATTTTGCGCTTGTTGAGCAGAGCAGTTCAGAACAGCCTTAATGTTAAATTATTCACATTTTTATCCTTAAATTTCTACTTGTAGGTCAAATCCTCCTTATATATTTGTTGTTCTCATTGAATACTTCAAATCTATGTTTGGCAAGGGTATTATTGCCAATAATAAACAGATCACTAATTTTTATCAAATCGTTCATTAAAAAATTTGTCTAGAAATATTTACATTTTCAACTCGATCACATATGGACAATGAAGATTTCCTACAATCGTCTTTAATAATTTCATTTTGGCCTTATCTGTTTCTATATTTAAAGTTTTGTAACTGTTAAAAGTGTACTTGTCTTAATTTATAGAATATTTGTTTACTACCCACTTGTTACTTTTAAGATCCTAAAAAAATATTTAGGCATGCATAAGAATGTTCAACGAAGGCTTTGTTTTAATTATCTAATTTTTTGTATTTACCAGTCATAAGGAATTTTGTAAATTTCAGCTAAAAAGTTTCTTGGAAGTCAATTTTTTCTACTACTATAACTTGTACAAAGACTCCTAAAACTCAAAAGCTGTATATCTATTTCATGGCAGTTTGTGGTTTCCTTTTTCATTTATTTCTATGGAAGAATTAATATTGGGTTACATGTTTATTTATTTATTTATTTATTTATTTATTTTTTGTGATAAGGTATCGACTAGACTAGAAGTTATGAAAAACTTATAAGTATATTTTGTTATAAAGGCTGGAAAACCTTTACTGGCAATTTGGTTCAGATCATTATTTTAAATGTGCCTACATTTATTAGGTATGTTTATACAGTTTAAACATTTTTCATTCATTTTTATTTTTAGATATTCAGTTTGATTTAAATAATGTAATATAGTATTTGTATATATGTTGTGTTTGAATTATTTTTATAAGCTGGTAATGCCAGGAAAGAACATGCAATTTAATGTTTGTTGTTTTAGTTAATGACTTTTCATAGTTGAGGGTACTTTGTTTTTGTGCTATCATAAAAATTTGAGATGAATTATGTTTTAAATGATTTATATTATTTTCCCATTATTATTCTCTTTCAGGTTCTGTCATATTTAGAATTTTTGAACTGTTTCAATTTGTTTCAAATATAATTTATTTAGTTGTCTGTTTAAAAAGAAAAAAATATATTTTTATTTTTAATAATAAAATTGCTAATGGAAACAATCTGTCTCAATCATTAGTGAAAATATAAATACATTTTAAGAGTAAATTTTATTGACATATCTATGCAAACAGTTTGTTTTGATTGTTTAAATGACAGAATGATATAAAATGCAAATTAATACATTTTAATTAATTAATTTTATAAAGGTTATTGTCATTTATTTCTTGTTTCTCTGGAGATATCACATGTAAAGCTTCTTCTAAAATGAATGTCCTGTAGCTATTATGCATGCAAATTGATAGTATAGTATTTGAAAATGTAAAAAGTAGTGATAATAGTTTACTGCATGTTCTGGAATTCCATGTAGAAACTTCAAGAGGATGTACAGTAGGGTGGAGCGAAAAAAATTATTTTTTCAAAATCAAAAACGGGTAGGTGCCAAAAGTTGCCTTTATACTAGTACATCAACTGCGTGAAATTTTACCGCTGAAAAAAAATGGCTTGAGTCTGCGCTTTTGGTCCAAAAGTCGAAATTTTGGGTAAAATTTGACATTTTTTCAAAAAAATAAAAAAATTCCTATAGAAAAGGTTATTATTTAAATGTGTTATTTAAACCTTTATTATTAATGACTTAACATATTTAAACGATAAAACGGTATCTTTATTCTGTATAACTGGAGCAAAACTGACAACTTTTGGTTAAAAAAAGGCATTGCCACTCTGTTGTGTCATACAACTAATTGTTCTTTAGAATACAGCTATTACCTAGTTGCTTTCAAAACTACCCAGGAGCTATCACGTGGAGGTGGCTGCATTTCATGTCACAGCAGTGCATAACTCGACCACCCTACCATCTGAGCATAATGTTTTATTTATACATTGAATTGTGATTTTTTTTATCAAAGACTGGCGTAAGTTTTCTATGTATCAACCTAGTCCATCTATCTTTTTATCCACAGACTTTGGATGATGCTGCTGTGACACTCCTTCATATATATTTATATCGCTTGTATATAATAAGGCAAGCAGAGTAATGCAGTGGAATTAATGAAATCTATACAGCCCTCTATTATCTTCACCAAAATTGCATCCAGTTAATGTATAGTGATTGGGAGTTGTGTTACTACAATATTTAGAAATTTCATCTTTGGGTATGCCATCATTTACTCTATATCCTCTTGCCTTTTTTATATGCTGAGAAGCTTGCTGTTTAATGTGATGGCGATCGTCAGAGAGCATTGCAATAAGAATTTGTTCTCGATGAGCAAAGCAACCATTGTCCTAAATAATTTTTTTTAGCATTTGGTTTATGCCGTTTTCTGTGATGTTTAGTAGCCGAGTAATTTACCATAAGTTTTTAGATCCATTTTTTAGATGTGGATTACATTTGGTGTAAACCATCCTGCGGCATTATCTTGGATTACATACTTTGTGAATGAACCTACAGGCTCTGATGATCAAACAGTGCTTATATAAAGGCGAAATATTTTATTCGCCAATGTGAGCCATCTTGCGTAGGACATGTTTCTTGGCTTCAAATTTTTCGCTAGTTCTTCTGAGTAATATATTGATGAAATAACTTTGCAAATGTCTAGCAGGTATTTCTGGTCTGTGCTGAGTACCCTTTTCTCGATTTCAGGAAATAATGTTTCAAAATTTCCCTCTATGGCTTCAAAAATTGAAGTAAGAAGGTAATGGCAGGTGGACAAAGATTTTCCTATTGGTCCAGCGAATCCCTGCGGGTTAGAATCTAATTTTTGCCAATGATCTTGTCTAATAAATGAAGCAGAGGAAATTCATTTCACTGGACTCTGAGGTGGCATGTGATCCATTGTAAGGGTTCATTCTAAACATGCCCCACACAGAAGGGATGGCAACGACGAACAGAATTATCCGTCTTTAAATGAGCACTCACTTCCCATCAGAGTCTCTATGTTCACTCAAAAAGTACTATGCAATCCACGTTTGGCCCCAGGTTGGTTAACCATCAAATGTAATCCACATCGAAAGAAGGAATCTAAAAACTCGTGGTATATTATTCGGTTACTAAACAACACAGAAAACGTAATAAAACAAATACTAAAAAAAGTTATTTACAACTATGGTTGTTTTGCATACGCAGAGGAAATTCTAATTTCAATGCTTTCTGACGATCGCTATCCCATTAAACAGCTAGCTGCTCAGCATATAATAGTTGAAATATGAGAGTAAATGATGGCGCACGCAAATCTGAAATATCGACAATCAACTTTGAAGAGAATAATTATATAAAAGATAATAGACGGCTGAATAGATTACATGAATGTCATCCCCACTGCATTACATTGTCCGCCTTCTGTTACACAAGCAGTAGAAAAATACGTGAAGTAGATCACAGCAGCAGCATCCAAAGTCTGTGGATACAAAAAAGAGATGGACTAGGTTGATACATTTAAAACTTATGCCATTACTTGATAAAAAAAATCACAATTCAAAGTATAAATAAAACATTGTGTTAAGATAATAGCGTGGTCGAGATAGATTCTCCCTGGGAAGTTTTGAAAGCAACTAGGTAAGAGCTGTATTCTAAACAACAATTCGTTGAATGACACAACAAAGTTTTAACGTCCCTTTTTACCGAAAGTTGTCAATTTTGCTCCAGTTATACAGAATAAAGATATCGTTTTATCGTTTAAATATGTTAAGTCTTTCATAACAAAGGTTTAAATAACACTTTTAAATAATAACCATCTCTATAGGAATTTTTATTTTTTTTTTTTTGAAGAAATGTCAAGTTTTGCCCAAAATTTCGACTTTTGGACCAAAAGCGCAGACTCATGCCATTTTTTTTCAGCGGTAAAATTTCACGCACTTGATGTACTAGTATAAAGGCAACTTTTGGCACCTACCCGTTTTTAATTTTTAGAAATTATTTTTTTTCGCTCCACCCTACTGTCTGGTATCGGGGCGGTTGTCCGCTTGATCACCGCATGGCGGCCATCCGGTAGACCAACGCCCCGGCTGACCTAATTGCACAGCCTGTTTGCTGGTTTCTCTGTTGTACCGCTTGCTTAACTAATTGACTTTGTTGATTTGGCTCCTGTACATTACACACACATATCCTGCTTGGAAATTAGGGAAACCTGGATTTTAGATGCCTAAACAGTGGTGGATACTTGTCGTGAAAAGTGGTTCATGAACCAATTTAGAGGAAGGGAAAAAGAAAACAATGGGTGCCGCTGAAAGACAAGTATCACCATAGCAAATTTTGGGGCCGAAATGCAAAGCAAGCTCCCGATATTGTAGGGATAAGACTTCGCCTTTCTACCGCAACCCACATGGTAAAGATTGGCTTCGTCGGCTGTCCCATAGGAGCGGGTCCAGTAGCCTATATGCACCTAATGTAGAGGCAGCAGTAAAACAAAATCTGAAAGTGGAGTGAGCCAACTGGGGAAAGGCTTAAGTCTGACATTGTGGCCTTTGGTATTGATCACACCTTGGTCATTGATGCTCAGGTCATCAATGGCCAATTCGATCTGCAGACTCCCCATATTAAAAAGGTCACCGAATATGAAGTCATGCGCCCTTAGCTTGAACATCTTCGGCCGAATGGAGTTTACTTTAATTCCCTGACATTCGACTGGCGTGGTGCTGCTTCCTCTGACTCTGAAAAGTCCTTCCATGTTCTCCATAATGGTGATTTCAAAGTTCTATCTGCACAGGTGCTCTCTTGGACTCATCGTATCTTGCGTGTTTTCCAGTGCATGACTGTCAGAACCCCTGGCAAGATGAACTGCGTAGCTGATGCGAAAGTTCCGTGATTGTGATGTCTTATATGTACGGGTGAGCACTGCCCTAAGTGTGCCAATCATGTATTTCTTCTGTATGTTCTCAACTTTGTTTTGTACATTCAGGATCGGACTGGGTCAGTGTAAAGGGCGCAGACCTTGGATTTTCAGAGGGCGCAAAAATTTTAGCGAATCAAGTCAATTTCACTTGCTTGTGTTTTATCTGGTTTGACGAGGTTTAACACATTCACATAGCACCAAGTAAATGATAATGGCTTAAATTATATTTCTAACTCTGGATAGAAGACTTCGCTATATTCTTCGTGCATGTTTAAAGATCCATCAATCCTACACAAGCAATTCCTACTAAGCAATTTTGTAAAACAAATCATATAACTTCTAAAACTCCAGCAAGTTGAACACAGATTTACCTTGTAGTAGATTACTGATATCAAGACTAGAGCTTTCTCATTTTCTTCTTCTACCTGTAGACACCTTGCAGAAAAAAAAGTGATCACCCCTACCAATTTTCTTGAAAATGACTGTATAAAAAAGTCATAGGATACCAATTGATTAGGAATAATATTTACTATTAAATGCTTTTCATAAATTTTGCTTTGGAGGCTGTCTACATATAAAAAAATACACGAACGTTGATTTTTCAAATGGTAACATACACTTTTGACACCCTATTTGAGTTCCTTTCTAGCCAGGAGAGAGATATAGTTTATATGCTTTTCTTAATACTTAATACATTTATAAAACAAAATGTGTTACGGGTTTATCCCTAAATTTCGGAAAATAAATTGAAGATCTTACAAGAAAAAGTACCAAAATCTCTCAATTAGTCACCAGTAAAATTTTACAAGTATTATAAATTTATTAAAAACTTTATTGCATCAAAGAAAATCCTACAAAATATTTCTGGTAAGTATTTACGATTTTTTTCTGTGGTACCTTTGATAGCGGAATACGACCCCCTTAAATTATGGAAAGGAAAATTTTCTCCATATCTCGAAAATTAATTATTCAAATGAGCTGTACACATCGATGTTTTAACAATTGTGGTTTGTTCCTTATATATATTTTTTAATGTGACTTTAGTAATAGCTTTCTAATTAAGAAAAATGTTTGAATACAAAAAAAAGTCTGGAATAAGTTTGGGAATCTGTATAACTTTAATTAATTAATAAATCTGCATCTGTATAATTAATTAATTAATCTGTATATCTTTAATTAATTAATAAAAAATCAATCAGATAATTTTTATGAAGATAAAAATTAAGTTTCTCAAATGGATTTAGCTTTACCATACTCAAATTTAAACTCTTCTAAACCCATCAAGATTTAAGATAATGCATATAAAATATGCCTTTTTCCGGCCTGTCTCGATCCAAGAAACTCAAATAAGGTGTCAAAAATGAGTGTTATTGTTTGAAATTTCAATAACTTAATAAAGAAAAAAAGTACAAAACTGTTTAATATTAATTTAGGGTTCATGAAACGGGTAAAAATAAATAGTAAGGTGCAACCACACTGGGAAAAAAAGAAAGAAAGAAAAAGAAAGTAAATTAAGGGTGCCACTAGCTCCTCCACTTCTACCCCCCCCCCTTTATATACTTAACAAATCAACCTCCAAATCTATTCAGGGAAGCGCTTTATCAGAATTAACTGGCATACCAAATTATTTGAAGAAAATCGGATAATTCTGCATGAAAAACTCGTTTTTTCTAAATTAAGGGGGGGGGATTAGTCCACCGTTTTCCCCCTTTACACTTAACCAATGAACCCCCAAAACTAATCAGGAAAGCGCCTTATCAGATGAACCTATATCCAAAATTTGAAGCAAATCCGATATTTCTATCAAGTGTTATCGCGTTACATACATACAGAACCTTCGGGCACATTATCTCTCAGACTTTGATAGCATGAGGGCTAATATAAAAGTAACAAAAACGAAAAATTATGTATCACGCATACGTTATGAAACAATTTGCAACACTAACAGAATATTATTAAGAAATTTAAATCTAACGTAATAATTTAAAAAAAAATGTATTCGGGGAAATCTTTTGCAATACACTGATACCACGAGTTTAAAATGAACATTGAATGCTTATGAGAAAAGAAAAGTGACCAGTCAAACTGATGGCATTGAGCTCACAGGCTATTGACACTAATTATATATTACACTCTTATTTCAAAGAATAAGGCCCCTCAGAAAATAAAGAAATCGACAAAAAAAAAACATTTAGCTGAATTCAGGGAGTGATTATCCCCCCCCCCCCCACACACACACACACCTTTATACTTGACCAATGAATTTCCAAATCTAATCAGGGAAGCGTCTTATTAAAATTAACCAGTATACCAAATTTGAAGTAAATCGAATAAATCTGCATGAAAAACCCATTTATCTAAATTAAGGGGGGTTTAGACCTCCGTTCCCTCCTTCATACTTAACCAATGAACATCCAAATCTAATCAGGGAAGCCCCTTATCAGAATAAACTGGTATACCAAATTATTTGAAGCTAATCTGATAATTCTGCATGAAAAACCCGTTTATCTAAATTAAGGGGGGGGGGCATTCTAAATTAAGGTTAAACCTTTATACTTAACCAATGAACCCCTAAAATTAATCTGGGACGCGCCTTATGAAAATGAACCTATTTACAAAATTTGAAGCAAACTGGATATTGCTATCAAGAGTTATCGCGTTACGTACATACAGAGCAGGGATGAGATTTCCGCGTTTTTGCACACCGGTATTTTGTTAGAGAAAATGATATTTTCTTTAATCTGAACATTTTTGCGATTTAACAAAACAACATTTTCCTTAAGAATATATTGGTGTGCAAAAACGCGGAAATCTCATCTCTAATACAGAGCCTGTGGACACATTAGCTCTCAGGCTTTGACAGCAGGCCTGCCACAGACGTCCACAGGCGACTATTTTTATATTCTGTTCGCACCACTATTTTTAAAAAAATACATTTTGTAGTATATTTTTCTTGCAAATGTTCTCAAAGCGTATATATATATATATAATTTGTTTTGAAAAAGTGGTGCAAAATAGAATTAAAAAATAGTCGCCCGTGGCAGTCCTGTGCGCTAAAAAGTATAAACGTGGTAATACGAAAAGTACTTCTGTCACTGCAAACAAAATATTGTTTTGAATTTTTAAAAAAAGTGTTTAATAAAAATAAAATAACTCGCAAATATCTCGTGAATACACAAATCAGTACTTATAAATTAATGAATTGATAATACAGATTATTGTTTTATTCTATTTGTAGTTTTTTTATTATTATTAATTATTTATATACATCACTAATTTAAAAGGAAATAAAACTAGCAAGATATTTTTTTCTATTTTTCCTTTTTGGCTGTTTTCACTCCTGATGAACAACTATAATAGATTATGAATCGTTTTTTTTTTTATTACTCGGCATCAAACAGCATGAAAAATTAAAATTTTAACGCTTTTAAAATGTTCGAACTGTTCAAGACTATTTTTCTTTATTAAAATTGAAACAATAATGTTGAAACAAAATTGTAACAATGATATTGTAAACAAAACTATCATATTGTTCAGTTAAATTTATACATATTAGTATTCAAGTAATTACAATTTTTTTATTATTATTATTTATAAGTATTGATGTATTCATTGTTCGTACGGGTCCTTGAATTTCCAGACTAAGAAATTCTTCGGTACCAGTATTTTCTTATAGAAAATCTTTCCTTAAATAAAACGAAATTTCGCGCATTTAAACTAGATTTATTTTTCTGTAAAAAAAATTACTCATATTTAGCCTTGAAAATAAATGTACCCGTACAAACCCTGGTATTAGTATTTGTAATAAATAATTTACCATGCATCATAATTTATCAGCTATCGTTATAAAATAATTATAATAATACAGGTCATATATTTCTTACAAACTTATCGACAAAAGTCCTGCAATCCATAAATCTATCCTGCTTAAATTTGTGAAGAATCCCCGATTAAATGAAATATAATAGAGGGAGAGCAGTTCACTTTGCAGTCGCCAACTGTTTTCGTTTGGCCTATTTATCGCCCCTCCTGGCTTCAAAAGAAGAAACAAATGTTTGCGGCAGAAAAATCGGAATTAGGGATAGAGGAAGAATGATTTCATTCCCTTTTACGGGGCACGTATGGTACGCAATCCCAATAGTTTGTTCACTTAGTATTCTAAGCTCTAGTAAATTTCATTTAATTTTAGCAAAAACATGATGGTAATATCTGTTCCAGATTATCTGTCTATTCCTTTTTATTTTTTTGGTACCATGTTTCTCATTTATAAATTGACATGATCAAGCTTTTTACATAGAAATGTATAATGATTTTGATAGTATATTTTTAATTTTTTTTTTCTTTTTTGGAGATCTCCACTTTTTTTATTTTCAAACAGCAATATATATATATATATCTATATATGTACCATACCTAGGTTGATGAATTTTGAGTAATTATGTTAAATATTTTTGTTGAAGAGTAATTTATTGATGTTGACTTTTTTTATTTTAGAGGTTATACGTGTTGTTTACTGTTGTTGATATTATTTTGATATACATTTTAACTAATATGTTGATGGTAGTGAGTAGCTATATAAATATCTTCAATGAGTAAACAAATTATACTAGTACTAGTGATTTATGAGATACTTTGATTGATGAAAACTTGAATAGCTGAAGATGTAAGTTATTCTATAATACACTTGGTCGACCAATTTTACTTATTATAGTTGAAACTGTTATTTTATATTATTCGAATAATACATTTTTCATGATATCTCTTGACAGCAAAGTTGTTTGCCTTTTTTTTTATGAAATATTAATGTTTAATATTTTTTTGATATGAGATCTTTTTAAAGATATACTACGTGCACAATTAATTTTATGGCATGCCACATGTAAATAATTGGAATACTCATTCTAAATGTACATATTTATATTGTATATACTACATTGATGTAACATTTATGTATTCCTTTTCCTTCTCTTTTTCCTTTTTGATCACCACATTTTATTTTTAGGGCTTGTTAATTGGCTTTCAAAATTTTGATTTTCCCATCCTGATGCAATAGGTCACCTTTTTACATCTGTCTGGCACATCAAAATTTTATTCGACGTTGGGGGGTATTGTGAGATAAAATCTCACATTTTTTTCCACCTATTCACCGGTCTGCATCTGTGACAGTGTCGCGGCCGTGCTTTTTTTTTTTGTTGTTGTTTCTTTTCTTTTTTCTCCCGTCTCTCTTGCTGACAACCTTAGCGTAGACCTGTAAGTTGGCTTTTCCCCAGTGCCTGCAAATGCGCATCATTCATTATTCATCCCTTCCTTTTTTCTCTCCGTGTTTCATCCGAGGCTGTAAGTGCGCGCATGCTCAGTAGAAAACGGGCGCTTGCTATGATTTCAAACGAGTGACGTTTCGTTTCACGAACGAATTAGATTGCGTTACTTTTGGTTTCGCTTTCTCATTTGTTTTCCGAATGCCGGTGGCTTTTGAATTTGGTCAATTCTTTTAAACCTCTCGCTTAATTACTTTTGCGGGCCCCGTAGCGATGTTTATATACTGTCTCCCTTAATTTTTTTAGGCAGTTAAAGTTCTGACGGGATTGCCGAAACAACGATGTCGATATCTGTAGTTGTGTCGTTTTTTATCAACGAAGTTTTTGTTCTTCAGTTAAATATTTGCTATTCTCTCGGGAATTTTTTAATCTAAGTGCTGGTATTTTCAAGAACCATTTACGGGTGATCAAAGGGGAAAATTATTCATCTTCATCTAAAAATATACTTAAATAAAGATTGATTTAGTCTCAAGAAAGTGTAGTTCCTGTCTCTTCCTCAACACTGCTTGTTTCAAGTAAGATCGTTTTGACTTTTCTCCTTTTAAAATGACCTAAAAGAACTAAGTGTAGGGTTATTGTCTCCATTGTTTTAAAAGAAGAATTTTTACAACAAACTATTTCGAAAATACGATCAAAACAATTTGTGAATATTCTAATATTGACGTCACAGGGATCAGCGGCGACATGGCCAGGGTCGGACTGGGTCAGTGTAAAGGGCGCAGACCTTGGATTTTCAGAGGGCGCAAAAATTTTAGCGAATCAAGTCAATTTCACTTGCTTGTGTTGTATCTGGTTTGACGAGGTTTAACACACTCACATAGCACCAAGTAAATGATAATGGCTTAAATTATATTTCTAACTCTGGATAGAAGACTTCGCTATATTCTTCGTGCATGTTTAAAGATCCATCAATCCTACACAAGCAATTCCTACTAAGCAATTTTGTAAAACAAATCATATAACTTCTAAAACTCCAGCAAGTTGAACACAGATTTACCTTGTAGTAGATTACTGATATCAAGACTAGAGCTTTCTCATTTTCTTCTTCTACCTGTAGACACCTTGCAGAAAAAAAAGTGATCACCCCTACCAATTTTCTTGAAAATGACTGTATAAAAAAGTCATAGGATACCAATTGATTAGGAATAATATTTACTATTAAATGCTTTTCATAAATTTTGCTTTGGAGGCTGTCTACATATAAAAAAATACACGAACGTTGATTTTTCAAATGGTAACATACACTTTTGACACCCTATTTGAGTTCCTTTCTAGCCAGGAGAGAGATATAGTTTATATGCTTTTCTTAATACTTAATACATTTATAAAACAAAATGTGTTACGGGTTTATCCCTAAATTTCAGAAAATAAATTGAAGATCTTACAAGAAAAAGTACCAAAATCTCTCAATTAGTCACCAGTAAAATTTTACAAGTATTATAAATTTATTAAAAACTTTATTGCATCAAAGAAAATCCTACAAAATATTTCTGGTAAGTATTTACGATTTTTTTCTGTGGTACCTTTGATAGCGGAATACGACCCCCTTAAATTATGGAAAGGAAAATTTTCTCCATATCTCGAAAATTAATTATTCAAATGAGCTGTACACATCGATGTTTTAACAATTGTGGTTTGTTCCTTATATATATTTTTTAATGTGACTTTAGTAATAGCTTTCTAATTAAGAAAAATGTTTGAATACAAAAAAAAGTCTGGAATAAGTTTGGGAATCTGTATAACTTTAATTAATTAATAAATCTGCATCTGTATAATTAATTAATTAATCTGTATATCTTTAATTAATTAATAAAAAATCAATCAGATAATTTTTATGAAGATAAAAATTAAGTTTCTCAAATGGATTAGGTTTACCATACTCAAATTTAAACTCTTCTAACCCCATCAAGATTTAAGATAATGCATATAAAATATGCCTTTTTCCGGCCTGTCTCGATCCAAGAAACTCAAATAAGGTGTCAAAAATGAGTGTTATTGTTTGAAATTTCAAAGTTGGTACAATTCTTAATAAGTAGATGACTTCAGAAACATATTTTATACATAACAATAAACTAGTAGATACTATTTCCAGTCAATTGGTACCTACATATTTTTTTACGATTATTTTTAGCAGAATTAGTTAGGAGTAACCACATTTTTTTTTCTGATCACCATTGATGCACTGAGGTTCTTTAGAAAAGCTAACAAGTTTTTTTCGCACCAGGCGCCAAATAGAGTTGTCTGCTAAGGGCTTAATGTAATATGAATTAGTTATAAAGTTAGTTAAAAATCTCATAAATTTAATTTCTGTTGCAATCTGAGAACAACTACTTTTCATTTACTAATGTTTTATTACTATTAATATTATTAACCAAGTAGCATTTTTAAATGTGGTATCTGCAGGTATCTCCTTCAACACACACAAGAAACATTCAGTGTGTAAACTTCGTTTATAAAACATTTATGTTTAAAACAAAAATATACTCTCCGTATGGCAATAGAAATTTTGAAAACTAAATCTCATGCTTCTTTTGTTCTTTTATAAAACTACCACATATTACAGGTATTGGAATGCTGAAATATAGGGCTATTTGAATGTGAAAATAATACTTGCTTGTGAAAACAATTGGTATTTTTTATCCTTAAAAAATGACTTTATGCATCCATAAAGAGCTGAATTGATATCACTTTATAAAAAAGTTTCTACAGAAAAAGTACACCCTAAAACAGCCGCTTTGCTAGTCTAAAATCGCTTAAATAATTTAGTAAATTTACTATTCTCATCACACTCTTCCCATGATTTTCAAAACTTTTACCATTGTTATAGATCAAGGGAAGGGAACTATTTAAGTTTCCCTACTTGAGTGTTTTGAGAAGGTTCTCATTTCGATGCATATGTTTTTTTTTATGTATTTTCACTGATTACTCCTAAACTATGCGCGAAATTACTATCCGAAAATGATGGTAGATTTTGTGAATGAGAAAACGCTGCCCGCGAGATCCCACAGCTTGCAGGATTGTAATCTAAAAGTATCATCAACTTTGTATTCCCCGAAAAGAAAAGGATTGTGTTTTCCAATCAACGACAAAATCCATACAAAAAGTTTTTTGACTTCTGATATACTTCTCTCTTTTTTTTTCACTCAAGTTGCTTTTAAAAAGCACGATTATAGGTACATTCAGGGGCAGCTATAAAGGATGCCGGCGCAAAGTACTAAAAGAAAAAGGACTGAAAGTATGCAAAATATTTGGTTTAAATCTAAAAGATATTCAAAGAAGCGATGAAAGAAATTAAGTCCAGGGCGCCATGGCTACTACAGCTCTCGTTGGGTGCATGCTTTATCTTTCAATCGCATGTAAAGATGTACTTTTTGGTTCTCGATCTTGAAATTGCTACGATAATAATAAAAAAAAATACTTCTCTTGTACTGTCTGTCTAGTGATTGTTGATTACTCGCTAAACGAATTCTCGAAATTTAGTACGCTAATCAGAATGTATGTCTACAACCAGTGAAAAATTATTGGAGCGGTTATGCACTTAGGGGCGCGAAGTTTTCCCTGGACCAGGGCGCACCGGCCCTCGGGCCGATGGGCCGGCGGGCCAGTCCGAGCCTGTGTACATTACTGAATAAATATATTTTAAATAAATGAGTTTTTCATGCAGAATAATCCGATTGTCTTCAAATTTGTTATACTGGTTTAATCTGTTAAGGGACTTCCCTGATTAGATTTGGAGGTTCATTAGTTAAGTGTAAAGGGGAAAATGGGGGAGCTAATACTCCTCAATTTAGCGAAATGGGTTTTTCATGCAGAATTATCTGATTTGCGTCAAATTTGGGATACAAGTTTATTCTGATAAGGCACTTCCCTGATTAGATTTCGAGCTTCATTGGTAAAGTATAAAGGAGGGAAATGTTGACAAATCCCCCTTAATTTATTTTTTGAGGGGCATTATTCTTTTAAATAAGTGTATAATATATGTTTAGTGCGAATAGCCTGTGAGCTCAATGCCATCAGTTTTACTGGGCACTTTTCTTTTTATTATATATGTGCTTTTTAGCTCAGGCTATCAAAGTCTGAGAGTTAATGTGACCGCAGGTTCTGTATGTATGTAACGCGATAACTCTTGATAGAAATATCCGATTTGCTTCAAATTTTTTTCTATGTTCATTCTGCTAAGACGCTTCCCTGATTAGATTTGGGGGTTCATTGGTTAAGTATAAAGGTGGGGTGGGGGGGGGTAATCCCCTTTTAACTTTGATAAATGGGTTTTTCATGCAGAATTATCACATTTGCTTCAAATTTGGTATAATACCGGTTAATTCTGATAAGGCGCTTCCATGATTAGATTTGGAAGTTCATTGGTTAAGTATAAAGGGGAACGGGGGGCTAATGCCCCCGTAAATTTAGATAAATGTGTTTTTCTATACCATTTGCTTCAAATTTGGTATACCGGTTTATTCTAATAAGGCGATTCCCTGATGAGATTTGAAGCCTCATTGGATAAGTATTAAGATATGAAACAGCGAGGGGGGAGGAGAATACCCCTTAATTTATTTTTCGAGGGGCATTATTCCTTTAAATAAGAGTATAATATAAAATTTGAGTGAATAGCCTGTGAGCTCAATGCCATCAGTTTAACTAGGCACTTTTCTTTTTATTATATTTACATCTTTTTTCATCAATACTGTTGTTATCATTGTATTTTTGTGTAATGCTTTTATGCATATTGAGAAAGTTGTAGAACTTTCCGTTGTTGTATATAGTATAAACTTGTTCAATTGTCTGATATTTTGTTAAACATTTATAGTCGACTTTAACCATACCTTTTGCTTTAACTTACAGTTTAAGTCTTATTTCAGAAGAAAGATTAATTTAAAATAATTGTTGATCACTGGTCAGTACAAAATCTTCACGATTATAATTACCTGATTACAGGTTATTTCAGTAAATTTATTATATTGAATTATCATTGATTTTCAATGTAAGAAAGGATAAAATTATCTTTAGAAAGTAAAAGTGAAGCGTAAAAGTAAAAATACATTCTTTGTATATCAATGGAAATAACTTGACATCGCAACTAACAGAAAATCCATTTGATATAGCTAAGAGTAAAAGGATAAATTGCAATTTCTTAATGTTTTGTGATATGATAAATTTTCAAAATTTAAAAAGTACATTTAACTGTCGCAACAGTTAATAAGTTCCTATTTTAGACAAAATGTTTACGAATTACTTTCCTATTGATAAAGTTATGTTAGCAGAACAATTTAGATGTAATAAGAGATGTTTCCTTTATTATCCTAAAAATGTTTGAAATGTTATAAGAAAACATCAAGCTGTTAAAAATGTTAACACATAAATAATTAAGTATCAGTGTGTGCTCCTTTTCCATTATAAAAATAAAGTTTAACCCCGAAAATCCAATATCGTTGGGACCAAGACTAAACTGGATTTTTGAAAATTCTGGATTTCTGAAAGAATCAAAATTACTTCTGTTATTCTGAAGGGTGCCTTTATTCATAATTTAATTCACAGTCAATTGCTATTGATGCCAGAAAAAAACTTTAAAAAAAAACTTACTGTAATGGCTATTTTCTATGTTGTAAAAAAAAAACTCTTCACGGTTTATTAACCATGAAGTCATTTCTTCTTTTGTAAATCCCAAAACATCAATGACAATTTTATTTGCTTCAATTTTTTCGGACATTCTTTAACAAGCTTTTCTAGGATTTTATACAACATTTATATTTTATTTATATTTCGAATATCAATTTAAAAAATACAGTCTTGTTTCTCTAAAGCAGATATTTATTTTTGCAGCAAAATTTTTGCTTTTTTCCAGTGACACACTTTTTATTCTGGCTCCTCATTGTCGTTCCTCTGAGCTGCTATCGGTAGTTCTATTTAGCACACTGCCAGCAATCTCGGTGTCTGCTAGTCCATTGCTTTCGATCTCAAAGTTTTTATTTCTTAAACAATTGCTATTTTTCTTTCTCCCGTAAGGTGGAAGTGTAAAATAAAAGAGTAAGGTGGGGGGGGGGGGGGGGGGCTTTCATGTCAGATTTTTGAAGTTGCCTGTTTTTGAGGTCATACTATATACGTACAATCAAAAGTTATTCTTTTTTGTATTTAAAAAAAGGTTGGTATTCGGCTTAAAATTTTACTGACTTTTATATTCAGCTAAATTAGTAATCATCTTATCCCTAATAAAAGAATGTGTCATGTATTCTCTCTTTTATATAAACAATGATTAAGGAGGATCTAATTTTTAACTCAATATGTTAAAAAAATGCTTTTCTTTTTAATAATCTTTTTTTTTTTTAACTGTGCACAAGATTTATCTTAAACTACTTATTCTTCACGATTTATAGATTATATCTTTAGACTGAAACTAAATTTATTTATTATTCTAGCCAATGTATATATATATATATAGATAGATAGATAGATAAATAAATTTATAAACTGAGTGAAAATATGCAATACTGTCGACTTAATTTTTTTTTCTTCTGCTAAAATAAGCATAGTTTTAGGTCCAATTTTAATATATAATCTACAAATATATGAAGATTGCATGTAAAAATATTAAGTAGTTCGTGAGAATGAGGACTACTGTTAGGGATGGCCCGAACAATGGTTATGGCTGAATATACCGAATATATTTGACCAGATGAATAGTACAGTAAACACTCTCTAATCCGGCACATTTGGAACTAGAAGCATGCCGTATTACAAAAATTTCCATATTACAAGATGAACGTCAGGGAAAACATGTAGAAGTTATAATTAAACAAAAAATGAGAGTAAAGCATACTTTTTATTCATTGAACAGCCTGAATGGAATGAAAAAAATATTCAATAATGTAAAGTACAACATACGTACTAGGGATGCAACGAATATTCCGTTGATATTCGGTATTCCACCTAGTCGGCTTAAAAGCCAAATATTCGGTTTAGCCGAATAATACAGTATTCAGCCTAATACTAGAACAAAATCATTTATATTTATAATAAATAATATCAATTGCTATATTATAAATAACATATCTATAGGTCTATATTTATGTCTGTCATTAAGGAAATTTAAATGTATATAAAATTTATAATACAAATTTATTTCAAATATTAAATATAAATTTAATAATCATTTCAATTTTCTTAACGAGCCATACACGAAATATAATAGTATTTAAAAATTTAAAATAAACTTATTAATTTGAATTTTATACAGTTATAAAAATTATTTAATTATGCATTCAATAGAATTTGCTTTCCACCAGGTTAGTGGTCATTCATTTCTATCTACGAGTGATTTATCAAAATAACTGCTGCTCATCATTTGTAAGTGGCAGAAATGTGTTAACTATTTTGTTTTTGTTTATAGTTGAAATCTGCATGAAGCAATCGCGAAATGTGGTCTTTGACTCATTATGAATATCTTTGCTTGTTTCCGCCACAGTTGCATTTGTTTCAGTTTCAGGAGTCTCATTGTTTGTTTCCGCCACAGTTGCATTTGTTTCAGTTTCAGGAATCTCATTGTTTGAGAGAGTAGTCATAAGTAAAATCAGTCGAGATTTTAACCTGAGATGATTTTCTACGACAGACTTTAAATGTTCCAGCGCCAAAAAAATTCATTCCCTTCTCCAGGCTTTGACAGATAAAGTTTCCACCATTGGAATAGCTTCCGAAATAAGGGATGTTAATAGACCCGGAGGCAGATGCACAGGCAATCACCTCATCAAGTTGGAAGTTGAAATTCCAGGATTAGACAGAACTTGAATATTTATTAAAATGCAACTCGTCTGCCAAGTCATATCTTGGTGGAAACCACCTTCAGGTTTGATTTTAGTGGTTCACTTGTAAGGTTTATCATTATGTTTTCCTGCATCCTAAGGTATGAAAACATGGAGTACTGGGAGCAGGAAAACACAATGATAAACCTACGAATCAATCGCTAAAATCGGGTTTTTAGGTGTTTTCCACCAAGATATGACTTGGGAGACCAATTGCGTTTTAATATGAAAATTGAGTTTTAGCTCATTCTGGATCTTCAGCCTCCAACTCGATGACGTGATTGTCTGTGCTGCCGCTTCACGGTCTATAACTTCTTTAAAAAGTTTCAATAAACTTAAATACTTCTCTAAGTGCAACCATTGATTTGAATTAAAAATAATTTAAATTTTGTTTTTAATTATATTTAAGGCTGAATATGTTTAATAAAAACTGTATGAAGATACAAACAAATAGTATTTTGGTTTAAATCAGAACTTATGAATTAATATTCGGCGAATGAATAAACCAAATATTCGGTCATAACTTGGCCGAATATTCGGTATTCAGCCAAACCACTATTCGCTATTAAAGCACATAAATTAACGTCTGAATTCCTTTAATCACTATTCCCTACATCTTTAATATATCCATGACTATAAAATGAAAACAGCAGGCCTACTCGTAGAAGCCATCTTAAACAAATCTCGAATATCCGTTTGTTATGTAGTAGTCGTCTCTCTTCTTATATTTACAAAGTCAACATTCACAGAAAAAACAAGAAAAAAATAACATGTTGAAAGAAAAAGAAATAAAATTAGCCGATCTGTAGTCAATAATTGTAATAATATTGAATATGACGTGAACAAGATACAAGAATCAATAAGATAAACAAATTCAGTACAATTGTGTGTAATGGCAGTTGTAAAAAATAAACACATTATCATTAAAGTAAGCAAATGAAAGAATGTCACCATTTTAATCTTTAAATAAAATAAGATATTAGAAAAAGCTCAACTCACTAACATGTCAACTATACATAACTTTAAACAATAAATTTTACAATATATTGATGAAAGCATAAAAAGAAATCGTGCATATTTATTAGTTTCCATTGTTTATCTTAATTCTCTCGGCTGGTGAATGTTTGTCAGGTCTGCTAAAACTGATCGATTGCACATAATTATGTATCGCAATATTTATTTCGCTTTTAATATCATGGCATCAGTGTTTAAAGATGTAATTGTTGTTTTAATTAATGTTACAACTAATAAATCAGTAAAATGTCATTAAAAATCACTTAATGAGATAGCAAACAAATGTAACACATCTGTATGTACATCTATAAAGTAGAACGAAAATTATTTTTTGAGTTATGCTGGACAAAAGCTTTTAATATTCATCGTAACTATCGTTATCCGGTAAGTAATTTTGCTCTGTGTATTACACATCGTCTTAGGCTCAGAAAGTTATTGTTTGCTATAAATTTTTTTGTTTAAATAAAGACAAATTTATTCCTAAGCGTACAAAAGCATTTAAAAAATGCATCCAAGATTTTAAAGAACAATAAAAAAAAAGTTACAGAAAGCACAGTAAGTTGCATAGGATTTCTTGGTAAAGCCTCAATTCAGCCTGCTTCCATCTTCGTTAGATCAAAAGATTAAAATAAAAAGATTGGACGTACGGCCTGCCATATTTATTCAGTCAATAAAATTTAATAGTCATGTGCCTCATGAGTCGTTCCCTAGGGGTTGGGACTATTGCAATCGTTTCACAGCCGTAAGTAAGAGAGGTGGCTTATCATAGTCATATTATGGCTTATGTGTATCAACACATGTTATATTCATTTTTTTCGAGGAACCTTAACCGGGATGGAAATATTATGTTTTCCTGCAACTGTTACAATATGCTTTAATAATTGTACGAACCAGAGCGATATTTAAAATAATTTCACGAACCGGAACAATATTTGTCATAATTTCAAGATCCGGAATATCGTTCCGGTTTGCTCCGGTACATTTCGAGCCCTGGTTTTTCTCATGTATGAATACAGAGATGTTTTTCTAGATTAAAATGTGTAGAAAATCTTTTGGAACATATTTCGCAAACAAAGGGTTTTTCACCTGTATGAGTGAAGAGATGCTTTTTCAGTTTATTATTCTCGGAAAATGCTTTGGAACATATTTCACAAACAAAGGGTTTCTCTCCAGTATGAATCAAGAGATGTTTTCTTAGATTACTGTTCTTAGAAAATCCTTTGGAACATACTTCACAAATAAAGGGTTTCTCTCCAGTATGAGTCAGGAGATGACTTCTTAGATTACTATTCTGAGAAAATCCTTTGGAACATATTTCACAAACATAGGGTTTCTCTCCAGTATGAGTTAATAGATGTTTTCTTAGATCATGATTCAGAGAAAATGCTTTGGAACATGTTTCACAAAAAAAACATTTTTCACCTGTATGTGTCAAAAGATGTCTTCTTAGATAATTATTTTGAGAAAATCCTTTGGAACATATTCCACAAACAAAGGGTTTTTCGCCTGTATGAATATCTCTTAGATGTCTACTTAGACTCATTTTCTTGGTAAATGTTTTGGAACATACTTCACAAACAAAGGGTTTTTCAGCTGTATGAGTCAAGAGGTGTCTTCTTAGATTACTAATCTTAGAAAATCCTTTGAAACATATTTCACAAACAAAGGATTTCTCTCCAGTATGAGTCAAGAGATGGATTCTGAGATCACTATTCTTAGAAAATGATACTTCACAAATAAAAGATTTTTCTCCATTATCAATGGAATAGTGCTTTTCTTTATCACTATTTTGAGGAATAAATCGCTGTCCAGCAGAGGAAAAATTTTCTTCTGTAATCGATGACATTTTCTTAAGTGAAATAGTTTTCTTTTGAATGATAACAGAAACTTCTTCCAAGGAAATGACTTATTCAATTTCAGCAAAAACTTTTTATCGACCTTTGAACCTAAAAACAGAAAGAAAAATAATAAACAACTAGCTGTTTAACAAATTGCACTAAATTTTAACTCTTGATTAAATATTAAAATAGACAAGTTTCATTTCCTTAAATCGCACAAAATTCATACATTAAACTACTTGTTCTTAGGTATAATAGTAATTGGGTATTTATTCATAGATACAGATGCACATGTGTAAGTGTGCATGCAATATATCTTGTATTAGGTTAGATTAGAAAATGAGACAAACAAGGGGATGAATTATTGAGACCAGTGTAAAGATGTAAAGACTTAATTAATATTTTAAAGACTATAACGATCTGGTAGCTACCACAGTCGTCTGACATTAAACACCCTGCCTTACCCTAATCCGCTGGTTGATGTTTTAAATTTATTTTAGCTTTTAAATTTTTCGCTGGTGGGATCAACTGTGATCAGGTAACTACTATCCAGATGAGTAACTGAAAGAAGAGAGCTCTGATTCTACGAGTACCAGCAGTCACATTATGCATGTGATAAAAATTAACAAATAGAACATGCAACCTCTCAAATCAATGAAGTATAAAGATTCACAAGTCACGATGATGACATCATTGTTTGAATGACATACCTGCCAACATGACATTCATTAAAGAATTCAAAGGTCGCCTAGGTCACCTCCCCACACCCCCATTCGCCGGTGAATATTATCGCCTCGCTGCTTTCTAGCCTTTAAGCTTCCTGGGGCTACATTGATGAAAAATTTGTTTTGAGTCTCATTTGGAGGGAAAACTACTTTTTATAAGTATACATTGCACTAATGATATCAGTAGTTACGGGTTATAGTTATAGATATTTTAGATATATTTATATTACATTAGCTATCAGTTTACATATAAATATATATATATATTACATTAGATATTATATTACATTTAGATATGTTTATACTACATTTTAGATTGTAGATAGTTATAGACAATGTTAAACAAAAATGCTATAAAATATGCATAATTTGATAAAATTGCTAGGTAGACGGATGTTCACTACTGAAATAAGATAGAACTGTTACTTTTTCTTTAGCATGGGTACTAAATTAAAAACTATATTAACTAGAAAGAAACGCATCGTCGTCGCTAGGTAGATGAATATTCACTGATCGAACTTTTTTTTACTTTAACCGAGAAATATCTCTGAAATCCTTCCTATGCCCAGCACACCTGACTTCTTAGATATTTATCGGTAAGAAGAAAGAGTCCGAGTAGTGAACATTCTACCTAGCAAAGACGACACAGAAAACTTCATTTTTTAAATAGAAATTGTTTAAAAAAGACTGAGCTCACCAGCCAGAACATTATAACATATAATTGAATATTTTGTTAATCCCATTCAGAAATGTTGTGTCACAGACAGATCTTCTTGTAATGGAAGGTAAAACAGACGAATATAGATTATACTAAATATAAAAATATAGTTCAATTGAGTGCTAACTTTCAAATGCTGCTCTGTTATCAAGTGAATTAAGATAATGGACTTAAAAAAGGCAGCTGTTTGGGAAAACACTGGAAATCGCTCAATTTGAAAGTGTGCTTTTGAGAAATTCACTTACTTTCTATTTCACCGCAACCATGATTAAAAAATGTATGCAATGAATTGGAATAATATACAAGGTGATACATAAAGATCGAAACAATAGGCTATTTCCTTAAATATTACCTACAGACACATACTTCCAATTGCAAAGTTTGATAAAAAAAAAGTTAAATTTTTTTATGAGATAAGTTGCAATTCCATGGGGGATCTATTTGAGAAAATATGAAAACTAAATTTTTATCTGGCCCCCTTAGAATAAAATTTCCAATTACGAAAATTTTCCTTATCCACTCCTGAATTTAACACAAAAAATTCCATCTTCATATCTGCAAAACTCACAGAGATATGCCCATTTAAATAATTCGTCAGGTTTTAAGGGATTAAGACACATATTAAAATGTGTGTAATTCAAGAAACAATGTTACTTTAAGAGTTCCAGGAAACAAGTAATTTAAAATCGTTATAACTCGAAAGATTATTTATCGAATTTCAATTTTTTTCATTTAAGTAAAGAGGAAATTATAATTTAAATTTTGTTTCAGAATTTTTTAAAATATAAATATTAAAAATATTAAATTAAAAAATAATGCAACTTATTTTTTAAAAAATCAGATTTTCAAAATTACTAAATTTTTTTTCAAATTTGATGAAACAAAAATAAAATAATAAAAAAAGACATGTTCCAAGTTTGCACTTTTTTTTAAACAATTCTTGACTTATAACAATTTAAAGACAAGAAATGGTGAAAAACCCATCATGAAGAAAAACGCATTAAAAGTTTTAAACAAATATTAGCTCCTAATGCAATGTTTAAATGCTTTTTAAAAAATTGCAAGAAACTCCTTCCTTGTAAACTTCTGATTCAGTTTAATTTTTGCCCTTTCAACCTTCTTAAAGTACTATTTAAATGTCCATCATTTGATTTAAAACAAGGCTTTTTCTAACATGCCGATTAAGAGTTTTTTCATAATTTTAGCCCTCACAACTTCAAGTTTGTTGTCCTGGCAAGGCCGTTAAAAAAATCTGTATTCTGGGGCCAGGCTAAGCCCGGACCTTACTTTTGTCTGAAGGCTCGGCTGGGCAAGGCCTAACGTATTTTTCCATACAGAACTGGGACAGGCTTCTATCTTCCTAGGTCTGCACGGGTCAAAATTTTCAGTCCCGATTTCGACCCAACCTGTATTAAAATCATTGTCTCTGACTTACCTGACCCGTGATCAGTAAATTGTGACTCAACCCAAAAAAGTTTACAAAAAATGCATATATATTTAAATTTTAATCATTTTACAATTAAACTTTAAAATTCATTTTTTTTAAGGACAGTGGATTTAAAGGGAAAAAAATAAAATCAGGGTTGAAGAAAAAAACCCCAAAACATGGTTTTTATGAAAAATCAGAAAACGCGGTTTATTTGGTTTAAACCGGGGTTTTTATAAATATATTTTCCTATTACATATACATATCATATTTATCAATAAAAATAAACATTGTTGGATATATAATATAACTTCATTTTAAAATAATTTAAATTAAATAATTTCAATCAGTTATATGGAAAATTGGAATAATTTAAAATTTAAACATTTTTACAAAAAGCTATGTCTTATGATCCATGCTTTACATAGTGAAACATTGATACCTATAAAATCTTAATATACCAATCTTTGGTTCACTAGTACTATAAATAAATATATGGTATAGTTTCATAAGTATAATGTACATCCACATGGCTATTCAAAATAATTTTTTGAAATACTTGTTATCTGAGATTTTTTATTTATTTTTTGTTCTACATGAATAAATATCTTTTATTGAAAATAAAGCTTTTTATAAAGAATTCCTGGAAGGGTTTGAATTTAGCAATAGAGTCTTTACACGTTTCAAGAAGTATTGGGTATTTTAATTTTTTTTCTCCTCTGAAACTGCCAGGTTAAAAAAAAGGGCGACAGTAAAATAAACAGAAATACCCATTTACCAGTTTTTTAGACTACTGAAAACATTGACCTTAAAATGGAAATTAGTTTTATAAAAGTTGTCATTAACTAAAACATTAAAAATCCATCAGACTTAATGTACAGACTTTTTTTCTAAGCTATGTTATAATATTTCAAATGAAAATAAAATTTCAAAGTGATTACTTAAAAGGCGCAAAAACCAACATAGTGAAAAAGATTCCAAGCGGGGACTCGAACCCGGGCCATCAGTATAGCGCACTGACGTTCTACCGACTAAACCACTTGGAACGATACCTAGCTCGGAAATTTTCTCACTATTATATGTTGGCAAGGCTACAAACGTAGCATAAGATGGAAGATTTTCATTTGAACTTGATTTTCATTTGAAATATTGTATGCAAGGCGAATGTTTCTCTCTGGAATAATTTCCATGTATTAATATGTTATAATATGTATTACTTTTAAACGTCTAAAATAAAAATCAATAATGTATATTTTTAGGCATTTTATAAGACTTTTTTCTATTATCTTTCAATTCAAGCGAAACTTATCACGATTCCTCCCCCCCCCCATTTTCTTATCAGATCTAAACAGTGGGTTCGGTTATGTAATAGAGGATTTAAATATATCTTATTGCATATCGCTAGCACCCAATTTTTCAATGTCCTCTTATTCGACATCATATTTTGAATTTCTTTATTATTCTTAAGGCTGCTCTCAAATCAGAAAGACCAACTTTATAAAATAAGTTCTAATTTATTTTTGTTTAGAAATGCATGAAACATGTTGTTTAGAAACTATGTAATCAAACTGTGTTTTCGGTTTTCTCGCAAACGCAATAGATCTTTCAGAAAATAGCGACAAAGTGGGCGTTTTGAACCGAATTTCCGCACGAAAGAAGAATAACCACTCAAAGAAGGGTGAAAAACATCTTTGTCACGTGATAAAAATCGCTTACAACTTAATAGGTAATTTATTTATCAAAGAATGGAAAAAACAGTTCGATTCCAAATCGCTTCCATAGTCAGGCCTTCCAATTTTACACCTTTCCGTTAAAGAATGAATTTGTAAATATGCCAAGACATTTTGCACTTATGGAGCAGAGCAGTTGAGAACAGCCTTAAAAGATAATCTCCCCAATCAAGAAAATTTTCTTTTACAGCTCGACTGAAATCTTAAAGGTCATTTTATGTTATTAATTGTAAAATAATCTGCGTTTTTTCAAAGGAAAATATTTTATTCTAAATACTGAATATTTTTAATCTATTTTATCTTTTCTAAATTCATATATTTTAAGTTTTCTCTTTAGAGCTTCAGATATGTTCATCAACATATGCAATTTGTATTCTACATGCACACAAACATGACCTAGACTCACTATGTCTCACGGTGACTGCTGAGCTAAGACTGTTAAATGTAGAAATTATTTATATCCAATAACTTCAAATACTTAAATTACAAAAATGAGAAAATATTATATTAGATTTGTTCTAAAAAAAAACCAGTTGATTAACCCATTGATTTAAACCATCCAAACACTGCTGGTAACCAAATAAAATGATAATGTAAAATCCCAGTCCCAATGTAGGAATGTAAGAAAAACAAAGTCTTACTAAACCCAATAGCCACAGAGCAAAGAAAACTCACAGCAATCATTCATTAACAGAACAAAGAGTAACCAATGGAGAGAATTATTTATGATTATGTCATCACTGAGGCAAGGTGTAATCTTTAGTAAATCTTAACTAATCAAGCAATCTAAGTAGCAAAAGTGTATTTTTAGCTCAAATCTGCCATTTTGGCTATTTTTTTTTTTAAAGGCTTAAAAAAAGGAAAAAGAAAGAAAACTAACTATTTTTTTCCTACCAACTAATTTTAGAAAAATTAGTTAGTCTGCCATGTAGATTTAAAGCTTATAAGAAAGGTTTGATTGATTAAAAATGTTTGTCCCTTTACAAATTTATTAATTCATCATTTTTCTAAAGCTTTGCTTATAGCTTCTGCATAACTTGGATTTTGCATTTTTCAATAATGCATAAAATAAATGAAAACATTAGGGAAAAAGAGAAAAAAAACAAATGAAAAAGAAAAAACAAATGAAAAAAAAATCCAGCATGGTTTTAAAAAAATGATTTGGTTTAAATTAGCCTGGTTTAAACCAAACAACCCTGTCAACAAGTACAGAATAAGGGTAAGCAGTCTACCTTATAGTCACATATAGTCCTTATAGAACAAAATGAGTTAGGTATGACTAGGTTTCACATGAAGAAAATATATTTATTTAAAATAATAATTATTAAATAGCATAATGTTTTACCGTCACCGCAGATATTAACAACTTTTGTAGCCTTTTATAGAAAATTTTGTGCTCTTTCAGAAAAAATTGGTATCACAAACTTTATTCTGCCGGAAAATACTTATTTTAAGATAGGGGACGGTGATAAAATTATACATTTATTTTGCTTTGAATTTTTACCGGTAGATACTTTATTTCCAATCTGGACGCTGGCAAAGTGTCGACTTTCTGCAAAAGCGTTAATTCATTACAGCTGTTTAATAATAATTAAATTTTTTTTGGCATGTCAAACCTAGTCATACCTAGCTCATTTTGTTCGTATGACTTCTTATTGTCAATTTACATAAAGTTGTTTTAATTTCACGATGACGGGACTTTCAGTGTCACCGGCTCCTGCCCGGTTTATACCAGTACAGAATAAAGGTAAGCAGTCTACCTTATTCATACTTACTGTAAAATCTTATTGAGATCCAATAATTCTTACACAATTAATGAAAATCGAGCGATGCTCATGTAAAATTAGCTTCATGTTCAAGTGAATGTAACAATAAATTGTTGCTATAAAACACTTTATTTTCAGGGGTCCACATAGGCAAAATTTGGGGTCCATTTAGGACACCTTCACAAAAAATCATTTAATGAAACAGGCCCATTCGCAAAATTCCTTTTAACAAAACAGGTCCCTTCACAAAATTCCTTTTAATAAAATAAGGATTTTCACAAAATTCAATTCCATTAAATCAGACTCTTCATTAATTACTTTCATTTTGTTAGGTTTAAAAAAAACTTTAAAAGAAGGACTTAAATAAATTATTATTAATAAATGCTTGGTTCGAATGAGTAAGTGAGTTTCACTTATTGTTACAAAATGTTATTTTTTCATAAAAATATAACAATTTTTACAAAAATAACTTTTACTTTTCACAAAATAGAGCCCCCCCCCCCGAAAAAACCCTGCATCGACCCCTGATTTTATATTAACAGAAACAATCAATAATAAAACTATGAATATTACATATTTCTAAATTTTACATTACTTACATATTTAAGGAAAAGGGAATCTTTCCAAACTACCTTTTTAGTTAGACTTGGATTGGTTGAATCATGCATCTACCAGCTCCTATTGGGATGGTCTAGAAAATTCCTCCACATTCTGAAAGACTATTGTTTTGCCAAATTCCACCAAATATGGCACCATTCACATCGTGAATCGCCGCCAAGCATGTGTTTTGGCATTGATAATTTTGAAAGTTATTATCCTGTTAAATCTTGCCAATATTTCGTCAAATATGACAATTTTGCGATCTTCTTGACTTTATTTACTGCCAACTATTGAACAACTTAATAACTGTTTCAGCCTTCTTTCCCATTGATATGCATTGACCCGTAGTGACCTCAAAATGATTCACTCATCAAATTTTCTCAGACATGTGACCAAGTGTCTTCTTGTACCTCAATAGTTTAGGATAAAAATTTAGTCAAAATCGTCACAGCCGCTTTTTAGATAAAATTTGCATGCGCACACAGTTTACATGTAAAGAGTTAGGCATTATATAGATAATCGCATCATACAGAATTGCATTATAAAGAACTTCTATTGAATCTTTTGTTTAGATTTTCAATTCAAAATTTTAATTATTTTATGTATGTAACACTCAACATACTGGGAATCTGACTCAAATTTTATAAAAATATTTCACACAAGATTTTTTATTTAAAACTATTCAACTTATTTCTCTGTGATTTATATTACATTAATTTTATGAAATTATTATTAGTTTAAAATTTATAAAATGCACTACCAACAGGAATGTAATAAGATACGTATAACCAATAAGACAACAAAAGAAAAATACAACATACAAGATTTTTTTTTATCAAAAAACACAAGAAATTAATTGATATGCAAGCTATTTAAGAAATGTTTCACAACACTTACCATGCAGGGAGGTCAGTTATGAGCAGATATATTTCTTTTTGTCCTATTTTCACTCGTCCCACAGGAAAAATCATTATCGTTATATTCTTCAGCAAGGAGGATATTTGTAAAGTCTTCTCGTTTTAAATCTAAAAAAAAATATTTTATCAGTGTAGCCAACAATTTTTATTCAATGTTTTACCTTTCTATAATATTTTCCCATATGCTTTCTCAAAAAATAGGTTAGCTCTCGCTATAAATCTATATATTATGTTTTTGTTATCTATAATGATGTTAAAATTACTGTTTATTGGGATGTCAGGAAATTCAGACACATTGCACAACTAAACATTTAGACTTATGTCACATTTTGAAGCTGTCATTGAAGTGGAAAAGGATTCAAACATGAGCAAACATTATATATATATTATGAAAATAGATATTTTCAAAATCAAAATTATATCTTATCATTCTTCAGTTATTGAGATAAGTGCATGCTCCAGGAACCTCTATCAATTTTTAAATACTGACACAGTAGACTAACACAATTATTCTAATTGTTAAATAAATCGTATTAGGTGTAAATTTCCAACTGGGAGGAAAATGTCCGGATAAGGATTCGAACCAGGGATCTCCTGGCTGAAGCCGCCAGTGCTCTGCCAGTGCCGGCTTCAGCCAGGAGAATCCTGGTTCGAATCCTTGTCTGTACATTTTTCGCCCATTTGGAAATTTACATCTAATATGATTTATTTACCAATTAGAATAATTGTGTTAAAATTAACCTAGTGTAATTTCGTATCCAGCTATTTCTGGAGTTCCATTACCTGAGATTTATTCTGTTGAGCTGAACCAGGTTTCAGACCAGATACTATAATCATTAAGGTTAGCTGGGCGAACAAGTTCCGCCAAATTCGTCCGGGATAGCTCAGATGGCAGAGCACTGGCGGCTTCATCCAGGAGATTCCTGGTTCGAATCCTGGTCTGGACATTTTTCGCCCAGTTGGAAATTTACATCTAATACTGACACAGTTAATAATTTGATTAAAATGTATATTAAATTTTAATATCTTAATCTTTTTTGCAGCTCCTTTTAAGTTTGAGGTGTTGAAGTCGCTGTACTTCTTCGTGCTGTATTAAAATGTTTAAACTAGTCCATAAAAATATACACTCATCCAGTTTATTATCTTTTTTTCGTTAGCTACGAAATGCCAAAAAAGTGGTTTGCATTTTGAAATTGAAAAGTTACTTTAAACAGTATCTTAATTTGAGACAGTGCAGTACCATCTATCGGTGATATTTTGAACTAACAGAATAAACATACACTGAATCTAAGTCCGGCACAGCGCACTACTAAATATATATATATATATATATATATATGTAACGATATTGCAACTCCCGTTGTGGATTCTCTGTGTCGGTGTCGATCGTTGCCGGACCGATAGGTGCAGGAGCGCGGACAACAGACGAATCTGTGCCGACGTCGGATCGCTCCTTCTGAGTTTCTAGCATATCTTTGTAGTCGCAGTCTGAGAGGTATCCGGGAATTAATAAAAGTCAGATAAAATGCGTGTCTGATTAAAGGAAGACGCAGTTTTTTCGGCGACCTGATTTATTGAACTTTGATTACATCCTTTTGAGAAATCAGGCCCCTTTGGCTTGAGAGCTACTACTTTACTTCTTTATGGACATCGAGAGTTAAGGTGCGTTTTCACTGGTCGACCCAAGGTCTAACTTAGCTAACTTTTTACCTAAGCACAATATTTTAGGTCGTTAGAACGTGATTTTGAAGGAATGATCTCTGTGCAATCCTAAGCACCGCTTACCCAAGCGCAGCCAATTAAAAAAGAGCTTTTTTATAGTAATGGCGGCGTTGTGAATGTACGAAGTAATATTTATACTTTATAGCGTTGTTGTATTTACTTAAAATTATTCTTTTTTACGTCAAAGAGGAATATATTTTTTGTGATTGAAGCAAAATGGTAAGTTTTATTGACATGTTTAATAGATATCTTTTATTATTGTCTTTTAATTTAATAAATAGTAGGTAATCATACGAATTGTTTAAATTGTTGCACTTTTGTAGGATAAATATCGCTATTCTTGGTAATCATTCAGATACATTTTATTAATATTGGAATACCAATTATATACTTCGTTTAAGGATTTCATTTCTGATATAAGAATGAAGATATGCCCAGTTCTCAAAATTATTTTATTTTTATTAAATGTTAATAGTATACAAAGAATAAAAGTGTTTTTTTAATAATATTTGTTTCTTTAAATGAATTACTTGCTTCATTGATTATATTCGGTTACCTGATAGGGTATTTCTGATCTATGTAGATTTATATTTCCCTTTGCTCACTTAAAATAATTGAAAGTATTAAGAAGGATATTGTTTACTGTAGCCCATTGATATTTAAATGGAAAATTAATTACAGGCAAACTTCAATCCAGTTATGCTTATTGTAGGTAATTGATCCTGCATTTTTAAGCAAGCATGTAAACAAAATTTCTATAAAATAAATAAGCCGATGTATTTTGTATTTTCCTGTTCTCTTTTAAGCAAGAAAGATCAGATTGCAAAACAGATTGCTCTTTACTCCTTTTCAGATATTTACTTGTGAACTTTGTCATGTAAAAAAAACCCTGCTGATCTATTTTTTATTTTATTTTTAATGCATTTCACCCTCAGATATGCTATCTTTCTTTTTGTTGTTAAGATTAATGTTGAAACTTTTATGAAGATTTATAACTTTGTATGAAGTTTAAATCAATTGAGAGATATTCAGACCATATGTAGCTTTTCTATGTGCCCATTTCGAAAACATTTGTACACATTACCGTTCCAATTCAATACATATTCCAATAAATGCCTATTCAATGTATTTTAAGTTAAATCAGCATGTCTTGTTAGCGGCGAAGTGATTATTTTCATTGATTGAAAAAGTATTGATACCTAAAATCTGCCACTAAGCAAAAAAAAAAGTGTGGACCAGCCTTACATAGTATTCCCATCTTGTTTGTTACCAGAGCAATTACACTAATTGGTTTTATTGTAAAAGATGAAAAAAAGGCTGGTTTGGGGGGGGAGATATGTTTTTATGTATTAAATGTTTCTAGTGTTTTCTTTTTGGAAGTAAAAAGGTGTTCTTAAAAGATGCAAAAAGGGTTTGTTGTTTCTATTCATATGAATGAGACTAAGTGTTTGAAAGTAAGTAAAAAAAGCATTTTTAAAAGATAAAAAGTTTGTTTTAAGACAACAAAGTGTTTTTGTTTTTTTTTCTTAATTATATTTAGTGTCATCAGAGCAATTATGTGATACAGTTGGTATGATGTAAAATTAAGTATCGACCGAAACTGAAATTTGTTAAATCTTGATTCTTCAATTGCTTTTTACTCTTATTGTTTTGTTAACAATTATGAATACAGAGAAAAGGAAAAATTTAAATGTGAAGTCACATTGCAAATAATGTTTTTAAAGAAATTAGTGGTAAGGTAATCTTTCAAAAATTAAAAGGAGATTATAATACATCTGTTCCAATTAAAATTATGACAGAAACTTTCTTATAATTAGATGTGAGTATTTTATATGTATAATAAACTTAATCTTTTGTAGAAAGATTTTAAAGTCACCAGAACAATTGAAAGCATGTGCAGGTAGGACATTAAAGGATTAATATAACTGTTTATGTATTTAAATGTAGTTTTATTAAAGTCTTGTAACAGTTGATGGAATTTAGGCCTAATGTAAGTGGAAGCATGTGTAATTTTATAAATCGTTACTTAGGGATAAAATTCTTTTATGAGGTTTTCGTTAATGTTACAAATGATACTATTTTAATAAATATATATAATCAGCTATTTTCAGTTTCCCATATTTGATTTTGAGTAGTACTTTAATAAAAAATTGACATTTACCGTTTAAATAAAATTTTTATTTATTTTTGTGTTATATTTTGGGCTTAGTGTACATATTCACCTTCAACTGTTTTTTTGTGTTGAGGCCTTTTGTGAGTCTGTATTACAACTTTATCCTAAAACTTGATAAAAATGTAATGTAAACAGAAGAACTATTTTGCAGTATCGTATCTTTTTTAAAATACGATGCAATAAATTTATTCTAATATTTATAGCATTTTAAGTGTTTTTCATAATTAGCATTTTGTAATAAATATTTAGATGATATAGTGGCAAAACTATATCTAATTTTGTCTATAAGCATACTTAAATTTCTTAATAATTAATTAGTCATTAGTAAATAATATTAGCTTTTTAAAAACTATAACTGTATATGTATTAATTTTTTTTCTCTCTTTTAATTTGCTAGTTGCTTTAGCTGCTTCAGTTTATGATAGAAATGCAACAAGGATGGTAGCTGTTAAGCTGTGCTATGATCTGTTCATCAGCAGCATCAATTATTGTCCTAACATGATGATGATCGATGTAGAAAGAGCAAAGTCAACTAATATCTAGTTGAGTTGCAGCTTGTTGGCTCCTTACTCCTGTGTTGGCCCGTTGGAATGCGCCTGGGAGACTATTAGGTTAGAAATAATCTTTTAGTCTTTTAGAGGCAAACTTGCAGGCTAAAACACATTTTGTATGCAGCATGGAAGCTACACTACTTTTTTATTTTCCTGTATTGCCTATCTTTATGAAAAGTAAGTCACTTATTGTTTTTTTTTTTTAAATTGTGTTCTATTATGTACTGCTAAGGTAATAGTAAATTCTATTTAATGTTTTCTGATTTAAGACATTAATTTTTAAGGAATTTAGTAATTATCAATTGCTGAAATTTAAATTAGAACAAACACTTAGATTAAAATAAAGACTATAATATAAAATTAGATTATTGTTTAGGGAAACATGCTGATATAAGCATAAAAATTTAAAGCACCTTTTTATTGGCATACTCGGATTAGTGTTGACTGTAGAAAAAAAAGGGATTCCAGGCAGGAATTTTTAAAAAAGGACACTCATATACCTTGTTCACAAAAATATTTTGAATTGTGGTTTGTTTAGAGTCCTTTTTTATCAATGAAATTTTGCTATGTTTTCCTACAACTAATTGACAAATTTCTCTTTTTTTTCTTACTGACTGATAAATTTCACAAATTTTTCTGATGACTGAATGACGATTTAGGCAATTTTCCCCCATAACCGATTGACTAATTTTGCGATACTTTATTTCTACCAATTGGCGAAATTTGCAGGGTGTTTTCTTGCAACTGATTTGCAAAACTCGTGATTTTTTTAATATACAGTTGATGGATGAATTTTGATGAGTTATATTTTGACTGCAGCCAATCGACGAGTTTAATTATTTTTTTCCGTAAACAGTTTGTGAATTTTTTAATTTTCCCCTACGACTTACTAGTGAAACTTTCAAGTTTTCTTTTCATGCGATCGATGGACGAACTAAGCATTTTTTTTCCGCCGGCTGATTGAAGAATTTTGTGATTTTTTTCCCTCCCATAACCGACTGGCGAATTTTTTGTTTTTTTTCTTCACTCAACCGATTGACAAATTTTACAGTTAAATTGAAAGGGAGCATCAAACATTGCAGTTTGGAATACCGGGTGTATAAAATAATTAAAAAGGTGTACCGGGCACAAACACTAGTTAAAAAGGGCTGCCAGATGCATAAATTAATTAAAAAGGGATGCTGAGGCTTGCGTCCTGCCAAATTGGTCTAGAGTCAACACTACATTTAGAATACAATATTTATGAATAATGTGGAGGTGAAAACAAAAATTATAAAAGCGGCATTGACAGAAATATTCGGTTATTTTCCTTTAGATGCACACTACTTTGTGCTGAATCATGCAAATGTTGGCGCAGAAATATATGGCTGTACATATCGCTCGTGTTCTGCAATAGTGGCACAACTCAAAAAATACGAATTTTGAGTTAATGCGCTCTCCAGCATTGCAGATAGGTATTTTTTCCAGCTCAGCAACAGCGGCATATCTTGTAGTTCAGTATTTCACCAACAGATGGCAGAAGTGCCGCTGTTGCCTTATATATGATATAATCTGAATGCATCATCATATAATCATATTTATCATCAATATAACACGGGATATGAGGATACTTTTTTTTGGCATTCTTATTAATTGAACCCTTACGGAGTCATTTAGTACTACTTAACACTTATGACAACAATGAATCGTGTAAATTTTGCATTTCATTACAAGGCGAAACTTCAAACCCATTAATCTCAGAAACTGATTTTTTGAGTTGTGCCACTATTGCAGCCCACAAGTGATATAATAATATATCATGCATTCACCATTTTTTTACTTTTATGGTTTTGGTTGCAGATTTTTTAATTAATTTACTTTCACTTTAGGAATCGGTTCCAAAAGTAAAAATGTCCTCTTAAAAAAAAAAAAAAACTGCAAGCAAAATATCGAAAAAATAAAAGAGTCTAATGTAGAAAATGACAGGCTATCCAATGAAAAAAAAAATATATATATATATCGAGATGCAAATAATATTTAAAAAAAAAATCTTCCCGTAGGTTTAACATTAGCTTGTGAGTGTCTTCGCATGAAAGGATGGGAGCCTTAACCTTTTGATCATACTGATGTATTTAAAAAACTAAGAAAGATGAAATTAGTTTGCAACTTTTAATAATTTTAAAAGAAATGGATGGAGTAAAGCGCCTTTTTTGCTTCTTTTTATGTATCAGAATTTAATTTCTGTGAAACGAGAGTTATACTCTTCCAGAAAATTTTCCTTGAATGTAGAATTAAAACATTTCTTTCATTATGGTGTTTATTTTTCATACCATTTAAAATATTTTCATACTATAGTACTTTATAAATAAGAATAATACATATATAGATATCTAAAATTATCATAACACGTTTCTTTAGATCAAAGACATCCTCTTAATCAAGGAAGAAATATATTATTTTGACACAAAAAGAAAATTTTTTTAATCTAGAAGACAAGCAAATACGAAGCTATTATTATGGTTGGTTGGTTGTGTTTATGACGCCAATTATCAGCACGAGGGATATAGGCCCAAAGGAGGGGGGGTTGTCTTTCTAAGGGAACCTAACCCGTATTTACACTTGGAAAACTATGGTTCGAAGAAAACTCCGAACGATTAGGCCGACGGGCGTGATTGGGATCGAACCCAGCACTTCCCGTCTACTAGCTTCGAGAGCAGAACCTCTCGGCCACTGGTGGGGCTGTACTATTAAGGTCTCCATCATTCACAAAACCAATACTAGAGGATACTCCCGTTTTATTATCCTCATTGCTATTACCAAGAGTAGACTCGTCTTACCTAATACTCCAGATTTGTAAAAATGATGTACACCTGAGTACTTCTTTTGGCAATCAATTTTAGTATTTTTAGGAACTTAATTATTAAATATTAAATTAATTTTAATGCATTTTTATATTAGAGTCACAGGTGATAAATCACCAAATATTCTTTATGGTTACAATAACAGCAGAGTTAATTATGCATCAAACCGCGCCATTAAAATATGCCATCTGGCTGTGAAACTGTAACAATGAAATATTTTAAACAATTTAAAGGTAAGAAATGAAATATAAATAAAAAATAAAGAGATAATTTTTAATTACAAAAATAAAGAAATATTTTTTTAATCTGCTTTTTATCAATTAATAATTTAATATTAAGTAAATTATAATTAAACTTTGAAAAAAATAATTTAAAGAAATTCTCAATTCATAGTTTAAAAAATGTTTTTTTTTTTTTTGCCTTTTCTATTGTCATATCTGAAAAAAAGAGAGATAAAAAATTATTTTTTTAATAAATTCAGTAGTTCATGCTTTCTACCAAGTCAAAGGGGTGAATTTTCCATAATTAGTCATGCCAAATTAATGTATTGTAACAGAAGTTTTTTGAACCAACATGAATTACAGTCCTGAAATTAAGCATGATACTTATAAATGTTTAATGTTTATAAAAGAGGAGTTTAAATTAAATTAAAAAAATTATTTTATACTTATTTAGTAGCAACTATCATAGTTTAAAATGACTGAGAGGCAACACAACATGTTTTATTGGCATGTTATGGTTGGAGATATATTGATTAGTGAAATCATTGTTATGCCAATTGACTTGATTGTTCAAATTCACAACATTTTCGGGTACTTTATGTCAGTCAAGCACATGAGATAAAACAGGGCTGAAACTAGCCCTTCTTCACCTGGCATAAACATAGATTTTGCTCCCTCCCCCCCCTTTCCCGGTCTCCGCAAAGTCAATTTACAAAGAGAGTTTTAATTCTAATAGCCGACTTATTTGAAATTTAAAATATATAACAAAAAAAATACATAATACTAAATTACGTAATCAACTTTGTCAAATATCGATCCATTAAAATCTTGAAAGTGATATCCAAAGGAAATGACATGAAGAAACTCGTAAGATAATGTTAAACTTATAGGAGCATTCTTTTTAAATTTCTCACTTGCATTTTAATATTTTTAAATGATTTTTTCTGTTTGGGATAGCTGAGGTTGATCCCTAACTTGGTAAATGTTTACTTTTTAAATTTTGGTTGCAGCTTTATGTATATATATACAAAGTTACTTTCACTTTTTGAACCGGTTCCGAAAGCTAAAATAGCCTCATAAAAAAAACTACAACCAAAATCAAAAATGTACAACCTAACAAAGTTAAAGATCAAACTCAGCTACCTAAAGAAAAAAAAATCATTTAAAAATATTAAAATGCAAGCGAGAAATTTGAAAAGAATGCTCCCATATTTAACATTAGCTTGCAAGTCTCTTCACGTGATTAGTGTAGGTTCTTTAGAAATCAAAAACCAAAATTCAGTTGGCACCCCCTTCGTTTTCTGTTCTGTCACCCAGGGCACATGCCCCCTCTAGTTTCGGCCCTGAGATAAACCATTAAATATTATTCCTCTTGTCATCATTTGTATTCATTTCTTTTAAAATATAAACCTCTCATTCATTTTATTTGAAATACAAATTTTTCATTTAAAATACATATATTACATACATTTAAAATATGTGCCTTTCACTTATTTCATTAAAAAAAGGAATAAAATAATAATAATGAGAAATAATACAACGAGCCAAAATATGTTATTTTAACTTTAATACATTGTTTCTAATTTATACAAGTGAAAACTAAAAAGTATTATTGCTGAAGGGAAAAATACAGTAAAAGATCTTTATAACGCAAACCTAAAAAAGCAAGGTTGTGCGTTATATAGAATTTTGCGTTAGATGGATCACATCATTAAATTCACCTTGTACACATGGCCAAATATGTCTGAAACATATCAAAATACATTAGAATGTCTTTATACTGCATTCCTTGTTACCAAGAGTAAATTATAATTGTTTGAATAATATGGTTCTGACATTGTTAAATTTACTTTATAAACATGATCCAAATGTAACTTACACAACCATCCCTTATATTAAACGTTTTCAAAAATGTTTATAGTAATAATAGCATTTTTTTTCAGTAAAAAGGTCTTAAATTAGAACATAAAGTTGAACTAATGTGTCAAATTTAGTCCTCTAGAGAGTAGCAATATTTTACAATGTGAAAATGCAGGTGCTTTTTAACTGCAAAAATCATTGTATACATCTGAGAAGTTGTGCGTTATATGGAGAATTGCGTTATAAAGATCTTCTACTGTAATTGCAAGATTTGCTTCCAACTAACATAAAAGTACCTTTTATGTTTGTGTTTAACGTTATGTTAGTCATGTGTACGTCAAAGATTTATACCCCTTTATTCTTCTTCATAAAAGAAGCCCCCTCACAAATTATTTTCCATAAAAGCGACATCGAAGAATAAGAAAAAATAGTTGGAATTTAAAATGTGTAATTTGCAAACAAAACAAGCTCACGAGAATAATATAACAGGAGGACATTTTAAAAAAGAATTATTAAATGTTTACTTTGAATTTAAACAACTGAATTCAATTTTTCTTTACAAAAATTTATTTTTCTCAATTCAATAACAAAAGACGGTTTACCCTCCCCCCCCCCCCCCCCCAAAAAAAAAGAAAAAACTTGTATCGAAGACTTGCATCCCTGATGTGAAATCATAAAGTAAAACTTACAATTTTAAGTACATTTATTTTGCATTTTACTGTGATTTTTTTTTCTTTGGGTAGGGGGGGTCACAAAAAGTAGATGTAACTATATTGGATAATTTTATATTGTTGTGATATGGTAAGAGAATCTGCCAGTGTATCTAAATGCTAGTCTCACATAGTCATAGAGTTGTATGTGCTCATGGGTCCCGAGTCCCACCACTAATTTCTAAAATAGATTCTTTTTCACTCTTATATAAAAAAGGTTTTATTTATTTATTTTATACTATTTTATTTAAGCTTTAAAGAAGTTTTTTCACAGATATTTTTTTTCCTTGAATTTTGCTATTCTTTTCTTCTTTTTCTTTTGTTACAGAGATAAACATTATTAGGAAATTTTAATCCTCTAAATTTCCATTCTTTAAAAATTATAATAAAATTTTAAACGTTTGAACTTTTGTAAAAAACTAAAATAGAAAAAAAAATCCTTATTTAAAAAAAGTAATAAAATAAAAATAAACATTCTTAAATGTTAACTTTTCTTGGGATTTAGAAAAACGATTCACAAATAACAGTGAGTACATCCCTTCATAGTGTAAGTATGTCTCCCAAGCGGGTCTGAACATTCAAATTTTTACATTGTCTTAACGTTTTATTTAATTTGTGATTTATTTAACAAATTTCACTTAATTTTTTTAAAATGGAATTCAAAAAGCAACATTAAATTTGTGTCGATCTCTATTACACATACACGTACTTGTGTGAAAAATAATTTATTCAATGTACTTTTAAATGCATAAATCATAGTGACTTAGTGTTTTTATTTAATTTAGGAATATAACTTCATTGCTACAATTTGAAGTTTGGTTAAACAATGATTTGTGGGTGCTTTTAAAGCCCTTTAGTGGAGAAAACAGTCAAAACTTTCGATTAATTTCTATACAAAATATTTTCTACTAACAATGACAACAGCAACAAACAATTATTTGTTTACAATTTACATGACATCTGATCGATCTGTAGACAGTAAAGCCGTAAAGTAGACGCTTGCGCAGTAAAAACTTGTCTTTGATTGGTTGGCGTAAGGCTTTTATCTGAAACCAGTGAAAACGCTCTTAGGTTAAGGTTCTGGATCACTAGGGTTTTTTAGGTCGTTAGAACGACCAGTGAAAACGCACCTATAGTCATATTATGTCTTATCACCACATGTTCTATTTTTTTTTTCGAGGAACCTTAACCGGGATGGAAATATTATGTTTTTCTGGAACTGTTACAATATATCTTAATAATTGTACGAACCAGAGCGATATTTACCATAATTTCACGAACCGGAACAATATTTGACATAATTTCAAGAACCAGAATATCGTTCCGTTTTGCTGTGGTACATTTCGAACCCTGGGCTTTCTCATGTATGAATAACGAGATGTTTATCTAGATTACAATATGTAGAAAATCTTTTAGAACATTTCTCAAACAAAGGCGTTTTTCACCTGTATGGGTGAAGAGATGCTTTCTCAGTTTATTATTCGCGGAAAATGCTTTGGAACATATTTCACAAACAAAGGGTTTCTCTCCAGTATGAATCCAGAGATGCCTTCTCAGATTACTATTCAGAGAAAATCCTTTAAAACAATTTTCACAAACAAAGGGTTTCTCTACAGTATGTGTCAAAAGTTTTTCTTAGATTACTCTTATCAGAAAAATTTTTGGAACATCTTTCACAAACAAAACGTTCTTCTCCTGTATGTATCAAGAGATGTTTTTTAGAGTACTCTTATCATTAAATACTTTAAAACATATTTCACAAATAAAGGGCTTCTGTCCAGTATGAGTCAAGAGATCGCTTCTTAGATTATTCATATCAGAAAATCTTTTGGAATATATTTCACATACAAATGGGTTTTCAACTGTATGAGTAAAGAGATGCTTTCTTAGTCTACTATTCTGAGAAAATCACTTGGAATATACTTCACAAATACGAGATGTCTTTATATCCAGTATGAGTCAAGAGATGTTTTCTTAGATTACTGTTCTTAGAAAATCCTTTGGAACATACTTCACAAATAAAAGGTTTATCTCCAGTATGAGTCGAGAGATGTTTTCTTAGATTACTATTCTTAGGAAATGCTTTGGAACATATTTCACATACAAATGTTTTTTTCCCCTGTATGAGTCAAGAGATGATCTCTTAGTTTACTATTTTCAGAAAAGCCCTTGGAACATACTTCACAAGTAAAGGGTTTCTCTCCAGTGTGAGTCAAGAGATGTCTTCTTAGACTACCATTCTGAGAAAATCCTTTCGAACATATTTCACAAATAAAGGGTTTATCTCCAGTATGAGTCAAGAGATGTCTTGTTAGATTTCTATTCTGAGAAAATCCTTTGGAACAAATTTCACAAACAAAGGGTTTCTCTCCAGTATGAGCCGAGAGATGACTTCTCAGACTACTATTCTGAGGAAATCCTTTGGAACAAATTTCACAAACAAAGGGTTTTTCCCCTGTATGAATATTTCTTAGATGTCTATCTAGACTACTTTTCTTGGAAAATGTTTTGGAACATACTTCACAAACAAAGGGTTTTTCACCTGTATGAGTCAAGAGATGTTTTCTTAAATTATTCTTATCGGAAAATGCTTTGGAACATGTATCACAAACAAAGGGTTTTTCACCTGTATGAATTACGAGATGTCTTACTAGACTGCAACGTGTATTAAAGCTTTTGAAACATGTTTCACAAACAAAAGGTTTATCTCCAGTATGAATCAAAAGATGTTTTTTTAGAATACTATTTTGGGAAAATCCTTTGAAACATATTTCACAAGCAAAGGGTTTCCTTCTAGTGTGAGTCCAGAGATGGATTCTGAGATCACAATTCTTAGAAAATGTTTTGGAACATACTTCACAAATAAAAGATTTTTCTCCATTATCAATCGAATAGTGCTTTTCTTTATCATCATTTTGAGGAACAAATCGCCGTTCACCAGAGGAAAAATTTTCTTCTGTAATCGATGACATTTTCTCATGTGAAAAAGTTTTCTTTTGAATGAAAACAGAAACTTCTTCCAAAGAAATGGCTTATTCAATTTCAGCAAAAACTTTTTATCTACCTTTGAATCTAAAAACAGAGAGAAAAATAATAAACAACTCACTTTTTAACAAATTGCACTAAATTTTCACTCTCGATTAAATATCCAATTGGACAAGTGTCATTTCCTTAAATCGCACAAAATTCCTCCATTAAACTACTTATTTTTAGGTACAATAGTAATTGGGTATTTGTTTATAGATACAGATGCACATGTGTAAGTGTGCATTAGGGTGAAGGGAAAAAACTTTTTCTCGAAACTCACATTGCTTGAGTTATAATATGGTTTGAAACTGGCTGGAACAAATATTCTCCAAATTTCAGCTCAAAATGTTGCCATCTGGAGGTTACACACCTCCAGTGAATATTTGCGTTGCCTTTTTTAAAGTTTTTAATGCATTTTTATCAAAAAATAATAAATTATTAATTAAATAATGAATTTATTTGTAAATTAATATTAATTAATTAATTGAATAATTAATTAATTTGTAAATTAATATTACTTAATTACGTTTTTATTAATAAATTGCTTTAATAAAACGTTATTGTCAGATGTCAGTGCTAGAAAGGGCATTTCGTACATAAATAGGAAATTTATACTCTAAAATCTAATAGATGGCAGCTTGGGTTTTAAACTGATAACTATTCTAGAATGACCGAAGCAGACACGTGACTTTAGTATGTCATCAAGAAGTTATTCGTCTTATTAAAAGTACAATGAAGTGTACAAAAATATAAAAATAATTACCAAATCTCGAAAGGGGGCTGACAAAATTAGGAAAGAATTCTTTCACCATTTAACAAGCAAACAGTACTTTGATATTTCTGTATGCAAATGTTTAAATTACGAACAATGCAAGTGTTTCGTGAAAGTTCCAAGTGTGGAACAGAACGTTTTAGTAGATCAACGGAATGAAAGAAAATTGAAAATTGGATCAATTGACATTTTTGCAACTCAAAAATTGCATATAAGAGAAAAGCAATGTAGAAGGGAAAATAAAGAATATAAGGTAAAGCTACTGAAAGGTAATTTCTAAAATTCTTTCAGATTTAGAAGCAAACGCCGTCTTAGAATCTGATTCAGAATTGGAACTTATCTCTGAAGAATATGACGATTACGTTTGTCATGAAGCCAAATGTCGGAAAAAAACTGACAATGAAACTCCCTCGATCTCCAAGACAGGCCAAATGAGAATATCACTGCCAAATCTAGTCGTCGCTTGTGATAGAACGGGATTATCGGATAGGTCAGCTGTTATAATTGTATCTTCTGTGCTTCGTGATATAGGGATTGTATCCATACATACTCCATCAAGTTATTGACAGGGGTAAGCTGAGGAGAGAAAGTCGAGCGTTACGATCCCAGCTTAATTCTACACAAATAATACAGTCTTTGTACGCTATCTACTTCGATGAAAGAAATGACAAAACTACAAATCAAGAAAAAAAGGGAAGTTCTTTATATATGACTATAGCTGTGGAAGAGCATATTGTTTTGTCAGAACCTGGTTCTGTTTATATAGGACATGTAACTCCGGATTCAGGCTCTAGTGCGGATATTATACAAAGCATCATCAAATTCGTTACACAAAAAGGAATTACACTTACGGAACTGGTTGCTGTTGGTTGTGATGGAACGAACGTCAACGTTGGGAAAAATGGCGCAATTAGACGGCTCGAATCTTTGTTGGCCATAAATTGGAATAGTTTGTATGCTTATTGCATACTAATGTACTACCTCTTTAACGTCTTTTCCAGAAGATTGACGGAAAGACATCTGGCCTACACCAGTTTTCCGAAATTCTTGCTGTGACAAGTTTTGTGAGCTATTTCAGTTGCTCTGCCTGAAATGGATAAAATAGACCTCAGTGCAGACCAAAAAGTATCTCTTCGATATTTCTATGACAGTATCCTTAGGGGAGTGCCTTCCAGATTTAGCAAACAGAAGTCCCAAAACGATGGCTCATTCAAGATGCTCACTATAGCCAACAGAATTCTGCGCCTATATGTCATGTGTTGACGGCCGAACCAAGAGAACACTTTTAGCTCCTAGTAGAATATGTAATGAAAGTTTATGTGCTATACTGGTTTGAAATAAAGAACATTCCAAGAGTTACTCATGGAGTACGTCACCTGCACGTAATGATAAAAAAGCTCATCTTGCCAGAAGATTTTAAGTCAATCGTTCACGAAGTTATTCAGAGGAACTCTTATTTTTTTTCACTCTGTAAATATTCTGTTGGCAATGCTGTTAGGTTAACGGTCACATATTGGAAAACTGGGCCTCAAAATAATACTGAAAGCAAGAATAACTGACTGGAAGGGGAAAAATAAGCCAATTTGATCTTCCAAATTTAAATTTCGAAGCAGAGGAATATTTTTAGAAAATTTATTGGGACAAACCATTGGAATCACCAGCTACCATGAACCTCAGTGACGAAGACATAGCAAATATGATCGGAAACGATTCACAATTTGTAGTAGAGAAGCCCCCTTGCCATACTCAAGCAGTAGAGAGGTATGTGCGACTGGTGAAACAAGCATTATTGGTAACATGTGGAGCAGAAGCCAGGGATGGATACAATCGCAGTGGAATCAAGTCACGAAATGAACTTCCAACGTTTGACATCAAAGTTGAATTTTTTGGCTCTCATACGAAATCAAAAATGGATGACCGATCAAAGTAAAATGTTTTCCTGTTTCTTTTTAACAATTAGAAGTGTTTTTAAGTCAGAAAATAAAGCTATTGTAAACATTAAAATTAAATAAAAGAAATTGATTTTTTTAATTTTTGAGTTACCATTCCTGACTGACACCCTGTGTGGAACCTGAAGATGATGAGTGATTGCTCTGAGGTTTTCTTTTAGTGTCTTTTTCACGAAACTGCACCATTTGTTGAGTCAGGAAATATTAAAATTAAAAAATAAAATTTACCTTTTCCACTCCACCGTAGTGTGCATGCAATATATCTTGTATCAGATTGGATTAGAAAATGAGACAAACAAATGGGATGAATTATTGAGACCAGTGTTAAGATGTAAAGTCTTAATACTATTTTTAAGACTATAACGATCTGGAAGCTACCACAGTCGTCTGACATATTAAACACCCTGCCTTGCCCTAATCCGCTGGCTGATGATTTAAATTTATTTTAGCTTTTAAATTTTTCGCTGGTGGGATCAACTGTGATCGGGTAAATAATATCCATATGAGTAACTGAAAGAAGGGAGCTTTGATTATGCGAGTACCCGCATTCACATTATGCATGTGATAAAAATTAACAACTAGAACATGCAACCTCTCAAATCAATGAAGTCAATCAATTCACAATCAATCACAAGTCAATTCAATCAAAAAATTCAAGTCAAATCAATTCACAAGTCACGACGATGACATCATTGTTTGAATGGGATACCTGCCAATATGACACTCAATAAAGAATTCAAGGGTCGTCCCGGTCACCTCCCCACACCCCCTTTCGCCGGTGAATATTATCGCTTCGCTGCTTTCCAGCCTTTCAGCTTCCTGGAGCTGCATTGATGAAAAAATTGTTTTGAATCTCATTTGGCGGGAAAACTACTTTTTATAAGTATATATTGCACTAATAATATCAATAGTTACTGGTTATAGTTATATATATTTTAGATATATTTATATTACATTAGCTATCAGATTACATATAAATATATTTATATTACATTTATATATATTTATACTACATTTTAAGTTATAGATAGTTATAGACAATGTTAAACAAAAATGATATAAAATATGCATAATTTGATAAAATTGGTAGGTAGGCGAATGTTTAGTACTCAAATAAGATAGCACTGTTATTTTTTCTTTAACATGGGCAGTAAATTAAAAACTATATTAACTAGAAAGAAACGCATCGTCGTCGCTAGGTAGATGGATATTCACTGATCGAACTTTTTTTTTTACTTTAACCGAGAAATATCTCTGAAATCTTTCCTATGCCCAGTACATCTGACTTCTGAGATATTTCTAGGTAAGGACAAAAAAGTTCTAGTAGTGAAGATTCTACCTAGCAAAGACGACACAGAAAACTTCTTTTTTAAAATAAAAATTGTTTAAAAATGACTGAGCTCATCAGCCAGAACATTATAAAATATAATTGAATATTACGTTGATCCCATTGAGAAATGTTGAGATAGATCTTTTTGTAATGGAAGGTAAAACAGACGAATATAGATTATACTAAATATAAAAATCTATTTCAAATGAGTGTTAACTTTCAAATGCTGCTCTGTTATCAAGTGAATTAAGAGAATGGACTTAAAAAGGCAGCTGTTTGGGAAAACACTAGAAATCGCTCTATTTGAAAGTGTACTTTTGAGAAATTCACTTACTTTCTATTTCACCACAACCATGATTAAAAAATGTATGCAATGAATTGGAATAATACACAGGATTGCATAAAGATCAAAACAACTAGCTATTTCCTTAAATATTGCCTTGAAACATATACTTCCAATTGCAAAGTTTCATAAAAAGTGAAATTTTGTATGAGATAAATTGCAATTCCATAGGGGATCTATTTGAGAAAATAAGAAAACTAAATTTTTATATGGCCCCCTTAGAATAAAATTTCCAATTACGAAAATTTTCCTTATCCACTCCTGAATTTAACACAAAAAAATTCCAACTTCATATCTGCAAAATTCACAGAGACATGCCCATTTAAATAATTCGTTAGATTTTAAGGGATTAAGAGACAAATTGAAATGCGTGTAATTCAAAAAACAATGTTACTTTAAGAGTTCTAGGAAACAAGTAATTTAAAATCATTATAACTCGAAACGTAATATGTCGAATTTTAAATTTTTTCATTTAAATAAAGAAGAAAATATAATTTAAATTTTATTTCAGGATTTTTTTAAATATTAATTTAAAAATATTAAAAATATAAATTTAAAAAATGATGCAACTTTTTAAGAAAAATCATATTTTCAAAAACACTAAATATTGTTTTCAAATTTGATGAAACAAAATTAATGTAAAATAATAAAAAAAGACATGTTCCAAGTTTGCACTTTTTTAAAACAATTTTTGACTTATAACAATTTAAAGACAAGAAATGGTGAAAAAAAAAACCCATCATGCAGAAAAACGCATTAAAAGTTTTAAACAAATATTGGCTCCTAATGAAATGTTTAAATGCTTTTTATAAAATTACAGGTGAGTAAGTAACTCCTTCCTTATGAACTTCCGATTGAGCTTAACTTTTGCCTTTTCCACCTTCTTTCTGTACTATTTAAATCTCCGTCATTTGATTTAAAACAAGGCTTTTTCTAACATGCCAGTTAAGAGTTTTTTCATAATTTTTGCCCTCATAACTTCAAGTTTTACATCGTTCTGGCAAGGCCGTTAAAAAAAATCTGTATTCTGGAGCCAGGCTAAGGCTGGACCTTACTTTTGTCTGAAGGCTCGGCTGGGCAGGGCCTAACGTATTTTTGCATACCGAACTGGGAGAGGCTTCTATCTTCTTAGGTCTGCACGGGGCAAAATTTTCAGTCCTGATCTTGACCCAAACCGTATTAAAATCATTGTCTCTGACTCACCTGATCTGTAATCAGTAAAATGTGACTCAGTCCAAAATGGTTTACAAAAAATGCATATATTTTTAAATCGCCATTATTTTGCAATTAAACTTTAAAATTCTTTTTTTTAAGGACAATGGATTTAAAGGGAAAAAATTAGAATCAGGGTTGGAAAAAACCCGGTTTATTTGGTTTAAACCGTTATTACATATACATTCATATTTATCAATAAAAATAAACATTGTTGGATTAAGTAATATAAATTCATTTTAAAATAATTTAAATTAAATAATTACAATCAGTTATGTAGAAAATTGAAATTAGGCCTGGGCCTTAAATCGATTTAACTCTTAAATCGATTTAGAGCTTACATCGGAAAATCCGATTTAACCATTGGTCTTAAATCGATTTAAGCTAAAATCGGAAATCGCGATTTAGTTAATGTCAAATCGCGATTTAGCCAATGCCTTAAATCGCGATTTAGCCATTATCTTAAATCGCGATTTAGCCATTGTCTTAAATCGCGATTTAGCCATTGGCTTTAAATCGATTTAAAACAAAATACTGATTCAGAGCTAACATCGGAAAACCGATTTATCTACTTTGATGTATCTACCACTTACATGGCAAGCTGGGTTGGGTTGATTGTTGACGGCCAAATATCTACACGAGGGATATAGGCCCTAGGGGGAGTGCCTTCCGTGGAGGTCTTTCTAAGGGAACCTAATCCGTATTAACGCATGGAAATCCACGGCTCGAAGAAAACCACGAAAACTCCGAACGATTAGGCCGACGGGCGCGATTGGGTTCGAACCCAGCACCTCCCGTCTACCAGCTTCGAGAGCAGAACCTCTCAGCCACTGGTGGGGCCATGGCAAGCTGATCTTAATACTTAAATTGATTTAGGAGGATCCGATTTAAGCAAACATCGCAAGCCTCAATGCTTTCCGATTTAAGAAAAGCAAGGCAAGCTGGTGTTAAATCGATTTAGTAGGATCCGATTTAAAAGAACATCGAGCCTCAATCCTCTCCGATTTAAAAAAAAAGGCGATTTAAGAAAACAATGATTTAAGTAAGAATTGATATTTATTTATTTATTTTGTAAACAAGATTCAGAGTTTACGTGATTGGAATGTGTATTTTTCAGAAATTAAGAACTTATATAGTGGAAAGTTGAAAGGAAAAAGTAATGTTTAAATCTTAAAATCCAAATTCATCGAATTTCAATTTTTATGCTAATGCAATCTTTTGATGATAAATTAAGTTTTCACATATTTGAGTAATATTGCAATATGTATTTTTTATTTTCCAATATTCTGTAATTAATTAAAAGGTTTTAAAGTAGAATCCTGCATTGTTTCAAAAGATTGTTTTCCTGAAATTCATTCAGCATTTATATGATTAAAAATAATAATAATAAAGTTTTATATTTAAAATCCAAACTCATCGACTTGCAGTTTATACTTTTATGCATTCTTATGATGAAAAATTCATTTTTGACATGTTTTGGTAATATTTTAACATTTATTTTTTATATTTTCTATTATTTTGTAATTAATGGAATTATTTTAAAGTATAGTCTTGCATTGTTTTGTGTATCACTATTTGGCCGTGATCCACATGAAATATTTTTCTTTTACTACTAATATTTTTTTCCTGAAATTGATTGAGTATTTATGGTTGGAAAGAAAGAATAAAGTTTCATATTTAAAATCCAAATTCATCGAATTTTATTTTTTATTTTTATGCATTCTTTTAATGAAACATTCATTTTTCACATGTTTGGGTAATATTTTAATACATATTCTTTATTTTCTATTATTCTGTAATTAATTAAAATATTTTAAAATAGTCATACATCAAGTTTGACATCTGATTTCAATGCCAGTCACATGGATTGAGTATCTTGCTTAAATTGATTCACTATTTATATCCAAATTCATCCATTTTTAGTTTATATTTTTTTGCATTATTTTCATGAAAAATTTATTTTCATATGTAAGGGTATTATGGGAATATTTTAGTTTTAATTTATTATTATTTTGTAATTAATTAAAAATACTTTAATAAAGTTCTGTAATGAGTCAAGTAACTTTATTTTTACAGTAGAATGAGGGAGAGCTGGAGGAGGCATTCATTAGATTTTTCTGCAGATCTGCGATTTTCTGCTTTTTTGACATTTTGTTATCATTAAAAAGAGATATAATTTAAGATTATATTTTATTACTAATCTTAAAGGATGGCAACGGCCGTGAAAAAAATCAGCAATTTCAGTAATGTACTCCAAGGCTCACACTTTCAATCCTTCTCCATTCGCTATATAAATGTCAGCATTTATGTTAAACAAATCTTATTATAATCTAAAAGTTAAAAAGATATAAAATTGCACTTTATTTCTCATATCCAACCCCCCCCCCCTTTTTTTTTTACTACTATTCTCATCATGGTAAATGAATAGTTAAATTCATCATTGAATTCTTTTAATATGCTTCTGTTGTCTGTAAAAAAAAAAAAAAGTGTATGTAGGCTGTTAGCAATGAAGTGCTATTTGGGTGGGTTAAGGGAAGTCCCCACCCCCCTTAAGGAATTTAGATTGTAGCAGGCATAACAAGTCAGACAAAAAAAAAAAATCATTTTTTTTTTATATTACTTCTTATAGAATGAGTTTATAAAATGTATTACAATAGGTCACTAATTTTTAAAATGGAAAAAAAAAAAAAAAAAAAAAACTAGTGTTTTGGGACATTTAAAGTTTTTTATGTGTAAAATATACCTCTTTTCAAAATTATTTCAAAAATTAAAAGCTAAGTATACTAAATAATACAGGAAAGGGAGGGGGGGCACATAAAGACCATATTCTGTTACTAAAAATTAAAAAATAGGATACCTCTTTTCAAAATTATTTGAAAAATTAAAAGCTAAGTATACTAAATAATACAGAAAGTTGGGGGGGGGGGGCACATAAAGACCGTATTCTGTTACTAAAAATTAAAAAATAGGCTTCCAGATTCTAAAATGTAAAATTGGTGTTAAATCGCGATTTAGCACTAAATCGCGATGTTAGATGGATGATAAATCGATTTAAGAAATTTCTACATCGCCCAGTCCTAATTGAAATCATTTAAAATTTAAACATTTTTAGAAAAAGCTATGTCTTATGATCCACACACATCCTTTACATAGTGAAACATTGATTTCTTGAAAATCTTAATAAACCAATCTTTTGATTACTAGTGCTATAAATAAATATATGATATAGTTTCATAAATATAATTTACTTTCACATGGCTATTCAAAATAATTTCTTTGAAATACTTGTTATCTGAGATTTTAAAAAATTTTCAGTTAGAACACGACATTAACAAATATCTTTTATTGAAAATAAAGCTTTTTATAAAGAATTCCTGGAATGATTTGAATTTAGCAGTGGAGTTATTACACGTTTCAAGAAGTATTGGTATTGTCATTTTTTTCCCTCCTCTGAAACTGCCAGGTAAAAAAAAGGACAACAGTAAATAAACAGAAATACCTATTTACCAGCTTTTTAGAATACTGGAAACATTGATCTTAAAATGAAAATTAGTTTTGTAAAAGTTGTCATCAACTAAAACATTAAACAGCCATCAGACTTAATATACAGACTTAGACTAAGCTATGTTAAATATGTATTACTTTTTTGTGCCTAAACTAAAACTTAATAATATATATTTTTTGGCATCTTTATGGGAATTTTTTCTATTATGTCTCAATTCAAGTGAACCTTATCTCGTTCGAAGTGTCCAGATCAAAATAGTGAGTCCGGTTATGCAATAGAGGATTTAAATATATCTTATTGCATATCGCTAGCACCCAATTTTTCAATGTCCTCTTATTCGACTTTATATTTGGAATTTCTTTATTATTCTTAAGGCTGTTCTCAAATCCGAAAGGGCAACTTTATGACATAAGTTTTAATTTAATTTTGTTCAGAAATGCATGAAACAAGCGAAACAAGCAGGTGTTGTTGTTCAGAAATTATGTAATCGAACTGTGTTTTCCGCTTTCTTGCAAACGCAATACATCTTTCCGAAAATAGTGTCAAAGTGGGCGTTGTGAAACGAATTTCCGCATGAAAGAAGAATAACCACTCAAAGAAGGGTTAAAAACGTCTTTGTCACGTGATCAAAATCGCTTACAACTCAATAGGTAATTTATTTATCAAAAAATAAAAAACACATTTCGATTCCAAATCGCTTCCATAGTCAGGCCTTCCAATTTTACATCTTTCCGTTAAAAAATGAATTTGTAAATGTGTCAAGATGTTTTGCACTTATGGAGCAGAGCAGTTGAGAACAGCCTTAAAAGATAATCTCCCCAATCAAGAAAATTTTCTTTTACAGCTCGACTGAAATCTTAAAGGTCATTTTATGTTATTAATTGTAAAATAATCTGCGTTTTTTCAAAGGAAAATATTTTATTCTAAATACTGAATATTTTTAATCTATTTTATCTTTGCCAAATTCATATGTTTTAAGTTTTCTCTTTACAGCTTCAGATATGTTCATCAACATGTAATTTGCATTCTAAATGCATACAAACATGAACTAGATTCACTATGTCTCACGGTGACTGCTGAGATAAGACTGTTAAAAGCAGAAATTATTTATAGCCAATAATTTGAAACACTTAAATTACAAAAATGAGAAAATATTATGTTCCATTCGTCCTAAAAAAACAGTTGGTTAACCAATTGATTTAAACTATGCCAACCCTGCTGGTAACAGAATAAATTATAATGTAAAACCCCAATCCCAATGTAGGAATGAAAGGAAAACAAAGACTTACTAAACCCAACAGCCATAGAGCAAAGAAAACTCACAGCAATCATTAGCATACAGAACAAAGAGTAATCAATGGAGAGAATTATTTATGATTATGTCATCATTGAGGAATGATGTAATCTTTAGTAAATCTTAACTAATCAAGCAATCTAAGTATTAAAAGTGTATTTTTAGCTCGAATCTGCCATTTTGGCTTTTTTTAATAAATAAAAGGCTTAAAAAAAGGAAGAAGAAAGAAAACTAACTTCTTTTTTTTCTTTCCAACTAATTTTAGAAAAATTAGTTATTCTGCCATGTAGATTTAAAGCTTATAAGAAATGTTTGATTGATTAAAAATGTTTGTCACTTTACAAATTTATTAATTCATCATTTTTCTAAAGCTTTGCTTGTAGCTTCTGCATAACTTGGATTTTGCATTTTTCAATAATGTGTAAAATAAATGAAAACATTAGGGAAAAAGAAAACAGATGAATAAAAAACCCAGCATGGTTTGTTTTTTTAAATCATTTGGTTTAAACAAAACAACCCTGTAAACAAGTACAGAATAAAGGTAAGCAGCCTACCTTATAGTCACATATAGTCCTTATAGAACAAAATGAGTTAGGTATGACTAGGTTTCACATGCCGAAAATATGTTTATTTAAATTAATTATTACTAAAAAGTATAATGTTTTACCGTCATCGCTGAAATGAACAACTCTTAGAGCATTTTATAGAAAATTTTGTGCTCTATCAGAAAAAATTGGTATGACAATCTTTATTCTGCTGGAAAATACTTATTTTAATGAAGGGGACGGTGATAAAATTACAAATTTATTTTGCTTTGAATTTTTAATGGTGATACTTTATTTCCAATCTGGACGCTGGCAAAGTGTCGACTTTCTGCGAAAGCCTTCATTCATTACAGCTGTTAAATAATAATTTATTTATTAAACTTATTTTTGCCATGTCAAACCTAGTCATACCTAGCTCATTTTGTTCGTATGACTTCTTATTATCAATTTACATAAAATTCTTTCAATTTCATGATGACGGGACTTTCAGTGTCACCGGCTCCGCTCCGGTTTATACCAGTACAGAATAAAGGTAAAAAGTCTACCTTATTCATAGTTACTGTAAAATCTTATTGAGATCCAATAAAACTTAAATCATTAAGGAAAATCGAAGGATGCTCAGGTAAAATTAGCTTCATGTTCAAGTGAATGTAACAATAAATTCTTGCTGTATTGTTGCTATAAAACACTTTATTTTCGGGGGTCCACCTAGGCAAAATTTAGGGTCCATTTAGGGCCCCTTCACAAAAAATCATTTAAGGAAATAGGCCCATTCGCAAAATTCCTTTTAACAAAACAGGCCCCTTCACAAAATTCCTCTTAATAAAGTAAGCCCCTTCACAAAATTCAATTCCATTAAATCATACTCTTCATTAAATACTTTCATTTTGTTAGGTTTAAAAAAAAACTTTAAAAGAAGGAGTTAAATAATTATTAATAAATGCTTGGTTTGAATGAGTAAGTGGATTTCACTTATTGTTACAAAATGTTACTTTTCATAAAAATATAACAATTTTTACAAAAATAACTTTTACTTTTCACAAAATAGAGCCCCCCCCCCTTCCCCCCCTGCATCGACCCCTGATCTTATATTTACAGAAGCAATCAATATTAAGATTATCAATGTTACATATTTCTAAATTTGACATTACTTACATATTTACAACATAAAGGAATCCTTCCAAACTACGTTTTTAGTTGGACCTTGATTGGTTGAATCATGCATCTCCCCAGCTCCTATTGGGAAGTTCTAGAAAATTCCTTCAGATTCTGAAAATCTATTTGTTTGCCAAATTTCATGAAAGATAGCACCATTATTTCATTTGTTGCCAAGCATGTGTTTTGCCATTAATAATTTTGAAAATTATTTTCCTGCCAAATCTTGCGAATATTTCGCCAAACATGACAATTCTGCGAAATTCATTACTTTATTACAGTCAACTGTTGAAAAACTTAATAACTGTTTCAAACTTCATTCCCATTGCATTGACCAGTAGTGATCTCAAAATGACTCACCTATCAAATTTTCTCAGACATGTGACAAAAGGTCTTCTTGTACGTCAATATGGTAGGATACAAAATTTAGTCAAAATTGTCACAGCGGCTTTTTAGATAAAATTTGCATATACACAGTTTACGTCTAAGGAGTTGTGCATTACATAAATAACTGCATTATGCAAAACTGCGTTATAAAGAACTTCTACTGTATTTATTACTGTATCTTTTGTTTACATTTTCAATTCAAAAATTAATTATTTTACATATGTAACACGCAACATACTGGGAGTCTGACTCAAATTTTGTAAAAATATTTTATACAAGAATTTTTATTTAAAATTATTCAACTTATTTCTCTGTGATTTATATTACATAAATTTTATGAAATTATCATTAGTTTAAATTTTATAAAATAGTGTTAAAATGCACCACCAACAGGAATGTAGTAAGATACTGATAACTGATAAGACAACAAAACAAAAATATAACTTACAAGAATTTTCTTTAAAAAACAAAAGAAATACATGGAAATGCAAACTATTTAAGAAATAGCTGTCTTTTAAGAAGAAGCTGGTGGCTTCAGCTAGGAGATCCCTGTTTCGAAACCTGGTACGGAGATTTTTCGCCCAGTTGGAAATTTATATCTAATGTGATTTATTTGCCAATTGGAATAATTGTGTTAAAGTTAATCTAGTGTATTTAAGAAATGTTTCAAAACACTTACAATGCAGGGAGGTTAGTTAACAGCAGAGATATTTCTTTTTGTTTTATTTTCACTCTTTCCAACAGGAAAAATCACCATCGTTATATTCTTCAGCAAGGACGATATTTGTAAAGTCTCGTTTTAAATCTAAAAATAAAAAATAAAAATTTTATCAGTGTAGCCGGCGATTTTTATTCATTGTTTTAACTTTCTATAATATTTTCCTTTATGCTTTCTCAAGAAATAGAGATTAGCTACACATATATAGGGGAGATGGGGGCACATGTGAACAGGGGGCAGATGTGAACATCACAGTTTTTCAATAGTTATTATAAGTTTTTTTATGTGAAAAAAATTACCAAAGATGGCAGCACCTGTAGACATATGGTAAACATTTTTTGAAGCTTTTCGACATTTTGCTTGTCTTCAGTAGCTAAAACACTGTTTGTAGATGTCAAATGTAAAATGTCGGTTTCAACTTTGGTAAGTGATAAAGTTTATTTATTTATTTAGTTATTTGAATTTTAATGTTTTAACATATACTATGACTACTAATGAATATTTTGGATAAAGTTGTTTTGTTCCCTAAAATTTATAAATGTTAATTATTTATCAATTTAACTCTAACAGCCATGCAGGGCACTTGTGAACAGACTAGTTGGGGCAGATATGAACAGTTCACAAAAATCAAAAACTTTCTCTGTTGGGCGAATAGAAATAATTGATAATGATAAAATGTATGTTAAATTGCTGAGAAAGAATCTCAGATCCAATTCATATAATTTCCCCGAAATAGTAGTCATTTCTGTCATACAAAAAAGTGATATTGTATTGAAACTTCCACTTCCACACTTGTCAGGAAGTACACAAAGAGCAAGAAGCTCATTTGAGTTCAATTATAATTTAAATAAATTCAATGTTTCCTAAAATGCAATAAGTGTTATGTACTATTTTTAGTAAATGGTTTAAAACAATATTTTTTTATGCATTGTTAATACAAAGAGTATTACGACAAACAACTTTGTAATTTTTTTTTCTTTTCATTTGTTTCAAACTTGCAGTGACAGCTTACTTCCATCTCTCAAACAACAGCTATGAATAAGATAATTTGAATTGGGATGGATATCAGTAACATTTTTAAAATGTAAAATTTTCGAATTGATAACTAATATAATTCTTGGGTATGGTGTCAGAACAGCTTTATATATATTGTTTCATTTTAAAATCTTTTGTTTAAACATATCACTCAGAAACTAGAAAAAAAAATATTTTTTTTTTCTTTATGGGGAATTTAACTGATAATATAAGTAATGGTTATGATAACAAATTAATAACAGGAGAAAAAGCATGTCAAAGGATATTTTATCCTTGTGTTCACATGTGCCCCACGAGTGTTCACAACTACCCCGCTGATGGGGCACATGTGAAAAATTTTTTGAATTTATAAAACTATTAAAAAATGTAAGAAAAACTATACAGGTGATTTAAAAAAAATTACCATGTGTAAAAGCAAGTTCTGTTTACTATACTGACTAGTTTTTATTTATAAGAATTAATCCAGTTATGAGAAAAAGCTATATTTATGCGAAATGTGAACAGTTCGCATAAATGTAGCTTTTTCTTATAATTGGATTAACTCTTATAAATAAAAACTAGTTAGTATAGTAAACAGAACTTTCCTTTACACATGGTAATTTTTTTTAAATCACCTGTATAGTTTTTCTTACATTTTTTAATTGTTTTATAAATTCAAAAAATTGTTCACATGTGCCCCATCAGCGGGGTAGTTGTGAACACTCGTGGGGCACATGTGAACAGAAGGTAAAAATATCCTTTGACATGCTATTTCTCGTGTTATTAATTTGTTATCATAACCATTACTTATATTATCAGTTAAATTCCCCATAAAGAAAAAAAAATATTTTTTTTTTCTAGTTTCTGAGTGCTATGTTTAAACAAAAGGTTTAAAATGAGACTAAATATATATAAAGCTGTTCTGACACCATACCCAAGAATTATATTAGTTATCAATTTGAAAATTTTACATTTTAAAAATGTTACTGATATCCATCCCAATTCAAATTATCCTATTCATAGCTGCTGTTTGAGAGATGGAAGTAAGCCATCACTGCAAGTTTGAGACAAGTGAAAAGAAAAAAAAAAATACAAAGTTGTTGTTTGTCATAATACTCTTTGTATTAACAATACATAAAAATATTGTTTTAAACCGTTTACTAAAATAGTACATAACACTTATTGCATTTTAGGAAACATTGAATTTATTTAAATTATAATTGAACTCAAATGAGCTTCTTGCTATTTGTGTACTTCCTGACAAATGTGGAAGTGGAAGTTTCAATACAATATCACTTTTTTGTATGACAGAAATGTCTACTATTTCAGGGAAATTATATGAATTGGATCTGAGATTCTTTCTCGGGAATTTAACATACATTTATCATTATCAATTCTTTCTATTCGCCCAACAGAGAAAGTTTTTGATTTTTGTGAACTGTTCATATCTGCCCCAACTAGTCTGTTCACAAGTGCCCTGCATGGCTGTTAGAGTTAAATTGATAAATAATTAACATTTATAAATTTTAGGGAACAAAACAACTTTATCCAAAATATTCATTAGTAGTCATAGTATATGTTAAAACATTAAAATTCGAATAACTAACTAAATAAATAAACTTTATCACTTACCAAAGTTGAAACCGACATTTTACATTTGACATCTACAAACAGTGTTTTGGCTACTGAAGACAAACAAAATCTTGAAAAGCTTCAAAAACTTTTTACCATATGTCTACAGGTGCTGCCATCTTTGGTAATTTTTTTCAAATAAAAAAACTTATAATAACAATTGAAAAACTGTGACGTTCACATCTGCCCCCTGTTCACATGTGCCCCCATCTCCCCTATATATTATTTTTTTACTATGTATAATGATGTTAAAATTACTGCTTATTGGGATGACAGGAAATTCATACACTGAATCTAAGTCTGGCACAGTGCACTACTGAACATTTAGACCTATGTCACATTTGGAAGCTGTCATTGAATTGGAAAAGGACGCATACATGAGAAAACTTGATATAGATGTATTTTAATGAAAATAGATATTTTCAAAAGAGAAATTATATTTTATTAATTATATCTTCTGTTATTGAGATAAGTGCATGCTCCAGGAAACTCTATCAACTTTTTAAAATACTGACTCAGTTAATAACCTGATAACATTCAATATCTTAATCTTTTTTGCAGCTCCTTTTAAGTTTGAGATATAGAAGTTGCTGTACTTCTTCATGCTGTATTAGAATATTCAAACTAGTCTATAAAAATATACACTCATAAAGCTTCTTATCTTATTTTTTTTTTTTTTTCGTTAACTAACAGAAGAAAGCACACTAAAGAAATTTTTGCTCTTATATCCCTTACAAATATAATCTCAATACCTGTAACCCTTATGACACTTGCAAGATCATTATTGAACTGATTTGCAATTGAACAGTTTTTTCATTTTTCAATAAAGGAGTAAGAGTTTAAAGCTATTTTTGACAGATAACAGTTTTTTTTTCTTCTCATGCTGCCACATCTTGAAATTGGGTTCAAACCTTATCTTTTGATACTATTTTCTGTCTTTACCGGAAAATGGAAAAACTGTTTGATTACGTAGTTTCTGAATAAGAACATCTACTAAGTACTGGAAATACTACCCAAAAAACGAAAGTCCTTTCAAAATACCGATCAAAGCTTCTGGATCAAACATTGTTGTAACATATTCCTTGACTTCTTAAACAAATCTCTAAAGTTTGTCGAAAAACTGCTTTAAACAGATGGACTTGTTTTGAAAGAATCCTAGTATTGTCAAAGTTCATAAATGAAATACTTCCTTTAAGGAAGGTTCTTGACATTGCAGGGGAAAGTATATTATATTTTAAATCAATTTTATGCTCTTTCAAAGAGACGAAGCTTTTGTCATCCCACTATATGAAGAATCTATATCGTCAGTAAGTTTAAAGGATATTTCAAAAACTCCAGAGAAAAGTGCAGGTCGAACAGGATCCATTTTTCTACACATAATATTAAACAGTCTTTGCAAATATGCATAACATTTCCAGTAATTTTGTTTTAATTCTTTTTTGGATAAGAGATGGCACCACTGAGGTTATTTAAATGTTTTAATGAAATTTCTCTTACTTCGTTTTGTTTAAATATGTCTTCGATTTGATTCGATTTTTTGATGATTTGTATTTTAGAAAATTAACTCCTGGGAATGGTTTTAAAGATAGAGGGAAACATCAAATACCATTTTTATTTTTGTGATTTTAATTTTTAAATCAAAACATATGTTGGATAGCAACTTAGTGTTTCTGTTTCCACGTTATAGGATTTATTCAATATAAAGAAGCCATTTATCTATTTTTTAATACAAACAGACTCTAAAATCTGTGAACGCCTAAAAACTACACATCTGTTTAGATGTAAACAATGAAGCTTACATTTAAAATGTTGGTGAAAAATTCAAGATTTTTATTTCACTGTGTATGCATTGTAATATGTAATTCTAGTTAATATGGTTGAATTTGTGCTTGCTCATAAAAAAAGTATAAATTTATTTCTGAAAAAATTCAAATAGAGCTGATATTAGTGGAAATTTAAGAAATAGATTGAATTGCTTCAAAGACTGTTTTAAATGTTTCTTGAATAATCTCCGAAGAATCTACTTCTGTACATAAAAAAGCACCACTATTACTAAATATGGATTACATTTCTAACTGTTAAATTTGCAAATCAAAGGTTCATCTTTTCAAGGGGAAATCTTTTTACCAAATACATTTATGTATTTAATACTTTAATGGCGTTATTGACAATTAAGTATGGCTAAACATAAAATAAAACTTTGTTACATATTTTAGGATTTGGATGTAAATTATTAGTGTACCTTTATGAGTCAAGTTTTGATTGATTAAAGAAAATTTATATCATCATTGTTATGCATATATCATTGTTATGAATTATCAATTATATAATTAGACTTTACTTTTAATATTTAAGAAAAAAAATTCTAAATGTTCTATTCATTCAGTTTATTACTTTAGAATTTTACTTAATTATTTTAACTTATTGTAAACATTCATTATAATTTTGAGTGCATTATCTTATTCCAAAATACTGTTTTAAAAATGGGTCCTACTTTCCATCGACAAAATTCACCAAATTATGCAAATCGCCAAATTACACAAATTGACATAATTTTCATTTTAAATAATGAAAGAACAAATAAATTAGTAAAACATTAATAAAAATACAAATAAATGGTTGAATTAAAAATCACTTGATGATGTAACAAACACATGTAACATGTTTGATGTCAAGTGAATGTGACATTTACGACCATTCCATTATTGGTGTTTAACCTTATAGGTTAGTGATTGTTTTTTGGTCGACAGGATAATCAAGGAGTACCGAACAATGCAAACAAAGTGGTGACAAGAAATCCACAAAATTCTAAAATCTGCGCCAGAGTCAGATAATATAGACGAACATAAAACAGTTCTCCTGCTCTCCTCTTTTGTCCAATAAGAAAGCCTTTTACAAAAAACAAAAGACCAATTAGAGAGCAGTTTACAAAACAAGGAGTTTTTAACCCATTGGCGCTCTCTCAAGAGAAATCTTAGGGTTTCCATAATTTGTAGTCCGAAATACCAAGGTTGCCACATTGGTACAGTTATCGCCCGATATTATCTCGAATGTTTGTATTCTTTAGTTACAAAGTTATCCAAGTTCTTAGGCTTAATTCAGCTGTCACATATAGAAGTTGATTGGATCATCAAACACTCAATGCAAGTCAGGTTCGGTTTAACTTGATTTTTGAAAAGGATTATTTTTGCAATTTAAAACAAAAACTAAATTTCAATATAAATGATTATAAATATGTTATTTTACTACAAGCATAAAACTTTGGTACAGATGTCATAGTCGCCCCGATTTTTTTCGGTTGCCAATTTGGCGAAAACATTAACAGTATAAACAACATAATCCGGGTTACCACATCAAGCAAAATAACGACACTTTGGCGCAAGTTAAGTACCTGTAGTCTCTATGATATTGGCGACAGAAAAAAATCGCGCCAATATGGGGCGAATATGACATCTGTACCAAAACTTTTGTTAGAGATTATTACAATGTTACTATATATATATATTATTAAAGCCAATTTGATAGGACATTTCTTATGGAAATTACGATGATTGAGAAAATAGGCATGAGATAAATAATCGTTCAAACTAATTATGAAGCATCATTACCACAAAATAAATATTTTTTATACAAGACTTAATTGATTGAAAATTCTAGTTACATTCATCAAACTACGATATAATGGAGGGCTGAGGAACACTTTGCTCACCTCATATAATAAGAAGTTTTTAGTATTTACATACTCTTCAGGTCTGGGCCAGGTAGATAGATCGGGAAAATGATTGTATATTGCCACTTTTGTTGTCAGCCAATTGTGTTCAAAACGATTATTTGATTTAAATTTAATAAATACAAAACATCAATAAAAATTATAATATAAAAGCGAACAAATACACAAAATCCAATGTATTCTTTAGATACGCCAAATGCTTGATTCAATCTGAATGATTCGTATTCGATGTAATGAATCATTCAAAGATTAAATGCGATTTTTGTGTAAAGGCCTACTAGAAACACGAAATTTAGTATGGTACTTACTTATAATATATAAAAGATCTCTACTCGGCAATTCAAAGATCTTAGACTATCATAAATACATAACAACCTAAGAATGGCAGCAGAATAATGGAGATTTAATTGATATTTTTAATCGAATCATCGAATGATAGTTATTTTCGTTGAATGTCGTTTGCGTGGTATTTTACATTTTTAATTTTTATATTATTTGACCCCAAATAGCCCGTTAGTATGAAAAATTAAATTTTTATGGTATTACTTATACTACGTCGGATTATATTCTTATTCAATATGTAATCTAACAGATTATGAACACGGAATCCAGCCATTAACACAATGTTAACAAGTTATTATCAAAAGTATTTTTTCACAAAAATAGCCCCATTAAAGCAAATTAACCAGCGAAAAAGAAGTCATTTTAAAAATAATAACGTCTGTTTTTTTACTGTAATTATATATCCTGAAACTAAACGCCTTGCAGTTTAAAAAGCTTTTTAATAATACAGTAGACTCTCTCGAATCCGCAACCCTAAAATCTGCAACTCTCTAAAATCCACACATAATTTACAGATGTAAACAATGAAACTTTGAGTTCAGTTCAGATATAGGGACAAAATTTGACTTTTTTAGATTTATGTCAATTCTATATATATTTTAATCTGTATTTTTTGTTGATATTACTGAATTTGTGCTTTTTCATGAAGGAAGAATAAATTTATTTCTGAAAAAAATCAAGATATTGCCTGGCATCACTGGTAATCACAATCTTTTTGCGAAACATATTTATGCATCAGCCAAGTTGTTTTGATTATTAAGTCTGGGCAAACCTGAATTAAAACTTCCTTATTTTATTATTTTGATTTAAATTAGTAGTGTAACTTTATGAGGAAAGTTTCACTGAATAATTTAGGGAAAATGCATCTCATCTTTGTAATGGATATTTAATTATACATTGATTATTTACTTGACCTTTGCTTTTAAACATTTTAAAAAATTATCTAATTTTTTACTATTTTAGTTTATTACTTAATTATCTTAATATTTTACTATACTGTAAGCATTTATTATAATTTTGATTGCATTATTAATCACATTCAAATTACTGTTTAAAAAATGTAAACAAAGCAATGACCAGAAATCCACAAAATTCTAAAATCCGCACAACCTCTGGTCCCAAGCTGTGCGGATTTGAGGGAGTCTACTGTATCTGTAATAGGGTAAAAAAATCGCTTTGTATTGAAGTATATTTGTAAAAGTATTCATACACTCATTATTGGCCTTCGAGTATGGGGCGTTGAAAACCAATGCATTCAAAATATTTAGAGGGCTCATTCATAGATGCATTTTTTTTTTTTTGGGGGGGGGGGGAGATTCTCAGTTTGCTTACCATGAACAACAGAATATTCAGTTTGTGCTGATACGTTTATTACGTGAATACTTAATGTAATTGAATAATCTGTTTCTCATCGTACGGCCATCTATCTCTATTTAATTTGTTTTATAGAAGAGTATTGTTTTTAATTTGAAATTTTTATAGAAAAAATTAAAAACCTGAATTTTAGAAATATATATATTATCTTATTTACCTGGTAAAATATTTCTAGACAGGATCAGTCTGGGTAAAGTTGAGACTCCTTCGCAAAATTCCATTTAGAAGCTTTTTTTTGTAAAATTTCATCCCATTAGAGCAAAACCTCCACCCTTTCTTTTCTGTTATAGTTCGAAATGAAAGATGGGAGTGGGTGGGAGGAGGATTATTAAGATTTAATTCCTAACCATTTAAATAAATATATATTTATTTAAATACTTAATTGTTTCAAAGTCTCTCTTAAATGTTTCTTGAATATAATCTCTGAAAAATCAACTCTCTACATAAAAAGGCACCGCTATTATTCAATAGGGATTACATTTCTAACTATTAAATCTGCAGTTCAAAGGTTCATGTAGTCTTTTTTTTATACATACTAAATTCATTTTATTTGATTTATTTTTTTAAATGATAAACAGCATTTATTTAACAATAATAATATTAATCACAAAATGATTCATTAATTAATAAATAGAAAGTTCACTTTTAGTTAATACAAGTAAAACTTCTAAAATCCTGACTTCTTAAATCTAGAATCTTCCAAAAATCGGAACGCTTCCAGAAAACCCTCCTTTTTTTTTTACTTCTTTATTATTGTCACCAATTTTATTTTTCTATTCAATCGATAGATGGCTCCATTAATAATCTGAACAAAGGGAAAGTAAGATCAATAAATGGATTTTTAGTATTTTTTCTACAGAATTTTTTTTATCTTACTTAAATTTAAATTTAAAATTCTTTTAATGACTTGATAATAAGTAATTCTTTAAGTTGATATGAGTTGCAATAGTACAGAATGAGAAAAAAACAAACTTGCACTTTTTATTATTACTGAAGTTTAGCTTCTAAAGAAATATGAAAAAAAAAAAAAATAAAAGTTGCTCCATATTCTAAGTATACTTCTATAAAACTTTTTTTTAAAGCATGGTGGGTGATTTTTTTTTTTTTTTTTTTTTTTTATTTAATACAAATGGTCTAAGACATAAAAGTTAGGAATCGTGTAAACATTTTTAAAACAGTATCAAATTTTGTTTCTTCTTATGATTGGTAGATGGCGCCAAACGACAATCTGTCAAAGGAAAATGAGATCAGCTAATTTTTTCTAGCATTTTCCACTTCTTGGTAATGTATTTTCTAAGCTATTATAACTACTCAGCGAGTTATTTTCCTATTGATATGATATTTACTGACATTTTAGTTTATTATTTAATTTTTTTATTTCTTGGATAAAAATAACTTATTTAATGCATAGGGGAAACTAGGGATACTTGACCCAGTTGTTAGTTTTGGATTGTTAATTTTTTTTTACATTACTTATGGGTGTGTAAATGCAGTCTATATGTACTTAATGAAGTATTACACAATATTTATTATTATTATTCTAATGCATTAATTGTAAAAGGTAGTAAAATAGGTGTCAGGTTCTGAGAAACCTCTGCTATTGGAACTGGGGTTATATATTATTCTTTTTACTTGTATATTGTATTCATGTCGCTTGGTCTGTGTACTGGAAATTGCAAAGTAACATTCTTTTCTTATCTAAAACTTAATCCGGGCTGGTGAGTTAGACAGAGTGGGTGAAGGGAAGTAGTTATAATAGAAAGGGGTTTGCCCTGCTATTCAGGTGCCTGCCTGAGATAAGGCAGACAAGGATTTCACCAGAGAGGAAAAGAGCTGACATTGGGGTCAGAGTGGAAAACCCGGTTTTATGTTGGGGAAAGAGGAGGAGTTCAGAAAAAGCAAGGGGTTGCTAGAAGCAGTCGCTTTGGCTGGAAGAGAGAAGTTGAAGGCTGGAGCGCAAGGTTAGTTCCTGTGTAGAGCTCTTAGATAGAGCGTAGGGTTGAGTGAAGCTCGCAGAGCTTAGAGCCCATGTGTTGAGAGATTGAGATTAATCTCCGGTAAAGCTAATTTAACGTGTATAAAGTGAGAGTGATATAACGTAGTTTTAACAGTACACAGCCAGCATTTACTATATTTAATTTAATGTTGAACTGGATCACCTACATCCGAGTTTTAAGTGTAAATAGTGTTTTGTGTTGTGTAAATAGTGTGTAAATAAATTGTTAATTTAGTTAATTGAAAGCATTGGTTTTCATTTAAACAATCCTCTCAGTGCGTGACCGATATCACGTAATCATATCGGTGGTCGCAGCATATAAATAGCACGGAATTTCTTCAAAGTTGTGTGGACTAAGAGGAAACTCCGACAATAGGAATATTCAAAACTTTCAATTTGGGTCAAGTATCCCAATGTATAGGGATACTTGACCCAAATCATAGATTTGGGAGTATGATTGAAAATAGTAAACAAAACACTTTTACATAAGAAAAAAATTAACATCAAGGTTGTCAAACAAAATTAATACTTTTAATTTTTATTACATAGGCCTAACATTAATGTACCCAATTTTTTAATTTTTATTGCAGAAAGTTCAAAATATTAGCAGTCTGAAAGTTCATTCTATGCCTAAATAAGTTCCAGAATAAGAAAAATAACAACTTATTAATCTTCAAATGTAAGGCCATATTTAATCACAAAGCTTGTAACTCTATCATTTGTAACGAAAACTCAGGTCCGGATGAAGAATAACATCGATTTAGTCAGGGTCAGCGTATGATATCATTCATTTCAAGCCATATAAATTGCATAACATTCATTCTTCTTGCAAATTGAATGCAGTCAAACCTTGTTAACACGAACACGCTTAACGCAACTTACTTTTAGCACGAACTGTTTCCGATTGCCCCGTCCAGTTGTATATAAAGTATTTAAGTTCAGATAACAGGAACTACTTTTTACACGAACAAAAAAAGATTCCCCTTGAGTGTTTGCGTTAATGAGGTTCGACTGTAGTAAGCCCGTCAGAATTAATTTCAAGAAGCTTTCTAACAAAACTTCTTGTATTCTGCTTCCCACAATATTTGACAAGAATCCAGTCATTTACTTATAATATTTATGTTATTTATTTATAATATTTATATTTAAATGTTTATAATATTTAATATTATAATATTTGTAATTCATAAATAGAACATGCTAAATCCATTTGAATAGTACTAATCCTAATCTTGGGTTAAGTATCCCTAGGTGACTTAGGTCATTTATCCCTAGTTGCATATTTAACCCTACATAACCCTAAAATGCAGCCATTTGCTAATAAGCAGATTAATATTATGATATACGTTATTGTAGCTAAAAACATGTGCAAAACAAATGACCAATTAAAAAAGTCTTACCTTTAAGCAAAAAAAAAAAAAAAATTTGTAATGTCAGAATTTACAGCACAAAAAAATTACTTTTGGAGCATGAAAATATATTTTGTTTGATAGTTTAAAAACTTATGGAATGATTCAGTTGTTATTTTCACCATGTGGTCAGCTAACTCAAAGAAAGGAAGTGATGCCACTTCCAACTTACAAAACATACCCAATTCTTAGAAAAAGGCCTTGGGTCAAGTGTCCCTATGGGTCAAGTATCCCAAGTTCTCCCTATGTCAAAAGCAACCACTGGTAAAAAGAGAAAACATATTTCTCCTTCTATTGCAGATAAATTTTCGCTTTTAAAAGAGTTTGATAAACAAACACTAGTTAATGCTCTTTGTAGGAATTATGGACTTCGTCAGGGACGTAGCTACAGGGGGGGGGTGTGGGGGGGGGGTGCGACACCCCCCCCCACTTCGGTAAACTCATATATATTCGGTAATTTCACTTTCGTTCAAAAACTGCATCATTTGGCTCTGATTTTTTTCTTTTTTTTATAAGAATTTTTAAAAACGTATTGCAAAATTTATTACAAAACAGAAAACAATGTCAAAACATATTTAAAATTATTAAATATTTTCTAATTAGAAACTTCCTTTCTCTTTGCATTGTGTAATTTTTTTTTCGCTCGGAGTCGACTGCAATTTCACTTTTTAGCTATTCCATGGGTGTAAGAAGGGGAGGGAGAGGAAGGGGGGTCCATGGTACAGTATCCCTTAGAAGATTAAATATACCTTCTTCCTATTTCTATGCAGTATCCCTGTAGAGAATATCTTCGCTTCATTCAAGAAAGGAATCTGGAGAAAAAGGGCTTGAGGGTAAATGCGTACACTCCTTGACCAATGCAAATGAAATTAGAAGGCCAGACTTCTCAGGGGCGCGCCAGCAGTATCCAGCGCCTGTGTGCAGAATTTAAATTGGCGCCCTAACCCTCCCCCCCCCACCTCCGAAAATAAAACTTTATAAAAAATATGAGTATCTATAAACGCATTAGATGCCATCCTGCTGGAGTTTATACAGATCAAATAAAGTTTTTTGAACCAGAAAATTATTTAATAAAATGCATCTCGTTTCTATAGGGTTCGCATTTTATATCTTTTATTAAATACAATTTCTGGTTCTAAACATTTTTAATTTACTTGAAAAATAAGAAAGGTTGGCAGCTATGTAAATAAAATTCGAAACACAGTAAAGCCTTCGAAAATAAAACCTGCCTGTATCAGAATTCTGCATTAAACGGTCAAATTTCATTATCCAAGAGAAAATAATACAATACAATAGTAAATAAATAAAAGAAACTAATAAAAGAAAGTTTTTTGTCATCTCCAATTTGCATACCTATATTAATAAAAGACTCTACATGTGTTGTCGATGGCTAAGAAAATCTACCGCGAATAGAGATCAGAAAGTTTTAATAAGGATAAAAGATGGCAGATCGAAATGAACCTGGGGCTCAGATTTTTCATTTTTTGATAATTAGTCGAAATATAATTAAAATCCATAATGATAATCGCAAAATGCCGAGCTTTCTTTCTTCAAAGCAATCATGCCTTTGGATTTCTCCAGACGTTAAGCAGTTCTTCACACTGACCGAAGTGTAGCGTTCGATTTTCAATGCATTTTGAAATTGGGATGTCGGGGTCCCCGTCGAGTTACAAGAAAAAAAGGGGGGGGGGAGAAATAAAGAAAAATCGTCTTATCTTTCTGATTCCAATGGTATCTTTCTTTACTCTTACAAAACACCTTTTTATATGGCCGCGATTCACGTCAGTTTCTAAGTTTTCCCGTTTTTCTAAAGTTTAAAAATTTCAAAGAAAGAAGAAAAAACACCTATTAATACTTGGTACCTGATATTCTTCCTGGGTAATAATACTAAATACCATTTTTGGTATTTTTTCCGAATCTAATGATATCTCTGGTGTGAAAAAATATTAGTATTTACTATCTAAAAAAAATCTAAGTCATTTCAAGTATTCGCCAGAGATGTTTTTTTTCTCCCAGTTCACGTTTTCTCAAAATATCGTTTCCCGTCTCAGTGATATGTGCTTTGAATATAATTTTGCGTTTTAAAATAGAGAGGAGATGGTGCGCATTTTATATATTTTATCAATAATTTTTGGTCAGAATTGAAACTTTCATATATCTAAATGCCAGAAATTAAATACATTTTCGAGGTTTTGCTCGAAAAATCAGATCGGAGCTTCGATATCAGTTGCGGTGTACGCCTCAGAAAGCATTAAGAGCCTCAACTCGAGCTTCGTTTGGATGAATTTTCATATAAAAATAAAAAGTCATACAAATTCGAGGTTGTATACTGCAGAAGGCAGTGCTGATGACAATATTAGGCTCGTTTGGAAAGATTTGCGTTTAAAAATATAAAGTCAAAACAAACCAGACAGTGCGTGGCACATCCGGTGTAAAAAATTTCGCTTAAAAATATAAAATCATTCAACATTGTATTTAGGCGTATTTAAGGTTGTTGTCATTTGCAATGTCGGGCGAGTTGGTTAATTAGGCATAGCATTGAAATTAAAAAATATTTTTTCATTTTTTTTCCCATTCATATTACAGCGATCATTCTAGCTATAAACAGCCCTAACTTAATTAAGTCTAAATTGAACTTTTTTTTGCCATTCTAGTCTCTGGAGCGTTTGAGGTTATACACTGAGGTGACAAAAGTCATGGGATAGCAATATCCAAAAATATAGATGGCTGTAGTGTCGCTTACAAATTGTGTAAGTGGTCAGTGCCAGGGCAGGACTTTCATTTGTGTTCAAATGCTTCGTATGAGAAGGTTGATTATGTGATTATGGCCACACGACGAGAATTAACGGATTTCGAACGCGGTATGCTAGTTGGAACTAGAAGCATGCGACATTCAGTTTCGGAAATCGTCACGGAATTCAACATTCCGAAATCCAGTGTCAAGAGTGTGCCGAGAATACCTAAATTCAGGCATAACCTTCCATCATGGACAAAGCAGTGACCGACCGCCGGCACTTATGAGCACAAAACTCAGTGTTAAACTTACGACGCGGAATGCCAAAACTTTCACAAACGGGTGATGCCTCATTTTACCATAGGCGTAACTAGTGGGTGGGCCGGGTGGGCTTGGCCCACCCCAGGTAGTTTCAGTGCCCAGCCCAGAATTTCAAATTCAAGTGAAACTTTTATGACTACGATATAGTCAAAATTTTAATTTCTAAATGTTTGAAAGGTTACACAAACAAATGTATTTCTGATTTGTAAACTAATATAATCAAAGCGCATCATGCACACGCGAAATGTGAATGTGTGTGTGAGGGGAGGGGTTGTCAAAGGTGCAACAGCTATGAAGCCCGGAGCTAATAGAGAAATATTATCTGAAGGCTCTTTGACACGAGGCGATGGGGGGAAAGCATAAGCATGTGCTGTGGTCAGAGCCGGCGAAAAGGGGGGGGGGACGCAGGAGCCCGAGGTACATGCAACTTTTCTCTTACAAAATAACGACAAACTTAAGGGTGTATTCGAAAAAATATTTTTCCACCCTCAACAGCTCGAAATTTTCTGAGACATTTTCAGACTCATTTTTAAAAGTAAAAACATGAAACTTGCTGGGGTGATTTTTGAAGAGTTGTATAAGGTGCCGTGTGATTTCATTTTTCGCTCAATTCATTAGAATTTGATTTTTAAGCAATTATTTTCTCAGTATGACCATCTTTTTCATCCCCAGATCTCCCGTTTCCGGAAATTTCGGTTCAAAACGCCGATTTTGACAGCATTTTTTACAATATTTTCTGCATTTATCAAAAAATCGAGAAGCACGGCACATTATATAGTTTCTAAATAAGAGAATTTCTTAGTTTGATGCGTTTCAGAGCAAAAATGAATCAGAAAATAAGCAGTTTTTAAAATAAGATTTTTTTTTCTATTTTTATCACTACACTTCGGGTACGGAAATGACCATGGGAAGTCTAAGAAGCGATAACTAACACCTTTCAGGCAAACCAGATGTCAACTTATTTTTTCATTAATTGTCCAGAAAGAGGATCATCTTGGCAGGGGGTTTCCTTTTAGATTTTTCGCAATTTCTCTGTGACTGTGTGTCTGCCTGTGGGGTAACTTTCAGTTTCTATGCCTAATTACCAGTGCACAAATAAATCCTGTACTTTAAAATATGGGAAGTGTTACTGTCATGTGGCCCTTCGCTTCGAATTTCAGACTGTATTTTCATCAAATTCTTTGATATTCTGTATAAATGGAGGTGCTTACAGGAAAAGGATACTATGTAACCAAATTGAAATTCCGAGCAAATTGAAATTAAAGCTTTTTGATGTAAATTTTATTGTTGTTTTTAACACTTTTGAACATAGTTGTAAAGTGTTTATGAATTCGGTTTGTCTGTCTGTCTGTCCGTGTCCGTGCTCTAACCGGATTGTGATTTACTGGAGGGCATTCGGGGCATGGGCCCGGGCCCCCGATTTTAGAGGAACCTTTAAGTTACATTATTCCAAAAAATAATAAACATATTTAAAATTTCAAAAATTATTAAGCTGTATGCATTATAGTTTTGCACTTAAAATGTTATAGGTGGCCGCTATTATATTTGTGCCCAGGGCCCCCAAAATCTGTAAGTCGATCCCCTACTCTAACTCGCGTGAATATGCTCGGATTGCCATGCAATTGACACATGTTATTCAGGTTTACTATGGCATGTTTGGTATTGAAAATGATGTGTATAGCATTTATAGTTCTTCTACAAGGACACTAAAAAAAGATCCGTTATATTACGGTGTATGGGGAAAAATCGTTTGCGGTGTATTTTAATGATGTTACACTATTTCAAACATACCGAAATTGATATATGTCACTGAAGTACACCAAAAGAGGCTTACTATAGAATAGAGGTCTGCACGGGCCCGGGCTTGGCCCGAGGCCCGTACCCGGCCCGGCAGAATGAAGACGAATTTTCAAACGGGCCGGGCCGGCAGAATTAGGACAATTTTTTCAACGGGCCGGGCCGGGCCGGCAAAAAAATTAATCGGGCCTATCGGCCCGATATAAGAATTCAAGCGAAGCAGATAAAATACGAGCCATTTTCAATGAATATGATTTTCTCGAGAAGTATAAATGTGCGTCACGAGCCGATGCGAGTTTAACAACATCAATACAGAAATGTAACATGTCCATCGTAGAGACCGGCATCGTACAGTTACAAGATGTCTGATTCCGAGTTTAATTTTTTTCAGCAGACTCGTGCCGGGACGGAACTGGTCTTAATCGATCTCAGGATGTGTAGGACAGTCATTGTGTTTTGTGGTATTAATAGTAATAATGAACTTCTCTTAACAGTATCTTCGGAAATATACCTTAAGGTGGTTCTCATATTCACTGCTCAAGAATGCGAAACTTTCAGACACATTTTCTGACTCATTTTTAACTATAAAGGCATAAAATTGACAGGCCTGCCTATTGAAGGCATTTGTAAACGAATAGCTTTTTCCATATTTGATAAATTACTTAAAGAGATAACAGAGATTCTTGTCACGTGACTGTACGTTTTTCTCCTTTCCTGTGCTATCGCTTCCGGAAATTCAATTCAAAACGCTAATTTTGACAGTATTTTCAGAAAGATATATTGCTTTTATCTATGAAAAAAACGAAATTTACATAACTTCTGAATAAGAATACCGACAAATCTTACGCGTTTCCGAAAAGAAATGAATTCATAAATGTGTCGAAATGTAGCTCCTTTGGATTTGAGAAAAGCCTTAAAAGTGAGAGAAATATTTTCACAAATCTACTTTTTATTATACAGCTTCAAAAGTTATGTTTTTAATCCTTTATTCTGAACTACATTAATCTTTTAATGAATCCTTATTTCCATTTTGAAATGTCTGTAGACACGATGGCTAAAACATTGTAAGTAATCGTTAATGTTTACTATTGTGTGTTTTCTGTTTTGCGAACATCATAGTAATGTAAAATATATTGTAAAATGTTCCCATAAATATGTATGTATAGTATTCATTAAAAGAATCTTAATTGTGCGTTGAGAAAAAACTGATTTTTTTTTTTTTGTAGAAATTGTGTCGGGCCGGGCCGGGCCTGTTTTCACTGATTTTTGTACGGGCCGGGCCGAGAACTGTAAAAATGAAACGGGCCGGGCCGGGCTCGGGCCGAACTTCCAATTTTTACACCGGGCCGGGCCAAGATAGCTTTCGTTCGGGCCGGGCCGGGCCCGGGCCTGGAAATTCCGGCCCGTGCAGACCTCTACTATAGAATATGGTGTGCATAGCATTCACCATTCATTTACAAGGATATATAAAAAATTCAGCTACTATGCTGTCTATTAACAATAATTGCTGGAAGTGCGTTTCCAGTTCTACTAAACTCCAGGTGAAACTAAACTCCAAAAAAACTTATCGACCTCAAAAACTTATCGACATTTAATTTTCAAATATAAAAATTAATAATAATATTTAAATTACTAAGGATGCTCTGCATCCTGCGAGCTATGCTAGCCCCTCGCCTCATCCCCTCCCGTTCAGACTTCGCAGCTTTTAAAAGCATGGTAATGTGCCCTGTTTTACAAATATTATCAGGTTATGGAAGATTGAATGATATTATTACCAACGGAAATTATCTTCTGTAATCGGGTTGCCATGCTTTTCCGTTTGAATAGGGCCTTAGGAATATTCCGTTTGAATTTTCGTTTACCATGGCCTCATCCACCGCTGTAACGACAGCTGACAGCTATTTTTGGGATTTATACTTAAGATCAATTACTCATTTGAAAATCAGCTTCCACAAAAGGGTTAGGTTAAAAATCCTGCTGCCTCTCGGATTTTTATAATGACGCTATAGAAAATATTCTTCCTTTGGTTCCGAGGTTAGAAAACTCCATCTGGTTAGGAATAACATTCAGAACCACGGTAATGAAAAGCATTGTGTTTTGAAATTTTACGCTTATATATTAATTTTATCTTTTGATCGAGTTTTAGATATTTTCAGGAACAGGTATAGCTTATCCATGAAATTTTGTCTCTATTTTATTACACCATCATGCATATTTTCATGTTATTTTTAAAATGTAAATTGTTTATTTTAATTAATAAGTAAATACGAATATGTATTTATTGAATAGTAATTCGTATAAAATTAATCGAAAGTATTTTGCGCATGATTTACCTTTATTTATGCTGCATCAAGTAATAAAATATAAAACAAATTTGCTTTTATTATACCGTGTGGTTCCAATGTGACGCCACACTAATATTGTCCAAAGAAAATAATTTTAAGTGCATAGTTTTATTATATGAAGTATTTTTTACCATTAATGCATTTCACGTGCAATATTTTAAACATTTAAAGTTTTTGTTTCTTTTTTAATATTCACGTGCAAATATATTATTCAATTTAAAAATGTTTGGGAATATTATTATTTGAGATATTTTAAAATGACCACATTTTAACCACTAAAAGTTTTCCAGTCGTAATAACTTAATTAATTTAGGCATTTTACATATGGTGATACAGTGAAACTTCCTTTAAAGGCCACCCCTATTCAAGGGCCACCTCTATTAAGGACCAATATTTTTAGGAACGAAAAATTTTCCCATAGACATAACGTTAAATTTACTCCTATCCTTACTACCTATACCTACCCCTCATAAAGGCCATTTTTTTCACATTTGCCTTAAATCCTAAACAGGTTTATTGAATTCCTCAACCAAAAGATAAGAGTTCAATAATCAACTGCACTTGAAAAAAAAAAGACAGGGGAGATGGAGAGGATTTAATAACACAATGAATGACCACAAACTTTTCCACAAGTGAGACAAACAGGTGTTCCTCACACTTTGTTTGACCTTTCAACCTGTAGAGGTTGGGTTGGAGGAGAAACTTGACCCTTTGTTGTTGGCACACAGAGGATAACAGGTTATCTAGAAAAACTGATTCCACATTTACTGAAACTGCGAATGCATATTGAAGTACAATTTTTACACTGAAATTTTATGCTCAGGCTTATGTAAAATTTAAAATTATGGCATCTACATCAAGCCAAAGAGTACATTTGGATTTGAATGACAAAAAGTTCCTAATTGTCATGATCAAGGAACATCTGAAGGAAAATTGGTTTCACAGTTTAATTGCAGCAATAATCAAATAAACAATATTGTTAAAAACAAAGAGAACTTAATGAAAGGATATGCATATTTTAAAAATCGCGGGATGAGAAGAAAGAGAAATGAAAAATTTGGTCACCACTATTCAAGGGCCACTTCTCATAAGGGCCAATTTTCAATGGGACGGTATATTGCCCTTACAGAGAGGTTTCACTGTATTTAATATTTCCGCATTTTACATATGATGTAATTTTCCCCATTAAATGCGTTTCTCGTGTAATAATTAAATTTTCTAAAAATTTCTTACTTTTCATAATTCACGAGATACAATTTTTATGACGTAATTTTCCCTATTACCTACTTTTAAGAGGTGTTCACTTAATTATTATTTAAATATTTCTTTCACTTTTTAATAGTCGCGTGTAAATATTTTTTTATTTGAGAGAAAGTATAATTATTTGCGCTGTTTTACCAATTGGCAGCAGTATAAAAAAATTACCTTTTCTAAATATAAAATAAACTATCTCTTGGAATGATGGAAATTCGAATAGAAATATGAAAAAAAAAATTTTTTTAATTACTCAAATTAAAAAAAATAAATGCAGTCTGCCCACCACGAGTTTGTAATGTATATCCTCAGAAACAATTATTAAATTCCTATGTATAGTTTTTGCTCTTATAAAACTTTTTTAATGGAAGGATTTTGATGGAATTTAACATTAAATAGCTCTTAAAATAATTCTTTTATTTAAAAACCGCCTGCTTCAGCGTGTTTATCAAACATTTCTCTGTAATACTACAAATTGCTATATTTTTATATACAGTAGTTGTCTTAATATAAGCAAAGAAAGACCCCTCGTCTCAAAAAATTCATTTACGGCGGCGGCGGGGACAGCATTAGTTATTTTTTTAGGGTTTCGTTCGTCTGACGAAACCCTATTTGTCTCACTCCTCTGTCTGTCTGTCCGTCATAGAGCCCGTTCTCAGAAACTATATATGTTGGAGACTTGAAATTTTGCATACTTATAGCTGAACACCAGAGATCAAACGACAAATCATAAAATTTTGAAAAAGTCGTAATTAACGGACGTTATTAATTAAAAAATCCCAATTAAAAATTGGAACGGGTTTCATAATTCAGCAAAAGCATCTACTTTTTGTAAACTCGGGATTTTCTCGCAGAAATGATTACAAGCAGGTGTGGTTTTAACGGAAAATATGGACTGGCGACTCTTTTATGCCGCGATAACTTTTTTCTGTTCATCCTACGGATTCGAAATTAAGACCACAGGGCGTGAAAAAAAAAAAAAAAAAAAAGCTTTCAGAAATTCGAAAATTTATCTCGATCGTACCATAAAGACTCGAAAAATCTTCAAAAATCGAGTAAAAAAAACTTTTATTTTCGTTCTTTGAAAATGTGACAGACGTCTGCTGTTTAGATTATGTGCCATCGACGGAAATTCCAAAACAGGTGGCTTTCAACGTACTAGTTGATTTTATATCGTTTTTATATTGTTAATTTGAGATTTGCTTCTTTCAAGCTGCAGGTCACGTGGCATGATACAGATAATTTTTATACTGCGATTTTTAATTCCACCTACAAAAATTTTTAAAAATTGCTTTTAGAATTTTGGTTCTTCGCAACCGGATGTAAAATCGTACGCTAATTAATAATATGTCCATTTAAAAGAAATCAGCCCACAGTTTTTGGGTTTATCAAAAAATCGATTTTTAAACTTTGAGATAGTTTATAAGAGATAATAATAATATTATAAAGTTAGCGTGCGTTGAATTTTGGTGAGGGGGAAGGGGGCTTTTTTTCTATTTTTTTTTTTTTATCAGCTGTTTTTTTCGCTTTAAATGTGGTTTTTTCACTGAGCCGGCGTTTTTTCACCGAGTGCTCCTTTAAATATTATTTTTTAACCATTTGAAAGATAGAGATGCCTGATTTCAGACCACTTTCTTCTACAATTAAAAATTTCAATTTCTTCAAACTCATTTTTCCCCATTAAAAAAACACAGAGAGAGGCTTTGAGATAGTTTATAACACATAATACAAAATTTATATAGTGAGGGTGCGTGGAATTTGAATGGAGGGAGAGGAGCGGCTCAGGCTGGGACAAAGGCGCGCCATTTCCGCGATGAATGTGTTAAAATAAAAATTAAAAGTCAGAATCGATAAAATTCTTGCCTATTAACCTTAATAATGAGTTGTTACTAGTATTAATTCAAATTTTCCATTAAATTAACGAGTTTGGTCTCAATGCGGATTTATTAGACATTTCCCTTTCCCAACATACACACATGCACGCACACACAACAAGCGCACGCACGCACACGCACACACACACACACACACACAAAGAACTTATAAGTTTGGGGGCCTGGGCCCACCCCACAAAATAGTTCTAGTTACGCCTATGCATTTTACCAATTAAAATTTTTTCCATAGCTAACGTCAGTCTCTCCAGTCTAAAATTTCTACATTGAACAGCACACCCATACCAGTTCTGGTTTTAAATTGTTTTTCTATTCGGGGTAGAGCCGGAATTGGACTTAATTGCTCCCAGGAAGTGTCGGGCAGGCAAATTTGTTTTGTAAAAGTAGTGATAGCGATAATGAGCATCTGATAATGGAATCATTGTAAATATATCTTACAGATAAATATTTTCAAAAATCTACTTTTTATTATATAGCTTCAAAAATTATAATGTTTTTAATCCTCTTTTTTTCTTTTATTCTAAACTACATTAATTTTTTTAATGAATATTTATTTGAATGTCGAAAAGTCTAAGTATGTAATCATTAATGTTGCTATTGTGTACTTTGTCTTGTGAACACATAGTAATCTAACATTTCTTCATAAATATGTATGCAGTATTCTTTAAAAGTATTTTAATTGTATGTTAAGAAATTCGGAATTTTTTGTAGAAATTGAGTCGGGCCTGTTTTCACTCATTTTTGTGCAGGCCGGGTCGCGAACTGCGAAAATATAAACGGGCAGAGCCCGGGCCTGGAAATTCCGTTCTCTAATTTAAGGCTGTCCAACGCGCCTCCCGCGGACCTATGGTGGCGCCTTTTGAAAGTTTTCCTGGCACCCATTCGAATCTTTCCTCTTACTAGCTATTTTTAAAATTAAAAATCCACTTCAAAGTATGCCTTTAAAATCAATAATATCTGAATGGGATAATTTTAATTGTTACCAGTGATCGTTATTTAGTGTTAATTATTTTGTTATTGATTTGTTATTTAGTAGTTAAGGTTTCTGTCCCCTTCACCAACAAAACTTTTGAGATAGGTTGACCCTCTGAAAAATGTAATTTTAAGTTTATTATGATTTATATTTATGCAAATTATTTTTAAATAGTTTCTGAGTCGTTGGGGATTTATGCTTATGCCCGTGAGATGTATGTATGCATCCGAATAGTAAGTTTCATCTTATTTACGACAGAAATTCTGCAGTAAGAAGATTGCTATTTAAAAATGACAAAAACAGGTACAATTTAGCCCCTGTTGTAATATAACTGCACAATGTTTTACCTCTACTACGGGGAGATAATAGTGTTGCTTGTATCAGCCTTGTGAATTATGGCGCCTTTCATTGTTTGCATCTATATGAGGTGCGCCTCTGTTTATTGAAAGATTAGATAGGTCTACATCTAAAACACTTATTAGAAGACGCAGAAGTAGAATGAAACGAAATAAAAAAAAATAATAATAAAATAAATATCTTTTAGAAAGTTTGTCTCAGGCAAATTTACAAAACATAATTCAGATGTCAAGAAAATGTAATATATTTTAGTTTAATTAAATTAAGAATTTTTTAAAGAATTTGCTCTTCAACTGAAATCTATGGCGCCTTTACTACTTCGGCGCCTGTGTGCGCCGCACACTTTGCACACTGGGTCGGCGCGCCCCTGAGACTTCTTGTTCGTTAAAATTCGTTTTGCTGGACTGTGAAAGCTATGCGGGGGGGGGGGGGGGTTCGGGGGACAGGATGTCGCCAGATGTTTACTTTTGTATTGTCTGTTTTTCAAAGCAAAAAAATAAGAGAGAACCGGGAATTTTTTCTTATCAAAGAAAATTAAAACGGTGCAATAAAATTACATCAGCTACTACCCAGATAGCATGTAAGGTTTCCGAAAAGGGTCGTTTTTGCTTTACTTTCTAACTATCCTGCAAAGGTTTTCGTGATAATCGTGTAGCCAACCGATGTTCGGAAATCATTATGATCCGTACGATTTTTGCGCATGCGCAACTTATTTCTTTTCACGGCCAGCGTAGGCGTAGCGTCTCCCAATGGCGTCTGTTTTGAAAGCTTGTCAAGTTTATTCTACGTTTCTAACATTTGCAGAAAATGCGGTAAGTTTGCCATTACTTTTACTTATTAGTATATATCATTATTATTTAAATCGTTCTTACTGTAGTCTTTTTTTCTTCTGTACTGTCTTATATTTAAGATTTCTGTGTAAGTTACCCATGGGGAAAAGATGATATTTGATTCAACGCTATTTTGTTTAATTATGTTATACAGCATGCTACATCTTTAAATTAAACTAACTTCTATAAACATGATTTACTTAAAACATGTTATAACGTATCGTTTCACGTTTCGTAACCATCGCGAATTTTCAAATGTATTTTGATAACATAACTGCAGTTCCGTTATATATACTTTTAACACATAGGATTGATGTAATGGTAATGTAAATGAACCATAAAATAGGAAATCGAGAAAGTGTAAGGAGTTTTTTGTAGGAATAAGTGTTTAGGAACATATTTTATTATAATAAAACATTTTTAATTATGATCGAGGCTATACTAGTGTTTTTATAATTAAAAACACTTAAGTCTTAAACACAATTTTGTTTTTATGTTTAATTATTTTAAGCTTGTAAAAATAAATTTTATCTTTTTTTCTTAAAGTCTTCAAAAAATAAGGAATGTATACTTAAAGTTTTAAAATCACCACCACCCCTTTGCTGTGGACTGATTTACAAATCAAAACAGACTTTGACCTTCAACAAATTACATTCATTTGAAAATATATATGCTGTGCGTAGCGTATAAAACATGTAGATCATGTCATTAAAATGTATTTATCAAAATGTAGGTATATTGTTTGTTATCCCTTTTAGCGTCTATATATATATTTACAGATGATTTTCTGTTGTAATTTTAAAATAACATTCAAACAGAAATCTTTTTTTTTTTTTTTTCAATTATATTAGAATTGTTAAAAGTCTATTTAAAAAAGCTTTATATTCAAAAGGTGTCACTTTAATATATTCCTAAAAAATTGCATTTTAAGTAAAAAAAAAAAAAAGCATTCAATCTTTGCTCTTATTTTAAGGAGAAAAAAATGTTTTATCATATGTTAAATAATATTCATATATAAACAATAATAATTGGGCACAGATGTCATATTTGCCCTGTATTGGCGCGATTTTTTTCTGATGCCAATGTCATATACGCAACGGGTACTTAACTGGCGCCAAAGTGCCGTTATTTTGCTTGATGTGGTAACCCAGATTATGTTGTTTATGCTGTTGATGTTTTCGCCAAATTGGCAACCGAAAAAAATTGCACCAATATGGGTTATACTTTTAGTTATTAATAGTAAATTGGAAAAAATGAAATCAAAATAAGAATTATTTAAAAATTAAATGTTTTGTAAATTCATACAAATTAAAACTTGGTTTATTATTATTGTTGTTTAATTAATAAATATGAAATTACCTTACCCTTCTTGTCCCTTCCCCCCATAATTTTATCTGTACTGACAGTGTGATCAGTGTGAAAATTGACAGGGCATGAAATTCATATTACTACTTCTTTTGGTACTACCTGATTATCCCGACAACCAATTTCACCAAATAAAGTTAGTACATACTTTTAATATGTGTACTTTTAGTAGTTGACCCAATAGCAGAAAATCCTCCAAGTGTCTGCAACAGATACTTCAGAGGCAGAAAATAATCTGCAGGTAAAAACAGGTTTGACGGGTTGCAAGTTTTACAATCGAAGTGTTAATCAAACGATCACTTTTAAAAAAAATGTTATTATGCATTTTATTAATTTTACTAATAATAATCTTAAGTTTTTGTATTAAGTAAGAAAGAGCCGAACATAATATAAAGCGAAATAAGGGTTCAATAGAAAAATAACCTGCAAACGAAAAAAGAAATTCTGCGACTCCCATCTCTAACTTTCTGCTACCGGTGTAGTTGATAATAAATATAAATTGGTACAAAAATACATTACAAAATGTATTGTAATGTTAAGCCCTTCATGACAACATATGTGTGATATAAAGTGTGTACACCGTCCTTGTAACTATTACTATGTCAGAATGGTAATTTTTATGGTACTTTTCGGTTAGCCGGGCGCCAGTGTTATATATACATACATATATATGTATATATACTTGTATACATAACACTGGCGACCGGCTAACTAAAAAGTACCATTTTTACCTTATTTAATATAAATTTATTAAATAAGGAAAAAGTCACTATTTGAAAATAGTGGTACAAGGGAGGCTTGTCATGAAGGGTTTAAAAGTTTTTTCTTCATTGTTATTATTTTATGTTTTATTCTTTAGTTTCAAGAACTAATGACATCATCTGGTAAAGATGCTGAAGTCATGGTTGCTAGCATGTTGAGAAAATTACCGATGATGTTGGAACAAAGTCCTAACAGAGGGTACAAAATCTAAAATTGCCCAGCAAGAAGTGGAACAGACAGTTTCTAATTTAACAGGTTGGTTATTATATATTTTACAAAATTTGTTTTTGTGAGTTCATGCTCAAGGGTAGGGTACGAATAATGTTTTCTTTTTCCTGTGAAAGTTTGTACTTTTCTGTAACTGTACGCCAATGTTAAATATATACATATATTTACACACACACATATATATAGTGAAACCTTCCTGTGCGACCACCTCCTTGACCGATCATTTTTTCATGGAACGGAATTTATTCCCATAGGCTCAATACTAATTTTACCTCCATTCAGAGACCATCCCATTTGAACTCCCTCCATGAGCAACCCATTTTTTTGAAAACTTTTTTACTTTATGATTTTGATTTGAATCAATAGGTTACCTTTATGAGTAAAATTTCATTGAATAATTCAAGGAAAATGTATCTTACCTTTATTATGCATATTTAATTATACATTATTGATCATTTACTTGACCTTTACTTTCAATATTTTATTCGTTTTCAAAATTATCTTACTTTTTATCATTGTAGTTTATTACTTTACTTAATTATTTTAATATTTTACCATATTGCAAGCATTATGTATAATTTTGAATGCATTATTACATTCAAATTACTGTTTAAAAAATGTAAACAAAGTAATGATCAGAAATGTGCAAAATTCTAAATTCCGCATAACCACTGGTCCCAAGCTGTGCGGATTTGAGGAAGTCTACTGTATATAATTCTCGATATATGACTGAACTCATTGTTTTTTCGTGAAGAAAGTATAAATTTATTTCTGAAAAAAATCAAGATATTGCTGATAATTGGTAATCACAATCTTTTTATCAAATATATTTATGTATTAATCAAGCTTTTATTATTATTAAGACTGGCTAAACCTGAAATAAAACTTCCTTACTTTACGACTTTGATGTGAATTAATATGATACCTTTATGAGGAAAGTTCCATTGAATAATTCCTGGAAAATGTATCTCTTTATTATGCATATTTAATTATACATTAATTATTATTTACTTGACCTTGAGGGGAGAGTGGGGAGGAATGTGATGCTTTTTACAAAAATAAGAAAATCAACTTTATTTGACACATAAACAAAATTTTGATATATAGAATACAAAATGAAACACTCTCTAATGTCCTTGAACAATATAGAAACATAATTTGCAGAAACAATTTTATAAAGAAATTATAAATTTCAAAATGTGTCCCATACCTTCCCACTAACAGGGAGGTATGGGACAGCTATAAAACAATGTATGATAAGGGGCAAATAGTCTATTGTTGGCTATATATACAGTCTAACAAAGATTGTAGGTTGATGTCTGTGCTACAATATCAAATTTCAGTAACTTCATCACTGGAAGGAAAATTCAGGATTGTCAATCAGAGATAGCATTAAAAAAATCATCAGTTCAATTTATTTATGTTTTGAAGTAAATGAATATATTTATAATGTTATAATTAATATATTACCTTCTAAAAATATTTGCATATTAGCAGTTTACATTCATCTTATTAAAAAGAAAGAATTAAACATGTCCCATTCCTCCTTCTACCTTCTTTTGTTAAACTTCTTGTATAAACAAAAGTTCTACTTTTAGGCTAGTTTAAATTATGAATAATATACAGTATGATGTTCAATAAATAGAAAAACTATTACATCTACGCATAAACAAGCCTATACTACTATATTTTACTAATATACAGAAAGCATAAAAAGTATATGAAGCAAATTTACTTCTGATTCTTGAAATAATGCTTTGCTTAAGTCTTTAAAGTAAATCGGCTTGTCAAACGATGATTAAAAATTAGTTTAATTAACAAGGTATGCAACTGATATAAAAGGTTTGATAATTGTAACTTTTATTTTTTATCTTGGCTTTTCTAGACAGATATCACAAAATTATTTTTATTGCCTCAGTATTGGAGCCCTCAAGTTTGAAGACAAATTTTAAATGGCTCCGCTCCGGAGTCCTCGAGTGCAAAGGGTTAACTTTTTTTCAATATATAATGTATTTAAAACAATCAAAAATGGTATCAAAATTCAATTTGTGCGATTGCAGCATTGTATTTCTACAGTCAAAGATTTTGCACCTTAGCCGACTAAAATTTCCATTATACGCCTTTCTCAGTTATGCATCGTTTTAGAAAGATTTCCTGAAAGACGTATAATTGGTACTTTACTGTTTTTTTTTTGGGGGGGGGGGGCTAAAATTGTCATATTGCCAGAGCAAAAGTTCTTTATCTACAGAATGACAAAGTCGAAAAATCCATTTACTCTTGCTCGACTGAAGATATACACAATATATTAAAAATAAATATCAAACTTCATGATATTTTGAAAATAAATATTGAATATGTATCCATTTATATATATCACTGAACCATGCTGTTTGTAGCTATAGTGTTTACTCTTTAGTGTATACCCTCTGCTGATAGAATATAATCTTTTTTTTTTTTTTTCACCTATTTCACTAATTATTACTCTTTCTCACTCTTCTTTTTTTTCCCATCATCTGAAGATATAAGAAAATGCTCTTTTATGAAACCTTTAAACACATAAAGGCTAGATTTATTATGGTTATTTGTGCTTTTCATTATGTAGGGTTTTTTTTTTTTTTTTTTTTTTTGTGTCACAAAATCAAAACGTTCATTTTATGAGTAACAATCCCAGATGAAGATTCTGTCTGTGTCACTCTCTATCAGGGTTGTAGTGGGTAGCTGCCCGCCTGGGCTGGGTTTTTTATGAAAAAAAAACAGGCTTTTTTAAATATATTTCTGGAAAGAAACAAATGATATATTTGTTAACAGTTTATGGTTATTTTGTTTTATTTATTCACTTCTTTGAATCTTAGAAAATATATTTGTACTAATTTACTTGCACTTTTCAGGGTTGGGTTTAAGCCGTCAAAAACCAGTTTTTGACGTGACATAGGTGTAAACCGCGTTTTAAGCGGTTTTAACCGTCAAAAACACCAATATTTAAATATGGTCAGGACAACAACAACAAAAAAATGCTGTTATAGCAAGATACAACATTGCTTTTATTTAATGATTGTGCACTTTAGTTTTAGCATTTATTTTACTGTAATCAAATATTAAATTATAATTTATTTCTTTGTTTATGACTAAATTGCCAAATTTTTTATATGTATTTTTATTGTGGTTTTTCAACATACTTGGTTACATTTCTTATTTAAAAAACAATATATATATATATATCTACTTATTATAAAAGCTGAGTGCACGTGACCGACGGAACGATGCCGGTGCGAACCACTCTGGTCTGCGAAACGACCGTAGCTAAACGCCATGTTAGGCTTAATGAAAAACATATCTTAAGATATGACAGCTAAATGATAATTTTTTCCACTTAAAATCATGTCTGTTCAGCATATTTTCATATAAAACATGTGTATCATATCCATTTATAATGTATTAAGTTCTAAATTAAAATTAAGCTATTAGAAATCAAATCTAAACAAACGATACTGTTGCCATTCAGATTCAAATTCCAGCAAATTAAGAAACGAATGACTCTTTGACGATTCATCAAAAAAAAAAATACGGCTAACATCTGATTCTGCTTTAAATATATTTTTTAAAGCATATTAAAGCCTTTAAGTTTTTTGAAATGCGTTTTTCAATGCGTTTACATTTATAAGCAGCAATTTTATTTACGACTGTTTACATTTACAAGCAGTCAGTTTACGACATACATATGAAATATTACGTAATTTATTGAATAAATATTTTAAAAAACATTATTTAATGATTATTCATCATTATTCATATGAATCATTCATATGAATATTGATTCATATCAATGATTCATTTATTTCACTCTTCTGTAGTGGCAACAGTGAAACGCTGTTTCTTTAGGAAAAACAACAGAGGGATAAACGCGAGGGTAAACGTGCTGATTTTTCGCCACTACTCGCTTTCATCTGTCAATAGTTATTTTTGAATGTTTTAAAAGTTTTTTTAATTTTTATTATGGGCTTTCGGAAAGAAGGCGCCAATTGACCAGGAAAAGAATTGCGCGATCGCGGCAATCAACGGATTTCTCAGTTTGCCGGATAAACTCAGCTGAGTTTACACCGAACAGAATTAAACACCCATATACACAATTTTTTGTTTATTTTTTATCTAAACTATGCATATTTTAAGTTCATGTTCATAAAGTGTTTATCACTCACAGGAACGTTTCATTATAATAAAGATTTAAAAATCAAAATTACATTTTTTTTTTTAATTTTACTAAATTTTTGTACCGTTAAAAAACATAGCTTTTTGTATGTGTATTACTTTCAATGATGCACATAATGGTGTTTTAGTTTTGGCCAAATATATGAATCAAATTTTAAAGTTTCATCTAAAATTAAAAAATAAACATCTGATTTTTTAAAGAAATGCCATATGTTTTTTGTTTTATTTTTAAGTTTCTTATTTCCCCTATGCTACATTTTTTAAGCTGAATTTAATATATTTCTGTGAATTATTTTTTGCTGTTTGAAAAATGCAACAGCTTTTTTTTTTTCAACTATGCATATATTTTTAAAAGCATTTACAGACATGCCACTTTCCAGCGAAAACAGGGAATTCCATTTTTTCGGCACAATTTATCATCCCTGGGATTGATGCAAATCAGTATTAAAATTTGTTGACATTTTTAGGACGAGAAGGGGGGGGGGGGGTAGCAGAATTTGACAAAATAAAAATGCGAGTACAAGCAACTGCAGTTTGAGTTTATTTCTAATCCTTTCCCATGACCTGTGCATTTAGTCCATGTATAGAAACAAACAGGATGAAAAAAACATATAGCCAGGAGCTCGCAAAAATCATCAAAATATCGTAGAAAAAGGGTGGTGTCATCAAACGAATATGAATTCCATCAAAGGATCGCAGAAAAAAGCACAAATTTTCCCAAAGGGTCCTTTAGTATGCATGTTTCGTCTAAGGATCATGGAATATGTGAATGTCGCCAAATAATCGTGGAAAAAACATGAATTTCATCAGATGACTGCAGAAAAAATGCATTATTTGATCAAAGTATCGCGAAAAACGTGAATTTAGTCAAATAATCACAGAAAAAATATGTTTTGATTAGAGGATCACAGAGAAAACGAGATTTTCATCGAAAGGTTGCAAAAGTGTAAGTTTCAACATAAGAACCTAAAAAAAAAATGTAAATTTTGAAATCGGGGGATCTTGAAGCTTATTGGTTCATCAGTATCAGGTGAACTGTTAGTCAGCTAAATTTTCTGTTACGTAACTAATTTGCTGCATACATTCGGATGCACCTGTGCTTCTGTCAACGTATTTTGATTGTAAGGTAAGTCTCGCTTGCTCTGCTGTTTATTTATTTTTTTTTTTTTATTAGGATTTTTGCATTAGCTGTTTAAAATGCACCTTTTATTGGTGAATATATCGATTTTTACATTGTTTACTGTTTTAAAGACAGACGATTCAGCCAACGGCTGCCGAAAAAATTCAGAGTCTGAAAACATCGAGGGTGTATTACCAAACATCCATCAAAATTTAAATTTAATTCAGTTAGAAGAGAAGTACCATACCTTGACGATGTTTCAGACCCTGACTAGGATCCCTTTTTCTAAACATTAAATTATTGATTTTTTTTTTTTAATTTTAACTGATTGTTTTTTATGTAAATATTTGAAATTTTTTTTGTATGAAACTCCACCTTTTTTTTATGAATCGCCGTCTCATTTATTGGTATTTCTTTATATTTATCCTTTTACTTTTATTTTATGTTTCATAAATTTTTTGGCAGTTGTGAGCGAGATTTTACCTGCATTCGTAACAAATTTTTCAAGATGGCAGTAAAACTTCGTTTTTAAATCTTTATGTTACTTATAAATCCATGTTTTTACATCATTTTCTATTTTTTTGTGCAAATCATTGATTTATAAATAACAAAGATTTAAAAATTGAGTTTTTCCATCACCTTGAAAAGATTTTTGGCACAATTTTTTTCGTCAAGCGGCACAGGATGCGAAACTCTTCCCTGAATTTTGTCAAAGAAACGTGAGATGTGTAATTCATCAAAAAGGCGCAGGAAAAACGTGAATTTTGCAACAAATCCCGATAAAAACACTCATTTCGTGAAAGGATTGTGGTAAAAACAGTCATTTTTTTAAAAGGCTGCGAAAAAAACATGAATTTCATCAGAGATGTGCAGAAAAAACGAGAATTTCACCATAAACATTAAATTATTGATTTTTTTTTGTTTGTAAATTTTAACTGATTGTTTGTTTTTTGTGTAAGTATTTTTAGTTTTTTTATATATATTTTTTTCTGTATGAAACTCCCTTTTTCCTGAATCGCCGTCTCATTTATTGGTATTTATTTATATTTATTTTTTTATTTTATATTAGTAAGTTTTTTGGTAGTTGTGAGCAAGATTTTACCGGCATTCGTAACAAATTTTTCAAGATGGCGGAAAAACATCAGTTTTAAATCTTTGTTATTTATAAATCCATGTTTTTACATCATTTTCTATTTTTTGGGCAAAATCATTGATTTATAAATAACAAAGATTTAAAAATGATGTTTTTCTGCCATCTTGAAAAGATTTTTGGCAAGATTTTGAACAATTTTTTTTTGCCAAGTGGCACTCTTCCCTGAATTTTGTCAAAGAAACGCGAGAGGTGTAATTCGTCAAAAGGGCGCAGAAAAAAAGCAAAATTTTCAACAAATCCCGATAAAAACACTCATTTCGTCAAAAGGCTGCGAAAAAAAACACGAATTTTATCAAAGATGTGCAGAAAAAATGAGAATTTTGCCATAGGGTTGTTGGAAAAAGCTCTTCCCCCCCCCCCCCCCCCGCATGAGGTGGTTCATATTTTCTTCATTTGAAGGTTGACTTTTACAAACACTATTTTTTTTAATGCTTTTGAGGACTTACCACTATCTGAATAATCATGCATATCAATCACCTGTTTAATTGAGTCTGACTTAATGTTGTAAACTTACAATAACACTTTCCCGTCATTTTTGACGGTGCCATATGCTAGTATATATATATATATAGACAAACGTTTTGTAATAATAAGCCATTATAACAAACGAAATCAATCATGATAGTTTAATATAATATTGAAAAAACTGGAATATAATAACTATTAATTAAAAAACAATTTTTAAAGAAATTCCTTAATGGTGTCCATTACTGGCACATCTGCCCTATATACAGTCTTTAACAGAAATATTTTCTCTGCAGCATTTTCTTTTACAAACGCAGAACAATAAAAATAACATTTATTTTACAAATGAGAAAAGAATGAAATGTTAGGATAAAATGATAAAATATGATATTTTAATCCTTTTATCCCAATATTAATTTTTGTTAGTGACTGACAATCACCTCTTACTGATGAAATTATCTTATTTGTGGAATTTCTCCTAAAAGTAGGGACAAATGAATAATTCGGCATACCAGTAAGAAAAAGAAAAATGCTTAACTTAGTTTGAAACCTGTTCCAAAAGTGAAAGTATCCTAATAACAAAAATAACTGCAAGCAAAATCGAAAATTTAAAAATCGGTCTTTGTAGAGATCGACATTAGTTATCCAATGCAAAAAACATTTAAAAATATTGAAATATTAAACAAAATTTCTATCATAAAATTGACGTTATTGAGTGGGGTTTTCATTTCTACTTTGAAAAAAATCATTTAAAAGTATGAAATTTCGAACAAGATATTAAAAAAAAAAAAAATTTCTCCTGTAGGATTAACATTAGCAGGCGGGTGTTTTAACTTGAACTTTGGTGAAGGTAGCTCCTTAAACAACCCCATCCATAAGAACATAATAGGGGGAAAGCAAGAAAAATTGGTTTTGTTGCAATAGCAATACTGTTTTGTACTGGAAGGGAATCTTTGAATTTGCTCTATCTTAAGGAAAGTAAATACCCTCATTAGATACCAATTGTGATAGATTACTCTGTGCTTCTAGCCATGAAAAAATCTAAACAATTTATTTATCTCTGCAAAATTTAGATTAAACCTATCTAGTTTTAATGATTACAAATAATTAAGGATTTATTAACTGTTCATCTTAAAAGCATACATTAATGATAAACTAAATCATTAAATAACAGTTAGGTAATTTTTATTCACAAATAATAATAAAAAAAATCATACAACAATCAATTTGCAGTTTACCATATCCTATGCAAGTAGGTTTCAAGAATGTATTTCTGCAGTTTATACCCCACAGTTTTAATGTATTTATGCAGTTTTACTTAGAATTTATTGTTTAAAGCCCATCTAACTCTGCTAAATAATTCTTTTGGTATGATTTTTATTAAAACTAGGTTTTTGACACTTTTGGACATTTTTGACAGAAAGGTTTTTGACACGACGGTTTTAACCATGGTTAAAATCGGTTTAAACCGTCGCATGTCAAAAACTTGCCAACCCTGGCACTTTTAGATTGGGAACCCTATAACTTTAAAACGTTTTAGCTTTAAATTTAAAATGTAAATTTAAGCTTTTCAGTTAGCTTCAAAAGTATTATATTTATTAAATTATTTTATGTATTTTTTGCCGATTAATCTGAAAATGACCTTCATTTTTAACCATCATGTCAGGAAAATTATATAAAAAAATTTTTACATCTGTTTTATAGTACCAGATTTTTGCTATATTTTAACTTTGGCATTTACGATTTGCAAAAAAATCATAACGTGATGGTTAAAAATGAAGGTCATTTTCAGATTCAGTGCTAAAAAGTAGATAAAAATCAATTATCAAAGGTTAAAAAACTCAGCCATCTCCTCTATTTTATAGTATCTGATTTTTGTTATTTTTTAACTTTGACAATTTATGATTTGCAAAACATCCTGAGATGAGGGTAAAAAATTGAGGTAATTCTCAAATTCAGAGCTAAAAATTACATAAAAGTTAAAAAACACAACCATAACAGTCTTGTGTTATCTAATCTAAAAAAAAATTTTTTAACTTCTTGTCGGTAATCTATTTGAAATTTTGTGCGTTATCCTGTAAAATAAGTATGAATGGTAACCACCAAAAATCATATTAGATTATCATCGGATTTACATCAGTATATATGTAAAATTTAATCTCGATCGGATATTTGAAAGTGAGTGAAATTTCGAGTACAAATTTTGAACTGGGAAAACATACATACGATCGTTGAAGTTAAATAAAATAACATAATATTTGTTAAAAGAAATAGTCTCAAATCCTTACAAAATAAAACATATGTTAAAATACAATAATTTTAGCCAATCTGAAACTTAATAAAAGTTAACTCAATTGTAACACTCATACTATTTTTTTTAAAGCGCAGATACACATGAAAATTTTTTGAAATTTTAAGCACTTAGTATATGACCTCTCAAAGCATGGCCAAACTCATTTGTATTCAGATGCAGAAAAGTGGTATAAGTCATTCATTTTTAAAGTTTCATAACTCAGTCAATTTTAGTTTTATATGAACAGGTCTCTTTTTGTCTTACTTGTCAGTGTAATAGGAAAATTTTACTAAATATAACTTATAGGACCGGGGGGGGGAGGGGGTATAAAAACTTAAATTTTGTAATTTTTTAAGAAATGTTTTTATTGACCCAAATTGCTTTTAAAATATTTCTTTGCCTCAATTTAAAACATTTTTTGTAATCTGAACTATATGTCTATGACTAACGATTTAGAAATTAGCCATTGGACACCGTTGAGAGTGGACACCCTGTATATACATATAACATATAAGAAAATTTTTTTGTTGTAAGATATTTTTTTTATCAACATTTACTATCTCATGTTAATTTCAAAGGAGCAAGTTTTTTTTAAGTTATATTTTATTAAATAACACACAATTGATAGCTTTGCAATTTTAAAAATTTGTTTGTTATAGGGATCATATATGTGTGTATTTTAAGAACAGAGAAAAATATTGAGATCCTTATTAAGACTATGAAGTCATTCCCATCTATAAGACTATGAAGCGTTCACAAAGATTGTATTTTAGATCAGGATTGCCACTTATTTCGACAATCAAATTGCTTGCGCTTTCCTAAGCAAAAAATTAAATTTTCCCCGAGTAATTCCTTTGGGAATTTTAAAAATTTCAACGGATAAATTTTGTAAAGTACCAAAATTTAGTAAAATTTCTTGTTTTTAATATTCATTTCTAAATTCCCTCAGTTTTTCCAGTTTTCCCTATACAGTGGCAACCCTGAAAATTATTTTTTGTGAGAAAGGTGGAATCATAGTCCCCATTTTGGCATTTTAACCCAATTTACCTGGGGAAAATTGCCCATTTAACCCGGGTTTTTTAATAAAACCCGCCCGAGCTGGGTTTTTAACAAAAAACCCGGGTTTTCTACAACCCTGCTCTCTATTGTGTACAGTATAACCTCGAAAATCCGGCATTGTCAGGACCGCCGAATTTCTGACTTCAAAAATACTTTTAATAGTCTTAATGGTGCCGTTATTTGTAATTTAATTCATACCCAAGTAATAGTTATGTGAGAAAAATAGAAAATTAAATATTTTAAAAAATATTAAAATTAAAAGTTTCTATTCATATTTTCTACGTTACAAAAAAAAAAAAAAAAAAAAAAAAAAAATCTAATATATATCATTTTTTCTCATGTAATTTCCTAAACATCGATGTCAATTTTATTTGCTTCAATTATTTGAACAGTTTTTTAACTAGTTTTAATTTTACACAAATGTAGAATATTGATTTTGAAAATATAGTCTTATTTATCTAAAGCAGATGTTAGTTTTCCAGTCAAATTTAAGCATTTTTCCACTGATACCTTTTCTTCTGTACTCAGAAGGGATTCAATTTAGCATAGCATCTGCGATCTCACTGTCAGCCAATCCATTACTTTCAATCTCGAAATTTTTAATTGTTTAACGATTTATTATTATTCTTTCTCCTATAAGGTGGAAGTGTAAAAAAAAAAAAAAAGCGACAAGATGACTTTGATGCTGGATTTTCGAGGTCACACTGTACTTTATTTGCTTTTACTATACGTATGTAATTTGTGTGTTTATAATTTTTTTTTTTTTTTTTCTAGAGAGAAAAGAATGAATCAAGAAGAAAAATTTAATGAAGTTCCTGTTAATTATATCAATTCTTTATATGTAAATAAATTACTATATTAATTCTTTATATGTAAATAAATAGAATTTTATAAACTGAATGATGTTTCATTTGTTTTCGAGACTATTTCCTTGATACTGAGAAATATTTTTCATTGCTTCAGTCTTAAGTTATTAAAAATAATTACAATCAGAAAAAGAACAATTTAAGTGAGTTAAATTATACTTTAAAAAACTAAAAAAAAATAATGTTAGTTTAGTATTTGCTCTGTTGTACATAGGATAATATTTCTCTGGTAAAAGAAAAACATTGGAGAAGGGAGGAAGGCAGATGATTTTTAAAATTTGTCTTATTGTAATATGTAATTTACATTGTTAAACAAGCAAGAAATTACTATTTTTATGTAAAAATGCTGGAAAGATCAATGAATTTGTAAAAAAATTCTTTTGTATGTTGCATCATTAAACTATTTTCAGATAAAAGACTAAATATATTCCTGTGGTCATCAATCAGAATCCTATGGAGGATTTATTTTATAAATCTGACAATATTCTCTAAATAATAATTGAAAATTCTAAGAAATAAGTTTAATAAATGAAAAAATTAATGAAGTAGTAATATAAAAAATATACAATCTTCTACAGTCATTAAATGTACACTATATTGGAATTCCACATATTTGATGTGCTATTTATTGTAGGTAAACACAAGATTTCATTATATATGTATACAATAAAGAATTATCTGATCCTGAATAGTGAACTGGATTCAAAAGGTAAGTAACTGAAAGTATAATTAAATTTACTATGTATAAGCATAGACATAGAGTTGTATGTTCTCAAGTCCCTGTAACATTTTAAATACTTTTTCTTACCCTCTAATATAAAAAAGCTTTTAGTTTTTTTATTTTATTGAATTTCTCCTTTTTCTTTTGTTAAAGGATAAATGACAAAAAAAAAAAAAAAATCCCTTTGCTTTTTTTAATTTTAAGTTACCAATAATTTTCAAGACTATGCCTATGTGTATAAGAATGATTTTTTAATATTAAATACGTGAAATTTTTCAAGTTGCTAACTAAGCGTAAATAAACAGAGTGAAAAATGTCGAACCCGGATCCTTGAAATAGTGCTCCAATGCACTGTTGATTTGCGCCGAGTTAGCAATGTAAAAAATTTCACGTATTTAATCTTCAATAATTTCACTGCTGATAATTAATTAAAATTTTACTTGGAATGGTTTTTATTCAAATGAAAGTGTTTTTCCTTAAGAAATTTTTTTAATGGGATTACACATCCCTCATGCGTAGACACTTGCATGCTAATGTTAATCCTATGGGAGAATTTTTCTAAATATCTCGTTTGCATTTCAATATTGTAAATTTTATTATTTGTTACTTGTGGTCAATCTATACAAACACCTTTTTTTTTTTAAGTTTTCAGTTTTGTTTGCAATGTGTTTTTTTTTTTTCACTAGAGTATTTTCGCTTTTGAAAGCAGTTCTGAATATATCCTAATAAGCAAAAAAACCTTGTAAAACAAAGTCGAAAAATGGTCTTTGTATCAAAACTGCAGGTATGCAATGCAATGCAAAAAAAAAAAAAAAAAAAAAAAAAAAAACGTAAGCGAGATATTAAAAAAAAAAATCTCCCAGCGGATTAACATTAGCAATCAGGTGTTTCTGTGCGAGTGAAATACCCTCTTAACATTATTAAGCTTTTTTTATTATTAAAATAGGATCTAATAATGTAGCGAATTGATAAAAATTAAACATATATTTTATACATACATAGTAAAAGACAGGGATGTAAGAATTTCTTTCAAGGTAAAAAATGAACATATTAATTAAAATAAGCAATTTGATAAACATGTGGATTAATAAAAACCAGTATTTTTCAATGTATAGATAATATTTGACTAAAATTTAATTTTCCACAGGAACAAACAAACAACAAAAAAAAAAAAAAAAAAAAAAAAAAATATGCTCAGCTCAGAAAAATTCTAAGTTGAGTTATTTATCTCATTTTGCTGTCAAATAAGATTTTATGATTTATAAAAACCTCATTTTCATTTTTTTATGCACGCTTGTAATAAAAGCCTTTCATCAATCTTTGATTGTAACTCCTGTAACTACCCTTTCGTTTCTTCCTTTTCACATGCTTATCATGAAACACTTACAAACTACCTCAGATAGCGTCAACTAGGAACCTTTTTCAATCCTTTACAAAACATTTACAAACTTTTCATGCGAAGCCTTTAAAAAGCATTCAAACATTTACGTAGCATGGTTGAAAAAAGGCTTTAAAAAGCAAAAAATGCTATCTGGGTAAGGATGTACCGAATAGTGATTTTGACCGAATACCGAATATTCGGCCTAAAGGCGAACCGGATACCGAATATTCGGCTAGCTGAGTAGTAACTATTCGGCCAAATACCAAATAATCGGCTGGTCAAGTATTTTAAAATTTTATTAATTAAAAAAGTTTCATATTTCATGGCTTCTTCTGGTGAATTAAACCAAGTGAATATATTTTTTTTAAATTCTAAAACAAACAACTTAGCAAAAATAACTTTTCTACCGAATATTCCTCTTACAGGCGAACCGTATACCGAATATTCGGCTAGCCGAATTAACTGTTAGACCGAATAACGAATATTCGGCCAGCCGAGTAGTAACTATTCGGCCAAATACCAAGTACTCGGCTGGTCGAATACTTTGATATTTCAAAGGTTAAAAGCATTAAAATGTTAAATTTAAAAATAATTTTACATAATATTTAATGCAGAAACTTATATATTGATAAACAAGAACTTTTTACAAGTAAACTTTATACATGAAAAAAATCTGCTTTGAGGTATTTAAGAAGAGAATTTTAAAAGTTTATTAATTAAAAAGTTTGATATTTCATAGCTTCTTCTGAAGAATTAAACCAAGTGAATATTTTTTTTTTTTTTTTGAAATTCTAAAACAAAAAACTCAGCAAAAATAACTTTTCTACTGTCTTGGATTTAGTTTGAAATTCTTTCTAAATCTTTGATTTAGTTATGATTATTGAAAGTTTTTAAATGCATCTTAGATCAGTGTTTCGAATGGGCAATTATTTTCAAAGATTGTAAACATACACATTGTTCCTAAAAAAAAATTGTAACAAACTTTCAACAGAGATAATGTGGTCAAGACAAAAAATTTTGAACAAGAAACAACACCTCACTCCATTTATTCCATAAAAATTACAATATATTCAGTCAAAAATTCTGGGTGTGCAACTACAAGCCGAAACTGAATTTTCGTTCACAGCTTTATCAGTAAATGGAGATATTTTAGCAAGATTTGTTTCATATTAATTTAGTTTGTATTAAATGTGATAATATCATTGAAAATGACTGAATTTTGGCCAGTGACACAGTATAAATACTATAAATTGCATTCTGAATAAAGGAATGTCTACCTCATAGTTGTTTAAATATGAAAAGTCCTTCCGGCTAGTACCGGGAGGAAGAGGTAGCTTTCATATTCCTTATTTTTAAAAAGCTAACTTATATTATTCAAACACACGAAGCTCAATTTAGTGGAAACCGAATATAGGAGATTCAATACTAATTTTTATCAATACTAAATCATTATGAATGAGAATTTCGCGAAATTAGTCAGCTTTATCCAAGTTGCTTTTATTTAAAGTAACTTATATTTGGCTGCCAAATTCAGCGATTTCTTAAAGTGCCTGCCATTTTAAGACAACATGGTGGATGAGGCTAACGAGTGAAATTGGTCGAGACCTTAGTAATTGCTGTGCACATGCTCACTCACATCGGAATCGATTGATATATATGAGTGCTGTCGCAGGCAAAAAATCAGATTTTTCAAAATGTCGCCCACATTAGATATTGAAATTGCTATATCTGAGCCATTTTTTAAGATAAAGACAAACAAAAAATGCTTCTGAATCCTTATATCAAGGTCAAATACTTAAGAAAGAAACCTTTTTCAATTTCTAATTTTTTTGGACCTCACTTTATGTATAATTTTTTTAAAGTTAATGGCCGCCATTTTGAAACAAGATGGCTGATGAAGCTGGCCAGCGAACTTGGTAGAGATATTGATGTATACTATCCACATGCCTTCTTACATCGAAATAGGTGAATACTTGTGTTATCGCGTGACAAATACAAGATCGTTTCAAAGTGTTAGCCATGCTTGAAATTCAAAGTGCTATAATTCAACCATTTTTTAAGATATAAGCAAAAGAACAAATTTTCAGAAACAAAAACTACTCCAGAATCTTTGTATCAAGGCCAAACACATAAAAAAAGTCTTTTTCATTTTCCAATTTTTTAATACCCCATTTTAAATTTTAATTTTTTTTTTTTTTTTTTTTTTTTTTTAAATGGCAACCCTTTTGAAACAAGATGGCGAATGAAGCTGGCCAACGAACTCGGTCTAGACATTCGTATGTACTATCTACAGACCAAGTTACATCCAAATCGGTTCATAAATACGCCTGTTATCGCGTGACAAAAATCAGATCGTTTTAAAATGTCAGCCACAATAGAAATTCAAAATGATATAACTCAGCCATTTTTTCAGATATAGACAAAACAAAAGCTGTTCCGGAATGTTTGTATTAAGGTAAAACACATACGAAAAAAAATCTTTTTCATTTTCAAATTTTTGGTATCTCATTTTAAATTTTAAATTTTTTTAAATTTTTTAAATGGCCGCCATTTTGAAACAAGATGGCGGATGAAGCTGGACAACGAACTCGGTCGAGATATTTGTATGTACTATGTACACACCAAGGTACATCCAAATCGGTTCATAAATACGCCCGTTATCACGTGACAAATATCAGGACGTTTCAAAATGTCAGCCACGCTAGAAATTCAAAATGCTATAACTCAGCCATTTTAAAGATATAGACGAAACAAAAACTGCTCCCGAATCTTTTTATCAAGGTCAAACACATAAGAAAAAAATATTTTTTCAATTTTCAATTTTTTGGTACCACATTCCAAATTTAAATTTTTCTTAAAAATTTAAATGGCCGCCATTTTTAAACAAGATGGCGGATGAAGCTGGCCAACGAACTCGGTCGATACATTAGTATGTACTATGTATAAACGAAGTTACATCCAAATCGGTTCATAAATACGCCTTTTATCGCGTGACAAATTTCAGGACGTTTCAAAATGTCAGCCACGCTAAAAATTCAAAATGCTGTAACTCAGCCATTTTTTAAGATATAGACGAAACAAAAACTGCTCCGGAATCTTTGTATAAAGGTTAAATACATAAGAAAAAAATATTCTTCCATTTTCAAATTTTTGGTACCACATTTCAAATATTAATTTTTTTTTAAATTTTTAAATGGCCGCCATTTGAAACAAAATGGCGGATGAAGCTGGCCAACGAACTCGGTCGAGACATTGGTATGTACTATGTACACACCCAATTACATCCAAATCGGTTCATAAATACGAGAGTTACAGTGTGACAAAGGTCAGATATATATATATATATATATATATATATATATCTGACCTTTTGATATATATATATATATATATATATATATGTGTGTGTGTCAATTTTGAACGGAGTGTGGTTTCGGGGTCTGGGGATCATGATCGATGAAAATATACCAAATTTTTTTGAAATCGCTTTCCTCCGAACGGCTGCAATATGTAGCTTTTTGTAATGAAAGCTACCTAAAAGTGGCAATTTCCAGCACTTCTCATCATGGTATTATATTTCACAGAAATCAAAGCAAGTTTGTTAAAAATATAGCTATGATATCTTCGTTAGGGTTAACAAATGAAAATCCAAGTTTGACCTCGAATGAGATGAGATACACTTTATTTATAACTGAATAAGTGGATTGCGATTATGGTTTTCTGAGCAAAAAATGTCTTTCTTGATGTGTATTATCAATCCAAAAATTTGTTCTGTTTTGATTAGAAGCACCCTTTTTTATGAAAAAGCAAGAAACAGATTATTTACCAGAAAAGGTTCAGGAACTTGCATTTTTACATTGTTAATTCCTATGAAAATCCCCATTAATGGTTAATTTTCTTAAGTAATACTTTACAAAAAGCAAATAACGTAAAAACATTCTCTTTTACTTAAATATGATTATTTATCTTCTAATTATTATATATATATTTATAAGTTGACAGTTAAAAGTAGAAATTGTGTAAGATTTTAAAAAATGTTTTAAAAGTTTTTTTTTTAAGTATTCAGTTTGTCCGAACATATTGATATTCGGTCTCGCCGAATATTCGGCAACATGGGCGAAAAGCAGGGTTCGCAAAAACCCGGGTTTTTTTTAAAAAACCCAACACACATGGGTTTTTTTATGAAAAACCCAATTTTCCTCGGGGAAAATCGGGTTTTTCAAAAGTGTAATTTATGCGTAATTACATTATTGTACACTATATTATTTATATATTATATACACTATACATAAAAAAATATACACTGTTCTTTTATATACAATATAATTGTAATGCTTTTTTACAAGTTATAAATTGTATAAATTATATGAATTTAAATTAATTAAATGTCAGTGTTTCGCACAAATTAGTTTTAAATATAATACAGGATACAAAATTGTTAATTTGCTTTAAAATCAAATAATGAATAAAATATTAAAATTTAAAATATATAAGTAGGAAGAAAAAAAGGGGTAAACTAGTCGGATGTGCCAATCCCAAAACTTTCTTCTATCAAATACATATTAATAATTCAAAATTCGCTATCACAATGCAAAAATTAAATGGCAATATAGTATGCCCATTATGAGGATTGTAAAATATAGGTTCGTTGAATTGGATGCATTTAACAAGGAGATATAAGTATAACCTGTTGTGCAATTTACAACAAAACCTGATCAGCAACAGTTACGTCAACGTCTAAATAAATCTGAAGTTTGATGAAAATCCATGCATTATTTCTTGAGATAAAGCTATTGCAAAAAGTAAGATAAATGCAGCACAACAGCGCCACTGTTGTGCTGGAGGCCTAACCGAATCTGAATTTTTATTCAATTCCGTACATTAGTTCTTGAGATAAGTTATTGCTGGAATCGCGAAAAATGCAGCATGGAAGAACTACCTGTTGGGTGATATGCACCAAAACTTAATAAGCAAAGTAAACTTGTAACAGAATCTGAAGTTTTACGAAAATCTGTGCATTAGTTCTTGAGATAAAGCTATTGCAAAAATTGAGATAAATACAGCATAGCAACGTCACCTGTTGGGCAATATATACTAAAAACTAATCAGCACCAGTTTACATCAAGGTCTAACTCAGTCTAAAGTTTTGTAAAATTCTGTGCATTAGTTCTTGAGATAGAGCACCCATAAAATGCTTTTCATATACAGACACATTTTCTAAAAACCATCAAATTGTCTTCAGGACCTTTTTAAAACGTATAAATCCATCATAAACTGGAAGTAAAAATTTTTCATGAATCAAATACTTCTTGTAAAGATAGAAGAAAGTAAAAATAAATATTTTTTATTTCCTTGAATATAGATGATTTGAATTTTTTATATAAAGACATACTTATGATATACCTTTACCTATAATTATGTACTATGTATGTTGCCTACTAGGTTCTATGTTAGTAGAGTATTTCAATGGGCTGAAATACATTTTTATTTTACTTCGGATGGGCTTATATATATTTTTTTTTTTCAAAATTAATTGAAATGACTTAAATTCATTAAATGTATGTGTTGTTTAAATTTTTAAATATTTCTGAAAATTGAAAAAACACACATTATGGGTTTTTTAGAGGGCTTTTTCAAGTGGGCCCATTCTGAAAAACCCACCGGGTTTTTTCGAGCTGGGCCCAACTTTGCGAATATAAAAGGCCGAATACAGAATATATACTGAATATTCGGTGCATCTCTATTAGCTACTATATATAATAGTATTTTATATCTTCGAAAAATTAAAAGTTTCTTGAAAAAATTATTTAAAACAAAATGCGGGAAAAAAATCCTTTAGGGTCTTTTCAAATCAAAAGAGGTACTTTCTGAGACATTTCTGAATTCATTTTTGTTCGAAAATTGGTAGGTGTTGTTATTCAGAAACTATGTAGTCGAAAGACGTTTTCCATTTTTTGGTAAACTCAAAAGATTTTTCAGAAAATACTGTCAAAGTTGGCGTTTTTAACCGAATTCCAGACACGGCAGCTAGAGAAAGGCAAAATACTTGTCGCCATGTGACCACAATCGCTTATAACGCGATAAGTAATTTTATCAAAAAATGAAACTAGTTTCCATTGTATTCCGCTTCAACAGTCAGGCCTGCCAATATGCTTAAAATGAGACACAAAATGTGTCAGAAAATTTTGCGTTGTTCAGTAGGAAGCTCGAAAACCGCTTTAAAGAAAAATAATAATAAGATAGAGAACTATAAAATATTGGATTTTTTCATTGTAACCAAATATAAACCGATGATATGTTTTAAGATCTGGATCTGTTCTTGTCACGGGGTAGTGGAAGGCATAAGGAGATATACGCCGTATACCCTCTCTGGATTTTTTTAAAGAAGCTCCGCATACCCTCTGCGTCTCAAATAAAGCATTAGCGTATACTGTATCCATGAATGTTCATGATTTTAGCGTATACCCTTTGTTTTTTTACGACTGCAACACTGGTTCTTGTCATTCAGTTCGAAAAGATATTTCTTATTTATGTTTTTGAACTTGTGTTTTAAAATCATCAGTTGTATTGATATATAAAGACAAGTGCATTGATGATAAGCATTAATCTTTCTTCTAATTGGCGTTTTTAGATATACATTTACTTTCTGCTGCAAAAACTGAAAGCAATTTTTTTTTTTTTTTTTTTTTTTTTTTTTTTTTTTCTGAAATGAAGGGATCTCAAAGTTAATTAAAAAAAATCCTTTGACTTGAATCAGGCTAATTCATGTAACAGAATCAATGCTACAGCTCACAAAAAAATGCAAGCAAAGTACTTTTGCAGAAAATAAAATAATTTTCCACACTGTCTACCCTCTCTCCCCTTCCCCTTTTCTATCGAAAAAAAAACTTTTTGTGTTCAACACTCTTTTTTTTATTATTGCAAATTAAAATAACAATATTTAATTTTTTTATACTTATGCTCAATTGCTCAACATGATATTTGACTATTTCAATTCTGATAACTTTCCATGTTACGAGTTCCAGCTTAAAAATTCAACAGAAAAGATAACCTACAAATAAAGTGCAGCTTTGATTAGCCACATTTTGTGGTTTTTAAAAACTATTTAAAGCTGTTCTGAAATCGTAACTTGCATCTTTTTTCACACTTTCGTGAAGAAATTTTCATTATTAAATGCACGAAATTTGCAGATATTCTTTCTTCTTCATAAACGAACAGCGTTTCTCTTTTTTCCTATAAAGGTAACTGGTCTTTCAGAAAATGGTGCCAAAGTTGACGTTTGGAACAGATTTTTTTAAAACGTGACAATCGGCAAAAGATCATTTTGAGGCAGCAATTGATTATAACTTAATATGTAATATATTTATCAGAAAATTTAAAAGTGCTTTTTGATTTCAAAACACTTCATGCCTCATGCCTGCTGATTACATGCTTCTGGATAAAAAAAAAAAAAATGTCTACTTAAATGAGTCAGTAATAAATAATTTTGGCAAAACATAAAATGTTTTCTGTACCGAGCCGGGACTGGTTTTATTCTTCCAAGTTTTCACGGGCCAAAATTTTCAGTCCCGGTTCTCACCCAACCCGTATGAAAATCATTGTCTCAGCGTGGCCTGGTAGCAAAATACAGCTAAATTAAAATATAGTAATACGTGTGAAAAAGAACCTGCCTATGACGGAATCATGTTTTAAACTGAAAAATGTGTTGATCCATGCAAAATTAATATAATATGTGAGAAAAGAATATATAACACATTTACACCTATTAATAACATATTAAATTTAAAAAATAAAAAAACCCGACTGCGTAAAAAGCAAACTAATTAATTATTTCTCATGAATGTGAAACTATTTTTTATATTACTTAACTATTTTTTTTATTTACTTGTATTGATGACTTTTAAGTTGTGTTTAACTGTTAGTTCCTGTCTATAAAAACTGTTTTGATGAGGCCTATAGATGTCTATGAAGATTAGAGTTGCAGTAAAACTAGAGATCCTAACTTCCAGCTTGTGTAATATTTAAACGGGGCTTTTGACTGTAAAATAGTCAATGAAACATCGTTTTCATTTTGAAAGACCTATCCAATGATATGTCACTCAATAGGGTGCATAAAAAAAAATTTCGTCTGTACCGCCATTTTGTATTTTACGGCCTCCATTTTGAATTATAAAAACAAAACCTAGCCTATAACCATCGGACGGTTAAGTCAAATCGATAGACCTCATTCATTAAAATCCATCCAGCCGTTGGGATGTTTCGAGGGTATTATTTAAAGAGATGATTTAAAGAAAAAAAATCCTATTGAAAGGATTTTGATGAGAGTTACACTATTTGTAACATAGATTATGGAAAAAAATAAAACAAAAATTATGTGCACAATTTGCATAACTTACATTCTAGGTGATCTGAGCCGCAGGAAAACACTTATCTATAGAATAAAAGAATTTTTGAGAAACATGCTATATAACATCTTCTTCTACTTAAATGGTAGAAATATAGGTACTTTTATGTTAACAGAGTGCCAGTGAGGGCCAAAATTTTTTTAATCTCGCCAACCCTTTTTTTTTGCCTCGCCAATTTTATAACATTAGCCAATGACAAATTGTCAATTATTTGATATTGCAATGACAGATATAACTGGCTTTTAATGAATGAATAAATTAAAATATTTTGACAAAAAATAAATAAGATGAGTTATAAAAGTTTGATAATTTTTAATATAAAATGTTAAAAAATAATGATAAAGTACATAAATACAAACCTATCGATACAAATAACAAAATCTCACGTAATCGGGTCTATTTATTATTAGGCTGAGTCAACAACAAGAACTTTTAAATAAGAAATAACATAAACAAGAAACCTTTTATTTCAGCAACGTGTCTAATTTTACAGACATGAAAATAGAAGCTTATGTTATTTAATATCACTTAATCGTTTGTATCATCGTGTTGCAGATCTGCAACATACCCAAAACGTCATTGTTATTTCACCAGTAAACTTCAAAAGACGATTTTGTTGATTGCTGTTATTCTATTACACTACTATTAACATATTTCATTAAATCCGCAACATATGGCAATACTAATTTTTTTTTCGTGCCAAAGTTTGCTTTATCGCTTGATCAGCTACACATGATTTCAGCTGAATTAAGCTTTGAAATAGAGGAGTTAAAAAAGTCTGCAGACGTATACAAGTATATTGCTTACAAAGGTAAGTTTAAATTCTTTATTTAAAGACCATTTTCGAGATAGGAAATTTATAATATGTATAAGATATTCGTAAACTGTTGTTTGTTGCAGATCTACAACAACGCGCCATGTCTTCCCTTGTAATAGATTTTTTTTTTTAAATATCGAAAGAGCAAGATATAAAATTTCTTCTCATGGTTATTTAAGTTGCATTTCTTTCTGAAGAGCAAAAAATATTGGAAAGGGGAAATATTAGTCTGTTTTTATACTATTTAATTGCTATAGGGTAAGTTAGAGATCTCTCCCCCCCCCCCCCTATGTAAAATTAATACGAAGTCCAAAGCTAGCAAAAAAGGGAAAGGTCTCGTAGATAAAAGAATTCAATAGAAATGCATAGAGCGCCTGCTCAATTCCAACCAAACATTCCACCAAAACAAGTGCGCCTAGACGAAATTCGGCACTGACCATATTGGGCAGAAAAAGGAATACGTTGTAAATACCCCGATTGTAAAGGCTTTACTCAAATTATTTGTAGGAAATGTAGTGTGGGATTTCGCTACAACAAAACTAACAATTGTTTCAAAAATTTTCATGTAAATTAAAATTTTAAATGTGTTCAGTTTTTGAGCCAATTGGCAAGATGTTGCAAATATGCAACAAACTCATTTTTCCAAATAAAATTTTATTTTTATGTTCTGAATTTTTTTTCCATGCTTAAAATGATGTATTTTAATATCTCTGTAAGAATTTTTCAAATCGGAGTTGTTGAGTTACAAAGGGTTAATATCATTTTGATATTTTTTAAATGGATCATTAGTTGCTCTTCTTCACATAAATTCAGCCAAGGTTTGCCATTCAAAAGTTGCAAATTGAAACAAGGTTTGGCGAGTTATCACTGGCAATTGACTAACATGAAAGTACCGAAATAATAAAATAAAATTCTGGAAGTTTCCGAAAAGGTTTAGGAATGAAAACTTTATTATAATTTTTTTTAATGATTTCAATTTTTGTCAATGTAAACATGATATTTCTTGCAAATATAAGAAACTATATCAACTAGTAATTTTAGTAATTGTAATTTAGTAAATTAGTAAGTTATCAGTAATTTATAAAATATTGAAAAATATACATTTATATCATACTTCGACCACTCTATATACTGAACTACTGCGTGTATGACCTTCAAATTTTGTGAACATGCTATTAAAAAAATAAATAAATAAATAAAAAGTAAAACTAGAAAACAGGAATTCTGCTTTTTCAGAATTTAGTGTCGCCCCCGATGAAAAAAAAGGATATAAATATAGATAGTATAAAAGAAATTTAGTTTTAAGACTTAAAACACAAGCTTTTATTATATATAAAATGACGTCATCCGCATCCGCTGAAGAATTCTTCCTTTACAATCTTACTTAAACAACATCTACAGTAAAGTACGCATATGACGTCAGTATCACTGAATAATACACAAACCGAAAAAAGAGATGCCGTCATTAAAGAAACTCGACAAAAAAAAATGGCTATGTAGTAATAATTCATTTACCTTCATTTGTTTGTAATAGACGCTTTCAGCATGACGTTTTGGTTGGAAATTGACTCCAAACAAACGGTTGCTATGCGTCATTTCTTTTTAAATATAAATCGTAGAAAATGTTACCACTACATATCAAGTATTAAAACACTTAGATGTGAAATATAGATATAAGATATATCTATAATACTCAAACAAAATAAAAATACACCATAGCAAGCGTTTGTTTGGAGTCAGTTTCCAACCAAAATGTTATGACCGACATCACGACTGAAATCGTCTATATTAATATACATACTTAAAATTAAATTTGGTTTATAATAGCTCCATGTTTTATATGAAATTATTCATTTATATATTTTTAAAATAACACGTATTTTAATTACATTTTTTAAAAGTTGTTTTTAGAAAATGGCAACAAAAAGGTATAATTACTATTTTTTAACTATTTTTGTTTTACTTACTACAGAAATATAGTATATGAGTTGCTAAAATTAAACAAATGACGCTAAAAAAAGCAAAAAAAATTAATATTTCAAAAATAAATTGAGATGCTGTTTTCAAACAAATTGCGTTTAAAAGTACTTTTTTCCCCAATACGACGGTATAAAAATTGAAAATGTGCGATGCTTAGAAGTTAAAAAAAATTCAGTAGTGTATTTAACAGTACAATGATACATCTGTTTTGTTTTACGGCTGGCTTATACAACGGAACGTTATTTTTTGGAGACGACACTTTAATAGCTGGCAGAAAGAAATAGCATACCGGGGGCTAAAAACTAACTGTACAGTGTCATCTAACCAGATGGTACTGTACAACTAGTCACAGACTTAAAAGATGCATCTCTAAAAACTTATTTGAACGTACCAAATGTTCACGTAACAAGGGCCTTATCTGCGCAAGGAATGCTGTTCAATAGGGTTTTATTTATGAAGATGTAAACTCTGTAGCAGGGATGTAGTAAAGGCTTATACGCCGTATACCGTCTGGATATTTTTAAGGAACAGAGTATACCCCTTGTTTATCAAAAAAGTTAAATTATATACTCTGTATAGTATTCTCTCTGCCTTTAGCGTATACCCTCTGTTTTTTTACGACTACACCACAGTTCTATAGTCGGTGTACAGCTTGGTAAACTGCAGATCTTAACCAGTCGACTGAGATACTTTTCCCAGGTAGAGTGATACCTTCTTCCAGATTGCCAAGGTTAATAGGAGTCCTCGATAAAAAAAAGATTTTTGGGGTCCTCACAGCAAAAAAACAGACGTATTAAGATCCGGAGAACAAAATGGCCAGATTCTCAGAAAGGCATGACGGGTTGCTTTATCATTATTGAAATGTTGCAGAAGAAATACCATTCTGCACAGTTGTTATCCTTTTCCACAGCCAGAACATGGCGGCAAACCATGGATTTGTGGATAGTTTTGTGCTTACAAAATGAAATTGTAGTTACAATGGCCGTTTAAGCTTATTTACATTATTTTCCATTAGGCCAACAGAAATTAAAATGGAAAAACCTTTATTGCCATATATCATTATTTTTGTCTTTTTCTCTATTTTCTTTTGGGCAGCACACTCTATTGGTGTAACTGGAACTAAGTTTCTTTTTGAGTGATCCATTTCCCCATGCCTTGAATAGTATGTACACAAAATGTGAAGCCTTTACACTGTTAGTTCGACATACAGGGAGGTAAGAGTCGGAATGTTTTAATTGTGGCTACCCGGTACACATTGTTTCTTTTAAAATATGAAAGGCTTGTACCTGTACTGTCGTCTGAGAGCAACAGTGAGACATCTAGTAATAATTGAAAATGAGATGTCTGATTTACTGCTATGGAAGACTGTGTCTGCATCTAGTAGAACAGTAGGGAATTTTTATAAACACATCTGATATATAGTATTAAACATAACTTTGCGTTTCAGAAGTTCTTACACTAGATGCAAACAAAGTTATTCATAGGAGTAAGTGATATTACACTAGATGCAAACACAGTTATTCATAGCAGTAAGTGTTATTACACTAGATGCAAACACAGTCATTCATAGCAGTAAGTCAGACATCTCATTTTTTATTATTACTAAATGTCCTACTTTTGCTTTGAAGCAACGGTATGTTCCCTCCAACTTTAAACTCTAGTTTAAAAAAACTTTAAATATTTAAATGATCAAAATGAGAGTAAAGTTACTATTATTATTTTGCAATTTATTTTATTGAAAAGTGGGGCAGGTTAAACTCAGAACCCTGAGCCATCAGAAGACCATTGGCAGTTTCAAGTCTACCGTGACCAGACGCCAAGTGAACTACAACACAAGATGGGATAACGTCCTAAACCACAAAACTAGTGCCACATTGGCTTGTTGTTGCAGCCTAACCAAACATACAAGAGGACAATTCCAAGTCAATGTTACCATTTTTAGTATTTTATTTTTTACATCAAATAGGTAATACACATATTTTCCTATTATAATATAAATAATATAACCTATATTTTTTATATTTGCAATGTATTTTATAAAAGGTTGAATAGTCACAATCAATAAAACGCATTATAGTCAGCATAGCTTCTTTTAATGTGTTTATTTGTTTGTCTGTTACCTATTGGATGTTGGTCTGTTACAGGTAAGATTATATATTTTTCATAAATATACTGTGGCAACAGTCCAATTTTATGAAAGTTGAATGTTTCTGAACTGGCTCTGAATAAAAATACATTTTTGTTATAATAGATTGTATGTTATTTTATAAATAAAATACAGAAACTTTAAGGTGCCCAAAAAGGAAGGTAATTCTTGTTTGTCTTTTACAATACCACCTTTTTAATCATAATTATTGACAATAAATAATTTCTTCATAATAACTACATTAATTTACCTTATAATATCACATACTAAGTGTGGCCATCTTTTAATTACCTGATTATTATTATTATTATTAAGGTAAGGTCATTTTTTATCTATGACTGTTAGTCTGTTACAATGGAATTGCTCAAGAGTAAAAGGTGTCAGGCTAGATGTGCCATTCAGATGGCAGAGCATTGGGTAGCTGAACCAAACACAGAGGTTCGAACCCGGGCCTGGATGCTTTTTCACTTTGCTGTTTTTACACCGTGTTAGCAATGTGAATAAAAATTCATGTAATAAAAAATTCAGATTTACTGTGACAGAAGCGTATAAATTCCTATCCAGAATATGAAAAAAAAACTTGTTGGGAACATGAACATTGGTATTTGCATACGTTTGCAGATGAAGATATGGAAAATATCTACTGCACTTATCGAGAAATACCTGCATGTGCCTTGGAATAATGTCAAGCCCTCGTTTGAATAATATTTAAAAGGCTTCATCAAGTAGCTATTCTTTTGTAGACACCACGCTGCTGCAATCAGCCATTAACTCCATGCACATGCATACTTAGATATGCACAGTAGACATTTCAAACATTTTCCTTGGTAAATGTATGCAGATACGTTCATGTTTAAAGTATTTTTTTCTTGCATCGGACATGATGTCATACATTTTTCACATTTTTCTCAAAAACTATAGATCGTTGAGGTATAGTTCTTCGGGTAATTCTTGTGTACTTCAAGTTAGCAAAAAGGCTGTGCAGAGTTTGGGGGTCTTGTTGGAACACCCTGTATATTCTTTTCAGAGTGTTCCACCATATTTTCTCAGCCTGTACATTTTCACATGATAATGCGATAAGCTTAATTTAAATCCTCGAAAATTTTCTTAATAAGAAAATTTAACCAATAAGTAAGATTCTTTTTGCACATAAATGTATATTTAGCACACTTCTCATATTTTTCAAAAGTACTACTTCAATAAAGTCTTATATTGCTTAAGATATTAAGGTACGATTTATCCTTTTATGTTAGATTAATATATAATTTTTCGGAAATGTACTTTATCCCTTTAAGACCTGACCTACACAATTATGTAGGTGATCCTAAGGAAAAAGATAATATATTTTTCTCTTTTTCTGTGATTTAAAGTCAAGCCTGCACCACACAAATGTTTGGATCTTCCCTTGACATAACCTGGCATCAGAAATTTTTTTAAATATTATTTCTCGGTCAAATAGGATCCTACTAATTAGGGTTAACCACCAAGACGTTAATTTCTAACAAAACTTACCAGATCTTAAATGGTTAAAGTGAAATAAAACAATCAAAACTATCAAAGATTCTTTACATAAAGGTTTATTGTAATCTAATGAATAGGTCAGCAGTTATTTGCTTATTATCAAATACACAATATGCTGTGGAAGAATTTTTGAGGATTTAGAAAAAAAAAAAGTATACATTTTTATTTTATTACTAAATGCTAAAACACAAGAAATGTGATAATAGTAAATGCAGTGGCATATACAGGGTTCATACTCAATTTTCGAAATACAAATATAGGAGACTTTAACCCTCCGTCTACCAGACGGGTCCATTGGACCCGACAGGTACATACAAAATATTCATTCAAACCAGAAATTTCTTTAAAATAAACTAAGTATATAAACCAGACAAAAATAAGGTAAATAAATAAGTTAAATAGTTTTAAATAAAAATTCTGGTGTAGAACGTTTTATTAAAACTTGAATAAAATTCCCGGTAGATCTAGGGTTAAGGAATTGTCCATTTGGCATGAGACATGTTTTCTTAAATAATGTTTACCGGATATGCCTTTGGGACATATTTTACAAAGGTAAGGTTTTCTTTTCTCAAAAATGAGTCAAGTGATGGGGGTCTTAGATGACCTTTCTGAGAAAATCCTTTGGAACATATTTCACAAACAAAAGGTTTTCTCCTGTATGGGTGTCCAGAGATAGGTTCTTAGAGTACTATTCACAGTAAATGTTTTGGAACATACTTTACAGAAAAAAGGGTTTCTTTCCAGTGTGAGTCACGAGATGTCTTCTTAGATCACTATTCTGAGAGAATCCTTTGGAACATATTTCACAAACAAAGGGTTTCTCACCTGTATGTATCAAGAGATGTTTTTTTAGATGATGATTATGAGTAAATGCTTTGGAACATGTTACACAAACAAAAGGTTTTTCACCTGAATGAATAACGAGATGTGTTTTTAGACTGCAATGTCTAGAAAATCTTTTGGAACATGTTTCACAAACGAAAGGTTTCTCTCCAGTATGGGTCAAGATATGGGTTTTTAGATCAATATTCCGAGAATATCCTTTGGAACATATTTCACAAGCAAAAGGTTTTTCACCTGTATGTGTGAAGAGATGTTTCTCAAAGTACTTTTTTCATTAAATCCTTTGGAACATATTTCACAAACAAAGGGTTTCTCTCCAGTATGAGTCAAGAGATGGCTTTTTAGATGACTATTCTGAAAGAACCCTTTGGAACATAATTCACAAACAAAAGGTTTTTTTCCTGTATGTGTCAAGAGATGTCTTCTTAGACAATTATTCTGAGAAAATGCTTTGGAACATGTTCCACAAACATAGGGTTTTTCTCCAGTATGAGCCAACAGATGTCTTCTTAGATCACTATTCCGAGAAAATCCCTTGAAACATATTTCACAAATAAATGGTTTCTCTCCCGTATGAGTCGAGAGATGTGTTCTTAGAAGCCAATGTCTAGAAAATCCTTTGGCACATATTTCACAAACAAAGCATTTTTCTGCAGTATGAGTCAAAAGATGTTTTCTTAGATAACTTTTCTTAGAAAATGTTTTGGAACATACTTCACAAATAAAAAAATTTTCTTTTGTACCTATAGAGGAAAGTTTTTGTATATAACCATTTTGAGGAACAAAGGAAGAACCACCAGAGGAAGATTTTTCTTCTGTAATCAATGACATTTTCTTAAGTGAAAAAGTTTTCTTTCAGATGATAACTGAAACTTCTTCAAAATATCAATATAAAGAGATTGTTGCAATTTTCATCCAACAAAATGACTTATTGAACTTCAGCGAAAAAGTTTTATTTACCTTTGAATCTAAAAACAGAAAGAAAAATAATAAACATTTTTTAATAAACTGCACTAAATTCCAATTGTCGATTAAGTAGCTGATTTGAAAATTTTCATTTACTTAACCTAGCGTGCCTAGAGCCCCATTTTCGGGACGCTTCGAACTTTTAATAAATTAGTATACTTTTCTTCTTTTTTAAAACATTGAAATTATACGAAATGTTTATTTATAAATGAGTTTATCTGTTACCGAGAGATGACAGCATAAGATAGATATTTATTTGCTTAAATGAAGTTTTTTTCGTTGTTTATAAATCTTCATTTTTCAAGTTGGCGAAATGTAAAAAGTAAGTTTATTTGTATTTTTTCTATCAAGGATCCAAATAACTAAGTCATAATCTTAGCTTGTAGACTTCTTTGTAATACGCATTTTTTTAAATTGTGAAATTATATGTTCCAACCTAGTTTTTAAGCATTTTTGTAACATACAAAATATAGGACACTAGGTACCAATGGGTACATATTTGCATTAGTCATTTTTGTTACAGTTATATATGTAATGTCCTTTTGAATTTGATTGTGAAATAAATAGTTTTCTTACCCTCAAATACGATTATTCTTTGTTTATTATAATTAATACTTATTTTATTAGTCTCATTAAAGAAATAAATAATATTTTTTAGCAGTTCATACAAATGCTAATTATAGTATATGATATGCAATTTAAAAGCTTATTTCATATAAATTTAGACAAAACATATCGTTATCCATATTATACTAATGTAAATATTATGCATATTCCCATATTTAATATGTTTACTTTTTATCAAATATATACAAAAAAACTTTAGTGTAATTTTTTTAAGTATTTTTCCAGTTCATTTTGCAACATTTTCAAGTGATTTTACCAACAAATTTGAGAAAACAATAATTCAGGCACAAATATGGGTTAAACAGTCCAAAATTCATGCATTACATTATCATATTATATATTGTTATGTATGACTTAACTCGAATATAGATAGCAATATATATCTACCCTATATGTATAAAATCCTAATGAAACGATTTTATGAAACGACTGATTATGTTTCACGGTGATTTCTCCTAAAATAGGGAATACTATGCGGTAAAATTAACACCAAAAATCGATATTGATTCTTGGATCTCAAAACTGCTAATAGAACTTAAAAATTTGAATTAGTTTTCGAAATATTAATTTTTTTCTAATTTTAATTACATTTCTGTAGTGAAAATCTATAATGGCAACAAAATCACTCCATTTTTTTGGAAAAAAGAGGACAACAAGAAAAACTATAGGGATTATTAGGTTTCTTCTTTTTCGACAATTTCAAATTGATAATAGAAATTACCTTTTATTTTAACCGATAGTGAAACAATATAATGATTAAATTATGTTTTCAGGCAAATTTGAAAAAATAAAAATCAGATTTGTTTTTTGTCGTGAAAAGTGAAATTATTAAAATAAGAAAGAAATTTTAAAATAAGAATTAAATAATCACGTGTCAAAAGTAGAAAATAAGGAAAATTATGTCAAAATATTTACACGTAAGTATTAAAAATGTACGAAAACTTACAAAAAAATATTTCACGCGAAACGCATTCAAAAGAGATAATTTCGTCAAAATTCCCAAATATTAAATGTCTTCATAATCAAAGTGAATGGACCGTATTCTTACACTAGGTTCGAGGCTATAAAAACCACCAATTTACCAATTGTGACGTCGCAGGAATACTGTCCATTATGAATGTTGAATATTAGGTTGTATTTGAAAGCTCAAATAATCATATTTCCAAACACTTTTAAATTAAATAATATATGTGCCTGTGAACCTTAAAAGAAATAAAAAGTTTAAAAGAAATAAATTATTACATGAGCATTGCATTTAATAGTGAAAATTGCGTCATATGTTAAAACGATTTTCATTCCGAAGAATTTTAATGTGACGTCAGATGGTATAAATGGAGTGCGACTAGCAAATTTGTTTATATGTTACATCATTTGATGAAGCGCAAATACAAGTAAATGTATGCCCAAAATACTTTCGTTTTATTTTGTACGAATTACTATTCGATAAATACATTTTAGAAAATCCGGATATTCATATTAAATAATACAAACAATATATATTGTAAAATGTACATGATGGTGCATTAAAATAAAGAAAGAATTTATGAATAAGCTATATCTGTATATTCTTGTTATAAGCTATATTCCTGAATATATCTAAAACTCGAGCAAAACATAAATTATAAGGTTAAAAATTCAATACTTTTCAATACCGTGGTTCTGAAAGATACTCCCAAGCCGACAGAGTTTTTTAACTTCGAAAGTAAAACAAGTATCGTTATAAAAGTCTATAGTGTCGTTATAAAAGGCAGAAAGATTTTTAACCTAACCATTTTATACAAGCTGATTTTCAAATATGTAATTGATCTTACTTATCAATCGTGAAAACCATTATCAGTTGTTACGACAGCAATGGATGAGGCCATCGTAATAGAAAAATACCCCATTCAAATGGAAAAGAATGGCAACTCGATTATAAAAGATAGCCACCGCTATATTAATATCATTCAATCTTCAGTAACCTGGTAATATTTTTTAAATAGGGCACATTACTGTGCTTTTGTAGCCTCTGAAGCCTGAACAGGGGTTGGCGGGCGTAGCTCACAGGAGGCAGAGCCTCCTAGTGTGTATATATAAGTAGAAATATTGATACCGTTCCACCTTCATTTTAGTCTGGAGTTTATGAGATAGGGACTTACGTATATATAACGCTATCACTTTAGGGGGTAGGGGGGATTTTTCTTTTGATATCATTATCATTTTTGATCCAACCAAAATTTTCGTTGTTTTTGATACTTTTTCTTTATATCAGTAGGGGAGATTGGGGAGGGATGGGACATCGGCAATAATGCTTAAAATAAGCTTTATTTTTAATTTAGAACATTACCACCAAATGGAGTAATCATTGCATCATATTGGTTGCTATAAATCTTTTAAGTTGCAAGCAGCTATGAGTTTGTGAATTGGAAAGGACAATATCGAAAGCAGACATCACGGTGACCCAAGAAGAAAAAGTCTGAAAATACACGTAAGCTCAAATTTTGTAAAAAGTAAAAAAAAAGTAAAAAAAAAAAACCGTGCGTAAAACTAGATTTTACACAAACCAGGAATGAGATTATTCCGCGGATCAATGACTTTCGTTTTTATTTTTTGCATTTCTGGCAGGGGTAATTCTATTCCGAAGTTTCCGAAAGGTTAAGGCATTTATTTGGCTGCAATGTTTTTAAAAAATCGATCAGTCTAAAATTCGGACATAAAAAAATCGCGAATTTCGACAAAGGGTTGGCGAAAAAAATCATTTCGCTAATCGTTCGCAAAAAATAGACAATTTCGTCAAAGGATCGCGTTAAAAATTCGAAATGTCGGTACTTTTCGGTTACCCGAGCGTCAGTGTTATATATACATGCATATATATACATATAAGTATATATACATATATATGTATATACAAATATGCGTATATATATATATATATATATATATACATATATATGCATTTGTATATATATTGTATGTATGTATACATACAATATACATATATGTATAAATAACACTGGAGCCCGGCTAACCGAAAAGTACCGAAATTTCTTCAAAGAATCGCGGAAAAACGCAAATTTCGTCAAAGGATTCAGAAAAATGTGAATTTAGTCAAAGGGCCGAGGGAAAAAAAGCGCATTTCGCCAAAGGACTGCAAAAAGAACCGCAAATTTCTTCAAAGGATTTCGAAAAAAAATGCGAATTTCGTCAAAAGGTCGTGCAAAAAACGCGAAATTCATAAAAAGACAGCGGAAAAATCGTGAATTTCGTCAAAAGATCGCAAAAACACGAATTTTGTCAAAAGATCAAGAAAAAATTGTGAATTTCGTCAAAAGATCGCTAAAACACGAATTTCGTCAAAAGATAGCGGAAAAAACGCGAATTTTGTCAAAAGATCGAGGAAAAGTCGTGAATTTCCACAAAGGACAGCGGAAAAAATCAAATTTCGACCAAAAACCGCTGTAAAAACGCAATTCGTCGAAGGGCTGCAAAAAAAAAAAAAAAAAACGTAATTTCGTCAAAGGATTGCGGAAAAAACGCAATTGCGTCGGAAAATTACGGAGTAAATGCAAGTTTCTTAGAAGAATCGAAGAGATTGAGCTTGATCCAAGAGAGAGAACTTCTCAGCTTGGCAAAATTTAAGGAGAACAATGCTGTCGAAACAGTGGCGTAGCTACATATTCAGCGCCCTGGAGCAAGTAAAGTTTGTGCGCCCTTTTGTCTCTCAAAAAAGTTCTGCGCAATTATGTTTGGAAGTTACATATATAAATATATATATATGTAACTAGCTGAGTCGCCCGGCGTTGCTCAGGCCCATTATAATAACGTAATTTTATATATTCATAAAGTAGTTCAAACGAACCTGGTTTTAGGGGTGGCCCACTGCCTTCGGCAGCGTCTTGTGTGCTCCCGACAATCCTCTTTCAGAACGAACCTGTGGCCTGGGTCACCGCTACCAAAGGCAGTGTATGCCAGGAGTGTTCCGTACACGCTGAAGACAATCGAAAACCAAGTTGAATGAGTATACCACGTAGTAATCGAGCCCATAGAACCCGAGATAAGAATACGAATCCTAGCAGTGGAAATATAATCTTTAAAACAATCGTAAGCTAAGTTGAATGGACCAATTTCCGTTGAAATAGAGCCCATAACAACCGAGAAAAGAATGCGCCGTTAATGTTCGAAAATGGTGGTAACAGAAGTCTAAGATAAACTTTCACAATGTAGAAAGTAGCTGAATAGTAAGCTAAGCTTAATTTTCCATTTACCGTTGAAATCGGACATATTGAACACGAGAAAAGAATGCACCATTAATGTTTGAAAATGTTGGTAACTGAAGCCCAAGACAAACTTTCATAATACAGAAAGTAGCTGAATCGTAATCTAGGTTGAATTAACCAATTCTCGTTGAAATCGGTCCCCTAGAACCCGAGGAAAGAAGCACCCCGAAGCAGTGGAAGGTGATTGTTGCCCCCTCCCCCTGTAAATTTAACGAATTACCTTTAACATTAGCGTGATATTTAATCTACGGATGAAATTCTATCCACTCTAAAGCTAACCACTTACCTGTAACAGTGGCGCGAATTTTAATTCGCGGCTGCAGTGAGTAAATGTAAGTTGATGCCCTAAGAGAAGATTAAAGTTCGAAAAAGGTGGTAGCTGGAGTAAAAGAAATTTTTCGTGGTTTCTAAAGTAGCCGGAGGACCCTAGAACTATGCTTAAGAAAATTGCAAGACTATCGGATAATTTTTAAAGAAACTGCACCAAGGACCCTAAGAAGGCGATTAATATCCAAAATTGGTGGTAGCTGAAGTGTGAGTAATTTTTTTGTTTTTCATGTAGTAGCTGGAGGACCTGAGAAATAGTTAGGGAAAAAATCGTAGTGAATCGGACCATTTTTATATGGGGACCAAAAGGAGCTTACTGATAATTGAGAACAAAGCTTAAGATGAAAACACGATAAAAGGTCCTAGTACTTAGCGCTTTAGATTTTCAATTAGTCGAAATTAAATATAGGGTATAAATATTAATCATTAGAAAAAATTTCAAAGAAATGCTTAAAAAAGAGCCCTTGAATTCCAATAGAAATATGAAGGTGTTGGCTCGGGGAGAGAAGACCAAGACTCAATTTTGAAGTTATGCAATGAGATTGTGACACAATTAGTGGGTGAAAATGCATGGCGCACAAAAAGTTACCCTAGGGGGGGGGGGGCAGTGTCTGAACTGAAATGTAGAAACGAAAAAAAAAACTAAATGGAAAAAGATCCCTCAAAATAATAATCGGATTAAAAGGGGCGATTTATTAACAATTTAGGGCACAAAAACTTCAAGTGGCATAGTACCAAACCCCAGGTGTCCAGGGTCTCACCTGGAATGTAGCTGGGCAAGGGCCCCAAGAAGGGATTAATTTTCAAATTTGGTGGTAGCTGAAGTCTAAAACATTTTTATGTTGGTCGTGTAGTAGCTGGATTTCCTAAGATGTTGTTACAAAATAAAAGTTAGTGAATCAGACCATTTTTAAGGGATATATAAAAGGAGGTCCAAAAGGGGCCAACTGATAGTTGAGAGCAGGGCACTAAGATGAAAACATGTTAAACGGTTCTAGTACATAGCGCTTTACATCTCAATAAGTTTTGTTCTAACGTATATACAAAATAGCTGACCGCCGTTCTGATTATCACATTTATAGACAATGTTGAAACAGTCCCGTTTTCATGTTAAAATGTAATTTTTAACAAAAAATAATGTTTGAATTACATTTTCTTTGCCGAAAATATTCTTTATAAATACTTTTGCACATCAAGCGCAAAAATCAATATAATACACATATATATAAGGGAAATCACAATCACAGATTGTACGAATACACGAAGCCTATACATTTCAAACAAACACTTGATAAGGGATTTTACAAAAAAACTAAATAAAATAAAATACGTATATATATAAACATATTTAAAGAGAGGCCGCGCTCTTTGGTACCAGACAGGCGGAAAATTCTTGGGGCAGACCATGTCGCCATTGGTCACAGAGAAAATTACAGAATATATACGTTACGTTTTAAAAGATTTAAATGGGTCTCAGAAGCAAAGAAACTTTCAAGAAAAAAAAAATCAATTCTTCTACCTTGCAAAGAGAAATAAAAATCATTAATAAAAAATGCTTCAAAAAAGTGATTTTTTTTTTTAAATTATTAAATGATTTAAGACTTTTCATATCTAATGCTTATAGCAAATTTTAAAACTATATTAGCTTCACCTGAGGGAGGGAGCAGCTTTACCTGGTTTAGGGCGCACAGACCTGCAGGTCGGTTGCCCGGCGGGCCAATCTGCCTTATTTAATCCTAAAATTCTGCGATTAAATAAGATTTATTACGGAAAAGTACTGTTACAAAAAAGTGGTTTAATTTTGCATAGGCTATAATCAGGCCCTAAGGAACACTGAATTTGGTACTTAATTTTTTCTCTAATTTTGTAGCTTATCGATTCTGCATTTGACATTTGTAATATTTTCAAAATCTCAAAAACAATACTCACAAAATTTAAGTTGTTGCTTCCCCTTACCCCCCTCCCATCTAAATTTTGTCGCCGTGGGCTGATGTGGAATATGTTTAAATCCAGCTCTTATTATTGTTTTGTAATCTGTATCGATGCATGTTTAGTTTCTACAAAACAAACAAAAAACCGTTCAAAATTTTCGTTTTCTTCTATTTCGTCTGTAAAATGGTCAATAATTTTCTACAATTTTATTTCCTATTTTCCTATGGGCTATTTTTTTTCCAAATCGTAAAATAATTATCTTTAATTACTACTGTTACATCGTACATATAGGTTTCTCAGCGGTGAATTCTTTGGCTACCATTATTTCCGCACAGTAATCATCCTGATAAAATCCTAAAACATTTTTAATAGAAATGTACCAGAAAGATTATTTTTTGGAAATAGTGGTAGCCAGTAAAGTGACCGATGAGAGCCCTGTTAAATAAGTTTTGATTACTTTAAGATCTGAAAATCTTCAACGGTCGTCTCCAGAAAAGTCACAGAAAATAATCAGGCATGCTGAAACGGTGTTGGAGAAGTTACTTGATGCTTCAATATGGTATGAATTAAAATTAAAACTTCCTGAATAGAAGTCATTTCTTTCAACTGTGTATGAAAACATGTTTTAAATCGAAATGGTTGAGGTTAAACACAAGGTAAAATATCATAGGAATACGCTGATTGTATTAAGATTCATCTATAATGTCTGATTAATAATGAAAAAAAATATGCAAATATTTTAAGAAATCTTTATTTCGCTTTTTCTAATTTTGCGCCCTTAGGATTCATGCGCCTGGAGCAGTCTGCTCCAACTGCTCCACGGTAGCTACGCCCTGTGTCGAAACGTGTTTCATTTGTCGCATTTTTTGCGTTGCCAGAAAGAAAAAAAACGGTAAAGTCTGATTTTTTTTTTTTTTTTTTTTTTTTTTACAGAAAAAAATCAAACATTTTCTCAACAATCTACATAAAGTAGAAAATTCCGATAAAAGTCGAAAGAATCTCATCCCAGCAAAAGTAACTACTGAGATTTTGAATGTAAATTTTCAGTCTCGTTCTTTGTTGCTAATTTAATTCTTAATTGTTTTTAGTATTTTGTAAAGAACTAGGGGGCTCGGCCCCCTACGAAGCTACGCTCGCCAACCCCCGTCCAGACACCGCAGACTCTAAATGCACGCTAATTTGATCGGCTTTAAAAAGATTTCGAAAGATTGAATTATAATTTAAAAAACAGTGGCGATCTCCCTATAAACGAATTTCTATTCATTTCTCTTTGATTGGGGAATTTTAACGCCAAATCCGCTGCGGTACTACTTGATTATCCTGTCGACCAATTTCGCCAAATTATACAAATTGACATAATTTTTATTTTAAATAACGAAAGAACAAATAAATTCGTACAACATTAATAAAAACACAAATAAAACGTCGAAATAAAAATAACTTGATGACGTATACACGTGTAACAACATTTCAAAATAAGCTAATATAAAAGGAATTAAGTAAAGAGAGTCTTTGTCTCCTGGTATTTTTTAACAAAGTGAAAAGAAAGTTCTTTTAAATGAGACATTTTAAATTAATTCTCAAAATATCAAATAAATGTCTAGCGCAATTTCTAAATTTAAAGTTTTTTGCAATACTATTTTGTGTTCATTTTATGTAATAACTATAATGGGACGTAAATATGACTTAATTTCTCCTAAGACTTCTAACGCATGTTAATGAATTTATTATTTTACAATATCCTTTCTTTTTTAAAATTCACGTGTATACTTTTTATGATGTAATTTTTAATAAGTTCCTGCTTTTTATACGTAATTATTTAATTCTAATTTGAAAGTTTTTTTTCCTGTTTATAATAGTCACGTGTAAATAAATTTTTAATTTGAAGCAAACATTATTGCTTGCGCTTTTTATACAGTTGGCAACAGTTTAAATTAGTACAATTTTCTGAAATCTGTAAAAAATATCTCTAGAAATGCTGAAAATTTGAATTTAAAATAGAAATAAAACCTGAAAAAATGAGTCAAAATAAAAAAATTAATGCAATCTGCACTCCGGCAAATTCTAACACATAAAATGATCTAAAAATGATAACACTGCCATGTATAGTTTTTGCTGCTATAAAACTTTTTTAGTGGAACGATTTTGTCCAACTTTAGCATTAAATAACTCTTAAAATAATTCTTCGATTTGAAAACTGTCTGCATCAGCGTGTTTATCAAACATTTCTGTATAACACCACCGATTTTCATATTTTTGTATGCATTATTTTTGTTAATATTAACGAAGAAAGGCCTCCGGTCACAAAAAAATCAAAACCGGCGGCGGCGGCGGCGGTGACAGCGGTAGTTACTTTTTTTTAGAATAGAGAGATATGTATTTTATGAATGAGCAGTTAAGTCTAAAAGACAAGATGCTTGTTGTAAAAATTTATTTTTTCTAAATGTTGCTCCAAGGGAGGGATGGGACATTCCCATCCCTCCCAAATGATATCTCCATCCAAATAATTATGTTTAATTACATACAATTTTTAGGTATTTTATAAGGCTATCTTATTTTGAAGTTGAATAGTGTAAGAAATAAAACTTATTATTTTGCAAGTAAAATTGGAATTTTAACTACTTTCATGATTTATTTAGACAAATATTCATTGAAAAATTAAAGCAGTGCAAATTTTCTTTTCTTACCCATGCATTATTTATCAATGTCAATTATTAGTATTAAATATTTATATTTATTTCTATAATATCAATTTCCTTAGTTTTTTTTTTTTCAAATAAATTATTTCTGTTTTGAAATTATTGAACCTTTATTTTTACATGGTAATGACGATTTATATATTTTTTCGAATATTAATTTCATAATTTATATTATAAGATTTTTAAAATGACAAACACAATGTGTTTATATTTGGGCTTTTTAGTATTATAACCACACATAGAAATGACCTCATTAAGATTATTATAATTTCAGAAGATATTAAACAAAAATATGAAAACAAAATTTAAGAAAATCTCTCAATTTTGAATGTTTATCCTCCAAAAACTTATCATCCAAATGACTTGAAAATTTGTTTCTAGCCATAGTTTAAACTGAAGATTTAAAATATCGTGTCAAAATTGTGTGTTACTATTGAAAAAAAAAAATAAAGTTTGGTCTGGTTTTCATAGGTAGATGGCTCCCTAAGCCAATTTTATAGACATAATTTAAAAGTAGACTTTATTTTCAATTATTTGGTAACAGTCATTTTCTTCTATTATAATTTGTTGCAAAATCAGTAGGGAATGCTTTTTTTTTTTTTTTTTTTTTTTTTTTTTTTTTTTTTTTTTTTTCTACGACTGTACCTTTTAACTCCTTAACACTAATTATAACCAGCTTAAAAACGTAAACAGACACGTAAATTGCATTCAAGGCATCTGCCTTCTGAACAATTTTTTTTGAGTTTTGTATATTTCAAATTGCTAATTATTATTAAAAATGTCATAAAAAGAGTGTTGCGATTTTGTCCACTTTCTCTCTATTCTAAAGAAAAGTAACTACCGCTGTCACCGCCGCCGCCGGTTTTGAATTTTTTGTGACCGGAGGTCTTTCTTCGTTAATATTAAGAAAAATAATGCATACAAAAATATGAAAATCGGTAGTATTATACAGAAATGTTTGATAAACACGCTGATGCAGACAGTTTTCAGATCGAAGAATTATTTTAAGAGATATTTAATGCTAAAGTTGGACAAAATCGTTCCACTAAAAAAGTTTTATAGGAGCAAAAACTGTTCATAGGAATTTAATCATTTTTAGATCATTTTATGCGTTAGAATTTGCCGGAGTGCAGATTGCATTAATTTTTTTATTTTGACTAATTTTTTGAGGTTTGATTTCTATTTTAAATTCAGATTTTCAGCATTTCTAGAGATATTTTTAACAGATTTTAGAAAGTGATATTAATTTAAACTGTTGCCAACTGTATAAACAGCGGAAGCAATAATGTTTGCTTCAAAAAAAAAATAAATAAATAAATAAATAAATAAATATATTTATACGTGTAAATAAATTAAAAATTGATTTACACGTGACTATTATAAACAGAAAGAAACATTTGGAATTAGAATTAAATAATTATGTACAAAAAACAGGAACTTATTAAAAATTATGTCATAAAAACTATAATTACACGTGAATTTTAAGAGAGAAAGGAATTTGTAAAGCAATAAATTTATTAACATGCGTTAGAAGTCTTAAATAGGAGAAATTACGTCATATTTACGTCACATTACAGTTATTAGATAAAATAAATTAAAAATTTATTTACACGTGACTATTATAAACAGAAAAAAACATTTGGAATTAGAATTAAACAATTATGTACAAAAAGCAGGAACTTATTAAAAATTATGTCATAAAAACTATAATTACACGTGAATTTTAAGAGAGAAAGGAATTTGTAAAGCAATAAATTTATTAACATGCGTTAGAAGTCTTAAATAGGAGAAATTACGTCATATTTACGTCACATTAAAGTTATTACATAAAATGAACACAAAATAATATTGCAAAACGGTTTAAATTTAGAAATTGCGCTAGACATTTATTTGATATTTTAAGAGGATACTTTTCAACTATTTTTGTTAGGAAAGCGCAAATAATATTTCATTTCTAACACAACTATTTTCACATGAATATTAAAAAGAGAAAGAATAGTTTGGTCAAAATTACGTCAGATTAAAAACGATTAATTTAAAATGTCTCATTTAAAAGAACTTTCTTTTCACTTTGTTAAAAAATACCAGGAGACAAAGACTGTTTACTTAATTCCTTTTATATTAGCTTATTTTGAAATGTTGTTACACGTGTCTACGTCATCAAGTTATTTTGATTTCGACGTTTTATTTGTATTTTTATTAATGTTGTACTAATTTATTTGTTCTTTCGTTATTTAAAATAAAAATTATGTCAATTTGTATAATTTGGCGAGTGGTTTGGCGATTTATATAATTTGGCGAAATTGGTCGACGGGATAATCAAGTAGTAGCGCAACGGATTTGGCGTTAAAATTCCCCAATCAAAGAGAAATGAATAGAAATCCGTTTATAGAGAGATCGCCACTGTTTTTTAAATTATAATTCAATCTTTCGAAATCTTTTTAAAGCCCATCAAATTAGCGTGCATTTAGAGTCTACGGTGTCTGGACGGGGGTTGGCCAGCGTAGCTCGTAGGGGGCGAGCCCCCTAGTTTTGTAAAAAGTCCAAGACGCCAGAAGAAATTGGACAAAATGAAAATCTGTTGATTTTCCAATGTTTGACATATAAAATTTTTGCTATGATATAATAGAATTATATTCCTACATTATTTATTAATAATAAAATATTATTTTTTCAATTAATCATTTAATTAAAATAGAATGACTGCATATCAACCATAGTCTAATAAATCCACAAAGAAAATGTTAATTACATGTAGGTACATGCAGTTCACATTTTATCACACATGCTGCATCCAAAATACATGGGTGAAGGACTTACTAATGATCAAGAAGAAATAGCAAGGAAATGGGTAAATGACATCGATGAAAAAAATTTTCATTGATTGTTAAAGTTTCCATTAAGGCATCTTCATATCCTCATACGTATTATTCTTATTCAATCATAAATGATCTGTCAACAGCAGAATAATGGGAATCACTGAAAATATACAGTGACTTAGAAAATATTTCAAGTTTTGCATGCCATCATTTTCATTGTGTAGCATCATCAGCAAGCATTGAGTGCATTTTTTAGAATATCAGGGGGCATCGGTGGCCGAGCGGTTAGGACACCGCGCTGCCAGCCACCAAGCATTGAGAGCGGCAGAGGTCTGCGAGTTCGACTCTCGCTGGCTCCATTGCACGCTCTTTGTGGAGCTCCCGGATGTAATTTCTCTGTGTTGTAAATTTCATTGTGCTATCTCGTCCCTGTATATTGACGACGACTTATAAGCGGACCTAGATGTCAAGCACACAAGTCAGATGTATGTATAAATAAATAAAATAGAATTTCAGCATGATTCAAAACAAACTTAGAAATAGACTTTGATTACAAACTGCTACAAAATTAGTAATGCAGCGTTCGAAATCCTTGGTGGTCGGCTAGTTCGAGATCAGCAAAAATTCAATTGGGCCAGTAATTTTTTATTCCTCTCTGACAGGCAAACAAATTTTCCAGGCCCTAAGAAAACCGTAACAAGACACAAATCACATAATTCTATTTTATTTAAACAACATAAAATTAAATAAACAAATAATCAAAAAAATATTTGCACTAACTCTTACAGTCAGTTGAAATGAATAATTGGAAATAAAATATCTAATAATTTTATAGTTCTAATTTATGTACTGTACTTTATTTAATTTTTTACAAATTACAACTTTAGTTTTTATTATGAGGAAATTTTTGGATAACTACAAAGTAAGTTTGGTTTATATTCTGTGTGGTGGTGGGGGGGAGGGGGGCTCAATCAAAGGGCTGAAATGACTTGATAGAATTTTATGTTGCAGGCAAGTGATGATGCCTGCGGACCAGTAAATTCTCATTGTCACTGGTCCTTGGGACTAGTGACTTTTTTTAATTTTAATGCTGGTAATGGCTTGTAAAATGTTAAATTCTAAAGACAAACAATTTTCTCCTGATCCTGAAATATTTGATGTCTATTAAATATTTTATAATCTTTATACATTTTGAATAATGTTAATTTCTTTATTATTTCCTGGTTATTTTGCATTTAATATTTTAACTATAAGAATTTTTTTATCATTATATTTTTCTACTTTTTATTGATGTTCCCCCTCCCCTCCCTATAGTAAAATGTGTATATACTGAATATTTTTATGCATATATTAAATTATTAATGTCATTACAAGCATAGGTTTCATTTCAATGTAACATTTTCTTAAATAACATCAACCTGTTATTTCATCATATGACATTTTTTAGGATTTCATTCATCTGACGAACGATACCCTATTTGTCTCGCTCCTCTGTCTGTCAGTCAATCACAGAGCCCGTTCTCAGAAACTATATATGTTGGAGGCTTGAAATTTTGGATTCTTATAGCTGAACCCCCCCCCCCCCCCCAAATCAAATGACAAATCCTACAATTTTGAAAAAGTCTTATATTTACCAGTCTGGCTCTAACTTGTGTATTTTAAGCTTTTTTTTTTTTTCTAACTGAGCCCCTAATTAAGTTGTAGACTTGAAATTTTGGATACTTATAGCTGAACACCTCACATCTATCGGCAAATAATAAAATTTTGAAAAAGTCTTATATTTACCCGTCTGGGCTCTAACTTGTGTATTTTAAGCAATTTTTCTAACTCAGCCCTTATTAAGTTGGAGATGTGAAATTTTGCATACTTATAACAGAACACGTGTGATCACACGAAAAATCATAACATTTTCAAAAAGCTTTATAATATTTACTCTCCCGGGCTCTAACTTCTGTATTTTTAGCAATTTTTCTAACTTCCACACTTTTCACTCGGGGTGCAATTTTTTAACTTTCGCTGATACTCCTTTGACCACTCTTTCATGTTAAGCATTATAGCTGTACATATTTTAGTTCCAATTTTTACCGCCAGGAAGGCCTACCTAACTTGGGTGCTATGGGCCCGATGTATCTACGTGATAATGTATCTACGGATAGTTTGTAGAACGGAATTTCGTTCAGATAGAGGTTTGTCTAGAATAGAGTGCGCCCCCTAGTTGCAAAATGTGGAACTAGCAGATTTTGAAAAAGGTTAAAGTGTTTTGAAAGGAATATTAAACGAAACCCTCGGTGCGAACTGTGATCACACTTACCCACTTGTTTAAATAAGATTTGAGACTGTCAAACATTTAAAAATTTTTTATTTCTATTTTTTATTTCGTAAACTGATCATTAATTGGAATAGAACTGCCATATGACAGATTAACAAGTTAAAATTTACTACAAATGTATATGCTTAACAATTGCTATTTAATACATTATAACTTAATATTGATGTACATTTTATTTAGAAATGTGTTTGCATAAAAATGCTTCTAGATCAACTGAACTTAGTTCTTCATTTCGAAACAAAATATTTCACATACTGTTGTGTATGTTATGTGATGTTTACATATGACATCTTAAGATGCTTTAAATAATATTTAAACTATAACAATTTTAATTTTTCTTAAAACTATTTTAATTTTTCTCAAATCCAAAAAAAAATACATTTTATGAATGTCACAATGACCTAAAATTTTAAAAATAAGCCCCCCCCCTCCCCTTTTGACAACATGAAATAATGGAAAAAGTGATGGCTTATAAATGTAATTTTCTTGTAACTAATTTAACATTGGCATTGCATAAAAAAACCCTACAAACAAAATCAATAAAATAAAAAACAGTCTTTGCAAAGGTGAAACTCAGCTATCAAAAAAAAAAAAAAAAAAAATGTCTCCCAAGTTTTTATGAAAATTTCATCTTCTAAAGCATTTTTCGATCAATTTTTGAAACTACATTAGCAGATTTATACAATCCATTAACACGTTGAGTGCCATGGTGACTGACACTAAAGCGCTGGAAAATGTACAATGTTTTAAGTAATTTTTAAGAAAGTATAATCCTGTAATAAATAAAAGGTAGGTAAATTTTAAATGAATTTTCAGCAATTACTTAAAACGATATATATTGCTTAGTTTTATATCATATTTTAGACGTCAGCCATCGGTGAATGACGCATTTTAAACAGAAAGTTCAGTGTCAAGCACCGGTGGCTGACGTGGCGCTTAACGTGTTAATAAATTTTAGAAGGATTTTGCAAATTATAATTAATTAATAAAATTTGAATTTATAGGGATTTAGTATAACATTTATAAGTTCGTTCAAATCTTTTATTCAAAATATTTTTTTTGTATTTTATATAATTAGGAGATGTACAAATATAATGCTGTGACAGTAGACATAAAGGAATAATTTCAAACTGAAACTTTTCACCCACAATCTTTCAACACCAAGAAAGCTGAAAAGATGCAAAGGCAAAAAGAAATCATCCTTTTCAAAATATTTTTTTTTCAATCCATAATTCTTTTGGAATAAGATGAAGAAGGTATGACTCATTCTAAACTGTATTATTACTAATCAATTCATTAAATGAATTTTATAGGAAGTTATTTTAATGATACTTTAAAATACCGTCAAGGTATAAAAAAAGGGTTAAAAAACTATAGGATTAACATGAAGGAGTGGGTGATTTCACTTGCGTGAAGTAGCCCATTAAAATGCTGTAATGATGCAAAACTTTCCTGTTTAGCCAGAGAGAAACTGTTCAAATTACATTTTTCATATATAATAAGGACTCCCTGGATGTGACAGCAAGTTTGCATTCTTTGAATGTGGGTAAAAGAAATGACTGAGCTGTAAGCAAACAGAAAAAATGATTAACAGAAAAAAATTGAAAAGCAAAATGTATTTTTTCCTTACAGTTAAAAAAAAAAGGGGGGGGGGAATGATATCGCCGTTCTTCATTAACAGATTTTGTTGAAGTTTTCAGAAAGTTTGCAATAATAATAGATTAGGCTGTGTAACAAATTTTTATTAAAATACAATAAGTCATTTTTAAAAAATCTCTGTCGGCTTGGCTTACAGCCAGAGGTAGATTTCGAAGTTAAGTACTAATTTCACCAACAAAATCTAAAGATTAAAGAAAACCCAGTTTAACAATTATATCCAGCCACTTTTGATGAGTTTTTAATTTCATTTTTCTGTAAGAGTTGGTTTTATCAGACACATGATATAACAATAATTTTTTCTTGATCCCCGTTTTTTGATCACTTCAGAATAGTTTTAGTAATAATATCATTCATTAGTATAATTCATCTTATCAAAAACTTGTTACTACAAAAGTTTTGTTCCATTAAATGAACACACACTCTATTTTAAATTCTGAGAATCTCTTTATTCCCAGCCATGCACCTTTAACAATGCAACCGTATATACAGTATTTCTGAGGGTTGTTAAAAGTTTTCAGCACACCAATGATACTTTTTTATAATCACCTTAGTGGCGGATTAACGGAAATGTGGTTTTTTTTTTAATCTACAATCCTCCCTCCTCCCTTTTGTTTTGCTGTAAGAGTAAGAGTCGGTCATATCAAAAACTTTTCAATATAAAAGTTGTAGATAATATTAAGGAGATTAATAATAAATTTAAGTGGACTTGATATCTGATGAATTGACAAAGTTATGACTTTTTTTTCCTTCTTCAACTCCCCTCCCCCTTTTTTTGCGGTAAGTGTTAGTCCTATCAAAAACTTGTCTTGCCTTTGATTTTATGTATCAGTTTGGAAGAGATTTATGTAAAATTATGGAAGTTATATTATCCATAAAAAAGTGGCATAGATAGATAGATTGATAAGGTTTTGACCTGTTGATGATTTGGGGTTCTAGGGGTCATGATTAGCATAGATTTGCAAAAAATTTACAGGAATTCCAACGTAGGAGAGATTATAATAGGTAGTATTTCTTAAGAAATCTTCCAAAAATTCGAGCATGCAACAAAAATTACACTATGGAGAAACTGGAAAAAAAAAGGAGAGGGTTATCTACAGTGTGTTTTGTTTATTCAACTCTGTAAAGTAAACATTATCAGAATCAAATCATTATAGATTTGGGTGGTTAATGCATTTCATTATGCAAAAAGAAACCGTACATAGATTTTTTTTTGGTACTCATGTATTAACTGGGCCATGTCAAATATAAATGTGCCAAGCATAGCACCCGTTATACTAGTTACAGTAACCCTTAGTTTTTTTTTAACAACTTTATAGAATATCATACATAATAAGAGGTATAATACAAGTATAATAATGCAGTTTATTTATTAAGATTTACAGTTTTTTTTTGTATTTATGCATTATAGGTCATTAATTAAACTGGTCGGCAAAAAATAAATAATAAAAAATTCTCCCTGCAAAATAACAATATTTAAAGTGTACACATCTAATATTCCTCTTTCTAAATATGTTATCCAAATTGCTCCAGCATGTACCATTTTTTCGAGAAACAGTTTTATAATAACAACAAATAGTGAAGGATTATTATATTAATTTGTAATGCTAGATAAAATTGCAATCAGGGAAAACTGTTTTCAGTGGCTTAGATATCAAATTGATAAAATATAGCATGAAAATCTTGTTTGTTTATAGTTATATCGAGCATTTTTCTTTTATATCCTCTCCCCTTTTCGTGTCCAAATTTACTATTTGCTATCCACTAATATATTTTCATACCTTATGCTGGTGTAACTTGAGTAATCATATTTATACATTTATTTACAGGTAATACATGTATTATCATCTACATTTTATGTTTTACAAAATTTCTACTTATTGTTCAGCATGATATAAAATACCCTATTTTTAAAAGCAAACACTCCTACCAAAAAAATGGTAACTTCGTTACCATATTTTTATTTAGCAGAGTGAAATCTATAAGAATGGACTATGATTTTTACAGAGAGGATTTTGGTGCCGGCCAGTGTTATCATTTTTAACAATGTTATGTATTAAATAATGTTAAATTACTGTTTTGGACAGGATTGGAAATCATTTTCAGCGATCCATCTCATGGCCTGGGTAATATGTAAGTACATTTAATTACATTTTTTTATATATAAAAAAAAAGATCACATGTTTTTCATAAAAAAAGGAGAGTGAATTATTGCAATGACGACATGAGAAAATTATTATTTTTTCTTTTGGGAAAGGGAGGAGGGGGGGGTGCCCTCGGTTCCTTGCGTATGCCACTGCTGTAACCTATCATTTCAGTTATTAACACATTGAAATAATGGACTTAAAAAATTAGGAACTTGTAAAATTTTTGAATAAAACAGTTTAACAGATTTCAGAATTCCAGATAGTGGGGTCCTGTAGGCAGGGTTTGCAAAAACCCAGTTACTTTGAAAAAACCCAACCCACATGGGTTTTTTCATGAAAAACCCAATTTACCCAGGAGAAAATCTATTTTTTTTTCAAAAGTATAATATATTTGATATTACATTATTATACACTACACTGTTTATATATTATATATACTAATATTATATAATACAACAAAAAATATACCATATATACTCGTGTATAAGTCGAAGAATTTTAGACAAAATTTGGGAGTTGGAAAGGGGGGGTCGGTCGACTTATATACGAGTTAGTAAAGAAACAAAAAAAATTGCAGATAATCGACGAATAGGCAAGTCTTTTAAGTAATTACATATGTGTATATAATTATATAGAATGCTCAATCTACAACAAGTAAAGTTACAGGTAACATTGGTTCTACAGGTAACAAATATCAAGAAGTGTGAATAATATAGATAAAGCCACAAAATTCTTTATCCCACCAATCACAGTTAAAGACAGATTGCTATAACATATTTTAATACAAATAATAAATATTCGATAAATTAAGTTAACAAAGATAAGTAAACAGACAGACACACCTAATCAATCCTACAGCATTCAGTACAAAGTTTCAGTGTGAAGCGGGAGTTGAAAATATCAGAATTACAAGGAAGAATTGAAAGACAAAATTACTCCCATGACAGGTACTGTTGTACTAAATGGTATACTATTTACTGGACTTATAAAGAGCAAAATTTGATTTTCCTGGCACTGCAATTTCAAATGCTTAGTTTTATAACAAGAAATATTTTCCAAATTTTTTCTTGGAAGTTTAAAATTTTTGTAACTCTTTCTCAGAATTTTCGAATTTTGTTGGCTTTTCCAGCCCATAAAAATTTACCTGATTTTACCAGGTGTCTAGACACCGTTTATTCATTTTACTGAACCACGTAAACTGGAAACTTACAAAACTAGAAAAGGTCAGTCGATAAACATTGATTTTTGTCCCATCACCTTCTGCCCCACCCCACCCCCATAAGCTTTAAATGGCACATCTCTCAGACGTTTTCCTTTCACACACTTTTATTTAACTTAACTTAGTTTATTTTCATGTAAAGATGGGATATCAATACTCACTTCTGGATGTGGTACAGTTGTGATAACAATAAATATTTTTATGTTTTCAGAAATTCATTTCCAATTTACAGATTCATTTTGGTACTTTTTCAGTATAGGGGTCTTGGCATGATACAGAAAACGGCTAAAATTCCATACTCAGGTGCATTTAGCAATTTTTTTTGTCGCCAAATTTATTTTTTCAAAACCAAAAGTACATTTAACTTTTACATTTTCTAGCAAAGAATCAACAACATGACATGTTATTTTTTAACCCAACAAAATATCAGAAGTAATGAACATTGAGCAAAAATAAAAACATTTATCGATTCATCAGAAGGAACTGACAATGTGCTCAAGCAACTTCAGCTACGGAGTAAGTACCCAAAACATCAACATGTTCAACATAACATTAAAAAAAAAACACTAAAAACCAATGATGAAAACCGAAAATTTCATCTATGTTCCTTTACTTTTATTAAAAAAAATGTACTTTTCGGTTAGCCGGGCGCCAGTGTTTTATATACATGCATATATACATATATACACACATATATTTACATATATATATGTGTATACACACACATATATAGATACATACATATGTATATATATATGTAAATATATGTGTATATATATGTATGTATATAAAACACTGGCGCCCGGCTAACCGAAAAGTACCAAAAAAAATATTCAAAACAAAATCCCATGCCTTTTCATTTAGGATTATCTCAAAATATACGAAAACTTCAAATTACCATAATGAAAGAAAAATTGTCTCCTCTTGGTGACAAAAAAAGTCATCAAATGTACCCAAATATGGAGATTTCCTCTGAGAAAATGGCTTTGGCAACATCAATCAATGGCAGAAGAATATTATCTGCCAACTTTTTCACTGTTTTCTATACATTAGCCATTTTATTAAATATTTATATAATTTATAATAAATAAGGGCTTTATATTGTATACTCAAATGTGAAAACAAACAGAAACACAATATACTGCCATCCAACATACACTTTATTTCAAGATTTTAAACAAAGATGCAAAAATAAAAATCAGAAAAATAAAAATTATACTCGACGTTTCAGTTTCTCTTTAAAATCATCCTCAGCATTTAATTTTTTTAAATGCAAATTAGCCAAAAATTATTTACATGTTACATAATCCAGGGTTCGTACACATTTCTTTAAATAAAAATCAAGGAATTTCAAGGACGAAAACCAAAATAATGTAAGGATTTAGAAATTAAATAAACTAACAAATTATAATATGCAGTTTTAAATAAAGGATTTCATTTTTGTAATTACAAGTTTTAAACATTCTAATAGCCGGGAAGGGGAGGAGGGGCGGGACAATTTCAGCATGTGGCAGTAGAAATTTAGGAAATTTTAATATAACAAATACAGTAGAAGAAAAAAATAGTCTGATGTGCTAATCCAAAAACTTTGTTCTATCTTGTACATGTTAATACTTCAAAATTCACTATCAAAGCCATAAATGGCAATCTATACCCATCATGAGGATTCTTAAGATATAAAATTCCATGCATTAGTTCTTGAAATATGAATATTGCTAAAATCTCATAAATCCTATAAAATGCAGCATAACAGCGCCACCTGTTGGGTGATTTATACCAAAACTTAATCAGCAACAACTTATGTCATCGCCTAACTGAATTTGAAGTTTGATGAAAATCCGTGCATTTATTCTTGAGATAATTGCAGAAATCATGAGAAATACAGCACAGCATCGCCACCTGTAGAGCTATTTACAACAAAACATTATAAGCACCAATATTTATCAAGGTATACCTGAATCTTAAGTTTGTTGAAAATTCATGCATTAGTTCTTGAGCTGGAGTTATAGCGGAAATTGTAAAAAATGCAGCGTAGCAATGACGTCTGTTTGGCGATTTGCATCAAAAATGTAATCAGCACCAATTCATATCAAGGACTAACAGAATTTGATGTTTTATGAAAATCAGCGCATTAGTTCTTGAGATACAGCTATTGCAGAAATAGTCAAAAATACTGCATAGCAGTGCAACCTTTTGGGCAATATACACCAAAAACTAATCAGCACCAGTTTATATCAAGGACTAACTGAATCTAAAGTTTTGTGAAATTTCATCCATTATTTCTTGAAACAGAGCATTCAGAAAATTTTTGTCACATACAGACATTTTCTAAAAACCATCATATCGTATTCAGGACCTTCTAAAACATGTAAATTCATTGAAAACTGGAAGTCGAAAATTTCCACGAATCCAATACTTCTTTCTTGTAAAGGTAGAAGAAAGTAAAAATAGAGGAAAGAAAGTTTTAAACGTTGCGACTTTTAACGTTTTTACTTTTAACGTTGCAAGCTTTGCACATTGGGGGAAGCACAAATTTTACAGCTGGGAGGGATAGTAAGTTTATTAGATGATTAATTATTTATCATTACTAAAGATTTATAATTAAACCAGAATTTTTTTTTAATTAAACAGTTTTAATGATTAAATTTTGTGTGCAAGGAAAATGGGAATGAGGACGGCGATTTTGGATTGAGGGAAGATTTCAGGTGGTCAACTATTGTTATAATAAAGTACAACAAATAGAGCAGAAAAATAAAAAAACGAAGATTTTGAAGATTTTTAATTTTGTGAATTGGGAGGAGGAGAGGGGAGAGGGCAAAGAGGAGAAGCATAAAATTTTTTTATTGAGGGGGTGGGGACGAGTTTAACAGAGGACTGATAATTTACCTTGCTAAAAATTTACAAATTATTGTAAAATTTGTAAATTTACAAAAAATGAAAATCAAACAGTTTAAAAGACTTTAAATTTTGTATGCTTGGTAAGATGGTGGAGGGGGGGAAAAATCATTTTCGGTGGGAGATGGAGTGAAACATGATCAATTATTTATTGTTACAATAAAGTAATAGATAGTGCAGAAAAAAGTTAAAAAAAAATGCATGACTTTCAAGGTTTTAGACTTTATGAGCTGAGGGGACAAAGGGGAAGCGGATTCTTTTATTTTTTTTTGGGGGGGGGGGCGAGTTTATTAGATGACTTATTTATTTACCTTACTAAAAATTGACAAATAACAACAACAAAAATTCTATGTGCCCTTTAAGTGTGTGTGTGTGTGGGGGGGGGGGGAGGCAAAGGGAAAACGACAATTTTGGGTGGGTAGAGAAGGGAGAAAATATCTTCATGATAGATTATTTATTCATTGTGAAAATAAAATGACAAACGGAGCAGATTTTTTTTATTAAATTGTTTTAAACTTTGAATACTATGGGGGGGGGGGAGGAAAAAAATGGCAAACAAAATTTTGAGAGGGTAAAAAACAGATGAAATTTTAATGAAATGAATGTGATGGAATGAATTGTTAATAAAATTTAGAACCGATTATTTATTCACTATAAAGTAACAAGCAGAGTAGAAAAAGTTTTAAAGATTTAACTGTGGAATTGTGAAAAGGAAAGCAAAACTTTGGAAGAGGAGGAGGCAAGAGGGGATTAAGCTTTTTTAAAAGCAGAAATTCAAAGAAATGTAGAAGAGTTTCACCCCTGATTAAGAAATAACACGACAGTAATTAAGCACTTTTTGCAGGTTTTGCATGAAAATAAGCACTTTTAATCACCAAAAATTCTTTTTGAAAAATGTAAGCACTTTTAAGGACTTCCAAAGACCGTACGGACCCCGTGCTCACACTTACTTCAGCTGTTTTAATATTTTAGATAAATTTAATAAGGTTACATTAGTAGGCGATCAATTCCTTTAAAAAATATTTTCTCTCAAATAAGGTGGACACAGTCAAATTCAGCCTACAGGATCAATTGTTTATGATCATGTTTTGAAATTAATCATTTCTAGAAAAAAATCAAATCGATTTCCTGTTTTATAACAGAAAATCGGAATAATAATCACCAAACCATTCATAAATAAATAAATTAATTAAATTATCTACAACAAAAAATTATTTGATAACATTATGAAAGGCAGCAAAATATCCGCAAAAATCAAAATGGCGACGCATGAAATTTCGTGAAATCATTTTAATAGAAAAGTCACGAAGAAAAATATCTTACCGTTAGCTTAACTGGTAAAGAGGCTGGGGGGAAATGCATTAATATTTTAAAGCTAAAATAAATTACAATGGGAGGAACAGACAAACAGACACAACAGGACGCCGTTGAAATGAATGAATCATAGCCTCTAAGGAATGAGTAATGGATCAAACTGAAAATTAATTCATGAGACGCGAAAAGTCGCATGGAGGAACCAAAATCTCATTCAGTGATACATATCATATTTATTTGTCCATGTAGTAGTAAACAAATGCCAAGCCAAACCATGTTTTCTAAAATAGTACTATTGTGTGAAGCTGCCAAAACTCTCATTGGCCAACCAACCAACCAAGAATAAATGATGCACCGATCTGATTCATTCATTATTCATTCCATGCTTTAACGTCTTGTCTATTACTCAGATTATAGTATTAGCTAATCTTTTAAACAGAAATTAGATAGTGCCTGTCAAGATGTGACGGTAAATAACTTGAATGTCTCATTAGAAAAATTATTGAATTTTTAATTTGTTGCTTTTAAATTAATTATTGAATGACGAATTTCTATTTTCCGTAAGTGATTCCTATTTCTTTAAGGCGATAGATGATGCTATGAGTCTAACACAGTGGTTCACAACGTGGGGCGTACGCCCCGCAGGTGTATAATTCCAAACTTGGTACTCACCCATTCGTTACCATTTTCTTTTTTTCTAAAAGTAATATTCTAGTCTAAAAATTAATGGAGTACAAGCCAAATTTAAACAATCAGTTTTTCATCAAATTTTTAAAATGTTCCCAGTCAAAAGTTTAAAATAGAAACACCAGAATAATTATAGGAAAAATCTTTTAAAATATTTTGACATCTTTTTATAGTACTAAAAATCTGTATAATTTTTCTGGTTGTTTTTCTATTTTAGAACGTTTTCTATTAGTTTTGGGATGGGATTTCTACATCTTTTTGCTCTGCTTCATGTCATATGACTGACTTGAACATATTTAACCTAAAGAATATATGAAATACGTATCTAAACAAGATACTACCATGTTTATAAAATTTATGTCTTAAATATATTAGAAAAGTAAATGGGTAGTTAGTAAATATATGTATGGCTTTTATATACAGCCATCCTATGCAGTAAATAAATTTACATGATGACATATGCATTTAAAATTTTAATATCAGATAGTAAATGGAAAGCATTTAACGATATTGGGGAGGAAGAATAGAGAAAATATATGTTCAGAGATGTATAATATAGACGAACGCCGTGCGTGGAAAAATTTCCAAAGAATTCGGGACTTTGCGGAAAAAAAGTTATGAAAAGAAAAACGTATGTTTTGTTTTTGTAACTTTTTTTAATACCAAAAATTTAAAATATTCCTCAATTTTATATACGATTTATATATTGTTTGTCCACAATTCAAAGTTTAAAGACTCAAAACATTGTTGGAATATCACAGACACTTTTATTTCTATTTTTTGTAGACTAAAACTTGTCACCGATCGGTTTTCTGTCGGCGGCTGCAGTGGCAATTTAGCCTGGCAACGGCTGTTAAATCGAATAATTTTGTTTTTATAGTGTTATAAGAGTGACTGGCATTTTGTGCGAAGAGATCACAATATTAAGGATTGGGTTGTTTCTAAATGCATTGACAAAATAATTGAAAAGATTTCATCTTCCTATCATTGATTTTTGCTTTATTATTTTTAAATTAAAATTATTATTTTTTAATAATTATTTTTTAATTAATAATTATTTTTTAATTTATATAACAATTATTTTAAACTGACTTTTAATTCATATCGTCAAAATAATATAACACGTAATTTTATTAAACATTAAATTAATTTGTGGAAAATTTTTGACCTAATATTTATGTGCCCGGAAAGTTTTTGTTTTTATACAAGTCTGTGTATGTTATGGGGCTTATAATGGGTACTTAAAATTGATAAAGAGGATAATCTCAAAATACTTCTTTTGTATTATGTTATCTATGGAAAGAAAATTTAGTGTCCAGAGCTCTTCCACAAACTCTTAAATCTTCAGGATATTTTGTGAATAAAAAAATGCTGACAATATAACAATTTTCTTTAACTTTGACGTAAGTTAGGAAAGAGTAACAAGACTCTTTTTGGCACAAAGTGAAGATTTATGCTAAAAATACATTTCTAACAGAAGATTCACCTCTTTGATATGCTAAAAACTGTGAAATAAACAGTTATTATTAATTCTCTATTAAGTTTTCATAGTGTGAATAGAGTTTACTTTTGAAATAATAAGAGACATGCTTTGAAGAGGGGGGGGGGGGGGAGCGTGGGGTATAGTGATTTTGCTGATGCTTTGATGGGATGTGGCCCATAAAAGATTGGGAACCACTGTTCTGACCTATTCAGCTAAGTGAAAGAATTTTAAGTTCATAATTTACAACCAATTATGCTTGCTTTTTATCTGAAATTTACCTAAAAATCCCGGGTTGAGAATTTATTTTTGCTTACTACGACCACTTTTTTAAAAAATAATAATATTTATTTTCATTTTTTTTTTCTTAACTACATGATCATTAAAAGCTGCCATGAATTTGATTTATATCTGTCTTATTCTCTAAAAACCCAAATTTGAAATTTGATGCATCTAACAATCTATAATATATATTTTTATTACTTGAATTTTACTTTACATTTTTATACATTTTTTAAATATTAAACCTGGATATCAGGTAATTTCTTTCATAGCTCCTATACGAATATTTTTTTCTTCTTTCCGTTTTATTTTTTATGCATATGAATGACAAACTATTCTTTCTGACACACACACATACATATTCTTAATAACGGTCAGAAAAGATAGCGAAAATTGTAGATCAGCTCACTTTATTTAATTGATAATTACATGCAAAATATTTTAGCTTAAATATTTTAAATATAAAATCATTATTTTTCCAAAATATGATTGAGTGTTAAATTTTATCATATATATTATAAAGCAGTAAGCTCTAAAAGTTCCGCTTGAGTGTTTTCAAAAACTACCCGGTGGAATTCTTTGCAAATTATGTCATTCAATAGGGAATATTCCTCTGGTGGTTTATGAGTCAAATATACAGGGGTAACTATGATTTTTGGTAATAAATTTCATATTTTATTGATATTTTTGATGAAAGGGTTGCCAGTGCTCATTTTTTGGCGAAAAGTTTGTTGATTAAAGAATTGAAGTGGCTATATCTGCTAGAAAATAATACAAACACATCGCAAATAAATGAAAAAAAAATACTGATATTTAATTAAAAAATAAGTTTTAATGAGGCATAATATTATAACACAAAAATATTTAATTTAAACATGAAATAAATATTTGTAATGCTTAAAGTATAATTTATTGTGAAACTTTACAATTGATACAACATTTGGCAAATTATCTCTTGCGTGAGGTTAAAAAAATGAATCTGAAAATTTGGTTAGCCTAATTTTGAATGACAATTTTTTTCTTTTTATTTTTATCTAACTGCCACATCATCTAACTTCTGCAACGTCTGAATTCCAATTACATATTATTATTATCTTTATTGACATAGATGTCATATACGAACCAGGGTACCTAACTGGCGCCAAAATGGCATTATTTTGCCTGATATGGTAATACAACTATTGTTGTTTATTTATTAAAAAATTGTTTATTTATTTTTATTTTATTTTTTAAATTATATAAACAGTTTTGTTCTATAGTTATTGATTAAACTTTTTTATTTATTGTTATTTATTTTTTTAAATAATAGAAAATAATTAAAAAATATATATAACTGGTATTTGAAACAAGGTTTTCGCCAAATTGACGGTAGAAAAAAATTGCACCAAACCACGGTGTGTAGATGACTTCTGTGCCTTATTATTATTTATTAATTTTTATTATTATTTATTTTATAATCTTTGATAATCAAGTAACCAGCAAATTTAATATTTACTAAATTATTGGAAGTTTTGTCAGCACAAATGTCATATACGCACGAAACCGGTACCTAATGATCTCCAAAATGGCATTATTTAGCCTGACATGGTAACCCAGCTATTGTTGTTTATTTAGTAATAAATTATTTTTACGAATATATAAATTGTTTTTTTTTGGTACTACTTAGTTTTTCCGTCGACCAATTTCGCCAAATTATATAAATTGACATAATTTTTATTTTTCATAACGAAAGAACAAATAAATTAATATAACATTAATAAAAATACAAATAAAACATCGAAATAAAAATCATTTGAAGACGTAAACACGCACCACTTGCATAAAATCAAATGAATGTGACATTTACAGTTAAGTATTATTGGCATTTATTCTTATAGTTTGGCGATAGATTTTTTATCGACAGGATAACTATGTATTGTTTTTTTTCTATAGTTATTAATTTTTTTATTGTTATTTCCTTTTAAAGTAATAGAAAATTATTAACTATATATATATATATAACTGGTATTCGAAAACGATGTTTTCGCTAAATTGGTGCGAAAAAAAATCGCACCAAACCCTATACGTTTATGGCATCTGTGCGTAACAGATAGGGAAGAGTTCCATATCCTGTACTGGATTTTTTGGTGATAAATGTTTCAATGTGGTTGTCGTGATCTTCAGCATTTGGGGTTGCTTTTTTCTTTGAATACTACTGGTGGATAAGAAATAATTTTGCGTACATATTTTTTATAATTATCTTTTTGAAATTTATAATTTTCTGGGTTTTTTTGTTTAAGCAATATTTTTTTGTAAATGTAAATGTTCTCTAATGTAAAAAATTCTTTATGTAAATATATTTTTCGTGGAGTATTACTTGATTATCCCGTCGACCAATTACGCCAAACTATTTGCCAACGCCAAATTATACAAATTAACATATTTTTCTATTTTAAATAACGAAAAATAAATAAATTAGTAAAAAGGCGAAATAAAAAACATTTGGTGACGTAACAAACACATGTAAGATGTTTAATGTCAAGTGAATGCGACATTTACGATCGTCCATCATTGGCATTTAATCTTATAGTTTGGCTATAGCTTTTTGGTCGACGGGATAATTAAGTACCTTTTAATTTTATTCAAACAATTTAGCTTTAAAAATCCATTTTTTTTTTGCTTCACTGTTCTAATAAATATATAAGTTAAACACTCATCATTGTCTGCAAATAATTCTTTACATTTTTATTATATTTACTCTACTAGAACAGACAGATGGAAACAGAAATAATTTGTGGTACTACTTGATTATCCCGTAGACCAAAAAGATATCGCCAAACTATAAGATTAAATGCCACTATTGGATGATCGTAAATGTCAAATTTACTTGACATTAAACACTTTACACGTGTTTGTTACGTCATCCAGTGATTTTTAATTCGACGTTTTGTTTTTATTTTTAAAAATGTTTTATTAATTTATTTTTTCTTTCGTTATTTAAAATAAAAATTATGTCATTTACACAACTTGGCTAATAGTTTGGCGATTTGTATATTTTGGTGAAATTGGTGACTGGATAATCAAGTAGTAGGTAATTTGGGCACAGATGTCTAATTGGCCCCATATTGGCGTGATTTTTTTCCCGAAGCCAATTTGGCGAAAACATCAACAACATAAACAACAACATCCGGGTTACCATATCAAGCAAAATAACGACACTTTAGCGCCAGTTAAGTACCGTTAAGGCGTATATATATGACAATGGCGTCAGAAAAAAATCATGCCAATATGGGGCGTATATGACATCTGTGCCCTAATTTGTATATTATTATGATAAAAATATATAGATAAAATGTTACACACACACATATATATATATATGTGTCATACAAGAGAAACTGGCAGAAGCAGTTGTAAAAATGGATATACTTGTGAGTTGCATTCTATTCGTTTATTACCTTGGTCGCCAAACAATGCTATTTTGAGCCAAAAAGGCAGAAGAAAAGAGTGACATGAGACCGAGCAGCGCTCACAATAATAGTGTTTTTTTAAGTGTATGAGCGCATTTGGAAGTAAATGTTTATATCCAAATGTAAATTATGTAAAAAGCAGATAAAATTATGACTGTTCAGTAAAATATTAAAATTTTAGGGTGCTATTTTACACTCCCCCCCCCCCCACCTCTCACACATGCGATTAAATCATTTAATTTCAGACATTTAAAATATTTTTCTACATGCTTTACTGTAAAAACACGCCGGTTTGTTGTCCTATTGTCCCATTGGTTTGTTGTCCTTATGTTTTTTATTCTATTTACTCTGCTGGAATAGATAAATGGAAAAAAGTAGCAGATCTGTCAGAAGAGGACGTTTATTGAAAAATGTAATGTAACATGCAATGAAATTGAATTTAAGCTACCAGAACCACATATGGCGCAAGTTGAGAGGCCAAGAGTTCAAAAACAAACAAATAAAAATGAGTGATCCGAATGTTCTTAAAGTTCAATAATCAATCTTTGCAATCATTGTAATGCTCTCTAATTTAATAGTGTGATGAATAGAGAACATTTTAATTCCTGTTGTCTTAACTGTCCCATTTCCATACCAAACTCTACTTTAAATGATCAACTATAAGAGTTGTTTCTTAATTACCCAAATTTTCTCCAAGGCATAAGACAGTATAATATCGCAATGGCATTCGCTTCGTTTTCAGCAATGCGGAAGGACATTCCAGGTGATGGTCTTTACTACTTTAAAATAGAAGATTAAATTCACCATTTCGTTTGATTCAAGGTTCGTTTGGAAAAATGGACCAGCGCAGTGGGCATATCCTGCTAGTATATAATCATTACTTTATATGATATTATGGGCGACGAGCGGCCCATCTTTGTCCGCAGACCTTTATTCTTCCACTTATTCCGACTCTTTTGCGGAAGCAAGTTTCATAGGTCCCCAGATACGTCCCGAGTAAGAGACTCTCTAGCAAAAGCAAGATTAAAAATGCATCATATGCATATAAAAATATAGTGCATCATATATATTATAAAGCAGTAAGGTCTAAAAGTTCCGCTCGAGTGTTTTTAAAAACTACCCGGTGGATATTTTTTGCAGAATATATCATTCGATAGAGAATATTCATGCGGTGGTTTGTGAGTAAAATATACAGGGATAACCATAATTTTTTATTAAAATTTTCGTATTTTATTGATATTTTTGACGAAAGGGTTACCAGTGATTATCTTATGGCGAAAAGTTTGTTGATTAGACAATTGAAACGGCTATATCCGTTAGAAAATAATACAAATATCTCGCAAATAAATGGAAAAAAAAATACTGATATTTAATTAAAAAAGACAAAAAAAAATTTAATGAGACACAATATTATAAAACGAAAATATTTAATTTAAACATGAAATAAATATTTTTAATGCTTGAAATATAATTTATTGTGAAATTTTACAATTGATACAGTATTTGGCGAATTATCGCCTGCGTTACGTTAAAAAAAAATGAATCTGAAAATTTGATTAGACTAATTTTGAATTACGTATTTTTTTTTTTTTATGTTTAGTTCTTTTCTTTTTCTTTTTATCTAACTCCACATCATGTGATTTACAGTATAAACAAACAGATGTAATTGTAAAAGTTACTATAATTGTGCATTATATATTATTTTTTTCTTTACGATTTCTAATTTGCGTTTGTCGCCAAACAATGTTTAGCCATTTTTTTAAAGCCAAAAATCCATAAACGTGACATTAGCTTGAGGATTTTCGCAATAATAGTGTTTTTCTCAATTGACCGAGATCATTTTTGGCATTTTTGGAGTAAATTTATGTGTTCAATTATAAGTAATATAGATATCAGTTAATATTTTAACGGAATCAAATATCTAAATTTTAGTGTGAATTTCTGCCACACACACATATTGTAAAATAATTTCATACTTTTTAGAAAGTTTTTCGCCGTAATTACGGAAGCATGTGATTTTTATACATTCCAACTCAGATCAACGAATATTATCCCTTTGTTTCGTTTCTTTTTTTAGAAAATATTGTTTTTTTTTTTTTTTTTTTTGATAACGCCAGTTTCACGTATAGGAAAATTCGGTACTGCTTGGTTATCCCGTCGACCAAAAATCTTTCGCCAAACTATAAGATTAAATGCCAATAATGGTTGATCGTAAATGTCACAATCACGACGGGATAACTAAGTAGTACGGAAAATTCACAATTTCAAAATTTAGGAACTGGAAATTATTCTTAAGGAAATTTATGTGTTATTGCTATAAAAAAAATTCAACATTTTGAAATAATAATTGCTTGCTGAAAAAAAATTACAAATCTTTTTAAATTTGTTATTTCTTCATATTTTTCCCCTCTGTTAGGTAATATTTGAAAAGATATTGGACTAATCTTAGATACGTAAAAACACATAAATAAACGTCTGAATTTCAATTCTATATTATTATTATTATTATTTATTAACTGTTATTATTTTTATTATTATTGATTATTTTATAATCTTCGATAATCAAGTTACTGCCAAATGACATATTTACTATATTATTGGAAGTTTTGTTGGCACAGATTTCATATACACTCCATGGTACCTAATGGGCCCCAAAATGGCGTTATTTTGCCTTACATGGTAACCCGGCTATTGTTGTTTATTTATTAATAAATTGTTTATTTACTTTTCTTTTCTTTTTTACAATTATATAAATTGTTTTGTTCTATAGTCATTAATTACACTTTTTTTATTTATTGTTTTTGCCTTTTAAAATAATAGAAAATAATTTAAACATATATATGTAACTGGTATTTGAAAACGATGTTTTCGGCAAATTGGCGTGAAAAAAAGTGCACCAAACCCGGTATGTATATGATATCTGTGTCTAACAGTTATTTAGGCTGGGATTATGGTGCCTCGCTCGACCGTATCTTACGCTCGATCGTAGGATAGGCGTTCCTGCGATCAGTCGTAACTTGGTATTACGGTGCCTCGGCGCAAGTCCTCGTGCTTCGGCGTAAGTCCTCCTGCAGTCAGCCAATCACAGGCCGCAGTTACATTTGTTGTGGTTGCGCGCGCATCCACTTCTGTCTTAACTTATGGCTGCTTCCAAACTGTCGTAAGATCGCGAGGCACCGTAATGCCGTTTACGTTTTGTTTATATCGTAAGTCTCTAATTTGATCTTAAGAGAGACACCGTAATCCCAGCCTTACTTTATTGTGATTACTTAGTACCAGACAACAGATTGAAGAGTATTTGGTATATTTTTATTATATGGGCTTTGGCGAGATAGAGAAAATGGCCTTAGCGAGTGAAGGGATTTTTTTGTATATTTACTGGCAACCTATTAACTTTTCATATACATGTAAGCATTATTTTCAATATTTATGATATTTATTTAATATAAAGAAGAGCTATTTATCTACATTTAAATTCGAACAGAAATAACTTTAGGTATTATAGTTGAACTCGCTTATAACGAGCCCTGATTTAACGGGAACCCGGATTTAACGAGGAAATCATAAATACTTGGTTGGTACAATGTTAAGTCTATGGAGCATAACTCGCTTTTAAAGAGCAAACCCCGGTTATAGCGAGCAATATTTTTGTGATTCATAAACTTTCTATTCCCTTTCACCTCTCCAGCTCAGATAATCGTTTCTTGGAAAAATTCCTTTAACATTCCGAAATTAACCGAAATTGTTTGCACGGAAAAACTTCAACCTTTTTTCGAAGCCATGGGTCCAAATGATGATGTTTTTTGGGCCGCGAGTCCCTCCGAAGAACAATAACTCAAGAAAGAGACAATAAGATAGTTCAAAGCAAATTAGCCAACTTCTTTTGTACTATAGAAATAAAAAAATAAATAAAGTATGTATAATAAAGTAAGTATACGTGAATTTGTGTACGTTTTACGAACCCGTTTTTTACGAGCACCCGGTTATAACGAGCAAATATCACGGTCCCCTCGCGCTCGCTATAAGCAAGTTCGACTGTACTTGATTATGCCGTCGACCTAAAAAGTATCGGCAAACTATAAAATTAAATGCCAATAATGGGTGATTGTAAATGTCAAACTTACTTGACATTAAACACTTTACACGTGCTTGTTGCGTCATCAAATGATTTTTAATTCAACGTTTTATATTTATTAATGTTTTACTAATTCATTTTTTCTTTCGTTATTTAAAATAAAAATTATGCCCTTTCCATAATTTGGTTAATAGTTTGGCGAAATTGGTCGACGGGACAATCAAGTAGTACCTAATTTGTTTAAAATAATAATAATAATATGTAAATAAAATGTTTTATGTGTGTGTGCGTGTGTCGTACAAGAGAAACTGTCAGCAGTAATTGTAAAAACGGATATACTTGTGAGTTACATTCTATTCGTTTATTACCTTGGTCGCCAAACAATTTTTTGCGATTTTAAGCCAAAAAGGCAGAAGAGTGACACAGGCCCGAACAACGCTCACAATAATAGTTTTTTTTTTTTAAGTGTATGAACACATTTGGAAGCAAAGTTTTATATTCAAATGTAAATTATATAAAAAGCAGTTAACATTATCATTGTTAAGTAAAATATTTAAATTTTAGGCTAAATGTGTGCCTCCCACCGCCTCTCGGACATATGATTAAATTATTTAATTTCAGACATTTAAAATATATTTCAATATGCTTTACTGTAAAAACACGTCGGTTTGTTGTCCTATTCGTTTGATGTCCTATGCTTTTGATTCTATTTAATCGACTGGAATAGACAGATGGGAAACAGTAGCAGAACTGCCAGAAGAGGACGTTTATTGCCGAAACGTCAGTGAAGGCTTACTGTGGAGACCCGAAAAGTTTTTGGTTTCCGTTTGTCTGTTTGTTTGTTAGTTTGTCTGTCCCGCGATAACTGCCGTGAAAAGGATCCGATTAGCTTGAAATTAAGGATACATGTTGGTGGGTTCCCCGGATTTAGCTGTATAGTTTTTGGTTAAATTTGGTTCATTCGTTCGGAATATATAGAACATATTATTTTTCGTCCTAATGCTTTTCTATGGCAAGTCAGACGATTTTCAGATTTTCAATTGTTAAAAGAAATGGCTCATATGAAAAATGGATTTAAATGGTAAATTTTGGATGCTGAAATTTTTAAATAAGATTAAATTATTCCAATTAGTTTGAAATTTTGTCAATATATTTGCGAGATTTTTTAATTAGGTTTATAATGTTTGAGGGAATTTTATGCATGTTTTCCAATAATATAAATCATTTTGCTTTATCAATTTGACATAATACATATTTCATTTTTTTCCTTTTCTTTCATCTGTTGCCTAGCAACGTATTTCGTCCTAATAATATTAGTATAATTGCGCTTGTAATATTTGAGTAAAGCCAACGTCTAAACGGATAAATTAATGCATTTGTATCTTTGAATATAGATAGATTTTAACCCAGAAATAAAAATAGGCAATATTTTATTTATTTTAATTATTTTATTCAAATATTTTGCTTAAAAATACAATAGTTCGTTATTTTCATACAGAATAATGTGGCATTTTTCCACAACATTTACCAATATTTCTTTAATTGTTGCCAAGAAAATCAAAAACCCGGAATAATATTTTCTCTTAAACAATTTTCAATTGAAATAATTTGACGTGACAAATGAAAAAAAAATAAGAATAGAAAAATTAATATGGTGGCATATTGGAAATAAAAAGAAAACTCTCGAGTATTTCTTAATATAACAAGATGAAAAGTTTTGAGTAAGTACGCATAGCAGGTGACTTAGACGTCATTTATCGAAAACAAAGATGCTGGAATAAAAAGATCTTGGGTAAAGTAAAATTATCTATTATTGACGGAGAAAAGAGATAGATGGAGATACAGTATCCCGTAAAAATAGTTTGCAATATGATATGCATCATCGCTCAGATTTAACTGCCCTAATTCGGCCTAAACAAAACAAGCACAAAGAAAACAGGGACCGAATTCTTTGGCTTCATCCGTGCATTATTTCTGTAAAATGAAAATGATCTCCTTATATTTAAGCATTCTAAAGTAGCATTTCATTGTATTATGAATTAAAAACTGTATTGCTAAATATATATATTTTTTTTAAACCACATCGTTGTGTTTTTGCCGAATGTAGCAGATTTTAGGGTTACATTTTTGGCGTTAATTCAAGATGTATTGTCTGTGTACGGTTAACATGAAGATTTTATTTTAAATTTAAATTTTATTAATTTATATAAAAAAAAACATGCTTATCCTTATAAATCACAGCGTAAAAAAATCATAGATATACTATAACCATCCCCACAATCAATAAAAAATTACGAATGTAAATTTAAATAGACTACGGGGGGTTCAGGGGGCAGAGCCCCCCCTGAAGAAATGCAATTTTTGATTTAAAAAGTTACCAGAATAAGTAGCTCATCAGAGTTTTAGGACATCAATATATAACCACTTGTTTAACACTTTTAATTTCTGAAACTTTACGAAGTATTTTGTATTTTTATAAATATTTATGTAATTTGAAAACTTTAAAAAGCGATTTGTAGGAAGTTAAATATTACGCAATGAGTGTTAAAAAACAATGACTTGCAAAGATGACGTTGAGGCTCCTGATCTGCAGATTTACTAGTTAAAAAATGTAATGCAACATGTAATGAGATTGAATTTAAACTACCAGAATCACATATAGCGCAAGTTGAGAGGCCGGAAGTTCAACAACAAACAAATGAAAATGAACAGTCCGAATGTTTTTAAAGTTCAATAATCAATCTCTGCAATCATTGTAATGTTCTCTAATTTAATATTGTTATGACTGGAGAAAGTTTAATTCCTGTTGCCATAACTGTATCATTTCAGTACCAAACTCTACTTTAAACGATCAACTAAAAGAGTTGTTTCTTAATTGTCCAAATTTTGACCAAGACATAAGAGTGTATAATATCCCAATGGCATTCGCATTGCTTTCAACAATGCGGAAGGACATTCCAGGTGTCTTTACTGCTTTTAAACAGAAGGTTAAATTCACAATTTCGTTTGATTCAAGGAATCTTCATTTTTGAAACCCTTTTTCCATTTAGTTTAGTTCACCTTTATGCATTCCAGTTAAGACCCTGGGGCCTCAGTGGTCGCGTAGGGCCCGAGGGCACGGTCCTGGGTCCTTGAACTTTTTTGTGCGCCATGCATATTGCACCAACTAATTTTCTCACCTTTTAGTGCACAATTTTAAAGTTGAGTCTTGGACTCTTCTTCCAGGACCAACACACTCATATTTTTATTGGGGCCTTTGAGCCTTTTTTAGAAGCATTTACTCAATTTTTTTACGCATTTAATTAAAATATTATTCTAACGAAAAATTAATATCCTATGCTTAATTTTAACTATCTCATTACACACTCATATTTTTATTGGGGCCTTTGAGCCTTTTTTAAAAGCATTTACTCATTTTTTTACGCATTTAATTAAAATATTATTCTAACGAAAAATTAATACCCTATGCTTAATTTTAACTATCTACAGATCTAAAGCGTTAAGTACTCAGACATTTTAACATGTTTCCATGTTAGGGCCCTGCTTTTCACTATCAGTTGCCCCCTTTTGGAGCCCTCTATTACAGCCACCTTAAAAAAGCTCCGATTCCCAAGCTTTTTTTTCTAACTTCTTAGGTCTACTACATGAACGACAAAATATTTTCAGTCTTCAGCTACCACCAATTTTGAATATTAATCGCCTTCTTGGGCCCCTGGTGCAGCTTCTTCAAAAATGAACCGAATTGCCTGCAACTTTCTTTAACATAGTTTTAGCGTCTTCTGATTACTTTAAAAACTACTCAAAAGTACCTTTTTGCCAAACTACATGCCACTTAAGTCCCTGACCCCTTGAGGCCCGGTACAGGGCCCCTTGATTATTTTTCAGTATAAATTGTCAATAAATTGCCCCTCTTAATCTTCATTTTTGGCCGCTTCATTTTTTCCATTTAGTTATTCTCCCGTTTCTGTATTCCAGTTAAAATCTTAGGGCAACCCAGAGTCCCGTTTGGCCCGATCCGGGTCCTCTTGAACTTTTTGTGTGCCATGTATTTTTCACCCCCTAATTTTATAACCTTCTCATTGCATAATGTTAAAATGGAATCTCGAACTGTTCTACCTAGACCAAGACCCACATATATTTATTGGGCCCCTAGGGCCCTTTTTAAGCATTTACCCCATTTTTGCGCATTTCTTTAAAATACTATTCTAATTATGTCTTTCTTTATACCTCAGCTACCACATTTTTCGAACATTAATATCCTTTTTCAGCATCAACTTACGTCTACTCACCACAGCCGTAAATTAAAAGTCGCGTTACTTTAAAGGTAACTTTAGTTAAGGGATTTCATCCGTTTATTAAATATCCTTTTAATGTTAAGAGTAATTCGTGAAATTTACTAGGGGTGGTGGCATCTTTCACCGCTTGGGGACGCATTCTTCACTCGGGTTCTAAGGAGCCAATTTCAACGGGATTTGGTTCATTCAACTTAAATTACAATTCAGCTACTTTCTGTATTATGAAATTTTTTCCTTAGACTTCAGTTGCCAACATTTTCTAACATTAATGATTAATGGTGCATTCTTTTTTTTTTTGAGGATTCTATCGGCTTGATTACTACGAGGTTTCGCTCACTCAACTTGGTTTTCGATTGTCTCCGGCACGTGCAGAGCACTTCAGGTAAATGCTGCCATACGTAGCGGGGACTCAGGTTACAGGTTCGTTCGGAAAGAAGTTTGTTTGGAACACACTAGATGCTGCAGAAGGCAATGCGGACTCCAAAATTAGGTTCATTTAAATGTATTTCAAAAGATATAAAATCATAACTTGAGTTTTGTTTAAGGTTATTATTTACAAATCCCGGGCAACGCCGGGCGGGTCTGCTAGTTAAAAATAAAGGTCAAGTAAATAATAATGTATAATTAAACATGCATATAAAGATTAGATGCATTTGCCTTGAATTATTCAATGAAACTTTGCTCATAAAGGTATACTATTAATTCACATCAAAATCACAAAGTAAGGAAGTTTTATTTCAGTTTTGGTGAAGTCTTAATAATAAAAAAAGCTTCATTATTACATAAATATATATTTGGTACAAATTGTGACTATCAGTGATATCAGTAATATAATGATTTTTTCATAAATAAATTTATACTTCCTTCATGAAAAACCACAAGTTCAGTCATATTATCATGAATTACATATTAAAATGCCTACAAGATGATATAAAACTAAATAATTGTGTAATTTTGCCCCTACATCTGAACTGAAAGTTTCATTGTTTACATCTGTGATGATGAGCGGATTTTAGGTCTTTGCAGATTTGAGGGAGTTTACTGTATTTTCTTAAAAATAGATATCAGTTTAAAAAATGGGCAACAGGCTATTTTGATATAAAGAATAAGTTACAAAAAAGAAAATTTTGGTTAGATCAAAAATGATAACGATATCAAGTCAATTGTTCCTTTCCCCTACAGATATCTTACGATATCAAGTGCCAAACACTTTCTTTCCCCCTAAATTGATAATATTCTAAATGCACAGCCCCATTGCATTCATGATATCGATAGCTGTTTTAAAAAAAAAGTCTACAAAATAGGCAACATGATAACAATACTGCTTGACTTCTTTTTTTTTACTGTTATAAAAAATTGTTTAAAAATGACCGAGCTCATCAGTCAGAACATTCTAACGAGCAACATGTAATTGAATATTGTGTTGATGCCATTGAGATAGGCTGACACACACCTTCTTGTAATGGAAGATATACAGCGGCTCCCAAACGTGTTCATACACTTAGGAATTTCAATGAAATAGTGTTCTATCCATTAATTAAAATTAATATTTCGAAATGGGTATTTAAGAATAAGATCTATGACTTATTCTTAACAAAACTACATAAAATATTTTAAAAGTGTAGTAAAACTTTATTTTGGAGAAATCAATAATAAAGAATAACAAAACAGTTACCTCACAAAAATCTTCGTACACTTTTAAAAAAATCGCTACATATTAGTAAATATTGTAATATTTCGTTAAATTAGTACTTACAAGGAAGGTCTCCTTACTGGGCATACTCAGAATATTTTGAAAAAAATACCAAGTAAACTACTTACGTATGTAATAAAGGATCAGTCAAATTTACCAGCGGAATTACAGTAGAAAGACTGTAAAAAAATAAAATACTTTCGAGTATTTGGCGCGAAAAGACGAAAGCGTCACGCGATTTGACGAGCAGTATTTTTTCTCCTGAAAAGCAAACGATTTTAATACACCTGAAATTTATTTGTTAATTGATTTTTAGAATGCGTGTAAAAAGTATTTAATGAATTTAAACATAAAAAATGAGAGAGTTTAATAAATACATTTTTTCGTATTACATATTTATGTGATTGTTATTTAATTTTATTACTTTAAAAATAATTTCATATATTAAAAATACTTTCATATATTTAAGCGTATTCCAAAATAAAGGGAAGATTCATTTACCAGTTATTAATTTCAATATTAAAGAATTCGTCGTTTCCATAGCAACAAAATTGAATCGACTCGACAGTGTTCATCTGGACTTAATTTTGAGATATTGAAACAATTTTAATTAATTTTAATTTTATTTTAATTCATAAAATTTGATATTAACTTTCATTATAAATATATATATATCTATATATATACACATGACAAAACTATAGTTAAATCAAACTAAAGCTGACAAAACTAATGTTATTTATATTAAATTTATTTTAACAAGTTCAATATGAAACATTTTTATCTTAAAGAGTATTCGACATAAAAAAGCATTTTTCGAAATTTCATTTCATCGCCAACCGATGATAAATCACCAAATAAATGAAATTTTCATTATTTTTTTACGAATGTTCTATCGAGGTTCCGCCAAATTTTTTTTTATAAACATATATATCCTCATGAGAAGAACATTCTGTAATTTTTTCAGATTTTTCTGAATATGCCCGTATGGAGACCTTCCTTGTTAGTAGGATATCCTTTAGCATCCACAACAGTTTTTAATGCCTGTGAATAGATTTCATTAGGCTTTTTTTGTAATTTCTGCATCAATGGTGATCCATTCATCAATCATTACTTTTTTTACTTTGCTTTTCATTTTAATGTCATGTCTTCGTACTCTAACCTCCAGTTCTCTCCAAATATGTTGGGTTTAAATTCGGCGATTGAGGTGGTGTTTCCAGAACTTGTGACAATTATAGAGACACCAGAGGCGGCGAACGTTGAGAGCCATGTGCTTAGGATCGTTATCGTGATAAAAAAACAAAGTTGTTTCCATTAACTGAATTTTGGGGTGATAATTTTAAATTGCCTTTTAAAATATTTAAATAAAGATCATGATTTATTACGCTTTCAATAAATACCAAATTACCTAGTCCTGATGCTGCCATGCACCCACACACAAAGACAACTCCACCGCCATGCTTAACCGTTCCAACTAAGTTTTTCTTTGAATTAATTTCTTCATTTTTTTTTTCTTTTCCATATTATTATACATCCATAGAATCCAAAAATGTTAAATTGGCTTTAATCTGCAAATAAAACATTATTCCAATACCATTCGGTTTTATTTATCATTGATTTTGCGAAGGAAAGCATAAGCTTTCTGTTTTTCGCACTAACAAAAAAATTTCTAAAGGCAGAACGCACATATAGTCTAGCTGATCTCAGCACTCGTCGAACAGTTTCAGGTGAGACTGAAGTAGAAAATGTTTCATTAAATTCTGTAGCAACTTTTACAGCACTTAAATGTGCCTTTTTTTAAATAATTTTTCTAATTATAAATCTTTAATCACGTTGTGTTAACTTAAATAGACGACCTTTTCTTCGATCACATTTTCTTCTTTAAACCGTTTCATCGCAACTGCAACGTAGAATCGAATTAATTTTACTAGTTTAGCAATATTTCAAACTTACTTACCACTACTATGATGAAAGATAATCCATTTCCGAATGATCTTAGTTGTTTCTTTAAGACTACGAGCCATTTTTTAATAATGTATGGAATATTACGGACCAATCATGCAAAATATAAAGCCAAATAATTTTTTAAATGTCACCACGATAGAAAAATAAAAATAAAGCGACAGACCATAATTTTAATTGCGAATTTTTTCGATAATATTTCAGCGTACGAAGACTTTTATGGCATGTTCTTTCTCTGACTCCTTCCATTTTAATTTTTATATAAAAAGTCATTTTTAGATTAAGAAAAAGAAAATTAATCAATGTTAAAAAATTTTTGCACAATATTTAGAATATTATGGAGATAATGTTAAAAAATATTGGACTTCATATTAGAATTCAATTCCAGGGATAATTCCTTTTTACTACAAATTTTTAAAATGTATGAACACTTTTGCGAGCAACATGTGATTGAATAACGTGTTGGTGCCACTGAGATAGGCTGACATACATCTTCTTGCAATGGAAGATATACGTCCTAAATAAATGATGGACTCTATTAAATATAAATACAAGTACAGTTCAATTCAGTTTTAGTTTTTAAACGATGCTATTAATTACACAGTGAATCAAGAGAATAGACCTGTACTGGTTGATAAAAACAATCAGCTATTTGGAAAAACTTTTACAACAGTTTTTCATGCAACGCACGTTAATGTGCGTTACATGAAACACTGAATGATGGCGTTTCAGATCATTGCGCCATAGACCGTACAATTTCAGAATATCAATATTTATTTGTTTTGAAAATGACTCGGGTAGAGTTGAAACATGTCAACAGTCAAATAAAACAATTTTACTGTTTTGAAAGTTTTAATGCTACACCTTTTCAACAAATAGAAATAATAAGTAGTTTGAATTTAATATTGCATTCAAAATTATAATAAAGGCTTACGGATAGAAAAATATTAAAATAATTAAGTAAAATAATAAAGTAAAATAACAAAAACTAAGAAAATTTAATAAATGTTAAAATATTAAATGTAGAGATGAAATAAATAATAAATAATGTACATTTAAATATGCATAATAATGATGAGATACATTTTTCTTAAATTATTCAATAAAACTTGCTTCATAAAAGTACTTGGGAATGAATGGGACTGGGAATGTACTGGGGGAGCACACTTTAATAATAGGAATGCAACAAATATTCGGTTGGTATTCGGCGTGTTCAGCTTAAAAGCCGAATATCCAGTTTGTCTGAATAGCTCAGCCAAATACTAAATCAAAATCATTTATATTTACAATAAATAATACCAATTGATATATTTTAAATAATATACCTACAGGTTTATATTTATGTGTTACATGTTAAGTTATTTTAAATGTTTATTAAAATTATAAAACAATTTTATTTCATATATTAAATGTATTTCAATAATTATTTGAATTTTCTGAATGTGCAATACATGAAAAGTAATCTTATTTAAAAATTTAAAGTAGAATTATTAATTTGAATTTTATATACATTATAAAAATGATTTAATTATGCTTAAGTATGACACATTAAAGAAAGTTAAATATTCATACAATTTCTGGAATACAGTTATAAAAGTACAGCAAAGTTGCATAATAAAAGCATATAAGTAGGCTCCCTCAAAGCATTAAACCTAAAATCCACGAACACCTAAAATTCGCACATCACCACAGATGTAAACAATGAAACTTTCAGTTCAGATATAGGGTCACAATTACAGACTTTTTTAAAATTTTTATATCATTCTGTACATATTTTAAATCTAATTATCATTAATATGGCTGAACTCCATAAGACTCCATTACTACTAATTCTACATTTAATGGCAACACTTATATTATCCAAACACAATATGATATCAATAAATTTACCACTTCTTATCTTGTAAAATATCTTTTTTTTTCCTAGAAAGACTTACAGTTGAATTATATTGATGTCTTAAGTTTGAAGTATTGATGTCTTTTTACAATCCATAGAGAAATTATAAGTCCACTACAGAATTCGTAGACACAGCACACAAATTTGTCTTTGTCTATTTAAAATGGACAGTAAAACTCTTTCTGTAATAGTCACAATTTTAACTTTATAGAAATTTCAATTTCTATAAAGTTAGAAATAGGAGTCAAGACTCCTATTTCTACTAACTAAATACAGGATCTATTAAGAAATTATAACGTTACCAGAGAAAATTTCCATATCACATGTTATTTCGAAATTATCGTAAAGTGCATGTATTAGTATTTTCTTAAGTCATCCATACAGAAATCAAGTTCCAGGTTGGGATTTTTAGGACTTATTGGACGATGCAGCTGGGAGAAGAGTTATCTAAGATGAGAAAGGGTTTATTTTAAAAACATGCTGTTAAAATTCAGAGAAAAGGTGACTTTAATGAAAGATTTTAAAAGTGTCATTCATAATGTTCTAATTTTTTAAAAAAGTTGGAAATTGCACATCAAACGTGACAAATGAGGTGCGTTTGTACTGTAATTAGTTTTATAAATATTTTTTGCACCGCATGTTGTACTGAATGTATATTTTAGGGCACTTTATAAGTGCATATCAATTTCATTCTGTTCGAAAGGCTGTAACATCATTAAATTGCACTTGAAATAATTTTTTCACACTGCCGTAATGTAACGGAAAACTTTTGACTGTCCCTGTAAATAAACTATACATCCGATTTTCCAAAAATTTGAAATGACTTGACAAAATTTTGCAACAATTATATATTTAAAAATTCAGATCATTTGGAAGGTTGCAACATCATTAAAATGACTTTGAAATATTTTTTTCCCATTTGTCGTAATGTAACGGAAAACTTTTGACTGTCCCTGTCATTAAAATATACATCTGATTTTCATAAAATTTGAAATGACATGACAAAATTTTGCAACAATTATATATTTAAAATTTCAGACCATTCAGTTGGGTAGTTTTTGCTATGTTATATGCGGACGGACAGACAGACGAATCGAACAATGACTATAGGTACTACGTATTTATATAATTACGAATGCACCTGAAAAGAACAAGAACATTCTTCTTCCTGAAATGCCAACATTAAAAAATGCATTATTATATTTTTACTCTAGTCCCTGCTTTACAAATAAGCAGTACATGGCTATCAATTTTTTTTTTCCAATTCATTCAAAATTTCTCTTTGATTTTAAAATATTTCTTTTACTGTACAACCAAATTTTATTACCGTAATTTTCGGCCTATAATCCGCAGATTATCTGTTTAAAAACCTCAAAAATTTTAAGTGCGGATTATCTACCGGCGCGAATTATCTGCTGAAATTATTTTTAAGCAGAAGTTCAGGGCACACAACCAGTTTCCACCGTCAGTCACAAAATAAAAATGTAAACAGTTATCAAACGATTGTCTCTTATCGACCGTTAGTGGAGTTACTTGTGATTGGTTCACATGTGACGTTTACGTGCTAGTGAGAGTGGCTTTCGATTATGATTTTATTTTTTTTAGACTTTTGGCAACATGTTTCTATGAAGAACAGAGCGTTTCTCTATCCTTTTCAAAAATTGCAATCTCAATCATTTAGGAAATAGCTCCTCCCAAAATTACGGTAGTTTTACTGATTACGATGATTGATATTACGATGCAACCAATGGGAATCCATCACACATTAATCGAATGAATCATTATCGTATCGTAGTTTCGTGGTTTTACTGCTACCCTCTATGGATAGGATAATAAAATACAATTATGTCCTTGTAATTTATATTAAAAACCAAAACGTATTTGATGGTATGTAACGTTGAAAGTTATAATAATGTCTAAGAGAAAACCTGTTATTTAACACTGCAGAATTTAAACAGAACGTTCTTTAAAAAACAGAAGATGATTTAAAAACAGCAATTATTACAGAATTATCTGTATTCACAAGACATTCAATGTTTTAGATATAAGATTCAATGAAAAAAAATATTTGTATTTTTTAACTTTTAATTATTTTATTATTTTTTTTTCAATTACTTTATTACAATTATCATTTAAATAGAGCAACTAAATAAATAAGGAGGTGGTTTATTAGTAGTACTTTGTAATATTGAAAACAATGAGTAATAGTAACGGTCTCGTATAGTCCGGCGTATAATCCACGGATTATACGCCGATGCAGATTATCTGCTGAAATTTTTTTATAAGGACTAAAAATTTCGGCTGCAGATTATAGGCCAGAAATTACGGTAATTTGTTTTAACACATGGAAGAAATCATGAAATTTAAAATTTGACAAAGTAAAAAAAGTTTTAAAACTATCCTCTTCTTAAAATTATGCCCAGCATAGAATTTTTAAGTGTAAGATTTATTTGTAAAAATGTCTTATTTATCAAAAGGAGCAAGAACGTTATTTGGTACTTAAGTATTCTGTGCCAGGAGCTAGATTGCCAAAATGGTTATCAATCTTATTTTTTATTGCTAATCACATTCAAAACAGTAATTTAACATTAATATACATCAATTTATTTAAAATGGTAAATAATAAAAAATATATTAATAAATAAAATATAATAAATGAACATAATAAATAAATAATGAAAAACTATAAAAAATAAAAATGAACTATGAAAAAACACCCATAAACTAGGATAAATAAACTATATCACATATTATTATCATTACATTGCAGCTCTTATTAGCTATGAAACACTATATAGTTGTCAAAAACTAAGGTTTAATTTAATTATTATAATTGGAGTCATTCTTGGCACAATTGTTCTTGACTTGCTACTGATAATACACAGTTAATACAAGTTACTATTATTTGAATAAACTGTATTATTCATATATTTTTTACTTTACTGCTTTTCTGACAAATAAGCAGTATATGATAGTAAAATTTTTTGGCTGAGTCCCAGAATAAGTGAGACACTTGGTGACCATGAATTTGACAGGGTTGATAAATCGTTTCTTCTGGTAGTATCACTTTTTTCGTATTTTTGGTTACGCCAACCTGAAAACATCGTTTTATTGACGTCATTGATGATGTATTCTGAAAATCGAGATTGAAAAATCAGCTCAGCTGTGCTTTGACAACTCAACTCTGCATGTTTTGCAATTTGTTCTAAGGAAATTTCTGGAGCAAGGAGACATTTTGTATTGATTTTTAATTGTAAAATTAAAATGACAGCAAACTAAAGATTGATATTGTTAATATTTGTTCTTTTTTTTTTTGCTGTTTTTAATTGTAAAATTTGAAAATTAAAGTGCTGTATGATTTAGTTAGAAATTGTGAGTATTTGTTCAAATTTTTTGGTTGGAAGTTAAATGACAAATTATCGACAAGTGGAAGTTTGCAAAATTACGGCAAGTCAACATTTTTTAGTGTTGGGTTTCAAGAAAGGAGATGTCTTTTAAAGGTATGCTAATAATTTTATGCATATTTGTTATAACATTTTATAAGCCGTTTATTGTATATTTCCCATGCATGGCAGGCCTTACGAGTTTTGTGCTTTTTTGAGATTGCTGCACAGCTAGTTTGCTGAATATAGTGATGTGTTTTCTTTTGTTTTCACATGCATTTATTGACTGCTGCTTTAACGAGTTTCCTGATTTTTTGAGATTGCTGCACAACCAGTTTGCTGAATCGAGTGATGTTTTTTTTCGGTAAATGAACACATAGCATTCATACGTTCATTTACTAACTGCCACTTTAAGGAGTTTCCTGCCTTTTTCAGATTGCTGCAATATTAGTTTGCTGTATTCAGTGATATAATTTTTTTTTCATGAACATATAATTTTTTTTTCATGAAAATGAATTGTTCAATGTTTACTCTGATATAGGCAGGTACTTTAAAAGATTGAAATGACGTAATGATTTTTTCTGAAAGTTGTTTAGAAATGAAAATTTTAATCTTTAAATCATTATTCTGATTTAGAAAGGTGGTTTAGATCATTTGTTTCATTTTGAATCTCATAAAAATGGGCTTTCCTGCGTTTTCTAATACGTCGTTATTTATAAATGTTGTATTTTCCATGATTCCAGGATGATGATGTAGTAGAAAGCAGTTTGATGGCAGTCAAGAAAGCAGACCAATCACGTCAGTTTTCAGGTTGCCGCATTTTAGGTTGTGTACGTGGGGTTGTTGGCGCGTTTCAGAAAAGTCGCCAAATGGGGTGTCTTGCCTGTTTTAAGATTATGCCAATTTTTCTTCCAAATCCTTCAAAATTTCTCCATGATTTTAAAATATTCGTTTTAGAATATAAGAAAATTATGTTCACAACTATGAAATTTAAAATTTTATTAACTAAAAGAGTTTTCTTAAATAATAATTCAAAGTATAGTTTTTATAGTGTAAAGTTTACTTGTAAAGAAAATTCTTGTTTATCAAAAGGAAAGCATCTGTTTTAAATATTATGTAAAATTTAACCTTTTAACACCTTTAAATTCTAAAATATTACAGCATTGGGCATGATAGTTACTAATCGGCTTGACAAATATTTAGTTCACCTGTGTGCCGAATTTTTTAAATCTCTATAAATGACAGCAAAAATGAAAGTTGGACGCATGAAATGTTGTGCCATGATACGATCAAAGCGCAAGCTGTAGAATTTTAACTAGAAGAATAACCAAAGAAACATATCTTACTATTAATTTATTTTAGTAAATAGGATGGGTCCTTTAACTGATTTTAAAAATTAGCGATTGTTAAAATCAGAGTATATACTCATTTCCTCCATATTATCGCAAAATTAGAGACGCCAACACAATGAATCACGATAGAAGAAATCATTTATAAATAGGAGCCACCGGTTAGTGACCGGTGAGATCGGTTAGTCACCAAGGCGTTCAGTACTGCTAACCGGGTCGCAACCAATGTCGTTCAGCGCAAGTAACCAAAGTGACCGGTGAGAGACCGAACTAACCGAAGAAAATTCTTGGTTAGTTGGGTCACGTGATCGGTTAGATGAAAGTTTATTTACATTTGCATCTTACATGATAAAACAATAATAAAAGAATAATTACGGCAACGTAATACAGATGCCGCCAATAGTAAATAACACCAGTGCCGTCCAGTAGGTCTGTCGACCGGTTAGAGACCGGTCACTTACCGTGACGTCACGTAACCAATCTCACCGGTGACTTTGGTGAGGTCTGCTGGACTCGCCCAATCAATAAACCTGCGATAACAGAAATTTTTCAACTAACAAAACAAAACATTTCTTTATAAAAAAGGAACAGAAATTATTAGTCAAAATTCGCGAATCTAGCACTTAAATATGGCCTCGCGTGTAAAATTTGACGCAGTTTGATTTTGAATAACTCACGAAAATTTTGCTTAAATTCTTTTCCTTTAATATCTGTCTGATAGCCAGTATTTCAACAAAGGATAAAAAACACGAATTAGTCATATTGCCATTGCAGCAGTTTAATAAATAAATAATATAAGTAATTAGTCACCTACACCTGATAGTTTCACATAATTCCCCATATGAATGAATGAATCATTTTCAATGAATGATGATGTAAAATATCACGATTCATTTTTTCATTGGCGTCTCCTGTCTTGTCCTATTTGAAATAACAGGTAACTTTTAAAGTATAAATTTATTGATCTCATCCTCTTTACTAAAATAAGTTAATGCTAAGATAGTTTCATTGGTTAATCTTCTATTAAAAATTGTTCTATTTGTATTTTGATAATATGACTACACAAAATTTTTGCTGGTATTTAGTCATTTAAAGCATTATTAAAATGTTTTATTTATAGCAGACACTTTCATTATTTGACTATTTATTTGTTAGTTTAGTCAATATTATTTGAATTTCAAAATAAAAACAGTAAGTTGGTTTGATTTTTATTTATTTATTTTTTTAAACGTTCTGTTGCTCATAGAAGGATTTTGATTGTAGGTAGTCTGTTATTTTAAAAATAATTGTTGCATAATAAAGTGCTTCTAAAAAGTTTATCAAAATTTACTTAAAAGAATACCCTTACTCAAGAAGCTACTTCAAGAATCTGAAATTTTGAAATCTTCATAATATTAGATGGGTTGCCAGTAAGTGCTGTAGTTGCACTGATTTTTTTTCATTATTCTGTTGTTTTCTTACACTTTGAAGAATGTTACTTATGTATCCTCATGCTAGAAAAACACACTATACCAATAATGACACTTCAGTATAGGATCTGCTACCAGAATGCTTGGGATCTGAGATAATCTGTGAAAGGGTTTTTTTCATAATTCAGAACACTAGACTATAAGTATTAAGAATTGCAGAAAATAAGTGCATGTAATTTATAAAATATGAATAATATATGTAAATACAAAATTACAAATTTGTTAATTTAATAACTTATTTACACGAAATAAAAAACATTTGAATTATACATTTCAAAATTTTTAAATGTAACATATAAAAAGATTGTTTAGAGTGTGTCTCTTGCACTAATTGTTCCTGTATCCTGTATACTGATATGATTTGCTGCATTCCACAAATCAGTTGTTCAGTTGAAAAATAGAACTCATTTGAAATTTTTGTTACCCACCTCATTCTGCTGGTCATCATCACTTCCATTAGACATATTATTTGTCATTATGTCACAAATCTCACTGCCAGACATCTGATGACTTACAGGTGTATCTTCATCTGTGTTTAGGCAACCGTCCACTGCATTTTGATCCAGCAATTGAGCTTCTGAACATGAAAGTCCTGAAGCATAGTCCAGGAGATTTGTAATAATTTCCTTCACATTTTAATTTTAAAGTCTTCAAACTCATCCACATCATCTAAAGATATCGTAGATGGCCACAAATTGAACCACCCATGAACAAATGTATTTTCGTATGCTATATCTTATGCTTGCTGTAAAATATATCTTTAGTTTTTACAGTTTTGAATGAAATGAAACAAATTAAGTTTTGGTTATGGTTATCCTTTTGCATTACGGTTTCAGAGCATTCTGAATACGGGATGACAGATAATGGATCTCACACTGTATTACATAAAATAATATTGAATTAAACAAGAAAAACCTCACAGAAACTCTGATGACGAAAGTTTAAATTTTTTATTTTATTTTATTTTTTTACATTTATTTTGTAGTATAATCATGTAAATAGAAAAGTTTTTTCACGTTGCATAAGCCTTTTTAAAGGAAAACTTTTATAAGGTAAGGGTCATTCCATGGTATCTTACATTACATTCAGAACAATTTACTGCAGTAATTTTAGTAATATAACATCAACATTCAATATATAAAGTTGACATAATTTGTTAATTAAATCTATTCAAAGCTCAATTTAGATGAAATTTATCTAAGTTTTGTGTTATTTGTTGAACTCTGGCAGTTATATTTACTATGTAACTGAAATTACTGAAAAAGGAACATAAGTTACAATAAAAAATGTAATTTTCATTCTCATTTTCTAGGTAATTTTCATTCAAATTGAACTGTGGATAGGTTTAATTAACAAATCATGTCAACTTTACATTTGAATATTTTTTTTTTGTTATACAGTAGACTACCTAAAATCCACAAACGCCTGAGATCCGCACATCATCGCAGATGTAAACAGTGAAACTTTCAGTTCAGATGTTGGGAGAAAATTACAGAGTTTATATATATATATATATATATATATATATATATATATATGTATAATTCTGTATATATTTTAATATGTATTTCTAGAAAATATGACTGAACTCTGTTTTTTTATGAAAGAAGTAGTATAACATTTCTGAAAAAAAAAAGTCAAGATATTGCTGATATCACTGGTAATCACAATCTTTTTACCAAATATATTTATGTATTAATCAAGCTTTTTTGGGGGGTTATTAAGGCTGGCTAAACCTGAAATAAAACTTCCTTACTTTATGATTTTGATGTGAATTAATAAGGTACCTTTATGAGAAAAGTTTCATTGAATAATTCAAGGGAAATGAATCTCATCTTTATTATGCATGTATAATTATACATTGCTAATTATTTACTTGTCCTTTACTTTTAATAATTTAATCATTTTTAAAATTATCTCATTTTTTATAATTTTAGTTTATAAATTTACTTAATTATTTTAATATTTTACTCTATTGCAAGCATTCTTTATAATTTTGATTGCATTATTACATTCAAATCACTGTTTAAAAAACGAAACAAAACAATGACCAGAAATCCTCAAAACCCCTGGTCCCAAGCTGTGCAGATTTGAGGGAGTCTACTGTACTGCTAAAATTACTGCAGTAAGTTGCTCTAAATGTAACGTAAGTTACCATAGAATGACCTGAAAGCTTTTATTTGTAAGAAAGTGTTCTTTTCCAATTTTTACAGAAAAATCTCCCCCCCCCACACACACACACTTGGAATTTAAAGAAAGTTTACATCTCCAGACCAGTTTGACTAATATTACCATTAATTGGCAAAACCGAACAAATTGGAATTATCAATGTATTTCAAATGTGAGATGTCTGAACATTGACAATTGTGTTGTGTAATATTCATTGCTTTATGTTATTTATTTATTTTTTTTAGAATTTAATATGTGTTTGTTGAAACACACATTTTCCAACAGGCTTCCACTTGATTTGTGAAGAAAAAGTCATTTCACTACTATAATTGAAGTTACTTTAAGTTTATCCAGGAAGAAATCTAAAGTTTCTCTTATTTTCACAGGTATTTTTACTTTTTATGAAGGTTCACAGATTCATTATTATATTCCTGGATGTATACTTTAGGTGGCAACAATAGTTGCAAAATCAAATGAAAAACAGTTCATACTGATTTACTTTCTTTTAAGGAATTATTTCACCTATTTGAATACAATTTTTATTCTGCTAAATATGAAGTCTAATTAGTTATATCAGGAGAAGTTAATTAAGTTCATTTTTTATGTCTTTTCGTATTGTTTTAGATTTATGACATTATTGAAAACTATGCTAATTATATTGGTTATGCAAATGCATGTTATAAAAATTCTGCATGAATTTATGAATAGTTGACTATATCAGTGTTATTTCTGTGTATAAATTGAAGGAAGTTACCAATAGTATGCTTTTTATTGTTTTTACATGATAAAGTTTATATTGATGCCAAACTCATAAAACAATTTCCATCCATTATCTATGTGGCAAAACTTTTGTGTTGGTTTAATTAACCTCTGAAGGAAATGATATTTCAGTTTTTTATTGTCGCTATTAAAGTTTGTAAACAGTGTTTCTTCTTACCACTAAAATATAATGCTAAGATGTTATATATTCCCACAGCTGCCATCTTGGATTTCTTGGCGATGTTTTGTTGATGTTTATCGATAAGGCAACCCCGACGAGTGACATGTTCTGGCAACCCCGTTAAGCCTAACATGCACATAAATCGCTGCTTGGCGACATTTTTACTTAGCGGAAAAGGGGTTTTCATGTCGAGAAAAAAATCCAAGATGGCGGCCATGGGAATATATAACATCTGTTCCAAAAATAAAAATGAGGTAATAATTACCAATCCGACATTTGTAATATAAAGTTGCATCACATTTTGGAATCATCACAGCAGTGCTTAAAATTCTTAAAAATTTTAAAAGCACTGTGAAAATTTAATGTTTTAATTAACACAATAACTTACCTATATGTATTTTATTTAATTTCTTAATATTTAATTTTTCTTTTTTCTTCTTCAGGAGAAACTTATAAACCATGATTCTTAGTATCATCTGACTTCAGGGCAACATGTCGAAAACAGGAAACAGATTATAAGTATCAGTAATAATCATGATTTTAATGAGGTGATTGGAAAAGTTATTTGTTGTTAATCCTGTATTTTCTATATTTTTAAAATCACACATAAATACAAAATAGAACAGAATATAAACATATTGTAATGTGCCAACCATATTTTAATTATTGAGTAAAAAAAATTTCTTAAAAGTTTAGTGAGGTATTTTTTAGAAATGAAAAGCATTTTATTTAATTCGTTGTTAAATTAAGTAGATATTCGCTTTTAATCCCTTCACTCATAGAATGGATACATGCTTCATAAAGTTATTCTATCTGTAAGTGAAGAAATTAATAACTGCCTTTGAGTAATCAAATGATCAGACAATTTTAATAATGGAATCATTCATGACAAAAAATATTGCTTTATTGCAAGAAAACCTGTGTAAACTCTAAAACTGAAAGACTACATATTAAATAGTATTTTATAAATACATTTATTTTGTAATATGTTCATGTAAAGAGATAACAAATTTTTTACCGTGCACAATCCTAAATAATGTTTATTTTATGTTTTGTGAGAAAAAACTTTTTCAAGAAAATATTTTATTTGTAAGAAAGTGTTCTTTTTATATTTTTTAAGAAAAAAAGCTGAATTTTTTTTTTCACTACTTAAAAATTTAAAGAAACTTTGCATCATTAGGCTTGATTGTTTAGTATAACTGGCAAAACAAAAATTCAGCAGATTCCTTTAAATCCATAAACACCTAAAATTTCATAGTGTTGTAAACAGTGAAACTTACAGTTGAGATGTAGGGGGAAAATTCAAGATTTTTTTCCCTATCATTTGGTATACATTTTAATATGTAATTGTGGTTAATATGACTGAACTCCTGCTTTTTGATGAAGGAAGTATAAATTTACTTAAAAAAAATAAGATAGCACTGATGTCATTGGCGATTGTTATCTTTCTATCAAATACATTTATGTACAGAAGTACCCCGACTGCTAATATCCGAACCCTCAAGCATAGAACACCTTGGCGAAAGATGGAGTATGCCAAATGATTTTGTCAGAAAAGCGCTTTGTGCACATGTGCTCGTTGACATCGACATTACTGACAGTGCATATCAATTCATGTTAATTCAAAGGTTATTATGTTTTCAAAAAGTCTTTTACATCACTTAGAAATAGAGATTTAACCTTTAAAAAATATATTCCTCTTATAAGAATGATGACAACCATTCAGATTTATGGAAACTTATAATTTGTGTGCCTCTAATAAATGTTTCAAAATGATTTATACCATTGACACACATGTAAAATGGAAATGGATATTTTAAAAACAACTACAAATTGGTAAACCTGAATCTATTTATTTAAAAATATTAATGATCGGTGAATGCTGCTACTCAATGAAAAAAGTAATCTATCTTTGGTACTAACAATGTACTGTTAATTAATAATGAATTTATCAAAATCTTTTAAATGAATGACGATAAAAATACGTAAGCATTTTTTTTTAATTAGAAAATGGGGTCATTAAAAATCCGTTTGATTTAATTATTTCTTTAATAAATTATCTGCATTCACCTTGAATCAATCTGATTATTAAACTGAAAAATTGGAAACATTAAATCAATATTTAACTTTCATTAAAAGCACCCCCAACCCCCACCTCCCCGCTGAAAAATTAAATTAAAAATAAATAAATTGCTCTGGAAATCCATCATCTAAATTACACTAGCAATGCTTCCATGTTAGGATGGTAAACCATTCATCATCTTGTCAAACTACTATTAGGTGCTTGTTAAAGGTAAAGAAATATAATTTATGATAGAATTTCTAAACCTAAGATCATATTTTAAATGTATGGACTTGAACTGAAAAATAAGAAGGAAAAAAATATGTTACTAAAAAAATATAAAAACAACAGTTAAACTTCAAGCTTTTTTTTTTTTTTGACAGTAAACATAAAAAAGAGGAGTTATTGTTGTACATATTTTTGCATAATCATACATTGCAAACATTTATTTATTATCCTTACAGGTACAGTTATTGCACTGGGACATCAATGTTTATTCATATATTTATCAATAGTTTTATATGCCTAACTTTGCGGCACACTCTTGCAGCGCTTACTATTTGTACAAACTAGAAGAGCATCACAAGAAAAAAAGAAAAGAAAACTTTAAATGCTTATATGACGTAACTGGGTGTAGAATAGTTTTTTGTGAAAAAAATTAAATATTGATAATAGTTGAAGAATTAAAATTACTCAAAAATACTCAGAATGTCAGACATCTGTTCATAATTTCATGATATTGGATACAATAATTTTATATATTTCATTAATGTGATCTTAAATAAATCATCACTGTGAAATAGAAAAGAAAAATTACAGTTATTTTTTGACAAAAGTTATTTTTTCGCATTGGCGAAGCCTCTTCTCTTGTTCATAGGTGCTTTTGAGTTGAGCTTCCTAGCTACTAACACCTAGAAATTGCCTACACTGCTCCAACGATTATTCGTACAATTTTATTTTTTTCTGTCAAATTATCGGTAGAATGGATGTTTCCCGAGAAATTTCATGTATACTGTCTTAATATTTCTGCTTAAAATGAATAATTCTAAAAAAACTATAAAAATATTTCCAAATGTGATTTGAATACTTATATTTCAAAAAAAGGTTTCAATTCATGTAGTAAGATGTGAAGGTATAAATGCAGAGAATTTTTCTTTATTTTTCATTTTTGAATTAAGCATGCATTGTTACCTTAGAGAAACATTAAGAAACAACATTTCTGCTAAATCTGTCATCCATTGAAACCTATTTAATGACAAGTAATGACCAATGGCGGATCTAGGGGGGGGGAGGGGGCGATAGCCCCCCCCCCCCTTGGGCAAATAAAGGGTTTGGAAAACGGCATTATGCATCCCCGCGGGAAATGACTTGGGGAGAAGTTCGAGCCCGGCGCGACCCGGGTCGGGTTGCGCCAGTTTAAATCTACGAGACTCGGCCCTGGTAAGGTCTTCTCTCTTTTAGAGCCGTGCCTTGATCTTAAATTTTTCTGAAAATTTGTGTCGGGCCAGACTTTTTTTTCTTACAGGTCGAGCCAGGCCTGGACTTCATTCTTACTGGAGGTCTGCACTGGTCGAAATTTCCAGGTCGGGGCTCATCCTGGAATAAAAGCTAAACGTTCGGTCCAGTGGCGTACCCAGGATTTTATTTCGGGGGGGGGGGGTGACTTAAATTTCCATAATGTTCTAAATCTTACGAAACACGTTGAATTGTCTCTCTATTCTAAAAAAAAGTAACTACCGCTGTCACCGCCGCCGCCGCCGCCGCCGGTTTTGATTTTTTTGTGACCGGAGGCCTTTCTTCGTTAATATTAACAAAAATAATGCATACAAAAATATGAAAATCAGTGGTTTTATACAGAAATGTTTGATAAACACGCTGATACAGACAGTTTTCAAATCGAAGAATTAGTTTAAGAGTTATTTAATGCTAAAGTTGGACAAAATCATTCCACTAAAAAAGTTTTATAGCAGCAAAAACTATGCATGGCAGCATAATCATTTTTAGATCATTTTATGCGTTAGAATTTGCCGGAGTGCAGATTGCATTAATTTTTTTATTTTGACTCATTTTTTCAGGTTTTATTTCTATTTTAAATTCAAATTTTCAGCATTTCTAGAGATATTTTTTACAGATTTCAGAAAATTGTACTAATTTAAACTGTTGCCAACTGTATAAAAAGCGCAAGCAATAATGTTTGCTTCAAATTAAAAATTTATTTACACGTGACTATTATAAACAGGAAAAATTTTTTCAAATTAGAATTAAATAATTACGCATAAAAAGCAGGAACTTATTAAAAATTACGTCATAAAAAGTATACACGTGAATTTTAAAAGAGAAAGGATATTGTAAAATAATAAATTCATTAACATGCGTTAGAAGTCTTAGGAGAAATTAAGTCATATTTACGTCACATTATAGTTATTATATAAAATGAACACAAAATAATATTGCAAAAAAGTTTAAATTTAGAAATTGCGCTAGACATTTATTTGATATTTTGAGAAATAATTTAAAATGTCTCATTTAAAAGAACTTTCTTTTCGCTTTGTTAAAAAATACCAGGAGACAAAGACTCTCTTTACTTAATTCCTTTTATATTAGCTTATTTTGAAATGTTGTTGCACGTGCATACGTCATCAAGTTATTTTTATTTCGACGTTTTATTTGTGTTTTTATTAATGTTGTACGAATTTATTTGTTCTTTCGTTATTTAAAATAAAAATTATATCAATTTGTATAATTTGGCGAGTGGTTTGGCGATTTATATAATTTGGCAAAATTGGTCGACAGGATAATCAAATAGTACCGCAGCGGATTTGGCGTTAAAATTCCCCAATCAAAGAGAAATGAATAGAAATTCGTTTATAGGGAGATCGCCACTCTTTTTTAAATTATAATTCAATCTTTCGAAATCTTTTTAAAGCCGATCAAATTAGCGTGCATTTAGAGTCTGCGGTGTCTGGACGGGGGTTGGCGAGCGTAGCTCGTAGGGGGCCGAGCCCCCTAGTGTTATAAACAGAAATCATATTTGCCAATTAGGCCGTCGCCAGGGGGGAAAGGAGAGGGGCAGGGCTGACTTTGTTCCGAAAATTTTAAAAATTTGGTCATCAGTCCGAAATTTCGGACTCAAAACAATAGCGCGATTTTTGACATGGTCGCCAAAAAATCTATTTCATCAATCGTTCGCAGAAAAAAAATCTCCAATTTTTTTAAAGGATCCGAAAGGGAAAAAAACCGAAATTTTGTCATAGGGCCACGGATAAAATGCGAAGTTTGTCAAAGGATTGCGAAAAAACAGTCAAATTTCGTTAAATGATCGCGGAGAAAACGCGAATTACGTCAAATGCTCGCGGAGGAAACGCCAATTTTGTCAAATGAGCACAGAAAAAACCTGAATTTCGACATAAGACCCCAGAAAAAACACGAATTTCATCTAAAGTTTGCGGGAAAAATGCGAATTTTGAAAAAAGATCGCTAAAAACACGCATTCCGTCAAACGGCTGCGAAAAAAAAGCTAATTTCGTCAAAGGGACATGGAAAACAGTGAAAATTTCGTGAAAAGGACGCAGAAAAGCGCAAATTTCATCAAAAAGACGAGAAAAAACGGCAATTTTGGAAAACGCAAATTTCGATGAAGGATTGCCTAAAAAACGCGAATTTCGGCAAATGACCACAGAAAAAACGCGAATTTTGTCAAAGGGCCGCAGAACAAACGCAAACTTCGACAAAAATCGCTCAAAAAACACGCATTCCGTCAAAGGGAAGCGGAAAAAACGCAAATTTCGTTAAAAGATCGCAAAAAAAGAAAAAGCAGGGTCACAAAGAAGGGCTACAGAAAAACATGAATTTTGTCAAAAGGCTGCGAAAAAAAGCGAATTTCGTCAAAAAGCCCCAGAAAAAAGGAAATTTCGACAAAGGATTTCAAAAAGAAAACGCAAATTTCATCAAAGGGCCGCAGAAAAAACGCGAAATTCAAAAAAAAGATTAAAACACACATTCCGTCAAAGGGCTGCGGAAAAAAGCTAATTTCGTAAAGGATTGCAAAAAAAACGCGAATTTCATCAAAGGGACATGGAAAAACGTTAAAATTTCGTTAAAAAGGCGCAGAAAAGCGCAAATTTCATCAAAAAGACGAGAAAAAATGCGAATTTTGTTAACAGCAGCGGAAAACGCAAATTTCAACGAAGGATTACGAAAAAACGCGAATTTCGTCAAATGGCCACAGAAAAAACGCGAATTTCGACAAAGGATCGTTAAAAAACACGCATTCCGTCAAAGGGAAGCGGAAAAATGCGAATTGCGTCAAAGGGACGCAGAAAAAAATGTGAATTTCGTCAAAAGGCAGCAGAAAAACACAAATTTCATCAAAAAAGTGGGAAAAAAGCAAATTTCGTCAGAAAGCCGCGGAAAAACGCAAATTTCGACGAAGGATTGCCTAAATCGGCAAATGACCACGGAAAAAACGCAAATCTCGACAAGGGATCGCTAAAAAAACACGCATTCCGTCAAAGGGAAGCGGAAAAAACGCGAATTTCATTAAATGATCGCAAAAAAAGAAAAAGCAGGGTCACAAAGAAGGCCCACAGAAAAACATGAATTTCATCAGAAGGCTGCGGAAAAAAGCGAATTTCGTCAAAAAGCCGCGGAAAAAAGCCAATTTCGACAAAGGATTTCAAAAAGAAAACGCGAATTTCATCAAAGGGCCGCAGAAAAAACGCGAATTTAAAAAGAAAGTTCGCTTAAAACACGCATCCCGTCAAAGAGCTGCGAAAAAAAGCTAATTTCGTAAAGAGTCGCAAAAAAAACGCGAATTTCATCAAAAAGACGAGAAAAAAATGCGAATTTTATCAAAATGACGAGATAAAAACGGGGATTTTCAGGGGATTTCGTGAAAAATCCCCTGAAAAAACGCAAATTTCGACGAAGGATTGCGTAAAAAAACGCAAATTTCGGCAAATGATCTCGGAAAAAACGCGAATTTCGTCAAAGTGCCGCAGAAAAAACGCAAATTTCGACAAAGGATCGCTAAAAAAATACGCATTCCTTCAAAAGAAAGCGGAAACAACGCGAATTTTGTCAAAGGGACACAGTATAAACGTGAATTTCGTCAAAAGGCCGCAGAAACACGCAAATTTCATCAAAAAGACGAGAAAAAAAGCAAATTTCGTCAAAAATCCGCGGAAAAAACGCAAATTTCGACGAAAGATTGCGTTAAAAAACGCGAATTTCGGCAAATAACCTCGGAAAAAACGTGAATTTCGTCAAAAGACAGCAGAGAAAACGCAAATTTTGACAATGGATCGCTAAAAAACGCGCATTCCTTCAATTTCGTCAAAGGGACATAAAAAAACGTGAATTTCGTCAAAAGGCTGCAGAAAAACGCAAATTTCATCAAAAAGATGAGAAAAAAGCAAATTGTCAAAAATCCGCGGGAAAAACGCAAATTTCGACGAAGAATTGCGTTAAAAAAACGCGAATTTCGTCAAAGGGCCGCAGAAAAAAACGCAAATTTCAACAAAGTATCGCTAAAAAACACGCATTCCGTCAAAGGGAAGCAGAAAAAACGCGAATTTCGTTAAAGGATCGCAAAAAAAGAAAAAGCAGGGTCACAAAGAAGGGCCACAGAAAAACGTGAATTTCGTTAAAAGACTGCGGAAAAAAGCGAATTTCGTCAAACAGCCGCGAAAAAACACTACTTTCGTCAAAGAAAACGCGAATATCGTCAAAGAACCGCAGAAAAAAAAGCTAATTTCATCAAAAAGACGAGAAAAAACGCGGATTTCGGAAAAAATCCGCGAACTTGAATTGAGCTTAAAAACTTGAATTTCATCAAAAAACCCGCCGAAAAAACGCGGAAAAAACACAAATTTCGATAAGGTCACGAAAAAAAACGCGAATTTCGTCACAGATCCGCAAAAAAAAACGCAAATTTCGAGGAAGGAGTGCGTAAAAAACGCAAATTTCGGCAAAAAGCCGCAGAAGAAGCGAATTTCTTCAAAGAACCGTGGAGAAAACGCAAATTTCGTCAAAAAAAACCGTGGAAAAAACAGAAATTTTTGGCATGGAGATGCGACTGAAAAATGAAAGTTAATAAGCTACTTTTATGGTCAACTCTTCCGCACCGGATTTCCGATTTAGCCGAAATCGACTTGAGATTAGCTGAAGTGTTACTGTGCATTAACATACTTCCGCATTGACAATCTTGGCACCCGCCGACTGTGAGAGAAATAAAAAAACTCTTTAAACTACTTTTAGATTTGTCGAATTTACTTCTAGGTCTCTTGAACTGATCATATACGTTTTCATTTATCCAGTAAAACAGGCATGGAGCTATTTTTCAGTCATTTGAAAATTGATTTTGTGGTTTCAAGTAAATTTGGTGGCAAGACTGAGGAGGCTATTGGATTAACAAGAAAAACAAATTCGTGGCATGTCAAAAATAAAACAAATTTATCTGAAAAAGAAGAAATATCAGCCCTTTTTTCATTTCACTGCGATCTCTTAGGAGGTGGAATAGAGCTGTAACCTCATATCCCCCGTCGCCATCGACTTCTTTGTGTGTATGCTGGGGCATCACTGTGCACTAACTAGTATATGGGACTAACCAGAATAGCTGCGTTGCAGGAAAAAAATTAAATTTTATCTCAAAAGAAAGAAAAAAAACAGCAGTTTTTTTTCATTTTTGGTTACTTCGAAAGGGGGCCTGTAACCCCATCAGCTCCCTGATGGAGTGATATGATCAGCGGTGATATGAGACTAGCCAGAAAGTCCAGTTGTATTTCAGAAAACAATTGCATTATAAATTTACCACAAACAAAAAGAAAAAAAAACAGCACTTTTTTTAATTCATTTTCAATTATTTTGGGAGAGATCTGTAACCCCCATCACCCCCTTTCTACTTCTTTGGGTATAATGTGGTGTCACTGTGCACTAATATGGAACTAAACAGAAGAATGTCGCTAGTCTGTGGAATGATAGGAGAAAAAAATGCAAATTTATATCAAACAGAAAAAAAGCAATATTTTTTTTAGACTATTTCGGGAGGAGGGGGCTGTAAGCCCATCAGCCGCCTCCCCCTCTTTCGGTATGGTGTGATGTCAATGTGGACTAATACGGAGTTAACGAGAATGGCTATTTCGCTGTGTGGCAGAAGAAAAATTACAAATTTATCTCAAACAAGAAGATCTAAAAAAATCAGCCTTTTTTCATTTCATTTTCGACTATTTAGGAAGGGGACACCCCATTAGCCCCTTTCACCTCTTTGGGTAAAATGTGGTACCACTGTGCACTAGTATGGAACTAAAGAAAAGAGAGCGGCTAGTCTGTTGAATGATAGGGGGAAAATACAAATTTATCTCAAAGAAAAATATTAATACTTTTTCATTTCATCTTCGACTTTTTGGGGAGAGGGCTGTAACCCCATTAGTCCCCTTCTACCTTTTTGGGTATAACGTGGTGTCACTAATATGGAACTACAGCGAAGGGAGTGGCTAGTCTGTTGAATGATAGGGGAGAAAATGCAAATTTATCGCAAACAGACAAACAAAAATCAGTACTATTTTTTCATTTCATTTTCTACTATTTCGAGAGGAGGGGGCTGTAATTCCAACAGCCCCCTTCCCATCTTTGGGTATGTTGTGATGTCAATGTGGACTAATATGGAGTTAACGAGAATGGCTATTTTGCTGTATGACAGAAGAAAAAAATGGCAGATTTATCTTTAAAAAGTACGGAAAAAACACTTTTTTCATTTAATTTTTCGACTATTTCTAGTTTGGGGGGGGGGGGGGCTGTAACCCCTTCAGCCCCCTTTCTCTTCTTTGGTGTTAATGTGGAACTAAAGCGAAGGAAGCGCACAGTCTGTTGAACGATAGGGGGGGAAATGCAAATTTATCTTAAACAGGCAGAAAAAATTTAGCACTATTTTATCATTTCATTTTCGACCATTTCGAGAGGAGGGGCTGAAATTCCATCAGCCCCCTCCCCATCTTTGGGTACGCTGTGATGTCAGTGTGGACTAATATGGTGTTAACGAGAATGTCTATTTTGCTATATGACATAAGAAAAAATTACAGATTTATCTTAAAAAAGTAAGGAAAAATTACTTTTTCATTTAATTTTTCGACTATTTCGGGAGGAAGGGGGGGGGGGGCTGTTACCCCGTCTGCCCGCTTATTCTTCTTTGTTGTCAATCTGGACTAATATGGGACTAATGAGAATATCTAGTCCGCTGTATGATTGAAAAGAATTAAAAAATTTTCCAAAAAGGAAAGACGAAAAAAGAAGCGCTTTTTCATATCACTTTCGAAAATTTCGGGTGGGGGGGTTGTAGCCCCATCAGCCTCCCCCTTGGGTACGCCCATGGTTCGGTCCGTGTCAGACCATATGATAAGCAGTATTGGCCCGATCGCGACACGTGCACTCCTCTAAATTCTCCTCCCCGAGCCCAAGTTGGTCTTAAAGTCCAAGTTGGTCCAAGTTCATCTTACTTATTTGTTATTCGTAAAAATTATATTTATGTTGTACATTTGTTTAACGAAATCTTTAAAAATTTAATTTGATTTGATAAGTTACAGAGATGCATTTTTAAAAATCTACTTTTTCTTCTTTGTAGAGCTTTAAAATTGTGATTTTTTTTTATCATCCGTTTCTTTCATTCTAAACTGATTTTCTTACTTTATTTTCATTTGAATGCATTTGTCTAAGTAATGATTTTTACGTAGTGTTTATGTGCATAATTGCCTAAATAGTCATTTATATTAATGCTTTTCTGTATTCATGAATTTCGAACATAATCTAAAATAAAATATGAGCATAAGTAAGTGTGCTTTATGAATAAATTTAATTCCAAAATGCAGTCTGAGCTGGAGTCGATTTTTTAGCTTTTATACCGAGCCGGGCCAATATTTTTTTGTGTGGGTTGGGCCTGGAAATTTCAGCCCGGCTAAACCTTTAACAACTGACATATCGAAGCCAGCTTTATTTTTTAATGCTTCTTTCAGCCATTATCTCATAGCTACTGCATATACCGTGTGTCCAAAAATGGACTGACTGATTTTAAATACAATTCAATAACATGCAAATGGTGACAGCTATTTAAAAAAAATGCTTGAAGGAGTGTTATGTAAGATCTCAGTAGCAGGGGTGATTCTGTTCCGAATTTTCTGAAAATTTAATCCTATCGCTGCGCATCCCGCGATTTCTACGGCCAACATAAAAGTGGCAAAATTTGCGCAACCCGCAATTTCCGCAGCAGCAAATCCCTTTTTTATGACCTAATTCTAGTTAAAAAAGAAACTCTTTCACAAAGATTTTGGACATATTTGAACTCTGAAATATATGCAGATTTGAATTATGTAATAAAATAAAGGCTCAATTTTTTAACCTATTTTCATAAATATATATAATATCTACCCAGCAAGAGGGTTAAGGCATTCGGTTCCGAAAATAAAAAAAATTCATCAATTCGAAAATTCGGACAAAAAAATAATCGCGAATTTTGACAAATGGTTGCCATAAATAATCTATTTCGTCAATCGTTCGCAGAAAATAACTTCAATTTCGCCAAAGATTCGTGGAAAAAACACGAAAATCTTCATATAATCACGGAAAACGCGAATTTCGTCAAAGGATCGCGGAGAAAACGCGAATTTTGTCACAAGATCGCGAAAAGAATGCAAATTTTATCAAAGAATCGAAAAAGAAACGCGAATTACATCAAAGGGTCGCGAAAGAAACGAGAATTTCGTCAAAGGGTCGCGAAAAAACTCAAATTTTGTCAAAGGATCGCGGAGAAAACGCGAATTTATTCAAAGAATCGCAGAAAAAAGTTAATTTCTTCAAAAAATCGCGGAAAAAGTGAATTTCATCAAAGAATCGCTTAAAATTGCGAATTTCGTCAAAGGATCGCTGAAAAAAATGCGATTTTCGTCAAAGGATTGCGGAAAAAGCGCGAATTTTGCTAAAGGATCGTCGGGAAAAAACGCAAATTTTATCAAAGAACTGCAAAATTATGCTACTTTCGTCAAAGGGTTGCAGAAAAAACTTAAATTTCGTCAAAGGGCAATGGAAGAAATGTGAATTTCATCAAACGGCTATGAAAAAACGCGAATTTTATCAAAGGTCTGCCAAAACATGTGAATTTCGTCAAAGGATTGCGGAGAAAACGCGAATTTTGTCAAATAACCGCGAAAAACGCAAATTTCGTCACAAGATCGCGAAAAGAATGCAAATTTTATCAAAGAATCGCAAAAGAAACGCGAATTACATCAAAGGGTCGCGAAAGAAACGCGAATTTCGTCAAAGGGTCGCGAAAAAAACTCAAATTTTGTCAAAGGATCGCGAAGAAAACGCGAATTTATTCAAAGAATCGCAGAAAAAAGTGAATTTCTTCAAAAAATCGCGGAAACAGTGAATTTCATCAAAGAATCGCTTAAAATTGCGAATTTCGTCAAAGGATCGCTGAAAAAATGCGATTTTCGTCAAAGGATTGCGGAAAAAGCGCGAATTTTGTTAAAGGATCGTGGGGAAAAAACGCAAATTTTATCAAAGAACTGCAAAATTATACTACTTTCGTCAAAGGGTTGCAGAAGAAATTTAAATTTCGTCAAAGGGCAATGGAAGAAATGTGAATTTCATCAAACGGCTATGAAAAAACGTGAATTTTATCAAAGGTCTGCCAAAACATGTGAATTTCGTCAAAGAGTTGCGGAAAAAACGCGAATTTCGTCAAAAAGTCGAGGAAGAAATGCGAATTTTATCAAAGAATCGTGGGAAAAATACAATGGTCTCTTTAGAAAATAGCACACATACATACACCTATGTTTATTATTATAGGTAAAGTTTTTTATCTGAAATAATATGCTGAACTAACTTTTGAAGAAAACGGGTTAAACCAAACCCAGCTTGCAGGAATCTGTACTCAGCCTGAAATTGACCCGAATCGAAAACAGCTAACCCGACCTGCAACAAAAATAATTAGTGCCAGGAAGGAATTCCCCCCCCCCCCTCCTCTGCTGTAACACTTCAGAAAATTTCAGAATTTTTTTTTCTTTTTACTGAACCCCTGATTATGAGGGGTTTTTTTTACTGAGATTTTTAATTTTAGTTTAAAATAGAAATGACAGGTGACGCTGTGAGCAATAGGCGCTAAATCGGTGTCGGCTTAACGACTATTGTTTGCAGCGTCATCTATCGCTGCTATTGTAAAGTAATGTTGAGAATCGCAGTAAAATAATCTCCTGACATCTTACATAACCCTCCTGCAAGATTTTTTTATATTACTGTCACCATTTGCAAGTTACTGAATTTTAAAATCAGTCAGTCCATTTTAGGACGCCCAGTATGTTTTTTAATAAGTTTCAAAGCATTCTTTAATGAATTACAATTTATCTTAGATATAAAGAGACAAGCAGTCTTATACAAATTAGTATTTTTTACATAATCCTGAAGATTAAAAAGTATTATTAAATAATTGTTTGGGCGTGCCCGTTATGGAGCTTTTAATGTATATAGTTTTTATCTACAAAAGTATTTAGACTTTCTTTTCAAAATTTGGGTTGGCCCGAACCTTATTGCAAGAATGAAAACCCAATCCGAAACTGACCTAAACCCGAAATCATGTATGTCAATCTGCCCCAAACCCAACGCGCTAGAGCGCAGCTAAAAAGTACAAGTCAACACCGCCCGCAGCAGAAAAGTAGAAGTCAACCGGACCCAAACCCTACGCGCTAGAGCGCAGCTAAAAAATACAAGTCAATTCGACCGTCAGCGAAAAAGTACAAGTCAGCCCGATCCGCAGCAGAAAAGTAGAAGTCCACCGGACCCAGGCGCGACCCACAGCAAAAAAGTATAGTCAACCGGACCCAAACCCGACCTGCAGCAAAAAGTAGAAGTAACACGACCCGCAGTGAAAAAAATTAGCCCCGACCCGCGTATCAAATTGGAATTTCCAAATTTCTAAAATCGCCCCCCCTTGAGGACTCTCCAGATCCGCCCTTGGTAATGACATGTGGCATTAAATGAATTTCAGTTTTTGCTTTTGCTTTTTGCTTATTTTAAGCATATTAAAGTCATATGAAACTTTTTAAAATTAACATCGATTAATTCAAAACATGAACCAGCGGGTTCGGGCAAGACAGGGTGTTTAACATGTCAGACAACTGTAGTGGCTTCCAGATCAGTATACTGTTTAAAATATTATTAGCAGGAATTTTACATCTTAACACTTGTCTCAACCAACTTTTTGTCTCAATTTCTACTGTAACCTGATTTCAGGTATAGTGCATGCACACATATGCATGTGAAAACAAAACAATAAGTTGCTATCCAATGCACACTTTATTCCGAGATTTTAAACAAAGATCTAAAAATTAAAATCAGAAAAATAAAAATGACCCTTGACGTTTCTATTTATCTTTAACCCTTTGAGAAGCAAGCAATTGCGTTTGTGTAATGCTTGAATGCCAGAAATTTGTAAAAAAAATTATCTCAAAATAAGGAAAAGCAATTTTTCAGCACTTTCCCTCCAAAGCTATAAAAGTAAAACTTAATTAAAATTTTGTGGTGCAAATCTTAATTAAACTTAGGTGGGATATAATATACCCCACCGTCCCTCAAGGTGTTAACACCGTCTTCAGGGTTTAGTTTTTTTTTAATGCAAAATGGGAAAAATTATTTACGTGTTACATTACTGAAGTTAAATTCAAACTGAAAGGAATCAAGAAGTAACAGAAATTTCACAAAAACATTTTAAATAAATTCAGTGATGCCGTCTCTTATCCAATAATAAATTAAAACAACATTAATGGCAATATTATGCAAAATTCTTTCAAAATACTGATCCAAACATCCGAACTTGAAAATGAAACCATGTCATTACAGATTTCTTCGCTTCTTAAACAAATCTATAAAAATTCCCGAATAATTACTTTAAATAAATGGTCTTGTTTTGAAAGAATCTTGGCATTTTCAAAATCAATAAACTAAATATACCTTTAAAGAAAGTTCTTGATGATGCAGTTGAAAGTTTGTTGTATTTTTAGTCATTCTTCCAACCTTTGAAAGAGGTGACGCTTTACCATTTTAATATAAGATGCATCTGTACTGTCAGTAACTTCAAAGGATTTAGAACTCTACATATATAAAGTTATCAACTTTTTGGCAATTTGTGACCCCTTCCCCTATACGATATCATTCCTTGAACACCCTCCCCCAAATGCTATTGATATCAGTGTCTATTTTTAATTTTTTTTCTTTGTTTTTCTTTTTATATGTTTGCAGTGATATACAGATTGGGTTATACATTTATTATTTGCATATTTTACTGATTTAAACGAAGAGAAAAGTTAATAAAATATCACTTATATATATCAAATAAAGCTAAGAAATAGTTACTACTTAAAAGTATTTATTAATAGCTTTTTGTTACATAATGGATTCAACAGTAATTCGGTCTTCTTGCATTGGCCTCTTACACAGGGGTAAGCAGTAATTCTTATAAACGAAAAAAAGTGGACAATATTATTTCCATTTTTTGCCAGTAAACAAAACAAGTATCAGTTCGAGCCTGGTTTCTCTAACAACGAATTATATATGTGGTAGAAGAATATGAAAGGGTAACATTGGATATTCCATATTTTAAAATGAAAAAGTTTTATAATAATTTAATAGTTTTAATAAAAACTTTGTATTTATATAAAAATAAATAAGAGATAAAAAAAATTACAGACTAAAAAAAAATTACACACTATACTGATGTAAAAAAAATACCAAAAAAAAAAAGAAAACTTTGGTTGGATAAAAAATGATAATGATATTAAAAGAAAAATCCCTCCCCTCCCTTTAGAGATATCTTACAATTTCAAGTGCCACTCCCTCCTTTCTTAAGTTCTAATGTTGTATATGCACATCCTCTAACTCATAAACTACAGCGAAAAATGTAGGTGGAACACGATCAATATTTCAACTTATATATATACATATGCATCTGTATCTATACTTAAGTTTAGTCATACATAAAAATATGTAATGTGATAATTTAATGGATGAATTTTGTACTGTTTAATGTTTAAGGATATGAAAATTGTAAAATTGGTTATTTAATTGACAGTTAAAATTTAGTGCAGTATATTAAAAAGGTGTTGTTTATTATTTTTATTTCTGTTTTTAGATTCAAAGATAAATAAAACAATTTTACTGAAGTTGAATAAGTCATTTCCTTGGTTGAAAATGGCGACAATCTCTTCATACTGATATTTCAAAAAAGTTTCCATTATCGCCCACAAAGAAACTTTTTTACTGAAAATGTCATCGCTTACAGAAGATAATTCTTCCCCTGGTGAAGAGAACTTTGTTCCTCAAAATTGTGATAAAGAAAAGCATTCCTCTACTGATAAAAAAGAAAAATCTTTTATTTGTGGAGTGTGTTCCAAAACATTTCCTAGGAATAGTAAACTAAGAAGACATCTCTTGATTCATACTGGAGAGAAACCCTTTGTTTGTGAAATATGTCTCAAAAGATTTAATGTTAACAGTACTTTGAGAAGACATCTCTTGACACATACAGGTGTAAAACCCTTTGTTTGTGAAATATGTTTTAAAGGATTTTCTCAGAATAGTGATCTAAGAAGACATCTCTTGACTCATACTGGAGTCCTTACCTTTTGCTTGTGAAGTATGTTCTAAAGGATTTTATGATAATAGAAATCTAAGAAGACATCTCTCTACTCACACTGGAGAGAAACCATTTGTTTGTGAATTATGTTCCAAAGGATTTACTTTGCATAGTACTCTAACAAATCATGTGAGAAACTTTCATACAGAAGAAAAACCTACCTTTGCTTGTGAAGTATGTTCCAAAACATTTACTACGAATAGTACTCTAAGAACACATCTTTTGACTCATATAGGAGAAAAACCTTTTGCTTGTGAAATATGTTCCAAAAGATTTTCTGAAAAGGGTAATCTGAAAAATCATCTCTTGACACATACCGGTGAGAAACCCTTTGTTTGTGAAACATGTTCCAAAGCATTTTCTCATAAGAATACTTTAAGAAGCCATCTCTTGATACATACAGGCAGAAAACCATTTGTTTGTGAAATATGTTCTAAAGGATTTACTCAGAATAGTACTCTAAGAAAACATCTCTTGACTCATACAGGAGAAAAACCCTTTGTTTGTGAAATATGCTCCAAAGGGTTTACTCAGAATAGTCATCTAAGAAAGCATTATTTGTCTCATTCCAAATAGACACCTCCTGAAAATCTCTTGTATTTTTTTGTCAAAATTGAGTATGAACTCTGCATATGTTCTTGCATTTACTATTGTCACATCTCTTATGTTTTAACATTTAGTAATAAAATTAAAAATTGTAAAATTCTTCCATAATTCTCACAGTTGTCATTTTGATAAGCAAATAATTCCGGACATATTCCTTAGATTTTATTAAACTTTTATGTACAGCTTTTTTGGTGGTTATTTTAAATTTTTATTATTTCACTGTAAAGTAATTTTACCCTAAAATAAAAACATAATCTATCTTGAAAGGATAAATTGTACCTCAATATCTTATGTGATAGGAAAGGCTTCAATGAATTAATACTTTTTTAAAAATATGAGAAATGTGCTAAACATGTGTCTTTGTGCAAAATAATCTTACTTATTTGTTAAATTTTCTTCTTTAAAAAATTACCAAGGATTTAAATGAAACATATTTCATTATCATGTATTCTTAGCACCCATCATGATCTAAGTATCTCTCTATTCTAAAAAAAAGTAACTACCGCTGTCACCGCCGCCGCCGGTTTTGAATTTTTTGTGACCGGAGGTCTTTCTTTGTTGCTATTAAGAAAAATATTGCATACAAAAATATGAAAATCGGTGGTATTATACAGAAATGTTTGATAAATACGCTGATGCAGACAGTTTTCAAATCGAAGAATTATTTTAAGAGATATTTAATGCTAAAGTTGGACAAAATCGTTCCATTAAAAAGTTTTATGGCAGCAAAAACTATACATGGCAGTGTAATCATTTTTAGATCATTTTATGCGTTAGAATTTGCCGGATTGCAAATTGCATTAATTTTTTTATTTTGACTCATTTTTTAGGTTTTATTTCTATTTTAAATTCAAATTTTCAGCATTTTGAGAGATATTTTTTACATAATTTACAATATGGTATTAATTTAAACTGCTGCCAACTGTATAATCAGCGCAAACAATGTTTGCTTCAAATTAAAAATTTATTTACACGTGACTATTGTAAACATAAAATATAAAAAAACAGGAACACATTGAAAATTACGCCATAAAAACTATCTTAAGACGTGAATTTTAAAAGAGAAAGAATATTGTAGAATAATAAATTCATTAAGATGCGTTAGAAGTCTTAAATAGGAGAAATTACGTCACATTACACTTATTACGTAAAATGAACAAAAAATAATATCGCAAAACAGTTTAAATTAAAAAAATTGCGCGAGACATTTATTTGATATTTTTCAACTATTTTTGTTAGGACAGCTTAAATATTTCATTTCATAACAAAAATATTTTCACGTGAATATTAAAAAGAGAAAGAAAAGTTTGGTGAAAATTACGTCAGATTATAAACGATATATTTAAAATGTCTTATTTAAAAAAAACGTTCTTTTCGCTTTGTTAAAAAATACCGGGATCAAAGACTCTGTTTACTTAATCCATTTTATATTTTGAAATGTTTAACTAAAATTATTTAATCAAAGACGGAAGCAGCCACTGTATCTTTTAACAGTAGCTAATTTGGCCAAATTCCCCAATCAAAGAGAAATGAATAGAAACCCGTTTATAGGGAGATCGCCACTGTTTTTTAACTTATAATTCAATCTTTCGAAATCTTTTTAAAGCCAATCAAATTAGCGTGCTTTTAGAGTCTGTGGTGTCTGAACGGGAATTGGCGAGCGTAGCTCGTAGAGGGCTGAGCCCCCTAGTTTTTCTAAAAATATATAATTAAGTAATTCAATATTTATTCAGAATGCATACTCAATTCATAAATAATGGTTCTATAGGCTAATTATGCTTGCACTTTTTTTCTCAGACCTTTTTTTTTTTGCTTTTTTGTGTCTTGTATCATCAAATTCAGAAATTTTTGAAGCACAGTTATATTGTCTGTTATCATCATATATCATAATACGAGCAAATCTTGTCTGTTTGGAAATTTTATCTCAAAAACATCTGTGATGTTCTTGACTAAATTTTATGTCCTACCATTTTGAGGTACAAGAAACATTGGGATAGTCACATGGTTGAGGAAATTCGACGAGTGGGTCATTTTGGTGTCAATATAGGTCATTGTATTTTAATGGGAATGAAGATTCAATCAGTTATTAACTTGTTGAAAAGTGAGCAGTAAACGAAGTCGCAAAGCTGGCAACATTTCTCTAGATTTGGCAGGAAAATCGAATTTCAAGATTACCAATGCCAAAACATTTGCGTCTTGCTTGGCGTCAAATTGAATAATATCACTAAATTTGGCACGGATACATAATTGTGTTAACTTGCCGAGAATGTATTGTTTTATCGAGTTGAACTGAAGGCTAATTTTGACTTCTTGCTGTGATGTCATAATACCAGTAAATGTTTGTATTCAAATTTTATCTAAAAAATGACTCTGATGATTTTGGCTGAATTTTGTACCTACCTTTTTGGAGTATGAGAAAACCCAAATATTTGAGAAAATTTGATTACTAGGTCATTTAGGAGTCACTGCGGGTCAGTGGGAATGAAGGTTAAAATATAAGTTGCTGAATATTTTTTAAATAGCTACTTAGCCTTAAAGATACCGTGATGAAAAGTGGAGGGTGGGGTGGGGGGGGGAGAATGATTGCTTGTTTTTATGCTTTCGTGAATTGAAAGTAAAATTTGCAGGAAGAAATTGAAACTTATTCATTCTTCATCTTCTCCAAATGTTATTTTTTATGTATTTTTAATTATTTCTGTGCCTACTGTGTTAGACATTTTGTTAAGCTGTTAGGGTTTTTTTTTTTGTAACGTTAGGGGGTTTTGATAGTGAATGGTGTCTTACACGAATGTTAAAATGCATATGTTGGTTTGCATTTATTTTAACAAACTCGCAGCCAAACGATAATTATTAAGGGGAACAACGGGGTGACCAATAAAAAAAGGTTGGTTTTATGCATTTTTTTTTAGAAACATACATACAATGTAAGTCTTGTCACTGTTAGTTTAACCCTTTATGCCCCGACGGTGCTTTAAAGTACCATTACACACATTAAAGTACCACCTTGTTATAAAATTCATTTAATACATTGATTAGTAGCAATACGCTTTAGAATGAGTTATAGATACAGGGTTCGCACAGACTCCTTAGAAATGATAACATTCCCAAGTAGTACTTAGATAAGCAAAACACGCCTTAGAAACTCCTTAAATTGCATTGTGGCTTTGGACGCAAGCAATATTGCTGCCTGGAAAAAAAGGCTCTTACTAGGTCCTTTTTTTGCTTCAAGTGCTTATTGGTCCGTTTTTTCATTAATAGGCCCGTAACAACGTCCATTTTCGACATTGTTAACCGAACTTTATTTTAAATTTTATCGATGTTTGACATTTAGAAAAATACCGTCACATTTAGTTAATCGATCGTGGAAACAATTCCCCAATTTTGTCAAAGAATCCTGAAACAACAGGAATTTCTCCAAAGGATCGCAAAAAAATGCTAATTTACTTAAAGGATTGACAAATAATGCAAATTTTCCCAAAGGATCGCTAATTTTGTTAAAATAAAAAGAGGATTTCCCCAAAAGACGCGAATTTCCTCAAAATATCGCTAAAAACAAGTAAATTTTGTCAGACTCGCGAGAATATGCGAATTTCGTTAAAAGATCGAGAAAAAGAGGATTTATTCAAACGATCGCAAAACAAACGCGAATTTCCTCAAAAGTTCGCAAAAAACGCAAATTTCCTCAGAAGATCGCGATAAAAACGCGAATTTCATTCAAAGATCGCGAAAAACATGCGAATTTCGTCAAAGGATAAAAAAAACGCGCAAATTTACTCAATGGATTGTGAAAAAACACGATATTATTCAAAGGATAGCGAAAAAACGCGAATTTCGTTAAAAGATCGAGAAAAAGGGATTTCCTCAAAAGATCGCAAAAAAGCGAATCTCCTCAAAAGTTCGCAAAAAACGCGAATTTCCTCAGAAGATCGCGAATTTCCTTAAAAGTTAGCAAAAGAGACGCGAATTTCGACAAAGCATTGCAAAAAAGCAAATTTCCTCAAAAGATTGCAAAAAAAAATTCGTCATGGATCGCGAAAAACACACGGTTTTCGTCAAAAGATTGCGAAAAACACGTGAATTTCGTCAAAGAATCATAAAAACGAGAGAATTTACTCAAAGGATCGCGAAAAACACGATGTTACTTAAAGGATAGCAAAAAAAAGCAAATTTTGTTAAAAGATCCAGAAAAAAACGATTTCCTCAAAGGATCACAAATTGCCATAAAACGTCGCCAAAAACAAGCGAATTTCGTCAAAGGATCGCGAAAAAACACAAATTTCATTAAAAGATTGCAGTAAAGCGCGAATTTTCCCAGAAGAGCGCGTAAAAAACGAAAATTTCTTCAAATGGTCACGAAAAACACGCGAATTTCATCATGGATCGCGAAAAAACCCAATTTTCGTCAAATGATGGCGGAAAACACACAAAAGTTTGCCAAAGGATCATGAAAAAAAAACTCAAATTTCGTCAAAGGATCGTAAATTTCGTCAAAGGATTGCAAAAAAATACGCGCTTTTCATCAAAAGATCGCGAAAAACACGCGAATTTCGTCAAAAGATTGCGAAAAACATGCAGTTTTGAACAAAAAATGGCGAAAAAACTTCAATTTCCTCAAAAGATTGCACAATTTCGTCAAAGGATCGCGAAAAAAACGCGAATTTTGTCAAGGGTTCGCGAAACCACGCGGATTTCGTCAAAAGATCGCGATAAACACGACTTTCGTCAAAGGATAGCGAAAAACACGCGGTTTTCGCCAAATGATCGCGAAAAATACGCGATTTTCGTTAAAAGAATGGGAATTTCGTCAAAAGATCGCCAGGCCCTGATTACAGAATAGGCACGAGAAGCCTGTTCTTCCCTTGCCTCCTGATGGTGAAGATTCAATCAGTATCGTTGAGTAGCAGCCAATCAGTAATGAAGATTGGCTGCGGAAGGAATCGCATAAAGTAGCTCCATTACAAAATAAACAAGCTATTGCGAAAAAAGTATAACTTTGTTTTGCGAATAGAAGAAAAATATTGAATAATAGGCTAATGACCATTCAAGATATTAAAACACTTTATCCATTTTTATTTATAGTTAACGGTCTTGTGAAAGAATTCAATCTACTAATGGCTTTTGATATCGATAAAACTATTTTATCAGAACTCCAGAATCTTTCACCAAAACTTTTAAAGTTAGCTGAACAAAGAAAAAACATGCAACACGAAACGGTAAGCCTCCTAAGTGATTTTGTACAAGCAAACGCAAATAAGTGCCACATTGATAATTCACTTATAATTGCCATTCTTTTGCTGGCCTTTTTTTTGATGCAGATCTTCTTTAAAAAATGTACCCATCAGAAACCTGTGTGTAAGAAGTAGTAGGTGGACCAATTACTCCACATGTTTTGATAATTGTTTCTCCGTTTTCGAGTTTCCTTGTTTTCATTGTTTCTGAAGAAGAAATAGTTCTTGGAGCTGTGGAGTTCTTACAGGGGATTATATATTTAATATCACTCTATTATTGTCAGAATCCGAACAAAGGTAAATGGATTTTTCGTTTCATTGTAATATAACTTTTGAAATTGCAAGGCAACAGCGTTCCCCCAAGGAAATTAATAACTCTAAATGAAAATTGGAAGAAAATGTAAATAATTTTGTAGTTTTTTCTCATTAAGAATAAATTTTCATGCTGCTGAAAAATACACATATGAATGGATATTGCATATTTGTTTGCTAATTTTTTTAACACTAGAACGCCCGGAAATTTTACTCAAGTTTCATAAAAATATTTGACATCAGAATTTTTATTTAAAATTATTTGACTGATTTATTTAATGTAAATCTGCGTGGTTTAAATTTAACTTATTTTGTGAAATAACTTCTGGTTCTAGTTGACATTTAATCACATGGTCGGAGTCGGATCGGCTCGCTCCTGGCGTTCTAGTGTTAAGAGCATATTCTTGAAAGTTTTCTAGAATATTATAATACATAAACAATGAAAAGTTATGAAATAGTCATTGCTATAATGATAAAATATACACCTGTGTCATCTATTATGAGTATTAACTACAGATATTCTGAGCTCAGGCAGGCTAGAAAGGGTTTTAAAAAAACTTGCAAAATTGAATTTCTTTTGTTTCTCTATTTCAGTGTCCTGTTAAAAATGTTATAGGTAAGTGTGGAGATTATTTTATTGTGAAAACTTTGGTAGAAAGAAGGGCGTCGCTAGAATCACCATATTTAGGATTTGACTGTTAAATAAAGATTCTAGACATTTTCCTTACTACTGAAAGCTTTTTTAATAAATATATTTCCATGGCATTCAAATAAAGATAAACTGATGCTAAGAAAAAAATTAGGTTGTGAGAAAAAGATTACCTTTTGTTTGTAGTTATTTTATTTTCTACCTTTTGTTTATAGTTATTTTATGTTTTCTTGCAAAACTTGGATTATTTTCATCAAAACAACAATATTTTTCATTCCTTTTAAGCTCAGAATGTCTCACACTTTATATGTTAGGTAATATCTAAGAAACAAGCACGCACATTTGATAACCAAATTTAAAAAAGAAAAAAAAAGCTTTTGAGTTATGCTACCTCATAATTTGTTTGCACTTCAGTGTACTAATGTTTTGGCCATGTTAGTGAACTTTTATTGCTCTAGTAGAATTTTAATAATGATAGACTTGTATTCTGTATGTCCCCCCCCCCTGCTTAAAATCAATGATGAGAGCAAGACTGTACACAGTCAAACTGTTTTTTTTGTGTGTGTGGTATGTACATTTATTTGAATTTTAAATAGCCAATTGTGGTTGCTGCTTTTCATAAATGTAGATGTTTTCTTAAACAATTCGGAAGTATTTTTTTATTTAAATAAAATACAATGGAATTGAAATTTATATAGTTTACATAATTTTATATATAAAATTAAACGTATGTTTTATGTTCTCAAAATTAGTAATACATATTTGTAAATAACAAATTAGAATACCCTAGCATTATTGTTATTTAACTACTTTGCCGAAAATAATATAGTCCAAACCAAACCATTTTTTCCGATACCAATAAAACTCAAATAAATGAAAAAAACATGAATAAAATTTTTTGCAGATTTGAAAAAAAAGTGTATTGCTAATAATTGGTTCTGTGTTCTAAAAATGAACATATTTGATATTCATAACTAAGCTGTAGTAAAAATGGGGTTTTATGTGGGTACCTTCCTATGAAATGCTGCTGTTACAGAATTCCCATGGATATCACTCCAGATATATTCAAAACTAACTATGCTCACTCAAAGTGAATTTGAGTAAAATGTGAAAACTTACTGCAATTTCAAATTACATGTGCAACAAATATTTGATTAACGGTCTGTGGGTATAAAGCCAAATATTCTATTCAGTGTGAATGTCTGATTATAAAATTTAAGCATTAATTGGAAATCATGTACCACCATAATTAAAGCAAAATTTAATTTTCGCATAACAGTTTAAAAATATAAATTATTTTGCAAAAATGAAAATTTTCAGATATAAATCTAAAAAATTTACATATTATGTGATAAAATTTTGCTGAAAATTATTTTCTTAAACAAAATATACTTTTAAATTTACAGATTCACAAAATTAACTTTTTGTTTATTTCAAAGCCTCTTTTCACCTCTTCACACTTATTTAAAATGAAAGGAAGTCTGATTCAGTTGTTACAAGAATAAGCATAAAACATACTTCTGTAACACAATTCATTATTAAATTCTCATTATTAATAATCAGTCGTTACTTGTTTATAATATTAGTATAGATTGAGTTATATAGAGTTTTTTTTTTTTTTTAGAATACTAAAGTCAAAAATTATGTTTCACATATAAAAATTGTTAAAATGTATAAAAATCGCAATATGTTTGGAATGATTAATATTAATGTCACAGAATATTCAGCGTAAATAATTATACATACACAAGGCTTAACAACACACAACATATAAATACTAGCTAACTCCGTCTTCCCCGGCGTTGCCTGAGACCTTAATAATAGTCTTAAATATGCCTAAAACAAGTGTTGCACGATTTTTTTTTTATTTTTAGGCAACAATCTAAAAGATTTATATTTTTAAAATATTTTATATTTTTAAATGACAAATAACAAGAGCTTGCAAGAAGCATTCTTCTATATATATTCATCGACAGCCATTAAATACATCTAAACTTATATATATATATATAGTATATTAATTATATATATATATAGGTTGTAATATATATAATACTCGTGCTAATACACTGTTTTTAAATATTCTTACACAAATTTATGAGCTATCAGTTAAAAAAGACAACACTCACTGCATTAAAAACAGTTTTGAATTGGTGGATAAAATAAAGCCATTAACAAATGTCAATAATATTATTACTTTAGATTTCAAAGACTATTTAATAATATCATTCTAAAAGACTTGCATTCTATTATCAATTCATTATTTCTAGAATATTTTCATTTATTAAATTTACCTGATAATATTGATACTGACTACTTCACATCTTTGACTAACTTTCTACTACTTCATAATTTTATTTTCCAAGACAATGCTTTTTTTATTCAAATAGAAGGCAACCCTCAAGGAGTTGATTCATCAAGCATGTTATCTGATTTATATCTTTACTTTTATGAACGTAAATTCATTAATAATAATATATTGCTCTACAGATACATAAATGATATAATTATTATTTCTGTAAAAGATAATAATTCTATATCTCTTCCTGTAAAGTACCCTTCTAATCTAGAACTTAGTACTACCTTTTCAAATAATTCTAGTATCAATTTTATGGATGTTAAAATTAATATTCTCCCTAATAACACCCTAACATTCAACATTTATGATAAGCGCAATGGATTTTCATTTAATGTAATTAATTTTACGAAGTTCAATTCCAGCTTACATATTTCAGTATATAGAAATATTCTGCTTAATTATAATCTTCGTATCAAACGTTTACGTTCCTCCCAATTCTTACAGCCTAACATTTTTAAATTAAAGCAATTAGCATTGTCTTATAATTATCCCATCTCTTTTATATCTGCATGGCTCAAATCTTAATATTAATTTTTTTCTACTTCTTACCAGTATAGGCATTTAATATGTTTATAAAAAAACTAAAAAATCGAAAACACTATTATGGGAGGTGGTATGTGGATTGCTGAAAAAATTATACAAAATAACACACGCAAAAAATTATATGTATGCATATATAATATATATATATATATATATATATTCAAAAAAAAGTTTGGTGTATGTGTATGTTTTTTCATACATTATACACTAAAAAACATAAAAAATAAAAAAACCATTACGGAGGGTTGAGGTCGGGAATGCTAAAAAAAAGTATAAAACCTTATATGTTTTTATGTGTGTGAGCGTGTATATGTGTATGTATATATGCTTATATATTGTATGGGCGTATATAAAAAAACGGAGTATCATGCATTTAACATCATAAATTTTCACATATTGCTTCATCATATAAGGATATATTTTACTATCTCATATTCCTCATTGCTTTTTAAATTTTCACATTTAGTTACATAATACAAGGCTATGTTTTACTATCTCAAATATTCCTCATCTTTTTAAATGTTATTTATATTCTCATTTTTTATATTACAATATTTTGTCTTTAAAATAGTTAATTTAATCAATTGCCCTTTTATTTATTTTTATATAATTCTTTCTTTCTTTCTTTTTTTTTTGCATTAATTTATTCCTATTCTTTATTTGTATTCACTCATTACTTATTAAGTTTATTCCTACTTTTTCGTTCCACTTTAACTGAAAGTTAATTTAAGTCTTTTCCATATTTCTTCAATCAATTCCATTCCTTTTATTTTTTATTATTTTTTTGGTCTAAACATGGCAACATTAAACATTATTGTTATTAATCCAGTTCCAATTTACATTTTTCCTTTCTCACACCAGATTGCAGCACAGTTATGGGTTTGAGTCAGATGCTCAACTATAGCTAACATGTTAAAATAGTCTGAACTATGTTTTCCATTCTGATATGTTGTAGTTTGACTCACAAGCTCCTCTAACGATTCTGTGGGTCATTCATAGTTTCCTATTTTATGTACTGGTTTCCTATGTTCATATATATATATATATATATATATATAGTATATTAATTATGATATATTAATTATATATATATAGTATATTAATTATGATATATTAATTATATATATATATATATATATATATATATATATATAATTAAAAAATTCCAAAAGTAATTTCAAACATTATCACAAACTGTAAACTTTAATTGAAGTACAATATTAGCTAAACCATACAAAAAAACTATATTTTAACATAATGAACTATCTCTAACAAACACAACATAACCAACTTAAACTTTAATAAAATCAACCGTAAGAAACAAGACAAATAACTACCTTAAAATGTTAATATTTAGTGGCAAAAGGCCTGCAAATCTAGAGAAAAGCTGCGTGCGTTATTAACGATTTCAGTTAAGAATCAAAAAACCCTAAAGGGAATTCCAGAAACAAATTTCTTTGAAAGGGTAAATATTACGATTATTTAAAACCGAAGACGTATTTTTTAAACCTAGATGTACGTTTGCTATGCGTGTATGATTTGTTTTTCCGTATATTTAGATTAAAAATTCCGGGTGAAAATGTTTAGTATTTGGTGAAAATAACTACAGGGAATTAGGAAAAATACTTTTTGAAAGGGTTAATATTATTATTATTTTAAACGGATTGTGACTTTCAAAGGGAAAACGAACGTAGATATGATTTGGTATATTTGGTGTTTTTTGTATTTTGATTTCCGATGCCGATGCTTTTTTTTTCTTTTTACTCATCGCACAAAAGAAAACAGAAATCGCTAATGTGACTTACAGAAGCGGACGTTTAAGGGTCAATATTAATATTTTTAAAACCAGATTGCTGCATTCTAGAAGAAAATGAACGACAGTGTGGATTGGCATCATTTATTTTTTTCGTATTTTGATTTTCGAAACCGCGGAGAAAATGGACTGTGCAAAAGTGAGTTTCACAAAAGATTTTTTTTTTTAAACGGCTAATATTCCTGTTTTTCGAAACAGATTGCTGAATTCCAAAGGAAAATGAATGTAGATATGGCCTTATGATTTTTAAAGATTGCAGAAATCGCAAAATATTCTGAAACGATTCGCGGGAACCATTTTTTTAAGGGTTAACAATGATTTTTTTTTTAGTGGATTGCAACGTTTTAAGCGAAAAGTGCGATCTTTAATTTGGAGTAACGGATTTTCTGTATTTCGCTTAGTCAAATGAATGCGGGCTTCGAAAATCGGGGAGTAAAAAACACGAACTCGACATTACTTAATTTTTTTGAATGGGTTAGTATTAATATTTATTCAAACGATTTGCTCCGTTAGAAAGTTTAAAGAACATTGATGCAGTTTTGTGCCTTCCTTTATTCCGTATTTTGAATGGTTTGATATTAAATGACTAGATGTGACAAAAAAAAATCTGCAAGCTTTAAAATTTTGAATTTGTTATTTTTTGTCGAAATATGGAAATGCATATAACATTCATTTAAGGAGCGTGCATTTTACATTAAAACGACACATTCTGTTTAAAAAAGTATAAACGAGGTTCGTTTGGAAAGGTTTTCGTTTAAAAGTATAAATTCTTACAAAATCAGATTTAAGATATGTACAAATTTGAAGTTTATTTAAGGTTTTTATTACGGTGCTGGATAACGCCGGGCGGGTCAGCTAGTAGAGAAATAAAAATAACGTAAATATAGTTCGCTGAGGGAAGATAGTAGCTTTTCAATACAAACTCGTATGAGCTTGCCATGATGACACATTAACTGCTTCGCGACAAGTGTCACGTACACATTACGTAAAAGGTTCTCAGAATCGTCGATAATTAATATCAGTTCACTTGAATTGAATAGAAAATGGTGTCTTTTTTAATCGCAGAATTTCTTCAATTAAATTTTACAAAAATTATTAAAATTATTTTCTGGACAAAAATTATTTTCTGAATTATTGGTGATAAAAGATCAGAAGTTCTTTAAACGACGCTTTATGCGAAAGGGTCAATAGTCTAAAATGTCTCTTATATTATACTTATGATAATACTATATCATTATTTATAAAACTAGGGGGCTCTGCCCCCTACGAGCTACGCTCGCCAACCCCCGTTCAGACACCGCAGATTCTAAAAGCATGTTAATTTAATCGGTCTTTAAAAGATTGAATTATAATTTAAAAAAACAGTGACGGTCTCCCTGTAAACGGGTTTTCATTCATTTTCCTTTGATTGGAGATTTTGAAGACGAAATCAGCCGCTGCTAAGAGATACAATGGCTGTTTTCATCTTTAATTAAAAACACGAAAGAAAAATCATGCGTACGCATAGATTATGAAACACTTTCCAACACTCCCTGAAAGCTGTAACAAAACTTCGTTATTTAGGGAAATAAGGTAAATAAGATAACTAACTAAACATTTAAATAACTGATTTTAGCAGTTACCATCCATAGCCAAATATTTATTCCAATTCTTCCGAAGAGCCCTGTATTTGATCTGTAGGCTGATATATATACTATATAATAGAAAATTTAGTTTAGCAAGAAAACGCATAACAGGTTGAAATTTCTCTTTCAGCAATTTATACTAATAGTCCAAGAGCTGTTAAACATTTTAGGGAAGGTATTTGAGGCACCCTGAAAATTTGTGCAACACTTCTTTTGTAATGGCTGAATACAAAATCGAATGTCTGGCTGAAGGATCGTGGCCCAAAAACTGTGCCAGACACGTGTCAAGTGCCATTTTTTGACTGCCCAAAAAAGGTATTTGAGGCACGCTGAGATTGAGACAGAATAATATTTACACTTAGAAAAAAATATTTTGAAAGCGACAGACACTTTAGTCGGCCAAAAAACTGTGCCAGACACGTGTAAAGTGCCATTTTTTGACTACCCAAAAAAGGTATTTGAGGCACGCTGAGATTGAGACAGAATAATATTTTGTGTCGACTAAAGTGTCTGTCATTTTCAAAATATTTTTTTCTAAGCATAAATATTATTCTGCCTCAATCTCAGCATGCCTCAAATACCTTTTTTGGGTAGTCAAAAAATGGCACTTGACATGTGTCTGGCACAGTTTTTGGGCCGACTAAAGTGTCTGTCATTTTCAAAATATATTTTTCTAAGTATAAATATTATTCTGCCTCAATCTCAGCGTGCCTCAAATACCTTTTCTGGGAAGTCAAAAATGGCACTTGACACGTGTCTGGCACAGTTTTTGGGCCACGATCCTTCAGCCAGATATTCGATTTTGTATTCAGGCATTACAAAAGAAGTGTTGCACAAATTTTCAGGCTGCCTCAAATACCTTCTCAAAAATGTTCAACAGCTCTCCTACTATAATAGATGGAAACATACTTGAATACTTTTGTTCAGCCCTGTTGTTTACCTAGTACCTTTATTACACGCCGCTATTTAGCTAAACTTTAATTCAAACTAAATCACTGTTAAAACTACTGAAATCGCATTTCCAGAATTTATCATCTATAGGCGGCCATGTATCCAATTCTTTGCGTGGCCCTGTATATCATTTTATCTATATTCTACAAACATTTCATAGAAAACTAGATGCAGTTCAGCATAACACATTTTAAACCCACCTTTCAGCAATTTACGGTCATACTCAGTAAACTTTACGAATTCTTTTGCGTGTCCCTGTATATCAACTATAACACCTACACACACCATATTGTATGCATAAATATAGTGAAACTTAAAAGCGCATATCATAATTAAAAATGCATTCCCTGCCATCGCCGCTAATATACAGTACTTTGGATAGAAAATACTTGTCTGAAATGTTTTGTATGTTCCTGTAAATGCTATGCACTTCGTATTATACATGAAATAACTTAAGTAAGACTCACCGACGTATATCAATTTTATTATATATGAATTTGTATAGTTAAAATACGCCGCAAACAATTTCCCCCAATACTATTTGTAATGGAATTCTTTTGTGTAGCCCTGTAAATGAATAGTAACTATTCATTGCACCGCATATGCTAGAATATTCTGCATATTTTAGTGCATTTCGTAAATGCATATATTTTTTATTATGTTTGAAAGTGTGTAACATCTTTAAAATTCATTTGAAATGATTTTTTCCCATTGGCCGTAATGTAACGGAATACTTTTGACTGTCCCTGTAAAGGAACTAAACATGCTACAAACTTCATTTGAAATAGGGTTCGTGCTAGGCTAAACGTCAATAACCAAAAATTTCAGTGCGATCCGAGTATATTTACGAGAGTTAGAGCGCGAACAGACAAACCGAAATCAATAACACTTTTCAACTTTGCTGGAAAGTGTTAAAAATTAGTTAAAAATTTGAAAGTAAGCTAATGTAAAATGAATTAAGTACACAGAGATTTTGTCTCTCGGTACTTTTTAACAACACTATGAGAAAGTTCTTTTAAACGTATCGTTTTAAATCTGTCGTAAGTTTCACCAAAGTTTCCTTTCTCTTTTTAATATTCATATGAAAATACTTTTGTTGTTAGAAAGGAAATATTATTTGCGCTGCCTTAGAATTCACGATAATAGTTGAAAAGATTATCTCAAAATATGAAATAAATGTCTCGTGCAAATATATTTTTTAATTTAAAGTGTTTTGCCAACTTTCATTTATTTGGCCTTTTTAAATATGACGTAATTTCCTACATTTGTGACTTTTAACGCATAATAATGAATTTAGTATTTAGAAATTTTCTTTCCCTTTTAAAATTCAAGTGTAACTGTAGTTTTTATGATGTAATTTTCAATACTTTCCTGATATTTAATACGTAATCACTTAATTCTAATTTGAAAGTTTTTTTCTGTTTATAATAGCCACGTGTAAATAATTTTTTTATTTGAAGGAAATATTATTCTTTGCGCTGTTTTTAAAATTGGCAACAGTTTAAAATAATTGCCCTTTTCTAAAATGTGTAAAAAATATCTCTCGAAGTGCTGAAAATTTGAATTTAAAATGGAAATAAATCCTCAAAAATGAGTCAAATTAAAAAGATAATTGGAGTCTGCACATCGGGAACTTCCAATGCATAAAATGATCTAAAAATGTTTAAATTCCTATGTATAGTTTTTCTCCTATAAAACTTTTTTTAATGGAACGATTTTGAACCATCTTTAACATTAAATATCTCTTAAAATAATTATTCGATTAAAAACTGTCTGCATCAGCGTGTTTATCAAATATGTCTCTATAATACCACCGATTTTCATATTTTTGTATGAAACAGTTTTCTTAATATTAACGAAGAAAGACCCCCAATCATAAAAAAATATGGATGCCGATCTAGTAGGAGTATACCCGGATGATCTACGCAGATTTTCATTGGTCCATTTCCAAATCAAAACTTTTTTTTATATATAGAAGGATATAATAAATTTACACAAAGTAAAAAGTACTTTGAAACTTTTTAATATTAAAATATCTATATAATCAAACCGGGATTTTGTCCATGTGTCTTCTGCTTGTTTGTTTGTTGGTTTGACTATAGCTAGGAAAGTCTGTCGCCCTTATAATTTTGCAAATTTGAATAAAGATAGACCAAAACGGATCCGAATCCATCTGCGGCTGAGATTTTTCATTTTTTGATAATTATATAAATTAGTCATTCCTTGAACAAATTCCTGGAACAAAATCTCCTTAGCGTAAGCCTTTAGTTATGCACGAGATTTTATCAGAGATTTGTTCAATCCAAGCAACAAAACGAAAAATAATTACACATCATTGTAATAATTAAAGATTTTATTGAAATATTCTTTGTTATATTTGAAATATGCAGCTTTAAGTATAATTATGAAAGTAATCTTCACATAATATAGGAGTTAATTTGTTAGTTATTGGTACTATATACGGTTATCTTTTGCATATGTGGGATAAACAGACAGGGGTCTCCATTTAAAGTGAAATCAGACTCACTACACACATCCATGCACGATTGGGATTTGAATCAATCACCTCTTGTGCAGTAGCCAGTAAGAAAATCACTATAGACAAGACATGAGCTTGAATCTGATCGAAATACTTTGAACGACGAATCATTTTATGATAGAAAATCAATAGGTGTCTTTAATTTTGCATTCTAAAGTTTTAAGTCTATTACGTTTTTAAATTTTGACTCTGAATTAAACTAGAGAAAAAGCTGTAAGTACGCACATTTTTCTGGAAACTTTACTTTAATAGACAACAGGGAGATCTTTTTTAACCTATTTTGAGCTGGGAGGAGGGGGGGGGGAAGAATCGGACCCCTAACCCAGATTATACTGCTTGAACGTATCAAACACTTCTCTGCACTCTAATATTAAAACATCCTTTTCACTAAATTAATTCAGTTTTTGTTCAAGAAATTTACACTTCAGCTTTAATATAAATTTTAATAGAAAGATAAGTTCAGTCTGTTTCTAGGTGGGGGCCCGTGTTTTCATTATGGCCCCGGCTCCTTTTTTCACGGTCAGAAATATGGGTCAGTAAAAAACACGCCGTCAAGTGAATTAAAGGAAATTTGGGAAGCAACTTTAATATTACGCTTCAATTTTTCTGCAAAGCAGCAAACATGGTCACCAAGATTTGATTTTTCAGTAAACACAGTAGGTACAGGACTAGAGGACAAAGAGTTTCAGGGAAGGAGGTAGATTTTGAATTTTGCGTATAGTGAATTTCATGTATAAGGAAGTTACACGTGAGTTTCATATTTTAAAAGATACTAATAAAAAATATTAACATATTTCGGTTTTCAGAGTTTTTCTTTCTTTTTTGTCCTCTCATATTAATTAATGGTTTTAGTTTAAGCTCGCTCGCCAGGGTTAGAAGCAAAAATTGAAGGCCTGGAATAGATCTCACATCTCGCATATCTCTTCACACATCTCTTGTATATCCTGTATATAATGTATGCGTATACTTAATACAAAATCGGTCCTCGCGGGGCCTTTTTCAGTTTAGGGCCTGATACAATTGTACCCTCTGTCGCTTACTGTGCATGTACCTGTCACTCGCACAATAATATTTTAGCCAAAATCATTACTGAAACCTACTCTCTGGTACCAACACAATGCCCAATGAGACATGAGAGACACATTGAACTAAGCGATGACTCTTTTTTGACCCAAGGCCGGCGTTCTGAGAAAAAGACAGGAAGTTCCAGAATATTTGTAATACGATATATTATTTCACAGCTTTTATAGTCCTCTCAATGGGAAGTTTCCTGTACCTTTGTTCGAGGCATTCTAAACTACACTTCTGGAAAATGTTTTTCTGCTTTTAGAAAAAAGTATGACCAAGTTAAGTTTTGGAACATTATAAAATTACTGTACTTTTTCGATCCGAAACCGGGCCCATTTTGGTCCCGGGCACTTTTCCTCTGTGCCCCCCCCCCCTTTCTCACTGGCCCTGACTACAAAACCTGCTCTTCAGACATTTCAGTCAAAATCAGGAAATTTATTTGAATTCCTTTGGAAAGAACTTGTCAGTGATCTATATAAATTACACAAACCAAGTCCTATGCATGAAATTTTTTACATATTAAAGTGCATATCACAACTGAAAACACACTTCTAACACTGGTTATACACGGACAATACTATGACCAAACACTTTTGTGTGTCCCTGCATAGGAATGAAAATTGCTATACACATCATATTCAACAGTAGGTACTTATTAACATCTTGTGATAGATATTAATTTCAAAATGTTTGAAATAGTAAAACGTCATTAAAATTGCAGATGATTTTTACACATAGAATCATAATGTAATGGAATGCTTTTAAGTGTTCCTATAAATGAACTATACATGCTACACGCTTCATTTTCAATACCAAACATACCATAGTAAATCTCAATAATCTATATCAATTACATGACACTCCTAGTATATTTATCACAGTTTGAGCAGAGACAGTTATCAGTAGAAGAACCGAAGTCAAACACTTTTCAACATAACTGAAATAAAAATGAAGATTTCATGTAGATTCATTTAGACAGACAAATAAACGAAATTTATAAACACTTTTCAACTACGTTGGAAAGAACAGGGTGGTTATAATTAAACTTCTCCTATACACAGCATGCTGCAGCGCAAACGGGTGAACGGAATGCAACGAAATTTGATATATAGACTATAGATGAGATGCGCTCACGGAATTTCGAAAAAAAAATTAGTTCCAGAATGTCCACCAGAAGGTGCCTTTGCCGGAAAAACATTAAATTTAACACAATAAACGACCAAAACAAGATCCAGAAACAATATTAACATTTATTGACTATTTTCTGATCCGTTTTGGTCGTTTATTGTGTTAAATTTAACGTTTTTTCTGGAAAAAGTGCTCCGTGGTGGACATTTTGGAACTAAATTTTTTTTCGAAGTTCCGTGAGCGTATCTTATGTATAGTCTATATACCAAATTTCGCTGCATTCCGTTCACCTGTTTGCGCTGTAGGATGCTGTTTATACGGGAAGTTTAATTATAACCAACCTGTATTAAAAATGCATGCTTAATTATAAGCAGGGTCGACCACAATAGTGCGCTGTGCTCTGGACAAAGCAATTTGTGGGGCCCTGTGCCTGTGACTGCGATGCTGAAGATTTGGACTGCTAAGATTTATTTATACAAAACTGATGTAAAACACTTCTCATTAATACTTGTGGTCATATGTCAAAAGAAAATAGTTTTTATACATTGTTTTTTTACTTTCTGCTGAAATGTGAAAAACACCATGTCTTTCGTTCGCATTTGATCTGCATCATTTTGTTTACTATCCTTTTAATAAAATCGACAAGCTAGTTTAAATTAACATAAGTTTAGAGTTTTAACCAGTATCAAATAAATTCGTTGCAGAACAAAGCGTCAAATAACCAAGAATCCATTGTCTTACTTCTGCATATTTCATTTGGCAATTTTAAAGAATTTATAACATTTATCTAAAATCTAAAAACAAATTATTGTCGGATATTCAGGAAACTACCTTATCGAAATTTTGCGAGTTTCCCTTAAATATTAAAAAATCTGAAAATTAACAAATTATATAAAGGGTGATCATAATTAAAACACTCCTTCTTCATCCTCTCTGTATATTGTACTACTGTGTGTATGACCTTCAAATTTTGTGCACATGCTATTCAAAACATGGGGGGAATCGAAATACGTGGAAAAAATACTTTCAGAAACCACCGATAGATGGCGCTGTACAACGGGCCATATGCTGAAAAGATGCACCTCTAAAAACTTTATTTGAACGTAGCAAATGTTCACGAGACAAGGGCCTTAACCAAGCATGGAATTCTGCTCAATAGGTCCTTCATGAAGTTGTAATGTCTGTAGTAGCTTGTTCAACTGCAGATCTTAACGATCTAGTCGACTGAGATGCTTCTCACAGAGTGATAGCTTCTTTCAGGTATGCCAAGGTTAATAGAAGTCCTTCATAAACAAGATTTTTTAAGTGTCTCCACAGCAAAAAATCACATGGATTAAGATTCAGAGAACAAACTGGCCAGATTGTCAGAAACGCGTGATTGGTTGCTTTGTCATTATTGAAATGTTGCAGAAGAAATAAGATTCTCCGCAGTTTTATCTTCTTTATACCTAGAACATGGCTGCAAAGCATGGGTTTATAGAAAGTTTTGTGCTTGCAAATTGAAATTGCAGTTACAATGGCCATTTAAGCTTATTTACTTTTTTTAGGGCAATACAAAATATAACGAATTTTTTTTCCTATGTATTATTATTTTTGACATTTTCGCTATTTTTTGTTGTACAGCATCCTCTATCAGTGTTCCTGGAACTTTTTTTTTTTTTTTACGTAATCCCCATATCTCGAACAGTATGTACACAAAATTTGAAGCTTTTACACTGAGTAGTTCGACATAGACGGAGGTCAGAATAGGAATGTTCGCAGTTGAGCAGTTTCCCCAATGGCTGTACAGGACCTGATTGCCGAGATATCAAAACACAATTAGGGAGATGCTACTGCTACGCTTTGAAGTGTTAGAATTGCTTTTGGACCAAAATTTACTTGGTCAGCGTGAATGTCCGCATACTACTTGAATTACAGGCTTCATTTGCAGTTGGCATAGCATATTCTTACTAGGGGATAGTCTGAACGATGTCCCAACTAACAATTTTAATGGATGGCACTAACAATTTTAAATTATAATTTTTAACATTTCAGTGTGATAACTATTCAATTTACTTAACGTCGGACAAAGTTTTGAAGTGATACAGACGTGACCGTTTCGGAATTCTCAGAGTGGCGTCCTGCACATCTGTCGGAGGCCCCTATACTGGCCACTTGATTGGAGTATAAAAATTTAAAGGACGTCACTGAACAAATTTAAAAGCAAAATTGATTAAATGAAAGACATCGAAAAGTGTAACAGGTTAGACTTGGTGCATTGAAGCCATCAGACAACCACTGGCAGCTTTGAGGCAACCGTAACCAGATGTCACGTGAACAACACAATATAGTATAACTTCATAAGCAAAGAACTAGTGCCACAGTGGTTTGCAGTTGCAGCTTTACCAAACATATAAGAATGAAGAATATCATCAGACTAGGTGTGTCGTCCAAATGGCTAAGTTGGCAGAGAATTGGCACTCTTAACCAAACACCCAGATTCACACCCTGGCTTGGATGCTTTTACACTTTGTTGTTTTCATGCCTTGTTCGCAATGTGAATAAAAAACTAAACACTGTGACTACATTATCCATATAGGATCTGTGCCGACAGTACTCATCCCTGTGTTATTGACCCTGGTCCCGGAAGTGCTATATAGTATGTGTCCCGACTAGGTGGTCGGACTAACGTGGGACCCTTGGTGTTTAGTTCCCAAGCAAACTTGGCACTCATTTTATTGACCCTGAAGAGATGAAAGGCTGAGTGAACCTTGCCCAGTCGGGAGTCTAACTCGTGACTTGCATCGCAGCAGTCAGATGCTCTGACCACAACACTATTAGGAATAAAAATTCACGTAATTAAAAACTCAGCTTTACTGCGATAGAAGAGTATGAAGTCATATCCAGCACAAGGACCAAAACTTGTTGGAAACATGAATAGAATTATACGCAATAGTGTGCTTGATTATGTTCACAGACGAAGATACGCAAAATATCATTTGTGCATATCGAGACATGCATGCACGTGCTTTGGAATGACGCCAAGCCCTTGTTTGAATCATATTTAAAAGGCTGCATCAAGCAACTATTCTTTTGTGGACACCACGCAGCTGCAACGTGTGCAATCAGCAATTTATTGCAAGCACATGCATGCCTCGCTATGCACCGTGGACAATATTTTCCTTGGTAAACATATACAGATACTGATGTTCAAATTTTTTCTTGCACCGGACACGATATCATACATTTTTGCGCATTTTTCTCGGAAATTATGGGAAATACCAGTGATGGAACAGCATGGACTTCATCTTGGAGCTGCAAAAAGTCAATTTGGAGCAGGAAATTAGTATTTTAGAGAAGCAGAAAATAACTATTTTGTAGCAGCAAAAATGCTCATTTTGGTATTCTTTGACGAAATTCGCGTTTTTCTTGCGATTCTTTGACGAAATTTGCGTGTCTTTCGCGATCTTTTGACAATATTTGTGTGTTTTCTGCAATCTTTTGACTAAATTCGCGTATTTTTTGCGCGTTATTCGGACCCTTTGTTGAAATCAGAGTGTTTTTCGCTATCTTTTGACGAAACTAGCGTATTTTTCGAAATCTTTCGACGAAATTAGCGGTTTTCCCGCGATCTTTTAAAAAAATTGCGTTTTTTTCCAATCTTTTGACACTTTTTGTTTGTTTTTTAACGAAATTAGCGGTTCTTTGACAAAATTCACGTTATTTTAGCGATTCTTTGAGAAAATTCACGTTATTTTAGTGATCATATGACAGAATTCGTGTGTTTTTCGCGATCTTTTGACGAAATTCGCCTGTTTCCCCTCGATCTTTTGACGAAATTCGCATGTTTCTCACGATCTTTTGACCAAATTCGCGTGGTTTTCCGACCTTTTGATGAAATTTGCAGTTTTTTTTCGCGATATTTTAACGAAAGTAGCGTTTTTTCACGATCTTTTGACAGGGTTTTGTGCGTTTTTTGACGAAGTTAGCTACATCCTTTGGCAAAATTCACATTTTTTTCGAGATCTTTTGACGAAATTCGCGATTTTTTGACGAAATTTGCGTTTCATTCGCAATCTTTTAACGAAATCGCGGTTTTTCTCGATCTTTTGGCCGCTTTTTACGAAGTTAGCGCTCCTTTGACAAAATTCACGCTTTTTCGCGATCCTTTGACGAAATTCACATTTTTTCGCGATCCTTTGACGAAATTCACGTGTTATTCGCTATCTTTTGACGAAATTCCCATGTTTTTCACGATCTTTTGACGAAAATCTCGTGTTTTTCGCGATCTCTTGACGAAATTTGAGAGTTTTTGATGAAATTTGCGGGTTTTTCCCACTATCTTTTAAATTAATTAGTGTTTTTTCACGATGATTTGACCGTGTTTTGTTCGTTATTTAACGAAATTAGCAATCCTTTGACAAAAATCACGTTTCTTAGCGATCCTTTGACAGAATTAGAGTGTTTTTCGCGATCTTTTGAAAAAATTCGCGTGTTTTTTACAACTTTTAGATGAAATTTGCAGTTTTTTGCGATATTTTAATGAAAGTAGAGTTTTTTACGATCTTTTGACAGTGTTTTGTGTGTTTTTTGACGAAGTAAACTATGTCCTTTGGCAAAATTCACATTTTTTTCGTGATCTTTTGACGAAATTCGCATACTTTTCGCGATCTTTTGACGAAATTTGCGTTTCATTTGCAATTTTTTAACGAAATCGCGGGTTTTCTCGATCTTTAGACCGCTTTTTAACGAAGTTAGCGCTTCTTTGACAAAATTCACGTTTTTTCGCGATCCTTTGACAAAATTCGCGTGTTATTTGCGATGTTTTGACGAAATTCGCGTGTATTTCGCGATCTTTTGACGAAAATCTTGCATTTTTGCGATCTTTTGACGAAATTTGAGACTTTTTGATGAAACTTGCGGTTTTTTTCCACCATCTTTTAAATTAATTAGTGTTTTTTCACAATCATTTGACCGTGTTTTGTTCGTTATTTAAAGAAATTAGCGATCCCTTGAGAAAATTCACGTTTTTTTAGCGATCCTTTGATAGAATTCGGCTGTTTTTCGCGATCTTCTGACGAAATTCGCTGCAAAATTAACGTGTTTTTTCCGACCTTTTGATGAAATTTGCAGTTTTTTTGCGATATTTTAACGAAAGTAGCGTTTTTTCACGATCTTTTGACAGCGTTTTGTGCGTTTTTTGAAGAAGTTAGCTATCCTTTGACAAAATTCACGTTTTTCCGCGATCTATTGACGAAATCTCGTATTTTTCACGATCTTTTGACGGAATTTGAGACTTTTTGATAAAATTTGCGGTTTTTTCCTCTATCTTTTAAATTAATTGGTGTTTTTTCACGATCATTTGACCGTGTTTTGTTCGTTTTTTGACGAAATTAGCGATCCTTTGACAAAATTCACGTTTTTCTCGCGATCCTTTGACAAAATTCACGTATTTTTCTCTATCTTTTGACAAAATTCGTGTGTTTTTCGCGATTTTCTGACAAAATTTGTGTTTTATTCGTGATCTTTTAACGAAATCCCGTTTTTTCACGATGTTTCGACCGCATTTTGTTCGTTTTTTGACGAAATTAGAAATTTTTTGTTAAAATTCACGTTTTTTTCTCGTAATCATTTGACAAACATCGCGTGTTTTCGCGATCTTTTGACCAAATTCGCTTGTTTTTCGCAATCTTTTGGCGAAATTTGGGTGGAAAATGATCGATTTGGCTCAAGAATAATTATCGAATTGGCGCAGTTGGGCGCAATTTTGTTGAAAAATGATAGTTTTGGCGCAGAAATGCGCAGCATTATCGATTTCGCACAATTGGAGCAGATGTTCTATCACTGGGGTAATCGAGGCATAATTCTTTGGGTGTATTTGTTATGTACTCAAAGCGAGCTATCTGCCTGTGCAGAGTTTGTAAGGGTCTTGGTGGGTCAGTATTTTCTTTTCACGTGTTAATCCGATAGGCTTCATTTTATTCCTCAGAAATTTTCTTAAGAAAAAACTTTAACCAATGAGTAAGATTCTTTTTGCACACATATTTTTAGCACACCTCTCATATTTTTTCAAAAGCGTTACTTCTTAAAGCATTTCCTATTGCATAAGATATTGAGGTACAATTTATCATCTTAGGTCAGATTAATTTTTAATTTTAGCGGGAAATTACTTTATAGTGAAATAAAAATTTTTTTGGAGTAACTATCAAAGAGGCGTTACATAAAAGTTTGCTGTAACAAGTTTACTTATTATCAAATACATATTTGCTTATTATCAGAAACATAATATGCCATGAAAGAATTTTTATGGATTTAGAACAAAGTGCAATTTTTTTTCATTACTAAATACTAAAACACAATAGATGTGATAATAGTAATGGTAATGTAATATACAGGTTTCATACTCAATCTTGACAGTAAAAATAAAAGAGATTTTCAGGAGGTGTCTATTTGGTATGAGATAAATAATGCTTTCTTAGATGACTATTCCGAGAAAATCCTTTGGAACATATTTTACAAACAAAGGGTTTTTCCCCTGTATGCGTCATGAGATGGGTTCTTAGATTACTATTCTGAGAAAATCCTTTGGAACATATTTCACAAACAAAGGGTTTCTCTCCTGTATGCGTCAAGAGATGGGCTTTTAGATGACTATTCTGAGAAAATCCTTTGGAACATATTTCACAAACAAAGGGTTTCTCTCCTGTATGCGTCAAGAGATGGGCTTTTAGATGACTATTCAGAGAAAATCCTTTGGAACATACTTCACAAACAAAAGGTTTTTCCGCTATATAAGTCAAGAGATGGCCACTGAGATTGCTATTATCAGAAAATCCTTTGGAACATATTTCACAAGTAAAGGGTTTTTCTCCTGTATGAATTATAAGATGTCTCTCTAGATTACAACGTGGAGAAAATCTTTTGGAATATGTTTCACAAACATAGGGTTTCTCTTCAGTATGAGTCAAGAGATGGCTTCTTAGATCAACATTCTGAGAAAACGCTTTGGAACATATATCACAAACAAAGGGTTTCTCTCCAGTATGAGTCAAGAGATGTCTTCTTAGATGACTATTCTGAGAAAATCCCTTGGAACATATTTCACAAACAAAGGGTTTTTCACCTGTATGTGTCAAGACATGTTTTCTTAGATGCTGAATAAGAGAAAATGCTTTGGAACACGTTTCACAAACATAGGGCTTTTCACCTGTATGCGTCAAGAGATGGCTTCTTAGGTTACAATTATGAGAAAATCCTCTGGAACATATTTTACAAACAAAAGGTTTCTCTCCAGTATGAGTCAAGAGATGGCTCCTTAGTTGTTGATTCCGATGAAATGCTTTGGAACATATTTTACAAACAAATGGTTTCTCTCCAGTGTGAGTCAATAGGTGTGTTCTTAGATATATAATCCTAGAAAATGTTTTGGAACATACTTCACAAATAAAACCTTTTTGTTCTTTATCAGTGGAGGAATGCTTTTCTTTATCACCATTTTGAGGAATAAAGGGCTGTTCTCTAGAGCAAGAATTTTCTTCTGTAAATGATGACATTTTCTTAAATGACAACAGTTTTAATTAAGAGGATAACAGAAACTCCTTGAAAGTATCAGTTGAAGAGATTGTTGCCATTTTCATCCAAGGAAATGACTTATTGAACTTCAAGAAAGTTTTATCAACCTTTGAATCTAAAAACAGAAAGAAAAATAATAAACAACAACACATTTTTTAATAAACTGCACTACATTTTAACCTTCAATTAAATAACCAATTTTCATTTCCTTAACCAATACAAAATTCGCCCATTAAATTATCACACTATATATCCTTAGGTATCACTTAACCCTTAAATGTTCGATTTTTCAAAAATCATTTTAATAATGTTTTTCGGCTTTCATTTTTTAAATAAATCATGGGAAAAATATTCAAAAACATCATATTTTGTTTTAAGTTTGGTTTTCGGCTAAAAAACAGTTTGTTGCTAATCGGCAATACTGATCTTTATTTGAAAAAATAATTTTCTCTGATAAAATTCTATAATATTAAACACACAAGAGTTTTCAGAAGTATCATAAGAAATAAATTTTACTTGCTCATAGCAGAACAAAATATAGTATTTCGCAAGCTTCCAAACAAAACAAAAAGTACATGTAGCAACATTTAAAAAATAAATCTATCTTTATTCTTAAAGAGCACAAGTATTGCCATCTACGTGTTCGAAAATCTATTTAATAATATTTTCAGAATGTATTTTATTGGCAACATTAGGCATTATAGCTTAAATATTATTCTAATAATATTTTAGAAGCCTAAATTGGGTATGTTGCCGAAAGGCAACACCCGACATTTACATATATGTACATATGTGTATATGTAAGTAGAAATATTTATCCTATTCCACCTACATTTTTATCTGGAGTTTATGAGATAGGGGCTGTGCATCTATAACGTTATCACTTTAGGGGGTTGGGTGGGGTCAGGCACTTGATATTATAAGATATCTCTAGAGGGAAGGGAGATTTTAGGTAGATTTTGTAAGAAATACTACCAATTGCAGTCGTTACCATGGTGTGACTTTTGAAAAATTGCTTCATAACTTTTCATCATAAGACCCCAGGATCCCAAAACTACCCCCACCTAAAAAGCATATGTATATTACATATTAATGTGTATGTAGTTACTAAATTTTGTCCGCATAATAAAAGTCGCAATTATGCACAGATCGTCTTCAAACTCACCAAAAATATTGAGATGTGTAATATCTCGGCGGGGATTGCAAATGGGCAAAATCGGCCCAAGGGTGTGGAAATGGGAAGGGTAAAAATAGGATTTTGAGGCAAAAAAAAATTCATAATTTCGTCATTTCTCAAAATATCAAATCCAATAAAATTTATTATAAATCTTCTTTCTATTATCTACTACTTTCATATTGACAAGTTTTTAATAGGAGCAACTCTTACAGCAAAAAAATAAAAATAAAAACGAAAACAAAAAGGGAGGGTTGAAGAAGAAAAAAAATCATAACTTTGTCAATTCACAAGATATCAAATCTACTTAGATTTATTATACATCTTCTTAATATTACCTACAACTTTTATATTGACAAGCTTTTGATTAGACTAAATCTTACAGGGAACATAAATTAAGATTACATAGTGGTTGAAGAAAAAATTATCATATTAACATGATTCTGATAAAACCAGCTCTTACAAAAACATGAAATTATAATCTCGTCATAATCAGCCAGATAAAATTGTTAAACTGAGTTTATCTCTAACCTTTATTTAGATCTTGTGTTTGAAATTAATACTTAACTTCGAAATCTACCTGCGCCTGTAGGCCGAGCTGGCAGGGATTTTTTCTTGTGATATCATTATCATTTTTGATCCAACAATTTTTTTCTTTACCTGTTATTATATTTTTAGTCTGTTGTTTATTTTTATGGCAATACAAAGCTATTATTAAAACTATTAAATGATTATAAAATCATTTCATTTCAAAATATGGAATATCCCAACGTCTGCCATTCCTATTCTTCTACCACATATACACTGCTCAAAAAAATTGGGAGCAAGCAAAAAAGTTAAGAGAATAGTGCAAGACAGCCATGTATGGGCATAAAATGGATAGTATACGCGTATTAATGCGCAATACAGAAAAAAAGACGCAAAAAATTGTAGCGAAGCTTTTATTCCTTGAAAAGATGAAAAGAACATGAAAAGATGGTTTAGGGCAGGAATTTGGTTTCATGAAAATGATAAAAAAATGCATTGTTTAGAAATTATGCTTGATTTTTAATATGGCGTGTGGTCTTCAAGAACAGCTAAGACTGCTGCACACATGTTTTCCATGGATGCGATGAGGTTATCGATAAGATTTTGGGGGATACTGTGCCACTGTTCAAGAATTGCAATCTCCAAGTCCCGGACACTAAAAGAATGGCGTCGATCTTTAAGCAATGCGCCGTCTGAGTATGTTCCAAACATGCTCGATCGGATTTAGGGCAGGAGAGAATGTTGGTCATTCCATATGCTGTATTGTTTTAGCTTCAAGCATGTTTTCCACAAGGCGAACTGTATGAAGTCTGGTATTATCATGCATGGAAAAAAATAAATCACTAACTACTGCAACATAAAATACGACATGAGGTCTCACTATCTCATCTGTATAACTTCGGACCGTCAAAGTGCCATTCCTAATTATATGCAGGCCCGTACGTCTATCTATGCTGATTCCAGCCAATAGTATCAACCCACCTCGTCTGTAACGTGATGTTTCACGAACGAATGTGGGAACAATTTGAGTGCCTCTTTCTCTCCATGCCAAAACACATCAGATGTCACATCCAGACTGAATCGGGACTCATCTGGAAACAGAATTTGACTCCAACAACGTTGCCTCAAAACTCGATGTTCAGTTCCCCACCTTCTTTGGGCCGCACAGTGGCTTGAGGTCAACGGAATACAGACCATTAGCTTATGTGCATACAGACCACCTGGATGAAGTCTATTTCGGACTGTTTGTTTGGACACCCTTCGTCTTGTGGCCAAGAACGACTGTGTTTGCAGCTGAGTAGCATTGCCCGTTCCGTCTTGACGAGCTCTTAACAGGATATATCGGTCATCAGTTTCTGTGTTAGCACATTTTCGACCTTGCACTTGTCGATGACTACCGTTCCATGTGTCTTGGAATCGATTCCACAGCCTTTCATGGACACTTCTTGCGGCTCCAACAGCCTCCACAGCACTTCGTTCTATTTCCCCCAAATCCAACTGCCCCGATAACACGCCAAGCCATGGAATGCGGTAAATCATGTTGTTGTTACAGTTTCAAGCCACCTTTTCTTAAACAAAAGCTGAGCAATTGAACTGAGGTACAATTGAGGCAGTGAAACAGACGTTTCTGCAAAATCCCGATTTTTGCACTTATCTCCCTTTTCTAGAATTTGACGTCATAAACTTTAATTTACATGTGAAGTTTTCTTTATCTGTTTTCTACAACACTTTAAATTATGGATGTTTTATTTTACTTTACTTATCGGTGTAAATATTTTCGTAATTTCATTAAAACCATGTGCTCCCCTAATTGTTTTGAGCAGTATATAATTCATTTTAAGAGAAACTATATTCGAAATTATACTTGTTACGTTTACTTGCAAAAAACAGGGAATAATATTGTCCACCTTTTTTGTTTTACAAGAAGTTCTGCTTACTAGAGGTCTGCACGGGCCGGAATTTCCAGGTCTGGGCCCGAACAAAAGCAATGTTGGTCCGGCCCAGCCCGATGAAAAAATTTAAAGCTCGGCCTGAGTCCGGACCGGCCCGTGCAAAAATCTGTGAAACCAGGTCCGGCCTGGCCTGTGGAAAATCAAGTAAATGAGGCCCCACTCAATTTCAACAAAAAATTCAGGTATTTCTAAACGTACAATTAAGATTCTTTTAAAGAATAAAACTGCATACATATTTATGAGATAATTTTACAGCATATTTTAAAATTTCGACGTATTTGCAAGACAGAAAATACACAATAAAAACATTAATGATTTCTTCGATTCTCAGAAGTTTTTACATTTAAATAAAGATTCATTAAAAAATTAAGTAGTTTAGAATAAAAGAAAAAAAAGTCCTTCCGGCCAGTGCCGGGAGGAAGAGGTAGCTTTCATATTCCTTATTTTAAAAAAGCCAACTTATATTATTCAAACACACGAAGCTCAATTAAGTGGAAACCGAATGTAGGAGATTCAATACTAATTTTTATCAATACTAAATCATTATGAATGAGAATTTCGCGAAATTAGTCAGCTGTATCCAAGCTGCTTTTATTTAAAGTAACTTATATTTGGCTGTCAAATTCGGCGATTTCATAAAGTGCCTGCCATTTTAAGACAACATGGTGGATGAGGCTAACCAGTGAACTTGGTCGAGACCTTAGTAATTGCTGTGCACATGCTCACTCACATCGGAATTGGTTGATATATACGAGTGCTGTCGCAGGCAAAAAATCAGATTTTTCAAAATGTCACCCACGTTAGAAATTGAAACTGCTATATCTGAGCCATTTTTTAAGATAAAGACAAACAAAAAATGCTTCTGAATCCTTATATCAAGGTCAAATACTTAAGAAAGAAACCTTTTTCAATTTCTAATTTTTTTGCATCTCACTTTAAATATATTTTTTTTATTTAATGGCCGCCATTTTGAAACAAGATGGCTGATGAAGCTGGCCAGCGAACTTGGTCGAGATATTGATGTATACTATCCACATGCCTTCTTCCATCGAAATAGGCGAATACGTGTGGTATCGCGTGGCAAATACAAGATCGTTTCAAAGTGTTAGCCATGATAGAAATTCAAAGTGCTATAATTCAACCACTTTTTAAGATATAAACAAAAGAACAAATTTTCAGAAACAAAAACTGCTCCAGAATCTTTGTATCAAGGCCAAACACATAAAAAAAAATCTTTTTCATTTAACAATTTTTTAATACCTCATTTTAAATTTTAAATTACATTTTTTTTTAAAATCGCAACCCCTTTGAAACAAAATGGCGAATGAAGCTGGCCAACGAACACGGTCGAGACATTGGTATGTACTATGTACAGACCAAGTTACATTCAAATCGGTTCATAAATACGCCTGTTATCGCGTGACAAAAATCAGGTCGTTTTAAAATGTCAGCCACAATAGAAATTCAAAATGTTATAACTCAGCCATTCTTTTAGATATAGACGAAACAAAAACTGCTCCCGAATCTTTTTATCAAGGTCAAACACATAAGAAAAAAAATATTTCTTCAATTTTCAATTTTTTGGTACCACATTTCAAATTAAAATTTTTCTTAAAATTTTAAATGGCCGCCATTTTTAAACAAGATGGCGGCTGGAGCTGGCCAACGAACTCGGTCGAGACACTGGTCTGTACTAAATTTAAACGAAGTTACAACCAAATCAGTTCATAAATACGCCTTTTATCGCGTGACAAAATTCAGGACGTTTCAAAATGTCAGATTCGCTAGAAATTCAAAATGCTATAACTCAGCCATTTTTTAAGATATAGGCGAAACAAAAACTGCTACGGAGTCTTTGTATAAAGGTCAAATACATAAGAAAAAAAAAATATTTTTTCATTTTCAATTTTTTGGTACTACATTTCAAATTTTAAATTTTTTAAATTTTTTTAAATGGCCGCCATTTTGAAACAAAATGGCGGATGAAGCTGGCCAACGAACTCGGTCGAGACATTGGTATGTACTATGTACACACCGAATTACATCCAAATCGGTTCATAAATACGAGAGTTACAGTGTGACATAGGTCATATACAGGGTGATTCAGCTCGTCGGTGACAAACTTTAAGGATCGATAGAGCACACCTAGACGAACATTTTTGAATAGGGAATGTAGGGTCCCTGACGCGATGGTAAGGCGCTAGGCGCTTTCGAAAATTTGGGTGCCGAAATTCGAAACGTCATAAAAACTAGGGAAATGGTTAGATTTTCTTGCTTGTTGCGTCGAAATGATTCTGTTTGTTTAGACTTTCTTCAGTACCAATTTGATAAGCGTATCTCTTAAAACATGGATAGGGGGCGCTGCAGACTTTGGAGAGCTAGACAACAACTTTAAGCCCGTTATTTTGATAATTTAACACATGCTCGCCAAAGTTTATACTCTAACTTAAAGTTTGAACCCAAAAGTAGAGCCCTGCAAAAAGCGTAAGAGCCGGAATAAAATGTCAAAGTACAGGGTGGTCGAAACTCGAAGGCTCCTAAGAGATAAACAAACAGATTTCTTGACTTATGGCATGCATTTTCATGATTCTGTTTGCTGGGGCTCTCTGAAACTCAGTTGAACGGTACAAAAAGAAACATCGATAGGGGGCGCTTTGGGCAAAAAACATAATTCGTTGACATTTCGGACGCTAACTGGAAACGGGGCGCTACGATCAGTTAGTAATAATGAAAACACATTTTCTACCTCTGCTCAACACTTCTGAATAAATTTAGACCAAAAACATCAATGATACTGGAAATTTATTTACAAAAAATAACACTACAGAAGATGCTCGAAATTTCGACCTTGGGCCATGATGCAGGCTTCGCACCTCCGTCGCATTGAGGAGTGTGTGTTTCCAACAATGCCAGGAGTATCTCTGATCTGCCCTGCAGCTGCCACAATGCGCGCCACAAGTTCTTCAGCACTGCTGACAGGTGTATGGTATACCTCGGCCTTCAGGTAACCCCAAAGGAAGAAATCCAAGCAGGTGAGGTCTGGTGATCGGGCAGGCCAGTGAACTGGACCCCCACGCCCGATCCACCGCTGGCCATACCTTGCGTTTAGATGGAGACGCACGTCGTTCGTGTAATGGGCCGGAGCTCCATCGTGCTGGAACCACATCTGGCGACGCGAACCTTCGGGTACGTGCGCCTCATCCAGAAGCTGCGGCAGCACTTGATCCAGGAAAATCAGGTAATTTCCACCTGTCAGCCGTTCAGGTAACAAATAAGGGCCAATGAGGCAATCCCCCAGAATGCCGGCCCACACATTTACTGAGAAACGCTCCTGGGCTGCTCGGCTTCTGGTTTCATGTGGATTTTCATCACACCACACATGACTGTTGTGGGCGTTCCACATTCCCTCCCGGCTGAAGGTGGACTCGTCCGTAAACAAAATGCTGTTTACAAAACGGGGATCCCTGGATCTCATCGCCAAGTACCATCTTGAGAATTCCACTCGAGGGCCAAAATCCTGCTCTCTGAGCAACTGCACCCGCTGGATGTGGTAGGGGTGCAGATTCCGGGAACGTAAGATGCGCCACGCAGTTGCTTGCGAAATGCCAACATGTCTGGCGATATCTCTCGTGCTAAGACCTGGGTTGTCCTCAACCAGGTTAAGCACAGCCTCTTCGTTGTCGGGGGTGCTCACTGATCGCTCCCGTTCAGGCCTGCCTCCGTCGAAAGATCCCGTTGTGGACAACCTCTGGTGTACTCGAGCGAAGAAGGCATGGCAGGGGATTTGCCTGTTGGGGTAACGCTCGGCGTACAACCGCTGAGCGGCTCGTCCATTACAACCAGCAGCGCCATACGCCAAATGCATGTCAGCCAATTCAGAGTTTGTGTACCGTTCCATCCTACTACCGATCTGCAGACAAGTAACCCGAAGCTTAAGTAGGTACCGTTCAAAAGACGTAGAGTTCAAAAGACGTGTCTGGGCATACAACTACGTCATCTCGCGTTGTCGTCTACGCATTACGTATCTTTTGCATATCGATATGGTACGATATCTTTTGCATAAATCAGCAAAAAGCACCTTATGTAAATTTTATTGCGCGCATTGTGCATGATTGAAACCAGCTATGTTTGTTAAAAAAAAAAAAAAAAAACTGCAGTTTTAATAGCTTCTTATAAGTAAATTACTCTCTTGTTTTGTTTCTAACTGATCGTAGCGCCCCGTTTCCAGTTAGCGTCCGAAATGTCAACGAATTATGTTTTTTGCCCAAAGCGTCCCCTATCGATGTTTCTTTTTGTACCGTTCAACTGAGTTTCAGAGAGCCCCAGCAAACAGAATCATGAAAATGCATGCCATAAGTCAAGAAATCTGTTTGTTTATCTCTTAGGAGCCTTCGAGTTTCGACCACCCTGTACTTTGACATTTTATTCCGGCTCTTACGCTTTTTGCAGGGCTCTACTTTTGGGTTCAAACTTTAAGTTAGAGTATAAACTTTGGCGAGCATGTGTTAAATTATCAAAATAACGGGCTTAAAGTTGTTGTCTAGCTCTCCAAAGTCTGCAGCGCCCCCTATCCATGTTTTAAGAGATACGCTTATCAAATTGGTACTGAAGAAAGTCTAAACAAACAGAATCATTTCGACGCAACAAGCAAGAAAATCTAACCATTTCCCTAGTTTTTATGACGTTTCGAATTTCGGCACCCAAATTTTCGAAAGCGCCTAGCGCCTTACCATCGCGTCAGGGACCCTACATTCCCTATTCAAAAATGTTCGTCTAGGTGTGCTCTATCGATCCTTAAAGTTTGTCACCGACGAGCTGAATCACCCTGTATATATATATCAATTTTGAACGGAGGGTGGTTTCGGGGTCTGGGGGTCATGATCGATGAAAATATACCAAAATTTTTTGAAATCGCTTTCCTCCGAACGGCTGCAATAGGTAGCTTTTTGTAAAGAAAGCTACCTAAAAGGAGTGTTAAAAGCATCATAGCATTTGAAGCTGTATAATTAAAAGTAAATTTGTGAAAATATTTCTCTGTTATTTATTAAGCCTTCCGGAAACGCATAAGATTGGCAGGTGTTCTTCAGAAACTTATTCTGAAACTATGTAATCGAATGGCGTAATACATTTTTTGATAAAGGTAATATATCTTTGAGAAAATATTGTTAAAGTTAGGGTTTTGAAACGAATTTCTGGAAGAGACAGTACGGGAAAGGAGAAAAAGCTGCAACCACGTGACAAGAATCTCTTTTTTCTCGACAAGTAATTTATTTGTCAAAAATGGAAAATGCTATTCGATTCCAAATCCCTTCAACAGTCAGGCTCAGGGTTGCCAGTTTGGCTTCCATTTTTATACAGAAATTTAGTGTTCATATCAGAAATAAAGATTAGTAGTTTATGCTTTGTTTAATAAGAGGTATTTGGCAATCACATAAAGTAAAACATCTTATTTTGAAATTTCCGGTATGCTGGCATTGTTTTATGACGGCCAATTATCTACATGAGGGATATGGGGACGGGGAGAAGCCCTCCGTAGGGGTCTTTCTAAGGGAACCTAACCCGTATTTACGCAAAGAAATCCCAGGTTCGAAGAAAACTGTGAAAAACTGCAAACGATTAGGCCGGCGGGCGCGTTTCGAACCCAGCACCTCCCGTCTACAAGCTTTGACAGCAGAAAAATTCCCAGTAGGAATTTAAAATTTCAGATTAAAATTGGAGACCAAACTGGGAACCCTGGTCAGGCCAATTTTATGATTTTACAAAGACAGACCAATTTTATGTCTTTACAGTTAAAAATTAGTCAGAATATGTGTCAAAGTTTCGCGTTGTTGAACAGTGAATTTGAGAACCACCTTAAGGTATATTTCCAAAGATTACGTTAACAGAAGTTCATTATCGCAATAATATTTTTACAAAATTATATTATATCGCCTGCTCTACCCATGGTGAGAACAATTAAGTCCAGTTCCTGCGCGGCTCGACTCTGGAGTAAAACATTGCAAGCCTGATCTTGGCCCGGTACGAGTCTGCTGAAAAAAAAAATTAAGCCCGGGTCATACACCATGTAACAGTCCGATGCCGATCTCTAAGCTGGACATGTTACATTAATAACTTGATCTTGTCAAACTAGCATCGGCCTTGTCAAGCATTCTCGCGAAAGTCATATTCATCGACAATAGCTCATATTTTATCGGCTTCGTTTAAATTTTTATATTGGACCAGTAGGCAAGCTAAATTTTTTTATACGCCCGGCTCAATTTTTTTGCCGCCCGTTGAAAAAATTGTTCTAAATCTTCCGACCCGGCGCCGTTTGAAAATTCGCAGGCTTGCGAGCGAAGGACACGACAAGAACTATTTTTTTAATTACAGAACTAGACCAAGAACAAAAAAAAAGTCTCACCACTAAATGTCAATATTTTCCACGATTTTTTAATACAAGCTACGAAAACATTATGTTTTTAACTCCTAAATATTTCGATGAATTTGGACGATAATGACTACTTTTTAAGCCTGTAAAATGCCGAAATAACGCCACCCCTCACTCCCCTTTTCCTCCATATTTCAAAATTTTGCATGTTATATACTAACCTTTTAGCTAATGATCGAGTATCGATTTGATTCAGATATGATCGGATTTCAGGGTGAAAAGATTAGTTTGAAAAAAAAAATCACTCAGGTATTCGGCGTGAAAAAAAAAATTATGCGTAAAACAATGGTTTTTATATATCAAATATCAATATTTTAGCACAAAAATTACACACAATATTAACTCAGAAATTTGGTTCAGAAAATATAACATATAGCAGGAAAACAATGAGTTCCAATTAAAAAAAATTACCATACATTCCACTAACAAGAACAATGGTTCCCAACCTGGGGGTACGTTGTGGACCTGCTGGGGGTATGTGAAAATAATATGGGTAATGGCAGAAATTCTCAAAAGTGGTTTAACTAAAAACGCATAAAGAAAACTGATAGAGAAAATATAACATATAGGACGAAAACAAAGAGTTCCAATTTCAAAAATTTTATCATACATTCCACCAACTAGAGCAGCTGTTTCCAACCTGGTGTACTTTGCGGACCTGCTAGGGGTGCGTGAAAATAATATTGGTAATGGCGGAAATTCTCAAAAGTCGTTTAACTAAAAACGCATAAAGAAAACTGATATGCTTTATCCTATTCAATATTATCCAAGCTTTTTTCAGAAATTAAAATACTGTCTTAAGCGGTTCAATATCTGCTTAGTAGCCAAACCACCTCCAAAATTGAAGAATATTATTTGCACTAAAATGGATCCAATTAATTTTGAGAATTATTCAGGTGTATACGAAATACCATCATTAGAGCAGACGGATCAAAGAATTACTATACTGGAATGAGTAGCAGGAAATTTAAATACAGAAAAAAGGAGCATGTAGTTGATATTAAATATCATACGAAAACCACAGCCTTGGCAAGCTTACATCAAGAAGAAATTATTCATATAAATTTAAACGAAAGTAAGATAATTTTCCCCTCCAACCAGTAACCTTGTATTATCCATCCATTAGAAGAGAATCAACATAGATTCTAACACGCAAAAATAACATATGTAACGATACAGCATCATTCAACTTACCAAAACTGTGGCTCGAGGTACTCAAGGATTTAGAAAATAGAAATAAATATCCAAGTAAAAAAAAAGTAACGTGCGTTACATGAAAGACTGAATGATAGCATTTCAGTTCATTGCACATAGACTGTGCAATTTCAAAATATCATTATTTATTTGTTTTGAAAATGACTCTGGATGAGTTGAAACATGTCAACAGTCAAATAAAACTATTTTACTGTGTTTAAAGTTTTAATCTTACACCTTTTTAGCAAATAGTTAAATAATTAATACTTTAAAAATAATATAACAGTTTTCTGACCATGTTTCCAAACATTGTATTTTTAATTGAAATATATGTTGTTGTAAATATTGAAATAGAAATAAAACTTTCAAATAAATTAATTGTTATGTTTAAAAAGCATTTAATGGTAAAAATTATGTTATATTTTAAAATGATACACTGAAAATAGCTTTCTCATGCACAATATTCTTGTGATGTCACACTATTCTTGTGACGTCATGTGCTGTAAAAGTAGAAGCTTTGTTCACGTATTTCATTACTTGATATAGCATAAACCTGTTCCTGAAAATATCTAATACTCGATATAAAATATAAGAGCAAATTTTTTAAACAAAATGCTTTTCAATGGTATGGGTCTGAATGTTATTACCTAGCAGACAAATCTTTGTAAGCCCAAGCTCGAACTAAGAATACTGTTCATAATGTCATTATGAAAGACTGAGAGGCAGCCATATTTTTTACTTCATGATTTTATATTGATGTTTCTTAATCATTCATAAAAACAGATGCCAGCTACTGCAACATAAGGATGCATGGAGGATGCGGCATTGGGTGCCAACAAATTCCTTGTTCAAAGGGAAATGAATGGCAACCCAAATACAGAAGATCACCACTGATCATGATTGATGGCTGCAACACACCCCATACAAAGGGGGGCGGAATTGCATTCTGATTACAGATGCTACAGTGGAACTCATCTGTAATTAAGTGCCCATTAATTTTCTTTTACCCGTATGATGGTTATGGGCTCCAAAGCCATATCCACTGCTGATAGCTATTTTTATTACTTACTAGGGTTGCACCGATAAGTGATTTTGGGTGAGTACAGAATATTCGACCTGCAGGCGAACCAAATACCGAATATTCGGCTAGCCAAATAATAACTCTTAGACCGAATAGTAACTATTCGGCCGAATACCGGATATTCAGCTGGCCAAATACTTTATCTCAGAGTTTAACAGTATAAAAACGTTAAATTTTAAACAATTTTTCAGAATGTTTAGCACAAATACTTGCATTTTGATAAAGAAGACTTTTTTATAAGGAAGCTTTGCATTAAAAAATATACGTTTTGAGTTAATGAGAGAATGGATTAAAACTTTTTTAATTAACAAAATTTAAATTACATGCCTTCTGTGAATTCAAGAAAATTAATAGAATTTTCTTATATTGAACAAGAAACAATGTATCATTTCACTTATTCCATCACAAATGCAAAGTTTGTCATTACTAGGCGTAACTGAATTTTCGTTCATAACTTTAGCAAAAATGAAGATATTTTAGCGAGATTTGCATCTTATTAATTTGTTTGCACAAAATTTGATGATAATTGGAGTTGGTCATGGAATTGATTGAATGGTTCTGCCTGATTCTTCTGAATATCTTTATTAACTGACAGTTAAAAGTAGAAGTTCTGTAAAGTTTTAAAAAATATTTTAAAGAGGCATTTTAAGTATTCGGTTTGGCCGAATAGTTCAATATTCGGTAGGCCAAATAGTTTTATATTTGGCCAAGCCGAATATTCCGCAGACCGAATAGTTTGATATTCGGCCTAACTGAATATTTGGTAATATAGACGAATACATAATAGATACCGAATATTCAGTGCATCCCTATTATTTACTAAAAATAACTGATTATTTGCAGATTAGCTTGTACAAAATGTTTAAGTAAAAAGTATCATTCCTTCCTAGGTTATATTGAATATAAAGTATTAGAAATTGTGGTGGACAAAATTGGCTATTTTTCTTTTTACAGCAGACTCCCTTAAATCTGCACAGCTTGAGCAAGTTGTGCAGATTTTAGAATTTTGCAGATTTCTGGTCATAGCTTTGTTTACTTTTTTAATTGGTAATTTGAATGTAATAATGCAATTGAAAATATAAGGAATGCTTACAATATAGTAAAATATTAAAATAATCAAGTTAAATAATAAAGTATTAAAGCAAATAAAATAAAAATCAAGATAATTTTAAAAATGAATAGATCATTAAAAGCAAAGATCAAATAAATAATTAATAATGCATAAAAAGATAATTTTTTCTTGACTTATTCAATGAAACTTGCCTCATAAAATACACTGCCAATTCACATCAACGTCATAAAATAATGAAGTTTTATTTTAGACTTGGCCAAACTTAATAGCCAAAAATGCTTGAATAATACATAAATATTATTTGGTAAAAAGATTGCAACCACCAGTGATATCAACAGTATCTTGATTTTTTTTTTTTCAGAAATAAATTTATACCGAATGAAAATATGAAATTATTATTAAAGTACTTTGTGTGAAAAGAATTAATTTAGTCATATTAACGAGAATTGGATATTAAAATGCATATGGAAAGATATACAAATCCCTCATTTTTTTCATACATCTTTATTGGAATGGAGGCTGAAAATGTTCTAGCTGCCTGTAATTCGGGAGGGAGGAGAGAAACGTTATGTGTCGAATGCATGTAGAGGATTCGAGTTATTTAGCCTTAAAGTCGACAGAAATGCTAGGAAATATACTACTTTCCCTAAGTTTTAATTTTTTTAAAGTTATATTTTCATAGGAAAAAACTAGCATGTATTTAAAAATATGGTAATATATGTAAATTTATTAAATAAAAATTCAGTGAGATTTTAAAAACTGATTGTATTTTGTAATGTTTTCCTGTAAAAGACTTTCAATAAGATGCGGATGACTTTCTTGTTTAGGTTCGTTAACCTGTTCATTCCGGTTGGATCAGCATTTGTACTCAGTATACCTTTTCCCCTTTCTGAAAACCAGTGTTATCAATCACTTGACCTTTAAGGAGCGACCTCTATTGTAGGTCACTGAAACACCCACCCACTTACGGAAAGATGCGAACTTTTCTCCTTTGGCGATAGGAAGAGGTAACTGTTTACTTGTTGGCGATTTATTGAGTCTTTCTTTTAAGTGTCACTGTTCAATTTTCTTTTTCTTTCTCATTTCCTTTTTGTTTTGAGTTCGACAGCAATTTTTTTTTTTTTTTTTTTACTACGGCTCCAAAATTTAATTCGTGAAAAACAACAGCTCTTTTCAGAGCTAAAAAACAGCTCTTTTCAGAGCTCAAAAGTTCCTCCGAGAGCTTTAATTTTTATAAAAAAAGAAACCACATAAAAACAATCATTACACGCACAACAGGATACACACATTTAAACATGTGGCCATAAAATAAAACTCCATATGTTTCGCTAACATATAGATATAAATTCTGAGGACAATTTTGAAAAGTAATAACCATAGGTTAATTACTTCTGAAAGTCATTAAACTGAGACTTAATACGCAAATAGAAACATTTGCTGACGTTGTTCACCCAGAAACCTGTTAACTAAAGCTAGTGAAATAAAACAATATAAAACGATCTGCAAAAGGATATTTTAAGAGAAAAACCAAGCCATGTTATAACAAATAACAATTTTATTAAAACATATTTAGATCATAACAAAGATAAAATTAAAAACCATAAAAATAAGTCTTTCCAACATATGACAATGAGTTCTCTTTTGACTCTATGTCAATATGAACCGGAGCACCAAGAAAAAGTAAAAATTATTTCAAAGTAAATATATTTTTAGCTTTATTCTAATGAATGTAATTAAACCAGTTGGATTAACCCTTAAGTTTACTTTAATCAAAAACTATTAACATTATTTAAACTGATTAAAAAGAAATAAAGCTTAGCTTCAAAAAGGGATTTATATCAAAAAGTAAAAAATGTAGATTTTTATTTCAATTAACTATTTAGAAAAATAAACTTAGTCCAGTTCAACTGAAATTAATATTTCAACTAATGACGTTTTATAAACAAAATAATTAAGAAAAGGTTATATTAATTAATTTCAATCTCTTCTCTCTATAAAAGATTTTCCAAAAAGTCAAGCACAAATTTATAATGAAAAATAGCTTAACTGACAATTCCAGACACTCTTAACTGCCACTAAAAAGTGTACTGAAAATACAGAAGCACGACAATCAACTGAAGTTGATGTTAAATGAAATCCTGGACTGCAGCAAGCCTAATGGAAACTCCCTAGCGGATACCGGCTGATAAGAGTTTCCCAAGGAATTGCAATTATCCCGACACTACTAGCCATAACAGTTCCGATTACTCCACGCGGTAATCCGCTGTTGTGGCAGTATCGGACCACTCCTATCATGACCTAGCAGCAGTATCGAGACGGGATAAACCCTGGTCTCTTAGAAACCATATTACAACCCTACAGTCCGTTCCTCCATTATAAAAAGTAAAGTTGGCTAGATTAATATCAACAGACAAACTAGAATAGTATCTGGATCTAAAATGTACTTTAAGAAGAGAAGATATAGACTGTAAATGATAGATATAGACTGATTAATCTATTTCAAACCAATGGATATAAAAAGAGTAAAAGAAATAAATATTTAATAAAGAAATAAATATCTGAAACACGAGGTGGGTAGCTGGCTCTCCTCCCGGCGTCAACAATATCTCGTTTCACAACACCTCCAGGTATCTTCTTAAACAACCGAGGGTACACGAGAGTTCCATTAAAATATGAACACCACGGGAAGAAAAAACTATTTTCACATCACAGCAGCCAATAACACGAATCAGGACCTCGAGTAATATATACTTTATACTTCATTATCCAAGGGATAATTAAATAATTTCTGGAGATAAAACATCCTTAATATTCTCTACTTCATTTACAAAAAAGGAAAAACAAATAGCAATGTTAAAATCACTTAAAAGAAATGACAACACTTTGCCCAGCCAACAAGCACCTGCTCTGAGACACGAACGAGACAAGCTATAAATAGCATTCCCCGTCCGCCGGCAACGTCCCCACGTGACTTCCGATCATCCGGTCTACGTTACTACATCTGACGATTCGGGAAAAACTGACCAGTGATCGGACACGAGATAGAGTACGTCACGACGGAGAGGTCACGCCATCTGCCGATAGCTGTTCCAACTACTTTAGTCTGTGAGCTAAACCTGCATCGGGATGTTGACATTGGCAAAAGCGAAAGATGAAGTTGTATGCTGGAAAAACATCATAATAATGGATGAACATGTGAACGTCTCTAAAGGAGTTTATGCATAGATAAAATAAGGTAAAGTAAAGAAGTTATATTTATTAGAAAAGTATTTAAAACTTATGTAAGTAAAGTAATGTATCCAGAGTTGTATAGAAATAACTGCTAACTAAGATTGAAAGTTTAAATGGAGTTTAATGTACTAGGCTGGATAAAAGGTTAAATGAGAAGGGTAATTGGAATAACAAGAATAGGAAAAAATAGTACATTTTTCCTGTCAAATTTCCATAGAAAAAGTAACAAGGCAGAAATTCATTAAAAAAAAAAACAGCGAATTTCTGCCCTTATCTTCTTGAATCATATAGAGTATGACATTTTTTTGCTCCTTTAAGATTATTCTTTCCCGCTGTCGTGCCTTATAAATCAATTTCAAACCCCATATTCGGGAATATTGTTTGAAAAATACTTTGGCTTTATTGGAAAAAAGGAAACGCTATTCGATTCCTTAGTATGAGAATAAAAATTTCTGCTAATTGAATGCGGTCACAAAAGAAACTCACTTCTTAAATGTATAAAAAGTTGAGTTAGAATTTCAGAAAAAAAAAAAGATATGACTAACCTGCCCTCCATCAATCGTATAGCGTTATTCCTTTTCCCGCTCCTACATGGCGATCTTTTCCCCTCGCCGAGCATCATAAATCAGCTTCAAACGCCATATGCGACAATATTGATTGAAATATACTTTACCTTTATTGGAAGAATGTAAACGGTATTCGATTCCTTAGTATCAGAATAAAAAATTGTGCAAACTGAACACAAATACGAAAGAAACTCACTTCATAAATATGTAAAAACTTAAAATAGAACTTCAGAAAAAATAAAGAAATGAGGGAACATACACACACTTCCCTTCATCAATCGTATAGAGTTTTTCATTTTCCCGCTCCTATATAACGACCCCTACCCGATGGCGAGCATCATAAATCGGTTTCAAATGCCATATTCGGCAATATTGTTTGAAAGATACTTTGCCTTTATTGGAAGAAAGGAAACAGTATTCGATTCCTTAGTATCCGAATAAAAATTTGAGCAAATTGAACGCAGATACGAAAGAAACTCACTTCATAAATGTGTAAAAACTTAAGATAAAATTTCAGAAAAAATAAAGAGATGAGCAAACTCCCCCCACCCCTTCCCCTTCATCTATCGTATAGCATTTTTCATCTTTCTGCTCTTATATGACGACCCCTACCCAACGGCAAGCATTATAAATTGGCTTCAAACTGCATATTCGGCAATATTGTTTGAAAGATACTTTGCCTTTATTGGAAGAAAGGAAACAGTATTAGATTCCTTAGTATCCGAATAAAAACTTGTGCAAATTGACCGCAGATACGAAAGAAACCACTTCATAAATGTGTAAAGAGATAAAATTTCAGAAAAAATAAATAGATGAGCAAACTCTCCCCCCCCCCCTTCATCTATCGTATAGCGTTTTTCATTTTTCTGCTCCCTAATTTTACTGACCTTTGAACAGACCAGGCCACGACGAGACAATGATTTTCATACAGGCTGGGTCAAAACTAGGTCTGAAAATTCTGGATCGTGAAGACTAGGAATGAAACCAGTCCCGGCTCTGCACAGAAAAAATAAATTAGGTCTGGCTCGGCCCGATCTTTCAGGAAAAATGTAAGGCCCGAAAAGAGTGGAGATTCGGGCCAGAGGCCGGCCCGTGCAGATCTCTGGTGACACTGCCGAAACCACTTTAGCATAACCAGAAACGCTCCCTTTTTTTTACATTTCAGCTATTGATATCTGTTTCATTGATTCCGTTTGTGGCAGATTTTATTTGGTACACGTTATTTACGCATCTTTTCTTGTTCATTTATGTACATAATTATTGTAAGTTTTAAAAATATTCCTTGCTCAGAATTTAGACTTCCCTTTTCATTATAAGGTATTATGATGATAATTATTATGAAGATATGTGCCATAAGTATAAAGAGAAGAAAATCCACGAATTCACTTTGCACTAAAAAGAAATCTCTTGTCTCGTTACCTCTTTTTTCTACTGCGTTCAAAATTCTTTTCAAAGAAACAAAACTGAAACTATCAGCCAATTACACATCAAGGTCATAGGGCGATGTGTCTGAACGTTCGGTCCGAGAAGGAGGAGTGAACTTGAAATCAAGTTTGTTTTCTTTTAGTTGAGTCAAGAGATAAGAAAATTGCATGTTTATTTTTTAGTTATAAATACGTAGTTGAGTGATTTTATTAGGCGCTTCTCTAAGGGTGTTCTCAGATCCAAAAGGGCAACTTTCTGACATAAGTTTTAGTTTATTTTTGTTCGAAAATGCATGAAACTAGCTAGTGTTGTTGTTCAAAAACTATGTAATCGAGCTGTTTTTTCCATTTTTTTTGCAAACACAATAGTTCTTTCAGAAAATAGTGTCAAAGTGGACTTTTTAAACTGAATTTCCACGTGAAAGAAGAATAGCCGCTCAAGGGAGAGTGAAAAACGTGTTTGTCATGTGATCAAAATCAATTATAACTCAGTAGGTAATTTATTGATCAAAAAATAGAAAAAACAGTTCAATTCCAAATCACTTCCATGGCCACGCTTTCCAATTTTATATCTTTCCGTTAAAAAAAAGAATTTGTAAATTTGCCAAAAAGCTTTGCACTTGTTGAGCAGAACAGTTAAGAACAACCATAAAAATAAAGATCATAAACATGAATAAAAAAAGATTAAATAAGTATTTTCGTTCAGAACTCTTCATACGAAACAATTTTTAACCAAATCAACATAAAAATCAATGTTTTGAAGAAATTCAGTCGGGTCGGACCCAGATTTTAACAGTTTTCCAAACAATTAATTTTTTTCCCCTGATGGATTGCCTACTTCACTCAAGGGAAAACACCCGCTCGTTAATGTTAATCCTATGGAAATTTTTTTTCTTAAATACATCATTCACATTTCAATATGCTTGAATGATTTTTTTTGCATCGGATAGCTGAGGTCGACCTCTAAAAAGACCCGTTTTTGATTTTGTTTACAGATGTTTTTCGTAGTGTACTTTGATTTTCGGAATCAGTTTCGAAAGTAAAAGTATCTCTCTATTCTAAAAAAAAAGTAACTTACACTGTCACTGCCACCGGTTTTGAATTTTTTGTGACTGGAGAGCTTTTTTTAATAATATTATGAAAAATACTGCGTACAAAAATATGAAAATCAGCAGTATTATAGAGAAATGTTTGATAAACACGCTCATGCAGGCAGTTTTTAAATCGAATAATTATTTAAAGATATTTAATGCTAAAGTTGTACAAAATTGTTCCATTAAAAAAGTTTTATAGGAGCAAAAACTATAGATGAGATTTAATTCATTTTTAGATCATTTTATACGTTAGAATTTCCCGGTGTGCAGGTTGCATTCACTTTTTAATTTGACTCATTTTTTGAGGTTTTATTTTTACTTTAAATTCAAATTTTCAGCATTTCGGGAGATATTTTTTACTTAATTTAGAAAATGGTATTAATTTAAACTGTTGCCAACTGTATAAACAGTGCAAGTAATAATGTTTGCTTCAAATAAAAAATTTATTTACACGTGACTATTATTACCAGAAAAAAAAAACTTTCAAATTAGAATTAAATAATTACATATGAAAAGCAGGAACTTAGAAAATTACTTCATAAAAACTAACACGTGAATTTTAAAAGAGAAACGGTATTGTAAAATAATAAATTCATTAACATGCGTTAGAAGTCTTAAATAGGAGAAATTACGTCATATTTACATCACATTACACTTATTACGTAAAATGAACATAAAGTAATATTGCAAAACGGTTTAAATTTAAAAATTGCATGAGACATTATTTTGATATTATATTAATAAGACTTTTTGAATGCGTATTTAGACTGCTTTCGAGCGGCTATTTAGTAATTTAATAAAAATAAAAAAGATTACAAGTTGAAAATGAAGTGTCATCAACAAAAAATATGATTTGAAAGAGAAAAATCTGTGAAGCAGAAAATAAAGAAATTGCTTAAATGGTTTAGTTAAGGTTCGTTAACCTTCTGTGTCATTTCCATTAAAAGATGACATTGGTATATGTAAAATATATTTGCATTTTGATGCAGATTTGATTATTATATTAGCTTATTTTGAAATATTTAACTGATTTTATTTAATCAAAGACGAAAACAGCCATTGTATCTTTTAACAGCAGCTGATTTTTCCTTAAAATTCCCCATTCGAAGAGAAATGAATAGAAACCTGTTTATAGGGAGATCACCACTGTTTTTCATATTATAATTCAATCTTTGAAAATATTTTTAAAGCCGATCAAATTAGCGTTCTTTTAGAGACTGCAGTGTCTGAATGGGGGGTTGGCAAGCATAGCTCGTATGGGGCCAAGCCCCCTAGTTCTAGTAAAAAAAAAAAAAACCTCTAAACACAATCGAAAAAGTAAAAAAGACCCTTTGTAGAGATTGACCTCAGCTATCCAGTGCAAAAAAGATCATTTAAAAATAAAGGAAGGGCAACGACATATTAAAAAAAAAAAAATCTTTCTTAGAATTTACATTAACGAGCCGGTGTTTTTTCATGAGTAAAATAGCAGCACCAGTTCGGGCAGCACATTTATACATATTCTTGCAAAGTCATATGCATTGAAAATGGTTCATATTTTATCGGCTTCGTTTAAATATTTATATTGCAGAAGTCAGCCCACTTAATTTTTACATTGGTCAGGACCATTTATTTTGTTTATCGCCCGACCCGGCTCATTAAAAAATTTGTCCTAATTCTGCTGACCTGGCCAGTTTCAAAATTAAGTTTGAATTCATTTTGCTTGGTCTAGTCAGATACGGGCCTCTATTTTAGGGGCCAGGTTTAAAAAGAGTCCGGTACTGAAAAAAATAAAGAAAAATCTTGCTCTCCAGAGTTTTTACTGTGTATTAGGAGATCAGGTATTTGAGATTTCTATAGTTAGAGACCAGTAGTTTCACAGAGTGAGCACCCTGTGAGCAGCTTGACTTTGCAAGGGAAAGGAAAGGGGGCAGGGCTTAATTTCTAACAAAAAAAGTACCGGAGCTATAATATTCTGCAGTACTAAAACCGTAGCCCCCCCCCCCACCTTCTCTCCAAACCGCAAATTAATATTTCATATATTATTTTCAAAATTTAAAACATCTTTTTTTTTTTTTTTTTTTTTTTTTTACTTTAGTAAAATAAAAATTTTAAATATAATGGAATATGTAATTTTTAAGGGGGAAAAGTTCTTTTTTTCTATTTATGAATAAATATAATTTTGAATGTAAGACAGACTGAGCTTGAGCCCGCCTAAGCCCAACAACTGTTATAAAAATTGAGCCTGTTTCATCTCCATTTCCTATACGTGTGACACATTACGTCACACATAAGTGCTTTGATAGAAAAGAAAGTAAAATCTTGGAGGTGGGAGGAAAAGGAAAGGGTAATTTAGACTTCATTTTTTCGGAAACACTATTGCAACAAACTCCGGAGCCCGGTATTTATGAGCTCCGGTGAATTCCGACAAATATCTAAATATTTACTGAAGAAAAACTAAGTACCGGAGCTGAGCTCCGGCGCAAATTAAGCCCTGAAAGGGGGTTATTAGAGGAAAAGCTCACGACAGCTGTACATTTCAGTATCCGGAGGGTAAAGTAATTATTGATGGATATGCGGAAAATGTAACAATTTTTAACTTGAGAACTGGTGAGACAAATGTTATTCATCATGCTGATTGTTTAAAAGTAAACAAATACATTTCTCGGACATCTGCGGTTGAGAGAAATTTTCTAATGTTTTGTTACCAATTCGAGAGCATGAAACAATTGATCAAAGGGGAAAAAATGGTGTCACAAGACATCAGTATGCCAAAGATGCCATAAGACATTGCTGTAAAAGGAAAAAATCACCGTAGCCGTCGCCCTGGCATAAGAGCCACACTTAGAATATTTTATACTTTCAAACTCGTATGCGCCTCATACGACCGAAAATATGGTAATATTGAAATGTGTATGTAACATTGATAAAATAAAAATAAAACATGGGGAAATAAATGCTAGAAAAATAAAGAAAGCATTTTGTTACAATTTGCACTTGCAAAATGTTGTGCAGGACCGACAATATGGTGAATTTTTGCTATAAATACACTAATTTACATCCAAAATCAAAAGTAAAGTAATTTTGATTAGTAATTAATCTGCTGTAACAGCCTAAAAAGCTTGATTAACAAAAAAATTAGTTAAAAAAAAAATTGTGATTACCGCTGATTTGAGCCCCATCTTGAATTTTGCTTTTGCAACTAACTGTAAGTTTCACTGTTTACACCAGTAAAAAATGTGCAGATTTTAGGCGTTTGCAGATTTCAGGAAGTCTACTGTAGATAATATACTATTTAATATTCAAACAATACAAAGATTGAAACTTTCTGTTTCTATTCAAATTCAAGCGAGATAACCATTTCTGCAACAAGACATTTAACTTTAATAAATGTACTCAATTGCTACATTTAATCAAGACACATTTTTTTAAAATAAATTTTCTGAGTTTATTCAAGTACGGAAAAAAAAAAAAACCCCAGAAGACTTTCTTATACAGTAGACTCCTTTAAATCCGTGAACACCTAAAATCCATGTATTTTTTCAGATGTAAACAATGAAATTTACAGTTAAGTTGCAGGAACAAAATTCAAGATGGCGCCGAAATCAGCGACTACCGCAATGTTTTTTTTTACTAATTTTTTTGTTAATCATTCTCTTTTGGTTATATTACAGCTGATTTATTACTAAATAAATTTACATTACTTTTGATTTTGGTATAAATTAGCATTTTTCTATAATAAAAATACCAGGATTCAAAATGGAAAAATTCATGAACCAGAACGCTATTTTAAAATTATTGTTCGTGGATTTTTTTTTTTAAATTATAGACAAATTTATTTCCCAACATACAAAGCAGTTATAAGAAAAGCATTCAAGAATCGAAATAACAATGAAAAATGTTACAGAGAGCGCAATAAGCTATATATACTGATAATAGCATAATGATGTATCGATCTTACGATCGCATTACTACTAGATGGCAGCATAGGACTTTTGGAAACGAATTGAATCGATTTCATCAGTCTAAGTTTTTCATCAGTTTTTCTAAATTTTTATTTTACATAATTATTTTAATAATTACTTACGTTTAAACTAATAAATTATTTTAATATTTTACTTATTTTAATGTTTCACTTTATTGTAAGCACAATCAAATTAATGTTAAAAAATGTAAACAAATCAATGACCAGAAATCCACAAAATTCTAAAATCTGCACAACTTCTGGTCCCAAGCTGTGCGGATTTGAGAGAGTTTAAAGTATAAAATATAAATAAATAAATACTTTTGCAATGTAGTTCATCATATGGCAACTATAGATTAACTATGCAGTGACAAAGTAGAAAGAAGAAAAAAAAAGGTTTTTTAAATCTGCATTGGTGATATTATTGTCCATAATGTGTATATCTTCCTTGGGAACAGATGTCATATATTCCCGGGGCTGCCATCTTGGAATTTTTCTTGCCGTGAAAACCCCTTTTCCGCCAAGTAGTAAATGTCGCCAAGCACTGGTTTATACGCATGCTTGGCTTAATGAAAATAAAGTGGCAATCAGCAATCGTTGTATGAGCGCTCCGCACTCATTAACCGAAAATAAAAAATCACTGGATTCAGCAGTTCTCGCTGTGTAGCATTCTCAAAATTCAGCAGTTCTTGCTTTGTAGCAATTTCAAACTGTAAAAAATTCGGTGCGATCGCAGTTTACTCTCCTTCTTGGCACAATTTTCAAAAATCGCCAAATTGGCGCATTTTCGCGTACTAACTCCCGGAACGCTGCAACATCCGGGAGAGAGTACGCAAAATTATTATTTGTTTTCTCTTCCCGTATCTCGTATGTTTTGAAACAAGTACCTATCTAGACAAATGCTTAAAATATGAAAATAGATATTCGATCAGTCATTTTTCTCTTATTTTAACCTGTATTTTTGAGTAAAAATAATACATAAAATTTCAAATTTTTTTGAAATACATTTAAAAAAAAATACATTTCATATTTTTTAAAATACATTTTATAAAATATACCTAAAAACAAAACTTTCACTTACCCAAATTATTAAAAAAGAGCGTTTGTTAACAGTAATGGGAGCAAAACAATGTTTTTTTTTTTATCAGAGGGGCCCTTTTTTTTTTAATCAGGGGGGCGGTAGCCCCCCTGAACCCCCCGTTTTTTTATTCATAATTTTACCTTGTGCTCTAGGATGTCATTCAAAAGCATCACTCAATCTGTCACTTTTAATCATTCATAGCTTGGAACAATCAACCTTTCTTTCGTACATAATTCAATCAATGCTCAAAAATACAGGTAAAAATAAAAGATCGAATATTTATTCTCACCTTTCAAGCATTTATCCAGATAAGTACTTGTTTCAAAATATACAAGATTGAGAAAACAAATAATAAAAACACGCGACTGCGACACAAATTGACAACTCTTCAACGGAAAATCCACTGCAGCTATATCAACGTTTTTCTAAACAAATTCAAAATGTTCCTTGATTCTCTTCTTTGTCCAATAAGAAACCCTTTTACAAAAAAAAAAATAAGCTTCCAATTCGGTCCAATTAGAAAGCAGCTTAGAAAACAAGGAGTTTAACCATCAACTCTCTCCGGAGAAATCTTAGGGTTGCCATATTTTGTGACGTGTCCGAGGAGCAGCCCGATTACCACATTGGCGCAGTTATCGAAGGAGATTGGCGAAGGAGAGTATATTGCGAATTACCCAAAAATTCATAAGGCAGCAAAATATACATAAAATTATCAACATACCTTAACAGACATCTGCTTTCTTGAAAGCTCAAGCACGAAATACCTGTCATAACATCACCGTCATTTTCCAAAATAGGCTTATGAATACACATTGATGCACTGTAAACAAACCTCATTTTTTCGTCAAAATTTTCTCATATTTCTTAATTACTTCAGCAAGAGCATTTAAATGTACTACAGAAACCATAGTCATTCAAATACATCCAATAAAGTTAACAAAAAAATAAAAAGACAGAACGATACAACACAATATCAAACACATCCACAAAATCCTAAGTGAAAATCAGCTTCTCAGGGGTTGCCAGAACACACACGTCACACGGGGTTCCACATATCGATAACGATCGCCAACATAAAATCGCCAAGAAATCTCAAAACATGCAAGATGGCGGCCATCTGCGAATATACCGCATCTAAGCCCTTCCTTGCATGGGTAATATGAAAGTACCATTCTTCCAAATAAATTTTATAGATACAACAAAAAAAAAGTTTTGGTACTTTTACGTTAGCTGGACACTATATATTGTTTTAATCCCTATCAGTCATATTGCATATATTTAATTTAAGATACAAATAAAGATGATATTAATTATTATAATAAATCAAAACGTTTTATTTCAATATCAAAGCATTATTTCTAGTTCATACACACAAAAAATACAACATACTATTTGTGACATTTGCGTCTGACTAACATAAAAATACCCCACTTTTTTTTTTTTTTTTTTTTTGCTTTACCAGCATAGGTACAGCACTCCTGGCAACCTATTTAACATTATAAAAATACCAAAACTTATTGAAATGGTCATACTTACTCAAGCTGTTTTTAAATTTTAGGTACATTCCGATAAACATTATACAAGTACGTTAGTATGCGATCAATTATAAACATAAAACAATTGAGCAGCATGCACAATACAATGTTTTAAAATAAAACGCTCCAAGAAAAATACAAATCAGTTTACTATTTTAAAAATAAATTTGAATAGTAATCACCAAACTACTTACAAAATAAATAAATTAATGGACTTATCTGCTACAAAAAGCATCTTATAACTGGGGACACATGAAATTTCGTGCCATCGTAGGATCAAAGCAGAAATTGTAAAATTTTTATTACAACAGTTCTTAATACCGAAGAAACATATGTTAAACCTGGGAGTACATCAGTCCCTAACTTAATTTACTGAATAGAGTGACGTCGATGTGGGGTCAAAAAATTTCGATTTCAAAGCCAAGATAACAATGACAGCAGGATTAAAGGAGAGGACAGGACGCTAATGTAAAGAATGAATCATAACCTCTAAGGAATGAATAATGAATCGGACTGAATGAGTCGAACCATTCACAGAAACCTTAACTGTTATTTATTAATTAAACTATTGCAATGACAATATAACAACTATTTTTCCTTTTCTATCCCAGAACAGAAACAAACTTTATCAATAAATTTTCGTGTTATTTATTCAAAATCAAATTGTTTCGAATTTTAAACCCAAGTACATACTTAAGTGCTAGATTCGCGAATTTTGACATTTTGACTAATATTTTTTATATTTGTTGTTGCTTTATAAATAAATATTTTGTTTTATTAATCGGTTGAACATTTCTCTGGACATTTCTGTTGCAGTGATTTATTGATTGATTCATTATTTATGAATGAATTATTCAGATTCATTCATGGTTTTAATTCATTCATTGTGTTGGCAAGTCTATGTGTTGGCGTCTCTACTCTTGTGATAACGAGGTTATAACGTGTAGAAAATAAGTGTGCTTGATTGTAACAATAGCTAATTTTTTAAACCAATTTTGTGATCCATCTTCTTTACTAAAAGAATGGTAAGGTATGTTTTTTTTGTTATTGTTGCTACTCTTCTGCTGAAAAATTCTACAGCTTATGAGTTGAATGTATGATGGCACAAAATTTTGTGTCTCGACCTTCATTTTTGCTGATATTTATAGTCATTTAAAATATTCGGCACACAGGCAAACTGAATATTTGACTATCCTAATAGTAACTATCAGGCAGAGTACTTTAAGATTTTAGATTTTAATGGTATTAAAAAGTTACATTTTTAAAAATTTTGCATAAATATTTAAAACAGATACTTTACTTTTGACAAGCATGAATTTTTCTTAGAAATAAACTTTACATTATGAAAATTATGATTTGAGTTACTATATAACAAAATATTTTTAGTTAATAAAATTTTAAATTTCATGGCTGTGAATGTAATTTTCTTATATTCTAAAAAAAATACGATACTTTTCGGTTAGCCGGGCGCCAGTGTTATATTTACATTCATATATACATATATATGCACATATATGTAAATATATATATGTACACACACCCGCATAAATATGTGCATACATATGTATATATATATTTACATATATGTGCATATATATGTATATATGAATGTAAATATAACACTGGCGCCCGGCTAACCGAAAAGTACCAAAAATACTTTAAAAACAAAGAAAATATTTGAAGGATTTAAAAGAAAAATTTTACCTTACATGGGAACTTCAGTTTATTTGTCAGAAAAATACTAATGTAGTAAATAATACAATTAATTTAGTGTTGACTTTGACGTTTTAGCAGGGTGCAGTGTCCAGCGGCCCATTTAATTTCTTTTATGCGCCCAGCGGCCCTTTTTAACCCTTCCAATGTGCCCGACAGCCCGTTATAGCACTTCCTATGTTCTCCATGGCCTTTAAGAGAATTTCACAATGCCCAATTGCTTTTCTTTATAATCAAAATCTGTCATTTCCTTTCTTCTATCAGCATCTGCACGAAAGCAAGTACATATTTTTCTGCCAGGTCCCATTCTTTGCGGTGTGTTAATGAATAATTCAAGCATGGGATGTGAAGTAATCGAGAATTGGATCGGATTCAAATTCATTTTTATCCCGTCCAATTTTCCTGGAAAATTTACTTCAACTCATCAGGCTTTTCATGAACTTTCTAGTGAGTGGTATGGTACGTAAATTTTGATCAGTCCTTTGATTCGCATATTAACATGGTTCGACTGTATTGTGAAATTCGTCAACTGGTAGATGGGAAAAAACGTTAAATGCAGCATTAAATCATGAAAAAAAAAAGGGAAATTCTTCAGTCTGTAAAAAAAAAAAAAAAAATTGCAAAATTCGTCAATAAGTTTCCGAAAATATCATGAAATTCATCGGCTTAGATGCCGTATAACCCCTTGGCCGCCATCTTGGATGTTTTGGGATTTCTTGACCATCTTTATCGATATGGAACCCGTATGATGTGTGTGCTCTGGCGTGACGTGTTCTGGCAAGCCCGTTTTTCAGCAATATTGTGCTTGAGAAGGATTTTGTGCATGTGCTTTGATATTGTGTTATATCGTTCTGTCTTTTTATTTTTATGTTAAATTTATTGGATATATTTGATTGACTATGGGTTCTGTTGTCCGTTTAAACACTCTTGCTGATGTAATTAAGAAATATGAGAAAATTTTGAATGATAAAGGAGGTTTGTTTACAATGTGTAGTCATAAGCCTATTTTGGGAAATGAGGATGATGCTAGGAGGTATTTCTTGCTTGAACTTTCAAGAAAGATGTTTGTTAAGATATGTTGATAATTTTATGTATATTTTAATGTCTTATTTTGTAGTAATGTTTTCTAATAGTCGTTCATTCTATATTTCTCATGCATTTCAGAGATTGGTGCACAGCAACATACGTGCATGTACTAACTGTGGCTTTAACGAGTTTTGTGCTTTTTGAGATTGTTGCAGAAGGAGTTAGCATAATCCAGTGATTTGTTTTTCAGTTAATGAGCGCATAGCGCTCATACAACAATTACTGATTGCCACTTTAACGAGTTTCGTGCATTTTTGTGATCGCGGCAGAAGGAGTTAGCTGATACCAGTGATGTTTTTTTTTCGGTTAATGAGTGCGTAGTGCTCATACAACATTTAGTGATTGCCACTTTAACGAGTTTTGTTTATTATTTAGTACAATTTATTTTTGTTAAGTCTAACATGCATATAAATCGGTGCTTGGCGACACTGACTACTTGGCGGAAAAGTGGTTTTCACGCGAAGAAAAATTCCAAGATGGCGGTCCTGGGAATTTATGATATCTGTTCCAATTCATCAGTTGATGGAGGGGGAGGGGAAGAATCGTGAAATTCAATTGATCGCAGGAAATTATCGCAAATTTTATTAGGGGACTTTAAACAAACTAGTTCAAAATATTTTTTTGGATTAGGGTACAAATGTGCTCTTTTTTTAGAATAGTGTGCCCTTTTTGAAAAATCCCTGCCCAGCAGTCCTTTTTTTCTAGAGTCAACACTATAATTCAAATTATGGTAACTCAACAAGAATAACAGAGTCCTTATGTATTATCTAAGCCAGGTCAACTAGAATTGCATCAAGCATGATACCAAATAACTAATTGCATTAACCCTTAATTTTTGACAAATATATTGCATAGCTAATGACAGCCATAATGTATTGATAATAATACATAACATAGTTTATTTGTTTATCTTAATTTATGGAGTTTTTTTATAGTGTTTTTCTATGTTTATGTTTATTTATTAAATTTTATTTTATTTTTTATTATTTGCCATTTTTAACAATTTTATGTATATACTAGGGGGCTCTGCCCCCTGCAAGCTATGCTCGCTGACCCCCCGTTCAGACACTGCAGAATCTAAAAATACGCTAATCTGATCGGTTTTAAAAATATTAGAGAAGATTGAATTATACTGAAAAAAGCTGTGTCGATCTACCTGTAAACGGGTTTCCATTCAATTCCGTTTAATTGTAAAAATTTAAGGCCGAATCAGTTGCGGTTAAGACATCCTATGGTTGTTTTCATGTTTGATTAAAGAGGATCAGTTAAACATTTGAAAAGAAGCTAAAATAAAATGAATTAATTGTACAGAGTCTTTGTCTCTAGGTATTTTAAAACAATTTCTATAACAATAGCCTAAGTCATGTGATGACTATCATCAACAGTTCCGGGCGAACCACTTCGCTTTTTATATTCCCGGTGTCATTGTGGTACTTTAATGTTAACCTGGTACAGGTAATAAGTCGCAAAATATTATTCTATCGCCATCATTTCATCTATATTATAATAATCCAAGTCATGTAGGTGCCATAATTAAATACGCTCTGATCCCTTCGCTTTTCATATGAAAGTTTGGCCCAGATATCATATACTGCCCCATATTGGCACGATTTTTTTTCCGACGCAAATTTGGGGAAAACATCAATAACATAAGCAACTACATCCGGCTTACGAAATCAAGCAAAATAACGATACTATGGCGCCAGTTAAGTACCCATTGCGTATATGACATTGGCGTCAGAAAAGAATCGTGCCAATATGGGTCCATATATGACATCTGTGCCGAAAGTTTTCTATTTTGATTAAAAAATCAAATTTCTTTTTCGAATAAAACTACATAAAAGTTGTCATGGCCACGAAGAATTCTTGGTACTGTTACGCTAGCCGGGTGCAAATCTCGCCAATAGCTTTTTTTTCAACTCGCCAGTTAACTTTTTTTTTTTCGAGTGGTAAATGAAAACATTGCTTTGAAGTTGAAATTAAATGTCATGGTTTGTTACATCATTTAATATTTGGCCAGATGTCGTATACGCACCGGGTTTGGCGTAATTTTTTTTTTTTTACGAAAATTTTGCGAAAACCTCGTTTTTGAATACCAGTTACATATGAATTTTTGCTAAAACTTAGTTACACGTCTTTACATCATCAAGTGATTTTTATTTCGACGTTTTATTTGTGTATTTATTAATATTATACTATTTTATTTGTTCTTTCATTATTTAAATTAAAAATTATGTCAATTTGTATAATTTGGCGAAATGAGTCGACGGAATAACTAAGTAGTACCGTATTTTTTAATCATTTTCTATTATTTTTAAAAGGAAATAACAAAAAAAATAATTAACTATAGAACAAAACAATTTATGTAATTAAAAAAAAGAAAATAAAGTAAATAAACATTTATTATTAAATAACAACAATAGCTGGGTTACCATGTCAACCAAAATAATGCCATTTTGGCACCAATTAAGTACCCCAGTGCGTATATGACATTAGTTTTCCTAATTATGGCATAATATTTTTCGTTTCGTTTCGTTTAAAAAAAAAGAAAGAAGTGAAAGCTATATATTTTAAATGTTTCAGCTTGTATTAAATAAAATGATAATGAAATACTAATTGAATTATGAATAAAAGTAACATGATACATTTCTTAGAATACATTTAAGGGAGGCCGAACTGGTCGCCAAATTAGTTTAAAATAGTAACCTTTTCTAAAATATTAAAACAAATATCTGTTATGATTAAAATTTGAGTTGCCATCATTAGAGAAAAGTATATATAAAATTAGAAAAAAATTAATATTTCGAAAACTAATTCAAATTTAAAAATTCTAATACCAGTTTTGAGATCTGTGGATCAATACGGATTTTTGGTGTTGATTTCATCGCAAAGTATTCTGTATTTTAGGAGAAAGCGCCGTGAAACATAATCAGTTGTTTAATCAGTCGTTTCATAGAATCATTACATAAATTCGTTTCATTAGGATTTTATATATATAGGGTAGATTTAATAATGTTAAATTACTGTTTTGAATGTGATTGGCAACAATTTTTGGGCAAATTATCTCCTTGCCCAAATAATACATAAATACTGGATAGCGTTCCTGTTCTTTTTGATAAATAAGAAATTTTTACGTATAAACTTTACACTGAAAAATTCTTTGCTCAATATTATTTTAAGAAGAGGGTAGTTTAAAAACTCTTTTTACTTTGGAAAATTTTAAATTTTATGGTTTCTTGTGTTTGTTAAAACAAATTAATAAAATTTTATTTACCGTAAAAAAAAAAAAAATTAAATCAAAGAGAAATTTTAAATTAATTGGAAGAAAAAATTGTCAGCAAGGAACTAGAGTAAAAAATATAATAATACAATATTTTTAAATGGTGACATCTCAGGAGGAATAATGTTCCTGTTCCTTTTGGTTTAGTAAAGTAAGTTTTTAAATGCAGTAAAAAAGTAGTGTCTGGAGTGGATGATCATCTTCAGAATTTTCATCATTTTCATAGGTTATAAACATATAGGTTGTTCCTAAAGTCTTGGAACAAACTGAGAATGTGATCAACACAAACATATGTTGAAGATGTTATAAGTATGTTGAGAATGGTGAAATTCTCCCATTGATACCATCCGATGTAGTTAACTAATTACTTATATTATTTATTAATAAAACTGCTGCAATAGCAGTATGACTAGTACTTTTTTTTCATCCCTGGTTGTAATACTGTCTATCAGACAGCCATTAACTGAAACAAGCTTTACCGAAGAATCTAAGCCAAATTTTCGTGGGTTATTCAAAATCAAATTGTGTCAAATTTTATACCCGAGGGAATATTCAAGTGTTAGATTCATGAATTTTGACTAATGCTTTTTACTCCTTTTTTTTGTAAATAAATGTTTTATTTTGTTAATTGAAAATATTTATACTTTGATTCATTACTCTTTGATGAATTCGTCCGTCGTGATTCATTCATTGTGTTGGCGTCTCGGTATATTTGTAATGAGTGTACTCTGTAACAATCGCTACTTTTAAAGAACAATTTACAGATCCATCCTCTTTAAAAAAATTAATTAATGGTAAGATATGTTTCTTTAGTTATTCTTCTACTTAAAGTTCTACAACTTGTGATTTGGTCGTATGATGGCACAAAATTTTATGTGTCCCAAGTTTCATTTTTGCTAGCATTTATAGTCATTTAAAATATTCAGCACACAGGCAAACTGAATAGTAACTATCAAGCCGAATACTTTAATATTTTCGAATTTATAGGTGTTAAAATGTTAAATTTTACATAATATTTAAAACAGATATTTTCCTTTTGATAAACAAGTTCTACACCCCCCCCCCTTTCTTTTTTTTTACAATTAAACTTTACACTATAAAAACTGCTTTGAGTTATTATTTAAGAAAACTGTTTTAATTAATAAATTTTTTAATTTCATGATTGTGAACATATTTTTCTTATATTCTAAAACAAATATTTTAAAATCAAAGAGAAATTTTGAAGAATTGGTTTTGGAAAAAACTGTTTATTTGTCAGAAAACACTAAATTAATAAATAGTACAATTAACTCAAATAATGGTAACTCGTCAAGTATAACAGAGTCCTTACGTATTATCCAGGCCAGGTCAAGCAGAATTGCACCAAGCATGACCCCAATTATAATAATTACATTAACCCTTAATTTATGACGACTATATGGCGTTTTGTAGCTAATAAGAGCTATATAATGTAATGATAATAATACGTAATATAGTTTATGATTTTTTTAATAGTACATTTTTATTTTTTATAGTTTTTTCATTTTTTTAATGTTTACTTATTATATTTTATTTATTTTTTATTATTTACCCTTTTTAACAATTTTATGTATATTTAATGATGTTAAATTACTGTTTTGAGTGTGATTGGCAACCTTAAACAAGGTTGGTGACCGTTTTTGGCAATTCATCATTTCTGCTGTGCAGAACCTCAATATGTAACAATGCAGCATCATTTCACTTACCAAAAATATGACTCGAGCTACTCAATGAGTATCTCTCTATTCTAAAAAAAAGTAACTACCGCCGCCACCGCCGGTTTTGATTTTTTTGTGACCGGAGGCCTTTCTTCGTTAATATTAACAAAAATAATGCATACAAAAATATCAAAATCGGTGGTTTTATACAGAAATGTTTGATAAACACGCTGATGCAGACAGTTTTCAAATCGAAGAATTATTTTAAGAGTTATTTAATGCTAAAGTTGGACAAAATCGTTCCACTAATAAAGTTTTATAGCAGCAAAAGCTATACATGGCAGTGTAATCATTTTTAGATCATTTTATGCGTTAGAATTTGCCGGAGTGCAGATTGCATTAATTTTTTTATTTTGACTCATTTTTTCAGGTTTTATTTCTATTTTAAATTCAAATTTTCAGCATTTCTAGAGATATTTTTTACAGATTTCAGAAAATTGTACTAATTTAAACTGTTGCCAACTGTATAAAAAGCGCAAGCAATAATGTTTGCTTCAAATTAAAAATTTATTTACACGTGACTATTATAAACAGGAAAAAAACTTTCAAATTAGAATTAAATAATTACGTATAAAAAGCAGGAACTTATTAAAAATTACGTCATAAAAAGTATACACGTGAATTTTAAAAGAGAAAGGATATTGTAAAATAATAAATTCATTAACATGCGTTAGAAGTCTTAGGAGAAATTAAGTCATATTTACGTCACATTATAGTTATTACATAAAATGAACACAAAATAATATTGCAAAAAAGTTTAAATTTAGAAATTGCGCTAGACATTTATTTGATATTTTGAGAATTAATTTAAAATGTCTCATTTAAAAGAACTTTCTTTTCGCTTTGTTAAAAAATACCAGGAGACAAAGACTCTCTTTACTTAATTCCTTTTATATTAGCTTATTTTGAAATGTTGTTACACGTGTATACGTCATCAAGTTATTTTTATTTCGACGTTTCATTTGTGTTTTTATTAATGTTGTACGAATTTATTTGTTCTTTCGTTATTTAAAATAAAAATTATATCAATTTGTATAATTTGGCGATTTATATAATTTGGCGAAATGGGTCGACAGGATAATCAAGTAGTACCGCAGCGGATTTGGCGTTAAAATTCCCCAATCAAAGAGAAATGAATAGAAATTCGTTTATAGGGAGATCGCCACTGTTTTTTAAATTATAATAATTCAATCTTTCGAAATCTTTTTAAAGCCGATCAAATTAGCGTGCATTTAGAGTCTGCGGTGTCTGGACGGGGGTTGGCGAGCGTAGCTCGTAGGGGGCCGAGCCCCCTAGTGAAAATAAAATAACATAAACATCCATATAAAATAAAAATGTATTGTGCATAATATGAAAGAATACTTGGAAAACTGAATGATGGTGTGTCATAGACCATGCAAATTTAGAATAGCTTTATTTATTTGTTTTTGAAAATGACTCGGGGTGAGTCGAAACATGTCAACAGTCAAAATAAACATATTTTTACTGGTTTAAAGTTTTAATTTACACCTTTTAGCATTTGAAACTAACATAGGGTAATTGTTATCTATTTCTTGTTCATTAGGAGGTATCATATGTAGAGCTTCACATAAAAGGAATGTGAAAAACATTTAAAAATTGATAGTAAGTACAGTATTTGAAATTTTAAAATTTAGCGATTATAATTTACAGTGTGTTTTAATATTCCACATACAAACTTCCAGAAGAGGGGTATTTTTATGCAGTATGTTAAGGTTATCATAATCCACTTATTCACTATAATATACTGTGTCTGACTTTTATCAGAACTGAAATTTTTATTCATTACCCTAAAATAAAGTCATTTTTCTTAGAAAACAAACTTCAAAAGATTCCAGTAATATACATTATGAAATGACTTAATCATCTGCCCTATATTGAATGTATAAAAACTTTCAATGTATAAGCAGTTACTCAAGGAGCAGGGTTTGTGTCTTATTTGAAATTCTATGATTCAGTCTGAATCTCTAATTCTCTCAGCTCCTACTAATTCTGTTACAAATCGTCATATAAAAATATGACTGGCATCAACTGGTAATAATTTGTCAACAATTTAACGCTATGCTTAAATTTTTCTCAGAGATCGCTGCATAATTTGCATGAGAGTTCAGCTCTGATACTTCTTTCTTTTCAGTGAATACTTAAATACAAGCTGAAGTACATCAGAGCTTATAAATACTGTGCACCAGAACTTGCCATAACGTCATTGTATGTTATACATTGAAATACATTCAATAATGATATTGACATATTTAAAAATATATACATATTTATAAATTAATTTTTGAAATAAATGTGAAGTGTAACCTTTGAATTTTTTAACAGAAATAGATTCCTGTAAACTTTATACAAGGGAATCCGAAATTACAAATCATTCTACAAAGTAGTTTTTGAGTTATATTTGAACAATTATGAACATCACAATCTGTTTTGTATTTACTAAACATGGATGTAACATTAGATTTTCCGAGCTTTAGATCTCCATAATTCCTAAACTACTTGACTGAATAACTTCTGATTGATACCCAAAGGTAAATCTTAGCGAAAGATCTAAATGTAATTTTAAAATCACGTGGCAGTATGTGATGGACATAAATCAAGCTAATTAGCTGTGATAAAAGTAATTTCCTCAGTTACATAAATAATGCGTCATATCAACTCAGCCATAAATCTTTTCAAATGTGAAAAATGTATTTAACCTTGAAAACCTTGATAAAGATAATGACTTGTTGAGTGACTCATAGACATTAAACTGATTTATTATTATTATTATGATATTGCTATTACAATTATTATTACTGATTTATTATCTTATAATGTAAATATTTTTTCATTGGGATTCAAATACTAACAAGATTATGAGACTGATCACTGAATAAAAATAAATTAATTAAATAGCCTCCACTGAAATCTGAAATATCAGATATTTGATAAATAAACTTTTAAACTTTCAAACAGAAAAGTTGGAAGAACTTTTTACGGTAACACGTAAGTAATCAAAAGTTAAGAAAATGGCAGCTTCTAAAGATAATTTAGCAATTGAAAAACTTACAGCTACAAACTACTCAATTTGGAAATTCAAGGCCGAAATGATGTTAACTAAAGAAGACTTATTTCATGTAATTACGGAAGAACCGCCTAATCCAATTACGGACGCTTGGTCCAAAAGTGATAAGAAAGCCCGTGCTCTAATTAATCTAACAATTGATGATAGTCAGATTACTCATGTTAAAAATTTACAGACAGCCAGACAAACTTGGCAAGCTTTGCGTGAAATCCATGAGCGACATAATTTGTCTAGCAAACTTTATCTCTTAAGAAAACTTTACGGGATTAAATTAGCGGAAGGTGGCAACGTTGTTAATCATATTACAAAAATAATGGAATTAGTAGATAAATTAGCGGCCATAGGAGAAGTTATAAATGATAACCACATTTCTGCACTGTTATTATGCTCCCTACCCCAATCTTATGATACTCTTATTACTGCCCTTGAATCAAGAGAAGAAAATCAACTCACACCATCATTTATTAAGTCTAAACTTATTGACGAATATAACCGACGATATGATAATAATGAGAGAACAGAAAATCCTGCCAGAGCATTTAAAGCACAGAAAAATTACAACAACAAAACAAGTAATAAATACTGCTCCAATTGTCGGATGAGAAACCATTATACCCAGGAATGTTGGCATAATAAAGCCAAAACACAAAATACACCACAAAATCAACACATTAGACCAAACAAAAAACATTACTCTACATCACTAGTTTTTCAAAAGAGTGAAAACAATTTTAGAAGTGAACAAACACCAGAATCAAACCGTAGGTACAGTCACTCTGAAAATGAAAACAATACATGGAGGGCGAGCGAAAATAAAAATTACGCCTTTATAACACAAGGAATAGAAAACAAAACATTTATAGTAGACAGTGGTAGCTCAAGCCATATTGTGTGTTCAGAATCAATGTTTACAGAAATAAAATCACGCGAAAAAACAAATGTAGCCATCGCAAATGGAAAAAACTTATCAGTTACGGGTCAGGTGACGTAAATATAAACACGCGAACATCAATTAAACAAAGTTCATGAAATAACACTTAAAAATGTATTACTAGTACCTGAAATCGAAACAAATTTATTATCGGTTAGCAAAGCGACGCAAAATGGATGTGAAATTATATTCAGAAATGATAGATGTATGTTCAAACTTAACGGAGAAATATGCTTAGAAGCGCGAAAAGTAAATAACCTATACGAAGTTCAGTTGGCATTCCAAAGCTATGCAAACGTAGCACAAAGCTGCAACAACAAAAATTGCCTAGAATTATGGCATCGTAGGTTAGGACATAGAAATCTAACATCAATTAAAGAAATTACGCAAAAGAAATTAGCTACAGGAATCCAAATAAACAACTGTAAGCATAACATAGATTGCGAACCGTGCATTAAGGCAAAATTAACTGATGAACCCTATCCAAAAATTGCAGAGTATAGAGCAACTAAAAGGCTCCAGCTCATTCACTCCGACGTGTGCGGATCTTTTCAAACACCGACAATAGGGGGGAAATCATACTTTTTGACTTTTATTGATGACTACTCACGATTTACGATCATATACCTATTGTCTAGAAAAAGTGAAGTTTACGAAAAACTTAAAGAATTCATCGCGTTAATTAACAACAAATTTGGAGAAACACCGAAAGCAATTAGAACAGATAACGGAGGGGAATTCACATCAGATGAAATAGAAAATTACCTCAGGGCTAATGGGATAAAACATCAACACACAGTTCCATATTGCGCAAGCCAGAACGGTGTAGCAGAGAGGTAAAACAGATCGTTAGTTGAAATGGCAAGGACAATGTTAAGTGAATCAAATTTACCATTAAAGTTCTGGGGGGAAGCAATTTGCACAGCAAATCATTTGCAAAACAGACTACCGACAAAAGCAAATGAAAAGACGCCATACGAGTTATGGACAAACAGACAGCCAAACTTAAGTTACGTTAGGATATTTGGCTGCAAAGCCTTCGCATATATCAGTAAAGCCAGAAGACAAAAATTAGACGATAAAGCTATAGAGGGAATTTTCGTCGGATATGATAATGAATCCAAAGGATATAGAATATATGTAGGAGGAAATGAAATAAAGATCGCGAGAACCGTTAAATTTCTCGAAAACAAATTTAAATATAGAAACGAGAAAGTAGAAAACAAACCAAAACAAGATGAAAATCGGGTTAACGAAAATTTTGTAGAAATAGAAATTTCAAATAGCAATGAGACACCATCCACGTCCAATCAACCAGTAGCAGAACTTAGACGATCAGAAAGAATTAATAAAGGTGTACCTCCTGATAGGTTAATATACATGGTTAAGAACGAAAACGCTACTGAACCAAAAAATTATGAGGAAATAGAAAACATGGAAAATTTTAAGGATAAACAAAATTGGATAGATGCAATGAAAAGCGAAATGAACTCCCTTATGAAAAAGAAAACTTGGTCAATTGTAGAACCTCCACCAAATAGGAGAATAATAGGTTGCAAATGGACCTACAAACTAAAACGCGACAACACAGGAAAAATCCAAAAATATAAAGCACGTTTAGTTGCAAAAGGATATTCACAAAAATTCGGGGAGGATTATGATGAAACTTATGCACCAGTCGTGTCATATACAACAATAAGAGCATTATTGATAACAGCATTGCGTCAAAATTTAAATGTAAAACATATCGATATTAACACCGCGTTCTTACATGGAGAGCTTGAGGAGGAGATATATATGTCACAACCAGAAGGTTTCGCTAAACCAAATGAGGAAAATAAAGTATGTAGGCTAAACAAAGCCATATACGGACTTAAACAAGCCGCGAGAGCGTGGCATAATAAAATCACAGAAACACTAAAAAAGATGAATTTCAGTCAGAGCAAATTTGACTCATGCCTTTTTACGCGAAAAAGGGGCGATAACACAACATACATAATAGTATGGATAACTTTTAAGTTTTTTATAATTTCTATATGCAGATGACTCTAAGCAAAATTTAGAAATCAAATTCATTAGTAGGTGTTATTACTAAGCAAATGGTACTAGTCACATTCATACAATGATTTTTGGCACAGTTAGCAACATATGACCTATTGGCATAATGCAAGAAGTGCAGTTGTCGCCAAATGTTAGAAACTGCCTTGAAAATGAATCATTTTAAGTATTATTCCTTGTTCATGTATATAAGAGTGATCCAGAACAACATTTCAATGATTTACAGGATGGTAGATCACATTATTTTTGTAAAAGGAAGCTAGAATTGTAATTATGTTATTGAGTCAGAAATACAGGGTGTCTCATTCCAATCTGAACAAATTTTTGTTCCTAAATTTAGCAGTAATAAATATATTTTAATGAAATTTTGAGCAGATTTACCTACATGATGAATTAAGGTAGTGTGCGGAGGATATCACCTCCCTGAAGCATTAATATTCTGCATCCCCCCCCCCTACAGAAGTTTGAGATTTTGTATTAGTATAAAATTGCCAATTCTCTATTTCTACAACATTATACCCCTTTTGGAGCTACAATTTTTCTCCCAGAGGGAAATATCTAAATGCAACAATAGTTCCTTGTTTTATGTAGCATGCAGTAACTCAAAGTACTGGAAGAGCTGAGTAATTTTAAGGGCACTGTATATAATGTGAACTACATTCTAAAATATGAACTGTGCAATTCAGAGCTAATTAAATATGGATGGTGGATACTTCTACCTCTTCGGTTAGTCATGTTTGTGTTCAAATTGGAATGAGATACCCTGTATGTTTTTGACTGAAAAAAAAATTAACTCTAGTTTTCTGTATAACAATTATTTTCCTGTTGCACGCTGTGCCGAGTCATTGAAAACAATTGAACCGCTCCTACATATCATTAAATTGCTTCTACATGTTGCTAATCTGTATGTATCGTAATGTGTTTCTTCTATATTTTATAAGGTAAATTATTTATGTATATATGTTGTAACACATTTTAAGTGGGACGCATAAAAATTAAGTTTTTATGGATTGGTTATTGAGATTACTGCTTACACTGTAAATTTTTCTGAAAGAAACGCAAGCAGTTTAATAGAGTTTATTTCAAATCAAAGATATAGAATAGCAATTTTTTAATTTTTTTTTTTGTAATTATAAAACTGTAATACATTTTTCAAAAATCGCCTCATCACAATGTTAAATAATATGTGTAAATACTGAATTCATTGCTTGTGTTTATGGAACATTAAATAAATTAATGCAAATTTTAACAAAGAAATTTTCCCTACTAAGTTTGTTTTGCTGTTATTGCCTTCTCATATAATGTATCTCTTACCGACAAGTAAAATTACACAACTCAAAAATGCTACATTTCATGATTCGCATTGTTTTACTGTAACATGAAATTATTGCACTTACCTCTGCGTAGAACTGTAAGATCTTAAAGCCTTTCAGAATCGAGATGTAGAAGAGGTAGATTGCAATGAGTAATATTATCCCCCTTCCCATCCTTCTTTTGTGACAAGTGACACATAGCGTAATCTTGCAATCTTCGGTATAACTACATGTTGATGGATAAGTTCATTTGGTTTACCTCATAACTCATTAACACTACTTTTGAGTTTTTTTTTTCACATGCAGTTGACTAATAGCCTCCAGAAATCCATTCTGTGGACTGGGTTTTATTTTAGATGCTACAATTTAAATAATGAGAAAAGTTTTAGCTGCATTACAAGTTTATTTTCATTAAAAAAACTTTCAGTTGTTGTGGCAAAACCCCTTACTAGTATAATAGCTTACTTACAGTTTCTTTTTCTGTATCACCCTTTCTATCTTCATATAAAAATAATCATGCGAAACACTAATACCAAATGTGTGGGCCCGATCTGCGTAAAAAAAAATTTCTCCCTCTTTATTGTAAAAGTTATAAGTTTGTCCTGATACAAAAGCTAAAAGTTTGTCCCAAACAAGTTTTTACAAAACACAGTTTTTTACATCAATATGGCTAAAAATTATTTTATATGAAGTGTTCTGAGAAAAAATATTTATTTTAATGTTTATATTCTTTGTTAAAAAAGCACTCTAGCCTGCAAAGTACAGGCACACCTATTTTTTTTTAATGAATTTCTATTTGTATAGGAAATGTCTGACTTATAGTTAATGCATATTCTATGACTTGAAGACTTTGAAACGCTATGGAATGAAATTTTCTAAACCAGAATCACATGAAGAGAAAAATCCGTTATAGATCAGGATCCTCTTAGCAGGTAAATTGTCTGTTCTAAATAAATTTCATTCTTTTTGCATGTATTATTGAATTAATTTTGTATGAGTCAATGCATTTTCCATTTAACACAGGATTCCATCATAGACATGTTCCTTTTAATAGGATTCACTGCACTTTAATTTTATTGCCTAGAAATATATGTAGTTTTCTTTCAAAAGCATATATTTAAAATTTTATAACAATTTTAATTCCTAAAAGATGTAAATTAGAACTTTAAAAATAGTAAAAATAGGTTTATTCAACTGTGAAAATTATTATATTATTACAAGTTGTTAATTCGCTATACATTTAAAATTTCAGTTTTAGAGTAATGGCAATTAAAACATATATGCAGTTTTTGCAAAAATTGTTTGGCCAAATTTTACAGAATTTTGCTTCGTCTAGACCTGTAATTTTCTCGGTCAAGTACTGAAGGTGAAAATTTCAGCCTATGCAGACCTCAAGGAAGAATGAAATCCATATTTGGCTCAGTCTGAAGAAAAGAATCCTCGTCCATTTCTGAACCTAAAGTAAAAAAAAAAAAAAAAAAAAAATACATTAGCCGGCACGGCCTTGACAGAGTCATGACCAATTCTTCAAAGAAAGTAAGGCTCTGCCTAGCTCATATCTTGGGAATGAAAATTGAAGATAGCTTGGCTTCAGGGTTGACTTTGAGTCGTGCAAACCTCTAATGCTGGTATCTAAACTATTCCTCTGGCAATTAAAAACCTATAGTGTCTCTATGAATACTGAGTCATATTTACTTTGTGGTGTTTTGGCTGTCTCTTTATTTATTAACTTCCTTTTAGATAAATGCTCTTATGGTGTTGTTAAATTTAAAACCAGTGCGTCTAATTTTAAACTGAATAACCAGTTTTTTTTATTCAAATGGCTTTTTATTAATAATCAATCTATTTTTATTGCATATTTACAATTGAATTTGAATAAATAAGTAGAACTACATATTAAAAATAAATTACTGATAATTGTAATTTATTAATAACCAATATAATTTTATTATTTGAAAGAATACAATTTTTTTTTGTAAAATACAATAATTTATGTATTAATGAATGCAAACATATTTGTAAACAGCACAGTAAATATATATTTATAACTTAAAAAAATTATAGATAAATTTCAATATAAAAAATCTTCTTATTTCATTAAAAGATGTGTTACAAATAGCTGTCCTATTAATAGGACGCCTGATCTGTACCTGTTAAAAGGTGCTTGATGACAGGTGCCTTATCTGTACCTGTCCGTAGTTTAAAGCAAGTTGGTGATGGCAATATTCTAAACTTGTTTGTAGATTTTTTCCGTACTGTGACACACTTTGGTTCATTTGCAACAATCATGGCCAGTGATAGATTTTCATGTATCACTTACATGAGATCACTTATTTTAGTCTGACATTTTAATTTTATGACCTTTATTTACAATGGATTGATATTTTTTAACTTAGTGGAAAGTATCCAGTCCAAAAATTGAACTCAAGACCTGAAGCTTAAATCATCAGCACACTGTCTTTTGAACTACCTGGGACAACATAGTTCACCCAGTCAACCTTATTGGCAGTAGCATCTGGTCTGCTGCATTAAATGATGGATATGAACATATTTTATTATTCGTAACTCAATCATACTAATTGGTAAATATATCATACATATTGATGTTTTTCTAATTGAAACATAAAAAATTGAAAGAGTAATAATGAGTAAAAAATACAATATGAGTAAAAAATTGTCCAGACCTAGAATCGAACCCAATACTTTTGCCTTAAATTGCCAATGCTCCACCTATTCTGCAACCTAGACAGACAATCAGTCAATATATTTCATTTTAGACAGTCTGATTGACAATAACATCTGGCATAGTATTCAGTATGATTGAATTAAAAATTATAATGTGTATTTACATATCTATTGTTTAATGAAGTTTCATTACATGCACTATATTATGTTGAACGGTCTACCTGGCAGACCAGATGCTATTGCTAACAATGTCGCCTGAGTCAATCTTGTCTGTCCAGATAGATCAATAGGCAGAATGTTGACAATTTGTGCTTGATATTTATCAAGGAGCTTGTGCTAGATTTAAAATAATTTTTCAACATGCTTGGCATGTGGGGCATTGCAGTTTACAAAGTTCCAGGTTGTTGCTAAATTTGAACTAAAATAACCTCCCTCCCATAGGATTTCAGAGATGAGAAAATGTACAGTAAAACATCTGAATAATGGATATCTCTGGTGTGCGACAATTGTCTGCTATTGAGAAGTATAAATGTACAGCTATATAGGTGTCAAATATTGAGAAAGTATCTACTATATAGAGGTTCCATTGTTCAAGAGTGCATGTTATATAGGTTTTTGCTGTATTTGTAAAATGGCTGTTATTTGTAATATCACCAGCCTTTAGCAAAATATTTAGTATTATTTTCCTGTCATTAATTTAATTCTTTATTTTCATTGACGTAATTGACATTTCTTCTAATTTTGTGTGTGGCGTATGGGGGGAGGGGCATTCTATATTATGATTTCCATGCGCCGAAATTTAGACATTTTTGTTACATTTAGTAATGCTGAACAGAAAATCCCCATCGTAATAGAAATGTTCAAAAGAGAAAATGCCAATAGTAAATTTTATGTATATATATAAAAAAAAGTATGTTAAAATTCAGAAAACTTAAATTTATATAGATAAATGTTATTTTAAAGTTTTCAGAAACATATCCAGCTATTTTAGCTTAATATAACTTGGTCAAACAAAATTAAAAAGTTGCTTATGTTTTTTGCCGTTGTTTACTTTCGGAAGCAAACATTTTCTCCGATATGTTTTTTCGTGCTATTTCTTTGTTATTGCGAAACCCAATGATGAATCACCAATTGACTAAAATGTATCGCCAAATAATAAGAAATATATAATAACAATGTCACCATTTATGATTTTATGACATTTCACGACATAATATGTTCAAGTTATAGTCATTCCAATTATATCTTGTGTGTAAGTCATATAGGACATATGTGAGATGTAGATTTTACTCATATATTGATGTATATGATGTATATTGGAGTACCTATATGTGTGCATAGGATGCATATACGAGCTTGCCGATGATTTTGCCAAAATTAAAACAACAAACCCGACATAATTGTAATTGCGGATGTTCTACAATAAATAAGTTGCACCATTTTTTCTCTTATACGGTACAAAATTTTATTTATGCATAGTCTAGTGCAGATAGTTATTTTATGAGCTATCTATTAAGCCATTGCAGTCAACATTTACTCATAAAAAATACCTAGAAATAATTAGGGTCTATTATTAGGGCAATTTTAGTGTTTATAATTTTAATTTTATTGTTAAAATTATGGACTTAAATTAGTCTGTATAAAAAAAAATGATGGCAATTTCAACAACGGAATAAAAAGGAAATTTTTTTAAAGTTTCACAATTATTTCAAAAGTCTGTTAAAAAAACTTTCTCATGATGCACCATTCATTGTTGTGTGTTTTGCATGCACATAGTAAATGAAGATTTTGTCATCAGAACTAACAGATATGAACTAATTGTCTTGCTCGTTTTTTCCTTGCTTTATTCACACTCGTTAGCTAATAATGTAAAATCTGATAATGACTCCTGAAAAACACTAACACTCCGTGATGCGCTTAAAGTTATTTGAATGGAAACTGTTTAAAAGTTTCATTTTTTCACAATTTGCACTAATCTGGTTATTATTTATATTTCAAAACTTGTACTTCTAAATTACGCATGCCAGTTGCAAATATCACTCCTTTTTTTTTAATTTTAATGTGCTATAAAAGTGTCATTTTAGGATCATTCATGATTCATGTCTCGTGTGTTAACATAAAACATCTGTTTGAGATTTTAAAACTTGGTAAAATCTTAAGACTAGCTTCTTTATTTTCCCAAAAATGTCTTTCATTTTGTATTTGCAAGAATTTAAATATATGCTGCATTTAAAAAGAGGAGATACACGCTTCTGTACAACAGTAAAAAATACTAAAAGACATTCCTGAACTAGGATAAATTTTTAATCAATGCTCGATGGGGAATTTAAATGAAGTTTCTGATAGTAAAAATATTAGTATAACAAAGACTCTCTCCACCTATATTTCTGTGAATATCACATTTTGCTAGCTGTGTATACAATTGATAATAAACTCTAATTTTCAGTTCAAGGATAAACACGTTTTACAACTTCACTCCTGAAATTATGTTGATTAGATACTAATTTCACATAATGTACTTTACTAGGCATCTGATTGTGGAAATAAAGAATTTTAAAAACACACACTTGCTGTTGAAAAAAAAATATTTTAATAAACCGTTTCATCTAAAATGTAAGATTTTCAAATTAACATTTATGCAAAACAAAGCTGATTTTATTGAAAAATGAAAGGAAACACAGACACGTCAAATAAATATATTTATATTCTAATTCTCACTGATACTATTTTATATGGTTTATTACATAATTTCTTACTGAATAACTATTAATGTTTCTTTCATAAGTATTAAACGTTTGTGCTATACAGTAAGAGAAAAAAGTTTTGTGGGATCATAGAAGTTCCTACTGTAAAAATTTTAGAGTCGAATTCAATAAGTTTTAAACATCGACAGGTGGGTTTCGAGTGGGATAGGGCATTTAATACATTAGACACCCACCTTGCCTTCGAGATCTTTGTGGCGGTGGTGGGATATCAGGAATTTTGATGTAAAATATTTGTGATCATCTTTGATCTATGTCATAAATTTGGTAACTGTGAGTCTAGAAATATTGTCATTAAAACACCCATGTAGAAAGTATTCTTTACAATACTCTAACAGGTTGGTATGTGACAAAATAAAGTCATCTGTGAGAAATGTGTGAAAATTTTCGATGCGCATTCATAATTTGAAAAATACACATTCAACAGTCGATGGTGCTGTAAAAAGAAAAGACAAAAAGATTTATTGGAAAAAGATACTGAAGAAGTTAAAAAAAAAGAAAAGAAAGTTAGTAACTAAAGAAATGAACAATGAAATTGGAAATATAAAGCAATGTGCTAATAAAGAGTATTGATAAACGAGATAAAGGCTATGAGAAATTACATATATTTCTTTTAATTAAAAAATAATGAATGTTTATTCATGTTTTTCGTTAGTTACCTTCTTTGATATTAGTGAAATTTAAATGGTGTAATTGAAGTTATTAAATCTTCTGTAACATGGTCTCCATGCGCTCATTTTTCTTAAAGTGTAATCTTACAGCGTACTTGTCTTTCATCAGTAAAAGATAACTAATGCATGTTCACAATATTAAGGTGTTTTTATTGGTTATACTAAACTGAGTTAATTTATTTTTAAATTATTATTATTCTGTAGATAGAGTAACTTATTTATGTTGATACGATTCCTACTTAAATATCTTTTAGTGTACTTTTACTTCCTAAATGCACTTTATTTAAAGAATTACTGTGTATCATAAGTAGTGTTGTGAAAAAAATGAGAATTTCTTTATTTTAAGAATGACTTGAAAATATGAAGAAATTTTAACCTAGGTAATTTGAGCCCAACCTGTGTCATATAATGCTTTAAAATAGCTATATAAATTAGTTGTTGCAGATCTATTTCTGCACTTTAATAGTGAATTCTGCAATCTTGCTGTTAAACAGGCATTTTTATGATGTTTCCAGATGACGCATTGTAACTGTAACAGCATTTATACTAGCATATTAAATATTGTTGTTGTGTTCACTTTTAGTTAACATACAAAAAGTTTTATTGATTCGTGTGTTTTTGTATAAAATATTGCTATTTGTGTAATTTCCCCCTCTCATCTGATGTTTTAGTGTAACTGTTACACTTCCTACTGACTCTATTATAAAGTCCTCTATTATAACTTGTCTTAACGACACATATTTCATCATCCAATTTGCATGGACAGATCAAAGAATATTTGTAGTTGTATTCCTAGATTGTCTTAGAAAATACATATTTGTACATATATAATCAATTATACAGAGCTTTAAACATGGTAAAAAGGCTAATAAATGTTTAAAATGTTGTTATTATTTACAATAAAAATTATGTTAAATAATGCACAATGTTTTAGCAATAATCATTAATATTAGGTCAAAAAAATTCTGAAATCTGGAGAACCGAGTAAACGCATCTGCATATTGGAATTCCATTGCCACAAAAATAATTTATTTTCTCTCCATTTCTTGTAAAATGTACAGAAGGTCGTTTTACACTCTATAGAAACGATTTAAAAATTAATTTCTATGCATAAATGCCACATCCTTTGAAACAATTTGACTTTATTATATCTAGTCTTGGCTCTTGACTATAGATATGGTTTGAAAATTTTATCATAGTAGAATTTTCTCTCAGTACAACCTTGTCAATTTTCTCTGACATAAACTTGAAACCATGGTTTGGAACTTTCCAAAGTCTTTTCAATGTTTAAAAAAAACGTTTTAATAAATTAAAGGAAGAAAAGTCGGAAGAATCTGGTGCATTTTACATTAATTTTCTATAAAGGGGCTACAAATTATTAAAAATTGTGTTTTTCATTGTTAAGTATGCTGAATTTGGGTTTATGGAAGGGTGGCTGGAGATTATGTCAATGTGAAGATAATGTAAAGCTTTGTTTATGTTGTTTTCATATAAAGCAGGAATTTAATTCTTTTGTATCAAAAGATGTATTTTCGCTAATCAAAGTTAACGTATTAATATATAAGGAAACCAGTGGCGTGGCGTGAAAATTTTCGGTGGTCCTCGCAATTATTTAAGTTTGTGGTGAAAAATTATTAACTCTAAAATTCAATGGTTGAATGTTCAAAAAAGAAACTTTAAATCTTACCTTCACTTATACATGAACTCCAAATGTTCTGCTAAAACTGGATCGTAGAGTTTTAAAAGCTTATTAAGAGTTTTAAAATATTGCTTGGTCATCGCCGCATCCAGCGATGACCGGGCGCCACGCCACTGAAGGAAACATGACTGTATTTAAACTACTAAAACAAAGAAAGAGATATTTTGCATCAATAAATGGGAGAAAAACCAATGAAATGTATTCAGAAATGTGAAGAAAAAAATCAGAAAAAATTCATGAATGTACTCTGTTTTTTTTTGGGTTTTTTTTTTCAAGTTAAACTAAAGGCAAAAAAATGTCTTAAGTGAAGTTACATTCACTTTATTATAAGTAAAATATTGTTGAACCTATTTTTGAAGAATTACGTTCCTGCTTTATATGAAACAAACATCAATAGAGTTTTACTTTGGAAAGTTTTCAACATATATCGGAGAAAATTGACGAGATTGTATTAAGAGAAAATTCTACTATGGTGAAAATTTCAAATCAGATCTATAGCAAAGAGCTAAAACTATGTAATCGAGTCAAATTGTTGCAAAGGATGTGGCATTTATGTGTAGAAATTAATTTTCAAATTCGTTTCGATAAAGTGTTAATGACCTTCTGTATCATTGTTTTTGTAGTTGATATGAAATTATAAAATTTTCTCCTGAAATTTGCTTTGTTTTTTATTTATGATAAGTTATTCCTTTGAAAATTGTTGTTATTTATTTTATTTATAATTTAATCTTTATATTGTTAGGAAAAAAATCTGTCGCACACCTTCGGTTCCACTAATGCCAGATAATTGGGAGTCTTCTGTAGTTTTTAATACTATGGTAGAAATTTTATTTTATTTTCTACTTTGATTTTAATTTTTCATAATAGTTTTATTTACTTCATAATTGTTTTTGATTAATCATAAAAAGTGATTAATTTAATTTCATTGCAGATGCAGATGCAGATACATATAAACATTAATGTAGATACACATCACCTCACTCAAAAGAATATTTAAAGTGTGAAGTATCAGCAATATATTTCTTTACGAGAGCTTTTTGGAAGAGCGGCTTCTCGATCACATCAAGGAAAATAGTTTACTTGTGAGTTATGCAAGGATTTCTCCCAAAAGTGTGATTTATTCACTCATCTGTTAATGCATACAGGTTAAAAACTTTTTTTGTGTGAGACATGCAACAAAAAATTCTGTGAAAAGAGTAAGGTAAGACAGTATCTTTTAATTCATACTGGTGAAAACATTTTGTATGTGAGATATACAGCAATAAATTCTCACGTATGAGTCGTTTAGGTGAACATCTGTTAATTCATACTGATGAGAAATCTTTTGTATTTGATATATGAACAGGAAATTCTCTCAAAAGAGCCAATTAAGCCAGCATCTGATAATTCATACTGGTGAGAAGTGTTATATGTGAGATGTGCAGCAACAAATTTTCTGGAAAGAGTGATTTAAGCACTCATATGTTAATTTATACTGGTGAGAAACCTTTTGCATGTGAAATATGCAACAAAACCTTTTCCCAAAACAGTGTGTTAAGCAGGCATATGTTCATTCATACTGGTGATAAACCATTTGTATGTGATATATGTAGCAAAAAATTCTCACGAAAGAGCCATTTAAGCGAACATCTATTAATTCATGCTGGTGAGAAATCTTTTGTATGTGAGATGTGCAACAAGAACTTCTCTCAAAAGAGCCAATTAATCAAGCATCTGTTAATTCATACTGGTGAGAAATGTTTTGTATGTGAGATATGCAACAAGAAATTTTCTCAAAAAAGCCAACTAAGCCGACATCTGTTAATTCATACTGGTGAGAAACCATTTGTATGTGAGATGTGCAACAACAAATTTTCTAGAAAGGGTGATTTAAGCAGGCATCTGTTAATTCATACTGGTGAGAAACCTTTTGCATGTGAAATATGCAACAAGAAATTCTCTGAAAAGGGTAATTTAAGCAAGCATCTTTTAATTGATACTGGTGAAAAACCTTTTGTGTGTGAGATATGTAGCAAAAAATTCTCCCTTAAGAGTAATTTAAGCAAACATTTGTTAATTCATACTGGTGAGAAACCTTTTTCATGTAAGATATGCAACAAGAAATTCTCTGCAAAGGGTAACTTAAGAAAGCATCTTTTAATTCATACTGGTGAGAAACCTTTTGTGTGTGAGATATGCAATAAGAAATTCACCCGTAAGAGCCATTTAAGCGAACATTTGTTAACTCATACTGGTGAGAAACCATTTGTATGTGAGATATGCAAAAAGAAATTCTCTCAAAAGAATAATTTAAGCAGGCATCTATTAATACATACTGGTGAGAAACCTTTTGTGTGAAATAAACAAGAATTTTTTTTTAATGTAATATAAGTGATAATTTGTTATTTGCTGTTAACTATTTATAATAGGAATAGCAGCATATTCTAATATTATGAACGTGGAATTTCATGTCAAATATTATAGTCACTAAAATGAAATGCTGACCAACAAAAATATTTGAAATTTAAAGTAGTAAATCTGCATTCTAGGAGTGCAACATCAGCTATGGCATAAATATTTTCATTTTGATCTTGCTTTTAAAAAAATCCTACAGTTCTCTCTTTATCTTTTATATGATATAGATTTAAAGGTTTATAATATTCTTACATGATTTAGAATATTTCATTTAAAAGACTGGTGTTAAACAGGATTTCACACAATGATTTCTTTGGCTGTAAAACTGACTTTCTTATAAACAGAAAAATTATTTTTCTTTAAAGGGTTGCTTACCCCGACACATCTGTAATATGGTAATTAAAATATAGCTAATTATCGAAAAAACTGCTTATGATTCTGATACACTGATTTTTATTTTATAAAGGAATAAGAATTTAATAAGGTTTTAAAATGTGTTTGAAAATTTGCATCCTCATCCAATTCAGTCTCTGAAACTTTCTGACATACTTGAAAAGTTTTTAAGACTTTAATTGAGTTGTCTCCCAAATGTAAGTATAAGAGGAAGTAAAAAGTCTTAATTACGTTCACTAATAACCATATCACAATATATATTCCAAACGGAAAAGTCAAAACATTAAAATATTTATTTGCTTAAAAGACGTATTATAGGTTATATAAGTTTTATATTAGTATAGGTTTTTAACATACTTTTAATGTGTTAGTAACGTCTTTTAAGCAAATAAATATTTTAATATATGTTTTGACTTTTCCGTTTGGAATATATATTTTGATATAAATTGTTTCTCATATGTCTGTGTTCTAACTCTCGTGAATTACTTGGACATCCATGTAATTAGTATATGCCACTGAGGTTTACTATTGCACATTCATTTTTGTAAATCAATTCTGTAGTTTTTTTTTCAAGGGGACATTCAACATAATTATGTTCTATTATGGTTTGCCTGGCAAAATCGTTTGTGGTATATTTTGCACTGTTTCAAGAACTTATTGAATGAAATTAATATGAATTTCTGAAGTGCATTAAAATAAGCTTTCTCTATAATAGACAGCGTAAGCTATTTATTATTCGTTTGCATATTCAACCTTCAGCTTAAGGCACAATGATTAATCCATATTTATGAAAATATGAGATGTGTAAGAAAAATGATGAAGACTACATTATTGTTTTACATATTTTTATGGTGATATAAGAATTTCCCTGTTATTTAGACTTATTTTAAAATTATGTTTATATATCCTAATTAGCATTTGCTTAGTCAAATGTTTTTATATGGAATCCTATTTACATTGCAGTCTTGTGTATATATTTAAATCAAACATTATTTAAAATTAATTTCATTTTCATTCTGCATTTCTACATTTCAAAATAATAATAATAAATTTGCGACATTTCTATTTTCACTAAATTTCTTTTCCAGCGTACTTCAAAGCTATTCTGATTAGCTCGTCAGATTCAGATATGGAACTGCTCAGATGACCAATATTCATTTGCACATGTTCGGATGTTTATTTTCAACTATTTCATTTCTCATGCTTCATAAGTTTGATTTGAATGAATTATTTTTTATTTTTAGGTGATGAGATATTTGCTACCGTCAGATATTTGTCTTTGCTGGGTTACTTTGGTCCATCCCTTAAAAAAAGGTTTTATTCTTTGTAGTGAGCAAACAATACAAGATAACTTGGAGTTTTTGTCCTTGATAAATATTTTATATCTACTGTAGGGTGTTTGAATAGTTTGGGGGCAATTTAAATTTTTTTAGTTGCAACACTGAATGTGTTTGTAGACAACTGTTTTCGTGTATAAAGTTTAACTCTCCAAACTTTCTGTAGTGAAACAATATGGCTGACAGCTACAAATAAGGTGTCAAACTATTACCTTTAGTAACCTGTTACCCATGTGTGATCACATTTTTCCTTTAGCTTTTTTATTTTGACAGGAAATGGTAACGTTTTCATAAAGCTAACATGAAAACTAGTATTTCGGGGCTACTTTGTGCCAGGCCTTTTTTGGTCCGAAAATAGCTCCAATTACTTAGAAATGCCTTTTATACAACCAAATCTCTTAAAACATGTTTTAAGAAACATTTATTTCAAATGTTACATTAATTGTTTTTGTTCCAGTTGCTGAGGATAACATGACAAAAACAGGTTTCTCGTTTCGTTAATATTAGCAATTGGTTTTTTGTGTTTAAATGTCAAGAAAAAAGCATTTGTTTATCAAGTTCGCAGTGTTAATTTATTAGCAAATGTTATTGCAAGGAGTTTCAATAAAAATGTATTCATTTACATATAAAATGTGTTCATTTTATATGAAACTAAGTGAATGGTCCAAAGAAGCTTCCAGCAGGGGCTACTTTGTTCCAAAACTTTAAAAATAGTTAAAAAATAAAAAATCACCTCTTTAAAACCATACAGCTTGCTTCATTGTTTCATGTTAACTGTTTACAACTCCATTTCGACGTTGAAAAATCATATATAATATTTTTCAATAATGCATATGTGAGTGGAACTAGGAAAAGAGGCCCAAAGTTGACGGTACTTAAAAGTATTCCAAGAATACCTCTATAAAAATAGCCTGATTCTTTTCCATTCTAAAATTGTTTTTTTTCCTTCAAACCTTTTAAGATGAAGACTTTCATAAATTTTAAATATTATTTAAAATAGAAATTTGTAAAACGAAAATATAATTATTTATATTAAAAACTCATTGTTACTTATAAATAAACTATTTACTTTCAAAAGATGATATAAGTATATGTGTGAAGATCGCGTCGTGCTCTCATCCTTGCATGGCGTTTCATGGATTTCAGGTTGGTGTAGAACTATTCTTGTGTTTTAGAAATTCGTTGACATTTTCGTAGCTGATTGATGACACATTAAATAAGAAGTAGAGCGGAAGTTGAACTTTTGTCTGGCGTGTTATCAAGACCTGTACCATTCCCGGAATCTCTGACGTACCCAGCCTTAACGAAAATGCCTGCAAAAACTCTTTAGAAAGCCATTTTAATCTTGAAGATTGACATAAATGAAATCCGAAAGTAAAATATGTACTGCTGGAAAAGAAAATTACCAGGGGCAAAAAGCTTTAAGTACCAGAATTAAAGTTTAAAAATAATAGTTGGGACTTTAAATTTTAAATTTCTGTTTCAAAAAGGGTTAGTCTTTATCCTTTCATATATATAGTATATATTTAATGCTGCAGTTGCAGGGGTAATTTGCACTTCTAAACCATCAAAAGACATAAAATCTGAATTCTGTTTTGGAGAAAGTGGGAGAGGATTTCCTCCTAAATATCCCCTGAATTTGTAACTACTAATTGTACCTTCATGAAACGTATTTCAGTGCTTTAAAAAGTACTCTCATGATTATTATTTATATATTTTTGTTTTCGATATTTTAATGTCACCTTAGTTGAAATTTTACATTTTCACATATAATGTTAGTTTTCTGATGCAAATAAACTAGTTTAGCTCTAGCATTAAATTTGAGTTAGTTTTTCCTGTTTTTCATTTCACAGATAATCATATAGGTGCACAGTTTCTTTTCTATAAGAAATTAAAAACTAAAAAATTGTTATTCATAAAAAGTGAAAAACAAAAAATATGTTGTTTCTTATGTGTATAAATATATTTTATAGTGAATGCATCTCTTTAAAAAACAACACAAAGAAAAGCTCAAACACTTAGTAATAATTTAGCATACAACTTTTATGACTTTAAAAGATCTCATTCCCCCATTCAGGAAGATAGTTGTATTAATAATAATAATAATAAAAAAGCCTTGAAATAGTTGTAAGCTGAATGTTTGTACTTTACTACTGCATTTCTTTATATTTGTATTTATACATAAAAGTTTTGGTTTTTATACATGACTAAAGTTCTTTTTTTTTTATTATTAATGTTTAGTGTCTTGGGAGAGATTTAAAATTCTTATCATCCCCTCCCCTTTGCTTTTGGTGCACTAACGTGAAATATTATCTATTTTAAACTTCAAATCATAATCTCTTGATATCCACAACAGTAAATATGCAGTTATAAAAGTTTTTAAAAAATCCAGCTCAAATCTGGAAATAAGTTTTGAGATTTTCATTAGGAATGGGAGGGACGAAATTTTGGGGGATAATTAATTAAAAAAATTACTTACATACAAAATCTTAACTATATATATATTTGTTTGAAATGCGCAATTGAATAAATATAATTAATAATAAAAATGAAAACTCTTTAAATAAAAAATAATTTTTAAAATACTATAAATATTTATTACTTATTTAAAATAAACAAATGATATAAATAAAAAGTACACAATGTTTACAATTAATAAGAATTATAAGAATAGTATCAGTTATAATAATATAAAAATAGAAACACATATTTAGCACACTTAATTATAAATAATCTGCATTTAAAAATACAATATCGAATTCGCATAAAATAAATTTGTATTAGAAGAATTTATTTAATAATAAAAAACAAATATAAGTAAATTAAGTTATACTCAATATAATATTAAAAACTTTAATTAAAAAATAATTGAAGGGTACTACTATTACATCAGAAAGTCTGTGCAAAACTTTCGCACTGCAATTTTTGAGTTTATTTTCTGTTATTTTTTTTCTTAATTTATAATTAATTGCAATTTTTTAACTCAAACTATATATTTTATCGAAATATGAATATCTCTGAAATATGAATCTCAAAATATGCATGAAATTCTTTAAAACTGAAAACATTAAAACAAATATTTTTAAAATTCGCATTATATAAATTGTTAATATTGTTTTAAAATTATTTTTTATAACTGAAATAAATATTGAAAAATAAATACTTTCTGCTGCTAAGATTTAAACTGGATGTCTACAGAAATGGAAAATAACGACATACCATTTAACTAGTACTAAAAACTCACCCCGAAACAGCCTAGAACAAAATTGTGCTACCGATCGGCGCTTCTAAGACATCAAAAATTAGTATGGTCTGGATATCTGGATCTGGCGAACCAATCAATGGCTCTGAAGTACGCTAGAACAGAAGTATAGTGGAAATAGAAATGCCGCATTTCTATTTCCATTATTTTCCACGATTTTTTTTTTTTTTTAGCATTTATAAAAAGTCTATGTACATTGATAAAAGTTGTTGATAAAATACTGTTTCATTTTAATCTTTAGTATTTGGTTATTGTGCATTTTGTTCTTATTATATAGTTAATAATAATTCTATTAACTTCATTACATTATTTTTGTTATTTTACTATTTTAATGACACTTTTTCTACCTTATTATGTAAGTATTTTAGGTTGCAGGGGAAAAGATGTGCCTGATTTATAGTTTCAAACTGAGCAATTCAGTTACATCATGAACATCATCAGTTACATGGGTGAAAAACTGTATTTTAAACTATTTCTAACATAATGAAATTTATATGCACTATTGAGGTTCACTACAAGATGTATGTTGTATATTAGGACATGTATAGCATTTATCATTCATTTACAAAACGATATAGCTATTATCGTTCATTAAGTAAACATAAAAGCTTTTGGCTACAGAACAATCTATGAGCAATCATTTCTGAAGTGTGATTTTATTTATGAGTTATGGTATGTATTTTTAAGTTAAAATTGTTTTTGCATGTTGCAGTATGTGTATAAATTCTATAGTTTCTATTTGTAACACAAAATAATTCATATGCATTGTGTATGATTGTGAATTACTTAATAGTGGTTTTTAATTGACTTGTACATTTTCTAACTGAATCTATTTAGTATACTAAGAGATGTTTGTAGAAAATAGTAAATAAATCATATGCATGGTTATACAAAGAACTAGGTACATTGTTATCTTTGGATGGTCTTTTTTTTTAAGTTTGTTTATAATAATATATGCATTTTTTGTTGGAATTAAATTTTAGCTGAATAGGCGCTGCACATGCAAATGTTTAACTAATATACAGGGCTGTACAAAAGAGTTCATCTGCATTTCTATTGACAGAAATTACTAAAAGTAAATTTACAACTGTCTCATGCATTTTCACACTAAGCTAAATTTTAACATACTATGTATACTATATACAAATCTAGAGATACAAAGCAGGGCTGCTGGTAAGAATTCAATTATATTTCTGGCTATGGAGGAAATCTGTGTTTTAAATATGTTATGCATGTTATTAATTATTCCCTTACATATCCCCTTTCACTTTAATAAACTGTGAAGTTTCATTAAAATATCCTGGAAGTGTTGGAAAGCGATTCCTATTCTATGCTTGATGTAAGATTTTGCTTTCTTTTTTCTCTATTGCATCATCGGACTTATAAGAAGAAAGTACCCAGATACCATTATGATGTCACTACTATTATATGTGTAGTTATGTTTCATGTTCTTTATTTTCATTCTGTGGCAACATTTATATTCCAACAATTATGCTAATGTTTAGGTATAAAAATCATATGCAGTGCAGTTATAGTTGGCCTACAGAATTTTGTAAAATTGGTGAAATGTATTAAGTGCAATAAGTAAAAAAAATAAAATAAAGAGCTAATTATGCTATAAATCCATTCTATAGAAATGTGACTTAAATTTTCAACAAAACGAGCTTTCATCTTAAACCTTTCAAAATAACTGACATTACATTACATTATAAGATAAAAACACTATAAAAGGACGTTTCGAATTTATTCTGAATCCCTCATCCGCTAATTCCTAACGTAAAAGTCGTTTCTCAACTAGGTTAAATGCCAATAGGAATTAGCTGGTGAGGGATTCAGAATGAATGCGAAACGTCCTTTTATAGTGTTTTTATCTTGTAATGTAATGTAATGTCTGTTATTTTGAAAAGTTTTTATAATTATGAATGAATTCAGACGTAGTTCTTTTGTTTATATCAAAAAGCTTTCATCTATTATGCATTATCTATTCTCGTTTTCTTGAAAATTTCAATAACTTCATTTGACATCTCATCTGACTTACAACATTTAAATTTAAATTGCAATGTTTTCTTCTGGACAATTCTCGAATAAGCGCAAAGAAAATAATAACAACATTTAAATCCTACTGAAAGACGGCCTTGTAATGTTTAAAAACGTTCTAGTTTTTTGTGATGTATTTTGAGATATTTTAAATATCTTTATATTAAATTTATGCACCTAAAAGTAATTTTTGTGCAATTATTTGTGCTTTATGTATATTTTAATTATTTAACTGAAGGTGAATATAGTACTAGAATTTTAATTTACAGATTACAATTCCTTTTCTTTTAAATAAATTAAACTTCTAACTATGTATATTTTAACATTAAGTAAAAACAAATGTACATTAATTGTAATCTATGCATTTTTTTAACAAAAATCAATTTCTAGAAGCAAATATGAAAATCTAAAATCTTAGCTGTCCGTTAAGTAGTTTTTGAGCTAAGCTTAAAAAACTACCCATACTGTAAACTGTTTTGTAATTACTAAAATTGAATTTAACGTTGGGATTGCAAAGGTTAAACTTGGAAAATTTCTATGCTACTTGATTGAATGACTTACATTTTCGTATCTTAACCCTTCGAGTACCTTGTAAAATAACACGTTAAGAAGGCTTGAAAAGAAACAGCTAATCTGTTTGACAAGCTAAAAGGTTTTAGGAGAGTTTGGCTTTCAAAAGAGCCCCCCCCCCCCCTTAGTGATAGCAGGTGATTGAGCACACTGTTCAGTTATCAATGGGCGGCATGAGTGGGTGTTAAAACTAGTTGAAAAATAGCTTTCGAAAATGTTTCTATGCTACATGCCGGATGCCGGCAAACATCTAAAGTGATCTGTACCAAAGAGAAGTCTTTTTTAATACAGCTTTGGAAAAAAACTAATTTGTATTTTAATTAGTTAATTTTTTTAATGATAAATGTAGAATATTTAAAAAAAATTATTGATAAAGCTCAAATAACTTTTTAATTAGTAATTATTTCAACATTTGCCACTCTGTCTCAGCGTATTTTATTGTATATCTTTGCCCAATTTTTAAAATTCGGTAAAAACAAATCTGCTAAGATGGATTAGTAAATGAACATTTAAAAATTCTGCTTGTACAGGTTTTTTTCCTTATCACGTTTATAATTTTTTATACTTATATGTTTAGAGATAGTAGTATCTAGTTTGTATTATCGTTAATTTAATGTAACAGTTTTAAGGGTCTACTTCACTCACGCGAAAACACCTATTCGCTAATGTTAATCCTGTAGAAGACATTTTTTAAGATATCTCCTTTCCACCTCAATATTTTTAAACGATTTTTTCTTCGCATTGGCTAGCTGAGATTAACCCGAACAAACGCAGTTTTTTAATTTTTCGATTTTGTTTACAGTTTTTTTATTAGAATACTTTTAGTTTCGGAACCGGTTTCGAAAGTGAAAGTACTCTCATTTTTAAAAAATCTGCAAAGAAAATCGAAAAAGTAAAAAGTGATCATTGTACAGATCGAACTCAGATATTCAATAAAAAAAAAAAAAGAAAAAAAAATACAAGCTAGTAATTTTTTAAAAATTCTTCTATAGGATTAACATTAGCAAACGTGTTTTTTAACGCGAGAGAAGTAGTTCCTTAATTAATATGTAACACTAGATGGTACTACAGTTTTATAAGAATACTGGTCAAAACGAGATTAAAAAATCTAAAAAAAAGTTCTGTTTTTGACAAGTTTCCATTTTACAAGGTGTATTGTGTGATATTTCTTACGTGGGAAGCATTAATTATATACTTATAAGGCATGATTTCGTTATACATAGGTTTTAATTTTACTTGTTTAAATTTAATTAATCAGTAATCATAATATCGCAGCATTAATGAATTATAGGTTCAATACTTATACATAGTATTACTGATTAATTGCAGGTTTTAATGTTAAACCCGCTAAGACGGAATGGAAAGGAACGGTATAAAAATTCAAATTAAAAAAGTTTCCGTTGAACATTAGATTTTTTTCTTTTAAAGGAAGATTCGTTCGAACAGGTATCGTTTTCAAAGGTATTACTGTATATGAATAGGAAAATGGAATTTCAGAAAATTTTCATTATAATACTGTATTAAATAAATGAACATTTAAGTGTCAAAATACCTAAAAGTGCCCCTTTCTCTTGGTTCTACTACGTAGGAGAAGTAATTACTTTTAAGATATTACGATGACAGGAATCGCTGTACATATATAGCTTATTATTTTTTCTATAAAAAAAGTATACTGAATTTCAAATGTCTGTGGAAGGTAATAACACCGCATCCCTTTATATCTCCCAAAAAACAACAAATGTCCACCGGTAATAAAGGTAGGAAAAGGGTTTGAAATTTACAAAAATAAATTATTCTATTGATAATTAGTCAACTAAATAATACAAGTTATAAAAAAAAATGCGGAATTTTATAAAACAATAAAAAGAAAGCATGCATAAAGCTTGAATTTATAGAGAGCAATGATTTGTAAGTTGTATGTAAGGGGAAAAGTTCGTATATTTTTCTGTTTTCTTTCCGCTTATTGTTTCTTTTATGACAAAGAGTAAATTAAAGTAATAATGCAGCTTATATTAACCAAATCTGACGTGATTTAGTTAAGTTAAAATCCGTAAAAGATCTGTTAACCGAGTAGTCTAGATTATTTTATATGTTCGTTTACTGTATAAAATATACGGGTTTTCAACCTGTCACGCCACAACATTGAACTTTTAAATTTTAGCTGGACACCCACGATTCAGTTAATTCTCGGTCACTATGGCCACTCAGCTCAATAAATATTACTTAATCCAAAAATATATCTGCCTGTAATGTGTAATTAGATATGTTACTATGATTTGCATTAGAATAGTGTTAGAGGACAATTATGTGAATGGAAGGAGCTCAACATAATTGAAAAGATTAGTGGAAGAACACGTTATGTTACATTTTCTCAAAATATGTTTTATTATTATGATGAAGGTGTTATTAGATTTTCTATAACATGGTAAAACTGAAATACAAGGATTCTAATTACTCTTGAAGTTTTCATGCATTATTTATTAACATTAATATTTAAATATAAAATAATTGAAATATTATTAAAAAAAACTTTCATTTATTTTTTTAAATCCTCTTTACTAAAACAATAGAATTTTAGAAAAAAAAATCATTTCAGGGCTGTTTTTCCCAATTAAGTTCATTGCTATTTAGGCAACATTCATATAAAAGAAAATATATAAATAATTCATAAACTAATTTTATAATTTAAATTGTGTTTTACTAGTATTTTTAGCCTACTTTAAAAATCTCATGATAAATTCATAGTGGCAGGGCAAACAGATATAGAGCAATATTGGCTTGGAGACCGTGCGTGTGTTATTATAAAGCTTAGCCAAATTGACAACTAAATTATGAGCAAATGCAAATTAAAATACAGTTTTAAATGACTTTTAAATATACATTGATTACAAAACGATTATATTCAGGTTATTTGTTTTCATATTTTTTTTAATTAAATGAAACTAAATAGAAATTTTAATATTATATTAGATTCGTAAATTTACACTTTATTAGCAATTCATTTTCTATTGTATTGAAATATAATAACCACCTTATCTGAAACTGTTAATACTTATATATCCATTAACATGTTTAAAATTTCCGAGTTCCCTTAAGTAATAAAACATGATAAAATCTTTAAAACAATTAAAATATATTAAACTTTAAATTTTTACCACAACTTAAGTTATTAATTTTAGGGATATCGAGCAACAATGATCGATTAAGTTAAAACTTTGATGCAATTTGAACAAATTTACTGGTTCAGAAAAGAGGAAATTTATGATTTAAAACTACCACAATAAAAAAATTCTAGCAAAATACATACAATGCAAAAACTTTTGTCGAACGTGATTTGTACCAACATAAAGAAAAGCATAGACCCCCAAATAACCCAATTTTTCTTTCAACAATCTTCCGTGTTATTTAAAAAAATAATCTTCAAAAAACTTTCAAAGGGTACATCCAAATCCAGTCAAATAGGGATTCAACCTTTCGGAAGGAAAGACAGCAAGCTGAAAATTTGCGAAATGCTTTGCTTTGACATTATAAAAGTTAACTGAAAAGTCTCATAAAATCTCGTGTCACCGTCGCCAGTTATTTAAGATCAAAGGTCACGAAAATCAGTTTTTTGATTATATCTCGAAAACCGTGCATTTTATGGAAAAAAAATCCCGCTACAAATTTAAAGTACACAAAATTTTCTATAAAATACATACATTAACTTTAACATTCTGACAAATAGTTTTGGCATTAGAACGCGCTGAAGAAGCGCAATTTTTTCACCTTCTGGTTAGAACAACAACAAAAAAATCCTCGCCCATTCTCGATTTCTCAGAAACTATGCATTTTATTTAAAAAAAAAACAGTTACAAAACTCAAGTAGACAATTTCTACAAAATTCATGAAACAATTTTAATTTTCTGGCAAGAAGTTTAGACGCTAGATCACGCTAAAAAAAGGCGATTTTTTTTACCTTTGAGCCAAATCGAGAGAAAAGTTCTTTTCTATCCTCGATTTTTCGAAACCTATGCGTTTTATTGAAGAACCCCAGTTCTAAAATTAAAGTGAGTAAAACTTTCTGAAAAATGCGAAATTTAATTAGTTTTGGGCCCACTCGCCAAAAGAAAGAAAAGCCAGCTCAAGATTGTTTCCTATATTTCTAATGATGTTTAGAGCTTTAATTATTTACTAAAAGTATTAGAATTATTAAGACAATTACATTATTTACTTATTTATAAATATTCATAAATAAGACATCCGTATGATAATATTTAGTTAAATTATATATAAGTAAGAAGTTATTGAAATGAAATAGTTTAATACATATAATCACATTTTTATTTATTCTAAGTTTATTGTACATCTATTATAATTTATTCAAGTTAAAATAAAGAGCAATTTTTTTTTACCTCAGATTATCAGTAGCAGGCATATAGCTTAATATTCAACTTGTTCGTCATTGTCTCCTTCTTCGGGTCGTTCACATTGAATTTCCAGATCGTTATCATCATCCTCGTTGTTCGTCACATTTGGTTCTAAAGCCTGAAAAACCTCTGGTTCATATTCACTTTCTTCATTAAGATCCTTTGGATATGATGAAACGTTGAAATATGCTTGTCCGTTACACTGGCCACAAACTGAGGAGCATTTAAATCCTACTTTTTGACATCAACAGTTCGCGCCACAGCTTTTTTTACAATAGCAGAAGGTCATACTGAGTGGTTCCTGTGGTTCTGAAGGTAATAACGTTGTTACTGGTTCCAGGACCTTGTTTTGTATTATCTACCCCCATTACTCCGCTTTTAAATCTTTCCCTAACCAAGTTTGGATCTAATAGTAAACACGATAGATGTTCTGACGAGCTGCTGCACTTAATAACTGCACCGGTTTGTTGAATCTTGTTTATTTAATGAATTGTGAGTACCTGAAATTGTTAATGTTGTGTTCAGACTTTGGAGCATTGTACATTGCTAAAATAACACACATTCCACATTCCACAGATCAATATCTTCTCCAACGATGACTGCAGGCTTTTGATGTTCAGATTCTGCAATGACAGTATCGATGAGAATGACATCAGCGTCATCTCTGGCTTATTTTATACTGTTTTTAACAGTTTTTAATTGCTTAATAAGCATTGCATTAAAGTTCTTTTTATTGAATCGGTTCGACAAAATCTTTTCTTGGCTGATTGGCACAATCATTGTTTCATCAAAACAAACTTCGTAAGATGTTGAAAAAGCAGTACTTCTCCTGAGCTGTTCCATTGCTTTTATGTTTTAGGTAGCTTTCTTTACAAAAAGCTACCTATTGCAGCCGTTCGGAGGAAGGCGATTTCAAAAAAATTTGGTATATTTTCATCGATCATGACCCCCAGACCCCGAAACCACCCTCCGTTCAAAATTGATATATATATATGTATATATATATATCTGACCTATGTCACACTGTAACTCTCGTATTTATGAACCGATTTGGATGTAATTTGGTGTGTACATAGTACATACCAATGTCTCGAACGAGTTCGTTGGCCAGCTTCATCCGCCATTTTGTTTCAAAATGGCGGCCATTTAAAAATTTAAAAAAAATTTAAAATTTGAAATGTGTTACCAAAAAATTGAAAATGGAAAAATATTTTTTTCTTATGTATTTGACCTTTATACAAAGACTCCGTAGCAGTTTTTGTTTCGTCTATATCTTAAAAAATGGCTGAGTTATAGCATTTTGAATTTCTAGCGAATCTGACATTTTGAAACGTCCTGAATTTTGTCACGCGATAAAAGGCGTATTTATGAACTGATTTGGTTGTAACTTCGTTTAAATTTAGTACAGACCAGTGTCTCGACCGAGTTCGTTTGCCAGCTTTATCCGCCATTTTGTTTAAAAGTGGTGGCCATTTAAAATTTTAAGAAAAATTTAAATTTTAAATGTGGTATCAAAAAACTGAAAATTGAAAAAATATTTTTTTTCTTATGTGTTTGACCTTGATAAAAAGATTCGGGAGCAGTTTTTGTTTCGTCTATATCTTTAAAAATGGCTGAGTTATAGCCTTTTAAATTTCTAGCGTGGCTGACATTTTGAAACGCCCTGATATTTGCCATGTGATAACAGACGTATTTATGAACCGATTTGGATGTACCTTGGTGTGTACATAGTACATACAAATAACTCAACCAAGTTCGTTGGCCAGCTTCATCCGCCATCTTGTTTCAAACTGGCGGCCATTTAAAAAAATTTAAATTTAAAATGAGATACCAAAAAATTGGAAAATGAAAAAGATTTTTTTTCGTATGTGTTTGACCTTAATACAAAGATTCCGGAACAGGTTTTGTTTCGTCTATATCTAAAAAAATGGCTGAGTTATAACATTTTGAATTTCTATTGTGGCTGACATTTTAAAACGACCTGATTTTTGTCACGCAATAACAGGCGTATTTATGAACCGATTTGAATGTTACTTGGTCTGTACATAGTACATACCAATGTCTCGACAGAGTTCGTTGGCCAGCTTCATTTGCCATCTTGTTTCAAAAGGGTTGCCATTTAAAAAAAAATGTAATTTAAAATTTAAAATGAGGTATTAAAAAATTGGAAAATGAAAAAGATTTTTTTATGTGTTTGGCCTTGATACAAAGATTCTGGAGCAGTTTTTGTTTCTGAAAATTTGTTCTTTTGTTTATATCTTAAAAAGTGGTTGAATTATAGCACTTTGAATTTCTATCATGGCTAACACTTTGAAACGATCTTGCATTTGTCACGCGATACCACACGTATTCGCCTATTTCGATGGAAGAAGACATGTGGATAGTATACATCAATATCTCGACCAAGTTCGCTTTTCAGCTTCATCAGCCATCTTGTTTCAAAATGACGGCCATTAAATTAAAAAAAAATTATATTTAAAGTGAGGTGCAAAAAAATTAGAAATTGAAAAGGGTTTCTTTCTTAAGTATTTGATCTTGATATAAGAATTCAGGAGCATTTTTTGTTTGTCTTTATCTTAAAAAATGGCTCAGATATAGCAATTTCAATTTCTAACATGGGTGACATTTTGAAAAATCTGATTTTTTGCCTGCGACAGCACTCGCATATATCAACCGATTCCGATGTGAGTGAGCATGTGCACAGCAATTACTAAGGTCTCGACCAAGTTCACTGGTTAGCCTCATCCACCATGTTGTCTTAAAATGGCAGGCACTTTAAGAAATCGCCGAAGTTGACAGCCAAATATAAGTTACTTTAAATAAAAGAGCTTGGATAAAGTTGACTAATTTCGCGAAATTCTCATTCATAATGATTTAGTATTGAAAAAAATTAGTACTGAATCTCTTACATTCGGTTTCCACTTAATTGAGCTTCGTATGTTTGAATAATATAAGTTGGCTTTTTTAAAATAAGGAATATGAAAGCTACCTCTTCCTCCCGGCACTGACCGGAAGGACTTTTTAGTGTTGCCTGAATAACCGTCGAATACAACAAAAAAAAAAACCTTTTTTTTGAGGGGGGGGGGGGATTTTTTCAAAATATATAAGGCCTTCCGAAAATTCTCTTTCACTTGTAAGGAAGACTGGCTCTGAGTGGAATCGAGTAGATAGATATATTCATATGTCAAGCAAGGCAAGATTTTATGACAGCTCGACATTTAAATATTAGATAGTGTGTTTAGAGTGGTTCTAAAAAAAGTATACATATATATTTCTCTCATAAGCTTAAAACTTTCTCACACATTTACGGAGTCATTTTTAAGCGTGAAAGCATGGAATTTGCAGGCAAGACTACTGAAGGGATTCTAAATCAAAAAAGTTTTACTTTTTTGCTAAACGTATGAGTATTACATCTTGAGTTCCAAGCGACTGTTGTCTGATTACTCGTAGAGAATTTTATACTCTACAATATTTTTAATAGCTTCAAATATCCTTTGAAGCATAGGAAACAATCTTCAGGAGGTCTTTCTCTCGTTTTCGACAAAGGGCCAAAAACTCGCCATTTTTCAGCGCTCTCTGTCGCCTGAACCTTTTGTCAGAAATTTAAAGTTATTTTTGCATGATTTAGAAAATAAATTCCGCTTTAATTTTGTAATTGGGGTTCTTCGATAAAACGCATAGTTTTCGAAAAATCGAGGATACAAAAGGGCTCTTCTCTCGTTTTGCCTCAAAGGTAAAATGATCGCCTTTTTTTCTGCGTGATCTAGCTCCTAAACTTTTTGTCAGAAAATTAAAATTATTTTATGAATTTTGTAGAAAATAGCCTACTTGAATTTTGTAACTGTTTTTTTTTCGATAAAATCCATAGTTTCTGAGAAATCGAGAATGGGCGAGGGTCTTTCTCTTGTTTTGACCAGAAGGTCAAAAAGTTGCGTTTCTTCAGCGCGCTCTAGCGCCAAAACCATTTGTCAGATAATGCATGTATTTTGTAGTAAATTTTGTCTGCTTTAATTTTGTAATTGGATTTTTGTTCAATATAATGCACGGTTTTCGAGATATAAGCAAAAAACGGATTTTAGTTACCTTTGATCTTGAATGTCTAACACAGAGACACGAGATTTTATGAGACTTTTCAGCTAACTTTTAGAGTGTCAAATCTTTTTGCAAATTTTAAGCTTGCTGTCTTTCATTCCGAGGTTTGCCATTTTCACCACCTTATTTGACTGGACTATAATATTTCAAAAAGAAGGATCTCCCAAAATGTTGACACTTTGGTTGGATAATTCCATGAAACAAAGTCACAAAATAGCATACTTAAATGCATAGGGGCTTTGAGCAGATTAAAGAGTTTGATGATAACTCTTGGTGGCCAATTTAAAACCATTTTTGAAGAAGCTGGTTACAAAATTTTCATGCTATTCTGACAAGAAAATTTAAATTGAGTAAAAGAACATGATGCTAATAAAGTTTGTTTGGATACAAAAGTTTTTCAGGTTCAAAATCTTTGTGTCTAAATAATAAGAAAATTTAAATGAGATTCGTGTCATATACGTGTCATATCATATCGATGTTATTGATATCGTTATCATATTTCATCCAAACATCAGCTTTCCCTTTTTATTTGTAACTTTTGTTTTTACATCAAAATAGTCTGCTATTTATTTTTATGAAAATACAAAGTTATTAAAATTATTAAATGATTATAAAATATCTAATTCCAAAGAAAAGAATACTTCAATATTTGGCTTTCCTATTTTCTTCGGTCAAATGTGAAGTCATATAAGGGGCATTCTCACAATCTTTTGACTTTCATGTCCCTGAATAATAATTTTTTATTTAATACACATTTTTGTGTTTTTTTTTAATTTCATATACTGGGGAACATCCCATTGCATGATTGCATAACAATATTAACGAGATAAATAAGTTTCGGACGATGTTGGGAGTCCAAATACCAGGAAAATTCATCTACCGTCCCGTGCCCTTGATGCTGATTTTTAAGTTTGGAGCTGTCTGTACAAAAATTGTTTCAATAAAAATAATTCGATGTAATTTTTTTCTGAAAAAGGAACTATTTTTTATATAAATATGTAGCTAAAAATTAACCTGCACACATTTTTACTTTCTTCTATCTTTACAAGAAAGTATTGGTTTCATGAAAATTTTCGAATTCCAGTTTTCGGCAGATTTACACGTTTTGTGGGTCAGAGAATCCAAAAAACATGTTTTTACAAAATGTCTGTCTGAATGTGACACAAATTTTGTGGGCGCTCTATCTTAAGAACTAATGCACGGAATTTAATAAAAATTTATATTCAAATAGTCCCTGATATAGATTAGTGCTGATTAGTTTTTGGTGTAAATCGCCCTGCAGGTGGCGCTGCTATGGAGCATTTTGCAGGATTTCCGCAAAAGATCTATCTCAAGAACTAATGCACGGATTTTTATAAAACTTCGCATTCCGTTAGTCCTTGACATGAATAGATGCTGTTTACGTTTTGGTGTAAATCTCCCAACAGGTGGCGCTGCTATGCTGCATTTTGCAGGATTTACACTATTTTCGCAGTAGCTCTATCTCAAGAACTAATGCACACAATTTCATCAAACTTCGGATTTAGTTAGTCCTTCATATGAAATGATGCTGACTACCTGTTGGTGTAAATCGCTCAACAGGTGGCGCTGATGTGCTGCATTTTGTACTATTTCTTCAATAGCTCTATCTCAAGAACTAATGCACGAATTTTCATCAAACTTCAGATTTAAGTATAACTTGATTAATATTGCTGCTGATTATGTGTTGTTGCAAATCGCTCAACAGGTGGCGCTTCTATGCTGCATTTGTTATGATTTGTGCAATACATCTATCTCAAGAACTAATGCACGAATTTTCCTCAAACTTCATATTCAGTTAGACGTTGACATAAGTTGGTGATAATTAGGTTTTGGTGTAAATAACCCAATAGGTGGCGCTTCTATGCTGCATTTTTCTGGATTTACACGATTTCAGCGACACTCATACCTCGAGAACTAATGCACGGAATTTCATATTTTTAGAATTCTCATGATAAATGCAGATTGCCATTTAATTTGGCACTGAGACAGTAAATTTTGAAGCATTGACATGTATGAGATAGAAGAAAGTTTTGTGATGACCACAACATACAAGTTAGGGTTGTTATTATTTTTTAAACTCTGTCCCCGGGTTTTAGATTCCTTACCAACCCTCTTCTAAAATTATACAGAAAATCATTTCAGATGCAGCCACAGAATTTTTTTCACGTTTTTCTTACGCAGAAGTATGCTAGAGAAATAATGTCTACAATTCTTTGGCAGGAAATTTACTGTAGAATTTAAATCAGCATTTAAATATCAATTTCAAGCATCGTGGCTTTATTGATAGTCTCACCGTCCCCAAGGTTTATTCCTGCACTTTTCGAGGTTAATTTATAAAAAAATTAATTAATCCAATGTTAACAACTGTTTCTAAAAATCATTGGACATTGTGGCTATCACTTTGTCTTAACATGATTTTCCTAAAAATAGGTGGTAATTTTCCTTACCGTTCCATCCTTACCGTCCCTTTTTTTTCCACTTCGCCCCTTTTTTCCAATACCATCCCTTCTTTAACACCCCTTTAAGACAATGTTATACAAAAATTCTGTATTAAAAGTACTACATTGTTATTATTTCTTATTTGAATGTCCTGTGGGTACTATGCAAATTCATTATGAGTAAAACTTTAGAAGAAAATAAAAAGTTATAGGGGTAAAACGGTAAAAAAAAATTAACTCGCAAGATTAACTTAAACCTCAGTTAAATAAAAACATTTTCACTGCTGACCATTTTTTCTTTATTTCGAATCATTAAGGCATTCGTCTATCCGATTAAAATGTTATTTTAGCAAGTTTAATTTCGCCAGATTTTTTCCCCCAAATGTCAAAAGATTGTGAGAATGCCCCATAAATCGACTGTTTGATATATCAAGTGCAAAGTATTTTTTAAATGATACTTGTTGTGTTTGCTATCAAAGAAATGAGGAAGAAGATTGTCCATTTTTTTGTTGATAAAAAGTTCTGCCCCCAACCCTGTGTGGTGGCAAGTGCAAGAAGACATTATTACTGTTAAGAGTCATTCCATATAAGAATCACCCAAAATTGGGTGTCTGTGATTAAATGGTAAATCGATTTATGTGATTTTTTTTTTTCTCGGAGAGATGACCATTAGAAAGAAATAAATCCAGAATATTAATGCCGTGGGATCATTAGTTTTCATTTGGTGTGTGTGTGTGTGTGGGGGGGGGGTGTCAAAGGTCAGAGCGCCGCTTGAAAAATTGAATTTTTATGTTTTGCATAGTACTTCTAATAATATGCATTGAAGTTATCCCACAAAACAAATTGCATGGTTGTATTATGTAAGGTTGGCCCTTTGCTATTCAAGAATACAAATTATGGGATATGTGTAGTGTGGTGAGCTAGGAGGCTTTAAAAATTGAATTTTTTTCATAATTTCACTATAGTTTTGAAACGTGTAGTTCTTTGCATTGATATCATCCCATCATTTTTAACTGCTGAATGCTTCCCTATGATGAAATGAAACACAGAAAAGTAGGCCCCACCATGGGAAAACTTTAATGCATTCCTAAATTTTATGCCAAATTTCCAAAAAAACATATTTTTGCCTATTTTTAGTGAGGTATATTAGACATGCATTAAAGTCAGAAGCTTCTACAATAATAATAGAAATGTAGAATAACTATTCACCTTTCAAAATCACCAAACAGAATCATGGGCCCTAAAGCAGTTTTCATTGGGTAATGGAAATTGCATTGTAATATAATTAGGAAATACGCTACCACGACCATAGCCTTCAATCATTGTCAAGAATAAAAACGTTTACAATTATTTCTGAAATGCATACATTTATTATTCTAACATGAATTTCCACATGTATAACAATAAATATTTTTAATATGTTTTTTGTTACAGGCAGTGAAGATGCTTTAATGAAGTGAAAAGAAGCATGTAAACTAGATGATGATATAAGCATAAATCAAACACTTTGTGCTAATTTTAATACAAAAGTTAAAATCTTTAACAACAATTTAACGCACAAATGCGTACAAACACGACACATAAAATCCCATACCATCGTTTCGAGGATTCCCGGATCCCCTGTATGGAGGGATCCTGCGCAGTGACTCCTTTTTTCAGTTAGTTCTGGTTCATTATGTCATTTCTTTAGGATATATAAACTTTTGTTTTCACCTTTTCAATCATTCCATAAGCCAGTACTCGGGGATATAACCGATGGGTCCTTCGAACCCATTTTAATTCTCGTTTTTTTTATTTATTTAATTTTTTTTCCTCACTGGGAATCCCAGAATCCTCGAAACGATCGTATGGGATTTTTTGTGTTCTGTTTGCACGTATTTGTGCGCTGCTAGAAGATCAAGTGGAGTTATTTCCAGTTTCTGAACTTATTAGGCCAAGTGATTTGTCATGGTAATGGAAAAAAATTAAAACAAATGAATCTCCAGAAAATATTTCTGAAAAAGATCTCATAGAAAATCGAAGTGGAACTACCCTAGAACTTGAGGATATGATTTGTGCAAAGCACAGATACGAATTTGGAACATTTTGGGCACAACCTCGCTATTGCCAACATCCTGCATAATACTCCTCCAATTGCGAACGAACCAAATTCTGAGCACAGTGCTTCATATTTCAAAAATGTATAAGGTCTCAAATCCATTCCCTTTTTTACTTTTGATTTTAAGATAAGGATGTTCGCAATAGCGAGGTGGTGTCCAAACGGTTCCAAATTTGTATCTGTGATTTGCACAAATCATATCCTCAAGCTCTAGGGTAGTTCTACTTCGATTTTCTATGAGATCGTTTTCAGAAATATTTTCTGGAGGTACATTTTTTTTCATTCTAATGTCAAATCGTTAAGCCTGGTGAGTTCAGAAAGTGGAAATAATCTACTTGATTTTGTAGCAGCATATGGACCAAAAGCACATTTGTTTTATAACTTGCATAAGGAATATTCATCCATGTTTAAAATAACTTTTAAAAACAGTCTTACTTTCAAACTGACAGTATGCAGCAAGACTGAATTAGCTTATAATCTTCTGGTTTACATGCTTCTTTTCACTTCATTAAAACATCTTCACTGCATGTAACAAAAAAATATTAAAAATATTTATTGTTATACATGTGGAAATTCATGTTAGAATAAAAAATATATGCATTTCAGAAATAATTGCAGGGATTTTTATTCTTGGCAATTATTGAAGACTATGATCGTAAAAGTGTATTTCCCAATTGTATTACAATGCGAATTCCAGTACCCCATGAAAACTGCTTTAGTGCCCATGATTCTGTTTGGGGATTTTGAAAGATGAATAGTTATTCTACATTTCTATTATTATTGCAGAGGCTTCTGACTTTAATGCATGTCTAGTATACCTCACTTAAAATAGGCAAAAATATGTTTTTTGGAAATTTGACATAAAATTTAGGAATGCATTAAAGTCTGCCCATGGTGGGGCCTACTTTTCTGTGTTTCATTTCATCATAGGGAAGCATTCAGCAGTTAAAAATGATGAGAGGATTTCAATATGTCAAAAAATTATATGTCAAAATTTCGATATGTCAAAACTATAGTGAAATTTCGAAAAAGATTCAATTTTTGAAGCCTCCTAGCTCACTACATTACACATATCCCATAATTTTTATTCTTGAATAGCAAAGGGCCAACCTTACATAATACAACCATGTAATTTGTTTTGTGGGATAACTTCAATGCATACTATGAAAAATACTATGCAAAACATAAAATTTGAAATTTTCAAGCGGCGCTCTGACCTTTGACCCCCCCCCCCCCCCCCCACCAAATGGAAACTAATGGTCCCACGGCATTAATATTCTGAATGTATTTCTTTCTAATGTCCATCTCACTGAGAAAAAAAAAATCACATTAATCTGTTTACCATTTAATTACAGCCTGGGTCATTTTTATATGGAATGACTCTTAAATACATTATGTATCAAAAATCTATTATTAAATATTTAAGATGGAAACTACTTCGTTTAACTGTCATTTAAAATTATTTCATATATAATAGTGATATTTTATTTAATTCGCTTTATTTCGATTAATAAAGTATGCAAATAATAAATGTATAACACCAATATATCACGGCAAACGAAAGAAAAAGATTGCAAAAAGCAAAAGAATATTTAGACATTGATAACGATATCATTAAGGAGGGGGCTCGAGGGATGGTAAGCATGATATCGTAAGGGGTAAAGAGGATAAAATTACAAAAATATTAATAACGTTACATTATGTACAGTCTCATATATATATAATAAACACGAAATCACAAATGTATGAACAAATTGGTAAAATTCAAAAAATGAACAAGATATAAACATAGGAAACCAGTATGTAAAATAAGAAGCTATGAATAACCCACAGAATCATCAGAGGAGCTTGCAGGTTAATTCATAGTGAAGATGCGTTATTTCATCCAATTTTGTCGATATTAAGCTCCTAATAGCGCATCATAAAACAAAATAAATGATAAAAAACCAAGAGATCTAAAGAAAGATACACCTCACACAAGATATTAAAAATTGAAAAATGATTAGAGCACAATACCTCAATTATAGACAAATCCAAAACTTCAGAAAGTTCGCCCACAATTTTATAACATGTGAAGATGCAATCAGATTTAAGACTATCAAAACATGTGGCCAGCAGTTAGTAACTGAAAACAAAATATTGCTGCCATCTGGTGTGAAAAAGGAAAACTCTACTGTAAATAGATTTTTAACAAAAATGTGTAGCGCTGCCATCTATACCCATAGAAAGGAATGAAATCAACTGAAGAAATCAAGAAATGACTTAAATTAACATCTATTTAAAGTAGAAGGAAAAAGTAGGAATAAACTTAATAAGTACTGAGTAAATATAAAATAAATAAATAAATAAAAGAGCACAGATTAAATTAACCATTTTAAAACAAATATTATAAAATAAAAAATGAGTATATAAATAACATTTAAAAAACAATGAAGATTAATTTGAGATAGTAAAATATTGCCTTGTATTATGTAACAATATATGAAATATTAATGAAAAATTTATGATGTGAAATGCATGATACCCCTGTTTTTTTTAAAATATATATCCATGCAATATATAAACATATATACATACACATATACATGCTCACACACATATATACATATAAGTTTTCAGACTTTTTTCAGCATTCCCTACCTCAACCCTCCATAATGGTATTTTTATATTTTTACAAGAGCGTATAATTCACATACACACACATACTTTTTTTACATAATAAATTTTTGTGTATGTTTTTGCAAATTTTTCAGTATTCCACATCTCACCATCCATAATAGCATTTTCAATTTTATAATTTTTTAACATATTATATGCCCATACTGGTAAAAAGTAGAAAAAATGAATATTAAGATTTGATCCATGCAGATATAAAAGGGACGGGATAATTATAAGACAATGCTAATTGCTTTAATTTAAAAATATTAGGCTGTAAGAATTGGGATGAACATAAACGTTTGATACGAAGACTGAAGACTATGATTAAGTAGAATATTTCTATAAACTGAAATATGTAAGCAGGAATTGAAATTAGTAAAATTAATTTCATTAAATGAAAAGTCATTACGTTTATCATAAATATTGAATGTTAGGGTATTATTAGGTAGAATATTAGCTTTAAGATCCATAAAATTGATACTTGAATTACTTGAATAGGTAGGGCTAAGTTCTAGAATAGAAGGACAAGATTAGAATTTTTAAATTAAAGCAATTAACATTGTCTTATAATTATCCCGTCCCTTTTATATCTGCATGGATCAAATCTTAATATTCATTTTTTCTACTTTTTAACAGTATGGGCAAATATGTTAAAAAATCATAAAATCGAAAACACTATTATGGAGGGTGAGATGTGCATTGCTGAAAAATTTATAAAAACATACACAAAAATGTATTATAAAAAACAAAAAAGTATTTGTGTGTATGTCTTACATACATTATACTCTTATAAAAAAAATAAAAAATAAAAATACCATTATGGAGGGTTGAGGTAGGGAATGCTAAATACAGTTTAAAAACCTTATGTTTATATATGTATGTGAGCATGTATATATATGTGTATGTATATATGCTTATTTATTGTATGGATATATATATATATATATATATATATATATATAAACAGTGTTATTATGCATTTCACATCATAAATTTTTCATTAATATTTCACATATTGGCACATAATTCAAGGCTATATTTTACTATCACAAAATAATCCTCATTGTTTTGTAGATGTTATTTATGTACTCATTTTGTATTTTATAATACTTGTTTTAAAATGTTTAATTTGATCAATGCCTTTTTGTTTATTTATTTATTTTATATTTACTCAGTGCTTATTAAATTTATTTCTATTTTTTTTTATTCTACTTTAAATAAATATTAATTTAAGTCATTTATTGATATCTTCAATTGATTTCATTCTCTTCTATGGGAATAGATTGCAGCACTAAACATTTTTCTTAAAAATCTAATTACAATATAGTTTTTCTTTTTCACACCAGATGAGAGCAATGTTTTGGTTTTCAGTGACTAACTGCTGGACACATGTTTTTATAGTCTTAACACTTTTCCGTCCGCACGATTCGGAAATATTTTTTCGCTTGGCTCCGACAGCGCTAATTCGGATCACTTGACTTGTCACCGGAATATAGTTTGAATGAAGAAATGTATCCCGTAATCGAATCACACATCATCCGAATGAGTATGCCATATTTCGTAATTTTCGACGGATTGTAAACTTTAAAGTTCAACCATCCACGCCACGGTATCATTCCTTCATCAATTGAAATGTTTTGACTTAGATTAAAATTTTCTTAAAAAGAGTAATCAATTATGAATAGCACTTTGAAAAGCCGGTCGGCATCATACGGTTTATTGTTGTTGTCAGAAAAATGTAAAAATGATAATATTTGTCTGAATCGGTTGCGGGACATCGTTTTGCGAAATGTTGGTGCGTCTATCAACGGATTCGTTGACCAATAATCATCGATCCTTGCTTTTTTTACAATACCCATAAGGATAGCAAGCCCAAACTATTTTCTCAGTTCGAGTGCCGTAACATCCACAAAATTGGCATTTTTTTTTATCCTGTTTCCTTTTACCGCAATTTTGACTGTGGTACTTGTTGGTTTCATTGCAAATATATTCAAATAAATCGTTCCCAATATATAATCCTGTGATATCCTCGATGCTCTGCGTATCCTTGGGAAATATGTTTGGACCCGGAGATCCTTCAAATTCATTATTGGTCTTCGGTAAATCAAACTCTGACCATTGTGCACTGCCTTCTTCGTCTGACTCATCCGAATCAGTTGGCAACCGTAGCATTCGCCGAATTCTTCTTCGAAATATTTCACCGAAATATTTCACTAACTTCCGACGATTCTGCTTCACTTTCACTTTTTTGATTTTCAATGTCTTCTCAATCGGCCAAGTCGTTCGGAACGTCAGACAAGACGTTCGTGCATTCGTCGTAAATATTTGTATCGTCTCTTTCGTCTGCCATGATAAAAGGGCACAAGAACTTATACAAATAAAAAACTTGATGACTTGTGTAACTTATTGTTACCGAAACAAAGCACCAGCAGAAAGCAAAAGATACTAAAGTGCTGTCGCCGACCACTGAGCGATACTGTGCTCACGACACCACTGTGGTGTCGCCGGCCGTTGGCAGCTAATTTGCGCACGACACCACTGTGGTGTCACCGGCCGTTGACCGCTAGTTTGCGCACGTCACCACTGTGGTGTCGCCGGACGGCATAGTGTTAAATCTGATTGTATCCTCACATGTTATAATATTGTGGATCAACTTTCTGAAGTTTTGGATTTGTCTATAATTGAGGTATTCTGCTCTAATCATTTTTCAATTTTTAATATCTTGTGTGAGGGGTATCTTTCTTCAGATCTCTTGTTTTTTTATCATTTATTCTGTTTTATGATGCGCTATTAGGAGCTATATTTTGTCATTTTAGGCTTAATGCCGACAAAATTGGATGAAATAACGTATCTTCACTATGAATTAACCTGCAAGCTCGTCTGGTGATTCTGTGGGTTATTCATAGTTTCTTACTTTACATACTGTACAATGAATGCCTCACCTGGAACATAGTAAAAGATGTAAAATTATGTTCGCTATGCTCCCGTTGAGGCATTAGTTTAAAAATTAACATTAATGTCTGCATTTCGGCACTTAACACCAGGTAAGTGCCGCATGGTCGGTATGTATGACAAATTTTTGACCGTGTAAATAATGATAAAATGTATCTAAAGCATCTACAATCGCCAAACATTCTAATTCAGTAATTACATATTTTTTTTCATAATCGCGAAGATTTCTAGAGTGATATGCTACAGGATGTAATGTTCCCTTTTCCTCAACCTGTTTCACAACACATCCCACTCCATGACTTGATGCATCTACAAGTAAATAACAAGGTGTTTTGGGATCAAACAACTTTAAGATAGGTTTTTCAATTAAAGCATTTTTTAACTTTTCGAAAGAATTTTGACAATTTCGGTCCCACACATAATGGACATTTTTCTTCAACAAATTGGTGAGAGGGTATCGAATGTTAGCATATTTTGGAATAAATTTGTGATAAACATTTATAGATCCCAAAAAACCTTGTAATTCTTTTACATTCGTAGGGGGTGTTCATTTCTTAATTGTCTCTATATTAGGGTTGTCAGGTGTGATACAACCGTTCGAAAATTCATATCCTAGAAAATTAATTTTAGATTTAACAAAATTACACTTTGACAATTTGAATTTAAGGTTTTCTTGGACACAGATGTTAAAAAATGTCTCTAAATGACACAAATGTTCCTCTTCATTTTGGGAGAATACAATAACATCATCAATGTAACTACAGGCAAAGTCAATTTGTATTTATTAAGGATTCTTCTGAGGGTACAGTTAAACCAAGCAGGCGCATTTGTACATCCGAACGGTAAACGATTTCACTCATATAATCCAAAGGTGGTGGCAAATGCCAGTTTCTCAGTGTCTCGAGGGTGGATAGGGATGTGCCATGTGCCAATATCCACTGGCCAAATCGAGAGTGGAAAAAACTTTAGCATGCGCCAATTTATCTAATAGGGTGTCTATTCTAGATAAGGGTTCAGCATCTGTTTTTGTAATCGCATTTAATTTACGAAAGTCAATACATAACCGGGTTTTCTTCCCTTTTTCACGTTTATACACCAAAGTTACGGGTAATGATTAAGGGGAATAGCTTTCTTTAATGATACCGGCTCGCAATAAATTCTGAATTTGTTCTTTGATTTCCTCTTCTTCCTTAGGGGAAGTGCGATATGCTCTTAAAGAAACGGGGAGGTCTGATGTCAATTTTATTCTCTGGGGTTCAATGTTTACACAGCCTACATCATATTTGTCTTTAGCGAAAATACAGACATATTTGGCTAGGAGAGCAAGTAATTGTTCCCGGACAGTCTGAACATTTGATACATGGTCAGTGGTCTCAAACAATTCCGGCTCAAAATTTTCTTCGAATATCTCTGCATTTTCAATTTCTGGCTGGCTAATATATGCTTCTGATAAATGTAAGGTATGGTGAGATGAATTGATTGAAATATTGTCCATGAGAGGTACTCTCTTATTCTCTTGAGTGATTTGCATTTTAACACAGTCAATATTTAATTTAAACATTTTACAATGGGGTAGCCCAATCAAAGCATAAGGTAACTGATTATTAATTATAAAAGGTTCAATATTCTTAGAGATACGTCCTAATTTCAAACTAACAAAGCATTTTTCTTTCAAAGCAAGAACACCTTGTGTTTGTGTGACCGATATACTCTGCTGAACTTTACATATTTTTAGGTTAGTTTGTGGGCTAAATGACAAGGAATAACACTGATTGAACTCCCTGTATCGATCAAACAAGGTAGTGAGCCCTCACTTTTTACATCAGTAACTTTTTGACAATTTCTATTTGATTTTTTATATCTAGCTTTTTCTTTTTGTATATGTCCGGACATAAGAAACCGTCATTGATTACTAGATGTACTTTCGGATGACTCATTAGCTCCATGATCTTGGTTGGGGTTCGCAAAAGCCATATTGGGACTAGGGGTTGGAACTTCTAAAACTTGTTGTCGAAAAGGGCAGTCTCCCACCTGATTGATTGCCCGGGCCAAAGGCGTTGGCTCAAAATCGGCCGATTGAATGCAGCACGACTTTAAAATCGCAGTTACTCAGCAAAAGTATTCTTATGAAATGGGCCAAAATGATCTTTGAAAGTTATAAGATGCGATGCTGAAAAACTAATTTAACAGGGGCTAAGTCATTCAATCAAATTGAGACACAATTTTTAACGCATTTAAAATGTTTTAATTTTAATTTCTAAATTTAAATTTCTATTTTTTTAAAACGGGGATTTCAAATTTTAAAAGGGGCAAAAAGGGAATTCTAAAAAGAGGCTTAGCTTTAATCGTTTCGTATCGGCTTAGCTTTTATCGTTTCATATATATATTAATATTCACAAGCGACCGTTCAAAGAAAATTTATTGTTGACCAAGAAACAACATCTTCTAAAAGAAGAAGAAAGAAAGAAAGCAACACTGATTCACAGAATAGGGACTTACCTAAGTGGCCTACAGAAACGCTGATCGAAGGCTTCGGTATAGATTAATCGCCCTTCAACTAATGCTAAAGTGCCATTGAAATAATTCTTCATTGTAAATGCGTTTGAAATCATCAGATATTCAAATTAAGCTAAATTTTAATTTTTTATGTAACACAGAACACAGGTATGACATGAAATCTAAGATTGGGCAAAAAGAAATAATCATTCCGAACAAATTAAATATACATAAATTAAAGGATTGTTATGTGTTGAAATTAACAGCACATATATAACAAAAAGATTTACCAAAAGACGTGTATATTGCACACAAAAGGTAAAATTTTCAAAATATTAAATAAAATTTTAAAAGCCTAAAACCCACAAGTTTCAGCCATTCAGTGACCATCATCAGGGTCTTACTTCATTCCAGGAGAAACAAATACTTATTAGTACGTAAAAGTTAAAAGTAAACATACCGTGTTGGACACTTCATCATAAAAGTGTCATCTGTACAGTTGCAGTCCAACCATCCAACTTAAAAAAAGAAAAACTTGAAGAAACCAGATTATTAATGACAATAACTGCGTCAGATCTCTTTGAGTTAAATTCTGTTTAAAATTTTACAACAACCCATGTAGACCGTTAAGTAACTCCTTCATTACAAAGTCTCCAATTCTCAATTCGATTTCTAGGGATTCTCTAATTTTACTTTTTTGCGGATAAGTGCACGGCCAAATAATTTTTGACTTTTCATAATCTATTGCTTTAATCTGACTTTTAGAACTAAATCTTGAACGGGCTGAGAATTGTCTATTATATTTTATATCTGCTTTATGTTCTTTTAATCTTGTTTCTAATTTCCTTTTTGTCATACATATATAATATATTTTCTAACTGATATCTGAAATAATTATTTCGTAAACACCTACATAACTCAGAAGGGGTGGGGAAGGGTCAATTTTACCGCAAAGTAAATTAATAATGTCAGGTCTGGAAATTGATATAAGGTGAAAATTAAATGGTGCGAAGTACTTTTTGAACCTTCGTAAATGCCTGTGACATTACCAAACTTTCAGTAGATAGCTTTGGATTTAACATCGTCTTGAATCTTGAAAGAGGAGTTAATATGCTTTACAATAATTTTATAAATAAATTTTCCAGGAAAACCATGTTCAGCTGTGATTCTTCTAATGAAACGAAGTTCTGTTTTGAGTGATGTACCACAGAATACCAGAAAAGCGCGTTTTAAAAATCAAGCAAAAACAGAAATCTTGTAGTTAAACGGATGATCAGATTGAAATGGAACAGCTGTGTTTGACTTGATTGGTTTTCTGTAAACGTTAAATTAAAGACTTTGATATAATATTAAAACATCAAACTATATCAACCTCCATTCCTATTGACCTGCAGTGATGCCTGTATGACCTACTCATTAAAATTTCTCAAACATTCGTGTCTTCTCATACTCCAAATCGATAGGATACAAAATTTAGTCAAAATCATTAGTCATTTTTTAGATAAAATTCGCATACACGCACACAAACATTTACTCGTATTATAAGATAACAGTAGGAAAGACTGGACGTAGCTCGGTAAAAATTAGCCTTGAGTTCAACTAGATAAAACAATACATTCTCGGTAAATTAACAATTATACATCGGTACCAAATTTCGTGACATAGTTTCATTTGATGCCAAGCACGCGTATTGGTATTGGTAAACTTGAAAATCTATTCTTCTGCCAAATCTGGCGAAATGTTGCCAGCTTTCTGACTTCGTTTGCTGCCAACTCTTTAAAAACATAATAACTGTTTGAATCATCATTCCCATTAAAATAAAATGACCCATAGTGACACCAAAAGGACCCACTCATCGAATTTTCCCAACCGTCTGACCTATACCTCGTACCTCAAATTGAAAGGATGCAAAATTTAGTCAAGATTACCAGAGACGTTTTTCAGATAAAATTTGCAAATCCACAAGATTTGGTCGTATTATATTATAAGTTGATAGAAGATGATATTGCTGTGCCGCAAAAATTTCCAAATTCGATGATAGGGTACACAAAAAAGAAGCAAAAGAAACAAGGTCTTAGAAACAAAGTGCAAGGCTGATTAGCCTCTACGACCATTATTTATGAATTGAGAAAACATGCCAAATAAATATTGAATAAATTATCTATATATGTTTAGAAAAAATATTTAGGTCATGATGGGCGCAAAGAATACATGATAATGAGATATGTTTCATTCAAATTCTTGGGAAATTTTTTAAGAAGAGAATTTAACAAATAAGTAAGATTTTTTGCACAAAGATTTTTAGAATATTTCTCATATTTTCAAAAAAGTGTTACTTCAATGAATAATGACTCAGTGATCAAAGTGTTACTTCAATGATAATTCAGTTTTAATATCTTGTGTGAGGGGTATCTTTCTTCAGATCTCTTGTTTTTTTTATCATTTATTCTGTTTTATGATGCGCTATTAGAAGCTAAATTTTGTCATTTTAGGCTTAATGCCGACAAAATTAGATGAAATAACGTATCTTCACTAAGAATTAACCTGCAAACTCGTCTGATGATTCTGTGGGTTATTCATAGTTTCTTACTTTACATACTGTACAATGAATGCCTCACCTGGAACATAGTAAAAGATGTAAAATTATGTTCGCTATGCTCCCGTTGAGGCATTCGTTTAAAAATGTGGCGTAGGGTCCGGTGGGGGAACATGTGATATGTAGCCATCGAATGTTTAACATCTGATTTTGCTAGTCACTCTTCTGGCCGAAACCCACTGCCACTTATAAATATTTTATATACATTTTTTGAAAGCTCGGGTGCTTTTGAAATATAACCCACTGCCGAGGAGGCCTCAGCCAGTTATTTCCTAGTTTTTCTGTATTTTCTTGTTGAAATTTTAAGTTTTTAAAAACAGTTATATTATTTTTTCTTGTCCTGTGTGTTTCTTGCCCTGTCCACCTTTTTCTTCTCGGTGCGCTAGTTCAGGCTAAATAAATTGATTTTCTAGTTTATATATATACATTCTCGGCAAATTAACAATTATATTTTGGTGCCAAATTTCGTGACATTGTTTCATTTGATGCCAAGCACGCTTATTGGCATTGGTAAACTTGAAAATCTATTCTCCTGCCAAATCCGACGAAATGTTGCCAGCTTTCTGACTTTGTGTTATTTCAATGAAGCCTTTCCTCTAGCATAAGATAGTGAGGTACAAATTATCCTTTCAGGTCAGATTTATTTCTTATTTTAGGGTGAAAAAAATTAAAAGTTTCTACCAAAAATAGGCTTACATAAAGATTTACTGAAATCTAATGAATAGGTCCAGAGTTATTTGCTTATTATCTAAATGACAACTGTTACAATTATGGAAGAATTTTATATATTTTTTATTTTATAACTAAATGCTAAATCATAAGAGATGTGACAATAGTAAGTGCAAAGACGTATACAGGGTTGATACTCAATTTTGACAATAAAAATATTTTTGACAATAAAGATATTTTCAGGAGGTGTCTATTTGGTATGAAACAAAGAATGCTTTCTTAGATAACTTTTCTGAGAAAATCCTTTGGAACATATTTCACAAACAAAAGGTTTTCCTGTTACAGCATGAGTGAAGATATGGTTTCTTAAAGAATTCTTATCAGAAAGTGCTTTGGAACATGTTTCACAAACAAAAGGTTTTTCACCTGTATGAATCATGAGATGTCTTTCTAGACTGTAATGAGTAGAAAATCCGTTAGAACATGTTTCACAAATAAAAGTTTTTTTTCCTGTATGAGCGAAGAGATGGTTTCTTAGATTACTATTACGAGAAAATCCTTTAAAACATATTTCACAAACAAAGGGTTTCTCACCAGTATGAATCACGAGATGCTTTTTTAGATCAGTATTGTCACAAAATGTTTTGGAACATATTTCACAAACAAAGGGTTTTTCTCCAGTATGAGTTAAGAGGTGTCTTCTTAGACTACTATTCTGAGAAAATCCCTTGGAACATACTTCACAAACAAAGGGTTTTTCACCTGTATGAGTCAAGATATGTATTCTTAAATCATAATTGCGAGAAAATGCTTTGATGCATGTTTCACAAACGTAGGGTTTCTCTCCATTATGCGTCAAGAGATGCTTTCTTAAATCACTATTCTTAGAAAATGTTTTGGAACATATTTCACAAACAAAGGGTTTTTCACCTGTATGTATTAAAAAATGTTGTCTTAGATTACTCTTAGCAGAAAATCCTTTGGAACATCTTTCACAAACAAATGGTTTTTCACCTGTATGAATCATGAGATGGGCTCTGAGGTGACTCTTATCAGAAAATCCTTTGGAACATGTTTCACAAACAAAGGGTTTCTCTCTTGTATGAATCAAGATATGTTTTCTTAGATTACTACTCCGAGAAAATGTTTTGGAACATACTTCACAAATAAAAGATTTTTCTCCTGTATCAGTAGAAATATGCTTTTCTTTATCACAATTTTGAGGAACAAAGTGTTGTTCACTAGAGGAAGAATTTTCTTCTGTAATCGATGACATTTTCTTAAGTAAAAAATTTTGTTTTGGATGATAACAGAAACTTATTTAAAGTATCAGTATGAAGAGATTCTTGCCCTTTCCATTCAAGGAAACTTATTGAACATTAGTAAAAAAGTTTTTTCTACCTTTAAATCTAAAAACAGAAAGAAAAATAATAAACAACACATTTTTTAATGAACTGCACTAAATTTTAACTCTGAATTAAATATCAGATTTTACAAGTTTCATTACCTTAGTACAAAATTTATACATTACAAGTATACAATACAAAATTCATGCATTACAAGTAGTAGGCGACAGCTAAAAACTTAACAATTTATTTACAGGAACAATAGGTTTGTAAGGCGATATGCAGTGATCGATTCACTGTGTTTAATGTCTCAACTGAACTGGCGGGAGAGGTGTCCTTCTCCTCGTATAGTCTTGTGCGCTCAGTTGCACCCTGTATCAAAACAATTTTAAGGATGGAGAAAACACTCTACCAGCAATTAAAATGCAATTTCCAATAGAAATTAAACACATAAATTTGCAAAAATTATCACACAAAGAAAAAAATATTAAGATATACACAAGTTACATACAACACTAAGCGCACTATGACACTAGATTAAATACTGAAATGATATATTGCAGAATTCATATAGAGGAAAAAAAGAAATTTGTTACTCAAAGGGTAACATTCTTAATTTACCATTCTTATTATAATATCTCTGCCCTTAAAATCTTCAACTGTTCTCATCCTTTTTAAATTTCCATTTTTCCCTCTGTTGGAGATTGCTCAAATATTCTCGCAACCATAGCTTCTAAATTCTTTTGCTAATTTTTTTTGCCGTTTTAACAATCTATTTTCATTAATGTAATGTGACTTCGGTTTAGTGATTGAATTGATAGGTCCTCCTTTCAGAAAATGAGGAGGGGTTAAGGTTTCAAAATTTTTAAATTCTGGTGACAGCAGGATATGGGAACGTGAGTTTAAAACTCCCAAAATTTCAGCTAGTATTGTGAAAAATTCTGTGAATGTTAATTTTTGATTACTTATTACACGTTTTAAATGAAACTTCGACGGTTTTAATCTTGCTTCCCAGATGCCACCAAATTTTGGAGTTCTTGGGGGGGATAGTTGACACTAGATACCTTCAGGGGTTAAAAAATTACACAATATTTGATCTGGGGAAGTAACCAATTTTTGTCATTTTTTCAACTCAATGTCAGCTTCAGTGAAGGTTTTTGCATTGTCTGACATAATTTTTGAACATTTCCCCTCTGCCAAAGTTTCCGTTTTTGGCTGGCTGTTTAAGGCTGGAGTTGTCAGATCCGATATCTAAGTACAGGTATATTGCCTTTTTAAACAAGCACACATGCACTGCAACATAAATTTTATTTAATACACCCTTCTTTTGGTTTTTAAAGTTAACAAAAGAAGGTCCTCAGTAATCTAAGCCTGTTACAGAAAATGCAAAATTTGGGGTTACATTCCCTTGGCAGATCGGCCAAAATTTGAGAACTAACTACAGGTTTGTTTTAAAAATAAAATTAATACATTTATGAATAATTCTGCGACAATTATTTCTGCTATTGTTTGGGTAAAATGGAAAGGGAAGGCCTGTGGACCTAAGTAAAAATCTTTCAGATGGAAATATTTCAATATAAACTCCGTTAATTTATGATTAACAGGTAAAATTATGGAAAATTTAGAGTTAAGTGACAAATTTGCAGGAGATAAACGTCTACTAACTCTAATTAATTAATCATCCCCTAAAAATACAGTAGAAGATCTTTATAACACAATTCTATATACACACACAAATTCTCAGATGTAAACAACGAATTTTGCAGTTAAGAAGCACTCGCATTCCCACAATGTAAAAATTTGCTATTCTCTAAAGGAGTCAATTTGATACATTAGTTCAACTTTATCTCTTAATTTAAGACCTTTTTAATGAAAAATATCTATTATTACAAAAAACATTTTTGAAAATGAGTAACATAATGAATGATTGTGTCCAAGTATATTTGGACAATGTTATAAAGTGAATTTAACAATATGTAGAAGAATGATTTTTCTTACACAAAAATTTATAACCTGGATAACTAATGGTAACAAGGAATGCAGTATAAAGATATTCTAATGTACTATGATATGCTTCAGACCTATTTGGCCATGTTTAGAAGATAAATTTAATGATGTATGAAAGGCGTTCCATATAACGCAAAATTCTATATAACGCACAATCTTGCATTTTTAGGTTTGCATTATAAAGATCTTCTATTGCACATTTAATGAAGAGAGTCTACTTTTACTCTGAACTGGCTTACCTTTTTCGAAACATTTAAATTCTTCAATAAATCCTCTGCGTTGACCAGGACTAATTTCTAAGGGAAAAAAAAAAGTACTGGAGCTCTAATTTTCTGTAGTGATACCCCCCCCCTTTCCCTTTCACCATCATATTTGTATTTCATACATTATATACGAGATTTAAAGCAATTTTTCTTCAGCAAATCTTTTTAAAAATATACGATGAATATATCTATATTCATTTATATACATGGTGCGTCATAAGCTCGTAGAAATTTAAAAAAAAAATCCATAATAAAAAAGTAATGCTCGGAAAAAGTTTTGGTTTGCAAAAATATGATCGGAGAGGCATTGGATTTTTTTTTCCATATGTAAAAAAATGATTACAAAAGTAACCGAAAGAGGGCAATCACACGTCATACTGAGATGTTTTATGCAAATCAGGCAAACATAAAGACAATGAAACAAATCACAGTAACATGACACTCTGCCTTATTTTAAAGTAAAAGGTGTTCAACATGCCTAGGTCAAGTCTGGAGATAGTGAAGGCCACTCAAACTTACATCCTCGACTTATCTCTCGGTCTTCAGTGAGAGTTTCCAACAGGAACGATGATGATCCTCCAAATGCCCCGTTTCCTCAAAAACTTGTACTAAATTCAGTATCTTATTCAATGAAATAATGCTTTTTTCACCTTCATTTCTTTTCCGTGCGAAGCTCTCCCAATGCAAGAGTTGTGGGTTCACCATTCTTGTAGAAAAGTTTAACCTCCAACATTCGATCTGTTAAAGATAGCATGCTGCCAAGATCGAATAACGAATATGTTTCCAACCAGGTGTTTTATTGCTAGCCTGATTTGCATAAAATGACTCAGTATGACGTGTGAGCGCCTTCTTTTGGTTACTTTTGGAATAATTTTTTATACATGGAAAACAAATCCAACGTCCAGTGATTATATTCGCACAAACTGAAATTTTTTCCAAGCAGTAGCTTTTTATTATGAATTTTTAAAGTTTGCACAAACTTATGATGCACCCTGTAAAATGCACCCCGATCAAATATGCTCATTGAGCATATCTGATCGTTTACTTGGTGAAATGTTTACTGAATGTATTTTTAATGTATTTAATTGCAGAATGTGCCAATGTCAGTGCTATGACATTATTGTCAATATTTTAATCAACAATCAACAAGATCTTTCTCAAGTTTTTAGCGAGATGATTTGTGAATCATTTGGATTACCCCCTCTCAACATAAATCGATGTCAGTCATCCCATTGCCCGGGACAAAGATACAGGTAAAGGGCTGCCACAGGCGACATTTTTTAAAATTCTAACTGCCACCGCTTTCTCAAAACAAAAAACCTTAATACACACTTTAACAACATTTGCAAATGAAATATACTTCAAAATATAGAGAAGTATTATTAGAAAGTATTTAAGTAGTATTAGAAAAGTACTGGTGCGAACAGAATATAAAAAAAGTAGCCAGTGGCAGCCCTACCGTAGGATCTTATCAATTTATTTTCTTTGGAGAAGAACCAGATGGAAGATATTATATAGTACTAATATTATAGATAGTATATAGCTAGTGTATCAATATATGAATGTGTACAATAGCTAGGGAGTCTTGAGAAAATAGGTCTCAAAGTTTACGTTACAGTTTATAATCAGATAAACTTCCTCATTGGACAAGTGGCTCAGCAGCGTGGTTGGGATTGACATGCTGGATTTCAGATTTTCCTTTTTGGCTTCAAATCCCAGTCAGGCTTACTTTTCACAGCAGAAATTTTTATGATTTATTTACGAACCGCAGTTGAACAAATATGTATAATAATGGGAAAATATACATTAAATATGTGTTTGTTGCCTATAAGTACATTTTTAATTATGCAACTTTGCATGCTTAAAAACGTAACAAGAAATAAATGAAAACAAAGCAGGTCAATTTATATTTCTATAGACCAGAAATTTTTACTGTTATTTAAAATTATTTACAAATATTTGGATGAATAATATACTATTTTTAACAGAGAAATAAATTAAAATATGTGATATAAATATATTATTTCAATTCTGTTTCATTATGCAAATATTTCGAATAATTCATAAAAATCCTATTTTAAACAAGGACAAAAAAAATCATGCATCCATCGTAGATTATGAAACACTTTCCACCCCACTTAGAATACTGTAACAAGACATCACCGTTTATTAAGAAGGCCCTTATTATTGCATGGGCAAATCGGGACTTTGCTCAGGGGTCCCCAAATCCATATTTAATTTATAAAATATTTACCCCCCCCACCCCAATTCTGAAAGTTAAATACAAATTTCATCTTTTAAAGATTCTACTAAACATTCTGAAAAACAAATTACATTTTGAACTCAAAGAGCTCAATGCTTTCGTAAAGCTAACCTCAAACACTATCAAATAAGAAATAATATTTTGATTTTAATAGATTGTATTAGCAATGAACTTAAATCATATCTAAACTTTAGTGGTTGAAAATATTAAGTTCTAATTGTCATGAGATAAATTTTCTTCCATATTCAAAGTTTTTTCTTTTAACTTTGAGTGAAATATGAAAAACAAACCCAAAATTGCCATGTTTTTAGATTTATTGAAAAAACATTTTCTACTTGTGAAGTAGAATGTATTTTATTTGATATAATGTTGTGTGTAGTATAACTTAAAAAGATGTAAAAGAAAGGAACTTGATTAACTCTTGTTTACATGTTAGAGTATTTCACACCCTTCCATAAGTTGAAGTTATTAAATTCATCTTAAAGTTATATAAAACGTTGGTAAAGTGTTTTGTTCTGTACTAAGAAAAAAAGAGTATTTTTTATTAATTAAGGTTCTTAATTTAGAATTGACGGAGCTAAGAATTTTCTTCTATTTAAAATCCAAGGTGCGAAAATATAGTTTATGCATTACACATATCATGACCATCAGTTCTATTTGAATAATGTTGCAACGATTTGAATGGGACACCCTAGTTTATCTTTGTCCAGGGCCCCAATTAGTCAAGATCAGGGACTGATTGGTAGGGGGGGGGGGGTCTATGTTTCTATCGTAAGAATATTTTATTTGTACAATTTCTAATTCTACAAAATATATTTTAAATAAAAGATTTGAGTGAAGTTATAAATATTGCAGAAAATCCCTGTAAATTTAAATTTAATTATAACTGACAAAATCCTTCTAAAATTTATTAAATGATTCTGTCAATCTTCTAATGCAGTTTCAAAAATTCACAAAAAATGCTTTGAAGAAGATGAAATTTTCATGAATTCATAATTTGGGACATAAAGGGTTAAAATACATCAGAAACCATCAAGAAAATCCAACTGTTTTTAGTCATTACACGACCGTCATCAATGGGTATTTCAATGTTGTTATTATTTTTCTATGCGCTTAATATGAGCGCTTGAGGCTTGCCAGAATTATGTAATTTGTATCACTCTATTCTAAAAAAAAAAAAAAATAACTAACGCTGTCACCGTCGCTGCCGCCGGTTTTGAATTTTTTGTGACCGGAAGTCTTTATTCGTTAATAAAAAAAAAAATATTGCATACAAAAATATGAAAAACGGTGGTATTATAGAGAAATATTTGATAAACACGTTGATGCAGACAGTTTTCAAATCGAAGAATTATTTTAAGAGATATTTCATGCTAAAGTTGGCCAAAATCGTTCCATTAAAAAAGTTTTATAGGAGCAAAAACTATACATGGGAATTTAATCATTTTTAGATCATATTATGCATTAAAATTTCCCGGTGTGCAGACTGCATTCTTTTCTTTAATTTGATTCACTTTTTGAGGTTTTATTTCTATTTTAAATTCAAATTTTCAGCATTTCGAGAGATATTTTTTACATATTTTAGAAAATGGTATTAATTTAAACTGTTGCCAACTGTATAAACAGATTAAAGTTTATTTACACGTGACTGTTATAAACAAAAAATATAAAAAGCAGGAACTCATTGAAAATTACGTCATAAAACTATATTTACATGTGAATTTTAAAAGAGAAAGAATATTGTAAAATAATAAATTCATTAACATGCGTTAGAAGTCTTAAAGAGGATAAATTACATCACATTACACTTATTACGCAAAATGAACAAAAAATAATATTACAAAACAGTTTAAATTTAAAAATTACGCGAGACATTTATTTGATATTTTGAGATGATCTTTTCGACTATTTTTGTCAGGATAGCGTAAATAGTATTTAATTTCTAACAAAAGTATTTTCACGTGAATATTAAACAGAGAAAAAAAAGTTTGGTGAAAATTACGTCAGATTAAAAGAGATACATTTAAATTGTCTTATTAAAAAAAACTTTCTTTTCGCTTTGTTAAAAAATACCGGAAGACAAAGACTCTGTTTACTTAATTCATTTTATATTAGCTTATTTTGAAATGTTTAAGTGATTTTATTTAATCAAAGACGGAAACAGCCATTGTATCTTTTAATAGCAGCTGATTTGGCCTTAAAATTCCCCAATCAAAGATAAATGAATAGAAACCCGTGTATAGGAAGATCGTCTCTGTTTTTTAAATTATCATTCAATCTTCCGAAATCTTTTTAAAGCCGGTCAAATTAGCATGCTTTTAGAGTCTGCGGTGTTTCAACGGGGGGTTGGAGAGCGTAGCTCGTAGGGGGCAGAGCCCCCTAGTTTCTTAAAAAGATGTAAGCACTTAAGTGTTATCCCAAGGTAATATATTTTAAATAATTTTATATTATATGTATGCACCAGAAAGTAATTTTAGTGCATTTATAGGCGCATTTTGTATGAATTTTAATTATTTAACTCAAGATGAATTTAGCACTAGAATTTTAACTTTCATTTATTGAATATTCTGTCTGGTTTAGTTTGAGTTATGCCCGATAGTTGGAATGCAAATCATATGAAGATTATTAACATTTTAAAAATTATGTTCTTTAAAATGCAGTGAAACCTCGATAATTCGACACCGCACAAAGATAAAAGAACTTGTTTAAATTAATCTATTCCCTTCTGCAATTAATTTTTCCTAAATTGCTTTCTTGGTACTCATTTTTTACGATGCAAAAGTCATACTACTGACAAAGAAGGAAAAAAATAAGCAAAAAAGAAAACCAGCTTTATTAGTTTAAAATTTATAAAAGGATGTAAAAATGCACCATCATCAGGAATGTACTAAGATACTGATAACTGATAAGACAGAGAAAACAAAAGTACAACTTACAAGAGCTTTCTTCTAAAAGAAAAAATCCATCATTTTATTCTTCAGCAAGGAGGATATTTGCAAAATCTTCCTGTTTTACATCTAAAAAAATAACATTTCATTAACAGTCAGCCAAAAGTTCAATGTTTTTATATAATACATTTTCTTATGCTTTATCAAGAAACATGTTATTAAAATATCCTATTTTTTGCGGTGTATAATAATGTTAAAATTACTTCTAATTGGGATGACAGAGAATTCAGACATTGAATCTGAAGCCAGCATAGAACACTCAACATTTAAACCTTTGTCACCTTTGGAAGCTGCCACTGAGTTTGGAAAGGACAAAAACATGAGTAAACTTGAAACTTGATATATTTTTTAAAATACAAATACATATTTTCAAACTTAAAAACTATATCTTATCATTCTTCTGTTATTAAGTACATGCTCCAGAAAACTACCAATATCTTAAAATACTGACACAGTTTAATCTGATTAAAATGTATAACTAGGACTTCCCTCAGAGGGATTAGTCTGAACGATATTACTGAGAACATAGATTTAATAATAACATGTGGAAGCAAAGAAAATGAGATGTTATATTTAATTGTCCATATACTGCGAAAAATTGAAATGATGAAAATAAACGAATTGTAGAATTACAAAATCTTATATATAAATTCGTATACACTGTTTAAAAAAATGGGAAATCAAACCATTCAAGACAGCCATGCATGGATATAAAATTGAAAGTACGCAATATATTAAAAGTAAAATAGAAAATGAAACACTAATTTACTTATATCGGAATTTTAACTGTATAAAATGATGTCAAGAGCATAATCAGACGCTCCGCACCAATTTGAGTAACTTTAAATGACAAATATATGATGTTTAAAAAGAATGGACTATACTTTATATGGTGTGTGCTCCCCCGGAATAGTTAATATTGTACAATATCTGTTTTCCACGGATGCAATGAGGTTGTCGATAACATTTAAGGAATTCTCTTCTCAAAATCTAATATAGTATCAAAGAACCGAATACATCAAAAGTGGCATGCAATGCTTCGTTAGAGTGTGTTTTAGATATGCTCGATCGGATTAAAATGATGAGTGTATGCTGGCCACTACATACGCTGTATTGTTTTGTTTTCAAACATATTCTGCACAAGTTGAGCTGTCTTTAGCATGTATTAAATAAAAGAAATCGGCAATGATTACAACATAAAATATGACACAAGATCTGAATATATCGTCTGCATAACTTTTGAGCTGTCAAAGTGTCATTTGAAGTAATTTACAAATCCATGCATATGTATTCAGCAAATCATGCAAGCTAACATACGCCAATATGAACCCGATTACAAAATTTCACCAGAATAAGTTAATATATAAAAAATCTACTAATGATAATTGAGAATATGACCTTATGATAAAATGTCTAGAAAAATGAATCGATAAAAAATTCATATCACATTTAAAACGGCACTTCCCTCTGTTAGTGGCCTTGGCGAGAGAGAGAAAAGCCTAGAGAAGGAACACTTTAACAAGTACTTTCGGACAACATACTCACTGTTTCATACAGGTCTTTATTCAATATTTACACAATTTATTTAATGCCAGGTGGGTATCTATCAGTTTTGTTGCATTTAAATCGCATGTTTTGCGGAGGAAATGCAGCATTATGAAATATTTAAAGTTGCTGTACCTAATAATTCCAAATTAATGGTAATTGAGATCGCTTTCCGTTAATTTCATCTTTTTAAATTTTAAATTTTTTAGAAACCATTCATAGAGACAATTGCATATTTTAAAACTAACCCGAAGCAAAATTTCAAGATTTTGGGCTCAGCAGTAACAGAGAAGTAGAAAATTTTTGAAAGTTTTTTTTTTCTGCATTGTTTTTTATAGCGACATTTTTAGAAATTGTTCTATTGCGAGAATTTACGTCATGATAAATACAGCCATGTCAATTTTCATGTTTATATTCCTAACAGTTCCATGTTCTTCGTTACTTAGATCATCTTTAGATCTTTTTCCGCTTTGTTTAGTCTTTCTATTTTTTAGAATTCGTTCTACAACGAGCATTTACATCTTATTAATTACTACCATGCCAAAGTTCTAGTTTCTAACCCCAATAGTATCCCAAAAATTTCAGTATTCCAAATAAATCATAGTTTAGAACCTTTCTAGAAATTTTTACGTTTATCCGTCAAATTGAACCTTTTAGAGAGCGTTCATTACGAGTATTTACATCTTAAAAGTAACTACCGCACCAAATTTAAAGTTTCTAACCCAATCAATATCGCAGAAATCACAATTTTAGAACTTTTTTGCTCCTGCAGCGATGTAGGTTCTTGCACTGACATAAAATAGTCTTTTTTTTTGGAGCAGAGATGGCCACCAACATTTTTTTAAGTTGGCTATGTAGTTTCAGAGATAACACCTCACAAACGTACAAGCATTAATAATATTATATACTTTATAATATTATAACGCTTTATAATATTAGCATTAGATGTACAGATACAAAAGCCATTTATCTGTTACAAGCTAAAGTGCCGGCGTTGCCCAGAATTTGAAGGATGTTTGTTCTGAAAGATCAATTTCAAAATTTAACATACAACACAAAACAAACATTAAAAAAAGCAATCAAAATGTTGTTGAATGAATCATATGAAAACGCTACATAAAAATGTATAAATGTATATAACAGACGCAAAAGAATACAGCTATAAATGAACTTATTTCAATTTATAATTGGAGCAATAATGTTAAAATACGCCAATGTTTCCCTAATCGGGTTTTTATTATGCTTCAATACATTTTTCACACTCATATGACGTTATACTATATCCACCATGCCCTTTATATTTCCAATATGACGTAATATTTTCCTCTTTCACGTGGAAACCTTGAAATAGAAAAGTTATGAAGTTATATTCACTTTCATTTAAATTCGTCAAACCATTTATTTCATTTTCATATTTCACGTGAATATCTTGCAATAGAAAAGTTATGACGTAATATTCACTTTTTTTTTTAATTCGGCAAACTATTTATTTCATTTTCATTTTTCACGTGGAAATCTTGCAGTAGAAAATTAATTGTTGTAGTAATAATTTTATTGTGTTTTTTAATTGTTGGCAACTGTTATAACGAAAAATGTTTAAATTTGATAAGAAATTGCTGTTAAATTGGTGGTTTTTTATTAATTAAAAAAAAAACTATAAGTTATTTCGATTCCGGATTACTTTAGTTGTCTCAGCCATGTTTTAATACACATGTACGTATCTCTTCACAATTTTGACTTCCAAATTGTGGATTTTTTATAGAATTACAAACAGACAGATAGACAAGTTTTCATTTTTATATATCTCTCTATTCTATGAAAAGTAACTAACGCTGTCACCGCCGCCGCCGCCGGTTTTGAATTTTTTGTGACCGGAGGTTTTTCTTCGTTAATATTAAGAAAACTATTGCATACAAATATATGAAAATCGGTGGTATTATAGCGAAATGTTTGATCAACACACTAATGCATACAGTTTTCAAATCGAAGAATTATTTTAAGAGATATTTAATGCTAAAGTTGGACAAAATCGTTCCATTAAAAAAAAATTATAAGAGCAAAAGCTATACATGGGAAATTAATCATTTTTAGATCATTTTATTCAATAGAAGATCCCGGTCTGCAGATTTCATTATTTTTTTTTTTTAATTTGACTCATTTTTTGAGGTTTTATTTCTATTTTAAATTCAAATATTCAGCATTTTGACAGATATTTTTTACATATTTTAGAAAATGGTATTAATTTAAACTGTTGCCAACTGTATAAACAGCGCAAACAATAATGTTTGCTTCAAATAAGAAAAAATATTTACACGTTACTATTATAAACAGAAAAAAACCTTCAAATTACAATTAAATAATTAGGTATAAAAAGCAGGCACTTATTGGAAATTACGCCATAAAAACTATATTTACATGTGAATTTTAAAAGAGAAAGGATATTGTAAAATAAATTCATTAACATGCGTTAGAAATCTGAAATAGAACAAATTACGTCACATTACACTTATTATGCAAAATGAACAAAAAATAGTATTGCAAAACAGTTTAAATTTAAAAATTGCTCGAGACAAAATATTAGAGGTTAAATATTTGATTTTTTCAAAATTTTATTATTTGTCGTTTGATGTGAGGTGTTCAGCTATAAGTATGCAAATTTTTATTTTTCAACATAATTAGGGGCTGAGTTAGAAAAATTGCTTTAAATACACAAGTTAGAGCCCAGAGGGTTAAATATTAGACTTTTTCAAAATTTTATTATTTGCTGTTTGATCTGAGGTGTTCAGCTATAAGTACGCAAAATTTCATGTCTCCAACTTAGTTAGGGGGTGAGTTAGAAAAATTGCTTAAAATACATAAGTTAGAGCCCAGAGGGTTAAATATCAGACATTTTTCAAAATTTTATTATTTGTCGTTTGATGTGAGGATTTCAGCTATAAGTATGCGAAATTTCATGTCTCCAACTTAATTAGGGGCTGAGTTAGAAAAATTGTTTAAAATATATAAGTTAGAGCCCAGAGGGTTAAGTAATGGATTTTTTCAAAATTTTATTATTTGTCGTTTGATGTGAGGTGTTCAGCTATAAGTATGCAAAATGTCATGTCTCCAACTTAATTAGGGGCTGAGTTAGAAAAATTGCTTAAAATACAGAAGTTAGAGACCGGAGGGTTAAATATGACTTTTTCAAAATTTTATGATTTATCGTGTTATCGCAAGTATTCAGCTATAAGTATGCAAACTTTCATGTCTCCAACTTAATTAGGGGCTGAGTTAGAAAAATTGCTTTAAATACACAAGTTAGAGCCCAAAGGGTTAAATATTAAGCCTTTTTCAAAATTTTATTATTTGTCGTTTGATGTGAGATGTTCAGCTATAAGTATGCAAAATTTCATGTCTCCAACTTAATTAAATTAGGGGCTGAGTTAGAAAAATTGCTTAAAATACACAAGTTAGAGCCCAGAGGGTTAAATATTAGACTTTTTCAAAATTTTATTATTTGCCGTTTGATGTGTGGTGTTCAGCTATAAGTATGCAAATTTTCAAGTCTCCGACATATATAGTTTCGGAGAACGGGCTCTGTGGCAGACGGACAAACAGACAGACAAAGGAGTGAGACAGGTAAGGTTTCGTCAGATGGACGAAACTCTAAAATCATGCTGCGGATGACTGTAACAACATCCTAAAATTACATTACCATCAGCGATCTACCAATCCCGAATTTAGTTTATATTCGTTTCATATATTCTTATTCTTTTGTGCGGCCCTGTAAAATAATTATCAATATTATATACAGTAAAACCTCTGAATAGCGGACACCCCGAGAATGCAGAATTTGTCCTCTATTTAGAGGTGACCGCTACTGAGAGTAAAACATATACAGTTATTTAAGTGTTGGTAATCGAAAAAATGTCCGCTAAATAGAGGTATCCGCTAATCGGGTGTGTCCGCTATGGAGATTTTACCAGTAAAACTTCTGAATAGTGAACACCCCGAGAATGCAGAATTTGTCCTCTATTTGGAGGTGTTCGCTACTGAGAGTAAAAAATGTACAGTTATTTAAGGGTTGGTAATCGAAAAAATGCCCGCTAAATAGAGGTGTCCACTAATCGGGTGTGTCCGTTATGGAGGTTTTACTGCATAATAATATCATCCTTTACAAGAAAATTGCATGCTGTATGATAGACAGACAGACATCCAGAGAAAGATAACCTCCGGATCAATAAACACTCATGTCTTTTGTTTTAATCATCCACAATTGTATGTTATGCAACATACCAGATTTTATACAACAGGCTAAAAACGGTCACCGTGGTACGGAATACTGCATTATTATTTGTTTGCCCACCAAAACTGGTTGCCACGGGTTGTTGCAAGGTTTGTGATCACGTGGTTGAAACTGATCTATTCAATATTACTGCGTGCGTATTTTTTTTTTATTTGCTCCATGTGTTCAAACCAGTTGTCTACGAAAACATCTACCGGTGAAAGTGACGCACACCAAATTTCTGTGACGTATGCAGATAAATTGTGCTTTTTTAAGAGTTTTTTCTATATGATTTTTAAACGGTTTGGAACTTATTTTTCATAGTAGGTGCATTCAGTAGGCGACCCTCATAGGTACCTTCTGGTGCAATCAGAAACGAAATCCGACAAATATTTTTTGAGTTATGCTTGACGAAAGGTTTTTATTAGGCCTTTTTTTTTTAGTAGGACATGGCGTTAATATCCATCGTAGTAGTAAAGTGTCCGGACAGTAATATTTCGCTGAGTATTAGCCTTCGCTTCGCTCAGACAATAAATTTCAATGTCTTAATCTTTTTTGCGTTTAAGTTTAACATATAGAAGTTGCTGTACTTCTTCGTGCTGTATTAGAATGTTCAAATTAGCCCACAAAAGTATACACTCATCCAGCTTCGTACCTTTTTTTTTCTTGTTAGCTATGAAATGCCAAGAAAATGATTTCATTTTGAAATTAAAAGGTTATTTTAAACAGTATTATAGCTTCAGATTATACAGCGCTATCTTTCAGTGATATTTGGAACTAACCAAAAAAATCACAGAAAAGAATTTTTTGTCCTTATATCCCTTGCAAATATAACCTCAATTGCTGTCATGTCACCATTATGACAGCTGTTGAGATAAAAATGTAGGTTTAAAGATATTTTAGTACTCCTAAACAGTTCAACTCCCCTCCACTCATAAATGTTTGGAGGATAACTCCCCTTCTGGGAAAATTTTTATTTCATTCCTGCTATTCAAAGAAATATACTTTTAGTAAATTACATTTCAATATATTTAAAAACCTTTTAATGATGTGTGAAACCTATTTGTAAATTTATTCTTCTGAGATGGCATTATATAAAATAATAAGTAAGCATACACCATAACTAAAAGTATGTCTAGAGCCGACTATCTATATCCCGCAGGCAAAAGAGCTTCCGATATCCAATACATAGCAAAATCAATATCTGGTTCATCCCTAAAAATTATACTTGATGTTTCGATTTCTCCTTTCTAAAATGCATCGGCAAAAATTATTTAAATATTATGTAACCAAAGAAGTATTCAAATTAAAAAGTAACAGAAATTTCATAAAAACATTTAACATAACCTCATTGGCGCCATCTCTTATCAAAAAATGAAGTAAAACAACATTAGTGGAAATATGCAAAAAATAATGTCCTTTCGAAATTACTGAATTCTGGAATAGAAAACGAAATAGTGTTGTTACATATTTCTTGACTTCTCAATCAAATCTCTAAAAGATTCGCGAATAATTGCTTTAAACGGTTGGATTTGTTTTTAAAGAATCCTGGTACCGTCAAAGTCAATAAATGAAATACTTCGTTTAAGAAAGGTTCTTGACAATGAAGGGGAAAATTCATTTTATATTAAATAATTTTTTTGCTCTTGCAAACCTTTCAAAGAGGCAATGCTTTTGTCATTCTAAAATATGAAAAAATCTGTACTATGTCAATAAGTTTAAAGGATATTTCAAAAACTCCAGAGAAAAATGTAAATGGAACAGGATCCATTTTTGTACTCATAATATTAAACAAAATCCTTGCAAATATCCATATTATTTCCAGTAATTTTGTTTTAATTCATGTTTGGATAAGAGATGACACAGCTGAGGTTATTTTAAATGTTTTTATGAAATTTCTGTTAATTCTTGCAGTTTGAATTATGCCTTCGAGTATGAAACATGTAAATAAATTTTTGCTTATTTGTATTTTAGAAAATTAACTCCTGAGAGAGAAATCAAAACGTGGAGTATAATTTTTATTTTTGTGATTTTAATTTTTACACCAAATCGTACATTTGCAATAAAGCATACATTGGATAGCAACTTATTGTTTTTGTTTTTAGATCATATAACTTATTTAATGTAAGGAAGCCATTTATCTATTTTTTCATACAAACAGACGTAATTAGTACAGTAGGCTCTCTAAAATCTACCACCCTAAAATCTGTAAACACTTAATATATGCACTTCGTTGTAGATGTAAAGAGTAAAACTCACACTTAAGATGTTGATGAAAAATTCAAGATTTTTTTAAAAATTTTTATTTCATTGTGTACACATTTTAATATGTAATTCTTGTTAATTATGATTCAACTTGTGCTTTCTCCCGAAGGAAGTATAAATTTATTTCTGAAAAAATTCAAATAGAGCTGATATCAGTGGCAATCACAATCTTTTTACAAATACATTTATGTATTAATCTTTTAATAAGTTTTTTGATTATTAAGTATGTCTAAACATGCAATAAAACTTTGTTTCATATTTTAAGATTTCGATGTAAATTATTAGTGTACCTTTATGAGGCAAGTTTTATTGAATAATTCAAGAAAAATTTATCTCATCATTGTTATTCATTATTAATTATTTACTTGACCTTTACTTATTTAAAAAAAATAATTTTCTTAACATTTATTAATTTAGTTTATTATTTTATAATTTTACTTAATTATTTTACTTTATTGTAAGCATTCATTATAATTTCGAGGTCATTCAAATTACTGTTTAATAAATGTAAACTAAATAGTGATCAGAAATCCACAAAATTCGAAAACATGCACAATCTCTGGTCCCAAGCTATGTGGATTTAATGGAATCTGATGCATATAAAAAACAAATAGATATATAGAAACAAGATATTTGTACATAAATGCATATATAAACAAGCATAAATTTCATTAGGTTTGTTTACCTAGATGTTTCATCATTTGACAACAAATCTCATTTTCTGAAGCCGAATTGTGCCACACTCTTTTTAAAAATGTCAAGGCTTCCATAGTGTAATAGCACCATAAGTTTATTAAATTCATCTATAATAATTAAATTCAACTATAGAAGAAAGATAAAACAAGGAAAAAGTGATGATATATTGATAAACAATGTATGTCGTAAAATGGAATGCATAAACTCTACACCTGAACACAGACGATTCTAGAAATCATCGACATTAGAAAAGTAACTGTGACTTTTCCTTCTGAAAAAACTATGTTGTTTGTTTGTTTTGATTCAGTAAGCATTAGACTTATTTAGAGAATATTTTGAAATAGATTTTTAGATTTAGATGAGAGCCATTCGCTCTGTTATGTGGTGATAAATTGTAAATATATTTACTATAGATATTATTTTATGTCAGCGTGATACATCTGGATTAAAAAGTGTTTATTCCTTAAATTTGAAGAATTTATTTCGAATGTTTATATTCTTTAGTTAAAAAGTTATCCAAGTGTATAGGCTTAGTTCAGATGTCGATAATTAGATCATCAAACACTCTATGGAAATCAGGTTCGGTGTAACCCAATTTTTTTAAAGGAATATTTTTGCAATTTAAAACAAAAACTATATTTGAATATAAAGGATTACAGTAGACTCCCTTAAATCCGCGACCCTAAAATCCGCGTATTTTTTTCAGATGTAAACAATGAAATTTACAGTTAAGTTGCAGGAACAAAATTCAAGATGGCGTCGAAATCAGCGACTACCGCAATGTTTTTTTTACTAAATTTTTTGTTAATCATTCTCTTTTGGTTATTACAGTTGATTTATTACTAAATAAATTTAAATTACTTTTGATTTTGATATAAATTAGCATATCTATATGATGACATATCGATCTTACGATCGCTTTACCGATAGATGGCAGCATAGGACTTTAGAAATCGATTTGAGTCGATTTCGTCGGTAGTAATTTAATATTTTTCTAATTATTTTAATAATTACTTACGTTTAAACTAATAAATAATTTTAATATTTGACTTATTTTAATGTTTCACTTTATTGTAAGCATTCATTATAATTTCCCTTGCTTAACTACCAATCAAATTAATGTTTGAAAAATGTAAACAAATCAATGACCAGAAATCCACAAAATTCTAAAATCCGCACAATTTCTGGTCCCAAGCTGTGCGGATTTGAGGGAGTCTACTGTATAGATATGTTTTTTTACTAGAAGCATAAAACTTCTATTATAAATTTTTACTATTTAATTATTTTTTTTAAAAGGGCAAACTGATAATATGTTTCTTCTAGAAAATACATTAATAATTACGAGAAAATATGCATGAAAATAAATAATCGTTTGAATTATTTATGAAGTACAGTAGACTCCTTCAAATCCGCAAACGCCTAAAATCCACAAATGCCTAAAATCCGCACATTATCACAGATGTAAACAATGAAACTTACAGTTCAGATGTAATTAGCAAAATTACAGAATTTTTTATATGATTCCATATATGTTTAATATGTAGTAATTCTCGATAATATGACTAAACTCGTGGTTTTTCATGAAGGAAGTATAAATTTATTTGTGAAAAAAATTAAGATATTGCTGATATCACTGGTAATCACAATCTTTTTACCAAACACATTTATGTATTAATCAAGCTTTTTTGGTTTATTAAGACTGGCTAAACCTAAAATAAAACTTTTTTACTTTATGATTTTGATGTGGATTAATAGGTTACCTTTATGAGGAAAGTTTCATTGAAAAATTCAAGGAAAATGTATCGTATCTTTATTATGCATATTTAATTACTTTTAATAATTTAATCATTATCAAAATTATCTTACTTTTAATCATGGTAGTTTATTACTTTACTTAATTATTTTAGTATATTACTATAGTGTAAACATTCATTATACTTTTTTCTTTCATTATTACATTTAAATTACTGTTTAAAAAATGTAAACAAAACAATGACCAGAAATCTGCAAAATTCTAAAATCTGCACAATTTCTTTTCCCAAGCTGTGTGGATTTGAGGGAGTCTTCTATATCATTACTACAACATAAATACAATAGTCTCCCTCAAATACACAGAGCTTGGGACCAGAGGTTGTGCAGATTGTAGAATTTTGTGTATTCCTGGTTATTGTTGTTTAGATTTTTAAACAGTAATTTTAATGTAATGATAATGCAACCAAAATTATAACAAATGCTTGTAATATAGTAAAATATTAAAATAATTAAGTAAAGTAATAAACTAAAATAATAAAAAGTAAGATAATTTATAAAATGATTTTCTTTGAATTATTCAATGAAACTTTCCTCATAAAGGTACCCACTAATTCAAATTAAAATAATAAAGTTAAGAAGTTTTATTTCAGGTTTAGTCAGACTTAATAACCAAAAAATATTAATTAATACATAAATATATTGGGTAAAAAGATTGTGATGACCAGTGATATCAGCAATATCTTGATTTTTTTTCAGAAATAAATTTATACTTCCTTCATGAAAAACCACGAGTGCAGCCATATTATCAAGAATTACATATTAAAACACATACAGATTCTGTATGACTATTATTCTGTATTACAGAATAACTTAAAACTAAAAAATTCCATAATTTTGCCATCCTATATCTACATCTGAACTGAAAGTTTCATTGTTTACATCTCTGATCAAGTGCAGATTTTAAGGGTGTCAAGTTTGAGGAAGTCTACAGTAGTTTAATTATTTTTATACAAGATTTAATATATTGAAAATTATAGTTACAATAATCAAACTGCAATATAATGGAGGGTTGTCACCTTATATAATAAGAAATTTTAGCACTTACGTATCATGCATGCCAGGTAGATAGATTGCCAAAAATTAATATCATTTGCCAATTTTGTTGTCAATTGCCAATCGTGTTCAAAATGATAATTTAATGAACCCTTAATAAATACAAAACATCGTTAAAAATAATAAACAATATAAAAGCAAACTAAAATAGTACTAAACAGTAATTTAGTGTACATTTATTAAATACGAATATACATCATCATGGATTACTTTTAGCAATAAACAGTACGAATAGTGGTAGTTTAATTTTTACGGTTTATTATATCCTCCAGAATGAATACTTTATAAATATCATGCAATGTAAATATACTGTATCAATGAATATAAATATGTTATATCTATATTCTATCTCATATAATATTAAATATACAGTTAAATTGAAAAAAAGCAAAAGAATAAGACAAAATAAATTAATAATAATAATGAGGGGCAATGTGACTAATATTTTTAATGCCATTATGAATGCAGTGAATATGACCTGAACCCGATGATACATAAGCACCAAAATCTTCACAAAAAAGAAACAATCTTAGATTGTTAGTTTCAAGAGTATTTGTAGTGTAAGTTTTGGGTTTGCACTCCTCTAGAGCTTCACTAAGACAGGATACCCTTAAAAGTGACTGGGCCCTAGGCTTTTAATCTGGGTTTTTCGAAGGTACGTTTGCTTCACTAGAGCCTCTGAAGACCAAAACCTATATGAGGAATGGTATTGATCTTCAGCAGTGGATGTTGAAAATTCGGTAAATCATACTTAACTGGATTCTTTAAGTGTCACTCGTATTTAATAGATCGCACTAAATAGATCGTTTAGATAACTTAACAAAACACTTAATTTTAAAAACTCATTACAAAAACCGGGGTATATCAGGATAAAAAATTTACCTTTAGAAATTTTTTTTTAATTTTACCTTTAGAAAATATGAGAAACTGCAACATCTATTTTCAAGTGTAAGGAAATAAGAAACAAGATGCGCTAAACGAACGATTCAGTGTGAATGGCTCTTAAATTATAACGATTGATTCCTGAACATTTGCCAATACATTTCGGTAGGCGAATTTGTAGCAGAACTAAAACAATTTTAAATAATTAACTTTCTTTAACATCATTTTTTAAAAGTTACTTGTTGTTTATACAATTAGAATCTTCTGACATTTTTAGATAAAAAAATTTCATCCAAGGTACAACCAATTTAGGGCTAGCGAAAGCGATGTGTAGTAAGCTGCATGGAGAGTCTAGCGTGGCATATTAAAATGATTTGGCAGAAAAATAAAGGTAATGATGCAGGAACAACCGAAAACAATGTTTTACATCGCTTTATGAGTCGAAAATAAAATATTGTATTCAAAATGTGATGAGGATTCGTTGACGGATATCTACAGCTGTTTTGAAAATAATAAAGTCCTTCACTTTTAAATAAAAACATTTTATTCACGATCACACAGAAAACACCACATTACAACATCAAAACAAAAAATGGAACAACAGAAAAGTTTCAATTTCTTTACAACCTAATTGTCTACTCTTAAATGTCAAGGCCTTTCTTAAAATGTCAGAAAAACTCAGTCTGTATTTATGACATATTGTTAGCTGTCATATACCATACATATAACATTTTTAAACATATTTATAACATAGATATGTGTATATGATAAATATATAGATGATATATCTGTGTGGTTACTTAATTTATGTATTACATGTATGGTGCTATGCCACAATGGTGCATAGCATATATATTTTACATATATAAGATTAATAAATAGTAGCTTAGTAATATAGGAGCCCATAATTGTAAATGTGGGTGCTGGTATAACAAGGAAGTATATAGCGTTTTAGTCTTTTATGTATATTAAGTAGACTAAAGCCCATTTATTTTAGATTACCAAATTGTACCTTCATGTAGTTCATTACATTTTTATGTTCCTGTATAGTTAAGCTTTTGTTTCCCCCCAAGCAGTGCATAACATGACCCTTTTTAACATAATTGCTAAATTAATAAATTGCTTTAAAATTCCATGGTTTTTTTTTTTTTTTTTTTTTTTTTTTTTTTAAGATTTCTGTATGTCAAGTATAGATTCTGTCAGCTAAATTCCTTAAAAAAATCTAACTACCATCATGATTAGATAGAGATGGATGGTGGCTACTTTAAGCTCTTCTTGTAATGTCTGCACAGCATGGTAAGTCTATTGAAAAGTTTTCTAAAGTCTATTCATCATTGTTTGAATAAAACTTCAGGTATTATCAGGTAAAACTTCAGATTAAAAAAAAAAAAACTATGTACAGTAGACTCTTTCAAATCCACACAGCTTGGGACCAGATGTTGTGCAGATATTTGGATTTTGCGAATTTCTAGTCATTGTTATATGGGTTGTTCTCTACAATACTTGCAAATTTGGCCAAGTAGTCTGGCGTGAATGATACATACGTAAATTTTCATAAAAAGTAGATAAATGGTAAGCAATTAGCCAATTATTGAAGATTTTAATAGCAGCAGAAATCGTTTTAAAAATTTGACTTAACAAAAAAATAAAATAAAAATTTTAAAAGTGAGGGAATGATGGTGAGGGAATGATGAGTGAGGGAATGATGAAACAGATATGAGGGAATGATTGTTTACAAAACAAGTTAATTAACACATTATTTTTAATATGAATTGATACAATAAAATAGTATTATAATAGTATAAAATAAAATTAAATAGATGAAAACATGAAAACTGATGATCTATTATCACATGGCTGAGGGGGCTCAGTCTTTCTTTCCCCATAAGATGTGTGGTAATTATGTTCATCTTTTTACTTTCTTCTATCTTTACAAGAAGAAATTATTGGATTCGTGAAAATTTTCGAATTCCGGTTTTCGACGGATTTACATGTTTTAGAGGTCAGATATCCTGAAAAAAAAAATTATTTTACAAAGTCTCTGTCTGTCTGTATGTGACAGAAATTTTGTGGGCACTCTATCTCAAGGACTAATGGACGGAATTGAATAAGACTTTAGATTCAGTTAGTTCCCAATATAAATTGATGCTGATTACTTTTTGGTGTAAATTGCCCAACAGGTGGCGCTGCTATCATACATTTTTCGTGATTTCCACAATAGCTATATCTCTAGAAAATGCTTGGATTTTCATAAAACTTCAGATTCAGTTAGCACTTGATATAATTTGGTGCTTATTACTTTTTGGGGTAAATCACCCAACAGATGGCGCTTATATGCTAACATTATTCATGATTATTGCAATAACTATATCACAAGAACTAATGCTCGCATTTTTATCAAACTTAAGATTCAGTTAGTCTCTGATATAAATTGGTCCTGATTAGTTTTTGGCGTAAATCTCCCAACAGGTGGCGCTGATACGCATAATTTTTTATGATTTCTGGAATAGCTCTATCTCAAAAACTAATGTACAGATTTTCATCAAACTTCAGATTAAGATAGATTTGACATAAGTTGTTGCTGATTAGATTTTAATGTAAATCACCTAACCGATGGTGCTGCTAAGCTGCATTTTTCAGGAAGTATTAACATGTATGAGTTTTGGGATTGCCACATCTGACTAGTTTTGGTTTGGTTAATTATAGTCTGTGTTTCCCAGATCCATTTCTTCAGCTTTAATAAACTTGTTTCATTCTCAGTAGTTTATAAAATTAAGTTGCTTTTACAATTCTCACACTTCCTTTGAAGGCAGGTTATATTGTTTTTCTCACAACATAATTCTAGTAATACATCAGGTGTTTTAAAATTTATTATTCCTGTTTCATTAAGTTTTAATACAATTATTTTTATGTTGGAATGAGCTTCACAAGCAGCTGTATCTCTTTCTTCAACATTAGGTTTTTTTCACCTAAAGTGGTTTCGGGTGACAGAATGATGAATAACTCAAAACATAATTAACTTCTTTGAGAAACTTCTTGTATAAATATTTATGTGTCTCTCATAAAAGCCTTCTTTTGTTTCTTTATTTTGCTTTTTGAGGTATAATCTTTTTTTCCTGGACAAAGTTTTTAGCAAAAACTTAATATATCCTGTTTAACTTTATTAAATAGGTAATTGCCTCTCTTACGATAAGTAAAGAGATAAGCTTCGTTGCTAGCAATATTCTTCAAGCTTCGATATCTAAGAATATATATATTTTTTGTCATATGTAGCAATCTGTATTTTTTCAAAATACTTCCCTTAAAATTCTGTAGTACATTTGTCTACCTTTTTGACTCTTTCCCATATTGCTAAAAGTTGATGCCAATGCTGTGTAAAGAATGTCTCCAAATAAAAGCTTTTTGTAATTTTGGATGATACGTCTTTATTTCCAGTTATTTATTCTTTTAGGAGTTAACTTTTAGATGTTTTAAAAAAAAATTAAGTAAGGCTTGGTAATACTTTTTGCATTTTGATTATCTCCTTTTGCAGCTTTACAGTTGAACTTTTAATGACTGATTTTCTCGAAACAGTTTTGATCTGCCATGTCTAATTCTTTTCTCCAAGCACTCTGCCTTGAAAGAGGACGTTCAGCCTCAGAACCACTAAAACTTGCGGAATCTGTGTTACCACTATTTGATGGAGTCTGGGGAGAAAGAAATTGCTCAATCTTCTTATTTTTCTTAATATTTTCTCTATAATTTTTTTAATTTTTCTTCCACTGTTTCCTTTTTTTAACATTATTGTCTAGAACTCATCTCCTTTACACTTTTAACTTGGCCTTTCTCTTTTAAATATTTCAGTTTTTCAAGCTTCAAAGGATTATTTTCCATTTTCTCTCTTAAGATTTTTTTAAACTCAATGTATTTTAATCGCATAAAAAATGTAAAATGCTAATCAACACTATTCTACATATATGCATAATTTTTCACTAAGCTACTCTGGCGTATTTATAAATTTCTCCAAGAACAGTTTAAATAAAATGTTTTGGTTAGTTTGAGCCACATAAATTTAAAAAACAACATGCTACTAGTATAAATTTTAAGCAGGAAAACTAAATCCATCATTTAAACAGAAAGCACATCATTCCCTCACTCATCTTGTCATTCCCTCATAATGGTAAATGTGAGCAGGGTTAGAAAAAACCCAGCCCACTGGGCCCACTAGCCCACTTACATCTCTGAAACGTCGCAGGTGCGTCGCACTGCGACATTGTGATGTCGCACTGATCGTCTCACAGATGTTCTGGCAACAGCAAAATGTCCGTGACCAGCGACGTCGCGTTGTAACGTCTATAGTACATCGCACTGCAACATCTATGCGACGTCGCACTGTAGCATCTACGAGATAGCTCATTGTGACATCTATGTGACGCTGCGTTGCAACGTCTTCAGTGCATCGCACAACACATCTATGAGATATCACATTGTGACAACTATGCGATCTTTCTCTGCTAGTACTGTTCTGTAATGAGTGGACTATAGTAAGAAAACCTAGATGCCAATTGTCTCCACTACATCTGAATAGCAATATTCACCTAATTTGATAAATTTCTGTCATTAAATAAGGCAAATATTACTATTCGGAAACACTGGTGATAATTGGCCTGCTGACATGCAGGTTCACCCTATGACATTTCTGTTACTATTATTTTGCTTTAATTAAAACAAATTATCGTTCACGTCCCCACTTACAAGTGGGGGCCTAATCTGTGGCTGCCCCAGTGTGCCCTTCAAATGCATCACAGAATAACTCAATTTCATATTTCTATTATTTTTCATTCAGGATATTTTGAATTAGAAAATAATAGAAATATAGTACTAGTGACATTTATGTAGTACATCAAAAATTTTCTTTTCGAATCTTAAATCTTCTTGTATCCTCTAATAAAATAGAAATGCAAATTTAGTATACATGATTTTTAGCATGCATAATACACGTGATAGAACTCTTAAAAAAATGCTTGTGGGGCTACTTCAGTCGCGCGAAAAGACCCACTTGCTAATTCTAATCCTATGGAAGAAATTTTTAAAGATATCTTATTTGCATTTCAATATTTTTAAATGTTTTTTTTTTTTTTTTTTTTTTTTTTTTTTGCATTGGATAGTTGAGGTCAGTTTGTACAAAGGCCGTTTTTTACTTTTTCGATTTTGTTCAAAACTTTCTTTTATGAGTATGCTTGTCCTTTCGAAACCGGTTTCGAAAGTGAAAGTGTCCCAATTAAAAATACCTGAAAATAAAATCAAAAAAGTAAGAAAAGGCAGATGTAGAGATCGATCTCAGCTTTCCAATGAAAAAAAAAAAAGAAAAAAAAAAAAAAAAAAAAGAGAGATTTAAAAATACTGAAATTCAGACGAGATATCTTACAAAATTTCTTTCATTGGATTAACATTAGCGAACGGGTGTTTTCGCCGGACGGAGTAGCTTCTTAATGGAGTACTGTATTTTTCCTCTACTTTATCGCAAATATTTTATCCTACTCTAAATTTCTAAAAATCAGTTTTTATGGACTTGTACCACTTTATATTCCAGGTATTCAAATTATTGGAATTGTGTTTGAATACTAAAATTTTTAATAGATAGTCACTTAAAAAAAAAATCGTATAAGTAGAATACATCGCTACTAAATAATTCATGAAGAAATTTATTACGTATAATTATATAAAAGTATCAGACAAAGAATATGCGTTATGGTATTCAGGCAGATCATCCATATGTGTGAGCCCAGGATAACAATTCAGTTGAATTAGAGGCCTTCTAAATGTGGTGACACACGATATTGGCAAACTCAAACACCAATTGTCACCACTGCTTCCGAATAACAATCTTTATCTTTTTAAAACAGAATTTATGACAAAGATTATTGTACAGAAATAGTGGTAACAATCGACCTACTGGCATCCAGACTCACAACCCTTGCCCTATGACACTTTAGTTGCTGTACTTTACGTAAAAAAATATACTTGGTTTTAACCATTCAGGACCTCATTTAACTCAAGCTAGCTCAAGTAAATGTAAATTTTTTTTCTCCGATTCCTAAATTTTCTTGCATTTACAGAAATACAATATTTTTTATGGTATTGGAAGTTTGTGCGATTTCTATAAAATCTGAGGCATCCAGAAAAATGTGATCTAAGGCTGAATATTTGCTGAAAAAGTACTAAATGCAGTACCATATTCTTTCTAAATATAATCCACAGTCTAAGTGGCTTTACTATCGTATTTAATTGCAAGACTGTACCATCCTAAATCTTTGTCTATTCTGAAAATCAGTTTTCATGGGCTTTTATCATCAGTATTCTGAGTAGTACTTAAATTATTAGAATAGTGTTCAAAAAGTAAAATTTATAATTGATATGATCAGTTCCAGGGTTCGTAAATATCATGGTATTTTCGAAAATATCAAAAATATCCGATCTTTTCAAGATAGTTAACTAGTTTGCTGATAAATTATTTAATAGTTAAATGACAAATTATTTAATAGTTAGCTGACAATAAATATTTTCAAGCATAATATAAATTAGAAACTAAAACATATTGCACTTAACATGAAAATTTACTTAAACAATATTCTAAAAATGCATTGCTTTTCTTTTCCTTCTTTCTTTTTTCTACTTAGAACAAAATTGAAGATTACCTAACTGAAAACAGATATAATTTTATTTATGCAGTTATTAATATATATATATATATATATATATATATATAATAGTATTCAGTGTCAAATATCAAGAAATCAGAAATTTTGAAAACAAAATAGTTTTTAAATTAAAGAATTTTAATATAAATGTAAGCTTGTCTTATTTTTTATTTCCTAACATGTATTACCTATAGTTTATACTAAACTGAACCAATATAGGAAAAGATTATTTTCTAATGAAGCTATATAATGGATTATCTAAATTAGACAGTATATCTTTCAATGGCTGTTTTGAATTAATTATCTCGCCTAATTATTAGTTCTACATTTAAAAATAAAAGCTTCAAACATAAAACTTGGGGAAAGTATTTGTTTCCTTTGGATAAAAAAGTCACTGCCAGAGTCAGAGACAAAGTTTTTTATCTGAAGAATGATACAGTTAATAACAATTGAAAATTTCATTTACACTTCTTTTAATTGAAAATGTCAAAATTATCTTGCTCGGTGATATTTTGAAAATAAATATCAAATATACAAAACATCAAATATCTTGATATTTTGAAAATAAACATCAAGTTTACGAAAATACCAAAAATCTTGATATTTTAAAAATAAATATATATCAAAATACATCGAGATATATATCCATTGATATATATCAACAAACCCTGATCAGTTTAAAAAAAAATACTGTATAGGTAATATGCTACTAAATGTTTCCCGAATCTTTTCTAATACATACAGTTTGAGTCTACTCCTCCCTTACTCTCAGACAATGATGGTGCACAATATTGGCAAACTCACATGCTAATTACTGCCACTATTCCTGAATAGCAATCTGGATGTGATACTGCCTTTCTTTCTCCTAACATACCTTATTTAATAACAGAATTTCTTTCATTAAACAAGGAGGAGATCCCTAAACAGAAATAGTGGTGAAAATTGGTCTACTGACATGCAGGCTCACCCCCCCCCCCCCCCCTCATCACCCTTTTGTTGCTGTATTTTGCTCTACAGTTGTTGTTGTTTTTTTCCCTTTAGGGCTGCACTTAACTGAAGCTAGCCCAAGTAAATGTTAAATATTTTTTAGCTGATTTTTAAATTTTCTTGTATTTAATAAAATCTTGCAACGAAATCCACTTATTCTTGCACAGAAATTCAATTATTTTATTGTATTATGACTGTGATAACTTTCTTAAGAAACCTCTATGATGAGCTATACATTGTATAATATATTATATTAATAATATGATATATATTCATACAGTAGTATGAAACGAAATGGTGTTTATTCTATGTTTGTTTACAAAAAATATAAATTCCCTTGTAATAAATGTCTGGAGACACTTATAATTCTGTTATCTCCTCCACACAGAAATAAGTTTCAGTATGATGTCTCTCAGATTACGCAGAATTTCATCGAGCTTTTTTTTGTAGTATGAGTTTTCCTTATTCTCTATAGGTGCAGATTTACAAAATATAAACAGGTAAAAATTGAAATATTTACCAAAATATACAATATAAACTTTACAAAGTTCACTGTTTTACTTAAATGGCTAACAAAAATAATAATAATATGGATGTCACAAGTTAAAAAATGTATAATTTATTTTAAATTTGTAAAATCTGTACATTTGTAATTTGTTAAATTGTAACATCTATATTATTATTATTATTATTTTTATTTAATTATTTATTTTTTGCTGCCTTTTAAGTACAACAGTGAGCATTTTAAAGTTCATATTCTATATTTTGTGACTGAATCAAGGTGAAATATTGCATTTCGTCTTATGATTTTATTTAAATATATTCTTTAGGTAAAAAAATTGAATTTTTTTTCAAAGCAGCAAATGATAAACTTTAATAACTATTGTTGAATAAATGTTTCTATTATATCAATTCAACCAAACAGAAAAAAAAGAAAAGAAAACTTATATAATACATGATTTATGATGAGCAATACTATTAAATAATAGCATCAAATGAAGAGGTGATTTGTGTTTATTCTATGTTTGTTTACAATTCTGCTCATCAATTTTAAACAGAATTTTTTTTTCTATCAAATGCTTCCGAGCTGCTTGTTTTACATCATACATAATAATAACATCATACACTATTTCAATCTATGAATTGCATTGATTCAAACTTAATTATTTAAAAGAATAATATTTATGAATGCAAGCATTTTATATCTGATGGAGATACATTATTAAACATCATTAAAAGTAGATCGTCATAAAATACTAATTTTTATACGTTACAATATTTGCAAGCTTATTTTTATAATCCACATTTACACATTAATTTCTTAAGTATTATTAAGGAAACTTATTAAGCAATATATTGCCCCTCCCTTTTTTTTTTCCAACAGAGTCTTTGAAGTGAAAAGGGTTAAATTTTGCAGTTTGTTGTACTATGATATTATGTTAAAAATAAATAAATACTTGATTAATGATAAAACTCCACATATCTACAGATTAAAATAATTCAGCTAAATAAGTTTCAAAATTTGTTTAGCTCAGTCATAAACATGATATTGATAAATCTTTTTGCATATATACACAAGTTTTACATACTCTAATATAGATATAATAATAATAATAATTTAATTATTTGTAATAACTATTTTTATTGCAATTATTTACAAATAACCTGATGTTAATTACAATGGAATTTTTTTTTATCTACTTCGAATTTGCAAAGTTTAACAATTATCTTCAGTAATTATAAATCAACGAATTAAAGAAACGCTGTATTAGAATTAAAGAAATTTATCAGATAGAAAAAACAATATGTTTCTAGCAAATAATTATTCATTTATTATTCCTCATGCAGATGCTAAATATTTTGTAACTTTTAATATATATATTTTTTTGTAATTTATTTTTTCATAAATTAAACATAAGCTTTTGAATATAAACAAAAACAAACAATATTATACCAGCAGGTTGAAATTAAAATATTCCTGCTTATTTTATACACAGACTTTTTAAATGATAAATAAAGCCTGACATATGTATATAATCACAATATTTTCATAAGTACTACTTATTATGCAAAAATATCAATGACTAATACAATTTTATTATCTTAGCAAATAGCAGTTTACCGATTCAAAAAATAGAGTTCTGTAAAAGCCATACCCCCCCCCCCCCCCAACCCTCGTATTTAATTCCATTTAATAAGAAATTTGATAATTACCCTTCATAAAAACAAAAAAAATCAATATTTTTGGCCCAGTTACAGGGGAAAAAATGTAAACTTTATTGCAAAAATATAAATGTCTGGAGACACTTATAATTCTATTAACCCATCTACACATAAACAACAATACTAAACTAAATAAGTTTCAATATGATGTACTCTCAAATTATGTAGTAATTTCAGTCAGCTTTTTTGCATTGTGTGTTTTCTTTAATCTATATAGGGGTAGATTTTCAAAAAGTAAACAAATAAAAATTTAAATATATCCTTTAGCTTAAAAAAAAAAAAAAAAAAAAAAAAATCAAATATATACTTTTAAAGCAGCAAATGATAAACTTTAATAACTATTGTTTAATAAATATTTCTGTTATATCAATTCAACCAAATAACAGCAAAAAGAAAACTCATACAATACTATTTATATAATAGTATGAGACGAAGAGATAGATGTATTAGTGTTTATTCTAAGCTTGTTTACATTTTTTTCTCATCCATTTTAAACAAACTATAAAACAACTTTTTTTTTCAATCAATTGCTCTTGAGTTGGTTGCTTTACATCATATATATTTCATTTTTCACTCTATGAATTGTATTGATTCAAACTTAATTAAAAAACTCATATTTATGAATGCAAGGATTTTATGCTTGATGAAGATCAATTGTTAATCATTTAAAAGTAGATCTCCATAAAATGCTAATTTTTATAGATTACAATATTTGCAAGCTTATTTTTGCAATCGAAATGTACACATTATAATTTCTTTAGAATTTTTTAGAGAACTTATTAAGCTATATATACCCCCCCCCCCCTCTAAAAATTTAAATATATCCTTTAGTCAAAAAAAAAAAAAATCAAATATATACTTTTAAAGCAGTAAATGATAAACTTTAATAACTGTTGTTGGATAAATATTTCTATTATATCAATTCAATTAAATAACAGAAAAAAAAAATTACAATACATGTTTTATGAGCAATACTATTTATATAATAGTATGAGACGAAATGATGTATTAGTTTTTATTCTAAGTGTATTCTTATAATTGCCCTTCATAAAAAAAAAATAAATAAAAAAAAAATAAAAAAAAAATCAGTATTTATGACACAGATAAATAATATATTCATAAGCTTTATTGTAAAAATATAAATGTCAGGAGGCTCTTATAATTTTATTATCTACACACACACACACAAACACAAACAAACAACAAAACACTATACTTCTGCCAGATAGTTAATTAAAAATTTCCAAACTGAAGAAGCACCACTTTAGAGCTTTGAGAGGGGGGTTCTCTGAGCGACAGGATGTTGTCTAAAATGATCCAAGCACCACTTTAGAAATAGTAAAAACAATACACAATATCAAATCTAAACACGGAGCAATCACATGGCACGCGCACATCCTTCTCTACAAATTATCTTTGACGCCATTAAGTTCACGCATGCGCCAATAACTTGGAGGTATTTGCGCATGGGCGAAAACGGCAGCTTGTGTCTCCATTATGTCGCAAGGGATGATCTCAGCGACAGTCTTTCTTGTCATCTCGGAGACGCTCTAGTTACATCGCATTGAGACGTGACAATAAAGGGACGTTGCGATGTCTCCGAGACATTGCTGTAACCAAGTGTGCTGTGTGGGAGTCTAAAACCCGGGTTTTTTCGGGTTTTTCTGAAAAAACCCGGGTTTTTTCAGACTTTATTGAGTTTTTTTGGAGAGCACTTTAAACTTCTAATTTTCATATAACTAATTCCTGAATTCTCCATTTATCAGTGAAACTTGGGCATAATTTGCATTAATTATGAATTAACAAAAAGTATATAAAAAGAAAAAAAATCAAATTAATTTAAAAGGTACATCTGTATCTCATGGGACTAGTTTGCTGCACTAAGCATGTATTAAGTGAAACACAAATGGATTTCTTTATATAATTCTTACCTTAAGGCTGTTCTCAAATCCAAAGGGGCAACTTTCTGACATAAGTTTAAATTGATTTTTGTTCGGAAACGCATAAAACTAGCAGGTGTTGTTATTCAGAAACTGTGTCATCGAACTGTTCTTTCCGGTTTATTGTAAACACAATAGATCTGTTAGAAAATGCTGTCAAACTTGACGTTTTGAACTGAATTTCTAGGCGAGAGAAGAAAAAGAATGAGTCAGGAAGGGAGAAAAAACGCCTCGCTCACGTGACCCATTTCACTCATAACCCGATAGGTAATCTATGGATCAAAAAATGGAAAAAACAGTTTGATTCCAAATCGTTACTCTAATCAGCACTGCCAATTTTGTACCTTTACATTTATAAATGAGTTAGTGAATGTGTAAAAACGTTTTGCGCTAGTTGACGAAAGCAGTTGAGAACAGCCTTAAGTTAAACATGTTAAATTTAGTTTCTTTCATTCACTTCAAATCAGAAATCAGTTGAAGACTTTTTTTTTTTTTCTTTTGAAAAAAATGGGATTCGCAATAATATATTTGAAAATTTTAGCAAAATTTGCTACATATATATTGCAATAGTATTACATGTTAAATTAGATTGTCATAGAAGTCAGTGATATTTGTACCATTTTGCGCCATTTATATCGCAAATGGAGATACACTTATTACTAGCTTTGCTGCTTTATCAACTCCAAAATGATTACGTAACTTGCTCCAAACCGGACCAAAAGTGGAAAAGTATTGTTCGATTGAAGCAGGGGTAGCTGGTACTGAATGTAAAGAAAAGAAAACCTCACAAAATCCAGGAGGAAACTTATCTGTTTCACTCTTTTTTGCCATAATCTGAACCATTTTTGTGTGGAAACTCCTATATAACACTTTCATTGAACATTGAAGCAGGATAATAAATAAGATGATTAATCTTAAAAGCTATAACAATGCAAACAATCAGGATGGGGTTCAAGTGCCATCTTTTTGCATGCATTAAGATTTTTCTGCATGCATTCGGATACATTTTAGATTACAGGCATGAAAATCTTCCTTTTTTTTCTTTTTTGGTCATTTTATCTCTGCTTAGAAATTCCTTTAAATCTGGTTCTTTTGAAATATATTTAAATTGGCATTTATCTTTGCATTCTCATACCTTAGATTAAATGACACAGTTGTGAAAGCACAAGAAAATTTGAAAAAACCCACGATGGGTTTTTCAATGCCCAGAAAAACTTGGGTGGGTTTTTTCTGGCTGGGCCCACTTGGGAAAACCCTGTCTAACAGCCACTGACTATTAAACCAATTTTCCAGTTTTCACCCATTCTCATACCTTAGATTAAATAATGTTACAGTTGTGAAAACATGAGAAAATTTGAAAAACCCACAATGGGTTTTTTCAAGTGGTCCTGCTCGAAAAAACCCTCAGATTAAATAATGTTACAGTTGTGAAAACATGAGAAAATTTGAAAAAACCCACTATGGTTTTTTTTCAAGTGGCCACTTGTGCAAACCCTGTCTAACAGCTACTGACTACTAATCCAATTTTCCAGTTTTCACCCATTCTTATACCTTAGATTAAGTAATGTTACAGTTGTGAAAACATGAGAAAATTTGAAAAAACCCACAATGGGTTTTTTCAAGTGGGCCTGCTCGAAAAAACACAGATTAAACAATGTTAGTTGTGAAAACATGAGAAAATTTGAAAAAACCCACAATGGGTTTTTTCAACTGGGCCCGCCCGGAAAAACCCGGGCGGGCCCACTTGGGCAAACCCTGAATGTGAGGGAATGACAAGTGAGGGAATGATGAAATAAGACATTTTTACTAATTGTAGGAAAAAATGCAAAATTATGAAGAAATCCAAACTGTTTCCTTGAAGAGCAACACTTAATATATAATGTATGATAAAATTAAAATTTTTGATATTTACAAAAAAATTAGTATTCTGTGTGAGGGAATGACTGCGAATAAAAACGCTTCCAGATATACTGACTGAAAAAAAATTCTGAAAAATTAACAAACTTTTACACCATCAATTTATGTTGCTGGACTGACAAGTGCTCAAAATGGCTTCTTCTCTGTGAAGGATGCTAGACTGCTACTGCTCTTTAATGGTAGATATTTGAGATAATAGCAATGTGTGAGGGAATGATGGTCTAACATGGGGAAACATATAATTGATTGAGTAGACTATATAATAACTGTAAAAAAAAATATTTTTATTATTTTTTGTAATATACCAAATAAGAACTTTATTTTGCTTAGGGTATTTTTAATTATTTTTATTTCTGGATGGAAGGAAATAGGCAATAAAGTATGGTAGTACAGGTGGGGGAAAGGTGAGGGAATGATGTTTGCATGATATATATTACATTTTTGAATACTAAATTTATTTATTTTTAAATTTTACTTTCTGTCCCTAATAAACTATGTTTAGATCTTCTAATAAAATTAAAAATAAATAAAAATGTAATGAAATTAAGAGCATTTATATGACAGGGAAGCACTTTTTGCACTATTGCAGAGAATAACCCATATTTACATTTTTGAAACAATAATTGGAGTGTAATAATGCAATCAAAATTATAATTGAATGCTTACAATATAGTAAAATATTAAAATAATTAAGTAAATTAATAAACTAACTATTAAGTAAAGTAATAAAACGTAAGATAATTTTTAAAAGTAAAGTTCAAGTAAATAATGTAATGTATAATTAAATATGCCTAATAAAGATGAGATACATTTTCTTTGAATTATTCAAGGAAACTTTCTTCATAAAGGTAACCTATTAATTCACATAAAAATTATAAAGTAATGAAGATTTATTTCAGGTTTAGCCAGTCTTAAAATCTAAAAAAAAGCTTGATTAATACATAAATATGTTAGGTAAAAAGTTTGTGATTACCAGTGATATCAGCAATATCTTGATTTTTTTCAGAAGTGACTTTTTAATTCATGAAAAATCACAAGTTCACTCAGGTTATTGCGAATTACTTATTAAAATATATATGGAATGATATTAAACAAAAAAAATTGTAATTTTGATCCTACATCTTAAACTGAAATTTTCATTCTTTACATTTGCTATTATGTGTGGATTTCAGGCATTTGCGGAGTTGGGGGAGTCTACTGTGTATCTTTTTAGGCATTTTTATGAGAGTTTTTTCTATTATGTCTCAAGCGAACCTTATCTTGATTTCTGCCCCATTTTCTTGTCAGATCTAAATAGTGTTTTCGATTATGCAGTAGAGGATTTAAATATATCTTATTACATATTTTAATTAAAAGTAAACAAGTGCTTCGTTAACACCCAGTTTTTCAATGTCCTCTTATTCGACTTCAAATCTTGAGTTTCTGTTTTATTCTTAAAAGATAATCTCCGCAGTTAAGAAATTTTTTTTACAGCTTGACTGAAATTTTAAAGGTCATTTTATGTTATTAATTGTAAATAATCTGGTTGAATCCATATCAACTCAGGCAGGGGGGTTACCTTCATTGTCTCAGAAGTTTTTGAATTGAACATATGTTAAAATTTAAGAAAAAGTAAGATACCTGTATATTTTTGTTTTGTCCAAAAAAATTTCTTGCCTGAGATACAGGCCGCCAAAGATGGCATCCCGGGCACCATTTCCCATTCGCAATTTTCGATAAAAATTTTAAAGTGCTGTATCTCTTGAACAGTGCAAGATTTTTTGTTATGTTTTTTTTATTTTAAAGATAATATTCTTCTGTTTAAAATGATATACCCAATTTTGAAATATGTATTCAACTTTTCTTGTGGCAGCCTTTTTCAAAAAAAATTTTTTTTCAAAAAAAATTTTTTTTTTCAAAAATGCCAATCTTAAAAATTTTGATTCTTTTGCTGTTGATCAATATCATTGGGAACTACCTTCACTGTAAAGGAGAACTTCCACTTTTGAGTTTAATAAGTTTTAAAAACATTTAAAAAATTCAGAGAATTTTACAGGAACTGTATATATACAGTTCCAGTAAAAGTCACTGAATTTTTGCTTATTTGTATCATTTTGTAAGGGTAACCCTACGATATATCCTAAACAAGTTGGAAATTGCAATATCAAATGTAGCAAATGAGGTGCGCTCATACAATAACTAGTTTTATAAATATTCAGATCTTGGTGCAATAAGTGTTACACTCTTGGGCAAAAAGGCATGAATACAAAATTTATTTTGACTTCTATATATTAAATTCAGTAATATGGAAGTAACATGAATCCATCTTAAAAAGGACTTAATCACCATGGCAACCTAGAATCATTACCTATCATGTTATATCATTGAATCAATTATGTATCATAGGACTTTTAAATAGAATGGAAAAAACTTTTATTAATATCTTTTCAAGTTTCTATTCAATTTTCATAACATTTGAAGCGATACATATTTTATTTTCACTAGTACAAAACATTGCATAGTAAAACAATCTCAATAACATATATCAATTACACAGCAATACAACCATATTAATGCAAGTTAGAGTTGAGACAGATGGGCAGACAAACCGAATCCATAAAGACTTTTTCAACTATGTTGGAAAGTGTTAAAAACACATAAACAGGTTGGAATTTGACTTTTAAAAATTCATATCAATAGACGAAAGCATACTTTCATACAATCCTGTATTTTACATACTCTCTTTATCTTTATATACATGCCACTATTTAGCTAATATTTAATTAAGACTAAAACATGCTTAAAACTAGTGAAATCACACTTCCAGAGTTTATCATCCATAGTCGGCCATATATCTAATTCTTTGTGCAGACCTGTATATCATTTTATCTATATTCTACAATTATATCTTAGTATACTAAATGAAGTTCAGTATAAAAATGCATAACTCATTTAAAAATCACATTTAAATCACTTTTGTTCATACTCAGTAACTCTTATGATTTCTTTTGTGCACCCCTGTATATGATCTACAGCATTTATACACACAACGCAATTAATATGGAAAAATTTAGTTAAACTTAAAAACTCATATCACAACTAAAAATGCACTTCCAGCAATCATCGTTAATATACAGTATTTTGTATACAGTAAAGTATTTGAAATCTTTTGTGTGTCCCTGTAAATACTATGCACTTTCTATTACACAGGAAGTAACTTGTAAACTACAGCAACATGTATAATTTTATTATATGTGAAAGAGTTTAGCATAATTAAAATACGCCACAAACAATATTCCCCTTATACCATTATCTAATGGAATTCTTTTGTGAGGATCTGTAAATGAATAATTAATATTCTTTGCACCACATATTTTACAGAACGTATATTTTAATACACTTCATTTTAGTACATAGTTACGATATTTTTTTTCCATGTTTTGTTTTATGCTTCCATTCACCGAACTTTTTAAACACGCCTTGTATAACTTGTCAAAATCAAAAGTGGAAGTTCTCCTATACAGGGAAGGTAGTACTCAATGGTATTAATCAACAGCAAAAAAATCAAAATTTTTGAGATTGGCATTTTTGAAAAAAAAAATTTTTTTTTCAAAAGGCTGCCACAAGAAAAGTTGAATACATATTTCAAAATTGGGTATATCATTTTAAACAGAAGAATATTATCTTTAAAAAAAAAAAAAAACCGCAACAAAAATCTTGCATCGTTCAAGAGATAAGAACACTTTAAAATTTTTATCGAAAATTGCGAATGGGAAATGGTGCTCGGGATGCCATCTTTGGCGGCCTGTGTCTCGGGCCAGGAATTTTTTGGGGCAAAACAAAAATATACAGTTATCTTATTTTTTCGTGAATTTTAACATATGTTCAATTCAAAAACTTCTGAGACTATGAAGGTAAGATTTTTTCTTTAGCTGCCTGAATTGACATGGATTACACCATCTGCACTTTTTCAAAGGAAAATATTTTATTCTAAATATTGAATATTTTTCATCTATTTTATCTTTGCTAAATTCACATGTTCTAAATTTTCTCTTAGAGCTTCAGTTATGTTCATCCTCAACACATACAATTTGCATTCTACATTCATACAAACATGACCTAGACTCTGACTCACCCTATCTCTCTGTGATTGTTGAGATAAGACTGTTAAAAGTAAAAATTATTTATATCCAATAATTTGAAACACTTAAATATCAAAAATGAGGAAACATTGTATTAGATTTGTTCTAAAAAAACCAATTATTATTATTATTTTTTTTTTTGAGGAAAAAAATCAGTTGATTAACCAATTGGTTTAAACCCTGCTGGTAACAGAATAAAATCATAATGCAAAAACCCCAATCCCACTGTAGGAATGTAAGAAAAACAAAGGCTTACTAAACCGAATAGCCATAGAGCAAATAAAACTCACAGCTAATCATTCATTAGAATATGGAACAAAGAGTTATCAATTCAGAGAATTACTTATATGATTATGTCATTATTGAGGCATGCTGTAATGCTTTGTAAATCTTAACTAATCAAGAATTTATGTAGTAAAAGAGCATTTTTAGCTCGAATCTGCCCGAAGGGGCTTCTTTGAGGGGCAAGGTTTGAAATAGTGTGCAAAATCGCATGATTTGCAATAAAATACCGTGAATTTCGACAAATGACCGTATAAAAAAAAATCAATTTTGTCAATTGGTCGCAAAATAAATTTCGTCAAAGGATCGTGGTGAAAACGCAATGTTGGTTTCAGGGGGTGGCCCGGGAGAGGGAATGCCCCCCCCCCAGAAGATTTGAGATTTTGCATTTTCAATGGTGTGAATTTTGTCAAAGTATCGCAGAAAAAAAGTACGAATTTCGTGAAAAGATCAGTAAAAAAATGCAAATTTCATCAAAAGATCAGTAAGAAAATGCAAATTTTCACCAAAAGATCGCAGAAAGAAAACACCAATTTCGTCAAAAGGATCGCGGAAAAAAAAACGCCAAAATTCGACAAAGGATCGTGGTAAAAAATGCTAATTTCGTCAGAAGTAGGTAAAAAGTGCGGATTTCAATAAAGAATCGTGATAGAAAAATGTGAATTACGAGTGCAGAAAAATTGTGAATATCCTGAAATGATATCGCAGGAAAAAAATTCCGAATTTGTCAAAATTTACTGCACTGGGCTAAAAAATTGGAACCAGACTCCTTTTAAAATGTAAAAAAAAAAAAGAAAAAAAAAAAGAAACTAAAAATTGTATAAAAATTTTCAACGGAAAAAATTTACTATATTGAGTTGAAAGAGTGAAACCTTGTTCTTTTAAGAATGTCAAAAGATGGCTGTGTAACTGTGGGGGTGGCCTGGTTGTTTGCCTGTCTATCTTTATTTGTCACAAGAAGGGTTAAACCCATTTAAAAATTCAGCAGAGTGACTTGACAAAATAGATTAAGTAATGCATGAAAACCTTGAAAATATTGTTGAAATAATAACTTTGAATAAAAATATGTTGAAATATATGCAACTTCATGAATCCTATATATATAATATTATGTTTCAGTGATAAGGTAAGTGTAAAATGTACTTACAGTAATGTGCCAGAATGATGAAATAGATTTCCTTGAAGATTTCTTTATTAGAGCTAACATACAGGAACATTTTACTCAGTTCCAAAATTAATGAACACTTGAGACGATAGTCCACCTGAACTCGATGGCACCTCATTATTCAACAACATAAGTAATTTTGAGCGATTAGCAACTTGTAGTATACTTTAACAACTCTATCGCCGATTTAAATTAACAATTTTACGCTGAAACTTCTTCATACTAAACAATTATGCTTTGAGTTATTACAATTACATCGGCACTTAGCCATATACTTTAGATATTCGCTGAAATTTCATAAAAATATACCAGATAGTACCATAAGTCAGCCATCAGACATCGCACACCGAAACATGAAATCGCTGTCCCTTTAAATCAGGACGAAAACCTATCGGCCAATCAGAATCGACTATGCAATTTGCATAAGTCGGAAGATACTTAACATTTACTTTTAATTTGAATAACATTTAATAAATATTACGATGACTTTAGAAAAATTACTTTAATATAAAAATGACTTAAAAAGATGATTTTACATGTTAATTAAATTTAAATACTTATCTTAAAAAAAAAATGAATACGAGCGAATGCGATCGCAAGTAAAATTGCCGTATACGGTCTACGACCGAAACGCGATACGCAACCACCCAAACCGTGGCGGTAAAAATGTAAACAAACGCCGAAAGGCGGCAATGGAAAGAAAATATCGTGTTGTCGAGTTCAGGTAGACTTTACAAATTGCTTAATGAAAAAAATAGAAATTAGAAAGAAAAATGCTTGGGAATACTTTCCCACAGAATGCCCCTCTTTCCCATTCATTTTGATTTTCTGCAATAAAGTTCATGTAATAATGGCAGGATCAAAAGAAATGTTTTTTTTTTCGTGTAAAGTTCTTCACCATTAAAAGACTTCTCTGAATCGAAGAAAGGAATCCTTTACGAGGGATTTCGTCAAAATATCTGCATAGTTCTCTTTTGACATAACATGCTTAATGTCGAAGAGGCCATTGTTATACCAGTCTCTTATAAACTTGTATTTAAGATCAATGTAACGATTCTTTACGGTATCAGCTTTATGTTTGGTGAAAGAAATGGCAGCAGCATTATCACAAAAGAGCATTGGTCGTTGAATAGTAATAATGTCCAAGTTAAGACTTTTCTGAATTTCAATTAGAGACATGTTTAAGAACTTTAAATCTTTTACGGCTTCTGTCGCTGCTATTATTTCTGCTTCCATTGGACTCAAGGCTACGCAATTTTGTTTAGTTACTCTCCAGGTTACTGGAATATGATTTAAGAAAGCAATGTAGCCACTCCATGATTTTCGGTCAGTAGTGTCACTTGCCCAAGAAGCGTCGACGTAGACAGCTAGCTGGATTGGAGCGTCAGATTGTGCCAACTTCAATCCCAAAGATTTTGTCGAAGAGAGATACATCTGGATTCGCAGGAGTGCTTTGTAGTGCACCAGGTTGTGGCTTTCTGTAAATTGTGAAAGTGCAACAACAAGCCAAGCAATGTCTGGACGGCATCGATGAGCAATGTACTGTAGACATCCCAGTAAGTTTCGGTACGGCAGGTTCTCGGGAAATTCATCATCTTCAACAACTGGAACAGTATTATATCCAGGAAGAGAAGGAAGAGATATATTAGTAAAATCAGGGACATCAAACTTCTTTAAACATTTTTCAATATTGTGTTCACTGTTAATATTAACTATTGCATCCTCTTCTCTTTTAAAATTTATACCTAGTAACATTGAAATAGGACCTAAATTTTTAACTTCATAAATGGATTCAATTAACTGTACTACTTCTTTTAAAACTTCATCATTCTTCGTAAAAATAGGCAAATCATCCACATACACTATAACTATTGCTTCACATTTATAAGAGTATACACAAGTTAACCCTTGTACTTCACTGAATCCATTTACAATTAACTTATTATGCAAGTCATGGTACCAACATTTTCCAGCTTGGTGAAGCCCATAGATTGCTTTCTTTAACTTTAAGACACAGTGTTCTTTCCCTGGAATTGTATAATCTTCGGGTTGTTTGATGCAAATTTCTTTATCAATATCCCCATATAAGTATGCACATTTAACATCAAGAAGACAATGCACCCAATTCAATATTCTAATGAAAAAAGCTATGAAAAGACGAATGAGTGTAAAATTTATTACTGGAGTAAATGTGTCATTGTAATCTAAACCTTAAATCTGATTGTTACCTAGTGCAACTAAACGTGCTTTAAATATGCAATTCTTCCCTTCACTATTTTCTTTTACGGTATAAACCCATTTGGTTCCTATAACTTTTTGATCAACTTTTGGGACAGGTGTCCAAACGTTTCTATCTAACATTGTTTGGATCTCTTGATCCATTGCCTCCTTCCATTTTTGTGCCTCTGGAAGTTGTTTTGCTTGTGTCGCATTTTGTGGTACAATTATTTCAGTTAGGAGCGCTTCTTCAGCTAATTCACTTTCAAGTTCCTTATCTAGCTTAATTGGGCCTTCATATGTATTCCCTAATGAAAAATTGGCCACAGTATCATTCAATATGATTTTATGCATTTTACAATATTCACGTAAATCTTGTTGTGATCTTAACCTGGAACCAGTAGGAGATAAAATATAAATGTCAATTTTACCTTTAGTTCTTCCTTTCTTTCTTTTCATTATAAATCGGTAAAATGTTGCTTCCGCTTTTTCTTGTTCCTTCAGAATATTCTCTGCTAATTCATCTTCAGATGTTGATACATCATCTTCCATTTTTTCTTCGGATCCAGATTCATCTTGCTGCATTACTTTCTCAACTTCTGTCGGAGTTGTAGAGCTACTCGGTTGATGGACAGTCAAGTCATCTTCCATTGTCGGTGAATTGTTAGGACCTGTTAAGAATTCATTATCATCATTTGAAAAATCAACAAACGTGCGATGTATTATTTTCCGTTCAGGAGAACTGTTCAGTTGCGCTTCGTCAAACGTTACATGCTTTGACTCAACTACTTTATTTTCTTTAGGGAAATAAATGCGATATCCACATGATCCTATACCATATCCTACAAAAACTCCTCTTTTTGCTCTTGATTGAAATTTATTTCGTTTTTCTTTAGGTTAGAACATTGCACATATCATTATTTTTACATTTTAATTCTGCGACATATGAATCTAAATTTACTTCATCCCTTTTATCACCACTTTTCTGTTTCCTACAATTTTTATCCCAATGGCCATATTTACCACAAACTTCACACTTTAAATTTATTTTATTTCGAGAATGAGACTTAGGGGAAACTTTTTCAGATATTTGGGTGGTTCTATCAGCCATGAGGGTTTCATTTCGTAATCTTTCTCTCAAATCCCTTCTCGACCATTCCTTTAGAATCTCTTCTTTAACATCCTTAAATTTAAAATCTTTTTCTGGCAGACGGTCTAATTCCCTAATTGAATAATCATAATTTTCTGGTAGGCTTTCTATTAATTGCTAACAACGATGTTTTTCTGCAACTTCCTCCCCGGGATCAGCTACGCGACGATAAGCTTCTTCAAACCTAGCAATATAAGTAGGGATATCTTCATCTACATTAATTTTTAAATTCCTAAATTCATTTACATGAAACGATTTAATGCTTTTCCTGGGATTTCCAGATTTAATTTTAGTGTTTCCCATATTTCCGACGGATCATCCAAATGACCTATCGTTAACCCAATTTCAGGACTAACATACGTTTTGATAATTCCTGCTGCTCTTTGCTTTGACTGATTTGGCTTAAATGTATCGAGGGGCTTTAAATCTGTATAATCCGGCCACTCAGTTTTATTCACCCAAGTATACAAACCTTCGGTTTGCAATGTACATTTTATAAAACGAGTCCAACTTTGATAGGTATCCCTACTTAATACTACTATATCTGGTGCAGTAGCCATTTATATACTTTTACTTAAAACAATAAATAGATATAAAATGTAAATAGTAATGATAATAAAACTTGCATGCACATATATATAAACATTAAGATATTTCATACACTAGATACTTGAAAAAAAAAACACTTCATTAATTAGCTTCAACATTTCCATTTTAAAATACTTTTCTCTAGCTTTACACAGTTGAAGTGCTTCTGGGTACCATAACCTTTGTGGGGGTGGTTTGGTTGTTTGCCACGCTATCTTTATTTGTCACAAGAAGGGTTAAACCCATGTAAAAATTCAGCAGAGTGACTTGACAAAATAGATTAAATAATGCATGAAAACCTTGAAAATATTGTTGAAATAATAACTTTGAATAAAAATATGTTGAAATATATGCAACTTTATGAATCCTATATATATGATATAAAAAAACTGGTGGGACCAGAGAGAAAAGTAAAGCTCGATCTAAAAAAGTTACAGTAAAAAATTGGCAAATAGTTTGTCTAAAAAAGTAAGTAGTGCGTAGAAAAGTAATGGAACCAGATTATCTGTAAAGCTCATGAAATTAACCAAATTTTTGTTGATAGCTGGACTGAGCTTTACTGGTGCCTTAAAATCAGTGAAGGACGTAAAGGCATTTCCTTAAAGGCTCATCAACTCATTCTGAATTCCAATCATTCATAATCAGTTTAAAAATTTGGGTTCATAAGAATACACTATAGTGCCATTAATGACCGGCAACTTTCAATTTTAGACATTTTGTCGAATATTTAGAAATATACCTGACAGATTCTTCTGGAATTTCAGGATTGAAAAGAACAGATATGACCTCATATTTAGCAATGTCGATTTGTTAAGGGGTGCAATTAGGGGGCCAACAAAAAATCAAAGACAAAAAATAATACTTGGAATCACCCTGTAAAATAAAATGCACGAAATGATCTACCTCTACCGAATATAAATAAACAGACATTGTGCAATACGTGTATTCTTTGGTGTAAGAATAACACGTATATTAATAGAGATATAGCGATTTATTTAAAATAATTAAAAAATTCTTGCATGTTTTTTGCTTATAACATGCAGGGTTTTCAACCAAATTTAACTCCGGTTTCAGAAAAATTGACAAAATATAATAGAAACAATATAATGCAGTTGGAATATAAATATATTAAATATTTTAGGAAATATGAGCAGTTGTATGAAATAATTTTTATCTGCGCATGCGCGAACGATAACAAGGATCATTTTACATAATTTAATAGTCAACTCTATGGGGCAACTTATTAAAAAAAAATGTAGTCAAATATAGTAAAAATTCAGAAAGATATCGGCGTTAAAGTGAGCAAATTTTTAGTTGTTCTCTAAAAGCAGCTGAATGATAAGGGATTTTACACAAATTGTCATTTTTTATTAACTGACTTTCAGAAAAAAGTTAGTATTTAGTGAGTATCGACGAGTAGATTTGGAAAAAATGCTTCGATTTTGATACTTCTTTTGATCATGGTACAGACTCGTTCTGGTGGTTATCAAAGAAGAACTAAAGCATCAATAAAAAATGAAAATTAGAAAAAAATTAAAATAAAAAATGACAATTTGTGGAAAATCCCTTATCATTCAGCTGCTTTTAGAGAACAACTAAAAATTTGCTCACTCTAACGCCGATATCTTTCTGAATTTTTACGATATTTGACTACATTTTTTTAATAAGTTGCCCCATAGAGTTGACTATTAAAATATGTAAAATGATCCTTGTTGTCGTTCGCGCATGCGCAGATAAAAATTATTTCATACAACTGCTCATATTTCTTAAAATATTTAATATATTTATATTTCAATTGCACTATATTGTTTCTACTATATTTTGTCAATTTTTCTGAAACCGGAGTTAAATTTGGTTGAAAACCCTGCATGTTATAAGCAAAAAACATGCAAGAATTTTTTAATTTTTTTTAAATAAATCGCTGTATCTCTATTAATATAAATGCTATCCTTACACAAAAGAATACACATATTGCACAATGTCTGTTTATTTATATTCGGTAGCGATAGATCATTTCGGGCATTTTATTTTACAGGGTGAACCCAAGTATTATTTTTCTTCTTTGATTTTTTGTTGGCCCCCTAATTTCCCCCCTTATCAAATCGACATTGCTAAATATGAGGTCATACCTATTCTTTTGAATCCTGAAATTCCAGAAGAATCTGTCAAGTATATTTCTAAATATTCGACAAAATGTCTAAAATTGAAAGTTGCCGGTCATTAATGGCAATATAGTGTAGACTAGAGATTAATTTGGTAATCAGCGAGAACATTAAAGGTCGTTCAGTACGAAGTATGGACCAAATTCCATTCCAGGGATTACTGATAAGCCTTGAAGATCAAATTCCAAAGCAAGACCAAAACCCTAAGCATGTACAATTCAACTATACGCTAACTATTTGTTTCGCTCAAGTCCATTGGCATAAGGCTCCCTTTTCACAATAATTACATGAAATAAAAATTATTAGGTTAGATGTGTTATGTCAGAAATGTTAATAACAACAATTCCTCAACAACCTGACTATATTAATGTTATACTAAAATATTACTTCGTGGTTTACATTCTTTTAGCTTTGTGGAGTTTAGCTTGACTTGATGCAATCATCTCCACAATTCTGGGCATACAGAAATTTATTTAGTATATAACTACACATTCTGTTTACAATACCCAGTACTCATTTTGAGTGGATAATGATTCTGAATATAAGGCACCAGTAAAGCTCAGTCCACATTTTCAGCTCTCAACAAAAATTTGGGTAATTTCATGAGCTTTACAGATAATCTGGTTCCATTACTTTTCTATGCACTACTTACTTTTTTAGACAAACTATTTGCCAATTTTTTACTGTAACTTTTTTAGATCGAGCTTTACTTTTCTCTCTGGTCCCACCAGTTTTTTTATTTCATTTCACACCTTTTTCAGATCCTTTCAGGAACTTAATCAACCAATTTCAACTAACAAACAACCGCCTCGAATAAACAACCACTAACCTGAATCAACTGGCCAAACCAATTTCCCCAATCAAAAACTAACAGCAATTTTTTACTGTAATGTTTTTAGATATAGCTTTACTTTTCTCTCTAGTTCCACCAGTTTTTTGTATCATGTCACACCTTTTTCAGATCCTCTGAGGAACTTAACCAATTTCAACTAACCAAACAACCGCCTCGACTAAACAGCTAATGACCTCAATCAACTGGCATAACCAATTTCTCCAATCAAAAACTGATAGAAACATTGGTTCACCAGTATATTTCCAGAATTCTGATGGCCCCATACTTATTGTTAACCCCCATGTGAGGATATTGACCTATACTTTACTCAGAACTGGGCGCCAGACTAGTCCTTAGACTATGGCCGTATCAGATGAAGAACGATGAACAACAAACATTTCTCCAACATTTTACGAAACATGCTCATCCAGCTTGTTGTATGTTCGGTAAACAGCTTCTTCAAACGTTTTGTAGGGTTATAACGTTAACGTCTATTATGTGTTGATCTGGAAGGATTTCCCGATATGTTTGCATAACTTTCTGCTATCCATTCAAATAGAGCCTGTCTTCCTAGTTTCGTTCCTATTGATACTCAGTTGATCCACCGGTGAGTAAATATCCAGCTTTTCCCGTGCAATGCCGGAAAAGTTCGACGAGCAAGAGTAGCCACCAAAATTCTCTCCTTCATCAAGGTCAAGCAACTTTTGTTGACTAAAATATTCTGTTGGGGGAATTTTTGGCAAACGACTGTCGTGTAATACAACTTTAAGTTTTATACATGGTGTGATCTCTTGAATTTTTCTGCTACGTACTTACCTCCTCTGGTTTAAGTGACTATGCAGTATCCTACGTCAACCCCTCAAACACACAAAAAGCTAGGGTAAGAAACAGTTATAAGAAATGAATTATAACTGCGAAAAAACTACAAAAAGGGAAAAATTCTGTTTTTGGGACTTAATGGGAATTTAAAATTAAAAAAAGTCTAAAACCGACTGAATGCAGAAAAATGATCAAAATTGATTGAAAATATTATACAAAACACTTGTAAATATAAAATCAAAAATATTGCTAATATTGGATATTTATAGTATTATTTCGTAGATCACACTAAAATACAGCGATAATGACTAACCTGTTTACATCTAACTGTAATCATTGATAAAAAAAATCAGGAAAATTGGAAAGTAGATATCCTTTGTAAAATATGCATTAATTTAGGAGATAAATTACGTAATCGAGTCTACTGACAATTGGCATATTTGGTACGGATAAATTACATGATTGAGTTTACAGACAATTGGCGTATGCAACCGGGCGTCGTTTAGCGCATAATTAACTTAACCGTAAGCACACGCACCTTTTTTTGTAACGGTAGCACACGCGTGGACGTAAATCTCACCTCATTTTGTCTCCCATTATATTTTTGGCTACAATCGCTTTAAAAGCAAGTCTACTACTCTATATTGTAAAATGCATCAGTACTACTTCTTTTTAGGGAAAAATCAAGCGTTTCATATTTATTTTCTGGTGGTGGAATGGTTTCTTTAAAAATCGCGTTATATATATATATATATATATGCATGTATAGAACATATGCAACGATTTGTTTTACATCTTAAAAATGAATTATTTTATAAAGTTTGCATTAATTACATTTAATATACTTTCATCAACATATACAGGTAGCTTTTATGTCACACTTTCAGTAAAATTATTTTAGTGTATGCTATTCTGTAACGAATGAACATATCGAAATGAAACATTTGTGTATGCGGGATTATTTAATGCCAAAAGGCATATTTCTCCCCTTCTAGCCTACAAAGAAAAGACATTCCTTCACATAACCTTTCTCAACCTTGACCTTTAAAAATATTAGGAAGGTCAGAAGCGTCCTCGAGAAATGTATCATTTCTTTTTGGAAGAAAAAATGTGGGTGGGGTGCGATTTACCCCAGCGCGTGTGCTTGCCAGTTTAAAAAAGGTTAAATTGATTCTGTGTTTTTAAAGCGAACCTATTCAACATTCTAATTTACAGAGAAATGGCGTAATTCGGGACAATGCTTTTTGGAGACCCTTCGCTACTTTTATGTTATACCAACTGTATACTAAAATGTATGCTGTTGCGCCATTTATTTCAATTCTGATCGTGCAAAGATTTTTTTGGTACTTTTCCAGTATAGCGATCTTAGCGAAATAGAGAAAATAGCCCCTGCGGAGAAGGAAATTTGGCATTCTGATAACCTATTCACTGTTTCATTTCACATACACAAGCATTTTTTTCAAGGTTTATACAATTTATTTACCATAAACACGCTATTTATCTAATTTTATACAGAAATAGAAGTAATTTGTACATAAAAATTATTAACAGTAATAGACATATATTTAAAATACATGTATAACTAAACAAAAAAGTCCATCCATTTTGTTTTCATAACTTTTTATATCATTTGGCAACAAATCGCAATTTCTGACACCCGAATTGTACCAAGCTTTAAAAAAAAACGCAAGGCCCCTATAGTGGAAAGGTACGTTTTTTTTCACAAACCGCGCCAAACATTGTGACTTGCTATTTTTTAAACGCGAATCTCTTTTGTCTTTTATATTATTCAATTGTAAGCATGCAAAAAAATTTAATTTGCTGTTTTTTGAGTCGCAAATATTTTTTTATTATTAAGAAAAATTAAGTTTTAACTTAGTTTTTCGCTGATTCAAAAATAGCAATGTTTAGTGCAGTGCTAAGAGTCCCTTACAATTTCACGTATTTAGTTTAAAATGCGGTTTTGAAAAAAATATTTTTTGTATAATATTTATTTGAGCTTTTATTTTTAGTATATTTGTATTGATTTCATGAAACTAGGGGACTCTGCCCCCTGCTCGCTGACGTTCGCTCATCCCTGTGAACTGCGACACAATTCAGATTGGAACCGCTATGCGTTCCCAGCTCGCTTTGCTTGCTCGGCACTTTTTGCATCAACTCTAGCTTATAATGAGTACTATCGTGAATCCTTTTAACTTATAAAATTTTCAAAAAAACTTAAGATAAAAAAACAGTAATTGAAAACTTGATCGACAGTTGAAATCACAATTAAAAATGCATTTAGTTGGGGCTAGCAATAGGCGTAACTCATTTTAACGTTATGAAATTAGCCAATGTTTGAAATGTAAAATAATTCACTGAAAAAAAATTACTTTGGAACACAATTAATTTAAAACTTATTGCACGTAATATTGTACAGCACGACTTAAATTTCGAAAAAGTCTTGGAAAAACGTTACCTGATACCAAGATCATTCATAATCGATATAAATCAATAAATACTATCTAAAGTTCTTTCGACGTGAAAAATACAATATCGCCCAGACACTTATCAAGTTAACAAAACGTAAAGAACACGTTTTCTGATGTGTCTAAAAGAAATTTTTGATCAAAAAAGCTGATTTTCTGAATGCATCACGTGACCTTAAAAAGACCCAATGACCATTGCTATTCATACATCGACCAAAAGATTGTACTGTGTTTAAAAAGAACTCCTGCTCTCATAATTTAATTTGCTGAATTAGATATAAAGGCCAGTGAATATGACGTCATATTGACAAAATCGTATTAAAATATTTCAGTTTTTTATAGACTCTAAAGGTATGACGTCATTGGAAGTTCCTAACAAACAGCTCCTGTGCATTTCGTGGCTTTTTTCCGGGAACTAACTCCTTCACACTGTGGAAAAGTTTTCCCAGAAATCGGTTGTTTGTTTGAAACAATTCTACCGTGTGCCCTTATATTTTTGTAGTCCATATGAGAATAAATGAATCCTTTCTTTCAAATATAAAATAATTTTCACCATCAGAATAATTCATCCCCTCCGAGATTAGCAACATTTAAGCAATTGTTTTTAAATTCCTGAGTTTCATTAAATAGTCATTTTAATTGGAAACTATGTAATTTTCAGCAATATTTTATTTTGTGTGTACCAAAGATTATCAAATAAATATCAAGAATCTATTCTATTTATATTTAGGAATAAGTATCAGGACTATGACGTCATCACTGACACAATTATAGTAAAATTTTTAAAACCAAATTTGAAATGCATCTTTTAGTTTTCTGAATGGCGTCATTATCTTCATCGCAAACATTTCGTTTTCCATACTGCTTACTATGAAAGATTATTCACTGACATTTTATTTACACAGATTACTTGATATTATTTCTCAATAAATAATCTGTGTTATGTTTTTACTCGATTAGGGTATAATTATATGGAATCGTTTTAACATGTTTACATTTTATGAAAACCATTGAAATTTTTCTTTTAAATATGACGCTAATTTAAGTGGTGAAATCACGCTTCTGATTGGTGAAATCTAATAAGGCAAATTAATTGTGTTACTGCGGTTGTTGCCAAACGGCAAGCTACAAATTAAGCCCTATTTTAGCGCCACGCAAGATAAATATATATATAGATATTTCTCAATTTTCCGTAATTTTGAATATAATTCATAATAATAATTCACAATACTATTTCTTTATATACAAAAAAATATATTTATTTTCACTATAGATCAGTTTCAACTGACGTCATGGCTCTAATCACGTGACCTCTAGCGAAAAACGTGGGGGGCAAACAAATAACATTGGCAGTTTTCTTTGACTCGTATTTTCACATCGGTCATCGTGAATCACATTACTGTTGCTTTTGTTGTGAAACATTTCACTTTATAAATCTGAGCTTACATTTCAAAGTTTTTGTGAGCGATTATTTACATTGTGATGCGATATCTTATTGCAGGTGTTATCACACAAATAATCACATTTATTCGCATCACCATGCCAGCTACTTGTTGTGTAAAAATGTGCGGTAATCGTTCGAACAGGGAACATAACAAATCCTATTATAAATTACCAGGCATTCCAAAAACAGATAATATTATGAGAAAAAAGTTGTGCGAAGAAAGGTGACAGAGATGGTTGTCATCGCAATATTGTGTGAATTAATTTTACGATTTTTATTATGATTTAAATCACAATCACATTGAATTTGTTATTAATTCATGCACAGAAATATATCCTTGCTTTTCGAATAACAAGATGAAAATCTTCGTTTTTCAAAGAATGTATTTCTCTTACCCAGTTGCAGTCAAATTGTTTATAAGATTAAAGACTTTTATAACACCTGAAGTCTTCCTCAGTATAAAGACTTAGCACAGATGTCATATATGCCCCATATTGGCTCGATTTTTTTCTGATGCAAATTTGGCGAAAACATCAACAGCATAAACACCAATATCTGGGTTACCATATCAGGTAAAATATCGACACTTTCGCGTCAGCTAAATACCCGTTGCTTATATGACATTGGCGTCAGAAAAAAATCGCACCAATATGGTGGGTATGTGACATCTGTGCCCAATTCTTCATAATATTTTGAAAACATTTTATTTTGTTAAGTTTCAAAACCTGCATTAAATTAGATGGCAAAAGATAAAGAAAAATTCACTAAACAAAAACAAAGTAGTTCGTCTTGCGACCGAAGTAGAATAGGAGTACGGAGTACTGTATTATTATTTGTTTGCCCACCAAAACTGGTTGCCACGAGTGTTTCCATGTTTGTGATCACGTAGTTTAAACTGATCTATAGTATCTCAAATATCAACATTTTAAAAATATCATGCATCAACTTCATCGTAAAATATGTCACGCTTCTCGTTTTACAACTGTTTCAATAAAAAATAAAATGAATACATGGAGTAACGAAAAATATTTTATTGTCCGAGTGTTCATCTTTTAATAAAACTAGTTCGCATAGCAACCTGCCGCGTTGCATTTAAATTGCATGAGATCTTACGATTTTTTTTTTTGGAAGTGTAAATCTAGCTTTATTATGCATTTCGACAAAACTATAACATAAATTTGATTGAATACTGAATTTCAAGTAATAAAGAATATTATAATGTAGGTTAAAAGATTATTAAATTAAAATACACATTTCCAAAATTCATTTATAATAAAGCATTGCGTTCTTTTAAGATTTGACTTTTTATTTAGAAACTGCTGATAACCACATGAAATCATTTTGACGAAATTGGATAAAAATGACGTCATTTAGCAAATCTAGAAAAAACATTTCATATTTGTGAATTAAAATAAATGTTTGTCAAATGACATTTTTCTTGCTTATTCATTCTGCCTATGCGTTGCGAAAATTTTTAAGCCCGTCATTTTTAAGGAAAAGTTATATGAAAATCGGTGTTTCTTGTTTAAATTTTCTTGCTCTAAATATAAGTCAATAATTCTATCGATGCATGTAAAAAACTTAAATTTGATTTGCCCAGACTCCTTGGTTAAACATTTGTAATAAAAAAAATCATTGTTCTAATATTTCTAGATGACAATTTGTAAGCAGACGATTTTATCTAGTTTAGCTTCTTTCTATCTGATACTAGTCCAGGCAATAGAGACCGTATAGGGACTCTAGCTAGCAAAATTAATGGTAGTACTGGAAAACGGCTTTCTAGATGTTTTTTGGGTTGCTGAATCCGAATTTGTAACTTCCCACCAAAATTTCCCCCGGCAACCCCCCCCCCCCCAAATTTTGGTAAAAAGCCCCCCAAAAGAGTTTTTATTAAAAAAATCAATTTTTTATTGTTTTAGGGGAAACGTAGCTAGAAATTCAGAAAGTAGACAAAATTTGCAACAAATTAGAAATATGACATTATGACTTAGGATGAAGGGGGAGGGGGGATCTGCCTCGGAACATGCGCCGCAGTGCTGCGTGGACTAAGCTGCGCAATTCCACTTAACCACTCACACGTTTACATTAGCCCTCCCATCTTCCCTCCGTACTTTCTCTATAAGGTTTACTTTAAGTTTTTTGGGAATCCGAATTTTTAACTTACCACCAAAATCCCCCCCCCCCCCGAAAACCCCCCAAAATAGTTGTTTTTAACTTAAATTTCTTATTGTTTTAGGGGAAAAGCATTACAAAATTCAGAAACTAGACAAAATTTGCAACAAATAGGATATATGACATTATGACGTTGGATAAACGGAGAGAGAGGGGGCTGCCTCGGAACATTCCCCGCGCGCTTTTTTCAAAAAGCAAATTTTTTCCAAAAATCTTTTTTTTTTGGGGGGGGGGGGGGTTGCCGGGTGAAGTTTTGATGGAAAGTTACAAATTCGAATTCAGCGACCCAAAAAACATAAAGTGAGTTGAAATCCAGAACTAGTATTAATTTTGCCAGATAAAATCCCCTATTGCCTGGACTTCAAAATTTAGTGCACGCAGCGCTGCTGTGCATGTTCAGAGGCAGCCCTCATCCTCCTCGTTCATCCTAATTCGTAATGTCATATATCCTATTTGTTGCAAATTTCGTCTAGTTTCTGAATTTCGTAATGTTTTCCCCCTAAAACAATAAGAAATTTAAGTTAAAAACAACTTTTTTTTGGGGGGGGGGTGGTTTCAGGGGGGAAATTTTTGGGGGAAAGTTAAAAATTCGGATTCAGCGACCCAAAAATGTTAAAGTAAACCTTATAGAGAAAGTTCAGAGGGGAGATGGGAGGGCGAATGTAAACGTGTGAGTGGTTAGGTGGAATTGCGCAACTTAATTTACGCAGCACCGCGTGCATGTTTCGAGGCAGATCCCCCCTTCCCCTTCATCCTAAGTCATAATGCCATATATCTAATTTGTTGGAAATTTTGTCTACTTTCTGAATTTCTAGATACTATTCCCCTAAAACAATAAAAAAATTGATTTTTTTAATAAAAACCTTTTTTGGGGGGCTTTTTACCAACATTTGGGGAGGTTGCCGGGGAAAATTTTGGTGGGAAGTTACAAATTCGGATTCAGCGACCCAAAAAACATCTAGAAAGCCGATTTCCAGTACTACCATTAATTTTGCTAGGTAAAATTTCCTATTGCCTGGACTATACTATAAAAATTTCAAAGGGTAAAAATGAGCGAAAGCAAATAGAAAATGTCGAAAATTTAAAGTTATAGAACGGAGAATTAATTTAAAAATACACTAAACATTTTTTTCCATTTATTTATGTTTCTCCTGTAATTCCTATTTTTATTTATTTCTTCTTTATTTCACGAAAAAATGGTTAGCTTTCTCTTTTTTCATTCTATTTTGATTTTTCTTATAGCTTTTTAGAAATTTTAACACTAATTTTAAAAGCGCTAAGGACTCCTAATTCGTAAAATGATAGAAAGTTTTCAAACAAATTATATTTGGAAGTACATCTTCCCTGGTATTCGACAGTGTAAAAGTTGAAATTTTTGCGATAACATATACGTTAAAATTTTGTTTTATATATTTTATTTCATTGTTCCTTTTATAACTTCGTTACGGAATATTAGCTGGAAACATTTTTATTATTGAAACTTTTTATATTGCTTTAAGTGATAATGGATCATTATTCTTCCATAATAGAGCAACAGAAATACATTTAAAAGAAATCGTGCTTAAAAATTAAATTAAAAGCCATAAAAAATGAGTAAATTGAGATACAGTTTTCAAACAACTTGCATTTGAAAGTACATTTTTTCCCCCACACGATTGTGTAAAAATTGAAAATATGCGATTTTTAGAAATTTAAACCAAATGACTTAGCATTTACCGAAAATTTTTTCGTATGACTTAAAAATAAAACTTCCATTTTATCGATGATAGTAATAAGGATTAATTTCAGAAAATCAAGAGTTTCCACTCAATCCTTAAAAAGGGACAATAAAAATGATGTCATGTCTGGCAAACAATTTTTTACCATATTTTTCCTAAATTATCCTTCTGTAATTGAAATACCTATATTATAGTAGCTGTTTTGACTTCAAAAACTAGTATAAGACACGTTTAGTTACAATTTATATATCTTTATGAAAAATGTGCAATTTCTGTTTAGAATGACGTCGATTTATAATGTAAAAATATATCAGTAGAACCCGAATTTTTAATGACTTATAAAAACAAAGTACGCGTATTATCCTTTTTTAAAAAAATTATTGTGATATTTTTTAGGGTGTGGCAACACAAAAGAAAAGATTTAATTAGAAAATTAAAAAGAAGATATTTGGGGGCTCTGCGGCTGAGTGGTCAAGGCATCAGTCAGCTAATCGCTTGTACGTAAGAGTTAGTGGGTTCGATTCCCGCTGGTTCCATTGCACACACACTTTGTGTGGAACTCCCAGGGTGTATTTCTCTTGTGTTGTAATATTTCCTTGTGCTATCTTGTCTCCGACTTATAAGCGGGCTTTATGTCAAGCGCACAAGTCGTATGTTTGTTATTCAGTTAAAATAATAAAAAAAAGAAGATATTTCAATAATGTCAAATTATGGAAGGTATAGTGCTATGTAAAGGTTAAATGAGTGTCATTCCCTTATTGGATATTTTTTACCCGACCTTCGAAAGGCACATCCCTAAATTAAGAGCTTTCCAACAAGCCATCATTCATCACTGAATGTTTTCTGATTTGGATTGTAATCGAGTTGTTGTCTTTTTATCATGTTTCAAAACGTAAAAGATGCGACTGAGCTCTACTATACAGCACTATTGTGCTGTATGATAATATTATGTTTCAGTTATAAGGTAAGTGTAAAATGTACTTACAGTAATGTGCAAGAATGATGAAACAGATTTCCTTGAAGGTTTTTTTTATTGGAGCTAACATACAGGAACATTTTACTCCGTTCCAAAATTAATGAACACTTGAGACGATAGTCCACCTGAACTCGAGGGCACCTCATTATTCAACAACATAAGTAATTTTGAGCGATTAGCAACTTGTAGTATACTTTAACAACTCTATCGCCGATTTAAATTAACAATTTTACGCTGAAACTTCTTCATACTAAACAATTATGCTTTGAGTTATTACAATTACATCGGCACTTAGCCATATACTTTAGATATTCGCTGAAACTTCATAAAAATATACCAGATAGTACCATAAGTCAGCCATCAGACATCGCACACCGAAACATGAATTCGCTGTCCCTTTAAATCAGGACAAAAACCTATCGGCCAATCAGAATCGACTATGCAATTTGCATAAGTCGGAAGATACTTAACATTTACTTTAATTTGAATAACATTTAATAAATATTACGATGACTTTAGAAAAATTACTTTAATATAAAAATGACTTAAAAAGATGATTTTACATGTTAATTAAATTTAAATACTTATCTTTAAAAAAATGAATACGAGCGAATGCGATCGCAAGTAAAATTGCTGTATACGGTCTGCGACCGAAACGCGATACGCAACCACCCAACCGTGGCGGTAAAAACGTAAACAAACGCCAAAAGGCGGCAATGGAAAGAAAATATCGTGTTGTCGAGTTCAGGTAGACTTTACAAATTGCTTAATGAAAAAAATAGAAATTATAAAGAAAAAATGCTTGGGAATACTTTTCCACAGCAACACGAAAAAATAGCCAACCAACCTCCAGATTAATTTTAATTTTATGTGCTACGATTTCTCATTTTCAAAGGTTGGCAGGTCTGCTGGTCTAACATAAAAGAACCAATAATTCTTTAAAATAGGTATATATAACATCTTAATGTTTATACTAAATATCTATGAACCCATTTGCAAAGATTTCGTCCTACTACTTGTTCTGATATATTTTGTCATTCATTTTTTACTCAACTGCCATTTTTTATTGAACACATTGATTTAAGAAAATATAAGTAGAGTGCATTATTTCAAAAGTCTGCTCAAAAACATCGTAGGTTGTATCTTGTTCATTGTAGTGTGTTTTGTATGTGTACTATAGAAAAAAAAGATATTGACATCAGTAGTACACTAGAAGGCCTCTAATCTTCAAAGCTTTGTTCCAAGGGTTGTGCGGATGAGAGTCCTTTTGCAGATTACAGGCCATGTCTATTTAATCTTTGTTTACATTTTTAAAAATTCATATTTTGAACAAATTTACAATGTCATTTCTTAAAAATAAAGTTACACATTTTAATACATAAATAAAGTAAGAACTATTTTAATAAACGATCAAGCACGAGTATTTACTCGCGCACAGAGTGTTCCGTAGTATAAATATATAAATTAATAATTATATTATTAAAAAAATCGTTGCTAAAAGAATACTAAGACTTTGTAAAAAACTGTACAACGTTGGGTTGGGTATAACTATATATACTAAAATAGTATACATGGATATACCATGAAAGTTCAAAGAGATATGGAACCTAAATGATATCAAATATAGCTATTCTGTGTAACTCATTTTTTAATATTATCCTAATCTGTTTATGATGAACTTAATTCGGTACTAACAGTAAAAGCAGTGCATATTTAAACTTCATTTGTTATTTCATAAAACTAAATTCAGCGTAGTAATAACCTTTCTTTCTACAGTGTAACTAAAACAAAACCTTTGTTCAAATTTTAAATTTGGAATTGTGATAAACGTTCTTCGAAAGGAGTTCGCAAAGTTGCAACGCCGCCTTGGTCCATGGTTTTTAATTAATTTTTAAAGTCACTCGAGGCATATTGAGAGATCCACTCAATGCAAACTTGTCGCAAATCCCGTAGTATTTGTGTGATTCATTCTATTTAAATTAGTCTGTTTTTAACAGTTTGACATTTATTGCTTTTATACTTCTACTGGACATTACATTGCACATTTATATCATTAAAATTTGTTAACTAGGCTTTAAAAGCCGATGGTATATAGAGTATGCCGCCCCTGTCATTATGTATATCCAAACCATCCATATCTTTAAGGGTTAATATCTCGGCTAATTACTGACGATTCTTTTCGAAAATCATTATCAACAATGCTTTTAAACTAAAGCTACGATAGGTACCTCCAGCGCTACTCAACACTTTTGCTAAATGCTCGTAAATCGAAATTTGTGTGTAACGGAAAAATCCGATTCTCTCAAAAACTATGTGACCTAGGGTAATCGCTATAATTTTCCTGCAAGGTTTATATTAATGCCTACTACCTCTAATTTTTTCATAATTTTGGTGTCAGTAGATTTGGAATTAGATGGGGCGAACATATTTTTGTGCTACATTTTCGACAATATCTTTGAAGGTATAATACCTAAAATTAAAAGAAGTGTATTTTTGAGTTCAGCGTTACAAAAGCTTTCAAACGATATACGAAAAAAAAAGAGTTTTTTTTTTCAAGTAATTTAATTAGCCCCTCTACATTTTTATCAAATATATTTATGAATTTTTAATAATCTGAATAAATGTGGGTCAATAGTCTTTATTACTTCCCCCAATTTGAACTTTCCATGTTCCATAGTTTACGAGTTAAATGGCTGTGACAGACAGACACAATTTTTATTCAATATACTTACTACAACAAAATTCGTGTAGCAGATATCTGGTGTCGCCATCTATTATTACTAATGAGTACTATATTATATTTCAGGATGCTATGAAAATAATCCTAATAATGTCAGTCTCTAAAAAACTTTCAAATTTCTATTCATAATTTAGTAGGGTTTGGGGGGGGGGGGGGGATTAGGAATTAAAATCCTTAGTAAATTTTAGATCAAAGAATCTGGCAACTTTTATTAACAAAAGAATCAGGAATTTTTGAGACTAAAGAGCAAATATCAGAAATAAGTAAAATAAAAAACATTAATGTTAATAATATCATGAAGATAGTAAAAAAAAAAAAAGATCTGGATTTTATAATTTTAGTTACCATTACAGTGCTATTTTCATAATGATTTTGCAAAAAAGATCGATATTATTAGAATTAATATTTGATGCACTTGTGGTAGTGCCATCTATTGGAGAAAACCAGAGATGTTAATTTTTTTTATATTGTAATATACAGCATAAATCAGAGTTCAAATATAACATTTTTTTTATGTTTTTTGAAATCTTATAATTAGGATTTAATGAAAAAAATAAATGATTAAATACATTGTCTAAGAAAGCATTTTCTTTCATTAAAAGTAAATACTTTTTCATAAGAGCTCAAATTGTTTTTTCCAAGTACTGCTTGAATAAATAAATAGAATCTAATAATTACATGTACTATTATTTTAATCTATAAAGAAGAATGTTATATGATATGCAAGATTAAATAAAAAGACAAAAAAAATGTTAAATTTGATGTAAAAAAAATTTCACATTTGAAAATTTTGTCACTACTGAAAGGTTTTTTAAAAGTTCATTTTCTTTGTTTACGTTGATAAATTGTTCGCGGATTAGCGACGCTTTACTTAGGTATATGGGACTGGTGATATATTTACTTAAAATTTATAGGAAGATACAAATAAATGTATAACCATTACTTAAAGGTGTGTAAAACATAATATAAAAGCTTATAAAATATATAAAATCCTTTAAAATCAATTTGTACTTAAGATAATTTTTTATCTCTATTAAAATCTACTTTTATAGTTCTTTTCTACTTAAAAAAAATAATTGCCAAGAAGCTACCATAGAGCAATCTCTGAAAATAATATCTAAAATAAAGAAATTGTCTGTAATGATATATTATCACATGACATAAACACAATCTGGAAGGAATTAACACATAATAGATAAAACCTGTGCTTGTTTTTGAAATTTTGAATAACATTTTCCATTCCACCATATGTTCTATATCACCCTTGAAGTAGAATGGTCTGTCCCGTGTGAAGCGGAAGACTAAAAAAAGCAACAACTTTTAGCTCTCATTGATGAAGACCGACTAAGTTTCGGTTGAAAACATTTTGAATTTAAAGGACTTTTAATGTATATTTAAATACTTTTATATTATGCTTTACGCATCTTTAATACCGTGTATGGTGTATAAGGATCTTATATATTTATTTGTATTTTTCTATAAATTTTAATTATTAATCAAGGTGAATTTTGCACTGAAATTTTTAGCTTTATATTGTTATGTTTACTTTGATGATAATATGTTTATATTTTATAACTGCCATTAGACAAAGTATTATATTATACTCTGTTTTTCAATTTTATTGATTCCGGTATCTTGTTCATATCATTTTCAATATTATTATTGACTGTAGAACAACTATAGGTGTGTGTTCATTTTTATAGATTAGTTTGAACATTGTAATACAATAAAACTTCAATATCTCAAAATTATGGTCTACTTCACTCACACAAAGACGCTTCTCACTTGTGTTAATCCTGTGAGAGAATTTTTTTTAATATCTTGTTTGCATTTCAATATTTTTAAATGATTTTTTTTTCATTGGATAGTTGAGGATGATCACTATAAAAACCGTTTTTTACTTTTTGATTTTGTTTCCACGGTTCTTTTGTGAGGGTACTTCCACTTTCAAAACCAATTCTGAAAATTAAAATATTCTATTAAAAAAACCTGTTAACAATATCAAGAAAGTAAAAAAAAGCCTTCGTAGAGATCAACCACAGCTAACCGATGAAAAAAAAATCCTTTTAAAATATAAAAATGCAAACAAGATATATATTAAAAAAATGTACTGTAGGATTAGCATTAGCGAGCAGGTGTTTTTGCATGAGTGAAATAGCCTCTGAAAGGAAGCTTCTGAAAATATTTTAGATATTGAATTTTATTATACATTTTAATCAGATTATTAAAACTGTGTCAATATTTTAAGAAATTTGTAAGAGTTTACAGAAGCATGCACCTATCTCAATATCAGAAGAATAAGATATGGTCTTTTTTATTTTGAAAATATCTATTTGCATTTTTTAAAAATATATCAAGTTTACTCATGTTTTTCTCCTTTTTAAATTCAACGACAGCTTCCAAATCTTACATAGGATTGAATGTTTAGTATTAACTGTACCAGCCTTAGTTTAAATGTATGAATTTCCTGTTCTCCCAGTTAGCAGAAATTTTTAACGTTGTTATACATATCCTCTTTCTTGATAAAGCATCACGAAAAATATTACATTAAGTTAAAATATTGAATAAAAATAACTGACTGCACTCATAAAATATATTTTTTAGATGTAAAACAGAAAGAATTTACAAATGTCCTCGTTGCTGAAGAATACAACAATGGATTTTTCCTATGGGAAGGAGTGAAAATAGGACAAAATAAAATATCTTTTCTATAACACATCTCCCTGCATAGTAAGTGTTGTGAAACGTTTCTTAAATAGTTTGGATTTCCTCAAATTTCTTATCTTTCTAGATAAAAGTTCTTGTAAGTTGTACTTTTGTTTTGCTCTCTTATTAGTTATCAGTATCTTATTACATTCCTGATGATGGTGCATTTTTATGTCCTTTTATAAATTTTAAACTAATAAAGCCAGTTTTCTTTTTTTTTTTCTGTTTAGTCAATAGTATGACTTCTGCATCATAAAACATGAGTACAAAGAAAACAATTTGTAACAGTAATTGCAGAAGGGAATGAATTATGATTAACTTGACAAGTTCTTTTATCCCACTGTGCTGTTGAGTTATCGACGTTTCACTTCATTATAAAAAACACAATAAAAAAAAATTAATATTTTTGATATATATAATGTGATTAGCCTTCAAACTATCAGAAATAACTCAATCTAAACCAGACAGAATAGTTGTTGACTACTAAACCTGAACTACTAAATTGAATTGTACACAACATCCAACAAGAAAGAAAATTTAAAATAGCCTGCAAATGTTATCTTTAAATATCATTTTTATCGCTTGGAAAGTAAATTGATTACGTATACAAGATTTCCCAAAAAGGTTAAAACATACTGTAATTTTTTTTCTTGTTAATAAATTATATGTGCTTATTACATACACATAATTATTAATAAGTGATATGTGTTGCCCTAGTTGGCTCTTTGTGCCTCTGACCCAAACTTTCTATTTTCATAATAAAATAAAATGTAATTAAGCTGTCACGCAAAATGATTTTCTAATGATATGAATTTCATCTGATTAAAACATGTTGTATGTATACATACCCCGATTTATGTTTTATAATGATTTTTGTAAAGTATTCTCTATTATACTAGAACTTTCTCAAAGAATATTCGAAATATTTCTGCGGGTTTACTTGGAAACATTTTCTGTAACTGTTAAGTCTGCAGCTTTTAATGAACATGTGAAAAGCGTCTTCAAAGGTAAGTCCTATAGGCATTGCTTGCTTTACAATTGACACTCTCATCTTGAGTCAGTCATGACTGATCATTATAAACAGTGAAGCTCATAGCAATCTATAAAGAATGTCTCAGCCGATTGATTAGACTGATTAACTCTTTTTATATACTCATCTGATTGACTCATTGATTGGAGCCAATACAGCTCCAATCAATGAGTCATGTTCAAAATTTCCGAAGGAAGAAATGAGAGTTTTGGAATACAGATAGTTTTGTTCTGGCTGAATTTTGGCTGCATTTTTGCCGAAACTGAGATTTTGGGCCAAAAACGAAATTGAATTTTCAGTTGATCTCTAGTTTTAATATTACTTTTTAAAAGTTACATTATGCAGGGTGTTCCATCAAGACTGCCAACATTCTGCACAGCCAGATTAATTGCTGGGAGTACATAAAAAATGCCCAAAGAACTACACCTCTGATCTACATAAATTATGTTTACCTTATATTTTAATTATATTTTTTCATCATTTGAAAAATAAGAGAATTTCTGATGTTAATCATTGATTTTTTTTAATTATCTGATTAAAATCACTGACATCCTGCTGCATTGAAAACTTTTTTTCTTCTTTTTTTACATTTGTTAATAAGCATCAGATTTAATGTAATTCTCATTGTGAAACTTTCTGTTTCATTTTTTAAATGTAAAGGCATAAAAAAGGCAGGCCTGGCTATTGAAGTGATTTTGAATCTAAATGAATCTCCAATTTTTGTAATTAATAAATTACTGTTTGTGTTATAAGTGATTGCGGTCACATGACGACCATTTTTTTCCCTATCGTGTGGTGTTGCATGTGGAATTTTCGTTTAAAACGCACACTTTAATAGTTTTTTTTCTGAAAAATGTTCTGCCTTTACCAAAAAATGGAAAATGCCTTTCGATTCCATAGTTTCTGAATAACAACTCCTGCCCATGTCATGAAAATTTCAAACAAAAATGCATTAAAAAATTTGTTTGATGTTGGATTTGAGAACAGACTTATTGGCTCTTCCAAATCATAATGTGTGATGTTTTTTGCTTTATATGTTTTAAAATTTTTATAACTTGCATCACCTTTCTCACATAGCGATGTTTAGAGGTTGTGAGGACAGAGAATGCAGTGAACATTTGTGTTGTGATATAGATCGGTTAGTACTCAATATATATCAACCTTCGGAATCTTGAGAAAAGTTCCAAAGTCTACGGTACAGTTTACAATTAGATAAACTTCCTCCCTTAGCAAGCAGCTCAGCAGCATGTTTGGTCGCATGCTGATTTGTTATTTTTCTTTTTGAGTTCGAATCCCAGTCAGACTTATTTTTCACAACAATTTTATCCATTATTTTCAAACCACAACTGAAAAAAATGTGTATAGTGATTGCAGTTTATGAAAAATATACATTAAATATGTTTTGTAGAATATAAATACATTTTTAACTCCGAAATTTTGCAAATTTAAATGTTTAATAAAAGGTAAAATGAAAAAAAAATTGCAATTTATATTTCTTTAGACTGAAAATAGTTAAAATTGTTTAGTTATTTCAATAAATAATCTGCTATTTTTCACAGAGAAAAAATTAAAATGTGTGATTAAATATATTTTAATTTTGTTTCATTATGCAAATATTTTGAATATTTCATGATTTTGTAAAAATATTCTTGTAAATTTTTAAAATGATTTTTTTTCTTTATTTTGAATTCTTTGTTTTGTACTTATTGCCTATGTAATAATATTTTTAGCATTTCAATATCTTTTTAGAACTTATTTTTAAGTGCATAGACAGTTATTCTAATTATAAACATAAGAATCCAATATTAAAACAATTCAAAAGTTAAAAAGCTGGTTGTTAACCCATTTATGCCTGAATTTTTGTTTTCTCAAATTTCTTGGTAAAATCACTTTAAAATGTTGCTAGATAAGCTGGAAAAATATTACGCTAAAATATTTTTGTATTTATTTGGTAAAATGTAAACATACTAAATATGGGAATATCCATATGTGGAAAAATGCATAATTATATGTTTTGTCTAAATTTATATAAATTAAGCTTTTAAATTGTATATTATATACTATAATTAGTATTTTTATGAACTATTAAAAAATATATTTATTTCTTTTCAGAGACTAATAACATTATAAGTATTATTAATAATAAATTAAGAATAATCGTATTTGAGACTAGAAAACAATTTATTTCAAAATAACCTTGAAAAGGTCTTTACATAAATAACTGTCCCCTAACTGGCTAATAGAAATATGTACCCATTTGTGCCTAGCGCCCTATATTTTGTATGTTGCAAACATGCATAAAAAAAAGGCTTGAACATATAATTTCACAATTTAAAAAAATACATATTTCAAAGAAGTCTAGAAGCTAAGATAAGATTATGACTTATTTATTTGGATCCTTGATACAAAAAATACAAATAAACTTACTTTTTACATTTCGCTATTTTGAAAAATAAAAAATCTATAAACATTGAAAAAATACCTTCATTTAAGCAAATAAATATCAATCTTATGCTGTCATCTCTCGGTAATAGATAAAGGCATTTATAAACAATTACTTCATACAATTTTCATGTTGTAAAGAAGAAGAAAATTATAAAAAATTATTCAAAATCGAAACGTCCCAAAAATGGGGCGCCAGGCATAAATGGATTAAAAAAAGACACATTTTGAAATACAGTCAAGCACCCTTTATATGCTTAGACTAAGAAAAAAACGCATAAATGAAAAAATGCATAAATGAAATTTACAAAAGTAAGAACATTTTTCCAATAACCAACAATAAAAAATCAGATGTACCTAAATTGAAATATTGCATGAAAGTGAAAATACAAGAGGTATGTAATACTAAATACTCTTTTATTGCAGATTTAATGTACAACTAATACTACTATCCATATTTATTCAGCATATACAAAATATTTTGTTATTTTAGGTTGTAGGGTTTTTTTTGGAAGCACAGAAAAAAGTTCAGGTACAGATGTCATATTCGCCCCATATTGGCGCGATTTTTTTCTGTCGCCAATATCATATAGGCAACAGGTACTTAACTTGCGCCAAAATGTCGTTATTTTGCTTGATGTGGTAACCTGGATAATGTTGTTTATGCTGTTGATGTTTTCGCCAAATTGGCAACCGAAAAAAATCGCGCCAATATGGGGCGAATATGACGTCTGTACCAAAGTTCATTGTTAAAGGTATTATCTCAATATCATCATTTAAATCACTGCTAATCAGGTGTTAAAACTATCGAAACTTCTTGAAAACTTGGTAATGGCTTTTCAGTGCAATTATTCTTTTTTTCGTGGCTAGTTTTCTAATTAACGATCATTTCATCGATTGTTAGAAGCAGACATGTTGAAAGTTTCGAGTCACATTGCACAAATTCTTCAAATGCAGTAACATCATATATATTTGACCAGTTTTCTGGTGGAACAAAAGAATCAGGTTCGGTGTTTTCAATAGGACTGTTAATAGGACAAAATATTTTCAATAAGACGAAATTATTTAACATTAATATCCATTGGATATTGCAGGGACCATTTAAAGAAAAAATATGGTAAATGATAAAAACGTATAAACGAGAAACCTATAAATTGTGCTCCTCTGTATTATAATAATAGAAAAATTACAATTTAAAAATAATTAAATCAGCGTATTTTAATTTATTTCACTGGGAAAAGTAACATTCATTATGTGAATAATAAATAAATATCAAAAAGGTAAATTTCATAATCTATAAAAGTACCAATTGATTTTTTTATAAAATTTGTTTTACGTTTGATTAAATATATAAACACTCAAAATTTCACACTTAAAAAACTGCATTATAAAACATATTAAAAAAGAAAAAAAATGAACTTCTAAAAAAAAAAATACTCAAACAATTATTCTAATTACAAAATCAAAAATCCGAGATTTTAAAGAATCATACTGAAAATCTAAAATTATATTTTTAGTAAACCAGAAAATATTTGAAATATTTGCATAATAATTAATTAATTTAAGTAGTACATATGTATATCACCTATTTTGATAAATTTCTCTGTTAAAAATAATAGATTATTCATTCAAATATCTGTAAATAATTTTAAATAACAGTAAAAATTTCTGGTCAATCGAAACATAAATTGACCTGCTTTGTTTTCATTTACTTTTCATTACTTGTTTAAACATGCAACATTTCATAATTAAAAATGCACTATTTCATCTGAAGAAAACCACCAAAGCTCCGGACAGCCAAGTTTATATATTTTTGCAGATTGCTCATCACTGCCACAGCGATCTCTCAGTTTAATTAGCATACGTAAACAGCTTTGTGAAAACAACTTTAATTTGCGTTACATATTTTTTTTCACCCTTTGATTCAGTTCTTACAATAAAATTTTATGTTTTTAGTGGGTAGAACAATGAATCACCTGACAATTTTACAGTTGTTAGTCTGCGGCTTTCAAAACTAAAGACAATTCTCTTTCGAGATTAACATTCTTTCAAAAATTTGGAAATCGACAAAAATAGAACTCCGCACAATTACATCGAAAAGTTGGGAAAACTTGCTTCATTCATGCAATGAGTAAGAAATATTCCAACGACTGATCCTTTTCAATTTGTAATACACAATATTTCGTATTAAAAAGACTAAAATCACTGTAAATGCTTATACAACTTGATGGGATAACTGAAAACGGTTCGTGCTGAAAGTAATTCGTCTTAAGCGTGTTCATGTTAACGAGGTTTGAATGTATTTATAGTAAACCCTATAATTAATGCAAAGTGATGCTTAAATTGAATGACAATTTCTTATGTTATCTAAATTAATTAAATAAATTTTCTTATCATGATTGTGATGAAATAGAAAGAAAGTGAACTTCTCAGAAGCATGCTCTCAATTAGAGTGGTTTTCAATGTTTTCCCAAAAAGTTATACAAGTTAAAGTATAATACTAAGTACAATTTTCAAACACTTGCAAATGTTGTATTCAATATTGTTAAGTGTTATTGGGAAAATCCTTTAAAATGTTGCACTAAATTTATCACTTAAAAAATTTAAGTTTTATTTCTTTGACCACTGATGGTCAAAACATATTTGACCATAGATAAAATAAGTTTTACACCTGGAGCTGGTGAAAACCAATACAATTTGGAGGGAATTGATTCGCAGTGCTGGATTGAAAAGCAATTTTTGTAAAAAGGAATTAAAAATGTATAAAATTCAGTGTCAACTTTAAAAAGCTTTAAAAAATTAAGGGAAAAAATGCATAACTCCAATGCTTCAGAAATATATTAACTATTCGTACAACTTGTAAGAAACAGAGGTGCAATGGATTTGGGGCTGAACGTATGGACAGCAAAGAGGCAAAAATTTTGTTTCGATATCTTTCGTGAACATGCAGATCAAGTAGCCGGAATTTTAAAGGAAACAAAAGTAAATTTACAAGCGTGCAATGAAATAAATTTTGAGTTTTTATCAGTCCGCATATGGAAGAGTATGGATATGAGAGAGCCACATACGATATTGCATGTACACCTACACATATGTATCTGTATCTATGAAAAAATATTCAAGCTCTATTGTACCTAAGAATATATAATATGATAGTTTAATGTATAAATCTTTGTAATGTTTTAGGAAATGAAACTTGACAAATATGATATTTAATTCAGTAAATTTTAGTGCAGTTTATTAAAAAGTGTACTGTTTATTGGTTTTGTTTCTGTTTTAGATTCAAAGGTAAATAAATCTTTTTTACAATAAGTTCAATAAGTCATTTCCTTGGTTGAAAAGGGCGAAAATCTCTTCATATTGATACTTTGAAGAAGTTTCTGTTATCATCTGAAACTAAACTTTTTCACTTAACATAATGTCTACAGAAAAAAAATTTTCCTCTGGAAAACAGCACTTTGTTCCTCAAAAAGGTGATAAAGAAAAACATTCCTCCTTTGATACAATAGAAAAATCTTTTATTTGTGAAGTATGTTCCAAAACATTTTCTAGGAATAGTTATCTAAGAAGACATCTCTTGACTCATACTGGGGAGAAACCCTTTGTTTGTGAAATATGTTCTAAAGGATTTTATCATAATAGCAATCTAAGAAGCCATGCCTTGACTCATACAGGAGAAAAACCTTTTGTTTGTGAAATATGTTCCAATGGATTTTCTCAGAATCGTGATCTAGGAAGACATCTGTTGGATCATACTGGAGAGAAACCCTTTGTTTGTGAAATATGCCCCAAAAGATTTTATGATAAGAGTACTCTAAGAACACATCTTTTAATTCATACAGAAGAAAAACCTTTTGTTTGTGAATTATGTTCCAAAGGATTTTATCAGAATAGTAAGCTAAGAAGACATCTCTTGACGCATACGGGAGAGAAACGCTTTGTTTGTGAAATATGTTCCAAAGCATTTTCTCATAATCAGGATCTAAGAAGACATCTTTTGACTCACACTGTAAAGAAACTTTTTATTTGTGAAATATGTTCTAAAGAATGTGGAGATAACAGTACTTTGAGAAACCATCTTTTGATACATACAGGTGAAAAACCCTTTATTGGTAATAAAGAAAAACATACCTCCTTTGACACAGAAGAAATACCTTTTGTATGTGAAGTATGTTCTAAAACGTTTTCTAAGAATGGTACTCTAAAAAGCCATCTCTTGACTCACACTGGGGAGAAACCCTTCGTCTGTGAAATATGTTCCAAAGGATTTTCTCAGAATAGTATTCTACGAAGTCATCTCTTGATTCATACCGGTGAAAAACCCTTTGTTTGTGAAATATGTTCCAAAGGATTTTCTCAAAAGACTACTCTAAGAAGACATCTTTTGACTCACACTGGAGAGAAACCTTTTGCTTGTGAAATATGTTCTAAAGGATTTTCTCAGAATAGTGCTCTAAGAAACCATCTCTTGATTCATACAGGTGAAAAACCCTACGGTTGTGAAATATGTTCCAAAGAATTTTCTGATAAGAGTACTCTAAGAAGACATCTTTTGACTCACACTGAAGAGAAACCTTTTATTTGTGAAGTATGTTCTAAAGGATTTTCTGATAATAAAGGTCTAAGAAGACATCTTTTGACTCATATTGAAGAGTAACCTTTTGTTTGTGAAATATGTTCTAAAGGTTTCTCTGATAATAAATGTCTAAGAAGTCATTTCTTGACTCATATCCGCAGAGTGAAATCCTTTGTTTGTGTAACATGTTCCAAAGCATTTTCTCATAATCATGATCTAAGAAGCCATCTCTTGATTCATACAGGTGAAAAACCCTTTGTTTATGAAATATATCTGTAATGAACGACCTGGTGGTCGCGTGTGGGCTTTTTCTATAAAGATATGCCAATTATCAAAACAACACAAACGTTTATTACAACACGGAGGACATCACGATGAACAACACTAGCACATATGAATAACACTTATAATTATTCCAATCCTCATATGGGGTTTCGTTTATTCTTTACGACCGGGAGTGTCCACGGCCGTTCACAGGTTTTTTTAGCTCACCTTCCTAGGTGACGCTATCTCAGGTTCTGCCTGATTCTCCTCTTTTAACCACAGAGGGCGCTTCTATAGGCGAGAGGGCGTGTACAAACATCACACCTCCCCCATTCAAAGTTTTGATTTAGTCTTTAGAGACTAATCAAAATCTAATGGAATCTCTATAAACATTTTAGTAAACACACTATTAATAAAAATCAAAATTACAATACTTACTTAACATAAAGATAACTAAAAAAAGAATAACTAAGATACTATGCAATATGAGGTTATGATACTAGTATTAAAACGTTAGAGTTCTAGAATAAATATTTTAAAGTTCAAATAATAATGTTCAATCAATTAATGTCCAAACAAAGTCACATTCAGAAAAGTCTTGGAGGTAACATATAATCACAAACAAAATAAATCAAAAGTTTATCGTGTTTTTTTTTTAAGGCAAAGTTTCTTTCGTTTAAGTTCAGTGTGAGGCATATAGTCTACTTAAAGAGTCTGCATTAGTGTGGAGTTTTCCATTTCGATAGGCTATGTGGGCTTGAAATCGCTGCAATGCCAGAGCCCACCTTTGAAGGCGCGCACTTTGGGATGCGCAATCGGTCAAGAATTTCAAAGGGTTGTGGTCACTTACAACAGTCACTTGCGAGCCATATATATAATGTTCAAATTTTTTTAGAGCGAAACTAACCGCGTAGGCTTCCTTCTCTATAGTGGCATAACGTTCTTGGCATTTCGATAGTTTTTTGCTGATGAAAGCAATGGGATGTTCTTGGTCATTTTCATCTTTTTGAGATAGGCAAGCACCTATCGCGTACGATGAAGCATCTGCATGTATGATGAAGGGTTTTGTAAAGTTCGGTGAATAACAAATTGGCGTTTGGCTGATTGTCTGCTTCAGATCACGAAAAGCTGTTTCACACTGCTCAGTCCAGGTAATTTCATTAGGAGCACGTTTTTTTGTAAGTTCAATCAATGGTCGGGCTATTTCAGAGAATGTCGGGTTATAGGACCTATAATAGGACAGAAGGCCTAATAAAATTCTGACACCTTTCTTGGATTTCGGCGCTTCTAAATTTTGGATGGCTGCTACTTTCTCTGGATCAGGAGCATGTCTGCCTGATCCTACCACATGTCCTAGGAACTTTATCTAAGGTCGTACAAACACACATTTCTGAAAATTTACTGTCAGGTTTGCTTCTTAGAGGGATGTCAGAACAGCGTCTTGGTGCTTGAGATGATCAGTCCAGTTACCAGAAAAAACTACTACGTCATCTATGTACGTTTCGGCGTATTCTCTATGTTGGACTAAAAGTGCGATTCATGGACCTTTGAAACGTGGCTGCCGCGTTACGTAGCCCGAATGGCATGACTACGAAGGAATACTGTCCTCGGTGTGTGACGAAAGACGTTAAATGTTTGGAGTCTTCACTTAATCTTATCTGCCAGTACCCTTTCAGTAAGTCCAACAGGCTGATGAATTTCGCTGGAACGACCTTGTAGAGCAAGTCCGTAGCGTTAGGCATAGGGAATGAGTCGACTTCTGTCTGGGAGTTAAGGTATCGATAATCCACGCATAATCTGACTGAGGAGTCTTTTTTGGCTACGCATACGATCGGGTGAGCATATTCACTCTCCGAGTGCTCGATTAGTCCTAAACTTAATAATTTTTCGATTTGTCTGTCGACTTCACTTTTGAGTGCTTCTGGGATCCTGTAGGGCTTCTGACGTTTTGGTTGGTTATCAGGTTTTAATTTAATTTTATGTTCTCCTACATTTGCAATTTTAGGGATTCCCTACTGAAGGTTGGAGTGTCTACGTAATATGTTCATCAGTTTCTCCCTCTCATCTTCTGTTAAATGGTCCAAGTGTAATTTTTGGTGGAGGTTATTCGGATCGTCTTTAGTAATCTGCGGGATGTTTTCGATCTCGCCGAAATCGATATCATCATCATAGATGACGCCTATGTGTGTTGTCTGAGCTTTTAATTCTCTGATTTTATTCGCGTGTAAATGCTTTATACTATTATCTGGCAATTGTACTAAATAACTATAGGGAGACTTCTTTTCGAGTGTCGTAGCTGGTGCTGTCCACCTAGCGTATATTTTGTGATTACTGTCCGGAATTAATACAATAACTTGATCATTCGGTTTAAATTCTTTATGTCTAGCTTTCCTGTTGTGATAATAAGCATAAGCCTGCTGCTGATCCTTACAAGAAATTCCGGCATGCTCGGCTGCTTTTTCTAACTTTATTTTCAGGTCATTTAAATAACTGGTAACTGAGCCTAACTGACCAATTGGTAGAGGTGTTTCGTTGGTCCATGATGACTTTAATATGGAAAGAGGATTAGTTGGACGCCTACCATATAACATTTGGAATGGACTAACGTTCGTTGTAGCATTTGGTACCTTCCTGTATGCCCACAACAAAAAGGGTATGTGTTTATGCCAACTTCCGGCATTTTCTCTTATAACATGGTGTATCATCCCTTTAAGTACCCCATTTCACCGTTCCACTAATCCGTTTGACTGTGCGTACCCCGGAACGAAAAAACGCGGGGACGTCCCTAAACGTTTCATAAATTCTTTCGTGAGGGCCGAAGTGAAGTTTTTACCCTGATCGCTAGCTATTAATTTGGGAATTCCGGTCCGTTAAAATATCTGTAAAAGGGCGTTGCATGTGGTTTTCGCAAAAAGATTTCGTAAACAGACCGCTTCCGGCCAACGCGTGCATTGGTCTACCGCGGTTAGTACGTACTTGTATCCTCCACTAGCCGGTTCTATTGGGCCTATTATGTCTATATTTACATTCTGCATTGCCTCGTCAGGACGAGTAACTGGGGTTATTGGTACATTATCAAACTTATTTGCGTTCGCTCGAAGCTGACAGGACAAACATTTGTCGTAAAACTCGCTCACATCTGTCTTAATCCCAGGCCAAAAAAAGAATATTTTAATCTTTCAGTGGTTTTCGTTTTCTTAAATGTCCACCCCAGGGGCTTGAATGAGCGAGCTCTAGCAACTGCTTTCTACGCGCCTCGGGCACGAGCAATTGATATACCGTTTCCCCTAATATTTTGTCACGATGGTATAACAGATCGTCCTGAACAAAATAATTATTACGCTCATTTTTGGCATCTGTCCAACACTGATTTAGTGATGCATCCATCTTTTCTTCCCATTTAAATTTTTCCGAATCGTTCGTGAAATTTCTGGTATTTTCATTGTCATCGTTATCAATATTCTCGTCTGCATTTCCTATTTTAACCTGCTCGGCCTCCGTAGCAGCGCAAGCTAAATCTAAATCTACCGCGTTGTTTTCTCTCGTACGGTGCAAATTTATAGTACTAAAATCATTTATTGTGGTGTCGGGTTCGTTACTTTCGCTTATTGTGCTTAATTCCTTATGAGCATTTAAAGATAACAGTAAATCATTAATTAAATTATCAACCATCGCGCACGTTATTACTATTTTTGGGAACACCCTGCAATGTACTTTATCTGCCGCTATGCTTAATGGAATGTTTATTAACGGTGCTCTTAACTCGTGTCCGAAAGCTGATTTAAGTATAATTGAACCGTATGGCACTCTAAAATGCTTCGGTACACAATCACTCTTTATAATTGAAATCTGAGTACCACTATCGATAACTCCTCGCAAAATTTTATTCTCAAATTCTAAGTCAATAAATTGCAGTGGTTCAATTAACTTTCTCTTTTCTCGCCCCCGCCCTAAATCAAATACATTTTTCGACATTATTCTAGCTGACAGCGCATTTTCATGCTTCTCTTTTTCTAATTTATTACCCTTCCCAACTAAAGAATTACAAATTGACACGTGGTGTAATTTGAAACACAGCCTACATTTAGTTTTTTCGGTACACTGTTTAATTATGTGTTTTCGCTTCAAGCACGCAAAACATTTACCCTCAGCTTTCAATTTATTAATTCTTTCCTGAATTGAATATCTGTCACATTTTTCAGTTAAATGCTTATCTGACTTGCAAAACAAACAAACATTCTCTAAGGCAAACACTTCAGCTACACCAGATGTTTTGTTAATCTGTTTAAATTCGGGTAATAATTCTGGTAAGTGCTTTGGCCTTGAATAATCAGAAGATAAATTTATAATTTGCGTCTGTTTTTCCCTAGCCTCCAAATCATTTCGGATAAATGATAATAATTTATCCACGCCGTAATTCTCTTCAGAATTTTTGACACTTTCTCTACTGAACTCAAGCGATAAATTATACGGTAATGCTTTTAAAATTATGGGAGTCAAAAGTGCATCGAAACTGTCTGATTCCATTTCTAATGACTTGAGGCTACGAATCTGGGTTTGAATGATATCATACAATTTACGTAATGACGTGACGTCATACGATTTCGCAACCGGTTTTAAAGTCAACAATGTATTAATATGACTGGTAATAATTAAATCTTTTCTACCAAATTGTTTTTTAAGCACGTCGATGGCCTCTGGTAATTTTTATCAGATAACGCAAAACCCGATATAGAATTATACGCACACCCACCTAAATAACTAAATAAATAATTCATTTTCTCAATATTTGACAGGTTTCCATTGTCATGTACCGCTGTTTTAAATGAGTTCCAGAAATTCTGGAAAAGTTTAATATCTCCATAATATTTCTCAATTTTAAGTGTCGGTAGTTTTACCGTGTTCGGAAAGTCGCACCTATTATTTGCGGGACATACAGGGGGGGGGGGGGGTCTTTTCCGTCCTTTATTTTTAGTTTCTTATTCACTCTGAACTTCCAGAGCGTAATTTTTTCCTGGTACTCCAGTGACGCTTTGGCATCCTTTTCAACCTCAGATAAATAATCAATTAATGTTAGAATTTCGTTATCCTCTTGTTTCAAATCACTAGCTTTCTGTTCTAACATCGCCAAATTTTCTTCAAGATCGTTTAAGTTTGGCGTGTCGGACACATAAGTGTCTTCAATTTTTTTAATTATTGACGTTATAGAACTTTTAGTTACGCCGCGAGCTTTTTTAATTTTGAGAGCTTGTATGCCATACTTAAAGTAATCTAATAAAATCTTACCTCCGTAAAAAGATAATCCGATAGAGATAATATAGGGAAAAGGTAATCCGCACGTCCAGGGAAAAGATAATCCATGGATAGAGAAAAGATAATCCGCACGTTAATATTTCTTATTGACCAAATCCCACAATTTATTATGACACCAGTGTAATGAACGACCTGATGGTCGCGTATGGGCTTTTTCTATAAAGATTGGCCAATTATCAAAACAACACAAACGTTTATTACAACACGGAGGACATCACGATGAACAACACTAGCACATATGAATAACACTTATAATTATTACAATCCTCATATCGGGTTTCGTTTATTCTTTACGACCGGGAGTGTCCACGGCCGTTCACATGTTTTTTTAGCTCACCTTCCTAGGTGACGCTATCTCAGGTTCTGCCTGATTCTCCTCTTTTGACCACAGAGGGCGCTTCTATAGGTGAGAGGGCGTGTACAAACATCACAATATCCGCCATCCTCTTGTTCCCCATTGTAGGTGTTACTAGGCTGTAATTTTTTTTAAACAATGATATGACACGTTAAATAAAAGCTTTGGTTGTGTTATGAAATGTTTGAACTATACTCTCCTGTTAAGAATGACTTTTTTTCTATTTCACCAGTACTTGCGAAAAAAAAAGTTTCTAATCCTAACTGAAGTTTTTTCTTAATTGATGTATGAATCCTTTTAAAAATGTGTTATTAATATTGTATTTTTTTTCTTTTAAAAATTTCTGGGTAGATCGATTGTTTGTACATACAATCTTCTTTTTTTAATGAAATTTAAATTGTTTTAGATTCAAATTATATTGGAATTAAAAAATAAAAATCGTTGTTGATCAAGTGAAAAGGTGTGTTTCATTTTTTTTCTGTTTGTTTGAATTGAAGATAATGGGTTTATTACGAGCTACTTTATTTTTTGTAATTAATTCCAAGGATTATTTTTTTCACTGTACAGCTGGGGGTTGATCTCTACATCGGTCGTTTTTTACTTTTTCAATTTTGTTAAAGAGATTTTATGAGGATATTTTTACTTTAGTTTCTGAATGTGAAAGTGTCCTCATAAAAACAACCTTCAAACAAAATCGAAAAAGTATATAACCGGTCAAGTCAAGTGCGAGTATTATTCGCACACAGAGGATTCCGTTACAATAAATATATAAATTAGTAACTGAGCATTGCATTACACAAATTTCTCCTGAAAAGCTGTTTCTAGGCTTTAAAAGTCGATGCCGCATAGAGTACGCCGCTGCCTTTATGCTTCTCAAAACCGTTTGTGTCTTTAAGGGTTGATATCTCGGCTAAGGTCCGACAGTTTTACTTTCTGCAATCTTTACAAGAAGAAAGTATTGTATTCGTAAAAATTTTCGATTTCCGGTTTTCGATGGATTTACACGTTTTAGGGGTCAAAGAAACCGAAAAACGTGCTTTTACAAAATGTCTGTCTATGTAACAGAAGTTTTGCGGGCGCTTTATCTCAAGAACTAATGCATAGAATTTAATAAAAATTTATAATCAGTTGTCCCTGATATTAATTGATGCTGATTAGTTTTTGGTGTAAATCTCTCAACAGGTGGCGCTGCAATGCAGTATTTTTTACAATTTCTGCAATAGCTCAATCTCCAGAACTAATGCATAGATATTCATCAAACTTCAGATTCAGTTAGTCTTTGACATGAATTGACGTTTTTTTACATTTTGATGTAAATCGCTCGACAGGTGGCGCTGCACTGTTGCATTTTTCACGATTTCTGCAATAGCTCTATCTCAAGGTCTAATGCATGAGTTTTCATCTAACTTAGGATTCAGTTACACGTTGATGCATATTTTTGCTGATTAGCTTTTGGTGTTAATAACCCAATAGGTGGCGCTGTTATGCTGCATTTTGCAGGATTTTCATGACTTTAGAGACATTCATATCTCAAGAACTAATGCATGAAATTTCATATATTTAGATTTCCGCAATGGCTCTATCTCCAGAATTGATGCACGGATTTTCATCAAACTTCCGATAGTTAGTCCGTGATATGACTTGGTGCTGTTCACATTTTGGTGTAAATCGCCCTATAAGTGGCGCTGATATGCTGATTTTTTTACGATTCACGCAATAGCTGTCTCTCAAGACTAATGCATGAATTTTGATCAAACTTCAGATTCACTTATACCTTTAAAAATATTGGTGCTGCTTATGTTTTGTTGTAAAAGGCCCAACAGGTGGCGCTTCTATGCTGCATTTTTCACGATTTCCGCAATATATCTATCTCAAGAGCTAATGCACGAGTTTTCATCTAACTTAAGGATTCAGTTATGCGTTGACACAAGTTTTGTTGATTAGGTTTGGGTGTTAATATCCCAATAGGGGGAGCTGTAATGCTGCCTTTTGCAGGATTTACATGCCTTTAGAGACAGTTATAATCTTAAGATCTAATGCACGGAACTTCATATCCTTCAAATCCTCATGATGGGCATAGATTGCCATTTAATTTTGGCACTGTGATACCGAATTTTGAAGTATTAACATGTATGCAATAGAAGAAAGTTTTGGGATTGCCACATCCGACTAGTTTTCAAAAATCATAATCAACAATCCTTTTATAAGTTTGTGATAATAGGTACCTCCAGCGCTCCCAAACATCCTTGCCGAGCGCCCGCAAATCGAAATTTATATGTAACGGAAAAATTCTATTTTATCAAAAACTATGTAACCTACGTTAATCAGTCTAGTTTTACTGCAAGGTTTAAATTAACTTCTACTGCCACTAATTTTTTCATAATTGGCGATTCAAGTACTCGAATACGTCATCTGGTGGAGAATAGTTATAATTTCTCGCTTCAGGAAAATCCCATGCCAGCACATTGAATTACGTGTATTTTTAACCCTTTATGTCCTAAATTATGAATTTGCGAAAATTTTAACTTCTATGTACTTTTTGTGAATTTTTTTTAATTACATTAGATGATTTACATAATCATTTAATAAATTATTACAGGATTTTACAATATTATAATTAATTAAATTTTAATTTGTAGGGATTTGTGCAATAATTATAACTCCACTCAATTCTTTTAATTAAAATATATTTTTTAGTATTTTATAGAATTAGAAAATGTACAAATATAATGCTCTTACAATACAAATATAGAAATATTTCCAAATTGAAACTTTTCACCCACAATTTTTCAACGTCAAAAAAGCTGAACAGATGAAAATGCAGAAGAAATCATCTTGTTAAAAATATTTTTGTTTTGTGCAACTTATAATGCTTCTGGAACAAATGAAGTAATGTATCTATAACTCATTCTAAACTGTGTTGCTACTAATCGATGTATTCAATAAATTTTATAACAAGTTATTTTAATGGTACTTAAAGTACCGTCGGGACATAAAGGGTTAATTTCACCAGAATGATTTTTTCCCCACAATTTCAGATTTCATGTGACATTTGCGTCTTGCGTTATATGACAAAGTAAAAATTAACCTAATTTGAATATCTAAAACTTTCAAACACAATTTACAACAAAGAATGATTTCAATGGCACTTTATCATTAGCTAAAGGGACAAATCGACTGTGCTGACATCTGCGATTAGCGCCTCTATAGCTCGTTGTAAGTCCCGATTAACGTCGGAAATAGAGGGGCATCAACATATTTTTACATTATATTTTCGATGCTATCTTTGAAAATATAATACATAAAATTAAAATAAATGTATTTTTAAGTTTGGAGTTACAAACGCTTTCACAAAGGAAAGATTTTTTTCTTCAAGTAACTTAATTACGCCCTCTGCATTTTTCCTAAATATATTTGTGAGTGGTTAATAATCTATATATATGCGAGTCAGTAGTCTTTATTACTTCAGCCAATTTGAACTTTTCACGTTCATAGTTTATGAGTAAAATAGCTGCGACAAACAGACACAGGAGTGATCTTATAATGGTTCCGTTTTTAGGTGCTTTCGTAATTATATAAATGCGTAGCACCTATAGTCGTCGTTCAGTCCGTCTGTCAGTTCATCTGTCTGTCCGTCTGCATACAACAGAGCAAAAACTATCCAACCGAATGGTCTGAAATTTTAAATATAAAATTGCTGCAAAAGTTTGTCGAGTCATTTCAGATTTTATGAAAATTGGATGTATTGTTTGATTACAGGGACAGTCAAAAGTTTTCCGTTACATTACGGCCAATTGGAAAAAATATTTCAAGGGCCTTTTAATAATGTTACAACCTTTCGAACAGAATGAAATTGATATGCACTTATGAAGGGCACAAAATATACATTCAGCACAATACGCGGTGCAAAAAATATTTATAAAACTAGTTATAGTATGAACGTACCTCATTTGCCACATTTGACGTGCAATTCCTAAATTGTTACTTTTTATGTACGGAACCCTAAAAAAGGCCTTTGATATAGATAGACTCCTTTAGACCAACTTCAGCTTATACAGAGCAAAAAAAAAAAAATAGTTAAACTCTTATATATAAATAGGTAAAGTAGTTAAACTCTTTTCATGTAATTTTTTTATGTATTTAACTTTCTGGAAAGTCTTTTTTAGAAGAAGGCTGAGACATTTTGTTAAGAAAAGAATTTGTTTTTGTGTACTTTCTAAAGTTGAGTGATACTAATACTTATTAAATGCATGGAAAAGAAAAAAAAAAGCAATTTAACAAATTACAACGACCATTTGGAAAATGATTTTTTCAAAGACTAAAATTTAAGACATAAAAAATCGCACGAAGTTGATCATACATTACGTACGCCATGGATTAAACATTAACATTCCTGGACTCATCATGAACAAATTTTAAAAGAAATTTCAGATTTACAATTTTCCGTACTGTAAATTTTTTAAAACTTCTACGGAGCTGGTCATACATTACGTACGCCATGGATTGAACATTAATATTCCGGGACCAATTTTAAATGAAATTTCATTTTCAAACTTCTAAACATCCCACAATATTACTTTTTATATCGTCGTATAGAGAAAAAAATGCATTTTTAATTGCAATTTGTTTGAAAGTTGTGTCTCAATATGTTACTGACTTATTAATTTTTTTTTTAGTTTTTATTACTTTTTTGTCATAGTGGTAACAGAAGTATCCATTTCTGTTGAAAGTTAAGGGAAAATACAGATTACTATATAGACCAAGCAGAAAACGAATAAAATGCGGGATTCAATTAATAAAACGCTTCAGATATGTTTTTGATTTCCTACCATGAACGAGGACAATAACCATTTTTCCAAATGATTAATAAAATAAAAATAAAATTATAGCTGCCTTTGAAGTACTTTTGTGTATGCATCCTATTTTTTAAAGCAATTAATCTATGATTTATTACACAATAATTAATTTATTGGGACTTAAAATGGTCTATAGAAGCGCTGATCGCAGCCATCGGTACAGAAAAATTGCCCCTTTAAATAATACTAAAGTGCCATTGGAGTCATTTTTTATTGTAAATGTGTTTGGAAACTTTTAGATATTCAAATTCGGGTATTTTTTACTTTGACATATAACACAGAACCCAAATATCACATGAAATCTGAAATTATGCAAAAAAATAATCATCTTGTTCCAAGGGCGGATCCAGTCTTCCATTTATAGGAGAGGTCATGGCTCCATTTTTGAAGGGGGTGGGGAGGGGTCACATCTCTTAATATGCAATTTTTATATTGAAGACTGTTCCTATATCCAAATTTGCTATTTTTCTGATATTTTGGGGAAGTCATTTTCATTCGTAAATACAAAAAAATCGTATTAATAATTCATAAAAATATAAAATTAACACATTTTATTCAGATACCAAAAAGTTGAAGAATTTTCCATTTTCTTATAAAGGGAAAGAATGATTCAAATATTGAACATTTTAAGCCAATTTTTAGATCTCGACAGTTACAAAAATGCCTTCATGAGGGAGTAATTTTCAGTCGTGGCCTGAAATTCAGTTTAAAACCTCGCATTTTACGGAGATTTCCCGAAAGATTCTTTGCCTTTATCGAAAAATAGAAAATGCTAATCAATCACATTGGCCTGAATAAGTACTACACTTGCAAATGTTTTGCATCTGAGATTAAAAATTATTTCATGGATGTGTCAGAAATTACCCACTTTGAAATTAAGTAGAGCTTTAAAGAGTCAGAAAGATTCTCATTGTTGAGCAAGGGGTAAATTTGAAAGAATTTAATATACAGTAGAGCGCCGATTATCCGAACAAGTCGGGGCTGACCTTAGTTCGGATAAGCAAAAGTTCGAATAAATGGGCAGACAATTTAAGGGATGTTCCTGACTATACTAAAAGCTCCACACTTTATCCAGGCTTATGACTGCCAGCACCAGTTAGTGCTGTTGTGTTTAATTTTTTTGTTTACTTTTTTATCATTTAAAAATTTCTCTTTTTTATCATCTTCTGAACACCAGAGATTATAATTTAAGCAAAAAAACTTCCGATTGTTGCTTGCTTCAAAGAAGACATTCTTTTCAATGATGCCATATCTCGAATTATTCTTAAATACATTAGTTGAATAAGATCAGCATAATGATGGGCGATTCTCGAAAATTTACCAATCGAGAAAAATCGTCATCATAAAAAACACAATCGATGCAGTCATCGATTACTTTCGAGAATCTACAATCGAGATGTTCTACAATAGATTATTGAAATCATTATTTTAACATATATATAAGGCAGAATTTAATAAATATATGGTAACTGAAAACAGATGGAATAAAAAAATAACAAACCAAAGGAGGCTATAATGGAGCCACAAGACTGGGAAAGTCATATGAGGGCGCACCCTGGTTGAAAAAAGTTGAAAAAACGCGAGTACCTATGAAGCGGTAAGGGGAGTTTAAGTATCAAAAATTAGAATTTTTCGGCAATTAACACCAAAATGGCCAAAGAAATAAGAATCAAAAGCACCCCCTAGTGGCAAAAACATGAACTAAAAGGATGGTAAATGGGATCAATATTTTTTAATGATTTTTCTACGTCATTTGAGATTAGATGTTTAATTTCCCTATTTTTAGAAAGCCTTCGACTGGAATACATTAAACAAACCCCCGCGGGCAGCAAAGTAGGGGGTAGGGGCAAGGAAAGTGCATAATATGAATAAGTGGTCACAGGACTTTCCAACGATATATCACCTGATGCGTGTCGGCTAAATTTTAAAAAAGTGCCACCGCGCGGGGGCAGCGATATATAAAATGAAATAGTAGTCACAGAGCTTTCCAATGATGTATCAAGTGAGGAGTGTCGGCAAAAGATAGAAAAGAGTCCCAACTTCCAAGATTACAATTATTGTGCCCTCCCCCCGAAATACACCCTGCCCATCTCTCTCTTTGAAATTTTCATTTGTTATAAATTATTTATTGGAGGGCTCCGTAAAAAAATCCGATCTAAAATGTTTAAAAACGCTACGATTTCAAAAAAATTCGAAAAATGCCTTTCTCGAGAAATGCCTCGAAAAATGCCTCGGAGCGCCAAACTAGGGAGGGAAGAAGAAAGGTTCATAATATGACAGAGTGGTCCGAAAACTTCCCGATGATATATCGCATGACGGGTCCAAAAAAGTTTGAAATCTACCCCTCCAACGTGCGTTCACTCTTTCTTCCCAGAATATACTCGGAAATCACGCAGCCCCACATTTAATATATAATATTTATCGGAGGGTTCCATCAAAAAACCTCATTTAATGATATTTATTGTAGAAATCGCTACAATTTAAAAAAATTCACCCCCTCACCGCTCCCTTTCGGAATTCAACTCCAGGAGGAGAAAGGTTCATAATATGAAAGAGTGGTCAAAAGACTTTCCGATAATATGTCACAGGAGACGTTAAGTAAAATTTTGAAAATCCACCCCCCCCCCCTCGGTCCCCTCTTGCGCCCCGGAATTCACTCACTTTCCTCTTTGAATTTTTTATATTTAATAAATAATATTTATCTGAAGGCTCCAGGTATGGGGTAACTTGGCAGAGCTAAAATAAGAGAAACATTGAAAATTTTGAGCAAAATGACACTAAATTCAACAGTAAAGTTTGAAACTGGGACTATACAGAACTGATTACATAAACCACTATGCCTCATAACCCACATCGGTTAATAAGAATAAAAAGATAAGTGCCAATTAAACTGATGGCATTGAGCTCACAGGTTATTCACACTAATTGTATATTATACTCTTATTTGAAAGAATAATGCCCCTCAAAAAATAAATGACGAGGAAATATCCCCCATTTCCCCCCTTTATAATAACCAATGAATTTTTAAATCTAATCAGGGAAGCTCCTTAACATAATAAACCAGTATACCAAATTTGAAGCAAATCAGATAATTCTGCATGAAAAAAAACATATCGCTAAATTAAGGAAGTCTAACCCCCTTTAACTCCTTTATACTTAACTAATGAACCACCAAATCTAATCAGGAAAGCTCCTTATCAGAATGAACATAGAAAAAAAAATTAAAGTAAATTGGATGAAAATCTTTTTATCTAAATTAAGGGGAGGGGACTTGCCCCCTTTCCGTCCTTTTATATTTAACCAATGAACTTCCAAATCTAATGAGGGAAGCTCCATATCGGAATACACCGGCATATTAAATTTGAAGCAAATCGAATAATTCTGCATGAAAAAAACTTTTATCTAAATGAAGAGTGAGACTAACCCTTCCCCTTTATACCTAACCCATAAACCTCCAAATCTAATCAAGGCAGCTTCTTAACATAATAAACCGGTATACCAAATTTGGAGCAAATCGAATAATTCTGCATGAAAAACCCATTTATCTAAATTAAGGAGGGGATCCATCTCTCCTTTTCCCCCTTTATAATTAACTAATGAACCTCCAAATTTAATCAAGGAAGCTCCTTAACATAATAAACCGGTATACCAAATTTGGAGCAAATCGAATAATTCAAATGAAAAACCCATTTATCTAAATTAAGGGGGGGAACCAGCCCCCCTTTTCCTTAACCAATGAACGCCTTATCAGAATGAACATAGAAAATATTTGAAGCAAGTCGGACATTTCTATCAAGAGTTATCGTGTTACGTACAGTCGTGGGAAAAAAAAGTAAACACTCCTACTAACTCCTCAACAAATTATCGTAGACGAAAGTTACTGGCACCGAACGATTGGAAATAAAGTCTACTTTTAAATGACGTATATAAAATTTGCTTAGGGGGGCATCTACATATTAAAACGAATCCAAACTTCGTTTTTTTCAATAGCAATACCCAATTTTAACGAGATATTTCAAATCTTTGGTTCAAACTATGCCTAGACACCGAATTTCAAGTCATTTGAATGATAAGTTTTAGGTAGCTTTCTTTACAAAAAAGCTACCTATTGCAGCCGTTCGGAGGAAAGCGATTTCAAAAAATTTTGGTATATTTTCATCGATCATGACCCCCAGACCCCGAAAGCACCCTCCGTTCAAAATTTATATATATATATATATATATATATATATATATATATATATCTGACCTATGTCACACTGTAACTCCCGTAATTATGAACCGATTTCGATGTAATTCGGTGTGTACATAGTACATACCAATCTCTCGACCGAGTTTGTTGGCCAGCTTCATCCGCCGTTTTGTTTCAAAATGGCGGCCATTTAAAATTTTTAAAAAAATTTAAAACTTGAAATGTGGTACCAAAAAATTAAAAATGGAAAAATATTTTTTTCTTATGTATTTGACCTTTATACAAAGATTCCGGAGCAGATTTTGTTTCGTCTATATCTTAAAAAATGGCTGAGTTATAGCATTTTGAATTTCTAGCGTGGCTGACATTTTGAAACGTCCTGAATTTTGTCACGCGATAAAAGGCGTATTTATGAACCGATTTGGATGTAATTCGGTGTGTACATAGTACATACAAATCTCTCGACAGAGTTCGTTGGCCAGCTTCATCCGCCATTTTGTTTCAAAATGGCGGCCATTTAAAATTTTTTTTTAAATTTAAAATTTGAAATGTGGTACCAAAAAATTGAAAATGGAAAAATATTTTTTTCTTATGTATTTGACCTTCATACAAAGATTTCGGAGCAGTTTTTGTTTCGTCTATATCTTAAAAAATGGCTGAGTTATAGCATTTTGAATTTCTAGCGTGGCTGACATTTTGAAACGTCCTGAATTTTGTCACGCGATAAAAGGCGTATTTATGAACCGATTTGGATGTAACTTCGTTTATACATAGTACATACCAATGTCTCGACCGGGTTCGTTGGCCAGCTTCACCCGCCATCTTGTTTAAAAATGGCGGCCATTTAAATTTTTAAGAAAAATTTAAATTTGAAATGTGGTTCCAAAAATTGAAAATTGAAAAAATATTTTCTTCTTATGTGTTTGACCTTGATAAAAAGATTCAGGAGCAGTTTTGGTTTCGTCTATATCTTAAGAAATGGCTGAGTTATAGCATTTTGAATTTCTAGCGTGGCTGACATTTTGAAACGTCCTGATTTTTGTCACGTAATAACAGGCGTATTTATGAACCGACTTAGATGTACCTTGGTGTGTACATAGTACATACAAATATCTCGACCGAGTTCGTTGGCCAGCTTCATCCGCCATCTTGTTTCAAAATGGCGGCCATTTAAAAAAATAAAAAAATAAAAAAATTTAAATGAGATACCAAAAAATTGGAAAATGAAAAAGTTTTTTTTTTGTATGTGTTTGACCTTAATACAAAGATTCCGGAACAGTTTTTCGTTCGTCTATATCTAAAAAAAAATGGCTGAGTAATAGCATTTTGAATTTCTCTTGTGGCTGACATTTTAAAACGACCTGATTTTTGTCACGCGATAACAGGCGTATTTATGAACCTATTTGGATGTAACGTGGTCTGTACATAGTACATACCAATGTCTCGACCGAGTTCGTTGGCCAGCTTCATTCGCCATCTTGTTTCAAAAGGGTTGCCATTTAAAAAAATTAAATTTAAAATTCAAAATGAGGTATTAAAAAATTGGAAAATGAAAAAGATTTTTTTTATGTGTTTGGCCTTGATACAAAGATTCCGGAGCAGTTTTGTTTCTGAAAATTTGTTCTTTTGTTGATATCTTAAAAAATCGTTGATTTATAGCACTTTGAATTTCTAGCATGGCTAACATTTTGAAACGATCTTGTATTTGTCACGCGATAACACACGTATTCGCCTATTTCGATGTAAGAAGGCATGTGTATAGTATACATCAACACCTCGACCAAGTTCGCTGGCCAGATTCATCAGCCATCTTGTTTCAAAATGGCGGCCATTAAATTAAAAAATATATATATATTTAAAGTGAGGTGCAAAAAAATTAGAAATTGAAAAAGGTTTCTTTCTTAAGTATTTGATCTTGATATAAGGATTCAGGAGCATTTTTTGTTTGTCTTTACCTTAAAAATGGCTCAGATATAGCAGTTTCAATTTCTATTGTGGGTGACATTTTGAAAAATCTGATTTTTTGCATGCGACAGCACTCCTATATATTAACCGATTCCGATGTGAGTGAGCATGTGCACAGCAATTACTAAGGTCTCGACCAAGTTCACTGCTTAGCCTCATCCACCATGTTGTCTTAAAATGACAGGCACTTTAAGAAATTGCCGAATTTGGCAGCCAAATATAAGTTACTTTAAAGAAAAGCAGCTTGGATAAAGCTGACTAATTTCGCGAAATTCTCATTCATTATATTGATAAAAATTAGTATTGAATCTCCTATATTCGGTTTCCACTAAATTGAGCTTCGTGTGTTTGCATGATATAAGTTGGCTTTTTTAAAATAAGGATTATGAAAGCTACCTCTTCCTCCCGGCACTGGCCGGAAGGACTTTTTGAATTATAAACATTCAAAATTTAGTGCTTCTAATGTTAAATTACATTTTCATATTTTTATTTTTAACTACTGAAATTATGATCCCAATGATTTAATTTTTTGTGTAGCAATAATACTAATATACCCAAACATAAATACGTTGAATTTGCAATTTTTATAATTTTCTGATATGAATTATGTATTATGAAATTAATATTTAAAAAAATTATGAATTGCAACCTACAATTTTTTGATGGATTCAGATTTATTAAGTCCTGCTTTATGGAAATCCAAAATTTCACGTTTTTCTTCCAAGTAGTTTTCAAATTATGCTTAAAAAACGGCAAATGATGGTTTAAGGGGCCGTCTATGATAGAAGTGACTAAATATTTTGAAATTTCTTATGCTATTGTAATCTAACAGGCTTAATTGACTCCTTAAGGTGCCTTGATCAAAAAGGGAGCTCTCCTGGTTAACAATCGAGTACCGAACTTGAATTTGGATACAGCCCTTAAAATACGCTCGTTTTAAAATAATTAATTTCTCGGAAACTTATGGTTCGAATTGCGTAAAAATTTGTTTTTAGACTAATTGAAGGGTGTAGAGTTCATTTATGCTGTCAAAATTGTGTACTGCTATTGAAAAAAAAAACAAATTTATGATCCTTTTTAATATGTAGATGGCCCCTTAAGCAAATTTTATGTACTTCCTTTAAAAATAGACTTTATTTCTAATCGTTCGGTACCAGTAACTTTCTTCTACAATAATTTGTTAAGGAGTTAGTAGGGGGTGTTTACTTTTTTCCCACGACTGTACATACTGTACGTGTACAGTCGTGGGAAAAAAAGTAAACACCCCTACTAACTTCTCAACAAATTATCGTAGACGAACGTTACTGGTACCGAACGATTGGAAATAAAGTCTACTTTTAAATGACGTACATGAAATTTGATTAGGGGGCCATCTACATATTGAAACGAACCCAAACTTCCTTTTTTTCAATGGCAATACCCAATTTTAACAAAATATTTAAAATCTTTGGTTCAACTGTGCCAAGACGCCAAATTTCACGTCATTTGAATGATAAGTTTTTGAATTACAAACATTCAAAATTTAGTGCTTCTAATGTTAAATTACATTTTCATATTTTTATTTATAACTTTTGAAATTATGATCGTAATGTTCTAATTTTTTTGTGTAGCAATAATACTAATATACACAAACAGAAATGCGTTGTAATTTTTATAATTTTCTGATATGAATTATGAAATTAATATTAAAAATAATTATGAATTGCAACCTACAACTTTTTTGATGGATTCAGATTTATTAGGTCCTGCTATATGGAAATCTAAAATTTTGCATTTTTCTTCTAAGTAGATTTCAAAATATGCTTAAAAAATGGCAAAATGATGGTTTAAGGGGCCGTCTATGATAGAAGTGACTAAATATTTTGAAATTTCTTATGCTATCCTGTAATCTAACAGGCTTAATTGACTGCTTAAGGCGCCTTGATCAAGAAGAGAGCTCTCCAGGTTAACAATCGTGTACCGAACTTCAGTTTGGATACAGCCCTTAAAATACGCTCGTTTTAAAATAATTAATTTCTCGGAAAATTAAGGTACGAATTGCGTAAAAATTTGTTTTTAGACTAATTGAAGGGTGTAGAGTTCATTTATGCTGTCATAATTGTGTACTGCTATTGAAAAAACAAAGTTATGATTTGTTTTAATATGTAGATGGCCCCCCCCTCATAGCATGCATGGTCACAGTGACGTCATTGTGACGTCACTGTAAGTCACTGTGGTCACGTCACATCTGTGACCAAAATGCCACCACTCAGTGATGTCACATTGTGACTGAGATGTGAACTTCTTAGAAAACTTTAAAAAATTACGAAAATTCTTTAAAACATGTTATTTACTGTAAAATTATATTTTTCTGGCAATTAAGAAAAAATGTGACGTCACTGTTATGTCACTGCTATGTAACGTACGTCACGTCACATATGTGACAAAAAAAACCACTATATTGTAAGTCACAGTGTGACAAAAATATGAACTTCAAAAATCTTTGAAAATGAAGAGAAATATTTTAAGCAGTCACGAGTTATAGCGGCATAAGGAATGAAAATATATTAGTGGATAGCAAATGGTAAATTCTGTCACTAAAGGGGAGAGGGGGGGGGGGCATAATAAATAAAGTTCACGATACAAGCATTAATAAACTAAATTTTCAGGCTATATTTTATCCATTTGATATCTAAGACAGTGAATGTATACTTTTTCATGATTTCAATTTTATCTAGCATTTGGATAATATATTTAGAATTAGGATTATTAAATTTATACACTTTACATATTTAGTTTGCTGGGAGGAAATTTCTTTCTTTCTTTCTTTTTTTACCGACCAGGATTATTCGAAACACTTCTGTGGTTTCAAACTAAAAATTTTCTATTACAGTTAAATCTGCACCTTTTAATGAGCACGTAGAAAGAGTCTTCAGAGTTTAGTCATCTATGCATTTCTTGCTTTAGAATATTTTTATAATTTGTATTCAAGTCATAAATTCTACTTCTTTCAGACTTTTTAAATAAAATTAGCATTTTCCGAAAATAAAAGAAATATACAAAATTTGTGCAAAACAAACTTTACTTTAAAAAAAAGAAGAAGAAAAAGGGGGGGGGGGGGTCGTTAATACCATTAAATTTATTTTTACACCTTTTAAAAATTTAAACAATGTTTTATCTAATAAACTCTAATTAAGAATATTATTATTATGATTATTTAGAAAAAAGGAACTTTACAATACATTTAACTTGAATTATTTGGTACGGATAAAAAGAAAAGGTTAAATATATAGGACATGTCTTCAAATACAAAATTTTAATTATCGATACTTTCAGAAAATTACTGCGCATTCAAGTTCAATATTTCTTGTATACAAAAACAAATAATCTGTAACAGAACACCTGCTTGAAAATCGTCTGCCCACAGAAAAATAAATATGAGAAGACGCGGGAAATTGTTCACTGTTTTTAGAACATCACCAAGTCTACAACACTTTAAGATAAGGAAATGACCATTTTAGGATACACGGATATTAATGGAACGTATATGTAAGTGTTATTTAATTTAAATATTTTGTTCCTGATTTGTATATTATGAGTTAAATAGTTTTATGTTATATTTGTAAGAGACTGATCTTTATGTCAGAAGCGATATTTTTCAATTCGATAACTGTAAAGAAAAATATCTTAATCTGCCATCGCTTGAAAAAAAAAAAAAAATTCCGCGCAGAGACTGATTCAGGCTTAATACTGGCTCATACTGGAATTAATATAAACATTAATTTACTCTTACTTGAGATTGAAAATGTATGGAACGACAATGATTTGGAATTATTTTATCGGCTTCTTACTATTTTTTGATTACTAACACTTATAGTTATTATTATTTTGGGGTTAAATATGATGTTCGATTATCATGAGATTACGAAACTGTTTCAGATTAGAAATTAACATTATACTGGGAAAATATATTTTTACATATTACAGTAGTGAAACATTTGAAAGAATTTTCTTTTAGTGCTAATAATATTTTAAATTATCTTTTTAAATCCTAAATCTTCAAACCAATGTTTTCAGATTTAACATTTGCCAAAATTATGAAATAATAGTAATTCCTTATACCATACGGAAATATTTTTGAGATATTGTTAAATCTAATAGTGCATTTAATTTATTTATTGTATTTTGCTGTTGTTTAATAGTACAATTATAAATACTAATTATTATTTTTAGCGTTTTTCAAATTGGTATATTTATTTTTTTTAATTGTATGTAAGAATTTTTGTGCTTGTGATTTTAATCAAACATTTAATTATAGACATTCTGAATCAGTTATTAAATTTTCTTCTATTGTAAATTCATTTTCTACGTTTATGATACACGTAATTATTGGCACTAAAAAGTAAAATATGATATTTAAGCATTGAAATAAAGTGTTTTTCATGCCTGATAGGAAGTTATAGATTAAACTGCTTTAGTATATATTTTTTAAAAGTTCATATAATACAGGATACATAAGGACATAAGTTGAAAAGTGCTTATGACTTAGGTTTGTCTCTGCGTCTAGCAGTCTGTCCGCACTCTAACTCCCGAAAATATACTCGGATTGCCCTGAAATTTTTGGATGTTATTGACGTTTACTATAGCACGGTACCTATTTGTAATGAAGTTTGTAGCATGCTTTGTTCATTTACAGGGCCAGCCAAAAGTTTTCCGTTACATTACGGCCTATGGAAAAAAATCGTTTCAAATGATTTTTAATGATTTTACGCACGCTTTCAAACATAATAAAATTTATATGCATTTATGAAGGGCACTAAAATATGCATTCTGTTGACTATGCGATGCACAGAATAGCTATTGTTCATTTACAGGGCTAAAAAAGGAATTCAAATACATAATGATATAGGGGTGGAGGGAATTGTTTGCAGCATACTTTAATTATGTTAATCTATTTCATATATAATGAAATTGATGTATGTCGCTTAGGTTTACATACTATAAATTATTTCATTTATAACACGAATAATACGTATATAGTATTTACAGGGACACCCAAAATATTTCAGATACTATATTGTATCCGAAGTACTGTTCATTAGCGATGTTTGCTGGAAATGTATTTTTAATTATGATATGCGCTTTTATGATTCACTATATTTATGCATAGTATCGTGTATATAAATGCTATAATTCCTATACAAGGCTACACAAAAGTATTCGTAAGGATTACTGGGTATGGGCGCAAATTGCTTAAAGGTGGTTTTTAAATGAGTTATGTTTTTTTTTCGCTGAACTGCATTTAATTTACCAATAAATGTTTGTAGAATATGGATAAAATGATACACAGGGTCACGCAAGGAAATGGATACAAGGCCGTCTATAAATGATAATTTCTGGAAATGTGATTTCAGCAGTTTTAAGAGTGTCTTAGTTTGAATTAAATTTTAACTAAATAGTAGCGTGTAATAAAGATTCTAGGTAAACTACAGGGTTGTACAAAAGTATTCAAGTATCTTTCCTTACATTAGTATAAATTGCTGAAAAAGAATTTCAACCTGTTAGGCGTTTTCTTGCTAAACTAAATTTTCCCATTATATAGTATATATACACTTAAAAAATGGGTACTCAAAATTGAGTAAGAAGTACCCAATTTTAAATGCGTCACATACTCAAAATAGCTCCGATCCAAATTTACTCAAAGTTGAGAAACACATGTATTCATTTTTTATTTCATGGTTGTGATGAAATATGAATCGTTATGCACTCCCCCCCCCCCAAAAAAAAACCCCCTAAAATTTAAAGTAAAAATGTACTGACATTTATTTCCCGTTCAAAGTTCTTAACAAGAAATGTTTAATTGATTATTTATTAAGAAAAATAGCAAAATTCTTAGCAAGATACTCAAATCGAATATTTTTATGACAAGAGCATTATTGCCAAGTACTTTTAAATTATTTTTAAAATGCTGTGCATAATTTAATATTTACATTAATAAACATCATTTATGCCGCTATAAATGAAATGAACCATTACAGGGTACAAAACTATTCGTTTGTTTGGGTTTTATAACATGTGATGTTTCAAAATAGAGAAAGCATAGGTTCATTTTTGATCCAAAAATATTCAATTCGATATGAGTACGTCGGATTACTCATTTTTGAGTACTTCATTTTTTTTTTCAGTGTATCAACCTACAGATCAAATACAGGGCTGTTCAAAAGAATTGGAAAACATATTTGGCTATGGACGGTAACTGTTGAAATCAGTTTTTCAAATGTTTTATGCGTTTTCTGAAATGTTTACTTAGTTATCTTATTTACGTCATTTCCCTAAATTACGATGTCTTGTTAAAGCATTCAGAAAGTGTTGGAAAGTATTTTATAATCTATGCTTAACGCATGATTTTTCTTAATCGTTTTTTTTTTTTTCTATTTCCTAGATCAGTCTTTTCCTATAAAACATACCAAATCTATTTAGCTCATATTCACAAAATACAATATACACGGGAATAAAAAATTTAAATAAATATCGCTTATCATGCCGCTCTATAAATAATAGTTGTATTAATATCCGTTAGTCTCCATGTTCATATTTAATAAAGCAATGACAAATAACAACAAATTAAAAAAACTTACACATTCTAAATATCAAGCTTGAACTCAATATCAAGCATAGAACTTAATAAAAAAATATGGCAGTTGATAAGCATTGTTTTTTAAGTGGAAAAATTTTAAATGTTTTAGAAGAATAGGACTCCAAAATAGCGATATTTTGCTAAAAAGTACGGTAAAAAGATAAGATTTTATATTTACAGCAAAAGTTTATTTTAAAATTCATCGCTGTATTAATACTTAGAAATTTTTCCAGAGAGAATCATTCGCCTTATATACAATATTTCAAATGAAAATCAAATATCAAATTAATTGCTTAAAAGGCGCAAAGGAGTGAAAAAGATTCCATGCCGGGACTCGAACCCGGGCCATCAGTATAGCACACTGATATTCTACCGACTAAACCACATGGAACGACGCCCAGCCTGTAAAATTTCTCACTATTACATGTTGGCAAGGCTACAAACGCAGCACAAGATGGAATATTTATCGTGAGCCACCGACATGGGGTAAACACGAAACTTAATTAAATCCAGCATCGATTGAAACTATATTAATAATTGGAAATTTTTCCAGGGAGAAACATTCGCCTTGCATACAACATTTCAAATTAAAATTGACTTTTAAGCAATTAATTTGAAATTTGATTTTCATTTGAAATATTGTATGCAAAGCGAATGGTTCTCGCTGGAAAAATTTCCAAGTATTAATATAATTTCAATCGATGCTGGATTTAATTAAGTTTCGTGTTTGCATCATGTTGGTGGCTCACGCTAAATATTCCATCTTGTGCTGGGTTTGTAGCCTTGCCAACATGTAATAGTGAGAAAATTTTCAGCCTGGGTATCGTTCCATGTGATTTAGTCGGTAGAATGTCAGTGCACTGTACTGATGGCCCGGGTTCGAGTCCCAGCATGGAATCATTTTCACTATTTGCGTCTTTTAAGCAATTAATTTGAAATTTGATTTTCATTTGAAATCACAGTGTTTATGACAAGTTCGTCACAAATGACACATATTTCACAAATTGGTCACAGTGTGACTTCAAAGTATTGTCGCTTTCGTCACAGGTTCGTCACAAAGTTAATGCCAAAATAGTCACAAATGACACACTTTTCACAAATTTGTCACACCGTGACTTCACAGAGTGGTCACAATGTGACGTCACAAACGACCTCTAAAACGGCCATAACGACCTCGCATTCTAGTCACTATGACGTCACATCGACGTCACGTGACGTCACATCGACGGTCACAAAGTCACAGTGTGACTTCACAACGACGTCGCCGTGACGTCACCATGCCTTACGGGCCTAAGCAAATTTTATATACATCATTTAAAAGTAGACTTTATTTACAATCGTCCGGTACCAGTAACTTTCTTCTACGATAATTTGTTGAGGAGTTAGTAGGGGGTGTTTACTTTTTTTCCACGACTGTACATACATACATACAGAACTGGCGGGTACATTAGCTCTCAGGCATACATAGCCTGTGAGCTAAAAAGAGGTTGGATAAGAATATGGACTCCCTTGAGAAATTATGACTTAAACCAGAAATGCGGTAAGTTTGACTCTGAAAGTCTCATTTCTATCTCGCATTTCGGTAAATCTCATCTCGATGATTTTTCTGGCGTATCGACGCTTCCCGATGAGAAGCTGCTCGATCGTTGGTTCTTCTCGCGCTTTTAAACCTTTCACGATGGGAAGCCTCTCGATGGTTTCTCTCGCCCTTTTCAACCTTTCCCGATGAGAAAGCTTCTCGATGGTTTCTCTCGCGCTTTTCAAAATTTCCCGATGAAGCTTCTCGAGGATTTCTCTTGCGCTTTTCAACATTTTATATGTTGGCTGAGAAGAGATGTGAGAAGATTTATCGAGGAGTACCAAGGGACGAGATAGGGAAAGAGGATGACAAAGAGCTGTGAAATGAAGCCCTAATTTTCAAAGTTTCTCTTATTTTAGCCCTACCAAGATGCCACATACCTGGAGCCCTCCGATAAAAATTATTTAATAAATATAAAAATTTCAAAAAGGAAGGTGGGTCGGGTGAATTCAGGGGGGGGGGGGGCGTGAGAATGGGCCCGGGTGCAATTTTAAATGCGGGGTGAAATTTAAAAATTTTTACCAAACCCTTCCTGTGGCATATAATCGAAAAGCCCTTTGACAAGTCTTTCATATTATGAACCTTTCTTCCTCCGAAATTGAATTTTACGGTGGGGAGGAGGGCGAAATTTTTTTTTAAACCGTAGCGATTTCTATAACAAATGTCATTTTAGATGTGGATTTTTTTTTATGGAGTCTTCCGGTAAATATTATTTATTAAACATAAAAACTTCGAAAGTGGGGCTACGTGAATTCGGGGGCGAAAGAACGGACACACGTGGAGGGGGGGAGGGCCGGGGGAGCAATTTTCAGACTTTTTTGAACACGTCATGTAATATATCATCGGAAAGCTCTCGGATAACTCTTTCATATTATGAGTCTTTGTCCCCCCCCCCCTTCCTTAATTTTACCCCCACTGTGGAGGTAGTTTTCAAACTTTTTTGCATTTTCATCATTTTATCAGATTTTTTGCGGAACCTTCCGGTAAATATTATTTGTAATATGTGAAACTTCAAAAAGTGGGGTTGTATTCCGGAGAGTGTGGTAGTTGGCCCTCTGGGGGTAGCACTTTCCTAAGTTTTACCGACACTCCTCATGTGATATTTCATTAAAAAATCCTGTGACCACTTATTCATATTAAGCACCTACCGTGCCCCTTTTCCCACTGAGGCATTTTTCTAAATTTGAATGACACCCCTCATGTTACATATTGTTGGAAAGGCCTGTGACCGCTTATTCATGTTATGCAGCTCCTCCCCACTTTGCCCCACGGGGGTACTTTTCTAAATTTAGCCAAGACACCCTCATGTGACATATCGTTGGAAAGGTCTGTGACTACTTATTGATGTTATGCACCTGCGGTGTCCGCCCCCCACTTTGCCCCCAGGGAGGTACTTTTCTAAATTTAGCCAAGACCCCTCATGTGGCATATCGTTGGGAAGGTCTGTGACTACTTATTGATGTTATGCACCTCCGATGTCCGCCCCCCCCCACTTTGCCACATGGGGGCACTTTTCTATATTTAGCCAAGACCCCTTATGTGACATAATGTTGGAAAGGCCTGTGACCACGAATTGATTTTCAAGTTGCCATATTTTACAATCGGTATTTTTATTAATATATATAATGATCTTTCCTTTTTGTGTTTTTCACCTATTTTCTTTCTTTGATAAATTTTCGAACCATATTGAATAAGACTAAAATTCTTTAATTTCCAATTAATCAAATTTACAATCAAATCAGGTCATCTAAGTTCGTGTATTTTGTGTAAAATCAATGTATCCTGATTTAGAGACATAATCAACGCCGCGCCGTGCCAAAATTATTCTTTCGCGTGCCATAGGTTCGTCGACCTTGGCCTAAAGCCCTATGACTACTTATTCATATTATGCAGCTGCTGTGCTCCTCCCCTCATTTTGACTCCTCCTCCCAGGCATCCGGTCCGAGATTCGTTCCGCTCGAGATTTTTTTTTTACTTTTTTACAAGACTTAGTAATGCGTGCACACCACGCCTGCTATTACGGCGCCTTATATAGCGGGGAGCCAGTTCGAGATTTCATATTACAAGATTACTTATATATTAGAGGCCCCGATTAAAGGAAGGGCTAAGCCATTTAGTTCTTATTAACGCGGACTCATTCCAGTTCACCCGCAGACGATTCTTGATAAATGTATGATGAATAAAAGCAATTGGCAAACTGGAATCATCGAGAAAAATTTTACACAATCGAAAAATATCGAGATGTCCATACAATCGAGAAAATCGGTAAAAATATCTCGTTATCGCCCATCACTAGATCAGCGTTCTTCTATTTTTTGAGCCATTTCATATCTGTTTCCAAACATCCAAAGGCTTCGTTATGGGATGAACCTGGGTCATTTTCAGAGCATTTGTTTTCATTTGCTTCTATTTCTTTTTCGTTGTTACTGCTCCCAACGATACACTAATCGGGGATTCAATTTCGCATGTTAAATTTGAAGGGAAAAAAATGAAAGAAACAGAGTGTTTGGATAATTGGAAGTTCGCTTAAAAAATTTTTTTGAGAAGTAGCCAGTTTGGATAATTTAAAGTTCGGTTAATTGGAGTTCCGATAATCAGCGCTCTACTGTATACTTCATTTTTAAAATGTCCTTTAGAAATTTTCTTTATTAACCACTTCGGGACGGGAGCCTTTTACGAAATTTTGACATCGTTTTTTTAAAAACAGAAATTTGTGTCCTCTTGAATCGAGAAAATGCGCTGATTAAATAAGGCAAATTTTACAGTATAATTTTACTGGTGAGGAAAAACAAGGATTCTGAGCGCTTCATGCGGCACGTATACTTGTCGCTCGTCCCCAAGGGGTTAAGGGGGGGCTCATGACACACGTAACCTCCCTCTTGGATCCGCCATTGTCCTGAACAAATTAAAAATCATGCAACTCAGTTTGCTTGCATGGGATTTTTCTGAAGCGAGAAGTTGTATTTTTTGTCCACTAGATGGCGCATTCGAGCACTTTTAAAGCGCTCGAATACGCCATCTGGTGCAGGAAAGATATAACTTCTCCTTTCAGGAAAATCTCACGCAAGCACATTGCATTACATGTATTTCTAATTCGTTCAGAATGATTATTTTTTGCACAATTTCAGATTTCATGTGATGTTTGTGTTCTGCGTTAGATGAAAAATTAAAATTTGTCCTAATTTAAATAGATAATATTTTCAAATGCATTTTCAACAAATAATTATTTTAATGGCACTTTAGCATGAGTTAAAGGGACATTAAAAGGACAATTTTCGTGTACCTACGGCTGCGATCAGCGGGATGATCTATGGGACATTTTACCCTCAAATACCTATTTACATGCAAATATTATTTTTTGTAATTATACTATGCAATGAATTGTTATATCTCTCCAATTTTCCGTTTCAATATCATGACGTAATGCTTAATAATATCATTTTATAATATAAGAATATGACATTAGCTTTACTTATGGACTTTTATTTGTTTTATAATATAGACATGAAAATAATTTAGATGACTACATCAAATATATTCAAATAGAGTACACTTTCCAAATACACTGGTGTCCAAAATTAAGGACCAATCACAAAATGCTAATTTTCAAGTACGCGAATACTCAAAAGGAAATAATATAATTCGAATAATAAATAATTGGACTAGCTGTGCTGTCTCTATAGCACAGCTAGTCCATATAATATCTCATTCATGTCACACATGGTCACAAGTGACACAGTCACTAAGGTGAAGCAAAAAAGTAGGAAATTCCATACATCTTATGAAATGGACTAAAATGATCACTATATGTGACTACTGCTTTGTGACAAGTCACCATGCGACTTTACAATGTAGCTACATTTTGACTCTCATGTGACTGCCATCTGTAGACTCAATTTCAAAGTCATCGTGAATACTCCATTATGATAAGTTACCAAATAATGTTACATTAAAGTCACACGATGACTTTCAGGTGAAAGAGAGACTACTGTGATGTCATCATTGTGCTCTTTTGTGAAAAGTCACTCTGTGACTATAATGTTATATTATTTGGTGATTTATCATAATGCAACGTTCATGATGACTTTGAAATTGAGTCTAAAAATGACAGTCACAAGAGAGTTACAATGTAACTACATTGTAAAGTCTCCTGGTGATTCGTCACAAAGTAGCAGTCACATTGACGTCTCAGTGGAGTCACATATAGTGATCATTTGAGACGAGTGGGATTTCCTATTTTTTGTTTCACCGTAGTCACTGTGGCACTTGTGACCACGTGCGACATGAATGAGATGCTATATGGACTGACTGTGCTGTAGGGATAGTAATTATTTGAATTATATTATTTCCTTTTGAGTATTTGCTTACTTAAATATTATTTTGTGACTGGTCCTTAATTTTGGACACCAGTGTATATTATCATGTACATGCATACAAATTAGAGCCTTGAGAAAACATTTCGAACAAACTTCTCAAATTGCCACGATTTTTCACTTGTATGAGATCTATGAAAATGTTTAATATAATTGCTTGGAGAAAATCCTCTGTAAAATATCTCATAATTTAAAGATTCTTCTTTTGTAGAATTTTGAGGATGCATTTTTAAATCATCACTTTGAGAAAGTCCTTTTGATTATTTTTTTGAATGTATACGGAGATGAGATGTAAGATTACTATTACGAGTAAATCCTTTGAAACATATTTCACAAGTAAATGGTTTCTCTTTTGTATGTGTAAGGAGATGTCTTTTAAGAGAATCATTTTCAGAAAAACGTTTAGAACATATTTCACAAACAAATATTTTTTCTTTTGAATGCCTAAGGAGATGTTTTTTGAGATAACTGCTTTGCGAAAATCCTGTCAAACATATTTCACAAGTAAATCGCTTCTCTTTTGTATGCGTAAGGAGATGTCTTTTAAGAGAATCATTTTCAGAAAAACGTTTAGAACATATTTCACAAACAAATGTTTTTTCTTTTGAATGCCTAAGGACATGTTTTTTCAGATTACTGCTTTGCGAAAATCCTTTCAAACATATTTCACAAATAAATGGTTTTTCATTTGTATGTAGTCGATAATGGTCTTTAAGGTTACCTTTATGAGTAAACTCCTTCAAACATATTTCACAAATAAATGATTTTTCCGTTAAATGTATTCGAAGGTGTTCTTTAAGGTTAAAACTCTCAGAAAATCCTTTCAAACATACTTCACAAACAAAGGGTTTCTTATTTGTGTGACCTTGTCGAAGATGTCTGTTTAGAGACTGGCGTAAAGCAAATCCTTTTGAACATATTTCACAAATAAATGGTTTTTCTTTAGTATGAACCAGGTGATGTCTTTTTAGATAACTCTTTTCTGAAAATCTCTTTGAACATATTTTACAAACAAATAGTTTCTCTTTTGTATGCATTCGAAGATGCTTTTTAAGGAGATCATGTTGAGAAAATCCTTCGGAACATAGTTCACAAACTAATAGTTTCGCATCTGCTGCAGGTTGAAGCAGAGCCATTATTAACATTTACCTTATAAAAAAGTTGGCTCAGAATTATTTAAAGAATGTATATACAGAAAAATTCGTAATTTTACCCGAAGAAAATGGCCTATTATTCTTCAATAATGAAAATAAATGTACTTCATCTGCCTTTGGATCTGAAATGAATAATTTATAATTAAAAATTTTCATATAAAAATCCTTGAATTTTTATTATTATCCAAATATCTCTATAGTTGTATTTAATCATTTTAATTGTCACAACTTAATGGAAAATATTCGGTAAAAATTAGGTGTTAGGTGTTGTTGGGAGCTACTATATTTTAAAAACATATATATATATATTTTTATTGCTCAGGTACAAAATTGAAAAGAAATTGTATGAATAGATAAGTAATGTAGTTATTCCTACATGTATTTGTAAGTGTCCTAAAGCAAGAGGGAAGAAAAATTGCTAGGAAAATAACAAAATATTAGTATTCAATTATCCCGCTTGCTCTGAATCCATTAAAACAATTATAATTGTCCAAAAAGAATTACATTTACACAATGTTATTTCATTGAGTGATTACATATTTTAGGAAAATGTTTACTGTGAACCATAACAAAATAAAAAAATGCTATAAAATATAAAGTTAAACCATTTGTGTATTGCATGGAAACTACAAAATAGATACAAAGAAGTTTCTTATATTTAAAAAAAGACAATTGATAAACTAAAAAGAACATTAGTATTTCAAAATATAAAATAAAATAAATTACTATAGACCTTTAAAAAGCACAAAGATTAAATGATTGTTTCTGTAGACTTTCATAGCCTGATACGCTGATAAAGCAAAAGCACAAACAGGGAACTTGGAATCAAGGCTTCAAGCCCTGTGCTTTTGTGAGTGTTCAATATAATTAAGTTCCTGGAAGGAATCAGAGGTCGAGGTTTGATCCACAAACTGCACAGCAAAATACAAGTTCTCTTGTCCTTGGGATTTGGTGGCGTTACGACCAGTCATTCAAGAGTGTTTGATGTTTCAGAGGGAGTGACGAGCGCTTGGCAGTGCCCTTCATCGGCTGGTAGCCTGTGTGGCATACTAGGTCAACTAGACCCGTCTGGTATGTGCACATAAAAGTTCTACAGAGCTTAGTTCCGTGCCATAAGGCATGATACTTCTACACAATTCCAGAAGATTGTAATCATAGATTAAACTTTGTGCGAATTGTAATAAAAAGCTAAAATCTTAAACGATTTTTACGCACAAATAACGTACAGAACGATAAAAAATACCCATCCATAAGCCAGTTCTCGGGGCTATAGCCGAGGGGTTCTTCGAGCTTGTTTTAATTCTTTTTCCCCCCTCTCACTGAGGAAGGAGATCGAGGAATCCTCGAAACAATCATATGGGTATTTTTTATCGTTCTGTACGTTATTTGTGCGTAAAAACCGTTGTTTAAAATTTTAGCTTTTTATTCTAGAAGATTGGTTTATAAGATTACAGAAAACTTCCCTGAACGAAGCATGTACAGTTTCACCAGAATATGGGATCCCACTGTGACACACACACTCCATGGTGATTTATTAATTCAAATTTATATTTTGAACGGGATATGCATAGAATGTAGCTTTCATTTTCGATTGGCATTTGTATTGATGAGGAGCTTGTATAAAGCTTGAAACATCTACAGTAATTTTACTTTTTGTTTTAGTAATAATTATGTGTGTTTTAGTTTATTAAATGTCTGATTTTAAATGTCTTTTTCTTTATTGTTTTGATTCACACGTAATATATTTAATTATTTGAAACTTTCTTGAATACCATATTAAAAATTCACAGAGGATTAATTCATGGCAAATTTTAAAGGTAATCATAAAATTAATCCAAATACCAATACTTATTACTAACAGCATCCAGTCACATTTATAAAAAATATGTCTTTATTTTAAACAGGTGTTTATTTTTAAGGTAAACTATTGTAACCTCATTTATCCTAAAGAGGATTTCAGAAGTGGTGCGAAACACAGATTTCATTGTTATTTTAATGGTTTATGTAATATTAATCAGATGTATTCCTTCTGTACCATTCAGCAAGTTTTATACGGTATAAATACAAAATTTTTATGTCAATTTTATGGTGCAATTGTCCAATTGGTATTTATTAAATGTTTGCTTATACTCTAAAACAAATATTTTTAAATCGAAGAGAAATTTTGAGTGAATAGAAAGATTCACTACAGCGTTTTTTGTATGGAAGGAGTTAAGGACAAAAAAACCCCATAAAATATACAATCTATTCAAATAGTGACAACAGCATGAATAACTTAATTTTTTTCTTTTCAATTAGCAAGAAAATATATGAATGCATGAAATTACAATACATTCAATAAAAATAACAGAATTATTCACTACAAACTGAAATCAACTTTTCATTTGAAGCTTTAATAATAATGCGTAGTAGTTTTAGTGAGTTTTTCATCATATTAAATTTGCTTTTATGACATCAATGGAAGAGACTGCATTTTGGTCAATGACACTGCTTGTGAACTGTCAGCTGCAATCCGAAAATGGAATGTCTAGCTCAGTGTTGTTTGGATATAATTCGGTTTAATTTCCAGCACTTCTCATCATGTCATAATATTTCACAGAAATCAAAGTAAGTCTGTTGAATATATCGTTACAATATCTTCATTATTGATACATTAAACGGAAATCAAAGTTTAGCCTGGCATGAGTTATACAGAATTTTTGACTGAAGAACTGGATAGCGATCTTGGATTATTGTACAAAAATTGTCTGTCTTAATGCATATTATTACCCCTGAAAGTTTCTTCAGTTTTGTTTAGAAACACCCCATTTGTAACAAAGCAAGAAACAGGTTATTTTACAGGCAATATACAAGAACTTGCATTTTCACATTTTTAATTCCTATGAAGGTCCTCATTAACAGTTAGTCTTCTTTAATATCACATTTTAAACAGCAAATAAATAATGTAGAAGCAATTGACTTGATTTAAATATTTCTATTAATTATTCTTAATTTGTTTATAATTGATACTACTTAAAAGTAGAAATTATTTAAAGTTTTTTAAAATATATTTTTTAAGTATTTGCTTCGCTGAATACTTCAATATTCGACAAAACTGAATATCCGGTAGATTGATTATTTTTGTATTCAGGCTAACGGAATATTCATTAGTATTTGCGGACTACTGCATACATATCATATAACATATTCAGTGCGTCCCTACTGCAAAGCTAAACAAGTGCAACGTTATGAAGCAGTTTATGAAGAAATACGAAACAAGAATAAGAGATAACGCATCCAGCATCAATTATAAAACACTTTTCAATATATTCAGAATAATGTGGTAAAACTTTAAGCAATTACCATCAATAGTCAGAAAAATCCGAATTCTTTTGTGCAACTCTGTGCAAGATCTACAGATTTGGATGCATATTGCATAGTATGTTAAGGGTTCAATTAAATGCATAGCACAATTAAAATTTCCCATTCATTCATTTCTATAGGGTTCGTACACGTCAAGGGATTCAGGGGATTTTAGGGGTTTTAGTACCAGAAATTTCGTAAAATATTGGTTGCTGTATCTGAAGAAAGAATTTTCTTTCATTATATAAAACAAATATTTCTTTACGAAAATTCTGGTAAAAGGTCCTTGAAGCGTACGAACCCTGTTTCTCTCAATAAATGGAAACGTACTTTTGTGCAACCCTATATATGATCTACAGAATTTACACACACCAAGTACTAAGCAAAAAATTAAAACTTGCGTGCAACAGCGCACCACCATGAATATTGTTCATAAGCAGTACTGTAATCAAAACTTTTGTGTGTACCTGTAAGTGAAAGATAAATTATATGGACACCAGATTCTATTGTAAGCACCTTGTAGTAAACCTCAACAATATATACAAATTTCAATATGTTTAAATTAGTGTAATATCATTAAAATATACCGCAAACGATTTTTCTCCATATACCGTAATGTAACAGAATTCGTCTGAGTTTCCATTTTGATGAAATAATGTTACCCACTTGATTTTCAATAATGAACATGACATACTAGTACATCAGTTTTATGAAAATCTAACTATGTTTACGCGAGTTAGAGCACAGATAGAGAGGCAGACAAACCGAATTCATAAGCACTTTTTAACTATCTTGGAATGTACTGATAAAAATGCTTATCAGGAAACAACATGAGGAAATTTATTAAAACTCCCTCCCTACAAATGCAGAAAGTAGGGATGCAGTGAAAATTTTTAAAAATTTCTGTAACTGGTCATAGACCATCAATCAGAAAATTAAAAGATGATAGTATAAGTATGAACAATTCATTAGAGATATTTTAAATGGAAACCATTTTTATAAACAAAATTAAACATATTTTTCAATAAAGACAAGTTGAAAATTTTCCAAATGAGTTGAAAAATGAACAGTCCAGGAAACATACAACAACTGGCATAAAGGAAGAGAACACCTTAAAATTAAAAAAAAATTTTTTTTTTTGTTTGTTGTGAAAGAATAACATGCTACCGAACTTTAAAAAAAATATGACGTTACTCCAATTAAAACCGGTTTGATGATAAAAATATGTGGAGCGATACCTATCCAAATTGAGGTAAATTTTAATTTTAGAGTCATTTTCCTCAAATCAGATATTTTTGACATTGCGCGCATCTGATTTCCACAACTAAGTAATATACAAGCTTAAAATTGTGCATTATATCGTATCTTATGCAGTAAAGCACCGATTATACGTTTTTCAGAGAACCTTACTAAAACGACGTACAAACGAAAGTGTAGTCGCCTAAGGTGTAAAATCTTTGACGGTAGAAATATAATACTGCATACTTACAAATTTAATTTTGCTACTATTTTCGCCTATTTAAGATGCACTATATATTTTAAAAACGAGCTAAAACATAAAAAAAATTAAACAATCGCTTCTAAAATTGAAAAATAAAATTGAGAATTATCAAACATTATATGAGTTACACACCTTCAATTACACTTTTTTATTGTATTACCGGGCGTACAAAGAGCTTAATTAAACTAATATTTAATCGTCGTAGGACGTGCCGATTTACTTTGAGACTTAAGCAAAGTATTGTGTATGGAGTTAAGTTCTTGTAAAGTTTCCTCACTAGTACTGTGAAAAATAAAAAAGGTTCTAGGTGTATCAATGTCAACGCAGTCCACCTTGTCCATTATTTTGGTCCCATCCCCTCTACGGGTTCCATTAACTTGAAATAACCCCTGTAGTAGTCACACGGGTTCCCTTTCATCCTCCCCGAAATATTAGTAGCAGAAAAGAAAAAGAAGAACGACGCTGGGAGAGAAAATTCTGAAAAATGGTTACGGCATTAAGGAAACGACACATAACCGACATTATGCGTCGCATAAATGAAATATTACAACATTAAAACATATGGGGCTGAATCGGGGCTGCACTGAAATGACGTATGAAGGAGAAACGTATAAACGGTGCTTTACTGTATATCTTTATAACCTCTACCTATTTTTAAGTAAGTACCTGTAATATATTTATTTACTTTTTAATTTTTATTGAAATTTTATCATGGATTTTGCACTTTAAGGTTCAATTGCCTGAAAAAAATATTTTTATCTGTAAACTTTATTATTATTTTTGGTTGAAGTCAAAGTACGATATTGTAAGAACATACATATGCAATATTAAGTGGATATATCGAATGTATTTTTTATAATACTGTGTGCAACGCATGTATGCCATTGAAAATTCTTAATTAGTATGTCTTAATTAAATTAAATTATAATTATTTATCATTAAACTTATATAACCCTTTCCGGAGCGGTGTAAGTCTGTTTGTAAAATGATGAAATGGTGGACTGACACCAGAATTTACTAACGAATTTATTAGAAAATAAAAACATGCTTATTTTTCCGTACTTTATAAAGGGAAAATATTAATTAAATATTCTTGGTGCAATTTGTCAGTTTTTGAATTAAAATTAGGTGTCATTTTTTGTGGACATCGCCCGCTAAAGGGTTAAAGACATGCGTGAACAAAGATTCGTGTAATTTATTTAAAAAAAATTCTTTAATTTGAAGAAATATTTACAGCTCCAATTTTTTTTTTTTTAAATATTGTGTTAAAATCAAGCAGTATCGAGCCGCTGTAGGTTATCTCCCGCCTTAAAGGACCTCTGTCAACTGAGGTACCTACACCAAAAACCAGCCAATACAATCTACTCAGACACCCTTAGATATTGTTACCAATCAATATGACAATGTTAAAATAATAAAGTGTATCTATTGTTTTTGGAAATCCTTCAGTTGCAACTTATTCTGTTGAGCTTTCTATATAGTCCAGGCAATAGGGAATTTTAACTAGCAAAATTAATGGTAGTTCTGGAAATCCGCTTACTTTATGTTTTTTGGGTCGCTGAATCCAAATTTTTAACTTCCCACCAAAATTTCCCCCGGCAACCCGACCCCCCCAAACTTTGGTAAAAAGCCCCCCAAAAAAGATTTTTATTAAAAAAATCAATTTTTTTATTATTTTAGGGGAAAAGTATCTAGAAATTCAGAAAGTAGACAAAATTTGCAACAAATTATATGTATGACATTATGACTTAGGATGAAGGGGAAGGGGGGATCTGCCTCGGAACATGCGCGCGGTGCAGCGTGGACTAAGTTGCGCAATTCCACTTAACCACTCACACGTTTACATTAGCCCTCCCATCTCCCCTCCGAACTTTCCTTATAAGGTTTACTTTAAGTTTTTTGGGTAGCTGAATCCGAATTTTTAACTTACCCCCAAAATTCCACCCCGAAAACCCCCCAAAATAGTTGTTATTAACTTAAATTTCTTATTGTTTTAGGGGAAAAGCATTACGAAATTCAGAAACTATACTTGGGGAACGAGGAACTTGATAGTTATTGAATATACTGCGATCGTTATACTTCCGCGACAAGAAGAAGTGCGTTGACTATTTTAATAAAATCCAGGGCCAAAACTAGGGGGGGGGGCAGAGGGGGCACGTGCCCCGGGCGCCGCTTTAACAGAAGGTAAAGGGGGCGCCAGAATGAAGATTTTGTTTGACGTTTGATAGAAGAATGTATATATATACGAAATTTATACAAAAATGTCTCGCAGCCGGAAAATTTAAAGGAAAACTTAATCAAATGCATTAAACTTTACAAATAGATAAAAAGATTCATCTACAATACAAAATTGCAAATGAATAAGAAAAAAGGCTTTTTTCATTCTCCTATTCCAAAAGTATCATGACTATGACTTTCGCCTTTGCCTTCTGTCTTTCACTTCCTGTGTAGGAAAATCACTACCATTTTTCAAGGTCAATCTCTATTGTCGGACACTGTCCACTTCTGATAACTACCAAGTGCGAAGCGACCCCTCACAGTCTGAGTTTTCTATTAGATAAAAAAATTCCATGAAAGCTGTTTGTTGTTTTCCCGCTGAGCAGCGTTGAGTTTCTTTTCTTTTCTTTTTTTTTTTTTTTCGTCTTGCTATGGGCGATGACTGCCCTGACAATAAAAATAAACAGAAGGGGAAATGCACAAAGTAAAATTCTTAGTAAAACCGTTTTTTTTTTAAGAGTACAGCATTTGTAGTGGTACAGTAAAGCGTCATATCTAGTAAAGCAAAGCCCCCGCCTTTATCGCCCAAAATGATTTTTTTTCTCGTCTTTCTGGCATTTCTAGGCGTTTTGCCACCCTGCAGTGGCGTATCTAGACTCATCATTTCTGAGGGGGCTGAGGTGTAGTAAAAGTTTCTAAGAGGGAATCACAAGAATCGGGAAAAATTCCGCTTTAAACAATTTTTATCATAGCAGGTAACACATCTATTACACAATAAACCTACTATGGGGAAAAAATGCAAACGTACGTCAAGATGTCGACCTCATTTAGAAAATACAAAAAAAAAAAAATCCTTTTGATTCCGTTTTCAAGGTTTTAATGAATCAATGTTTGGCAAAGCTGATTACGTAGTTCAGTTTTATATATTTTAAATTTAAAAATAAGTTGTCTATTAGATACTTAGTAAAATTGTTTTTGTAAATTTACTTTGTAGGGGAGGGGGGGGGGCGCCAAAATCCATGCTTGCCCCGGGCGCCAAAAACGCTAGTTTCGGCCCTGATAAAATCTCACTCGATATCTATTTTTTCCCCCAAAATTGTAATGCAAAAACGATTTATTGACTAAATGAAACTGATTTAATTTAAAATTTGTCACTATTATGATATGTATGTATTAAATTTATATAAAAATGTATTTATTCGCTTTGGCGAAATTTTTGGCGCTAATGAACATGTGTTGTACGGAGATTGAAAACCTATTTGAGAAACGTCTCCCGCATCTCACCAATTTCCGGTGTGTTAAGAGAAAATTACCTGAATTTTGCGGTTTTTAATCTGCAATATATATTTTTATTTTTGAATTTTTTTTAAAATACAGAAACAATTTTTGTGAATTTGAACTTATCGGAAAATTTTACCTCAATTGGACACCAAGCATGACAATAAAATATTTAAAACAAATAAAAAGGCAAAATAAAAGGAATGGAAAGGTATTTATTTATAATGCTGAGGTTGTAAATAAAAAAGTTGAAGAAAGTTATTCCGCTCGAATATGAATCTTTCTACCGGCAAATTCGAGTCATTTTTATCAGACACATAGGCATATGCAGGGGCGGGGGGGCTCTAAATCTTTGAAAAAAGTAAGAACTGTTAAAAACATTACTGTTTAATACTTTTTTGTTTTATTTGTTTTTCCTTTTTTTTTTCCTTTTCTCTTTAAATCCTGATAGAAATTTATTTCTGAATATTAAATATTATTTAATTGTTAAATTTCTAAGTTAGTTTTTATTTTCACATGTTTTAAAAATTGTCTCACACAGGAATTTTTATGGTTATAGGCAATATTAGAAAAAAAATTGCATAATCATGCGAATGTAGTACAGACGTTTTGGCATGAATATGAGGTTGGATTACAGATAAAGGGAAAATATTGCTAATAAAAATAAGCTTAAAAGTTTATTTTACATATTTTTATAGTGTATACTCGTACATGCAATAATTTGTTTCCCTTTAGATTTGTTTTCCTTCTTACATTCAATATTTTAAAATACATCTTAAACGGGGTTTCAGGAAGGGTGGCCGGCCCTCTCTAACGAAAAGGAAATTACTGTTCAATTGTTCTTTTTTCTTTCTTTTTATTTTTCTCTATTTCTTTACTTTTTTCTTTTTTTTTTGGAATGCCAGTAGATATTTATTTTTGAATACTTAAAATTTTTTATTTTTTAAATTTTTAAGTTGCTCTTTATATTGATATGTTTTAAAAATTATCTTGCGCAAATGTTTTGATTAAATAAAACTATTAGTTTAGCTTATGCCGTCTCCATTTTTAAAGAATGTGGTCAAGGCTGGGGACCACAGCCATATACGTTCTAAAATCGTTCCTCTCTCTGGATTTAGTGCTGCCGGCGCCCATTCAACGAATTGCTATTTACAGTTATAGGCAATATTAGAACAAAAATTGCATAATTATGCTAATATAGTACATAAGTTTTAGCATGAATATGGGATTGAATTACAAATAAAGGAAAAGTATGTTATTTGTTTATGTATGTTGATGAGATAAATTTGTGTGGTAATGTGGATAATTTAGGATATTCCAGTGATTTTCATTTTTGGCTGATTAAAGCTAAAAGTTTTGAAAATATTTGTTTTAATAGTTTGTTTTCTCATCTTAATTTAAAATATGAAAAATTTTATACAAAATACAAATGTGAATTCATGTGGTTCTTCAAAATTGCACATTAAGCGATGCTAGATACCTGTTACGTGTTACATACATATCACTTTAAACCTGATTAGAAACACATTTGCATTAAAATAGCAATTAAAGCTTTTGTGCAGGAATATTGAAATGCAGTAAACCAACGTTTAAAATGCACAAATAATGCGTGAAACATTTGCATTAGTTTTAAAAAACATTTCTCAATGAAAAATTTATGGCTCCCTTACAAAATAATAAAATTATTGGTGATAAATAAATTATAGGTGATGTTAAACTGTAACAGTATGTTTATTTTTTTCCTTTCATTTTATTTTAATTCTCAAGATTACTTTCAAAGGTGAAATGTTCTTTGAAAACTATGTATGTTATTCTAATTTAAATAATGTGCTTTAGTGATAAATTGCAAATAACCAATTGTATTTAATCTTTCAAAGAATGATGAAAAAAAAAATCTTAGAAATAATGTTTTTGAGAACGCAATTCAAAATTAATTTTATGTCGCCGAAATGAGTGCTACATCGCCTGATCTTGCAACCATATTAAGCCAGGGGATGTAAACAGGCAGTATCAGGTTTTCACCTACTATCTTCTTGGTCCTTCCCCAAGTATAGATAAAATTTGCAACAAATAGGATATATGACATTATGACATAGGATAAACGGGAAGAGAGGGGGCTGCCTCGGAACATTCCCCACTCGCTTTTCTCAAAAACCAAATTTTTTCACAAAAATCAATTTTTTGGAGGGTTGCCGGGTGAAATTTTGGTGGGAAGTTACAAATTCAGATTCAGCGACCTAAAAAACATAAAGTGAGTTGAAATCCAGAACTAGTATTAATTTTTCCAGGTAAAATCCCCTATTGCCTGGACTTCATAACTTAGTGCACGTAGCACCACAGTGCAAGTTCAGAGGCAGTCCTTCCCCTCCAGTTCATCCTACGTCATAATGTCATATATCCTATTTGTTGGAAATTTTGTCTAGTTTCTGAATTTCGTAATGCTTTTCCCCTAAAACAATAAGAAATTTAAGCTAAAAACAACTATTTGGGGGGGGGGGGATTTTGGGGGGAAGTTTAAAATTCCGATCCAGCGACCCAAAAAACTTAAAGTAAACCTTATAGAGAAAGTTCGGAGGGGAGATGGGAGGGCGAATGCAAACGTGTGAGAGGTTAAGTGGAATTGCGCAACTTAGTTCACGCAGCACCGCACGCATGTTCCGAGGCAGATCCCCCTTCCCCTTCATCCTAAGTCATAATGTCATATATCTAATATGTTTCAAATTTTGTCTACTTTCTGAATTTCTAGATACTTTTTCCCTAAAACAATAAAAAAAATTGATTTTTTTAATAAAAACCTTTTTGGAAGGCGCATTTTACCAAAATTTGGGGGGGTTGCCAGGGGAAATTTTGGTGGGAAGTTACAAATTCGGATTCAGCGACCCAAAAAACATATAGTAAGCCCTTTTCCAGAACTACCATGAATTTTGCTAGGTAGAGCCCCAATACGGTCTATATTGCCTGGACTGATATGACAGACAGTTATTATTGTCAAACGATTGCTTGAATGAATTGTTTTAGCCAGTTGTCGGTCCAAGTAACTCAAATGACAGAGCAGTGACAATTTTAGTCAGAGGCTTTGGTTTCAATTCCCAGCCTGGACACTTTGTCACTGAATGTCATAAACTAAGTTTATTATAATCTAAATCCTAAAAAGAAATAAAAAATGCCCTTCATTTCCCATATATCTTTCTTTTTTACTTCTTTTTTCATCATGGTAATGGCAAATCAAAGATTAAATCCGCCATCAGTCATTGCTGCTTCTGTTTTACCTCAATAAGTCCTTTTTAAGTCATGAAAAAAAAGTTGGTTTATGTTTTAGCACTGGGGTGACATTTGGGAGGGCTAAGTGGAAGTCACCACCCCCTTCTAAAGAATCTAGATTGTAGCAGACTTCACAAATAAAAAAAAAGATCCATTGCTTTTATAATATATCTTAAAAAATGAGCTTATAAAATTTATGAAAATGGGTCATTAATTTTATAAATGTAAAAATTCCTGTGAAGTTCATTCACTAGATTTTAAAATTTAAAATACTATACTTACCATCAGTTTTTATACATAACTGCAACGGCGCATTCTTCTTATGAGAAACTGTACATATGATACCTCCTAATAAGTAAGAAATAAATTACAATAACCCTTTTAAATGAGACATTAATTTGTACTTTAAAGCATTTTCATTATAAACAATCAAAACAAAGTAATGTGAGTGAAATTTACACTTAAAATGAACTTATATTTTCATTGCTGGTTCAGAAAAAATTGTTTGTTTTAGCAATTTTAATTTTAAAAAACTAAAATGTAAAATATTTTTAAACAGTCAACTACATAAATTATATGTGAAATAAATTCAAACATTTTAAAATTTCTAAATATACCATAACCAGAAAGAGAATAACAATGGTAAAATACTAAACCATTTAAAACATGATTCATTTCAAAGTTTTGTGATAGCACAAAAACAAAGCACCCTCAACTAAGAAATGTATACTCGAAAGTCACGACGAAAAACATTAGTAACTGAAGATGTCTCAGTAAGGGAGTGAAAATATTTTAAAAATCATTTTTCATTTGTAAGGCTATTTTATTTATGTTTTAGAGTATGTGAATTTTTAAACTTTTTGGCATCTACAATATTTTTTGGTGTACGCTAAATTACAATATCTTTAATATGTTTTAATGTCATTAATTAATTGGTAGAACAAATTAAGCTTACAGAATGAAGTTACTAAACTTCTTGCGAATGATTTAAGAAAAATGATTGTAGAAAAAATCCATAAAGCAAAGTATTTTTCAATTTTATTTGATTGCACACCAGATACATCCCCAAAGAACAAATGAAGCAAATTATAAGATATATGAAGATAACTGAAAGTGGATATTATTCAAACAAGGAAAGATTTCTTGACTTCGTTGAGTCAAAACAAAAAACAAGATAATTATTAGCACAACAAATTTTAGATAAACTAATGGCCAACAACTCAACATTCACAAGAGTAGAACTCTGTGCTATGATATGGTTTAAATATTTCATCCAAGTACAAGGCAAGTGCAAGCTCGAATCCTCGAAATAAATAAATTCGCTATTTTTTACCATATTCTGAACACTATATAAACTTATTTTGGAGTTTATGCTTCTGGTGTATGTCCGAAAATGATGACATTTTTTAGAACTGTACAAAATTTATTTGTTTTTTTCTCTTCGTCTCCCATTTATGTCCCACTTATGTCCCATTTAACAGTTCAATTTTGTGACACCTGTCAGAAAATGAGTTCAATTTTGTGACACCTGTCACAAAATGAAGGGAGGTGGGGAGGGCGCCAAATTTAAACTTTGTCATTTTCTCTTTGCACTATCCTGGTGTCGTCATCTGTTATAAATTATTAAAAACAATAAAAGTACGATTTCTTTTAAATTACGATATCTGATTTATAAATGCTTGATAAATAATAGAAATCACAAGAATAACAGGCATATCATGTGAAATATTAAAACTAATTTTCTGAAACCAAAAAAAGTTATATAGTGAGAAATTTAACTAACACTTACAATTAATTTTTAAAAAATTATAATTACATAGATTTAAGATAGTGATATATAAGGCTAATGTTAAATATATATATATATATGTATATAGCACCTACAACTATCAGAATAAGTCACAAATTAAATACTTAAAAGAAATAATAATAATAGTAATAAGATCTGATTTTGCGACGTTTTGGTGATATCTTCTTATATTTGGAAAAATAAAAATAGTAAAATTAACATTAATTCTGAATTTTTACAATTTAATATTAAAAAAGACATCTATACTAATTACAAATGTAATTCAGAAAGTTCTTACAATTTTAAAATAGAAATATAAGTAGTAAAATAGGCCTTTTCATTTTCATAATCATTTTCTGAAATTCATTCATATATGTGTTATGGCACCACCTATGACCTATAATTGAAAATAAAAATAAATAAACGTACCGTAATGGCCGGATTACAGAAATTTCTGGATTAAAAATTTTCTACTCTATATATTTTTAAAATCATAGTTTGATGCTATAATATCTTTTAATTCCTTGCATTCTACATATAGTTCAAAACAGAAATCTGTTTAAAATATATTTGCCTCTCCATTTTAACATATTTTCTCGAAACAGAAAAACATTACTGAGCCACTTAAAAGGTTATTTACACCAAATCTCAATAAAATTATATGTGCAAGCAGAATTAGAATATTTAAAACTCTGTGTGAATGATGTCGCTTTTTAATTTTTTCTTATAATTAAATAAAATAATTTATTTCTTCTGTTTCATTTACTGGAAGTGGTAAGAAGGGCACATGTGAACAATGATCATTTCATCTGATTAGCATCAGATAAAATTCTTTTAAAAATTGTGAAAAGTTTATTTTTAATTCCATTAACTATGGATGATTTTTAAAAGAATTTTATCCAATGCTATTTAGACGGAATTAATGTTTTCACATTCAGCAAATTTTCCCTAAACACTTAAGAGTAAAACTAGGTAATCATAGAATTAACAATTTTGTAAACTAATTTGACACTGATTCAAGACTTTCGATTCAGGAGATTTCATTAATGATTCTACTAACTGTCAATCAATCGACAAGCTGATAGAAAATAATATTTTTTTCCTATTCGAGAATGTAGTGGATTTTTTTAACAAGTAATTTATGAAAAATTTATGAAAATTGTATGTAAGGATCATATTCATGTTTAGAAAATCAATTTATGCATGCATTTATCTCTGCACTTACATATAATTTAGCAAAAAATTTATGAGGAAATGGTTCACAACCACTTTTCAAATTTTATCTTAATATGCTATATATTTCTATGTTTTTATTAAATTAACTTTAGCAAAAAAGAATTGATTTCATAGACAAATGAAATGATCAAAACATAAAATTATTAAATAAAAGAATAAAAAGGCAGAATTGAAATCTCTTTAGTAGTTGCCGAGAAAAATACAAGTCAGTATATGAACAGTCTACTGTACTATGTTTTAATTAAATTAGCTTTACCAAAAAAATTGTAATTGCATATTTGATTTTGTATGCAAAAAAAAATTATTGAGACATAAAATTATTAAATAAAAGGAAAAAAGGCAGAATTGAAATCACTTCAGTAGTTTCACGAAAAAGACAAGTCAATATGAGCAGCTTTTTGTAGTTGTTGTTACCACCTTAAGATTTAGCAGGAATTCAATAAACAATTATCAGAAACTCTATAAAAAGTAACTACACCAATGAAATTAACAGGAACTTTGGATATCTTCCTTTAAGAATTTAAGCAACTTAAATTATGGGGATAGAATGACTTTGTCTTCATAAATCAAATGAAAGTCTGTCGGAAATATAAGTTTTCCCAAACACATGCTAAACTCTGAAAAATTAACAAATAATATTAAAAAGCCATATATTATTACGAAGAGCGAAGTGAATCCGCTACTAGGCTACACAAATTACATTTTGTTGTACACTTTACAAAAAACCTATTCAGTATTTTGACTTGAAATTAAACATAAAAATAAATTATGATCTGTAGATTTGCACAAAATTTTTGTTTTACAGAATAACCTTTAAAAAATTATTATTTTTATTTATTTTACATGTTTCTCCATTGCGGACACATTTTTGCCAATAAAAAATGAAACACGTCTATTTTCAGAAGAAAAAATAAATCATGGAGTTAGTAATTATCGATAGAATCATGATTAAATAATTTCACGATTTCTTTTATGAAATTTTTAAAATATCTTTTTTATGAAAATTATAGCATATTGTTAATGAACTAAAATTTGTGAAAATTCAATTACAGTAGAAAATCTTTATAATGCAAACCTAAAAATGCAAGGTTGTGCATTATATAGAATTTTGCCTTATAAGGATCACTTTTCACATATTATTAAATTTACCTTGTAAACATGACTAAATATATCTGAAACATATCGAAATACATTAGAGTATCTTTATACTGCATTCCTTGTTATCCAGATAATAATTTTTAGCATAATATAGATCATTCCACACATTTTTAAATTTACTTTATAAGATCCAAGTATACCTGGACCAAATAATTCATTATATTACTCATTTTCAAAAATGTTTATTGTAATAATAATTTTTTTTTTATTAAAAAGTTCTGAATCAAGGATAGAAAGTTGAAATAATGTATCATATTTAGTACTCTAGAAAGTCGCATTTTTTTTATAATATGGGAATACAGGTGCTTCTTAACTGCAAAATTCATTGTTTACATCTGAAGAAGTTGTGTGTTATATGGAGAATTGGGTTACATGGAATTGCATTATAAAGATCTTTTACTGTATTTGCATTCAATTATAAAAGTATTTTTCAGTTTTAAAGTTTTAAGAATTCAAATACACAATTTATTCTTATTTTTTGAAATCCTTTACACAGATGATACTTATGCATTTTAAAAGAATTATATTCTGATTTTTTTTCTTTTTGTAAAATGGCAACAAAAGAATTGTAAACATATAAAATTAATTGTTAAATTCATTATATCATAAATAAAAAATTCCGAGGAAATTCTTAGTTATCTAGCTGAATTTACATTTCTAAAACTAAAATGCACCAAAACATAAAATAAAGTTTTTTCTTAATAAAGATGCAAAAATAATATTAAAGAAATATTTTTACTTTCAAATATTTATCTTATTAAATAATGCTTCGTGAATCCAAACAAAGCATGGCTTTTGCTTGTAAATTAAAATATTTTAAAAAATGAATAAAGCATAAAAAATATTACACAGTACAATTGCCAGGTACAGACATATTTTTACCTCTGTTATTTTTGCTTTGCTAATTGATGGCGATACCAATCATTCTGGGCAAGAGAGTGACTGTAAAGTTTATTTAAATTTTGAAGTGATTGAAAAAAAAAACATTTTGCTCCTTTTCTTTCTTTCTTTTTCTTTTTCTTTTTTTTTTTTTTTTTTTTTTTTTGAGAATTCTGTTTAGATAAATGTATTACAAATAAATATATATAAAACACAATTGAAAACTTAGTGTTTCACAGTTTGTAGGGGTTTTCTTTTTTAATGTTACACTTTTTTTAGATACATGATTCAATTAATACTAATACAGCAGATTCCCTGAAATTTGCAAACCTAAAATCCATACATCATCACAGATAAAAAGAACGAAACTTTCTGTTCAGATCTAAGGACAAAATTACAGATTTTTTTATTTTTTATATCATTTTTATTTTTTATATCATTTTCTATGTATTTTAAATATGTAATTCTCAATAATATGACTGAATTTGTGGTTTTTGATGAAGGAAGTATAAATTTATTTCTAAGAAAATAAATCAAGATATTGCTGGTGTCACTGGTAATTACAATTATTTTACCAAATATATTTAATTATTAATCAAGTTTTTTTTTTGTTTGTTTTTGTTATTAAGACTGGCTAAACCTGAAATAAAATTTCCTTACTTTATTATTTTGATGTGAATAGGGTACCTTTATGAGGAAAATTTCATTGAATAATTCAAGAAAAATGTATCCCATCTTTCTTATGCATATTTAATTATACATTATTAATTATTTATTTGACCTTTACTTTTAATAATTTAATCATCTTTAAAATTATCTTACTTTTTGTCATTTTAGTTTATTACTTAATTTCTTTAATATTTTACTATACTGCAAGTCTTCCTTATAATTTTGATTGCATTATCACATACAAATTACAGTTTTAAAAATATAAACAAAGTGAGGACCAAAAATCCGCAAAATACATAATTTAATTATACATTATTAGTTATTTACTTGACATTTATTTTTAATAATTTAATCATCTTTAAAATCATATTTAAATTATAATTTATTTACTTGATCTTTACCTTATTTAATCATCTTTAAAATTATCTTACTTTTTATTATTTTAGTTTATTATTTTATCAAATTTCTTTAATATTTTACGATATTGCAAGCGTTCATTATAATTTTGATTACATTATTATGTTCAAATTACTATTTTAAAAATGTAAACAACACAATGACCAGAAATCCACAAAATTCTAAAGTCTGCACAACCTCTGGTCCCAAGCTGTGCAGATTTGATTTAGTCTCCTGTATTAAAAAACAATATTTTTTAAAAGAAAATATTTTTTAAAAATGAATAAAGCATAAAAAAAAATTGCATAGTACATTTGCGAAAGTACCAAACATTTTACATGTGAAATGCATTAATGACAATTCTAAATTTTTTATCAATATTATTTTTGTTTTGCTAATTGATGGCAATACCAATCATTCTGACTAAGAGAGTTACTGTAAAGTTTATTTAAATTTTGAAGTGATTGAAAAAAATAATGTTTTGCTCCAGCTTTTTTTGTAGAAATATTGGAAAAGAACACCTTAAAAAATAAAAGCTTTGCTTGTAAAAGTTTTTCTTAGGAAAGACTTATACAAGTTTTAAAGAAATTGCTTTCCGTTTACATGAATATATTACAAAATAAATGTATAAATAAAATACAATTGAAAATTTAGTGTTTCCTTCTCACAGTTTGCATGGGTTTTTCTTTTTTAATTTAACACTTTTTTATGATTCAATTAATAATAAAATGTAGGATCATTACATCTTAAAATATAGTTTTAATCACTAACTTTGATACATACAATATGAAGTTTGCTTAAAGATGTAGGTAAAATATATGAGAACATTTAAAATATAAAAGTTAAAAAATCTGAAACCAATAAGTTTCAGCTACACTGTAGTCTTCCTCAGGATAACTCTTTCCAGTGTCGAGAAACTGTTAAGGTGTTTCTCAACATTGGAAAGAATTAGTAACCAAGGAAGGTTACAGTGTAGCTAAAACTTGTTGGTTTCAGTTTTTTTAACTTTTATATTTTTAATGTTTTACAAGTTCTTATTTATTTTTATCTATCTCTTTAAGTAAACTTCATATTGTATGTATCAAAGTTTGTGATTAAAACTGTATAATTCAATTGTTAAAATTTTATAATCATTTGATAACTTGAAGGACGTTATTAATCACTTTTATTATCTTTTGCTATGAAGCATGTATTCACACTGTGAATGAATGGATTAAAGACACATATCAGTTTAATTAAACTTACAATTTATTTTTAAACATGATCGTAGATCAGTAATAGTGTGTGTATCAATGTCAGCTGCTGAACCAAATGACCTTCATATAACTAATTGAGTAATAAATCAATATAAGCATTTACAAATTCTGAAAGCAAATGTTAAAAATAGAGCTAAAAAATTAAGTATAGATAACTGTTTTCATTTTTATAAAAATAAGGATCCAAAACATAAACTGTGAATTTTAGACAGTGGTTGATATAATTGCTTCCATGTTATACTCGTATATTTAATACACTTCAATTTCCAGATTTAAATACAAATTAAAATTTATGATATCATTTGAATCCAAAAAAGTTAAAAATCTTACCACATCCAACACAAAAACTTCAGAAAAAGCATTAAAAGAAGATTGGTCACAAATTACTCCTAATATAGCAAAAAATTACTAAATTCAATGCCAATTAGACTGATAAGATTCAACTAAATAAATCACATTAATTGGAGCAATAGTTATATCCGAATTTTGTTTTGAGATTACTTTTCATTGTTTGTCAAACTTCTATATATTTTTTAAATTAATGCAAAAAGATTCTGCTTTATTATTATTATTTTTTTTTTTTCGTTGTATGATGTGTGGGTGGGAGAGGGCTATATGGACTCCAAATGAGTAAAAACAAGTAATTTATAATTTTGTTTAATCTCTGTTCTTTTTTATTATAAATCACATCATAATAGGTAAAAAAGTAAGTGTCAGAGTTTTACTTTAGACTATAGTATGTGTATGTGGTATATGTAGAAGTATGTAACCCTTGGTAGATATCTATAACGCTTAACCGGCCTATAAGAAACTATCATATACTATAAAAACAAATAAAGCAAAATGTATTTCATTTAGTACTTTGCATCTTGCATGAATAAATTGATTTCAGGAATCAAGTAATGTGAAACACAGCAGTTAGTTTTCGGAACTCATGACAGGAGGTTTTTGAAAGATTAGGAATAATTTATTGTCTCAATTAGAAATTTTAGATAGCTTATTCGAATTCCTATTATTTATTATTAATATTATTTTACTAGAAAAAGAAATTATGCTAATTTGAGACTACTTACCTAACACCAGCCATGGCTGATTGCTCATAAAAGTAAATTTGTGTTTCCTAGACAATCGCCCTGTTAGATGCATGGATCAGCCAGGTTATGTATGACTGTATCAATTAATATATTAATATGTTTAAATATTTAAATATATTTTATATTTACAACTGTAAATGTATCATCCTGCAACTAGGTAATCCATTGAGAAGCCTTACATGGTTCCTGGTTCCTTGAAAACAACCAATGAATGAATTTTTCAGTTCGATTCATTATTCATTCCTCAGGGGATATGATTCATTCTCATTAATAATACATCCATGTTCATTCTTTGCGTTAGCGTCTTGTCCTTTTAATCCTGCCATCTTTGTAATTTTGGCTTTGAAATCGAAATTTCTTGACCCCAACCATCCTATTTAATAAAATAAGTTAATGGAAATATTTAAGAGGCAAATGTTGTCCCAGATCTAAAGTATGTTCTTTCGGTAACTCTTGTATTCAAAATTTTGCAATTTGTGATTTGATCATACGATGGCAAGAAATTTTATGAATCGCCATTTATTAAGATGTTTTTTGTAGCAGATGACTTCATTTATTTATTTATTTTGTAAGTAGTTTGGAGATAAATATTAAAATTTATGTTAAAAATAGGAAACTGATTTGTATTTTTCTTGGAGCGTTTCATTTTAAAACATTGTATTGGTCACGCAGCTCAATTGAAAGTAATTATTTTATGTTTATAATTGATCGCATACTAAAGTACTTATATAATGTTTATCCAAATTTACCTGAAATTTCAAAACAGCTTAAGTAAGTATTAGTACTTCAAAAAAGTAAAATTTTGAAGTTTTGCTATTTTCATCCGGAGTGCTGTGCTAGTAAAAATTAGTAAAAAAAGCTAGTAAAAATTAAATAAAAAATTGCGGTATTTTTATGTTAGACGCAAATATCACAAATAGTATCTTGTATTTCTTGTGTGTGCAAATAAGAAATACTACTGTGATATTGAAATAAAATGTTTTGATTTATTATAATAATTATTATCATCTTTATTTGTATTTTAAATTAACTATATCCAATATGAATGATGGGGATTAAAACAATATTTTGTGTCCAACTAACGTAAAAGTGCCAAAACATTTTTTTTTTTTTTTTTTTTTTTTTTTTTTTTTTGCTGTACCTATTATATCTAAAATCAATGTTGAATGATTTTACATATTTACTGAAATTTTTTCCAAACGATGTTAATGCTGGGATCCTCAATGCTTTTAGAAGTGCGCACCCTCTATTTTGGGAGATTTTTTAATTCCAAATTAAAATCTATCTATAGAAAAATACAGTTAGTTGTCCTTCAGCGCGCTATGCACATTCTGTTTGTTATGATTTTATATTTTTAAATGAAAGACCAGAGTAGTCTGTGCTTTAGTTGTACCTAAAATCAGTGTTGAATGTATTTATACATTTAAGTGAAAATCTTTTAAAACTAAACCTAATATTGGAGGGCTCATCCGTTGCTAAAAAATTATTTCTTCTCACTTTTATTTTCCACATTGGGTCATTTAATATCAAAATTTTGTTTTTATTGTGCAAACACTGTGAAGTTTTTGATTAATTCATATAATATTGCCAAAGCCTGTGAACAATTTTCATATTAAAATGTTGATATTTAGTTGTGTTCTAAGCCGTGTTTTTCTTCTAACCTTTTTTCTTTTTTTACTCATTAACATTACTTTCACGCAGTTAAAATGTTAATTTAGATTATTAAAATTTTAGTGCAAAAATAAGTTTATTTTATAAGTGTAAATAAGAATATGCAATGTTAACCTTACGGGAAAATGTTTTATTTTCAAATAGATTGTTTTCTGCCTAAGTCTCAAAATTTCTAAGCCAAATTTATACTATATTATTATATGTATTGTTAGTATATTATATTAAAATTTCAGAATGAATGTATAAAATTAACTGTGTTCTTTAAATAAATTGTGCATAAAGCAAATCCTGTGGGAAGAAGTGGAAATAACGAAATTTGGCAAAAGTGACTTTTGCAAATTAATTTTTTTCAAAGTTTTAATGCTCGTATTTTTTAAACCAAAGACATTTATAAAACTGTTAAAAGCTGAATGTGCACTCATTAAGTACATAGAATTGTTTTTTTTTTTTTTTTTGCATTTAGATAAAAAGTTCCAGGCAAGAACGTTAAACATTCCAAAAAATATGGGATTCGCGAAATTGACTTATGGCAGTGGACTTTTTGAAAAGGTTAATATTCAATTTTTTAAAAACTGAAAGCGTTGTAAAGAAAAATGCACGTAGATATAATTTAGTATATTAGCTGACTTGCCCAGGCCCGTGATAATATTCTTAAATGAACCTTAAATTTGTATGATTTTATATGCTTTAACTCAATTTTGTCTGAAATACATGCCTACTGACTGTGTGAAAAATCAGTTTAAGAAAAAATATGGATGGGGGGAGATAGTATGCTTCCAACTATTGCAAAATTTTTGTTCTAAAATATTGATAATTAACTGTAAAAATGACTGATTTATGTATAACAATTTATTATTTTTTTTATTTTTAAACTGATTATTTCCTCCTTAAATCTGATTATACCTGAACGAAACACTCGATCATAATATAAATTTAAAATTTCAAAGCTATTGTATAAAATTAAGTATATTTTTAAAAATGTAAATATGTTAAATAATTTTAATCCTGCGGAAAAAAAAAAGTAAGGGACTTCGGGGAGTAAAAGTTTTACAAAGGGTTAATTTTCATATATTTTTTAAATAGTTTGCTGTGTTGCAAAGAGAGTTGAAAGTATATGATGTCTTGCATTTTCTTTTTTGTGTAATTTTGTTTTTCGGTGTCAATGAGTTATTTTGAAATATGCCAGAAAAGGGGAGGGATATGTGGAGGTCGTCTGGTATTTTAGATTTAAAAAAAAAAAGTCGTTATCATCTAAATTCTTTAAAGTTTTAAGGGGGTTAATATAATATTTTCGTAATCTTTGTGAAACAATCTAGAAAAAATATTGGTATTCAGTTGTAAAATGGCTCGTGAAAAGATTTTTTTTTCTTTGTGTCTTTTTCAGTAGTTAAAAATAATAGTCTCGAAAGTCTGAACTCTTTGAGATTTTCAGCAGTCATAAATAAAATTGTTATGCACCTCGTGAGAAAAAATTGTGAAAAAATATCGATATCTAGTTAAAAAAATATATGTTTTATGTTCGCTTTTTTTCTTGTTTTCAGCTTGGTTCCGTTAGCATAACAAACAAAAATAATTCTTATTGTCTGATTTCACTAATATTTTAATACATTATAAATATAACTTTATCCATTCTTTAAAATTTCGTAAAAAATAGGCATATTTAGCAGTAAAAACTTGAGCCGAAGTTGAGCGATACTTCTCGTTTTTTATTGTTTTCATTGAAATTTTCACATGTTCTATTTTGTTCAAAATACTTCTATTCGTTTGAACGTTTCGAAGTTTTAGCAGGTGATGTAAATTCGGTCTGCAGAGAGGCTCTGAAAACATTATGTCGAAATACAAACTTTTAGGCATTTTTTACCGTAGAAAAAAGATAGTCTCCGTAAGACAAAAAGTGACCTGCGGTTGCGAATTTTTTCTAAATGGTTAAAATTCGTATTTTTGAAAGTCAATTGCACCATTGAAGAGAAGAAGGTCTCAGTATTTTTTGTTAACCGATACCTCCAAAATTACATCCTAGGGAAGCGATGCCATGCATAAGGAAAAGAGAATTACTTAAAGGACCTATTTTCGAAAAAAAAAAAAAGAAATTTCAAAGATTATGATCTACGTTTTTTCAAACTGATTACAGCATTTAAGACATAAAAATGCTTTCTTTCAGAATATATCTTCTGTTTTTAAATATACTTTATAACTGTATAGTATGGCCGTTCGAAGTTAAAAAAGAACAACGATAAATCACCACATGCGTTTCTTCGCCTTCGTTCAGCTGTGCAAATCTGGTTTCTGGGTATGCACGAACGCTTTTGATTCTCAAAATGAAATAATTGTTTTTTTTTTTTATGAGAATGCATTGCAATTTTTTATTAATAATTCTGCTAATTATTAGAAATTTAAAATTATGAGTCTCAGGTGCATTAGGAGAGACCTTGGAGTACTTTCACACAAATTTTCAGCCTTGTTCGTACTGTAAATTTCACTAACCATTGCGGACACAGCAAAACTTTCTTTTTGATAGTAATACAGTCATCTCCGGTCTTATCACTTTCCGGCTGTATCTCTTATTCTATAACTTTTCTACTATCTTTTATTTACTTTATTAATATTATTTATCTTTCATGAAATATGTCTATTTACTTTATAACTTTTACTATCTTTATATATCTTTGTCAGTTATACTTACTTTCAGTTTAACAGGTTTGTTTACCTTCTAGTAAATCCCCCTTCTTATTTTTATATATACATATACTTTTTTAAATTAATACCTAACAGAAATAATTGTCTTTACTTACCTTGCTTTATTTCTGTTATTCCGTTTTTATAAGTTCCGGGTTTTATTTATTCACCATCTTAATTCCTCATGTTTAATTCTAAGTTTTTGCTAACATCGATCTTCATGCATTTCTGTTCACGTCATTTTTCCGTATGACGTGTGTTTTCCCGATCACCACCAGATGGCGTCTCTCTGGTTACTGCACGTCGTCATAATGACGTTTCGTCACGATGGCTTCTCATTCGAGAGCCATCGGCCGGCTGCTCCTTGCATTGCGTAATAGGTTCATATCTGTTCATCCGGTAGTATATATTTCGTTACAATTCCTTCATTCGTTACCTAAATGTTTTGCACCTGAATGTTTCGTGCCTGAGTGTTCCGTCTTTAAATGTATCATTGTTCGAGTATCAAGTGACGTCATCTTATTTTATATTATTGTGTTGTGAGATAGAATAAGTTTCCCTTACGTTCGTCTTATGGTTTTATTTATTTCAAGTTTAATTGTGTTGTGACTTATATTTTTACGAATTTCTCCCGCCGTTATCACATTCGTCATCACCGTAATTACCAGCAGTTTATTTTAATGAGTCTTTCATTCATGTTCAAGTGTTTCTTTAAAACTAGCGGCCATTCATTAAATGCCCTAGTAGTTTACTCATTCCAGCTGTCATCGTTTATTGAGAAAGCGTAGTATTTTGGAGTCACGATATTCCTTGTTGTGAAGTGAGATATACGTGTTTACATTTTCGTCTGACTTAATGATGTCTCCAATAAGAAGTCTTTTTCATAACAGTTTATTTTAACGTATTCAAGCTTCTGTATTTTATCAAGAACTTGTTTTTGAGTTAAAGCTTTTTGGTTTGGATCATTGCAAACCACAGAAGTGGTTAAGGCATTTCGCAATAGCCATGAAGTCGGGTTTCTTTTTCTTTTTATTTGTTTGCGGATTTAAAGTTAATGAATACATTATGCAATAGTGAAGTAGTATATTTAAGTATTGTATTTTATCATATGTTAAAGTTTATTTCTTGTGCTATCTTATTTGCTTTTAACTTTACTTGTATTTATTTCACCACTTAACATTTATTTCGTTAGTTAGTTATTTGCTTTTCAGGATTTCTACTTTCCAGCTTTTCCAACCTCTAGGTTTAGGGACTTTCAGTAACATATCCTCTGCTTAACTTAATTTAATCTCTGCTGCATATTCAAATCCTTAATTACTTATAATTTAAGCCTTCACTTTTATTAGTACAGATATATGGCGCCTTCTTTTTATATTACTAAGATGTGATTGCATTTTTGCTAACTAAATTCCAAGCTAGCTGTTATATATATATACAGATGGACCTCATTTTCTGACACCCGGGTTTCACGTCATCTCCTCTTATTACATCAGTTTTTCAAAGTCCTGATTTTCTGTATATGATTTTAATGTAAATAAACTTCGGTTTTTATGTCGTTGAATAATTTTCAACTGCGGATATCCCGATGGTTTAGAAAAATTGTCCATTTTTCATAATCCATCTTATAAGCATGTAAATGAAGTGTTTAGGAACGTCTTAAACAAACTTTTCACAAAAGTGTCTGAAATACCCATTGAGATAAATGAGAAATTTTTCATCAATCCTTTTTCTGAATAAATAAACTCACACACTATGAATGACCCACTTAAGCTGCAGATAGACGTATCAGTCTACTCGCGGTCTTTTTGTTCTGGTTAGGCGGCGTTTTCTTGTGCTTAGCGTTTTTCATCCGACTAAAACCGAAGCATTGCATTGCATTGAAACTATCAGAAATTATCTAGCATCCATTTCTGAAACAACGAATATTGATTACAATTCATTGTATAATATTTAAAAAAAATAATTGTAAGAAGCACATTTAGGGATAAGCTAACCTTACTTCATCAATATTTCAGGTAACAATAAAAAAACAAGTCATCGTAAATCTGATTTTCATTCTTTTCAATTTTGTTTTTTTTTTCGTTTATTTTGTTTAATAATAATGTTTTATTGCTTAAAACTACAAGAACAGTTATGAATTTAAACGTGTTTAAATTAATTAAAAATACCGCTTTTTATAAACATATTTTTCTCCAACTCCGGTTACCGCGACACTCCGCTTATGACGACACATTTTTCTGGTCATTAGAGTGTCTGGATAACAAGATTCGACTGTATGTTAGATGCAAAATTTCTTAAGTAAATTGAATTATTTAAAAATGTAAATTAATTTTACATGTATTTGCTTCTAAAATAAATTATAGTTAGCATATTAATTTACTCTTAAGAACATTGAATAGTAGTAAAAAACAATTACGTTTTAAGGGCGGCAAAATAATGCTCGCTTCAGGCGGCAAAATCGCTAGCGCCGGCCCTGAGTATAGTGGTCGCCAAATGTTAGAAACTGCCTTGAAAATACATCATTTGAAGTATTAGTCCTTGTTCGTGTATATTGAGTGATTCAGAACATTTCAATCATTTACAGGGTTTTAGATCACATTACATTAAAATAACTTTTGTGTAGGAAACTAGAGTTGCAATTCTGTTTATTCAGTCAGAAATACAGGGTGTCTTATTCCAATCTAAACACAAGTTTTTGTTCTTAAATTTAGCACTCATAAAGATATTTTTGTGAAATTTTCAACAGACTTACTTACATGATGAATTAAAGCAGCTTCATCCTCCCTCGAGCATTAATAATCTGCTCCCCTTATACCCCCCTACAGAAGCTTAACATTTTGTGCTTTGTATTGATCTAAAAGTACTAATTCTCTGTATTTCTATAACCCCCATCTCCCTTTTGGAGCTGCAAAAGTTTCTTCCAGAAAGAAATGTCTGAATGCAACACTTGTTACGATGTTTTGTTCAGCCTGCAGTCACTCAAAAAGTAAAGAACTGAGTAATTTTCAGAACACTGTATATAATGCGAACTACATTCTAAAATATGAACTGTCTTGTTCAGAGCTAATTAAATATGGATGATGGGCACTTCCAACTCTTCAGTTTGTCATGTTTGTGTTCAAATTGGAACGAGACATCTTGTATTTTTGACTGAAAAAAAAAAAGAAATGCAACTCTAGTTTCCTGTACAAAAATTATTTTCCTGTTACATGCAGTACCAAATCATTGCAATTAATTGAACAGTTCTTATGTATAAGTATAATTAATTATTTCCACATGTTGCCAATCCTTCTGTATCCTAATATGTCTCTTCTATATTTTATAAGGCTTATATATTTTTTGTTGTTTTTATTTATTTTATACATATATATTTATGTATGCACACCGAAGAGCCAAAACCTTATGACCATCCCCAAATTTTGCGATAAACTCGCTTGGTCTACGTGGAAGGCACGTAATCAGGTGGGAATGGTATTTAACTACAGCTAGGAAATATGAGGAATCATTTTTGCTCTTACTTCTGCCTGTGATGAGAAAGGTTGCTGATCTTAGTGACTTTGATAGAGGGCAGAATTCAATGGCCCGGTGGCTCAGAACGATTATCTCCGAAACTGTTCTACTGGTGGGTTTTTCGCGGCATATCATTGTTAGTGTGTAGTTTTAAAATGAATAGAATAGAAATTTGTCTTTATTTGAACAGAAATTAATCATAAATGAAAAACAGTACCTTTGATTTCTTGATTCAGACTCCACTGGCGTTCAAACCTTTGTCATCACGAAGTTTTTATTCCGAGCGGGTGAACTTGAAATGGATGAATTAAAATAAAAGAAATTGTTGAATTTACATGGATGAGGATAAAGCATACTTAACGAATAAAGATTTCACATAAAGAATTACGAATAACTTGTCTTTTCATACTTTAATCGAATCGAATTTGACTTTCACACCTTAGATTTTAGAATCACAACATTGGAATGTTCTATTACAGGTCCGCACATGACCATCAAAATACAGAATAAAATTTATCTAATAAAAGAAAATAAAACAAGATTAATATGCATATAATACAGAAAAAAGGGATAATAGGAATTTTAAAATTAAAAAAGAGTTAAAATAATAAGAATAAAAATTGAATAAAGTCTTCTATTTTTAAGGCAGAAAAAACCAGTCATTTTCAATTCTCGTAGTGCTGCCATCTATATCTATCTTTCAGTATTAAAGTCTCTGCTCATAAGAAATCATACATCCTCCGCCCCCGGCAGGAGAGGGGACACCTTTGAAATGGGACGCTTGATATCACCGTCAGCTGTTTTTATCAAAACAACTCGTACAAGATTGTCCGGTCCAGGAAAAGTCTTTAGAATGCGGCCCAACTTCCATCTCATGGGCTGAAATCGATCATGAACAATCACCAAGTCTCCTTCTCGTAGATTAGCTCGTGGAGTAGTCCATTTTGGACGCTGTTGGAGATGTTGAAGATATTCACGTGACCATCTACACCAAAATTGATTCTTTGCTTTTTCTATCAAGCGCCACCGAGCATTTAATGTTAGAATTCTGGGATTTGAAGATTCTGGAATATCAAGGAGGGGTGCTCCTATTAAAAAATGACCTGGAGTTAATGCACGTGGATCTGATGGATCCGAAGACGTAGGGGTTAAGGGTCTTGAATTTATGCAACTTTCAATTTGACATAGCAAAGTAGTTAATTCTTCAAAATTCAATACACTAGCTTTACATGCTCTTAGAATGTGATTTTTAGTAAGCTTTACAGCTGCCTCCCATAGCCCACCAAAATGTGGTGCATATGGAGGGATGAAATGCCAATTGATTTTCTGGCTCGAAAGAAATCCTTGAACTTCATTTTCTTTCAAATATTGAAATAGCTGCTTTAACTGATTAGCCAGACCTGTGAAGTTTTTACCGTTATCTGAATATACATCGGACGGCAGACCTCTACGCGCGATAAATCGCTTCAAGGCTGCTAGCAGGGCTTGCACAGACAAGTCTGATACCAACTCAAGGTGTACCGCCTTAGTGCACATACAGACGAATACTGCTATATAAGATTTAATTTTGATCTTACTTCTTGGCAAATTTGGTTTAGTTAGACAGGGTCCTGCAAAATCTAGACCCACCTTGGAAAATGGACGGATTGGGGTGATTCTGTCAACGGGAAGATCTCCCATCATTTGTTGACAAGCTTCAGACTTAAGGCGTTTGCAAAGTACACATTTGTGGAGCTCTTGTCGTACAGTAGAACGACCATTCACAAACCAGTACTGTTGGCGTAATATAGAAAGTACTAGCTGTGTACCAGCATGTAGATGTTGTTCATGGACATGATTTATCAATAACTTAGTAATAATATGATTTCTCGGAAGTAGCATAGGATACTTTCTATCAAAACTTAACGACTGATGTTGTGATAATCGTCCACCAACTCTAATAATATCACTAGAATCTAAAAACACATTTAATGATAATAATTTACTATTGCTTGGTAAGGGTTTTCTTTCTTTTAATAATTTAAGTTCTGTACCGAATTCAGAATTTTGCACTAATTTTACAATACATTGAATAGAATCAGAGATTTCTTGTGCACTCAGATTTCCAGATTTTTTTGTAGCACTATGCCTAGCATTATAAATGAATCTGAGACACCACGCTGTGACTCTTGATAACTTAGAGAATTTGGAGAACTTAAGAATAAAGTCTGGAAGGGCAGTTACTTGAGTTACATTGCTGACAGATTGAATTACTGGATTTAACTCAGATATTGGAGGATTATACAAAGGTATTGGGATTGGTTCATTTGATAGCAGCCATGGAGGCCCATGCCACCATAGCGAATGATGAAGAAGCTTTCGTGGTGAAATACCTCTAGAAGCTGAATCTGCAGGATTTAGAATACCTAGAATATGATTCCACTCACAGGAAGGCATTAACGATTGAATTTGACAGACTCGATTTAGAACAAATTGATTTCCCTTTAAAGGAGGTGATTTTAACCAGCTGAGAACGATCTGGGAATCTGACCACAGATAAATATTGTCAAAATTTATTGACAAAGTATCGATGATGGCTGAGCATAACTTGGCTAATAAAAGAGCAGAACAAAGTTCAATACGTGGCAGTGTTTGAGGTTTTATAGGATTTACTTTAGTTTTAGCTGCAATCCAATTTACAAATACTTCGTCAGGAGTAACAACACGTAAATAAGTAACAGCAGCATAAGCTTTACCTGAGCCATCACAAAAACCATGTAACTGAATTTGGACATCATTTTGATTATAAGAATTAATATATCTGGGTATTTCAATTGACTTTAGCAAATGAATTTCTGATAAAAACTCATTCCAAACCTGTAGTATGGAGTCTGGGATTTCTTCATCCCACGAAATCTTATCTTTCCAAAGATCTTGCAGCATGATTTTTAATCTTATTGTAGTAGGAGCTAGGAAACCCAAGGGGTCAAATATTGTAGCCAATACTGATAACAAATCTCTTTTTGTTTTTACTTCTTTAAAATCATTGAAACGAATTTGTAAAACATCTCTGGAAGAATCCCAAAGTAGTCCGAGGACTTTAACGGTCTCATCTTCCTGAAATACCTTTTGCGATGAAGCCTTCATTTCATCTGGTAAATGAGCAATTACTTCTGGATCATTGCAAGTCCACTTACGTAGATTAAAACCTCCGCTTTTCATAACTTCGATTAACTCACTTACCAATTTTTGAGCATTTTCCTTTGAATCCGAACCAGAAAGTAGATCATCTACGTACGTACTTTTCCGTATTATCTGAGAGGCTTCTTTATGATTTTGCTCATTGTCATTTGCTAATTGGTGTAATGTCCTAATGGCCAAAAATGGAGCGCAAGAAGTTCCGTACGTAACGGTCAACAGCCTGTATGTTTTAATAATTTCATCTGAATTGAATCTCCAAAGAATGCGTTGATAATCTACATGATTTTGATTGACGAGAATTTGCCTAAACATTTTCTCGATGTCAGAACTAAAGGCGATTGGATGCATTCTGAACCTTAACAGTAGAGGAAAGATTTCTGGTTGCAATTTTGGACCTATCTCTAGATAATCATTCAAGGAGCGGCCTTCTGAACCAACCGCAGATGCGTGAAATACAACTCTCAGCCGAGTTGTAGAACTATCTTCTTTTAACACTCCGTGATGTGGGAGATAAAAATTATCAGGATTTGAAATTTCTGAATCTGGAACAAGTTCCATGTGCCCTAAGTCGATATACTCGCGCATGAAGGATAAATACTGCTCTTTAAGCAAGGGGTTTTCTTGAAGTTTTTTCTCCAAGAAGTAGAAACGTTTTAAGGCTTGAGATTTAGAGTTTCCGAGAACAGGTTTAGATTTAAAGGGTAGATTTACAATATATCTTCCAGATTCTGAACGTGAAACTGTTTTCGCGTAGTTATCTTCAACTAGAGAAATTGGATCAGAAGTAGGAACCGATTCAAGTTCCCAAATTTTTTGTAGTTGAGAACTTATCTGTGTAGTGGCATGGCAACTAATAAATGAATTTTGATTTGATTCATTTGAATAAATGATCCCCGAAAGAATCCAACTCAGTCTAGAATTAACAGCACTCGGTGATCCTTTAGGTCCCAGAATTGATTCCCCTATTATGATGTTAGCAAATAAATCTGCGCCTATAAGTATATCAATAGGACTGGACAAATGAAAATTAGGATCCGCAAGGTTGTGTGGCCAATATTTAGTTGTAATCAAAAAATTTGGTAAATTGGTTGTAATCTGATTAACAACTAATGCATCTAAGTGAAAAGTTTCATTATTGAAATGTGGAGAGAATGTCAAAGAAACTTCCTGAAGAGCCGTTTCTGCGACTAAATTGTTTATTCCTGAGATTTTATGATTTGTAGGCCTAGATGGAAGACCTAATTTTTTGCAACAAGCTATTGAAAGTAAGCTTTTTTGAGAAGCACTATCTATCATCGCTCTGCAAGGAATAACTTTTCGTGATTTAGATTTAACTTTTATAATGGCAGTAGCCAACAATGTTTGAGAATTTTCATTGATAGATTGAGAACTGAAACAGTTAGATTCATTAGAATTAACAACAGCATTTGGTGTTGTAACACGATCTTGCTGCCTGAACATATTCTGTGATGCAGGGCTAGTTTGATCACGATGAAGAAGTGTATGGTGTTTATAATTATAATGCTTGCAAGTAGTACTAATAAGACAGTTGGACACAAAATGATTTGATCGTAAACAGTTAGTGCACAGCTTTTTTGATTTTATCAAATTCCAACGTTGATCAAGAGATAATTTTGAAAATTCTGGGCATTTATGAAGTGGGTGCGATTCTTTACACTGTGCACATGACAGATTTGCAGTTTTATTTACATTATCTATTACAACTGCATTGGCGACAGACTTTTTTGAAAAATGTTGAGACTTACTTTCAAATTTTAAATTAGATTTGGATTCACCTTTAAAAAATTCACTATTACAGTTCTGCAAACTACGAGCCTGTTTTTCGAGAAATGTCATCAACATTTCATAAGTTGGAAATGAATCATTATTTAAGGATAATTCCCATTGCTTTTTTAAGGATTCATCAAATTTATTTTGTAATATATACACTAAAATCAAATCAACAAATTCATTAAATTCGAATTTCAAAGATTTTAAGTTTCGAATCACTTCATTGCATGTATCCAATAGCTCTAAAATAGTTTTCTGCGTGGGCGATTTCAATGGTTTGGCATTAACAAATTTAGACAGCAATGAATATGCCAAATTCCTACGATTATCATATCTATTAACTAGAGTTTCCCAAGCTTCTTTATAATTTTCACCAGAAATTGAAAAACCGGAAATTAATTTTGAAGGATAATTCCTAACACTAGCTATAAGATACGAAAATTTTAACTGATCTGAAAGAGATTCATTCTTATGAATTGATGTCAAAAATATCTCTTTGAAGCTAATCCACTGAGTGACATCTCCATAAAAAATGGGTAACTCGAATTTAGGAAGCATTAGAACGTTATTACTAAATCCTATATTTGAGCTATTATTAGCTGCACTTTGATTTTCTTGTGATTTTACGCCTTGATTTTCTAAAAATTGTTCAATTTTGACTAAATCGTCAACAACAATATCTTTAGCTTCAGTAAAGGACTCGTATAAAGAATTTACACTTTCTTCAGCTACGCCAAAATAAGATTTTTTTAAATCATTCTCTAAATTTATCAATTCAGCCTTTAACTTTTCAATTAATTTTAAGTTTTTATTTTCAATTGCCTCAGTAACTTGAGCGCTAAATCTCTTTATTTCTTTAACAGTAAAAATAAATTTTGATTCTGCAGCAGTTTCTGCTTTGGTTTTCATTATAATATATTAAATAAATACGATTATCACTAGTTATCTCCTAGGCTTCCGACGGACCAAACCTTTTTTTATGTGTAGTTTTAAAATGAATAGAATAGAAATTTGTCTTTATTTGAACAGAAATTAATCATAAATGAAAAACAGTACCTTTGATTTCTTGATTCAGACTCCACTGGCGTTCAAACCTTTGTCATCACGAAGTTTTTATTCCGAGCGGGTGAACTTGAAATGGATAAATTAAAATAAAAGAAATTGTTGAATTTACATGGATGAGTATAAAGCATACTTAACGAATAAAGATTTCACATAAAGAATTACGAATAACTTGTCTTTTTATACTTTAATCGAATCGAATTTGACTTTCACACCTTAGATTTTAGAATCACAAAATTGGAATGTTCTATTACAGGTCCGCACATGGCCATCAAAATACAGAATAAAATTTATCTAATAAAAGAAAATAAAACAAGATTAATATGCATATAATACAGAAAAAAGGATAATAGGAATTTTAAAATTAAAAAAGAGTTAAAATAATAAGAATAAAAATTGAATAAAGTCTTCTATTTTTAAGGCAGAAAAAACCAGTCATTTTCAATTCTCGTAGTGCTGCCATCTATATCTATCTTTCAGTATTAAAGTCTCTGCTCATAAGAAATCATACAGTTAGTACTTATAGAAAGATCATGAATAACGATGAAGCCATCAGCAGACACGATGGCGTGCGACGTCGACGCGTTATCAAAGAAAAAGGACGTCGGGACCCCCCCCCCCCACTTGGTAATGCAAAATATGTGACAGACACTGGCTCAGCTGACAGCCCAATACAATACATGTCCAAGTACAATTATTTCAGAACACACAGTTCAGCTGATACTCTTGAATATAAGGCTATGCAGCAAACGCACCCCTCATGTGCCTCTGTTGACCAAGCACCTTTGCCAACTACTCCTACAATAGACCCAGGAACATCGTCATTGGATCATGGATCGTTGGGACAGAACTGTCTTATCAGATGAATCACGATTCATTCTTCAACCCGTCGATGGCCGTGCCAAAGTACACATTCTTCCAGGCGAACTGTTGATCCCCTTTATTCTTCAGGCCATACAAAGGCCAGTAGTGTCAACATTAAGCTTTTGGAAACATTCTCACGGCCATCTCTGGGACCTGTGGTTGTAGTAGATCAGATCATCAAGGCTGCAGACTATTGGAACATCTGTGCGGAAGTGTTGCATCCTTAGAATGTTATCTCTCCTCCCAACTCGAAATAGCATCTTCGAGCAAGACAACGCTCCATGACATAGTACTCGAATTATGCTGGGGTGATTCCAGAAACATAATATTGAAAGTTAAGGTCCTGGCAGCCTAGCTTAACGGATTATTTCAATAGCGCAGATTTGGGGTTTCATGGAACGGCAGCTCAAAGCTAAAAAACAACCATGCTGTAATATCCCAGATTTGCGTGATTGCTACTTGAACATCTGGTACAATCTGTCTTCGGCCATGTATCAAGGACTTGTGGCATCCATGGCAAGGCGGATGTAGCTGTTTTGCGGGTCGAAACTGGAACAATGCGTTATTAGGTAGGTGGCCATAATGTTTTGGAATTTCAGTGTAGGTCCGAAGATATTTATAATTGTCAATAAGTATTATAAACTAACTATTTTGAAAATATCGTATATATATCGAAAATATCGGATAGGATCACCCGGGGTAAAATGGGTATCAAAACAGCTTTTTTAATTTTAATGATTCATAGCAGAAACATTATGAAATATAATCATTTTTTTGTTCAAAATTTTTTACATTATGTATCTTAGGTCTAAATTAAACATAATTTTTGTTTTAATTTTTGTGTAAAAGATTATACCTATTTTACACGTGGTTCGATGTAAAATGGGTATGTGCCTGGATAAAATGGGTATATGCTGGTTAAAGTTGAAATACATTATAATTGATGTGTAAACCATTTAAAACTTTTGTACCTTCATCCTCTGAATTATATATGTAAACTGGGGCAAGGAGGGAGGGCAAAAACCCAACACTTTCAGTTTTTTCGCATTTTTTTCTTGACAAATAGAAACACTGTTATGAAACTAGTAGAAATAAGATGCAAGTACCGACAAATCCTATCCTACACTCCCCCTGCCCCCAAACTGCTCCCGATTTTCACTTCAATTTATGTCCATGCCCAGAATCATGTTTTTAACAGTGTTTCATTTTTAAAGTTTTTTTTTAAATTTAATACAGTTAAGAAGCAGATGGCTATCAGCATGAGTATCTGTAGGTTGGTTGATTTTTGTGACGGCCGATTATCTACACTAGGGATATAGGCCCGAGGGGGAGTGCCCTTCGTGGGGGTCTTTCTAAGGGAACCTAACCCGTATTAACGCATGGAAATTCATGGTTCGAAGAAAACCACGAAAACTCCGAACGATTAGGCCGACGGGCGCGATTGGGATCGAACCCAGCACTTCCCGTCTACCAGTTTCGAGAGCAGAACCTCTCAGCCACTGGTGGGGCAAAGAGTATCTGTAGGAAAAATGAGAAATTCAGTTAACTTAAAAATATTTTTTATCAAAAGCAATTTATATAGCTAACTAGCTATAACTGAATGAAAATTAATGTACAAAATGCATACTGGCAATGACTGGTGCAGCTTGGTTGAGACAGGCTTCCTGACAATTCGGATGCTTGCACATCAGCAATGTCGTCTTTCTCAGGGCAGACATAAAATAATCCGGCAGATGACTTTGTTGCAAACTTCACAGTGTATTCATCTTCGTCATGGATATCAATAATAAGACCTCTGAATTCTTGAACAGACTTCTTTACACTGAATTTCACAAGGGCCCAGTCACCAATCATTGGATTCACTGCAGCGAGAACCTCTGGTTTAACTTCCATGGGTGGCTTCGACTCTTTTTCTGTTTGACCTCTTTTAATCCACCCAATTTAATAATTTAGTACAGTTAGCACATGTGTTTTAATCATAGCAAACGCGGTAGCGTTAAGCTATAATATGATTAAGAAATAGAAAATGCAAACGACTTTCTTAAATTTCTGGCGAACCAGTTGACATACGACAATGATTTTTCTTTTGAAAGATAGAACTCAACGAGACGAATAAACTGATAGCATTTAAAAAATTACTGTAGCTTTCAGTAGTTTTTTATTTAATCTTAAACGGAAAAATGAAGACACAAAATTCAACAAAGTGTAGCTAACGTTCCAGTGGGTGGATTAACTTCGTTTTTGTTTTATTTTGATCCTCTTGTTAATGTTTAGAATAGGTTTTCTTTTCATCTTTGTATATTTGACGGTCGCTGAGAAAATCGAATTTGTCTTTTATAATGTCTCCATAAAATTATAGCAATCTCTCCTTTTCATTTTTTAATTTTCTAATTCAATAATTTCTTTCGTGTTGCCACTCCCTAAAAAGAAGTACAATAATTTTAAAAAAAGGATAACACGTGTACTTTTGTTTTTATAAGTCAATAAAAATTGAAATTCAACTGATAGGTTTTTGTATTTTTGAAACCGACGTCAACGTAAGCAGATAATGCATAATTTTCATAAATATATATATAAACTTTCTTTATTAATAGTTGGAACTGGAGTAATAGACACAATGGAGCACAAACGAGTTGACAGGAAAAAAAAAACAAAAAAAAAACAGGGTAAATCCCAAGCTTCTGCTCAGGAGCTAAATGTAAGTTTTTTCGGTACTTGTTAGTTATCCCGTCGACCAATTTCGCCAAATTATATAAATCGCCAAACCACCCGCCAAATTGTACAAATTGACATAATTTTTATTTTAAATAACGAAAGAACAAATAAATTAGTATAACATTAATAAAAATACAAATAAAACGTCGAAATAAAAATCACTTGATGACATAAGCACGTGTTGTCACGTGAATGTGACATTTACGATCAACCATTATTGGCATTTAATCTTACAATTTGGCGACAGTAATTTGGTCGACGGGATAACTAACAAGTACCGTTTTTTTAATTAACATCATAACATCCTGACTTACACAAGCGATAGGTATGCAGTAATATAAATACTTCACAAACTAAGCATACCTTAAAAAATAGCATTCCATCTATTTTAAATAAGGAAGCGATGTCATATACCCATACATAACTGGCGCGATAATGGCGTTATTTTGCCTGATAACGGTAACTGAGCTATTGCTGTTTATTTATTGATTATTTTTTTATTTACTTTTATTTTATTTTTTTTTAATTATATAAATTGTTTTGTTCTATAGTTATTAATTAAAATTTTCATTATTTATTGTTATTTCCTTTTTGAAATAATAGAAAGTAATTAAAAAATATGTATGTAACTGCTATTCGAAAACGAGGTTTTCGTCAAATTGGCGTCAGAAAAAAAAAAAAAAAACGGACACAGATGTCATATACGCCCCATACTGGCGCGATTTGTTTCTGACGCCAATATCATATACGCAACGGGTACTTAACTGGGGCCAAAGTGTCGTTATTTTCCTTGATATGGCAACCCGGATTATGTTGTTTATGCTGTTGATATTTTCGCTAAATTGGTAACGGAAAAAATCGCGCTAATATATGTATAGTATATGACATCTGTGCCAAAAAACGCACCAAACCCGTTGTGTATATGACATCTGTGCCTTAAATAATTAGGGTTTCGTTTAACTTTAGGTACTTTTGCTTGAGATATTGTCGAAAATGTACAGAAAAAATATACAGTACTACTTGATTATCCCGTCGACCAATTTCGCCAAATGATACAAACTGACATCATTTTTATTTTAAATAACGGAAGAATAAATAAATTAGTAAAACATTAATAAAAATATTAATAAAAATTTGGTCACAGATGTCATATACGCTCCATATTGGCGCGATTTTTTCCGACGCCAGTTTGGTGAAAACCTCGTTAATATATCATCTATATCCGGGTTACCATATCAAGCAAAATAACGACACTTTGGCGCCAGTTAAGTACCTGGTGCGTATATGACATTGGCGTAAAAAAAATCGCGCCAATATGGAGCGTATATGACATCTATGCCCAAATTTTTATTACTATTTTTATTAATGTTTTACTAATTTATTTATTTTTCCGTTATTTAAAATAAAAATTATGTCAGTTTGTATCATTTGGCGAATAGTACTTGAATTAAACCAAAACTTGAATTAAAAATCACTTGATGACGTAACAAAAAGGTGTATCGTGTTTAATGTCAAGTGAATGTAACATTTACTATCATCCATTATTGTCATTTAATCTTATAGTTTGGCGATAATTTTTTGGTCGACAGGATAATCAATAACACATGAAATCATTGGTCAAGTTTCGACTAATTATTTCTTGCACAAGAAGCTTTCGTCTCTGAACTTTGAGACTTTTTACCATCATTATTTTCCTGAAGACGGCTGTAGAAACAGCTCGAAACGGAAATTGACTTTTAGCTTATTAAATTTCGTGTTTTGTGTACCATTAAGCAAGATTGTGTCTTTATTTAGGATAATCAAGTTGTACCAAGTATAGTACCGATGTCATATACGCACCATGTTGGCACGATATTTTTTCTGACGCCAATTTGGCGAAAACCTCGTTTTCGAATACCAGTTACACATATATTTTTAAAAAGGGATTAACAATAAATTAAAAAAAGTTTAATTAATAACAATAGAACAAAACAATTTATGTAATTTTAAAAAAGAAAATAAAAGTAAATAAACAATTTATTAATAAATAAACACCAACACCCGGGTTACCGTATCAAGCAAAATAACAAAACTTTGGCGCCAGTTAAGTACCCCGCTGCGTATATGACATTGGCGTCAGGAAAATATCGCGTCAACGTGATGCATATATGACATCTGTGGCGGTTCAAGTACACTTCGGAACGTTACTTTGAAATCGGCGAGTTTCATCGCCAAAATCGCCAAGATGCTTAATGATAATCGCCATTGAATATATAAATAATGCCATACTTGCAAACTTATAGGTCAAAATATAAGTGGAGCCTCGGTTCACGACCGCCTCTGTTTATGACCAGTTCGGTTTATGTCCAAGTTCGGTGATCAAAATTTGACTCGGTTGGCTTGCAATATCTCGGTTCACGGCCAAGGCTGCCGAATAGTTCAGTTGAAACCCTCACATAACTTTTGTTATTAGTCAAGTTTGGAGTAAGGTGCGCATATCAGAGTGCTTTGTGTACCTTCATCACTGTAAAAAAATTAACTTTTTGTTTTACTTTTACTCAGGTTTGCGCTAATTTTAGCTCTCATTATGGCTTCTAAGAATGAAAAAGTGCTTAGTGATAGCAGTAGTAAGAAGCTTAAGTGAATTACTGTTCAATAAAAGAAATTGTAGCAAAACATGAGAACGATGTTAGTATAACCGGTCTAGCTAAACGATACGATGTGGCCTAAACCTTCGATTTCCACGATAATCTCTCTCTCTCTATATATATATATACATATATTACGCTATGTGTCACAGAAATCGCGATTATTTGTTAATTGTTTAATGGCAACGCTCGAATGAAACGCATCTCATTGGTTATAGAACAGCATTTAATGCATCTCCATATTTATAAGGGGGGTTACCATAGGCGGGACCCTGTTCTGTCGCCAAATACCGCCAAGTTTGTCACCAACGTGGCGATATATCGCCAAATTCTATAGACTTCCATTGTAAACCAATATGGTTTACTTGTTTAGAGAGAATCAAGAAATTGAGATATTTTAATGCACAACAAAAACTAATATCAGTTTAAGGAATTATATTAATTATATTTAAGGGAGCCCAAGTAAATTAAATTATGAATAAAAATAACGTGAATTTGATTAAAAAAACCTTGAACCTCATAAAACAGTGTGCATTACTTGGTTAAATAGTGCATTATTGTGCGAAATAAGAAAAAAGTATTGGAAATATTTAAAAGCAACTGAGGTTTATTTATATTCAATATATAATTATCAAAAAATTTAAATGACTAGTATTAAAAAATGCTCTGACGAGCACCAAAAAAGGCTAATATGTTTTTAAGTATGAAAAAGGGTTTGACAAGTGCTTCTAATTGAGCATGGAAAGGGACAAGGGGTCTCTTCTTGGCTGCAGCTCACTGTCAATGCCAACTTTGAAAAAATCATATTTGCGCTTTTTTCATATAAAAAAAAATCAGCCGCAGTTACGATAAAAATGTGTAGTATAAAGACAAATCCAGTAAAGACGCAACCTGATTAAACATGAATGTAAGGCAACATAGTACCAAAAACCTTAGTTTAGCAGCACATCACACTCATGCAGGGCCACTAATCACGCCCGCAGTGTAGAACTGTACAGAAAACTGATTTGTAGTGCATGCAGACTGTTGCAGCACTCTGCACAGGAACAATTCCACATGTGCACGCATAACAGTATAATGCATTCATTGACTGTTGAAATTATATGCAAGTGGCTGTGGCTGTACAATGTACTATGCAGTACAGCAATGCATGTAAATTATAAACGAACATTAGACGCATACACCTTTAATACGGAAGTACAAAAGCACAGTGTGAGTGTGCACTGAGGTTCAAAAATCAAAAGCATAATAGGAATGTACGGTGTAGTATAATTTATAGAGAAATAATGGTACACAGTGCACTGTACAAAGTTGCATTGCAGACGCAAGCGCAGTACAACAGTGCAGCAGTGCAGTTAACATGTAAAGCACGACGGAAAGTTTTACTAAAGTACCGCGAATTTATTTTATATGGAAAAAGCGCAAATATGATTTTTTCAAAGTTGGCATTGACAGTGAGCTGCAGCCAAGAAGGGACACCTTGTCCCTTTCCATGCTCAATTAGAAGCACTTGTCAAACCCTTTTTCATACTTAAAAACATATTAGCCTTTTTTGGTGCTCGTCAGAGCATTTTTTAATACTAGTTTAATTTATGGCCGAAAATACGGTACTTTGATTTAACGTAATTTTTGAGAAATCGTCTGTTAGCAGTGATTTTTAATGTTTACATTCCAACGTGTAATGATAGATACAAACAGATAACAAATGTTCGCAACTAATTTATATCCTAATTTCATATAACAAAGCATAATTTCAGTTTTAAACATAGGATCAATAACAATTTGCTGTCAAAGGTCTTTCAATTTTGATCAATCATCATACATTCATATCTTGACCTCAACTCGCAAAAAAAAGATGGCCTATACCCATTTTACCCCATGTGACAAAAAATGGAATAAAATTTTTGTGAGTAAATAAATTTACTCATTTGTTGAGTTTTCTATTAGAAAAAAACTTCTTTTTTAAAATCCAAACAGTTTATTTTTAAAATTCTTCCAGTATATTTTTCTGGAAAAAAAATTTTCATTCACTCAAAACGCTTTGTTCCATCTTCTGAAAAACAAAATGGCTGCCAGTAGTTATGTTATTAGTTGGTTTTTACCAAGTTTAAATATAGCCAGATATGTGAGCACTTCATTCATACTTTTAATTTTTCAAAAAAATTTGTCTGGTAAAATAATAAAAATTATATATGAAAGATACCCATTTTACCCCGAGTCCCCCTATATATCAAAATATCTGATATTTTCAAAAATATCACGATAATTACGAACCCTGGATATACAGGGCTACACAAAAGATCTCATGTAAATTTCCATTTATTAACGGAAACTACTGTATAGAAATTTTCACAAAAGATCTTAAAAATTATTTAAGTTTATGGACGGAATGAGAATTTTCAACTGTGCCATGCGTTTAACTGAACTCACTTTTAGCATACTGTGTAGTATGCATGTGAATCTATAGGTCTTATACAGGGATGCACAAACAAATTCGGATATTTTTGTGTCTAATGTTTTCCGAATTGTTCGTTTAGACATCCTCTTTCAACTTAATAAACTGTAAAACTGTTTGTTACATTATTCTGTATACATTAGATTGTGTTTCATAATCTATGTTGGGTGCATGATTTTTCGCTCTTTTATACTCTGCGTGTAATACCCCTATAAATTCTGATATATTTTCTTCCTTCAAAAGTACATGTTCTATATCCACAATGATTGATTATTACTTTCAGTTAATGTATTATGTTGAGAATGACGTTCTAACCATAATATTTATTAACTATATATATAATATTAATTATTATATTTATGTCATATAATATTAATATAAATAGTTTTCCATAATATAAAATATTAAATCAAAACGAAAAAAACTCCTTGATTCTAATTTTAAAGCCAATTGTAATAGAAAAACAAAATAAGTTGCAAATTGCACGTCAAATGTGGCAAGTGAGGTGCGTTCGTACTATAACTTGTTTTATAAATATTTTTTGAACTGCATATCGTACTGATTGTATATTTTAGTGCATTTCACAAGTGCATACCAATTTCATTCTGTTCGAAAGACTGTAACATCATTCAAATTCACTTAAAATATTTTTTCCCATTAGCCGTAATGTAACGGTAAACTTTTGACTGTCCCTGTCATTAAACTATACATCCGATTTTCATAAAATTTGAATTGACTCGACAAAATTTTGCGAGAATTATATATTTAAAATTTCATACCATTCGGTTGGGTAATTTTTGCTCTGTTATATGCGGACGGACAGACAGACAGACCGAACGACAACTATAGGTGCTACGTGTTTATATAATTACGAACGCACCTAAAAAGGAAAACCACACTATTTTAAACTTGTACTACTCATTTATAAATGAATCAAACTAAATCTTTTAAGAAATTGTATAGAATAATATATGACAATTCTTGTATATATGACAAAAAATATTGGTACTTAGCCTGAAATTTAGGTTTTAGGTTCTTTTAACTTTTGTATATAATTAAACAAATTGTGTAAACATTGCAGTTCTTCAAATAGTGTTCAGAAGTGCCTTTAAAAATGTACTTGTTCAATAAAAAGGAGCTTAAAAATTATTTTTGCTGAGTTGCCACCATTTGAATAAGCTTTACTTTTATTCGTTTATGACAAACACCATATGACTAAAATTTTCCTTCTAACTTCGTCCAAATTTCTGTTCAGTTTTAAAATATTTATCTTATAGTACAAGGAATTTTTATTCATTTATTTTAATTCACGGAAAAAGGTTTAAGATAAATAAGGTAAGATAATAAATTCTATTTTTAAATAATGACACAAAGCATATAGGGGTTTTTAGTGTAAAGTCTACTTGTTCATTAAAATGGAAGTGTGTGTGTTACATAGGATGTAGAATAGTTTTAAAATTTTATTTTTTATACCTTTAAATAGAGTTGCATTTGGCCAAATACTCGGTACTATTCATCTGACCAAATATAAGGCTAATTGATTCATACTGGTAGCCAAAAACCCTGTTCGGGGCACCCTTAATCATGACCCTGATTATCATGAACTAGTACTTAATATTTTTATATACAGTAGAGTACTGTTCATCTGGAAACTTGTTATTCCCAAAAATCTGTAATCTGCACAGCATGTACAAATGTAATCAAAGAAATTTAAATTTTACCAACGGCATTTTTTTATTTTTTCCTCTTCAGCTTTAAGTTTATATCTGATATGTATTATTTAATACTCCATTTTATAGTTAAGAATGTTAGTAAGCATAACACTATTTTATTTATGTATGATAAATTAAAACAAGTGGGTCAAGCACAGATCGCACTGAGGGTTTCGTTTAATATTCCTTTCAAAACACTTTAACCTTTTGCAAAATCTGCTAGTTTCACATTTCGCAACCAGGGGGCGCACTCTATTCTAAACAAACCACTATTTGGATGAAACTAAGTTTTACGAACTATCGGTAGACATATTAGTCGAAGGGATCGGGCTCATAGCACCCGAGATAGGTAGGGTAAAAATTGGAACTAAAATATGTACAGTCGTGGAAAAAAAAAGTACCCCCCCCCCTACTAACTCCTCAACAAATTATCATAGAAGAAAGTTACAGGTACCGAATGATTGGAAAAAAGTCTACTTTTAAATGATGTATATAAAATTTGCTTAGGGGGCCATCTACATATTAAAACGAACCCAAACTTCATTTTTTTTTCAATGGCAATACCCAATTTTAACAACAAATTTCAAATCTTCGGTTCAAACTATGCCTAGACACGAAATTTTAAGTCATTTGAATGATAAGTTTTTGAATTATAAATATTCAAAATTTAGTGCTTCTAATGTTAAATTACATTTTCATATTTTTATTTATCTCTCCTGAAATTATACTCCTAATGTGCTAATTTTTTGTGTAGCAATAATACTAATATACCCAAACATAAATACGTTGAATTTTCAATTTTTATAATTTTATGATATGAATTATGAGTTATGAAATTAATATTCAAAATAATTATGAATTGCAACCTACAATTTTTTTGATGGATTTAGACTTATTAAATCCTGCTTTATGAAAATCCAAAATTTCACATTTTTCTTCCAAGTAGTTTTCAAATTATGCTTCAAAACGACAAAATGATGGTTTAAGGGGCCATCTATAATAGAAGTGACTACATATTTTAAAATTTCTTCTGCTATCCTGTTCAATGACTGCTTGAGTAGCGCTTAAGATGCCTTGATCAAGAAGGAGGCTCTCTCGGTCAACAATCGAGTACCAAACTTCAATTTGGATACAGCCCTTAAAATACGCTCTTTTTAAAATAATTAATTTCTTGGAATCTTATCGCACGAATTGCATGAAAATTATTTTTTAGGCTAATTGAAGGGTGTAGAGTTTATTTATGCCGTCAGAATTGTGTACTGTTATTGAAAAAACAAAGTTATGGTTCGTTTTAATATGTAGAGGGCCCCCTAAGCAAATTTTATATACATCATTTAAAAGTAGACTTTATTTCCAATCGTTCGATACCAGTAATTTTATCTACGATAATTTGTTGAGGAGTTAGTAGGGGGTGTTTACTTTTTTTTCCACGACTGTTCTTCTATGGTGCATAATATGAAAGAGTGGTCAAAAGAGTATCGGCAAAAGTTAAAAAAGTGCACCCCAGGTGAAAAGGGTGGAGGTTAGAAAAATTGTTAAAAATACAGAAGTTAGAGCCCGGAAGCGTAAATATTATAAAACTTTTTGAAAATTTTATGATTTTTCTTGTGATTATCAGTGCTCTGTTATAAGTATGCAAAATTTCACATCTCCAACTTAATTAGGGGCTGAGTTAGAAAAATGACTTAAAATACACAAGTTAGAGCCCAGAGAGGTAAATATAAGACTTTTTCAAAATTTTATGATTTCTCGTTTGATGTGAGGTGTTCAGCTATAAGTATCCAAAATTTCAAGTCTTCAACTTAATTAGAGGCTCAGTTTAAAAAAAAAAGTTTAAAATACACATGTTAGAGCCCAGAGGGGTAAATATAAGACTTTTTCAAAATTTTAGGATTTGCCGTTTGATGTGAGGTGTTCAGCTATAAGAATCCAAAATTTCAAGTTTTCAACTGAATTAAGAGCTCAGTTAGAACAAGAAACTTAAAATACACAAGTTAGAGTCCAAGGGTGTAAATCAGACCTGCCAACTGCTACGAAAAAATCGTAGTTTCTACGATTTGAGCTAAAAACCACGTTGCTACGAAAATCGGTCTAAAACTACGATTTTCTGCAAAAAACACACGGCGAAAGAAATCAATTTTGTCAATCGTTCGCAGGAAAAGAACGCCAATTTCGTGAAAGGATCGCAGAAAAACACAAATTTCGTCAAAGGATCGCAAAAAAGCGCGAATTTCGTGAAAGGATCACGGAAAAAGCGCAAATTTCGTCAAAAGATCGCGAAAAAACGCAAATTTTGTCTAAGGATTGCAGAAAAAACGCGAATCTCGTCAAAGAATCGCTGAAAAAGTACGAATTTCGTCAAGGGATCGGGAATTTTGCCAGAGGATTGCTAAAAAAGGCGATTTTGTCAAACGGTCGTGCAAAAAACGCGAATTTTGTCAAAGTTTCGCGGGGGAAAATATCCAAGTTTCCACAAAATATCGCGAAAAAAAACAAAACAAATTTCGTTGGTCTAAAGATCGCAGGAAAAACATTTTGTCAATGGATCGCAGAAAAAAGCGAATTTCGCAAAGCATCGCGGAAAAAACACGAATTTTGTTAAAGGGCTGCAGAAAAAACACATAATTATCCCGTGAAGAAATCCCCACCTCCTCCCCTACTGCTGTAACCTCTCAGAAATTTTTCTGAGAATTTCTGAAATTTTTTTTTTTTACTTAGAATCACCCCAGCTCTGTGTTCTCTTCAGGAAACATCACACACACACAAAAATCTATGATTATTATTATGATACATATAGTTTTTAATCTGAAAGAATATACCAAACTAACGTTTGAAAAATCGGGTTAACTCAACCTGCAAGAAGCTAAACTCCGTCCGAATTGAAAGCAATCAGAGTTAACCCGATTTGCTGCGTAAAAAGCAGCAACCGACCAACCAGCCTCTAGGTTAATTTGAATTTCGTGAGCTACTATTTCTCATTTTCAAAGGTTGGCAGGTCTGTTAAGACTTTTTCAAAATTTTAGGTTTTGTCGTTTGATGGGAGGTGTTCAGCTATAAGAATCCAAAATTTCAAGTCTCCAACGCATATAGTTTCTGAGAACGGGCTCTGTGACAGACAAACAGACAGACAGAGGAGCGAAATGAATAGGGTTTCGTCAGATGAACAAAACCCTAAAAAAATCGATTCCTTTAGAAAAGTATTTGTCTGAAAAAAAAGGTGGTTGCTTAGACGCTCTATTTAATCTCATCTATAGAAATAATGACCATTGATAAAATTGAAAATAAAGTGATTTATTACCAAGCAATTAATCCCGTAAATGGAAACTAATAAATATAAAATCAATTAATTCATATTGGATCCTTAATTTACAACTAGATAGCACCCGTCAAGATTTGACAGTAAATAATTTAAATTTTTCATTAGAAAAATTCTTGAATTTTTAATGAATTTCTTTTAAATTAATTATAGAAATCATGATAAATTTTTATATTGCACATGCAAAAGTGATTTCTATTTTTTAAAGCGGTAGAGGATGCTGTCAGTTTGACCTATTCAATGAAGTGAAAGAATTGTAAGTTTATAATTTATAACCCATTATGCATCCTTTTTATTAGAAATGTACCTAAAAATATTGAATAGAGATTTATTTTTATTTACTACAGTCTCTGTCTCTCTCTCTCTCTCTCTCTCTCTTTTTTTAATTTTTTATTTTTGAAAAAATCACTGTATTTATTATTATGAATTTTAACTACATGACCATTAAAAACTGCCATGAATTTTATTTTTATCAGTCTGATTCTCTAAAAGCCTAAATTTGAAACTTCATGTAGCTAACGATTTATAATATATATTTTTTATTACTGGAATTTTATTTTATATTTTTATACATTTTTAAAATATTAAACCATGGATATCAATGCAAATTTCTTTTATAGTTCTTAATGAATATCTCTATTTCTTTCTGTTTTATTTTTTATGGAAAAGAATGGCAAACTTTCCTTTCTGACACACACATACCTATACCTATATATTCTTGATAATGTTCAGAAAATATAACAAAAATGGTAATTCAACTCAAAGTTGGTTGAAAGTCTTTTAACTAACTTTAGCTTATATAAATTATCAAACTATAAGTACATTTAAGTGAATATGATTGCCATGTTATATTTATATACATATGTAATAATAATTATTAAATATAGAAGGAATTTTTCGGCAGGTTATGTAATGCAGGGCTCGTACATATTTCTTTAAATAAAAATCAATGACTTTCAAGGACCAAAACTAATATAAGGACCTTCAAATTGAATAAATTAATGATTTATAATACATATTTTTAATATAGTCTTTCACTTTCGTAGGTACAAGTTTTAAACATTCAAATGACTGTTGGGGGGGGGGGGGGAGATTTCAACACGTGGCAGTAGATGTTTACTAGTCTACCACTTAGTTTTCGAAAATAACAAATGCAGCAGAAAAAAAAACGAAATTTAAAGATTGTAAACTTAATGTACTGGAGGAAAAGGAAGGGGGGTAGGGAGTAGAATGCAAAATTTTAGAAAATGGATTAAGATGATTAGCTACATTACCACTGCAAATTGTAAGAGGTTAGGGGTGAGGAAGAGTTCAATTAGATGATTATTTATTCATCAATACTATAGAATTACAAATAAGGCAGATAAATAACTAATTTTAAGCACTTCAATGTTTTTTTTAGTTTTGTGTATTTTCTATCAGGGGAGAAGGGGAAATCAGAAAATTTCAGGAAGGGGGGCTTAGAGGAATTTAGGTAAGCGGTTATTTATTTTTACAATATAAAAACAAAGTAAAACAGACAAGTTTTATATATTTTAAGCTTTGTGGTTGGTGTGTATAAAGTGACATAAGCATATTTTTTTTTTCCTTGGGAGGGGGAGTGCTTGAGAAACAGATTGATTAGATGAAGGCTAAATTATACATCACTAGCAAAACCCTCAGCTTAATAGTTGAAATATTGCAAGTGGTATTTGTATGTCAAAATTTTTATTAGAAGAAATTATACTTTTAGGAATAATTAAAAAATTACTAATTAAACTACAGTTTAATTAAACTTCATTATTACACTGCATTAGGGAGAAATGAGACAGAAATTAATAAGAAGAACTAAAACTAATTGTAAATAAAAGATAGTTTAGAAAGTATTTTGAAGCTTTTATGCTCATTTCAGTATTCATTTGAAGTTTTGAATTTTATAGAAACCGTTTTTAGTACGCATTTTCATCTTGAAATTAACCATAATGTAAAATTCCAATCCTCTTGTCTAATGGTCTACCACCTCTCTGGTAGTAGTGGCACCAACATAAATTGCCTATGTTGAAACAGGAGCTGTCACTATTAATTTGCCAACTTTAATTTTGAAATCGATTTGGTATATTCTAATATTCCATAGAAAACATAATTTAGAAAGTTTTTAAAGGCTTCTTTATAACGTTTGTTGTTCCTGCTAACCCCAGGTATTAGTGGCACCGGCATAAAATATAGCCTGCGTAGGATCAGAGACAGTGGCGTAGCTACATATTCAGCGCCCTGGAGCAAGTTCAGTTCGTGCGCCTTCTTATCACTCGAAAAAGTTCTACGCAATTTTGTTTTGAAGTTTAAAATCTATATACTGTTCTTAATTCGATTACTTTTATTTTAACAACACATTAAATACAAATAATTAAAAATAAATAATGAATAATGAAATAAATTCTTTAAGTTGGAATATCTACCAATATTTCCTGCGAATTGGGAAGATTTCCATTTTAAACGCGCCAATTGGCCAGTACAATATGCCGCTCTTAATACCTGTTTTTCTTTTCAAGGGTTTCGAAGCATTGTAGAAAACTAGTAAAAAACACATTATTGTCAATATTTCATTTTATTTTTTATTACTTTTCGCATAATAATGAAACATTTTTTTTTTTTTTTTGCATTATTTGGATCCATCCATTACCTAATGAGTTAGGAGAGATTTTGATCACGTGACACGGCATCTTTCTCCACTTATTGATTGGATTTTCTTCTTTCGTTCGGAAGTTCGGTTCAAAATGCAAACTTTGACAGCAATTTCTGAAAGATCTTATTGCGTTTACAAGAAAACGGAAAAACCAGCTCGATGACATAGTTTCTGAATAACAACACCTCCTAGTTTCATGCGTTTCCAAACAAAAATGAATTAAAACTTATGTCAGAAAGTTGACCCTTTGGATTTGAGAACCGCCTTAAAGTACGGAAAAGATTTTTCTATATAAAACGTATAGAACCCGGAGACCGAATAAAAATGTAAACCTGGTAACTTTAAAAAAATAACTAATTTAACATAAATTACTTTTAAGAGAATGAAGAACAACTTTCAAAGATTTTTACTATTTAAACTATATTTCTACAGCTAATGGTTTAGAAAATTAGCGAACATTAAAAAAAAAAAAAATGGGTACTCAAAACTGAATAAAAAGCACTCAATTCTAAATACGTCACATACTCAAAATAGCTCCGAACCAAATGTACTCAAAATTGAGAACCACATATACTCATGTTTGATTCCACGGTTGTGTTAAAATTTAAATTTTTATGTACTGCCCCTGAACCTACATATTAAAGTAAAAATGTACTGACATTTACTTACCATTCAAAGTTATTAACAAGAAACGTTTAATTGAATATTCATTAAGAAAAATAGCAAAATTATTGAGCATTATTTGCAAGCATTTTTAAATTATTTTAAAATACTGTGCACTATTTAATATTTATATTAATAAACATCATTTATGCCGCCATAAATGAAATAAACCATTACAGGGTAAAAAATTATGGTTTTGTTTGGGTTTAATAACATGTGATGTTTCAAAATTGAGAAAGCATAGATTCATTTTTGATCCAAACATACTCAATTCGATATGAGTACATCGATTTACTCCTTTTTGAGAACTTCATTTTTTTCAGTGAATGGACGACGATAAATGTTGACTCTCACTAGCTTTTCACCAGGGACCACGCTAACGAGGGGGGGGGGGGGAGCATCTCTTCCCCCAAAGAAACTTTCGTGAATGTTGTTAAACTTGGCAAATTCACAAGCTTAATTGGCAAATTTGTTTAAAATTCTAATAAAAGCTATAATACACTTTCTGTTTCTGATAGAATTGGAAAAGTTACAAATTTAATTGGGCATATTATTAAACCTTTTACAAATAGGAACTATATTACATTTTCTAATTGTGCTAACTTGGCAAAATTATGAAACTAGTTGGCAAATACTAAAATTTGACATGGCAATTTTAGGTCCTCCCCCTTCCGAATAAAAAGTCCCAGCGATGGCCCTGCTTTTGACTAATATGAGCAATTTGGCTAATCGCTAATGAAAAACTATCCAAATTAAAATAATTTTAGTAATATATTCGTCGGGAAACACTAAAAATATCACAACCCAAATAATGAGTTATATAGAAAATGTTTAATCGTGCAATAACATCATTGAGAGTATCACCGAAAGAACAAAAAAATCTCTTGCAAATTTGCGATTTCAACCTGTAATTTTCTCGTTAAATGAAACTGTTTGTCGCAGTGGCGATCAGCAGCGAGAACCCTGATTGACACCCTTTTATATGACTCAAGATTGCAGTTTTTACTTTCCATACACATACAATGTTAAGAAAGGAAACATGAAAGCACTGTAATCACAATAAAAATAAATGAAAATCAAATAATGGTATATTTTTATATTTTCAAATACTCTGACTCCGCTCTCTCATGCTTTTTACAATGATTCAGTATGTATGTGTGTATGTTAAAATTTACACACGTTTTCAGATTCCCAGAGTGTTGGTGTGATTTTGATGAAGTCGGTAGGTATGTTATAAATCTGTCGCAAGAATCGTATTAATTTTCGAAGAAATCGGCCGACGAGTTTGGTATCTAAACAATTTTTCAACCATTCTGTGCCGATAACTCATGAACATTTTCTCTTATACCTCAATTAAATTATTTTTAATGCTGGCGTTCTTCTTATATCTATACAACAACCTTTCACCATGCAGGCAGTGGCGGCTTGACAGTCACAATCACTATACTATCAGTAATTCCATTAAAAAAAATTACTTGTTTAATAGTAGAAAATCTCACCATTAAAATAGATCAGATTTTATATACTAATATTCTGTTAGAAAAGTGATTGTGTCTGTAGGGTCGGACGCGGTCAATGTCAAATCCAAAGACCTTGGATTTTTGGAGGACACAACATTTCAGAAACTCATTATTTTACCACCTTGTAGAAACCAATAATATTCATTATCATTCATTTTTCTTTCTGCGGATGCTTTCAATTTCGGAACTGGATCCTAACTTAAAAGTGTCAATTGAAAAAAAAATCGAAGCAGTATAAAGATAACCGTTTAGATATCGACTTCATATATTCTATTAAAAAAAAATATTGAAATATAAATCAGAAATTTGTAAAGAACGCTGTCATTGGTTTAACATTACCTTACGAGTGACTAGTGTAAGATTCTAAGTTTACAGTATTTTAGTACTAAATAAGAATGTTATGATTAATTAAACATTTTTTAACTTTTTTGCATAAAAAAAAAAGAATAAAAACTCTTAATGCTGCTAGTAATTAGTAATATTAAAAATTGTTTAAATATTATAAATTTGATTTTAAAGCAAAGTATCTTTAAAATAGATTTTTATGCAGTAAACTCTGTCTAAAGCTCCATGTAAGACAGATTTCCGTCTTAGGCAGAATAATAATAATAATAATAACCTAGCAACAGGGTATTAATCGCAAAAAGAACCTTGAAAGGACACCGCGCTCAAATCTAACGTATATACGAGTGATACGAGTACAAAATAGCTGATTATCACATTTATAGACAATACTGAAACAGTCCGGTTTTCATGTAAAAATGTAAATTTTAACAAAAAAGAATGTTTGACTTACCTTTTCTTTGCCGAAAATATTCTTTATATGTAAATATTTTTGTGCATCAAGCGCTAAAATCAATATAATAAACATTTATATAGGGGAAATTACAATCGCAGCATTTAACGAATACACGAAGCCTACACATTTCAAACAAATACTTAATAAATGATTTTACAAAAAAAAAAAAAAAAAAAAAAAAAAAAAAAAAAAAAAAAAAAAAGAAATACTTGTATGTATAAGTACAAAAAATATATATATAAATATATATTTTTTGAAATAGAGGCGACGCTCTTTAGTGTCAGACAGGCTGAAAATTCTTGGGGCAGATCGAGTCGCCATTGTTAACAAACAGAATTACAGAATATACATTAGATTTTAAAAGATTTACATGGTCCATTGAAACAAAGAAACTTTCAAGAAAAAAATTCAATTCTTCTGCTTTGCAAAGAAAAAAAAATCTTTAATAAAAAAAATGCTTTAAAAAACTAACTTTTTAAAAAACTTATTAAATAATTTAAGACTGTTCAAATCTAATGCTTGAAGCAAATTTTGTAACTCTTAGCTTCACCTGAGGGTGAGCGTAGCTTTACCTAGTTTAGGTCTCATCAACCCGCATATCGTTTGCCCGGTGGGTCAGTCTAAACATGTCAGAATGTAACTTAATTTAGTAAAATCCCATTTTTTCCGTTATTATTTTTTATTTATTTATAGGGCTTGTTTCAGCGAGGACGGAATGAAAATTTGTTGAAAATAATGTCATTAGAAAAATCTTTAAGCTTTATGAATGAAAGTGCGCGTTTGGTTTAAAACGCAAGGTCTTTATCACCAGTGGAAATATTTTACCTTTGTATAAAATCATGATCTAAGTTTTTATTCGTTGTATAGCTACTGTTTCGAACATACAGTATTTCTGTAAACTATTCGAAAAGTTAAGTGGAGTAACTGAAGAGTTTTTTTCATTTTATAATTCGAAAATTCATTGACTACTAATATGCGATATCGGATGGTTGGGAGGGGGGGGGGGCAGAGTCTGATTACGACCTAAGCAATATCACATTACTGTTTTTGAAAAATATGTTTTGCCTTATTTAATCCTAAAATTCTGAGATTAAATACGATTAATGCTGGAAAATACTTTCCGAAAAAAGTTATGTAAATTTGCACAGGCGATAACGAGGACCTAATAAACACGGAATTTGATACTTAGTTTGTATTATCTATTGTAGCAAATGCTTATCAATTCTGTATTTGAGATTTGCCATATTTTCAAACTCTCAAAAACAATACGCGCAAAATTTAATTTTCCGCTTTCCCATCACCCTCCCCCTCTAAATTTTGTCCCCGTATTCTGATTTTTAATATGATTTAATCCTGTTCTTATTACTGTTTTGTAATCTGTATTCATGCATGTTTAGTTTCCACAAAACAAAGAAAAGAATAACAAAATTTTTGTTTTCTTTGTTTTTCGTTAGTAAAATGGCCATAATTTTCTGCAACTTATCAAACTATTATTCTTTTTTTTTCAAACCATAAAATAACTAAATAGCTAAAGCATTGCGGTGACATAGTAAGCATAAGCTTCTCAGCAGTGACTTGTTTAGTTACCGTTATTTCCATACAGTAATCATCATGGTGAATTTCTAATACATTTTCATGTAAAATACACCAGGAAGATTATTGTTTTAGGGAACAGTGGTAGCCAATAAAGAGACGGATGAGAGCACTGTAAATATGTTTTGATTTCTTTAAGATTTGAACATCTTCAACTGTTGTCTACGGAAAAGTTTCAGAAAAAAATCAGGCGTGCAGAAATGGTGTTGGAGAAGTTACTTGAGACATGTAGTATGAATTAAAATTAAAACTTCGCGAATAGAAGTAAGTTCTTTTAACTGTGTGCAAAAACATGTTTTAAATCTAAATAGTTGAGGTTAACCACAAAGTAAATTATCATAGGAATATGCTGATTGTAACAAGATTACTCTATAATATCTGATTAATAATGAAAAAATGTGCCAATATTTATACAAATCTTTATTTCGCTCTTTCTAATTTTGCGCCCTTAGAATTCGTGCGCCTGGAGTATTTTGCTCCAACTGCTCCACGGTAGCTACGCCCCTGATCAGAGATTGTCACGATTGCTTCCTAACCATTCTTTTGTAATCGGTTAATTATTTCCTGAGAATGAATAGAAATCGTAATTTAGAACTTTTTTAGAACATTTTTCGCTCCTTCCTTTTGCTTCGCTCCTTTTAAATTTTGAATTTATTTGGACAGTTCTTAGAGGACATTTATGCTTTATAAGTAACCACCATGCCATATTTCAAGTTTTTTAACCTCTTCTGTATCATAAAATTCGCAATTATTTTTTTTTTATTTATTTTTTTTTTTTTTTGCTCCTGCAATTCGCTGTTGGTATTGGCACCGACATAAAATATAGCTTATGTTTGAGCAGGTTTTATCACCACCAATTTGCAACCATTATTTTTTAAATCAGTTTAGTATTTCATGAAATTGCATCAAAATCGTAATTTAGAACATTTTTAGAATGCCTTTTTATTCACTTTATAATTTTAAAGTTGAAATTTTCATTCAATGGTTCTTAGAAAGCATTTGCATCTCTTTAAGTAATTATCATGCCAAATTTGAAAATGTTAGGCCTCTCAGTAGCACAAAAAGTGCAATTTAGATCATTTTTTGCTGTTGCAACCCCCAGGTGGTAGTGACAACAACATAAAATACAGTCTATGTTAGAACAGTGACAGTTACTGTCAGTTTGCAACCAGTACTTTTGACATCGGTTTATACTTCCTGAGTTTGCGTAGAAATCGTCATTTAGAACGCTTTGTGTGCATTTTCACACCTTTAAAATTTCGAATTTTTTAAGATATGTTCTTAGAGATAATTTATATCTTATAACTACCATGCCAAATTTCATGTTTCTAGACCCCTCAGTCATACAAAAATCGCAATTTAGAACATATTTTGCTCTTTCAACCCCTAGGTGATAGCCGGTAACACCGAGATAAAATAGAGCCTATGTTAGAACAACGGCTGTCACCATCAATTTCCAGCCATTACTTTTGAAATCGGCTGCCTCAGATTGCATAGAACTTGTCATTCAGAATGCTTTTCGTGCATTGTCACTCCTTTTGAATTTTGAATTTTTTAAGAAATGTTCTTAGAGATCACTTATATCTTATAAGTAACTACCATGCCAAATTTCATGTTTATAGCCTTTCAGTAACACAAAGAGGGCATTTTTAGAATGTTTTTTGTTCCTGCACCCCTTTTCGGATAGTGTCGCCAACATAAAATATAGCGTATGTTGGAGCAATGGCTGTCACAATTATTTTTTTAATCAGTTCAGTAGTTCCAAGGATTGTTTTACAAATAAACAAACTGCACTTTTTTATAATGTTAGTATTCATATAGGCCAGGGCTGTCTAATACGGCGCCCAGGTGCCATAGCACCCTTTGAAGCTTTTTTTGGCTCCCTTTTGAAGATTTCCTGTTATTAACATTTTTTAAAAATAAAATTCCATTTAAAAGGATGCTTTATTTAAAATCCTTCATATTTGATTGAGAAATATTTTAAAAACCTCTGTGAATTTCAGGTATAAAAAATGAAAATGTGTTTTGAAAATTTAATCATGTGTTATTGCATTTCTTCACTAATTTATAGTTACTCTGTATGAAAAGTGTTATGGAAATTATGACCTTGAAAATGTACAAGTTGGGAATGACTTTTTAAATATGTTAAGATGTGAAATGTAAAAAAATAAGCGCATCTCTTCCCCCCTTCTTTGTGCATGAAAGCTCAGCTTTCTTGTTGTTGTTATTGATGTTATTACACTTGCCCATTGGTGTTTTATAAATATGGGTAAAGGGGTTTCATTTTCTTGCCCAGACCTTTAAAATCTTAGGTATTTTTTTCATTTTGATTAAAAAAATATTTAACCTCTTTTGTCCCTGGGTCCCCATTCGGGAACCTCTGTTCTTTTCTTTATAAAAACTAAAATATCCGATTTTTTTACATTAACACACCACTTCTTAATAGCTGAATGTTTTTTGCGTTCAATGCAAACGGATAAATGGCAGCATCTAAGCTGATTTCCACATAAAATAAATGTTATTTTCATCTGAGTTTGCAAAATGCCTAAAAATGCCCAAAAGAGAGTATGACCAAGAAAGTGAGGAATTTTCATAAGTATTTAACTTAAATCTTTTTCGAAAAAAATATTTGAGGATTTGTAGATTATTTACTTGTTTAAAGCTCTTAAATTTGTGATTGCGTTCATTTAGGCTAATGGTTATTAAATTGATGTTTTTAAGGGGTTTGCAGTTTTAGATCCCTATTTTTGAACCTAAATTACTAAGCGCCTAAAGAATCAATTTCAGAAAATATATTTTTTCTGTCATTTATGATGCCAATTTGTTTGGAAAAAATCTATGAATAAGCATGTAATGTATTATTATTTTAGCTTCGGAACTGAAGAGGATAATGTCGTGCAAAATGATTTCCATGAATGAAAGTTCTTCCAGGCGATCTCTTTGGAACTACCCATGGATTGGTCACTAATATGCCTGTCTTTGTTTTTGTACTTTTTTATAACAGCCTATTTGCACTTCTAAAATAAATCAAGGAGTATTTATTCATCAGAAAAAAAACTAACAATATCTCTGCTTATCATTTTATTTCAATAAAAAGCCCTATTAAAGTTTCTGGCTCCTTCCACTACAAATATTTTTGAGATAGCACCTCACAGAAATATGTGTAATGCGAAATTTACTACGATTTGTAAATATTTTGATTTTTTCTTTATTACATGGAGCTCCAGAGCTACATACGGGGCTTTATGCCATCTACTGCGATATGCATTTACATGTGTGTATAACTACTGACATTGTGAAGATAATTTTGTTGCCTGTTTTGAGCCTTGTTAATGATGGCGTCTTTCATTGTTTGCCAAGAGCTGAAATGCGCCCCTGCTTAGTGCTTAGTGAACGATTCGGCAGTCCTGTTATAGATTACTAAAAATTTATAATTGGGGACGGAAAAAAAATTGAAAATGAAAGAGTTTTGAAAATTAAGTTTTAAGTGGTAGGAAAGAAAGAAAAGAGGCAATATCGAGTGGGTGGGAGGATGTTAAATGCTTATTTATTGTCATTTTTACAAGACAATAGAACAAAGAAAGTTTAAAAAAAATTAAAGTGATAGAAAAAAAGAATTAAACAATCTTAAATTCTTTAAATTTTGCATGATAGGAAAATAGGGGTGCTAAGGGAAAAGCAACAATTTTTAATGGATGCAGGATTTTAGATGTTTAATTACATATTGGTTCTGCAAAAAGTAACAAATACGGCAAAAAAAAAGAAAGAAGACTTTAAGATTTTAAACTTTGTGGGTATGTGGAGGGTGAGTGAAGAAGCAGTTTTTTTGGGGAGGTGAGAACATTATTAGGTGACTCGTTATTTACCTTGCTAGAGATTTACAAATTGGACAGCGTTGGGAGAAGGGGGAGGGGCAAAGGGGAAACGTCATTTTTATGTGTTTGTGGAGGAAAATTATGGAAAAATATAGTCAAATGGCTGTATATAAAAACTAGTGTCATGGAGGAATTTTCACCTTGTCATTAATATAAATTTTAAAACATACATATAATTACTTAATACATAATTGATAAAATTAATCCAATTCGAGGTGACTATGAAAAACCAGGAGTTTACATAATCCCATTCAGTATTTAATCTCTTAAGTTACATAATCTCATTCCACATCAAAAAAGTTTATTCTATATTGGTATAACATCTCGAAAAAAGAAAAGATTAAAAAAAGCTAAAAGAGCATTTATCTGCTATCAAGTCTAACAAACCAAGTACAGCTTTATCCAGATTGCATCAAAAAGAAAATTGTATTAAGATAAACTTCGAAAATACTAAAATGATCTTTGCAACATCTTACCATTAATCTTCAATAAACCCTGAATCCATTGAGATTTTACCTAGGAGTGATACTGTTTGTAACGATGTCCTTTCTTATAATATTTTCGTGATTTGGTATAATATCTTACGTATTTCAGGTGCTTCTGGAAATATGAATTGATCTTTTCACCCCTCTTTAGAGTAATGGACTGAACTTCGCTTGCGCATGCATAGTATTTTGTTTTGTTTTTACTTATGTTTTCTATTCTAGTCAGTCATCATTTCCCCTTTAAAAATGAAAGTGTGTGTGTTCAAAAGAACTCAGGGTTATATTAAATGGTATCTGTATATATTTGTAATGCCTTTTAAGTAATTATATGTACGTTTTAAAGAAAATTATGTGATCGATTATTTATTGCTGGTAAAAAGTAACAGATCATAAAAAGTTAAAAAGAAAGACTTTTAAAGATTTAAAACTTGCTGATCTAAAAAAAGGAGGGGGGGTGGGGAGCTGGTAAAGGGAAAAATGCTTTTTGCTGGGGAAGTTTATTAGAAGACTTATTTATTTTCCTCGCTAAATATTTATAAATAGGACAGAAAAATTATATTTAAAAACATTAAATTCTGAGTGCTTGGTTAAAATGAGAGAGAAGAAAGGGAAACGTCAAATTTGGTGGAGGAGAAAATTATATGACCGATTATTAAGTAACAGATAGAGAAAAAAAGTTTAAAAAACTAGTTTAAGGTTTTAAATTTCGGGTAACTAAGATGGCAAAAGAGAAGAAGCAGCAGTGTTTTGAGGAGTTGAGGTGATAGGGCAGCGTTTATTAAATAATTTATTATTTATTTACCTAAGTATTTACAAATAGGTTAAAAAAACTTGTTTAAAGACTTTAATTTTTATGTGCTTGGTAAGAGAAAGGGGGGGGCGAAAAAGAAATTCTAATTTCGAGAAGGGGGAGGTGAAATTTTTATGATAGATCATTTAATGTTGCAATAAAATAACAGAGCAGAAAAAGTTTTTTAAAAAATTAAATATTTTAATCTTTGGATCTTCTAAGCAGGAAAGGGGTGGAAGAAAGGAGAAAATGATTTTTTTGGAGATAAGGAATTTAGATAAAGTTTTAACGAAATTTGTATGATCGATTATTCATTGTTACAATAAAGTAACAAAAATAGCATATAATTTTTTAGAAGTTAAGAATTTTTAAAAATATTAAACTTTGAACACTGTGGGGAAGAAAGTCATATTTCAAAAGAGGCGGAATTAAGATGATTTTTTAAGACCAGAAATCCAGTGAAACAAAGAAGAGTTTCACTCTTGATTAAGAGATAATAGAAAAATAAAATTATGGACTTTTAAGGACCTTTTGCAGATTTTGGATATAAATAAGGACTTTCAAGGACTGTACGAACCATTTAATAATAATCCTAGCCCGAACATACATTTCATAAATCTTTTTCTTAAAATGTAACTAATACATTACGATGTTTGATGGGCAATAATGAAAATATTGATTTTGAATTTGTAAATTTCATAATGCACCTGCTGAATGGTTCCTACCCAACTATACCCAACTCTACCCAAATATAAAGGGTATTTTCGAAGTTTGATCTCATCCAGAATAAACTATAAATTTGTCTTATCTCAATACAACACTGGTAACCATTTTTTTTACTTCTAAATAAAATTTCTTTACACTTGTGCGATAAAAAAAAAAGTTTTACAAGTTAAAGTATAATACTAAGTACAATTTGTGAACACTTGCGAATGTTGTTTTTAATATTGTTAAATATTTTTCTGAAAAATCCTTTCAAATTTTGCATTAAATTTATTATTTAAAAAGCTAATTTTTTATTTCTTTGACCACTGATGTTCAAAATATATTTTGACCAGGATGGTTAAAACCGGTTTTACAACCCTACTTCAGTGGAAATTGATTCGCAGTGCTAGTTTGCAAGGCAACTTTTATAAAAAGAGATTCAAATTGTATAAAATTCAGTATCAACTTTAAAAAGTTTAAAACAATTTATGAAAAGAAAATGCATATCTCTAATGCTTGCCAATATGAATAACTATTTGTACAAGTTATAAGAAATTGAGTTGGGGCTGGATGTATAGGCAGCAAAGAAGCAAAAATTTTGTTCGGATATCTTTCGTGAATATGTTGAAGAAGTAGGTCGAATTTTATGGAGGGAAAAGTAAATTTACAAGCCTGCAATGAAATAAATTTTCAGTTTTTATCAATCATGATATGGGAGTTTCTGGATATGAGAGAACCGGATAAGGGAGTGTCTACTGTATTGCATGCACGAGTATCTGTACCTATAAAAAATACCCAAGTTCCATTGTGCCAAAGAATATATAATGTGATAGTTCAATGTATGAATCTTTGCACTGTTTAAGAAAATGAAACTTGCCAAATATGACAGTTAATTCAGTAAAGTATAGTGCAGTTTATTACAAAATGTGCTATTTATTATTTTTGCTTTTGTTTTTAGATTCAAAGGCAGACAAAACTTTTTTACTGAAGTTCAATGAATCATTTCCTTGGATGAAAATGGTAACAATATTTTCGTACTGATACTTTGGAGAAGTTTCTGTTATCTTCCGAAACAAAACTTATTCACTTAAGAAAATGTCTACAGGAGAAAATTCTTCCGGTAGTAAACAGCACTATGTTCCCCAAAATGGTGATAAAGAAAAGCATTCCTCATTTAATACAAAAGGAAAATCTTTCATTTGTGATGTATGTTCCAAAACATTTTCCAAGATTAGTGTTTTAAGAACACATCTCTCGACTCATACGGGAGAGAAACCCTTTGTTTGTGAACTATGTTTTAAAGGATTTTCACAGAATGGTAATCTAAGAAGCCATCTCTTAACTCACACTGGAGAGAAACCTTTTGTTTGTGAAATATGTTCTAAAGGATTTTCTCAAAATAGTAATCTAAGAACCCATCTATTGATGCATACAGGAGAAAAATCCTTTGTTTGTGAAATATGTTCGAAAGGATTTTCTCGGAATAGTGATCTAAGAACCCATCTCTTGATGCATACAGGAGAAAAACCCTTTGTTTGTGAAATATGTTCCAAAGGATTTTCTCGGAATAGTGCTCTAAGAACCCATCTCTTGACTCATACAGGAGAAAAACCCTTTGTTTGTGCAATATGTTCCAAAAGATTTTCTCAGAATATTGAACTGAGAACCCATCTCTTGATGCACACAGGAGAAAAACCGTTTGTTTGTGAAATATGTTCCAAAAGATTTTCTATGAATAGGAGTCTAAGAAGACATCTCTTGACGCATACAGAAGAAAAACCCTTTGTTTGTGAACTATGTTCACAAGGATTTAATGTTAAGACAAATCTAAGAAGACATCTCTTGACGCATACAGGAGAAAAACCCTTTGTTTGTGAAATATGTTCCAAAGGGTTTTCTCAGAATAGTGACCTAAGAACCCATCTCTTGACGCATACAGGAGAAAAACCTTTTGTTTGTGAAGTATGTTCCAAAGGATTTCATGATAAGAGTACTCTAAGAAAGCATCTCTTAGTTCATAAAAAACCTTTTATTTGTGAAATATGTTCCAAAGGATTTTCTCGGAATAGTTATCTAAGAACCCATCTCTTGACTCATACTGGAGAGAAACCCTTTGTTTGTGAAACATGTTCCAAAGCATTTTCTCGCAATCATGATCTAAGAGAACATCTCTTAGTGCATACAGGAGAAAAATCTTTTGTTTGTGAAATATGTTCCAAAAAATTTTCTCGTAAAAGTAATCTACGAACCCATCTCTTGACTCATACTGGAGAGAAACCCTTTGTTTGTGAAATATGCTCCAAAGGATTTTCTCAGAATAGTGCTCTAAGAACCCATCTCTTGATCCACACATGAGAAAAACTGTTTGTTTGTGAAATATGTTATAAAGGATTTTCTATGAATAGTAATCTAAGAAGACATCTCTTGACGCATACAGAAGAAAAACCCTTTGTTTGTGAACTATGTTCATAAGGATTTAATGTTAAGACAAATCTAAGAAGACATGTTTTGACGCATACAGGAGAAAAACCCTTTGTTTGTGAAATATGTTCCAAAGGATTTTCTCGGAATAGTTACCTAAGAACCCATCTCTTGACTCATACTGGAGAGAAACCCTTTGTTTGTGAAATATGTTCCAAAGGCTTTTCTCGGAATAGTTACCTAAGAACCCATCTCTTGACTCATACTGGAGAGAAACCCTTTGTTTGTGAAACATGTTCCAAAGCATTTTCTCGCAATCATGATCTAGGAGAACATCTCTTAGTGCATACAGGAGAAAAATCTTTTGTTTGTGAAATATGTTCCTAAAGATTTTCTCGTAAAAGTAATCTACGAACCCATCTCTTGACTCATACTGGAGAGAAACCCTTTGTTTGTGAAAAATGTTCCAAAGCATTTTTAATAACCCATCTCTTTACGCATGCAGTAAAAAAACCCTTTGTTTGTGAAACATGTTTTAAAGGATTTTCTCGTAATGATAATCTAAGGTAACATCTCTTGATCCATACAGGTGAAAAACCCTTTGTGAAATATGTTCCGAAGGATTTAATGATAAACGTTATTTAAGAAGCCATCTCTTGATTTATACAGGAGAAAAATCCTTTATTTGTGAATTATGTTCCAAAGGATTTAATGATAAGAGTACTATAAGGAAATATTTCTTAGTTGATACAGAAGAAAAACCTTTTACTTGTGAAATATGTTTCAAAGTATTTTCTCGGAATAGAAATCTAAAAACCGATCTCTTGACTCATACTCTAGAGAAACCCTTTGTGTGTGAAATATGTTCCAAAGGATTTTCTCAGAATAGTCATCTAAGCCATTGCATTTACTGTAATTACATCTCTTCTTGTGTTTGAGCATTTAGCAGTAAAATAAAAAATTGTACTATTTTTGTTGTAAATTCTCAAAAATTCTTTCATTGCATAATTTATTTAAAAAAATAAGCAAATAACTCTATACCTATTCAATAAATTTCAGTAAACTTTTATGTAAAGCCTTTTCTGGTTGTAACTTTTAATGTTATTTTATTTCACTATAAAGTAATTTTCCCGTAAAATAAAAAAGAACCCGAAATTATAAATTCTACTTCAGTATTTTATGCGATACGAATGGATTTTTTAAAGTAAAACTTTTGAAAACAGTATGAGAAGTGTGCTAAAAATATAAATTTGAGCAAAAAAATCTTACTCTTTTGTTAAATTATCTTCTTAAAAAATTTCCCAAGGTTTAAATTTTCATTAATTATCATGTGAAAAGAAAATACATGCTGTTCCATCAAGACCGCCGAAATTTTAGACAGCCAAGTTCCTTGCTTGGAGTGCGTAAGAAATACCCAAAGAACGTTACCTTGACAACCCATTCAAGAAAAGAAGAAAAATGTGGAAAAAGAAAACGTGACAACATATCTAGTGCAAGAAAATAAAGACTTTATTAAAAACATGAACAGGTGTATTTGCATATGTTTATGAAAGAAAATGTTCAAAATGTCCGCTGTGCATATTGAGGCGTGCACGTGCATGCAATAAATCGCTGATTGCACACATGTCAGCAGCTTAGTGTCCACAAAAGGATAGATACTTTATGCAGCCTTTTACATATGATTCAAAGAGTAACTTGACACCATTCCTAGGCACGTGCATGCATGTCTCGATATGCGCAGTGGATATTTGTGCATCTTTATCTGCAGACATATGCTAATACCTATACTCAGAGCTATACTTAATGACTCAGAGCTACATTTAGATGACCCAGAGCTGTATTTATTATCAATACGAAAACCCTTAACGGGTTAAAATTTGTGACGCAGCGCGTTATCTTATGATATAAGAATTTTAAATATGGAACTTAAAAATAATGATATCGAATTTTGAGTGACGCTATGCTTTTAATTTTAATCTCTCTATATATTTATTTCATCATTTTATTATTTTTATATTCGCATGTGCAAAAATTATGTTCAATTTAAAAAGATGTATAAAAGTTTATTCATTGATGCTTTATCGTTCATATCTTTCATAAATTCAAAGTATGAGTTTTAAAAGATATAATATTAAAATTTAAGTGACACCTTGATGTGGCTTTAAACGATTTGTTTTAAAGTCCAATTTAAATTATTTTTAATTTGACTAAGGCTGCGTACACACTATCTAGTATCTTACAGTCACCTTTCGGCACGTTTGTTCCCTGTTTTCGGGTTATTTGATGGCTAATGGGTTTTGTATGACAAGGACAGGGAGTTGCAGGACGGAAGTGGACGCAAACCCACGTTGACAGTTTTACGACTGTTGTTTTGGGAGAAAATCGCATAGAAAAGTATCACTCCCTTTGTCAATTCGATACAGTTCCTCATTTTTTACTTTCCAATCCACTTAAAAAGGTTGCAATTATTTGGCGATGTAAAATAAGCAGAAATTAGCTTCATATTTTCGCCAAGTGAAACGGGGTGTTTTTTGTTCTTACAATGAAATAAAGAGATACCGTATTTTATGGAAGAAACGCCGCACAGTGGTCCCAAATCGCGATTATGTGGCCAAAAATCAGAAAATCGAAGTTTCGTATTTCGAAATGAAATCTATTCTACAGTATTTAGAAATATCTGAAGATTTATATTTTGTTATATTTTGATTTTATCAGCTCACATGAATTAGCATTGCTTATGTGAAGTTAGGAGTTTTTAGCGTTTTCTCCTGTTGCGTGAATTTCAGGCAAATTCGCTGCATTCACACTCTAACTAAGACCATTTCAGACAGTTTCTCGTTTTTTTCTTTGCACTTCTCTGAAACAACATTAAATTACATATTTAATTTGATTTTTCGATTGCAAAAATCTCAAAAATTAAAAAAAGGGGATTTTAAAAAAAAAAAATACATAGTTTTAAGGCATTTTTGTACATAAAAAGTTATATATAAAAAAGTCCTTCCGAGTTCCTCGGACTTTTATAGTACAAAATGTAGAATGAGCCTTCTAAAATCATATCCCAAGAAATTTATTGCGACTTTCTGCGATTTTTGAGAACTAGCAGTTTGAAGTTGGACATTGGATATTGCCAGTATTAGCCCAACATGAGTAATCGGGTTTAAAGTCAATCTAATTTCCGCACTGACCCAAAATTGTCAGTGTTTATATAATGCAACATTCTAATTAACATAACACTGTCAATTTCATTTTTTTAATTCGCGGAGGGAGGGGGGGGGTATTTTTATTTTTACATATATTTTTATTTGTTTGTACAATCTTTATCTGGCCTTTTTCGTTTACATAAAAAATAATATTAAAACTTGACCTTATTTTAAAAAGTACATATTTAAAGTTCAGTTTATATATATATATATATATATATATATATATATATATATATATATATATATATATATATAATTTTAGCAACATGCATGTCTGGGAAATTCAATCAACTGAGAAACATCATTTAATGTTTCAAATTTCCTGATTATTTGAAAAGTACATTTTACCTACTTACAAATAAATTTTATTATTAAGTAGTATTATTAAGTTTTACTTTAATTTTCACGTATCGTCACATAAATCTATTGTAAATTTTTTTATTGCGTTTATTTTTGTCAGTTTAGTATATGAATGTTAATTTAATTGTATTAATTTATATGCACATTTAAATTTTAATGAATGCTTTAATACTTTAACAAATTAAAAAATATATGAAAAATTCGCTCAACCCTTGGGATGAAATGTTGCAGTTACTTGAAATGTGTAAATTAACTTTTCTGAAAGTTTATTTAAAAAACAGATTTTATTTTTCTTTAAAAAGATATAAAATTGTTTTATATTAAAACATAGTTTTGATTTTTTGTTGTAAAAATTTTAAAACTGTTAGGGATGATAGAATTTTATACCGGAGAGGACAGGGGGGGGGGGAGGAGAGGCGGAAATTTCAAATATACTAGAAAATTAGTGAGGTAATTATTTATTTAATATTACCAAAATAAAGTAACAAAGGCAGATTCTTCGTTTTTATTGGAATTTCAAAGGTATCTCTCTATATTTCTTTCTGTGTAATAGAGAGAAATAAAGGAAAGGGGGGGGGGGGGGCGAAAATTTTGAAAGTAATGTAATTAATGAATTTAATGATTTTATTATTAATTCATACTAAATAGATGTTGAAAACTTAAAAAATAGCAATGATATTTTTATAATTTCCTTGGTATAGAGACAAATGGAAAAAGGGGTGATTTCACGTGTGTGTGTGTGTATGTTGGGTGTGTTGGGGGGGGGGGGGAGGTGGCAAAATTCAGCTGATTGATTCTTTATGTATTTTACTGATTGTTTATACTCTTTATTGTTAATGTTAAATTTCTGTAACAAATTAGTTAAGCCAATTGAAGATTAAAAAAAAAAAAAAATCATATAATATGATACTTAAAACGCCCTAAAAAGGGAGATTCCGTTCAAATGAAATTGAAATAAATCTTAGACTTTTTTTTAAGTTTTGTATTTTGCATGCATCTTATCATTTTATCCAGAATTGTCATAAACATAATACAAAATCTGCAATACAAATATTTCCAATTAAAAATGGAAGAAGTCGAAGATTTATTTTGATTTCATTTGAACGGAATCTCATTTTTTAAGGTGTTTTAAGTATCATATTGAATGATTTTTTTTTAATTTTCAATTGGCTTAACTAATTTGTTACAAAAAATTAACATTAAATGTAGAACTAATTGAATGAAATAACTTAATATCTGTCCCTTCTCGGGCTTAAACAATGTAGGAAATAAATTTTGTTTTTTTTAATTTGTACTTCAAATTAGGTTTTTGTTTATATATATAATTGAATTGAGAATAACAGAAAATAATAAATAATAAAAAGCACCCAAAGTACATTTATTACATTGGCGATTAAACGCCAAATCTAGCAATCGGTTGTTCCTGTCATTTCTGCCGGGAGCTACTCCTTACTTCAAAGATAAAATTTATGGGTTTTTCTAGACGGTCTTTTGCAGGATAATCAAAACGCAGCTTAAGATATACCGGGTGAGCAAAAAGTCCGTATAAACTTTAAAAAATCATAAAAACCGAAAGAATAACCGAAATGAAAAACTGTTTGCGGTATTAGCATCTATAGGTCACGGGAATTTTTTTAAGACAGAAATAAAAGTAACACAAAAAGCAGTCGACAGATTGGGCTGGTTCGTGCGATTTTGGTAGAAATATGCAAATGAAACGGTTTTAAGAATTTGCGCTCCTAATCCAGTACTAGTTCATCGTTGTGAGCCATGTACTTGATCAAGGATCCTAAGTATGAAGGATAAAGCTTTGTTGGTGAAGTTATTTTACGTGAACTAGTTCTGGATTAGGAGAGCAAATTCTTAAAACCATTTTATTTGCATAGCTCCACCAAAATCACACAAAACAGCGCCATCTGTCGGCTGTTTTTTGAGTTATTTTTTATTTCTGTTTAAAAAAATTTTCCGTGACCTATAGATGCTAATCCTGGAAACAGTTTAACATTTCGGTTATTTTTTCAGTTTTTATGACTTTTTAAAGTTTGTGCAGACTTTTTGCTCACCCGGTATTCACACATCTAAACAATATTTTTAATTTTCCAGTACACTGTTAAATAAATCACTTTCACTGAACTTATATAATGCATTGAAATGTATTTATTTGAATAAATTGATTTATCCTTTGTGCCATGCTATTAAAAAGTAAAAATTAAATTTATGTAAATAATTTTTTTGCCTCATAGTATCCATTTGATTACATTTCCCTTAGTTTGGATACAATGGCGCAAAAAAAACTATTTACATAAATTTTATTTTTAGATTTTAATAGCATGCACAAAGGATAAATCAATTTATTTAAATAAATACATTTCAATGCAATATATAAGTTCAGTGAAAGTGATGTATTTAACAGTGTATTGGAAAATTAAAATATTGTTTAGATGTGTGAATATATCTTAGCCAAACTAAAAATAATTTAAATTAAATTTTAAAACAAATCGTTTAAAGCCACATCAAGGTGTCACTTAAATTTTGATATCATATCTTTTAAAACTCATACTTTGAATTTATGCGAGATATGAATGATTAAGCATCAATGAATAAACTTTTATACATCTTAACCACTTCAGAGGTAAATAAAGTGGAAAAAAATCAAGATGGCAATGCTTTGATTGGTGAATTGTAAGCTGAGTAATTTGTGCCACAGAATGAAAAAATTATAAAGTTGTAATAATGCCTTCTTCTGAGCACTCACAGATACTAAATCTTTAGGATTTTTGATGAGTGAATTATGTATGAAGATAAATACGATTACACATCTTGGGATGAGAAGTTGCAGAGTTGTATCGCAGAATTTTGCATTATATAGATCATATTTCATTAATCATTAAATTTACCTTGTAAACGTGCTTTAAATTACATTCCTTGGAACAAGAAATAGTGAAAATTATAAAATTTTACATAATAGTATAGGTGCAGATTCGCAATATCTGGAAGGAGAAAGTGGATCCTAAACCCAAAATATCCAGTAGCGACATTGTGAAACAAACACATAAAAAGAATTTAGAGTTTATAAGAGGGGGGGGGGGGCTAAATTCAAAGTGGAAAATAATTTATTTGATATATACATATGTCTATGTATAAGAAAACACAGATTAATTGCATCAACTGGCTATGTTTAATTTAATCACAAAATTATTTAAATTTGATTATTAAGTGTAATACAAATCTTAAACTATGTTCATTCATTGTTCATTCAGATATAGTTGGACAAGATACATTTAAAAAAAATGTAAAGCTAAGCAATCATGGTAGTGGTAAATATTAGGACAACAATATTTCTAATTTTCATTTTATCGTATAACATTACATTAAAAAAAATTGTGAATGTGTAAAATTATTTAGCGCTGTAAAAATCAAAACACACTTCAGACGTCTGTTTTTCTATGTACTTCAATAGTTTTCTGTGTTAAACAGATCATTCTGGACTGTAGGAATTATGAAGGAGACTACACAGATTTCATTTAAAATAAAAGTTAGAAATCCACCATTTGCAGAAAAGAAACATCCCTGTATAACGCATGGCGACTGAAACATTGAAAGTTAGAGGTCAAAGCAAACAATTTAGTCGTCACATGGCGACTGGGAATCTGCACCTATACATAATAGGCATAGATCATGTCACACATTATTAAATTACCTTAAAGCATGATCCAAATATGACTAGGCAAAATCATTATAAACAGTGGTAGCTCGTGACTGACAGTTTTGGGGGAACGAAATGCATGGCTGGCAAATTTATTCCTTTTTCACTATTTTTAATAATGATATCTTTGCCTTACTTTTGGCAGAAGTTTCTTACATTAAATAAGGCAAAAATTTCTTTTTTTTAAATATTACTTTTGGAAGGCATGCATTTAGTGCCTTAAGAAAAAACCGTCAAGAGCTGCCACTGATTATAACACTCATTTACAAAAAATTTAATATAATAATGTTTTCATTACTCCAAAATAATGTGTTAAAGAAGACAATGTATCAAATTTAGTGTTCCAAGATACAGTAATATTTGTGAAATACATGTGTTTCTTAACTGCAAAATTTATTGTTTACACCTGAGAAAAACATTATATGCATCTTCTGTATTAAATTATTTTAGTGGCAAGCTTTTGTGATAACACTCATTTACAAAAAAATTTAATATAATAACAATGTTTTCATTACTCCAAAGTAATGTGTTAAAGAAGACAATGTGTCAATTTTAGTGTTCACAAGAAATAGTAATATTTGTAAAATACATGGGCTTCTTAACTGCAAAATTCATTGTTTACATCTGAGAAATACATTATATACATCTTCTGTATTAAATTTTTTTAGTGGCAGGCTTTTATTATAACACTCATTTACAAAAAAAAATTAGGTAATAACAATGTTTTCAATACTCCAAAGTAATGTGTTAAAGACGACAATGTATCAAATTTAGTGTTCCAAGAAATAGTAATATTTGTGAAATACATGTGCTTCCTAAAGCAAATTTATTGTTTACATCTGAGAAAAACATTATACGCATCTTATATATTAAATTTTTTTAGTGGCATTGTGTGAACAAGCTTTTGTGGTTGAACAAGGACTGCTTACAGAATGCTTAAATAATTTTACAATATGAAATTATGGCTCTTGAACTACTATTAATCAAATACAGTAATAGGGATAAAAAATCATTAAATAAATAGTTTATTTTAAAAAACTACTTGAATTTTCATCAGATATACTGATTATTACTATCATATATTATATGTAACATATTTATTAGAAAAGTTACAACTCTTTTGATGAAGTTTTAAAATGTAGAGAAAATGATGCCTTATAAACACATCAAAAATACAGTTCATTTTCGGAATCCGCGCCTAACACTCTGAGACGATTTTACTATCCAAAGGGGTGTTAACGCTGAGATGGGTATTTGCCGAAGTTCCAGTTGTATGTTGTCAGTAAGATTGGCACTCAGCTAAACAGCCTCCGATCATCCCTATTTTGATAAAATCAAAACAGGCCTGACGTATGCGCAAAAGTGTGGAAGGTTTCACTTTACGAAAACAAACAGTACCTCTGGACAAAATCATTATACAGTAGACTCCCTCAAATCCGCACAACTTGGGACCAGAGATTGTGCAGATTTTAGAATTTTGCAGATTTCTGGTCATTGCTTTGTTTACAGTTTTTAAAACAATCATTTGAATGTAATAATGCAATTAAAATTATAAAAAATCCTTGCAGTAATTAAGTACAGTAATAAACTAAAATGATAAGAAGTAAGATAATTTAAAAAGTGATTAAATTATTAAAAGTAAAGATCAAGTAAATAATTAATGTATAACTAAATCTGTATAATAAAGATAAGATACATTTTCCTTGAATTATTGAATGAAACTTGCTCTACTAAAGGTACCCTATTAATTCACATCAAAATCATAAAGTAAGGAAGTTTTATTTCAGGTTTAGCCAGTCTTAATAACCAAAATATCTGGATTATAATACATAAAAAGATTTGGTAAAAAGATTGTGATTACCAAAATCTTGATTTTTTTTTCAATAATAAATTGTACTTCCTTTTTGAAAAACCATGAATTCAGTCATATTATAGAGAATTAATTACATGGAATGATATAAAATTAAAAAATTCTGTAATTTTGCCCTTATATCTGAACTGAAAGTTTCATTATTTACATCTGCGATGATCTGCAGATTTCTTGAAGATTTTAGAGTTGCGGATTTGAGGGAGTCTACTGTATTATTTCAAAAAATTTTAATTTAATGCTAGCAATTTTTTCATTAAAAAAATCCGAATTTGGAGATAAAAATGAATTAATGTTTAAAATTTACCCCTCTAGAGCAGGGGTTCTTCAACTATAGTATGCATACCAGTACTGGTACGTGAAATGAAGTAAAAAATGCAACAATAATAATGGACTGCTGGAATCCGCATTCAAAAAGATGAATGTAACATAATTTTGATTGGGGAGAAAAGAAAAATACCCTCTGGTATCGGCAAAAGCTCAAAAATTATTGCTTGTTTTTAGCACAACATATATCTGTTTTAAATGGTTTCTCATCACTTCTTCATATGAAAAACAAATACAGGAATAAACATAAACATCGAATCTGATTTACGTCTAAAACTAAGATTGAATCAGATATGAGGAAGATGTGTTTGGTAAAGCAAGCATCATCCTTATCATTAGTAATACAACAGAATTAATAGAGTCACCCTAGTGTATATGCATCAATCTACGCCAATATGCCATTAAGTATTTTAGCTTTTTTTTAAAAATCAAAACATTATTTTGATGATGTACATATTATTAATATGTAACGATGATACTACTACCTTTTACTTGAATGTTAATATAAAGCAATCAATCTCAGTACCAATTTAATAATGTAATCATACAATTAAATACAGTAAAATCTGCTCAGATGGAGCAAAAAGACTGGACAAATACCTTGTTTTAGACATATTCCGTTTACGCAGGTTTTTGTTTAATAGCATGGAGTTTGTAACTTGATTTTACGCGGAAGTATGAGCTTCTATTCAGTTTGTATTTCAGTATTTGTAGTAATATTCTACAAAATGGATTGAAGGCTTTTTTAAGTGTAAAATTCATTGTTTACATTAAAGAAGCTGTCTGTTATACAGAAAATTGCATTATAAAGATCTTTTACTACAACACTTGCCTTCATTACGAACTACTAAAATAAGGTATTAACCCTTTCGGGACGGGTGATGCATATATGCATCGTCAAAAGGGGCATATGGAATTTGCCTTTGGCACCATTAATAAATAAATGTAATATTTGTCTTTTTTTATTTGAGCATTTTTTAGAATTTCACCAATAAAGGGAACTGTTTAAAAAAACGGTGCCAACCAAATAACATTTGTGTAAGGGATGCTGTCTCGAAAGCGAATTTGGAATCTTCCCTCGATTCACGCACTTTTGGCGAGATTTGTTTGGCGAGAAATGCATTTTGAGATGAAATGAAAAATATGGAACCGAAGTAGCGATCGTGCGCGAATCGAGGGAAATGCCCAAAGAGAGTTATTGTTATTATTTCGCTGTCGCTTGTTGTGGCGCATTTTCGGTTGGAATTTTATATGCGTTTTTCGTGTGTCAATAACAATAAACCTTTTTTATTTTATTTATTTATTTTTTTTTGTGTTCGTGCTGAAGAACTAGCGATGTTATTGTATCAAGAAGCGTCCTTTTTAAAAAATATTCTGACACAATAAATATCTTTAACTAACTGACACATTGAAGACTAGAATCAGAAGATTTCATGAAATACTTTTAAAACATACAAAGTTAAAGAATTGTTTATTAAACATAAACATTTGTCAATGATTAAAGTAAATTATCATTCTTAAATTTTTCTTTTCGATGTAACCAATATGTTTTTTAATATTATTAGTAAAATTATAAATAAAATATGATTGGAATATAATCCTTAAGGGTGTATTCGAAAAAAGGTTTTTCCACCTTCAACAGTTCGAAATTTTCTGAGACATTTTCAGACTCATTTTTTAAAAATAAAAACATGAAACTTGCTGGGGTGATTTTTGAATACATGTTTAACATGCCGTGTGATTTCATTTTCAGCTCAATTCATTAGAATTTGATTTTTAAACAATTATTTTCTCAGTAGGACCATTTTTTTCATTCCCAGATCGCCCGCTTCGGAAAATTCGGTTCAAAACGCCAACTTTGACAGCGTTTTTTACAGTATTTTCTGCATTTATCAAAAAATTGAGAAGCACGGCACATTATGTAGTTTCTAAATAAGAGAATTTCCCAGTTTGATGAGTTTGAGAGCAAAAAGGAATTTTAAAATGAATCAGAAAATAAGCAGTTTGGATCGGAATACACCCTTAATATAACTTTCTCTCCAAAACTTTGGAAAGGAATGTAGTTACTCCCTTAGTGTTGACTTTAGAAAAAAAGGGCCGCTGGGGGGAAATTTTTCAAAAAGGGGACACTATTTTACTACTAAACACTATATTAAATTTTTTTAAACAGGCCGGGTGAGCAGAATAAAGACAATTTTTGCTATAATGGTCTAAACCGAACTGATAAAAAAAATTAAGCGGGCTGACCGACACAGTACAACAAATGGGAAATAAACTACGCTGATAAAATAGAAACAATTTTCAATGGACATGACTGGTATGAGAATAAGTACAAATATGCTTCATGAGCTGATGCTAGTTTCACAACATCAATACAGAAACATAATATGTCCATTTTAGAGATTGGCATCAGACAGATGTGTGCGAGTCAGTGTTGAATTTTTTCAGCAGACTCTGAGAGTGCCAAAACCAAGCTTACATTTTCTCTACATACTCGAGCCAGGTCGAGCTATAACTGGACTTAATTAATCACAGAACGTATCAATGCAATTTATTGTAAAAATAGTAATAGCAATAATGAATTTCAGTTAACATAATCTTTAAATATGTATTATAATAAATTCTAGAATAAAAAAAAAAACTAATTTTAGTTTCTTCTATCTTTACAAGAAGAAAGTATTGGATTCATGAAAAATTTTGACTTCCGGTTTTCAATGGATTTATACGTTTTGGAAGATCCTGAACATGATTTGGTGGTTTTTAGAAAAAGTCTATCTATGAGTCTGACGTTACTTTATAGGTAACTTTATATAAAGGAAATCATCCATTTATTAAATATTGTGTTAATACTAAAAGTAATTTGTGAAATTTATGGGGAGAGGGGGGGGGGGGGATGCACTTCCACTGCTTGGGCGCGCATTCTTTCCTTGGGTTATAAGGGCCCAATTTCAACAGGATTTCGTTCATTCAATTTAGATTACAATTCAGCTACTTTCTGTATTATAAAATTTTATCTTAAGACTTCAGTTGCCAACATTTTTTAACATTAATGGTGCATTATTTTTTCGGGCTCTATGCGCTTGCTTGATTACTATGATAACTGGCACATTCAACTTGGCTTTCGATTATCTCTGGCACATGCAGAGCACTTCCGGTACATACTTGCCTTAAGTTGCGGGGAATGCAGTTCACAGGTTCCTTCAGAAGGAGGTTTGCTGGGAGAAGATAATGGGGCCCCCAAAACTAGGTTCATTTATTTAAAATATTTTCAAAAGATATAAAATCATACAAACTTGAGTTTTATTTTAGGTTATTATAATGGGCCCTGGGCAACACCGGACATACAATATAGATTCAACTACACAGGGTGTTCCAAAAGTGCTGAAAGATGTTTCATGAAACACACAGGAAATTCAAGAAATGATAGAGGATGCTTCACGAGATCTAATGATTCAATTATACTTAAGAGGCTACTTCACTAGTGCTGTAAAAGTACCGACTAAATGAACACCCGTATGTATTCGTTACTTTCAAACACACTACCCATTAGAAAATATTTGTTACTCATTACTCTTTAGAAGACGGATATTAAAAATTATCCTAAGTACTAGTACACATATATTCGATGTATTTTCTGAGTTGGTTTTTTTTTATTATAATTAGTTTTAACTGTTCCTTAAAATAATAGATAAAATCTATATGGATGCTTACACTAATTTAACATTTCATAAAGTATAAAATTGGGCATTCAAAATACTGCATGTGAAATATATGGTCATAAGACTACAGTAAATATAATTATATACCGTATGTGAGATCTTTTCAAAAAGTTGTTACCGTTACATGGACCCATAATAAAGTTTTGTATGAAACCTTTCTGTAACAGAAATCTGTGTAAAAGTGGAATTTACCTTGAATTGAAATATTCCAAGATCTGATTTCCATAAAAATAATACAAGGAAATGCATCTGCTAAGATGAAAAATTTCTGTGAAACAGAATTCCTTAGGGATTTCTCACAATTCTATCTCCGTAAGTATTACTGTATGTATTAAAGAAAAAAATAGTAATTGAGTATATTAATAGAAATATTCACTGCTTACTGAAACCAGTAAAACATGACAACTGAACGTGTCTATAACGGAAACTAGCATGAAATCGGTTCTCAAAACATATTTACCTCTGCTCGACATTGCAAAACTTTCTGACACATTCATATACTCAACTAATGCATAAACTCATAAAATTGGCAGTGATGCGAATGATATGGAAACGAATAGCGTTTTTTTCATTTTTCGATAAGTTCATCGCAGTTCAAGCTATAATCAAGTGCTTTTATATGATGGCCCTTCAATTACTGTCACATCCAGAAATTTGGTTCTAAACACACATTTTCATAGTATATCGTCAAACAAATCTTTTGAATTTAAAGGAAAAAGAGACACTAATCCATTTCTGTATTTCTGATCAAAAGTGCTTACAGATTTTTTGCGAATATGAGTAAAAAGCAATGATTTAAAAAGTTATATTTCATAAAAATACTTTATCATTCCTTAAATGCAGCTACAATAAATATTTTATTCTGTTATAAGCTTCAGTTTTTTTTTACAGTAAAATTATGAGCAATCTTAATAGATTAAATGCATAATTAATACGAAATTAATCTAATTAAAATATTAAATGATAAACATATCTTGTCTCTTTATTGCTTGGATCCATGTTTCCTTTTTTTAAATGCATTCATAAAACCTCTTGGCAAAAAAAAAAATCAATTATTCTCTCCATGTTTGAAAAAAGCATATAACACTTAATATCTAAGAAATAAAAAAGAAAAATGCCCTTTAAACTGATGGCATTGAGCTCACATGCCATTGACATTAATTGTATATTATACTCTTATTTCAAAGAATAATGCCCCTCGAAAAATAAATTAAGGGGGGATTACCTCCCTCCCGTTTCCCCTCTTTATACTTAACCAATGATCCTCCAAATGTCATCAGGGAAGCGCCTTATCAAAATAAATCGGTATACCAAATTTGAAGCAAGTCGGATAGAAAAAAACATTTATCTTAATTAAGTGGGTATTAGCCCCACGTTCCCCCCTTTATATTTAACCAATGAACTTCCAAATCTAATCAGGAAGCACCTTATCAGAATTAACCGGTATACCAAATTTGAAGAAAATCCGATAATTCTGCATGGAAAACCCATTTATCTAAGTTAAGAGGAGGATTAGCCCCCCGTTCCCTCCCTTTTATACTTAACCAATCAACCACCAAAACTAATCAGGGAAGTGCCGTATCAGAATGAACCTAGAAAAAAAATTGAAGCAAATCGGATATTTCCATCAAGAGTTATTGCGTTATGTACATACAGAACCGGCGGGCACATTATCTCTCGGGCTTTGATAGCCTGTGAGTTAAAAAGTACAATCCCTTAAAGAAAAAACGATCTCATAGTAATCGTTCTTCTAAAAGCAGTTTGTTCTGCTATTGACCATGTGACTTCAAAATCTTCCTTCCAAAATTATTCACACGGACATTTTCGGCAAATAAACGAGTGCTGAAGCAAAGCCACTGAAGTAACGAAACGATTTAATGAATACCCATATGGGACACTAATACGGGAACAACTGATTTCCGAACACAAATTCATATCTTTCCGCATCAGACAATGCAGCTCTGTTCATGAATCACGAAATGAAAGTAACGTTTGAAGTTTGTTTCTAAGTTCTGCAGTAACGACTTATATTCCGAACTAATGATTTGGTACTTCGTACCAGAGAGATTACCCATTACTCAGTAAAGAATACATGCGGTTTGCAATGCCTCTATACTTCACTCATGCAAAAAAAGTGCTCAGAAATCTGTTAATCCTATGGGAGAAATTTTTAAAAATATCTTGTTTGGATTTCCACATTTTAATATGTTTTGTTTTTTGCATTGGATAGCTGAGGTTGATCTCTACAAAGACTGCTTTTTACTTTCGATTTTGTTTACAGGTTTTTATTTTTTAATTAGAATACTTTCCCTTTCTGAACTGGTTTTGAAAGTGGAAGTATCCTCATAAAAAGAATAAAATATATAGACAATTGAAAAAGTAAAACATTGCCTTTGAGGAGATCAACCTCAGCTATCCAATGCAAAAAAAAAATAAATAAATATTGAAATGCAAGAGATATTTTTAATAATTTCTCCCATAGGATTAACATTAGCAAGTGGGTGTTTTCATATGAATGAAATAGCCCGGAAGATGAAATTAAAGACTACGAAGCTCGCAGAAAAATGTGTTGATCCCATAAAATGTAAAAGAGTTAAATGATGAATATGTTATATGTATGGATGCCTGACATCTAGCATGTAAGCAAATAAATCTACAATTTTTAACTAAACACTAGGACTACACAAAGCCTCAATATCTCCATTCCTGGCAAAAAATCCAGAGAATCAAAATAACGATAAGGCTAATTGTACAAAATCCGGTATTACCAAAAGATGTGCAACCCCCAAACGGACAGCAACAGCAATCAACCGAATGACTAGGAAGAGTCCCAACTGATCCTACACTTACATTTTGCCCAGATGATGTTTTGGCTAACCGAACTCTAAAAGAATACGTATTGAAAAATGTTATTGCATGTTCAAAAGACATACATATTTACCGTAACTTTTATAGAATTTCTTATTAAATTAACATGTAAAAATTAACCGAGTATCCTGCACATTTTTTTTTTTTTTTAGGGAATAACATGGAAAAGTACAGTCGTGGAAAAAGAAAGTAAACACCCCCTACTACCTCCTCAACAAATTATCGTAGAAGAAAGTTACTGGTACTGAACGATTGGAAATAAAGTCTACTTTTAAATGATGTATATAAAATTTGCTTAGGGGGCCATCTACATATTAAAACGAACCATAGCTTTGTTTTTTTTAATAGCAGTACTCAATTCTGACAGCATAAATGAACTCTACACCCTTCAATTAGCCTAAAAACGAATTTTTATGCAATTCGTACCATAAGTTTCCGAGAAATTAATTATTTTAAAACGGGCTTATTTTAAGGGCTGTATTCAAATTGAAGTTCCGTACTGGATTGTTAACCGAGAGAGCCCCTTCCTTGATCAAGGCACCTTAAGCGCCACTCAAGGAGTCAATGAAGTGTGTTAGATTACAGTACAGCAGCTCACTTCCATCATAGACGGCCCCTTAAACCATCATTTTGCCGTTTTTTAAGCATAATTTGAAAACTACTTATAATAAAAATGTGAAATTTTTGAATTTCCATAAAGCAGGACTTAATAAATCTAAATCCATCAAAAAAATTGTAGGTTGCAATTCATAATTTTTTCGAACATTAATTTCATAATTCATATCATAAAATTATAAAAATTGCAAATTCAGCTTATTTATGTTTGGGTATATTAGTATTATTACTACAAAAAAAAATATATAGCACATTAGGAGCATAATTTCGGGAGATATGAAAATGTAATTTAACATTGGAAGCACTAAATTTTGAATGTTTATAATTCAAAAACTTATCATTCAAATGACTTGAAATTTGGTGTCTAGGCATAGTTTGAACTCAAGATTTGAAATATCTCGTTAAAATTGGGGCATTGCCATTGAAAAAAATGAAGTTTGGATTCATTTTAATATGTAGATGACCCCTAAGAAAATTTTATATACATCATTTAAAAGTAGACTGTATTTCCAATCGTTCGGCACCAGTAACTTTCTTCTACGATGATTTGCTGAGGAGTTAGTAGGGGGTGTTTACTTTTTTTTCCCACGACTATACATAGACATGACGCTCGACATTGCTTTTAAAGCTATCCAGATGTATTTTAAGAATCACTGCAAGTGCGAAAACTCAGGTGACCAGATAGATTGATAGTGCGACAGGAGATGACAGGGATGATCTATCTGAATTTGAGTTAGAAAAGCTTCGGGATAGTTCACGTGATGCGCTGCTTAGTTCTTTTCTCACCGAAGATGAAATGTGTGCGTATGAGGCTAGAAAACAATTGTGCTGGGAAGCCGAGGACCCTTTAAAATGCAAAAAAGAACTAGATGCAGAATAGGGATGCACCGAATAGTGATTTTGGCCGAATACCGTATATTCAGCCAACCGGTGAACCGAATACTGAATATTCGGCTAGCCGAAAATTAACTGCTAGGCCGGATACTGAATATTCTGCCTGCCGAATAGTAACTATTCGACCGAATACCGAATATTCGGCTTGTCGAATACTTTTATATTTCAAAGTTTTAAGGCATTAAAATGTTAAATTTTAAAACGATTTTACATAATATTTAAAACAGAAATTTTTATTCTAATAAACAAGAGCTTTTTTCAAGTAAACTTTATGCTGAAAAAAATCTGCTTTGAGTTATTTACAAAGAGGATAGTTATAAAAAAAATTTTAATTAATAAAATTTTTAATTTCATAGCTTCTTCTGAGAATTAAAACAAATGAATAAAAATTTCTTAAATTCTTAAACAAATATTTTAAAATCAAAGAGAGATTGTAAAAAAATTGGAAGAAAAATTGTACAGGATCATATATTTGCTTGTCAGGAAGAGACTAAAGTAAAAGTTAATAAATAGTACAATCAATTCAAATTTTATAGGGTGACAACTTAGCAAGAATAACTGTTCTACTCCCTTTGATTAAGCAAGGAAATTTTTAAATGCATCCTTGATCGGTGTCTGGAGTGGGCAATCATTTTCAGAGATTGTAAACGTTGTTCTTAAAATCTTAGCAAGAAACAGATTATTTTTACTGGACAATGTTGAGGAACTTGGATTTGTACATAATTAATTCCTATGAAAATCCTCATGATTGGCTAATTTTCTTAAATAATACTTAACAAACAGCAAATAAATAATGTAAAAACTTTATCTTTTATTTAAATATGATTTTGTTTCTAATTATTCTGAATATCTTTATAAGTTGACTGTTAAACGTAGAAAATGTATACGGTTTTAAAATATATGTTTTAAAAGTTCCGAATATTTCGATATTCGGCCAAACCGAATATTCGGCATGCCGAATAATTTGCTATTCGGCCAAGCCGAATAGTTTGATATTCGGCCAAACCGAATATTTGGTAACATGGCCGAATACCGAATAGATACCGAATATTCGGTGCATCCCTAATGCAGAATATAGCAAAATTACTGAAAGTCGACAGTTGGGGCACAAAGTACCTGATATAACTAAAGATGTGTTTAAAGCAGGCCTTTCATCATTGATTTACTTTATACAAGAGTTTTCTTCACATGCAGATTTCGAGGAAATCCAATGTAAAGTAGACCAGCAAAATAACTACTTGGATTCGAATTCCTGCTAAAATTTTGTGTATTGGTGAACCTTGCATGATATCGAACTAAAAACTGAAAAAGACTCAAAGCGTAAAAAAAAGTCCTCAGGAATGGAGGAAGGTGAAGAGCGATCTGCAATGCCCTTTGAAATATTCGAAAATACTCTGGAAAATTTTAATATGTGAAAAATATTAATCCTACCTTCAAAAAAAAAATTAAACTATACTTACTTGTATTTTTTTTTTTGTTTCTTGAGTAATTTGTTATTCTTTGTAATTGTAAATTTCGCAAGACCAAGGGGATCATCCCGAGTGAGTGGCCAGACATGTTGTCAGGCGCTACCCGCTCTAGATTCTCTCCAGGCTGTTGCCTTTTATTTACAATATTTTACATTTTGAATTTACATGCTGAGTAATCCTTGTTTTGACAGTCGATGCATAAACTGCAGGCAATTACTTTTTTATGTTCTTTATGAGAAGGAAACAGGTTCCTCTGATAGGCTCTGGGTGAAGAAATGGCTGGGATGCACATCCATGCAGCCTGCCGAGGCCTACCAAAATGACATCCTTGCTGTTCTCCTGCGTTGTTTAAGTCCATTTCTAGCTGATAAAGGAATTGATGGTGTATCGGTGGAGGGCTTGGTGGGGTATTGGGTACCAATACTTTCATCTGAGAGCATTCATCGTCCGAACTAACCGAGGATGTTATTTGGCACACTGTACAGTTCCGATGTTTTTTTCTGAAATCCTAGAAATAGAAAAAAAAATTAAGTAAAATAATATAAAAAGTTATACTACTTAAAAATAAATATACTTACTTTTCAAACTGGCCGCGAGCTCATCCTTAAATAAATCTCTAAGATAGCTGGTCTCCGATATCAAATTTTAATCCCAATAGTTCACATACTAAGAAAAAAAAATAATGTATACGTACCTTGTTGAACCAATAGTTGAAAAATAATGCTAAAATGAAATTATTACTTATGTATAACAAGAGCCTTCTTATCAAAATGGACTTGCTCAAAATCCAGAAGATGGTGCTCAAAGAATTAGTTATTTGGTATAAATTTAAAAAGCTGGATTCTGACAGAGACACATTTGTACATATCAGAATTAAAGTGCTCCTCATTAGTTGTTAGGATCCCCGGAGGAAAACGGACAAGTGGTGGGTCTTTTTTTTTTCCTTCCCGAGAGAAACGCAGTGATCACCATCCAGCATTTCTCTCATACATCTATCTATATTACAAAAACCCGTGGAGGTAACATAGTCTAGATGCACAAACCGTTGACCGATAGTCTGTCCCAGCTGAAATGTTAATCTATTATCTTCATTTGTATTAACATTTATAGGAATCCCGTTAAAAAGTTCTACTATAGCCGAAGCAAAAGTTGTTTTACCCGAATTTTCTGGACCCCGAAGCGCGACCCATCTTTTTTTGGGTTCCCAAATTTGATAAGCCTGGAATACTTTAGTTAAATTTTTTAATTTAAACTCCCCATGCCATCTTTTAGTCAATTCAGCTAGGATAACATAGTCGTCCTGTTTGGTTTGTGGGGTCATTACGTCACCCCACCAGGTATACATTTCTCGAAGTTGTGTTATTAGATAATCTGTATTAGTAGTCCTGTTAGTAATTTCTGAAATATATGAATGCACAACCCTCGATGCCGCAGTCTATCGTTTTTAGTTGCAAGCATCATTTCCACAACACAAAAACCCACTTCTTCGCATTTGCCAAGATACTTTCCAAAATAAATACATTTGAGCATTTTAGTAGCAAAAAATTGGGTGATCAGTTCAAGTTTAGATAAGAAAAAAGCCAAAAAGAAGAATTTTGCTGCCCGGTTATTAGCGCCTGTGTGCTCAAATGCGTTAATAAACCGGGGTTTTTCAATAATCCATGGTTTGTATAATGGTAAACAAACAGATTGAAACTTATGAATGAAATAGCATGTTAGTGAAGGTAAGAAAAGTTTAATTTACTGTAAATAACTGGTAATTTTCTTCTCATTTAGCAATCAAATAGAATGAATCATTTATATTTTGTATTTCTATACTATAATTAACATTTTTCTTTAATCAGGAAAAAAAAAAGGATAAAATAGTCACATTTTTAGGATTATCATATAAAAAGGGGATACATTACCATTTAATAACATCTTTACCTATTTCCTAATGTAAATAGTCTGATATTTAATTTGTTTGTTACTCTAGAACTATTTCCTTAACATAAGCTGATTAATAATAAATATAGTAAATTAGAACATTCTAGATTTAATTTGTGGTACAGGATACAGTGAGAAAAAATCATTCATACACATGGTCTGTTTATATAAGGATAAGGGCAAACATATACTGAAATTTATGAATGAAGTAGCTTGTTTGTTGGTAAGAAAAACTTTATTTACTGTAAATAAATAACTTTCTACTCATTTATCAAATAGAATGAAGCATTTAATAAAGATTAATATTTGACAATTTTGTTATTCTTTTTTCAAAACAAGATAAAATAATGATACTTTTATGCTTATCATATAAAAAAGGTATTTTTAATATAGCCTATTTTAGAATGTAACTAGTCTGATATTTTATTTAATTATTATTCAAACTATTTCTTTGGCATAAGCTGACTAAAAATAAATTTAATTTAATAAATTGGAATAGTGTAGATTTAACTTATGGTAGATACAGTGAGAAAAATTTATTCATACACATGATCAGTTTATATGCTATGCTAATGTAAACAAACATGTTGAAATTTATGAATGAAATAGGTTGATTGTGTAGGTAAGAAAAACTATTTACTTGTATATAAATAACTTTATTCATTTATATCAATCAAATAGAATTAAACATTTAATAAAGACTAATATTTTGTTGAACTTTTAATCTATTTTTCAAAACAAGGATAAAATAATGGCACTTTTAGGCTTATCATATAAAAAGTTACATTTTTAAAATAATGTTAGCCTACTTTATAATGTAACTAGTTTGATATTTTATTTATTTATTACTCAAAAATTATTTCCTTGACATAAAGCTGGCTAAAAATAAATTTAATTTAATAAATTAGAATAGTGTACATTTAACTTATGGTGAGAAAAATATATGTACACATGGTCAGCTTTACGCTAATGGTAAACATATTGAAATTTATGAATGAAATGTTGATTGTGTAGGTAAGAAAAACTATTTACTTCTAAATAAATAACTTTCTTCATTTATCAATAAAATAGAATGAAACATTTAATAAAGATTAATATTTTGTTAAACTTTTAATCAATTTTTCAAAACAACAAAACTGCAGCATAAAATAATGGCACTTTTAGGCTTACATAAAAAGTTACATTTTTAAAATAATGTTAGCCTATTTTATTTGTAACTAGTGTGATATTTTATTTATTACTCAAACTATTTCCTGGATTTCAGCTAACTAAAAATAAATTTAATTTAATAAATTAGAATATAAAACTTATGGTACAGTGAGAAAAATATATTCATACACATGGTCAGTTTATATGTTAATAAACAAACATTGAAATTTATGAATGAAATAGATTGTCTAGGTAAGGAAAACTTTATGAATAAATGATTAGCTTTCTTTTCAATTATCAATCAATAATCGAATAGAATGAAACATTATTAATATTTTGCATTATTATTATTCTTTTCTCAAAGCAACAAAACAAAACTGCAGTATAAAACTATACTTTCAGGCTTATAATATAAACAGTTACATTTTTAAAATAATGTGAACGTATTTTATAATGTAACTAGTCTATTTTTTTTTTTTTTTGGTAAAATCAACATCAATCAAGAATGTATAAGTCAAAATTAACTTTTTTACTCACTGGCCAGTACATGATTTTTTTTTTCATTAGCCAAATTTTTTATGCACTGGCCAGTAACAAATTTACAAATGTTTGATTAAAAAAAGTGCTTTTCGTTACTGTTATATCTTTCATCGCATCAGGCAAAGACATTCACGAGATAAATTCTACGGGAAGGTTCTTTTCCAATATGTCATTTGCATTTCAATATTTTAAAATAATTTTGTTCTTATTGGATAGCAGAGGTTGATCCCTACATTAGCCCTTATTTTACTTTGAGTGCAATTTTATGATGACACTTTTACTTTTGGAAATGATTCCAAAAGTGAAAATAACATTTAAAAATGTATGCAGCCAAAAAAAGTAAAAAAGGGCAAATGTAGCAATCAATCCCAGCTATCCAATTAAAATTATTTAAATGTAAATGAGATATTAGAAAAGAACCTTCCCGTAGGTTTAACATTAGCTAGCAAGTATCTTTGTGGGACGGGAGCCTTAAAATCATGACTTACTAACATCCTTTATTTACCCTTTGACAAGATTACACTCGACATAAAAAACTGGCATTTACTGCAGTCAAATTATAATATAAGTGATAAACTATATTTAAAGATATGCTGATATTGTATTTAAAGATATGCTGATATGTTATATAAACGAAAAATGGATTTTTGAAATTAGAATATACTTTAATTTAAAAAATGATTTCACATCATGGATATTTCATTTTTACCTAGTGGAATCTATTATCACAATTGACGAGTGTCAAGTGGCAACTTAAATTTGCACAGTTGTGGCAATAAAGTCAATCTCCAAATTTTCAGTATTACTCGCTGATTGGCGAGTGCTAATTTTTTCTTGTACAATAATGCGGTTATTTTTCACAAATTTTTTTATAGTTTATATATAATAAAATCTGATGTTTAAGGGAAATAGCTACATAAATTTTCACCATCAACAATTTCAAATTTCACAAAGAAAAAATTCTCCTTGACTTTCAATGTTTATTACTCACCCCCACCCTCTCAACTTCATTCATGAAATTTTTTTTAGTCCATGTCCATTTTGTTTTTGTACTTTTAAAAATATCATTTTACCCCTTCAAATAAAGTCAATGAATATTTCCACTTAAAAAAAAAAAAAACCTTAATTATATGTGTTATAGACACAAATTACATTGTTGATGTTGTCTTGCCAACAGAATTGGAACTGTACACTGGATAAAGGGTAAAACTGCCACCCCCCCCCTTTACGAAATCTGTTTTCACAAGATTATAAGCCATGGCCATAGATCTCCCACTCCCGAAATAAAAATTTTTCTGGGGTACAGACTTTGGCCCTTGAAAACCTAAACATTTATATAACTGAATCTTCTCTTATAAAAGGTTGTGCCCCCTAATATGCAGGATGTTTCTAAATTAATGGAACAAACTTTCAAGCATAACTACTCCTGAAAAATATTTTGTACATAAAACCAGACCACAATATATTTATTTCACGAATAAGATAGTGTACCTCGCTGAATTCAACCTTTCGTTCACAGCTTTCACAATATTGAAGATTTTTATCAGATGTTTTGTATAAATGTGATATCATTGGAAGTGTGAAATTTCGTTAAGTGACACAGCATGTACTGCAAAGTTTAGGTGTATATTTTTAATAACCACATACATATCATTTACAGTGTAAAGAATAAAATTTTCAGTTAAGAGGCTACTTCAGTCAGGCGAAATGTCCCGTTTGCTAATGCTAATCCTATGGAAGAAATTTATAAAGATATCTCGGTGTCATTTCAATATTTTTAAAGGATTTCCTTTGCATTGGATAGCTGAAATCGATCTGTATGCAGGCCGTTTTTTATTTTTTCAATTTTCATTGCAGATTTTTTTATGAGGATGTTTTTACTTTCAAAACCGGTTCCGAAAATGAAAGTGTCTCCATAAAAAATATCTGTAAACAAAATCGAGAAAGTAAAAAACAACCTTTATACAGATCGATCTCAGCTGTCTAATGCAAAAGAAATCATTTAAAAATATTGAAATGCAACCAAGATATCTTTATAAATTTCTTCCATAGGATTAGCATTAGCGAACGGGTCTTTTCATTTGACTGAAGTAGCCTCTTAAGGAGGTTGGTCACTCAGCTTCCAATTTCCCCTCCCTAATCTAAAGTCTATGAGCATTTGATGCATTCGTCTATTTAAAATATCTCCTCGGGAATTTAATACTTTTAACTTCTATTTTAGTGTACCTTTCCTAAGATGTTTCTTTTTTCCTTAGCTCTCAAAACATTTCTAAAGTATAGGCTTAATTTTATATGAAGTGTTAAAATTTTACTCACAGTTTGCCGCTTTTAACACATAAAATATTAAATTCAGCATAGATTTTAGAAATATTTTGAAAACTAAGAAAAAAAAAAAAGATCTTAAAAATAGGAATTTCCCGGAGAAGATAATTTAAATATATGAATGCATCAAAAGTCCACAGACTTAACATTACGGAGGAGAATTCCAAAGCTGAGTGACCAGCCACTTTAAGATTCAGATTTAAAAAAAAATCAAAATGGTCATTTTGATTAGTTTATTAGATACTGGGGTAAAAAAAATGTGTTGGTAAAGCAGAATATCATTTCATAAATGAAAAAAATTATACTAGGCTCATTAAATCTTCTAAGCAATCATCAGTTACTGAATCAGAGGTGGAAAAAGTATTATAGTATATTTATATACAAGCTGTTATATTATTCTTAATTATTTATAATTATCTCAAGCTGTTTGGCCTTTTTTAAGAGTGGCAAAGGTATATTGGAAATTTCCTTAATATAATTTCTTTCGAGATGCGCTTGAAAAATATTTAAAAAGGCTTTTAAAATTGGAAAACACATTAAAACTAATGCGTAACAAAAAACTGCATGAATTTACTCTTGCCGTAATAAACATTTAGTTATTTAACTAAGAACATTTATGAATGCATTAAAAATAAATTAATGCAAATTAACTGTAAGCCACCTTTATTTAAAAAAAAAAATAGATCCCTCTTTTCCTGGTAAAAAGGAGAAGGAAAATTAACACTTAATTAAGTACTTCATGATAAGCAATGACCAAAAGGTGTTATGTATATAACTGTAGCACGATATAGCAACATGTAAATAATATAATTATATTAAAACAACAAATTAAACCTTCGCAACAAGAAAAATATGATATAGATATTTTTTACACACTAAAAAGAAGAAAAAAAAAGACTTACTGCATCAAATCCCTAACAAAAATACCCGTGCAAAACCACATGGCAATATATTTTCTAGCGGGCGGGGAACGTATCGTTTACAGCAACCCAGAGTACCGGTTTTTCAACCGCGCCATTAACCACGCCAAGCTTGCTTCGCCAAATGCGCGAATCGAGGGAAGATTCCAAAATCGCTCAGCAGACAGATCTAATCGCTGATAGAGTTGAGCTTGCTCTGTGAGAAACTTTAAGCATTCTAGAAGGTAGTGGTCAGTGGTTTCCAAGACTTGACACTCTGAGCAGAGGTATGAATTCCATAGGCCAAAACAATGAAGTTGTGCCATGGTAGGCAACGAGCGGTTCTGTATGCCCTTTGGTTTAAAAAACAGCGTTCGAAATCCTTGGTGGTCCGCTGGTCCGAGACCACCAAAAATGCAATCGACCACTAATTTGAAAAATTTAGTGGTCTGCAGGACCAGTAACTTTATCCCGCCTTTCTCACAGGTAAACTTAACTTACCCGCCCCCTAGAAAACCACAACCAAACACAAATCGCACAATAATTAAAAAAAATTGCATTAAATCTCAGTCATTTGAAATAAATAATCAGATAAATAAAACATCTAATTAATAATTTTATACTTTTTCGTTATGCATACTGTTTATTTAATTTTTAGTAAATTATAATTTTACTATGCTGAAAATTTTGGATGTCTGTAAAGGAAGTTTGGTTTATATTCTAAGAGGGGGGGGGGGGGTCACTCAAGGGTTAAAGGGACTTAATAGAATTTTCTGTAGCGGGCCAGTGATGATAACTGCAGACCAGTAAATTCTCATGCTTACTGGTCCTTGGGACCAGTGACTTTTTTTTATCAATTCTACCGCTGTAAAATATCACCCTTCTTGTCCCACATCCAAAAAAATTTGCATGCACATTGTTTTAATTGTGGTTGCCATGCACATTGTTTTAAATAAATTATATATCTAAGTTAAAAACATTTCATTGTTTAAAACCAGCAGCACTACTTGAAAATTTATATATTAAAAAAAAAAACGAACAATACACAAAAACTGCAACTAATCAATAAAAAACTTAAATTGATTCTGAATTACTCAACTAGCTTCTAGTTAACTAGGGAAAAAAAACTGCACCTCTATTATTCTTTTGAAAAAAGCAAATAATAATAATGATAATATCTTGAAACTACAAAATTCTCCTCCGAAATATTTGTATTGGTAAGACTTCGTTTTATTTTCAATTGTTGTCTCTATTCGATTTGTTTTTAAAAAAGGGGCCTGTTTTTTGGAAGTATACGAGTCCTTTGCTAAAATTATGTACCGAGCTAGATCTCCCTTTTTGAATCTGCAGGCATGGTCTCAGAGTCCTTTCAAAGAGACAAATCTAGCTCGGTACATAATTTTAGCAATCTTGTGGTTATGGACATTCATTTAAAAAACAATAATTAACGCGGAAGTATTACAAGAGCAAAAAGGGCTGTAAAAATTAAGAGGAACGATCAAGCGTAGCATAAGAAAAAGTGAGCGGGAATGGAGTCACATGTATTGTAAACAATCGCCGGATATCGACAGTTGAGTTGAGGAGTTCTGCTGCCGGGATACAGATACATTTACGCTGTTAGCGAAATGAGATTGACCAATCAGAAAACTTGCTTCCTTAAAGCAGGGAAAAGTTCCCGAAATACAAGCTTCTGATTGGTCGATCTCGTTTTGCTAACAGCGCAAAATCTATCTGGATCCCGAAAAGAATTTAGAATAAAAAAAATTATTTAAATGATATTAATTATTATATAATATTAATAATTATTAATTATAAATATTTATTATTAATTATTTAAATTATATTATATTATTTATATTATGTAATATATAATTAATATTATATATTAATATTATATTATGTATTATTAATAATTATTAATTATAAATAATTAGTATTAATTATTTAAATTATATATTATTTATATTACGTAATATAAAATTAATATTATATATTAAAATTATATGATTTATATGTTAATAAATATCAATAATTATTATTTATAAATATTATTATTATTTTATTAATTATTATATTAATAATTTAAATAATAAATAATTATTTAGAGTCAGAAATGCAGCCTCAGCTGCATAAATAATAATCAAATGTTCCAATGTAAATTTAAAATAAAATATTTAATAAGAATTTTTTTTTTCATTCGTTTTTATAAAGTAGAAATAATTTTCATGCAAACTGGAAGTCATGTCTTTTCGGGGAGAAGGGCAAATTGAGCATTTAGTAAATCCGGGTCCGGGTGTGCTATGAAAAAGAAGAAAGGGGGATGGGATGCCTTCTCCCTGGATTTTGAAATTAAAGTTTTTAAAAAAAATTCTTCTTTTGAAAAACATAGTAGAATTTATTCTTTTCAAGCAAGTAAAAAAAATAAGGGAAGCGTTTTTCCGTTTAGGGGAGGAGGGTGACATAGGAGAACAACTACCCCTGCCTAGATTTTCAATTCAGTAACTAATTTTATTTTCTTAATTTAAAAAACATAATAAAATTAATTCTCTGCCAGTGATTAAAAAAAAAACAGAAACCAATAACTTTCCGTTAGCAGGAGGGGAGGGGGATGTCATATGACAGTCATTTGTTCCTCCCTGGATTTAAAAATATAAGTACCTAATTTTTTTTCACCGATTTTGAAATAGTGAAAAAAATTTTAATTCGAGTGATTTAAATTAAAAGAGGAATTAAAAAGTTTCAGTTGAGGGAACGGTATAGGAGGCCCATTGCCCTTCCGTGGATTTTGAAATTGTACAAACTAAATTTCTTTTTTCGAGTAACTTAAAAAAAAGGAACCAAGAAATTTCAGTTTAGGGGAAGGTGGCAGAGGAGACCAACTGCCCCTCCCTAGATATTTCAATTTAAGTAACCCAATTTTTTTTCTCCTGCTATGAAAAATCTAGTATAATTTATTCTTTGCGAGTAGCTTAAAAATTAAGGTAACAAAAAATTTTTCGTTAGAAGGGGGGAGCCTAGGGGAGTGTCATTGCCGCTGGATTTTGAAATATATATACATAACTGAATTTTCTTTTTCTCCGATTTTGTATATAGTAAATTTTATTTATACGCAGAAACTTAAAATATATAATAGACGGACAGTATAGCAGAAATATCAGTTGCCTAGGGGTGGGGAGGGGGGATAAGAGAAAAGCCATTTCCCTTCCCTGGATTTTGAAATTTAAGTAATTAAATTTTCTTTTTCTTCTTTCTTTTTTTTTATGAAATGCATAGTAAAATTCATTCTTTTTCAACATTTTAAAATAAAAGAAATAAAAAAATTCCGTTAAGGAGGGTGGGGGGGGGTGGAAGGACCATGCCAATCCCTGAAGTCTGAAATTTAATTAATGGAATTATATTACTTTCTCCAATTTTGAAAAATATAGTAAAATTTATTTATTCCGTATAGCTTAAAATTAAACAGAAACTAAGAATTTTTCTGTTGGGGGAGAGATTCCCCCCCCCCCGCCTATATCTCACTCTTAGTAGTTAATTTCGGTCGAGTTTTTTTTATGTTTATGTATTTAAACTTTATCATAAAGTCAGGTTAAAAACAGTGTAATATCTTTGTGGGGGTGGGGGAGGGGGAGGGAGATGTAGCCCGAGGTTATCGGCATTCCCTCCCGGATTTTGACATTTAGTTTTAACTAAATATTTTCTTTTTCTCTGATTAACACATAATAAAACTTATACTTTTCGGCCAAGTAAAATAATTAAACACTAAGAGAAAGACGGGAAACTGGTAAAATTAAAGAGATGAAATTACTTCAATACTGCTGTATTACTACAGACGCAAAATCTCATTATTTTAAAAGTTTATGATGACTTCACTTAAACTATAGTATTTTTGAGGTTGATAGCACAGAGAATTTTTGAAATAAAGGACCACAAAATTACGCCACATTAGCCGCAGAATTTCTAAAGTATTTTTATAGTCGAGATTGCACTACAGAAAATCTATAGTTGACTATAGAAAAACATCAAAAATGCTCCACTTCTGTAGAAAAACTGCAGTTCATTTTTAGCTGGGAGGACTACACAAAGCCTCAATATCTCCATTCCTGGCAAAAAATCCAGAGAATCAAAATAACGATAAGGCTAATGTACAAAATCCGGTATTACCAAAAGATGTGCAATCCCCAAACGGACAGCGACAGCAATTAACCGAATGACTAGGAAGAGTCCCAACTGATCCTAGACTTATATTTTGCCCAGATCATGTTTTGGCTAACCCGACTCTAAAAGAATAGGTATTGAAAAATGTTATTGCATGTTCAAAAGACGTACGTATTTACCGTATCTTTTATAGAATTTCTTATTAAATTAATATGTAAAAATTAACCGAGTATCCTGCACATTTTTTTTTTTGGGGGGGGGGGATAACATGGAAAAGTACATAGGCATGACAATCGACATTGTTTTTAAAGCTATCCAATCCAGATGTATTTTAAGAATCATTGCAAGTGCGAAAACTCAGGTGACCAGATTGATAGTGCGACAGGAGATGACAGGGATGATCTATCTGAATTTAAGTTAGAAAAGCTTCGGGATAGTTCACGTGATGCACTGCTTAGTTATTTTCTCACCGAAGATGAAATGTGTGCGTATGAGGCTAGAAAACAATTGTGCTGGGAAGCCGAGGACCCTTTAAAATGCAAAAAAGAACTAGATGCAGAATACAGCAAAATTATTGAAAGTCGACAATTGGGGCACAAAGTACCTGATAATACTAAAGATCTGTTTAAAGCAGGTCTTTCATCATTGATTTACTTTATATAAGAGTTTTCTTCACATGCAGGTTTCGAGGAAATCCAATGTAAAGTAGACCTGCAAAATAACTCTAATTGGATTCGAATTCCTGCTAAAATTGTGTGTATTGGTGAACCTTGCATGATATCAAACTAAAAACTGAAGAACCGAAATCCAGAAGATGGTGCTCGAAGAATTAGTTATTTGGTATAAATTTAAAAAGCTGGATTCTGACAGAGACATTTGTACATATCAGAATTAAAGTGCTCCTCATTAGTTGTTAGGATCCCTGGAGGAAAAAGGACAAGAAGTGGGTCTTTTTATTTCCCCCGAGAGAAACGCAGTGATCACCATCCAGCATTTCTCTCATACATCTATCTATATTACAAAAACCCGTGGAGGTAACATCGTCTAGATGCACAAACCGTTGACCGATAGTCTGTCCCAGCTGAAATGTTAATCAATTATCTTCATTTGTATTAACAATTATAGGAATCCCGTTAAAAAGTTCTACTATAGCCGAAGCAAAAGTTGTTTTACCTGAATTTACTGGACTCTGAAGCGCGACCCATCTTTTTTTGGGTTCCCCAATTTGATAAGCCTGGAATACTTTAGTTAACAAATTTTTTAATTTAAACTCCCCATGCCATCTTTTAGTCAATTCAGCTAGGATAACAGTCGTCCTGTTTGGTTTGTGGGGTCATTATGTCACCCCACCAGTTAAAGATTTCTCGAAGTTGTGTTATTAGATAATCTGTATTAGTAGTCCTGTTAGTAATTTCTGAAATATATGAATGCACAACCCTCGATGCCGCAGTCTATCGGCCATCGTAACAAAAACTCGCGAGTTTTCGTAATGTCTCTGGGAAATGTCGGTGTCAAGCTTTGATTTGGCAGAAAGATTTTTATAAATTTCTGAATATAACGTTAGTGTGTTAGGATTTATGTTTTTTTTTCCTACAGCATAATCAGTAATCAGTTCAAAATTAAAAGGGGTTTTTTCTATTTTCTGAAATTGAATAGTATAAGTTAGTGCTTCAGTAGCATGCAAAAATTTAAAAAGTTCTCGGATATCAGTTAAATAAGTTAGTAGCAAAGGCGTGTTTACGATAATTTTAGAAGCTTCTAAATCTTTCCGAATAGTTTCGTTTTTAGTTACAAGCATCATTTTCACAACACAAAAACCCACTTCTTCGAATTTGCCAAGATACTTTCCAAAATAGCTACATTTGAGCATTTTAGTAGCAAAAAATTGGGTGATCAGTTCAAGTTTAGATAAGAAAAAAGCCAAAAAGAAGAATTTTCCTGCCCGGTTATTAGCGCCTGTGTGCTCAAATGCGTTAATAAACCGGGGTTTTTCAATAATCCATGGTTCATATAATGGTAAACAAACATATTGAAACTTATGAATGAAATAGCATATTAGTGAAGGTAAGAAAAGTTTAATTTACTGTAAATAAATTTTAATTTTCTTCTCATTTAGCAATCAAATAGAATGAATCATATTTTGTATTTCCATACTATAATTAACATTTTTCTTTAATCAGGAAAAAAAAAAAGGATAAAATATTCACATTTTTAGGATTATCATATAAAAAGGGATACATTACCATTTATAAACATCTTCATCTATTTCCTAATGTAATTAGTCTGATATTTAATTTGTTTGTTACTCTACAACTATTTCCTTAACATAAGCTGATTAATAATAAATATAGTAAATTAGAATATTCTAGATTTAATTTGTGGTACAGGATACAGTGAGAAAAAATCATTCATTCACATGGTCTGTTTATATAAGGATATGGGCAAACATATATATTGAAATTTATGAATGAAGTGGCTTGTTTGTTGGTAAGAAAAACTTTATTTACTGTAAATAAATAACTTGTTACTCATTTATCAAATAGGATGAAGCATTTAATAACGATTAATATTTGACAATTTTGTTATTCTTTTTTCAAAACAAGATAAAATAATGGTACTTTTAGGCTTATCATATAAAAAAGGTATTTTTAAGATAGTCTATTTTAGAATGTAACTAGTCTGATATTTTATTTAATTATTATTTAACCTATTTCTTTGGCATAAGCTGACTAAAAATAAATTTAATTTAATAAATTGGAATAGTGTAGATTTAACTTATGGTAGATACAGTGAGAAAAATTTATTCATACACATGATCAGTTTATATGCTATGCTAATGGTAAACAAACATGTTGAAATTTATGAATGAAATTGAAATAGGTTGATTGTGTAGGTAAGAAAAACTATTTACTTGTATATAAATAACTTTATTCATTTATATCAATCAAATAGAATGAAACATTTAATAAAGATTAATATTTTGTTAAACTTTTAATCCATTTTTCAAAACAAGGATAAAATAATGGCACTTTTAGGCTTATCATATAAAAAGTTACATTTTTAAAATAATGTTAGCCTACTTTATAATGTAACTAGTTTGATATTTTATTTATTTATTACTAAAAAATTATTTCCTTGACATAAGCTGGCTAAAAATAAATTTAATTTAATAAATTAGAATAGTGTACATTTAACTTATGGTGAGAAAAATATATGTACACATGGTCAGTTTTATGCTAATGGTAAACATATTGAAATTTATGAATGAAACGTTGATTGTGTAGGTAAGAAAAACTATTTACTTCTAAATAAATAACTTTCTTCATTTATCAATCAAATAGAATGAAACATTTAATAAAGATTAATATTTTGTTAAACTTTTAATCAATTTTTCGAAACAACAAAACTGCAGCATAAAATAATGGCACTTTTAGGCTTACATAAAGAGTTACATTTTTAAAATAATGTTAGCCTATTTTATTATGTAACTAGTGTGATATTTTATTTATTTATTACTCAAACTATTTCCTGGATTTCAGCTAACTAAAAATAAATTTAATTTAATAAATTAGAACATAAAACTTATGGTACAGTGAGAAAAATATATTCATACACATGGTCAGTTTATATGTTAATAAACAAACATTGAAATTTATGAATGAAATAGGTTGTCTAGGTAAGGAAAACTTTATAAATAAATGATTACCTTTATTTTCAATTATCAATCATAATCGAATAGAATGAAACATTTATAAACATTAATATTTTGCATTATTATTATTGTTTTCTCAAAGCAACAAAACAAAACTGCAGTATATAAAACTATACTTTCAGGCTTATAATATAAACAGTTACATTTTTAAAATAATGTGAACGTATTTTATAATGTAACTAGTCTTTCTTTTTTTTTTTTGTAAAATCACCATCAATCAAGAATGTATAAGTAAAAATTAACTTTTTTACTCACTGGCCAGTACATGATTTTTTTTTTCATTAGCCAGATTTTTTATTCACTGGCCAGTAACAAATTTACAAATGTTTGATTTAAAAAAAAGTGCTTTTCATTACTGTTATATCTTTCATAGCATCAGGCAAAGACATTCACGAGCTAAAATCTACGGGAAGGTTCTTATTCCAATATCTCATTTTCATTTCAATATTTTAAAATAATTTTGTTCCCATTGGATAGCTGAGGTTGATCCCTACATTAGCCCCTATTTTACTTTGAGTGCAATTTTATGATGACACTTTTACTTTTGGAAATGGTTTCAAAAGTGAAAATAACATTTAAAAATGCATGCACCCCCCCCAAAAAAGTAAAAAAGGGCAAATGTAGGGATCAATCCCAGCTATCCAATTAAAATTATTTAAATGTAAATGAGATATTAGAAAAGAACCTTCTCTCAGGTTTAACATTAGCTAGCGAGTATCTTTGTGGGACGGGAGCCTTAAAATCATGACTTACTAACATCCTTTATTTACCCTTTGACAAGATTACACTCGACATAAAAAACTAGCATTTACTGCAGTCAAATTATAATATAAGTGATAAACTATATTTAAAGATATGCTGATATATTGTATTTAAAGATATGCTGATATGTTATATAAACGAAAAATGGATTTTTGAAATTAGAATATACTTTAATTTAAAAAATGATTTCACATCATGGATATTTCATTTTTACTTAGTAGAATCTATTATCACAATTGACGAGTGTCAAGTGGCAACTTAAATTTGCACAGTTGTGGCAATAAAGTCAATCTCCAAATTTTCAGTATTACTCGCTGATTGGCGAGTGCTAATTTTTTCTTGTACAATAATGCAGTTATTTTTCAAAAAATTTTTTATAGTTTATATATAATAAAATCTGATGTTTGAGGGAAATAGCTATATAAATTTTCATCATCAACAATTTCAAATTTCACAAAGAAAAAATTCTCCTTGACTTTCAATGTTTATTACTCATCCCCACCCTCTCAACTTCATTCATGAAACTTTTTTTAGTCAATGACCATTTTGTTTTTGTACTTTTAAAAATATCATTTTACCCCTTCAAATAAAGAATGAATATTTCCACTTAAAAAAAACCTTAATTATATGTGTCATAGACACATATTACATTGTTGATGTTGTCTTGCCAACAGAATTGGAACTGTACACTGGATAAAGGGTAAAACTGCCACACCCCTCCCCCTTTACGAAATCTGTTTTCACAAGATTATTAGCCATGGCCATAGATCTCCCACTCCCGAAATAAAATTTTGTCTGGGGTACAGACTTTGGCCCTTGAAAACCTAAACATTTATGTAACTGAATCTTCTCTTATAAAAGGTTGTGCCCCCTAATATGCAGGATGTTTCTAAATTAATGAAACAAACTTTCAAGCATAACTACTCCTGAAAAATTTTTTGTACGTAAAACCAGACCACAATATATTTATTTCAAGAATAAGATAGTGTACCTCGCTGAATTCAACCTTTCGTTCACAGCTTTAACAATATTGAAGATTTTTATCAGATTAGTTTTGTATAAATGTGATAACATCATTGGAAGTGTGAAATTTCGATAAGTGACACAGCATGTACTGCAAAGTTTAGGTGTATTCACCTCGCTGAATTCAACCTTTCGTTCACAGCTTTAACAATATTGAAGATTTTTATCAGATTAGTTTTGTATAAATGTGATAACATCATTGGAAGTGTGAAATTTCGATAAGTGACACAGCATGTACTGCAAAGTTTAGGTGTATATTTTTAATAACCACATACATATCATTTACAATGTAAAGAATAAAATTTTCCGTTAAGGGGGTTGGTCACCCAGCTTCCAATTTCCCCTCACTAATGTAAAATCTATGGGCATTTGATGCATTCGTCTATTTAAAATATCTCCTTGGGAAATTAATATTTTTAACTTATAATTTAGTGTACCCTTCCTAAGATGTCTCTTTTTTCCTTAGTTCTCAAAATATTTCTAAAGTATAGGCTTAATTTTATATGAAGTGTTAAATTTTACTCACAGTTCGCCCGCTTTTAACACATAAAATATTAAATTCAGCATAGATTTTAGAAATATTTCGAAAACTAAGAAAAAAAAAAAGATTCTTAAAGAAGAGTATACAGAAAAAAAAGATGTTAAAAATAGGAATTTCCCAGAGAAGATAATTTAAATATATGAATGCATCAAAAGTCCACAGACTTAACATTACGGAGGAGAATTCCAAAGTTGAGTGACCAGCCACTTTAAGATTCAGATTTAAAAAAAATCCAAATGGTCATTTTGATTAGTTTATTAGATACTGGGATAAAAAAAAATGTGTTGGTAAAGCAGAATATCATTTCATAAATGAAAAAAAAATATACTAGGCTCATTAAATCTTCTAAGCAATCATCAGTTACTGAATCAGAGGTGGAAAAAAGTATTATAGTATATTTATATACAAGCTGTTATATTATTCTTAATTATTTATAATTATCTCAAGCTGTTTGGCTTTTTTTAAGAGTGGCAAAGGTATATTGGAAATTTCCTTAATATAATTTCTTTCGAGATGCGCTTGAAAAATATTTAAAAAGGCTTTTAAAATTGGAAAACACATTAAAATTAATGCGTAACAAAAAACTGCATAAATTTACTCTTGCCGTAATAAACATTTAGTTATTTAACCAAGAACATTTATGAATGCAGTAAAAATAAATTAATGCAAATTAACTGTAAGCCACCTTTATTTAAAAAAAAAAAATAGATCCCGCTTTTCCTGGTAAAAAGGAGAAGGAAAATTAACACTAAATTAAGTACTTCATGATAAGCAATGACCAAAAGGTGTTATGTATAACTGTAGCTAGCACGATATAGCAACATGTAAATAATATAATTATATTAAAACAACAGATTAAACATTCCCAACAAGAAAAATATGATATAGATATGTTTTACACACTTAAAAGAAAAAAAAAAGACTTACTGCATCAAATCCCTAACAAAAATACCCGTGCAAAACCACATGGCGATATATTTTCTAGCGGGCGGAGAACGTATCGTTTACAGCAACCCAGAGTACCGGTTTTTCAACCGCGCCAAGCTTGCTTCGCCAAATGCGCGAATCGAGGGAATATTCCAAAATCGCGGCAGAGAAGTGCACACACCGGCAGTCTTGAGAGAATTGAGGCAGGAGGCTGAGAACCAGGGTTTAAATAGATTCGGCCGAGAATCTCATGAGCAAGTTCTTCTCGGCTCGGCAAATGAAATTACAGGAGAGGCTGGACCTCACCTAGCAGTTTGATTGGAACTAGCGTGATGACGTAATCAGAAATCCATGGCCAACGGATAAAAAGAAAAAAATTACAGTTTACAAGATTAATGATTAAATATAATCTAAGAACAATATAAAAATAAATTTATACTAAAATAAATAAAGAATTAGGAAGCTTGCACTCGCAACTGTAGTAAAAATAACAGTAGATTGCAAGACGTGGGGGGGGGGGAAGTCAGTTCTAGAGGACAGTTTCTTTTAGTCTAGGGAAATAGGGAATTCCGCGTTCAAGTAACTCCCGAAGGGTTCCTTCTCGATGTTTTTGAGCATGTAATAAAATCATTATCCCAAGCTAAAATAGTCAAGGGACGTTTCCGCCCCTTTCATCATAAGTGCGTATAGAGTTTAACGCAGGATTCCTTACTGATGGGATTGACTTGTGAGACTTCCTCGCAAGCTTTTTAATTTCTCCAAAAATAGGTCTAATTTTCAGGTCTCGATGATCGACGTCATTGTGGACATAATGTGTCGCACGAACAAATCTACGTAAAACCTTGTTTTGAAAGGTTTGGATTTTCTGAAGATGGGTTTTAGTGGCACTAGCATATACGACCGAACCGTATGTTACGATCGGCCGAATCATAGATTTGTACAACAACAATTTATTTTTAAATGACAGAGGGCTATGATAAGCCAAGAGGATATGTAGGGGACACACGACAGCATTTGCACGAATCAGTGTTTCTGCGACCTGCTTGCCTCATGTTAATTTAGAATCCAGGTGGACACCCATGTATTTATAATCGGATTTCGAGGGAGTTGGTTCATCGTTTAATTTAGAGTTAAGATAATTGTCTGGGGGTGAATCATTGGTTCGTGAAAAATATGGCAGCACTTTTGGCATTATTGACATTGATTCTCTATTTTTTTTCAAGTAGGCCGAAATTTTATTAAGGTAATTTTGCAGTTTAGTGAACACTTGGAGTGCATGTTTGTGTTTGTGTAGTACGGCAGTATCATCGGTAAAAATATCTAAATCAATGTCAGGCTCTCTAGGAATGTCATTCACGTAAATTGCTAACAACGTGGGCCCAGAAATTGAATCCTGGGGGACAGAGCTGAGAATAGGTTAATAGTTAGAGAAAGCATTTCCTACTCTAACAACATAGGTTCTATTTTGTAAATAATCAGCAGAGATTTTAATGAGTTGTCCTGGAAGACCGAGAATTATTTGTTTAAAGATCAAGGCGACATACCAGACTTTATCAAAAGGCTTTAGCACATCGAGGAAAATTGCCCCTGTGACCCCACCCGATCTAATTCCTTCGTGTAGGAGTTCCGTGACTCTCCACACTTGATGAGTTGTTGAATGACGTGCTCTGAAACTGAACTGCAACGGTATAACGTCAAGAGAGTCGAGGAAGACCTTAAGGCGGGTCATAAGGGCGTATTCATAGACCTTAAAGAGACATGAAAGCAAAGAGATTTGTCGAAAGCTGGGAGATGCATATCGTCAGTTCCACTTTTGGGTAAAGGGACAATGATGGCTCTTTTCCTGCAATCCGGAGAAGATATATTAAGAGATAACATGCAATTTATTAAGATAACAATATGAAGGATAACGTTTTGGGGTAAGTTAATAAGCATGTTAGTAGAAATTCTGTCCTCCCTGGAGATTTTTTTTTCTTGCCTGAAATGTTTTCCCGAACCTCAGATGGGATGATCGGGGAAAGTGTGTTTTCGTGTCATTATTTAAGAAATTTTGTACTGTGCTCTCCAGGACATTAGTAATTCTAGGTCTGGCCAGGTCTTAGTGAGGTGTGAACTCGCTTCTAAGATTTTATTTTCAGCTATCTTTAGCCTTATCTGTATTTAAATAAGCAATGCCGTTTGGTCTATTAATGGCCAGAATGTGCTTGCGTGTTCCTCGAATACGGGAATCAGCCTTCCAAATTGTGTTGTCTTCCGTCGACAAAGATTCAACAAGTGTCTCAACGTTCGTTTCTAAACTTATAAATAGCAGCCATTACCCTCCTATTTAAGTTATTTAAAAGGGTCCTAAAATATGGAGTCATGTACACCTGCCACATTCTACGGGCACGATTCCTATGTGTTATCATTTGCCTGATATTCTCAGGTAGACGTGGAAAGTTGTTAGCGTTATGCCTCGGCTGAGAACATTTCTCAAACACTCCGCGTAAAATCTCACAGAGTTGCTGTATGGCCTCATCCAACTGCCAATCCGAATTTGGTATTAGAGCCGGAGGATCCTTTCGCCCTAACAGTGCTGTGTAGTCTTGCCATCTGGTGGAGATATTCTGAGGTACAGTTAAATCATAGGAAGGTACTCGGTACTTGAGAATGACTGGCAAATGATCCGAAGACAAATCGTTGCAATTTCGAATGGTGTAAGGTTACGGAAAATTGCGGGTGATTGCAAAATCTAAGTAATTATTTGTTCTGATGTAGGAGGGGGCGCTATAATTTGCGCATAATTTTGGTCCACCCATCTACGAAGCTTACGTCCATAGGTATTAGATTATCTACAATTCCAAGAGGGATCCTTAGCGTTAAAATCACCCACGATAATAAAATTTGGAAAAGAGTTATTGAGACGAGAAAGTTCAGGCTCCATCATGTTAACACTCCTGTTTGGAGGGAAATAGACAGCTGCAAGAAGTAGTTTTTGAATAAAAGGGAAGTCCAAAATAATGGGGTTAGTTTTAATGAAAATTATAATGAAATTTGCAGTAAACCCTCTTTTTATGTAAATAGTAGTGCCGCCATGGGCTTGGTTGTCATTGCCACTACGAGCTCTGACTACATTGAAAATCTCGTAGTTTGCAATTTTGGTGACATTTCCCTGGAAAAAAACGGGTCTCTGGGACTAAAATGATGTCTAAATCGCTGTTGTACACCCAAGCACTGAATTCGATCGCTTGGCGTCGAAGTCCATACGCATTAAATATGCTAAAGGATAGAGAATCCAAATTTCCTGAAGGAGGGAACACGTTGATAGGAAAGGGTGCAAACGAATGAGGGGACGGCACACACCGGGATATGGCGCCACCTAACCAGCTTAAGAGAACGTTAAAATGTTTTGATATAAAATATGGATCCGGTCAATCTCAGTGGATGCTGTATGGAGTTTCGGGAGGGACTTAGTGAAAGCGGCACTCATAACGTCAGCGTCAAACGCTTTTTGAAATTCAATCAGGTTTTTGATAAAGCCGGTGGCCGAAAAAGCATCCGAATTTTGGCTAGGGACCGACTGTTGTGAATTTTGTGAAATGGAAAGGGAGATAGGGGCGACTTTACGTCTACTTGCAATTCTCAAATGTGATTTAGAATCGTTAACCTTCCTATCAGAGAATGTTCTATTGATATTTGAAGCATGGGGGGGTGGGGGGTGAGGTTGTGGAAACGAGAGCAATTGCGGAATTTGACGGGTGAAAGCTAGTCAAATTCCGTTTTCAATGTAGGCTCAGACAGGGTGCATCATAGGGCTGAGTACAATCCCCAGATATGAAATTCAGATCATTTTACGCACCTGGATGGAAGATTACATGCCAGGGTTTTATGAAAAAAGCCCTGACAATTGTGACATTGTGAGGGGCCCTTACGCCTTGGTAGATTTTGAAACTGACCTCAGTTTCCATAATTTCTGTTATCTGGAAGATACGTTCACCATCAATCTGTTCAGGAATCGAAACATAAAAAATTGGCATATTGTTCGAAACGGGACCTCTATACATCTGGGTCGCCGATACTTCCATGAAGTCTTCAAGTTCTAAATCATTTTTGATTTCATGGGTAGCTGTGTTGTGAAGTAGTCCCTTAAGAAACACTCTGGGCGGTTTTGCATCTTCCCGTAAGTAACTTTGAAATTGGACATTCTGTTTCAGCAAATAGCTCTGAATAAGACAGTAATAGTGACATTATCAAATTTAATTGTTAGATACCTGCCCTTCATCTTAGAATGAGCAGTTGGAACGCTTCTTTTTACCTCTAACAACAAAAATTGCCAATTATCGGGAGAGATAATTTTAATAGGTGGAACTCTAACTTTATTAATTTTTTCACTAGAATTGGATACTCACTTACTAGCTGCATCGACTCAACTTCGTTGTCAAGGTTTCCTTAACTATATTTTTAGACTTATTTTCCTTACTGGAGTAAAATTTTCCTGCTGTATGGGGGTCGAATTTAAAGAATCTAGCTCATCCTCATACCTTCTCTTGTTGAAAGAGAGATTTTAATTATCACACGGGTTAACAGGTGTCGCCCCGTCACTCATAGGCCCGTGTCGATTTCGAATTGTCAGACAGCGAGATATCGAATTTGGAGTCAGTTTTGGGATCATTTTCATTTTCTAACCTTGCAGACTGGTAGGAATATGTAAAGAGATTATTTTTACCAACCATTCTGATGGTGTCAATATCCTCTGTGAGCATGTGCATGAGCTGGATAGCCTTTTCGAGCAATTCCAAGTCACTCGAGGTGAGATGTTGTATTTCGACCGAACATTATTAGCACTATAATAGTCCGCATGACCTTAGAGTTAAGCTTCCCCAGCTTATCAGTAGTTACATTCGCACATCCACAATAACATAAAATAAACCACAAACGACTTCGTTACACAGCCCGTAATAGAATATAATTATATAGAGTGTCCCTCAGAACTAACTATAAACACTTCACAAATGATTTTCAATAATGAATACGCAATAGTAAAAGAAAAAATGAGTTTTTTATAGTTAATTATATTTTATTTTCAATAATACAAATGATTAAGCGATAGCAACAATTTAAAGAAAAATATTTTTTAGTTTGTAAGAAAGTCAGTTTTGGAGACAAGGAATTCATTGTGTGAAATCCTGTTTAACATAAGTCTGTCAACTATAATATCCTCAGTGATGAGAGAATATTATAAATCTTTAAATCTATGTCATGAAAAAGATAAAGAAAGAGAGGTGTAAGATTTTTGAAAAAAAAAATAAGATCAAAATATAAAAGTGTTTTCCATAGCTGATGTTGACATTCCTAATCAGCAGATTTACTTATCTGTAGATTAAGCCTACTTTAAATTTCAAACATTTTTGTTGGACGGTGTTTCAATTCGGTGAGTGTAATATTTAACATAAAATGCCACTTTAATAATACTAGAATATGCTGTGACTCCTATTGAAAAAATAGTTAACAGAAAATAACAAATTCACATTTTCATTACAGTTTTGAATTTTTTCTTTCTTGTTTCTTTAACACAAAATGTCTCTCACCAGTATGAATTAACAGATGTCTGATTAACTTATTTTTTTGAGAGACTTTCTTTTTGCATATCTCACATACAAAAAGTTTCTTATCAGTATGGATTAACAGATGCTTGCTTAACTTAAGCTTTTGAGAGAATTTGTTGTTGAAAACTCACATACAAAACATTTCTCACCAGTATGAATTAATAAATGTCCGATTGAATTTCTTACGTGACAATTTCTTGCTGCATATCTCGCACACAAAAGATTTCTCACCAGTATGAAGTAACAGATTTCGGCTTAACTTATTCTTTTGAGATAATTTCTTGTTCCATAACATTTCTCATCACTATGAATTAACAGATGTTCGTTTAAATCTCTGTTATGTGAGAATTTTTTTTGTTGCATATCTCGCATAGAAAAGGTTTCTCATCAGTATAAATTAACAGATACCAGCTTAAATGAATGTTTTGAGTAAATTTCTTGTTGCATATTTCACAAGCAAAAGGTTTCTAACGAGTATGAATTAACAGATGCCTGCTTAAATGACTCTTTCGAGAAAATTTCTTGTTGCATATCTCACATACAAAAGGTTTCTCCCCAGTATGAATTAACAGATGACTATTTAAAGCACTGTTTTGAGAAAATTTCTTGTGACATATTTCACACGTAAAAGGTTTCTCACCCGTATGAATTAACATATGCTTCCTTAAATAACCCTTTTCAGAGACTTTTTTGTTGCATATCTCACATACAAAAGGTTTCTCACCAGTATGAAGTAACAGATGCCTGCTTAAATTACCCTTTACAGAAAATTTCTTGTTGCATACCTCGCATACAAAAGGTTTCTCCCCCGTATGAATTAAGAGATGCCTACTTAAAGCATTGTTTTGAAAAAATTTCTTGTGGCATACTTCACACGCAAAATGTTTCTCACCAGTATGAATTAACAGATGCTTGCTTAAACAACCCTTTTCGGAGAATTTCTTGTGGCATATCTCGCATACAAACGGTTTCTCACCAGTATGAATTAATAGATGCCTTCTTAAAGTACTGTTTCGAGAAAATTTCGTGTTGCATATTTCACACACAAAACGTTTCTCACCAGTATGTGAAAATAGATGCCTTCTTAGAGTACTGTTTTGAGAAAATTTCGTGTTGCATATTTCACACACAAAACATTTCTCACCAGTATGAATTAATAGATGCCTGCTTAACTTACTCTTTCGAGAAAATTTCTTGTTGCATATCTCACATACAAAAGATTTTTCACGAGTATGAATTAAAAGATGTTTTCTTAAGTTACTCTTTTGAGAGAATCTTTTCTCGCATATCTCACACAAAAACGTTTTTCCACTCATATCAGTTAAGAGATGATTGCAGAAATTACACTTTTGGCAGAAATTCGTGTTGCATAACTCACAAACAATCGGTTTTCCTTGCTGTGAGCCTGATTTTTCTTTTCCAAAAAGTTCTAGTAAAGAAATACTTTGCGACATCTTACACACATAAAAGATAGCTTTGAGTGATGTGATGTGTATCTACATTAATAGATTTATGCATCTGCAATAAAAACAATCAATCACTTTTTATGACTCATCAAAAAGCAACTAATACGAAAATAATGTTATCATAAAAAATTAAAATCAATGTAGAAAATGAATTGAAATAAAATTTCTACCACGGTATTAAAAATTACAGCAGACTCCAAAATATCTGGTGTTAGCGGAACCGAAGATGTGTCAAATGCCTTTTCTAACAGTATACAGATTAATTTATAATCAAAATAAATAGCAAGAAGTTTAAAATGAATAATTTATAACATAAAAAATAAAGCAAATTTAAGGGGAAAATTCTATAATTTCACATCATCTAGGCAAACAATGATACATTTGACAAGGAATGGAGATAAAAGAAATTATTTTGGTAGCAATAGAATTCTTATGTGCAGCTGAATTTAGTGAGAAATTATTCATATTTCGGAATTTTTTAAATCTGATATTAATGATTATTGCGAAAACGTTCTGGATTATTTAACATAATTACACAGTACATAAATAATACAACAGTATTGTAATCATTTATTAGCATTTTTCCATGTTTAAAGGTCCATATAATTATTATTCATATTATTATATGATTATAGCTATAAAAAATATGCATTTTCTTGGGCTATTTTGGAATACAACTACAAACATTCTGTGATCTGTTCATGCAAATTGGATGATGAAATGTATGAAGGGTGTCGTTAAACCGAGATATAAAACAACATTTTATAATAGAGTCAGTAGAAAATATAATAGTTATACTAGAATATCAGATGATAGGGAAATTTACACAAACAGCAATATTTTATTCAAAAACAGATGAATCAATAAAACTTCTTGTATGTCAAATAAAAATTAACAAACAACAATATTTAAGATAATGCTGTTACAGTTACAATGTGTAATCTGGAAACATAAAAATGACTGTTTAACAGCAAGATTGCAGAATTTACTATGAAAGGGCATAAACAAATTTGGAATAACCAATATATTATTGCTACTTTAAAGAATTGCAGGACACAGGTTGGACACAAACTTCCTAGGACAAAATTTTTTCATATTTTGAAATCAGCTTCAGAATAAATTTTCATTTTCTCGCAACACTACCTTGATGCATGATCATTATGTAATTAAAATAGATACGAAAAAAAGAAGCACACTAAAATACACTTAAATAGGAATCATGTAAACATAAGTAAGTTAATTTATCTACAAAATAATACTTTAAAAATAAATTTGCTAGCTTTAGTTGCTAACTTTATTTTCTTCATTTAAACTTCTTCAGCATCTTTTTTGCAATAAAATCTTATCTTTTCTTTTCACAGCACCATCGACTGTTGAATGTGCGTTTTTCAAACTATTGTAACGATGCCATATAGTTCCTGTGCAAGCACTCAGTGAACGATGCTTAACATCGAATCACTTTATTAACCCTTTAACCGTTTGGCCCGGATTTTTCCGTTCCTAGAAATCATGTTAAAATGGCTGTAGACCAAAATATTTTAAACATAATTCTATTTTTAACCTTATAGAGAAAGTAGTGATATTAAAGATATTATAGCATCAAACTGAGATTTAAAAAATATATATCCTAGGATTTACAAGCATTCTTATAAAAACACTGCAAAACCCTCGGACGGTGAAAGGGTTAAAACAGGTCACATTTACAAATAAAACCTCCTCACAGTTTTAAAAACCGTCACTCTACAAACAATTTGGACATTCTGGTATATACCACTCTCCACCGCAAATCTAAAGTTTTTTTCACTTTAAAAAAACAGTTCAGAAAACCACAACATGTCCACTCATCCCTTTCGAAAAACCCACGTCTTCATCTCTCCACAGATCAGTTCCCATCGCTTCACTTCATCTCCTTTCGCATATCGAACTTTTCTTCCGACGCGGCAGCACGGGTAATCAGTCTAGAACAGGCGACCATCGATGGGCAATTTTAGGTGTGGACAAAAGCTAGTCTTGCAACTTACAAGATCGGAAAGGTTTTGCGGGTTCCTTCGGTCGTTACACTATGAATGAGTATTGAAGGAAAATTCTATAGCAAGTATAACAGTTGCACAAGAACATGAGATGAAAGGGGAGAAATTATACAAGTAGCAAAAATTTATTCAAAAACACATGAATCAATAAAACTTTTTATATGTTAAATAAAAATTAACAAAACAACAGTATTTAATATAAAGCTGTTAGAGTCACAATGCATCATCGGGGAACATCACAAAAATGCCTGTTTAATAAATAGTAAGATTGCACAATTTACTATGAAAGTGCAGAAATAGATTTGGAATAACTAATTTATTATAGTTACTTTAAAGCATTACAAAACACAGGTTGGTTTCAAGTTTCCTAGGTTAAGATTTCTTCACATTTTCGAGTCGTTCTTAAAAAAATTTTCATTTTTTTCTAAATAATATTTTGATACATAGTCATTGTTTAAATAAAGGGCATTTAGGAAGAAAAAGTACACTAAAAGACATTTCAGTAGGAATCATGTATTGTAAACGTGTATTACTTACCTTTTATTTAAAAAAGACAAGTGTGTTCTAAGATTATTTTTGAAGAAAAATGTGATGGAGTTCACATGATAGATGATTTATAGCTTCAATTACACCATTTAAATTTCTTTAATATCAAAAAGGTAATTGACGAAAAAGATGAATACACATACATTGTTTTTTAATTGAATATATATATATATATATATATATATATATATTATATGTTATTTCTCATAGCCTTTATCTCTTCTATCAATACATTTTTAGCAAACTGCTTTATATTTCCAATTTTATTGTTCATTTCTTTAGTTACTAATTTTACTTTCTTCTTTTTAACTTCTTCAGTATACTTTTTCAATAAATTGTTTCTTTATTTTTTTTTAAGCACAACTGAATGCGCATTTTTGAAACTATGAATGAGTATCGAAATTTTTCACCCACCTCTTACAGATGACCTAATTTTGTCACATACCAGCCTCTTAGTGTATCGTAAAGAATCCTAAGGTATCATATTTCTGATATTTGCCCCCCTCCCCGCCACAAAGACCTCAATGGTGTGGCAGGCTTCTAATGTCTTAAATGCTCTTTGTTCAACTAGAAACCCACTAGTCGATGTTTAAAACTTATTGAATTCGACGCTTATATTTTTACAGTGGGATCGTCTATGATTCAACAAACTTCCCAATATTAACTTTTTCCCATACTGTAGAGCAGAAACATTCAATACTTACGAAAGAAACATTAACAGTTATTCAGTGAGAAATTATGTAATAAATGGTATAAAATAGTGTTAGTGAGAATTAGAATATAAATGTATTTATTTGGCATGTCTATATAAATTTTCATTTTCAATAACATTAACATTTTTGTTTTTTTGCAGAGAGTATATGAATGGAGAGTGCATAAATGGAAAATATTAGATTTCAGATGAAATGTATTATTAAAAAAAATTAAGACTGCAAATTTATGTTTTTAAAATTCTTTATTACTATAAAAATGTAGTTATCTACATTTTGTGATGCCTATATTTAAAACTCTCTGTTTTTATACCAATTTCAGACATTAATTCCTACTTTAAAAACAACTTTACTCACTGTTATACATACAGGTCTATTTCTTTTCTATAAAATATAAAGACGTAACATTAAAAAAGTATATTAGACGCAACATTTAAAAAAACATATTTAAAAGTTCACCACAATAACGTTTTCGTTCCATCTGGAACATCTTCAGTTGGTTGACTGAAAGTCTTTCGTTTCTCTGTTTATCTTCCTTCGAAATCAGCTGATTCCCTCCTTTTCCCTTTTTAATCATCTTCATCCATCGAGAGTCAATAAGTGCGTGTGTCATATCGTTACCAAGTTTTGTTTTAGAAGTATGAATCTCTATAGCGTCACGTAAAACGGCATTATGCATATTTTCGCAGTTTCCAATCTTCTCTATTTGTAAAGTTTCTATATCTAGGAGGGGGAGGGGGATTATAAGGTTCTTTTTTGCTGGAGCTATAGTTTCCTTATTAAATCTTGTCTCTGATATGCTCTTTCTTCCTTTCATCAATTTTCCTTTTAGTCATTCCTATGTAATTTATTCTTTCGTTTTTTATATTTACGCAACTGATTTTTTAATACCCGCAGTTTGAGTTTTTTCATAATTTTCTGTTTCATTTCTTAATGCGAAGCAAGATAAATAGAGAAACGAAAGACTTTCAGTCAGCCAACCGAGGATTTTCCAGATGGAAGGAAAACGTTATTGTGGTGAACTTTTAAATGTGTTTTTTTTAATATTATGTCTTTATATTTTATTTTATAGATCTGTATGTATCACATTGAGTAAAATTGTTTATAAAGTAGAAATTGATGTCTGAAATTGATATAAAAACAGAGAGTTCTTTATTACTATAATTAGATGGCCAATAAAGCAAATTATGTGAAATTAGCATCTATCAACATAATTTGAGGAGTGAAGTTGTAAAATATGTTTGTTCTTGTGCTGAAAGTTACAGCTTATTCTATCAATTTTATACATAGCTAGCAAAAGGCAATACTCACACACCTATAGGAGGGAAACTTTCTTATCCTAATTTTTTTGCCACAAAAATCTTAATTTAGTTTCCTTGTCAAATATTGCTAGAAAGAAGAGGTTAATCCTAATTGAGGAGTGTCTTTTAGTATTTTTGACTGTTGTAAAGAAGAGTGTACTTCCTCTTTTTAAAGGCAGTATATATTTAAATTGTTTAAAATATAAAATAAAAGACAGTTTTGGAAAAATAAATAAGCTAGGCTTGAGCATTTGCGAAGTTTTAAAATCTCAAACAGATGTTTTATGTTAACACATTCAAAATGAATCTTTAATTATCCTGAAATAACACATTTAAAACACATTAATTTTTTTAAAATGAAATTTGCAACGGGCATGCCTAATATAGAACTACAGGTTTTGAAATCTAAATAATGACAAGATTTGAGCAGATTGTGAAAGAATGCAACTTCTAAATAACCCCCATTCAAATATCTTTAGATGCATAATGGAGAATTAGTGTTTGTTATTCAAGGGTCATTATATTATTATCTAAATAGTGTGAATTAAGCAAGGGAAAAAAGAGCAAGAAATTTAATTCATATCTGTTAGTTCTGATGTCAAATTCCTCATTTTCTATGTGCATACAAAACACACAACGACGAATATCATGAGAAAGTTTTTTAAACAGACTTTGAAAATAATTGAGAAAATTTCAGATTAACAAAATTTCCTTAATATTCCTTAGTTGAAATTGCCTTCATTTTTTATACAGAGTAATTTCATTCCGGAGTTTTAACAATAAAATTAAAAATTTTCTACACCAAAATTGCCACTATCTGAGAATGGACCATGATTATTTCGAGGTATTTTTTTTATGAGAAAATGTTGACAGCAATGGCTTAATGGCTAGCTCATAAAGTAACAACTATCTGCACAAAAGAATAAAAGAATTTTTGAAAGGGGAGTAGAGCATGTAAAATAAATAATATTACAAGATCAAAAGACTGACATGAGATGTTTTACGATTGCTTTACAGCACAATTTTCTTTAAAAAAATAAAATTACGCTACAACTGATAAAAATAAAGTTTAAAAAGAAGTTAAATCTCATTTAAAAAATAAGAGAAAAATGAAAAGGCTATGCAGAATTTTAATTTTGTGCTGTATAAGTGAAAAAGGGTACTTCATTGTTGTTGAACTCCCGCAATTATAATTATGTCACGTTTGTGGTTACAATTTTTTCAAAACCATCAGCAAGCTTATACTATATGCATTCTATGCACACATATAGGTACTCCAATAGACGACTTGCATTGACGTCACGCTGCTATTAGCAAAGACTGATACTCTAATCTGGTATTGCATTTGGAGCCCACACGGAACGTAAGAACTCCCCATTTGCCGTTAAAAGCATGTATTGTCTTTCTGTTTAATTTATATTTTCCCTTTTTTATTATTATAGTGCTAATAAGTCTAATAAGTCAAACAGAGAGCACCACATTCGCCTTATATTTGGGCGCCATATGAAGCGATTACAGATTCTTCTGAACATGTGACATCATGTGCAAGCCGTCTATATGCGCCACAGACATCAATATATGTGCAACATTTACATTTTACACATCATATATATGTCCTGTATGCCTTACACACAAGATATGTATGGAATGACTATAACTTGTACATATTACGTCATGAAATGTCATAAAATCATAAATGATGACATTGTTATACATTTCTTACAATTTGTTGATACATTTTAGTTAATTGGCGATTAATCCTTGGGGTCTGCTATAACAAATAAATACATAAAAACGTATCAGAGAAAATTTTTACTATATTTCCCAATGCAAGCAATGCTAGAAAAACTACCCAACTTTTAAACTTAGGTTGACTAAGCTATATTAAAGCAAAATGTCCTGATATGTTTCTGGAAACTGTACAATAAAATTTATCTCTATTTAGCATACATTTTTTTTTATATAAAAATAACATTTACTATTGAGATTTTCTATTACGACAGGCATTTTCTGTTGAGCATTACTAAATGTAACAAAACAATCTAAATTTCCTGCATGTAGATCATAGTGTCGAATGGGTACCTTCGCATGTGCCACACACACAATAAGAAGAAATGTCAATGAAAATAAAGAATTAATGACAGCGAAATAAAAGTAAATCTTTTGCTAAATGATAATGATATTACAAATATCAGCCTCTTTAAGAATACAGCAAAAACCTCTATATTTGACACTCCCAAATAGCAGACACCTGTATTTAGCAGAGACACTCTCAAAATTGCCGCGCTGCAAAGATATCCATTATTCAGATGTTTTACTATATGTTTTCTCATCTTTGAAATACATAATGGGAATAGGGTTTTTTTTAGTTCAAGTTTAGCAACAACCTGTAATTTTCTAAACTACAGCACGCCATATGACAAACATGTTGAAAAAAATTTAAAAACTAACACTTGCTCTTTGATAAACAAAAAGCGAAATTTACGAACATTTTGCCTATTGATCTATCTCGACAGACAAGATTCACTCAAGCAACATTATTAGCAATAGCACCCAGTCTGCCACGCAGACACTTTAATACAATATACAGCATGTTCATGTAATGAAACTCCATTAAATAATAGATATGTAAATACACTGTATTATTTTAAATTCAATCATACTGATGTTATTACTCGATGTTATCATCAATCAGGCTGTCTAAATGAACTGTAATATCTGCCTAGGTTAACACAATAGGTAGAGCATTGTCAATTTAAGCCAAAGGTATTGGGTTTAACTCTAGGTCTGTACACATTTCCACTCAATTAGAAAATATCAATATGTATGACATCTTTACCAATCACTATGATTGAGTTGAAAAGAATAAAATATATTTATATCCATCATTTAATGGAGCAGACAAATGCTGCTTCCAATAAGGTTGACTGAATGAACAGTGTGGGCCCAGGTAGCTCAATAAGTGAGTGTTGACATATTAAGCTGAAGGTCTTAGGTCCAATTTTCGCCTTGGACACTTTTCACTAAGTTGCAAAAATATTAATTCATTGAAAATGACCTTACCAAATCATAAACTTGAAATATCAACCTTAAAAAAAGTGATCTCATATAAGTGGCACGTGAAACCTATCACTAACCATGATTAGTGCAAATGAACACAGTATAGAAAAGTATAGATTCAGATATAGATAGTCACAGTATAGAAAAAAACTGGAAGCAAGTGTAAAATATTGGCATCATCAACTGCCACTGCTTTAAAATACCAGAATTTCTTTTTTTACACTTACAGATCTGGCGTCCTATTAATAGGACAGGCACTTGAAACATATCTTTTAATGAAATGAGGAGATTTTTAATATTAAAATTTATCTGTACTTTTTTTACAGTTACAAATATATTTTGTATACTGGTTATAAAGATACTTTGCATGAAACGAAGCCAGCTTCAATTTTCATTCCTGAGACCCGGGTCAGACAAAGCCTTACCTTTTTTAACGACTCAGTACAGACTTAGTCATGACGCTGTGCAGCTCGTGCTAGAATTAACTTTTTACTTCAGGCTGAGAAACAGACCAGGTTTCTTTTTTTCCGGCTGCGCCAAGCCTGGATTTCATTTTTCCTTGGGGTCTGCATTACAGATGATTTCGCGCTCACTTTTCGGAGCTCGAGTCCGACTATTTTAAATCCGAGCCCGAAACATTTTGTGTCATCAGAGCCCGAGCCCAATACCGAAAGTATGCCGAAAAAAAGGTACAGCAAAACTTGCATAATATTTAAAAGTTGTTCTAAATGTAATAATTCTCATTTTTTTAAACAAGTTCTTAAATGAAATAACTGTTAATCACTAGAACATAACTAATTTTTTGAAATTTACATTCAATCTTAGTATCAAATAAAAATACCCTTCCTTAAAAAGATCTTCATATTTTTCTCTTGAACAAGTACATTGATGGAAACATTAATGAAGAGCATTTTATAAATAAATGAATGAAGTTTACAGAAATAAACGATTTATATGACAAAGAATCGGACTACGTTTTCTATTTCATAAAAAAGGTGTACATCTGTCGTAAATCTCGTGTCCTTAAAATTCCGCTTAAATTAAAAATGGTGACACCGTTACCTGAAAGATACGATGCTTTTATAGGAAAAGAGGAAACACTGCTTGATTGTTTCCTATCAGGAATACATGCCAATGTTATCTACTTACGCATGCAAGTGACTTAATGAAAATGATGAGCAGAGTAACAGAATGAACTGAAAAATGAACAGAATCACTAACATTATTTTCATATAAAGAGCGATTAGCACTCGCAGACAATAAAAAACTAAACATTTGCAAACTTTAAACTAATGCTGATTGACTTAAAAGAAAATATTTATTTCGCGTTAGATATTAAAAAAAAGTAATAATAAATAAACATCCCAATGAAAATGGCGCCACGCCACATCAACTGGCCGTCAACGCCACACTTAAATCAGCAAATATCAGAGGTTTTCTTTTAAAATAGTGTTTTACTACTTCTAAAAAAAAAAAGGGAAAAAATTATTTTTCTCTTTCATCTTGATCAAAATAGCATTAAAATGACTTGCAATGAAATAAGTAATTTTTAAAGGGGGGGGGTGTTTCTATACGAGAACGAGAACAAATGAAATTGTCAATTTCAGAAAGAATGAGCCCAAGCCCAAGCGTCTGTATAAAAATCGTGACCGAGCCCGTCTCATCTCTAGTCTGCATAGGCTGAAATTTTAACCTCCAGTACCTGACCGAGCATGTATGAAAGGTATTGGATTGGCCCAGACAAACGTCAGAAAAATTTGGGCAAACAATTTTTGAAAAAATTGCATATATTTGTTGCATATATTATTCTGTCATTACTGTAAGATAAAAATTTTAAATTTATGCTTTTTAAAGGACAGTTACATATATTTTTAGGCAATAAAATTTAATTACAGTTAAACCTATGAAAAGGAACATGCCTATGATGGAATTCTGTCTTAAATGCAAACTGTGCTGACCCATGAAAATGAATACAATAATACATGAAAAAAGAATGAAATTTATTTAGAACAGACAATATACCTGCTGAGAAGGGATTCTAGTTTATAACGGATTTTTCGCCTCCTGCGATTCTGCCTTAAAAAAATTTCACTGCATAGCATTTTAAAGATTTTTAGGTCTTCGAGTGACAGAATATCGATTAATCATAACTCAGGCATTTCCTTTGCAAATAGACGTTCATTACAAAATACAGTTTACATGGACAAAGGCCAAAACAATTCTAGGAAAGGACAGTATTTTGAAATATGTATGCCTGTGCTTTGCAGTCTAGAGTGCTTTTTTAATAAAGAATATAAACTTTAATTTATTTATTTTTTGTCAGAATTCTTCATATAATATAATTTTTAACCATATCGATGTACAAAACAATCTCTTGCAGAAATTTGTTCAGGACAATGTTTTTAGCTTTTATATCAGGCCAAACTTAAAACTTTTATAATGGGACAGGCCAAAATTTTTTTTTTATGCTGATTGGACTGAGAAAATTCAGCCTGTGCACACCCCCAAAGAAGCATCACACATTTGGTACCAGTGTTTTGCATGATTATTTTTGCATAGAAGACAGAAAAAATGGCACAGATAAAGAAACTACCAGTCAGCTATCAAACAAGTAGGGAGTTTTGCCACAACAACAAATAAAACATTTTTAAAAATGAAAAATAAACTTGTAATACAGCTCAAACTTTTTTTCATTAACTATTTAAATTGTAGCCTCTAAAAAAACCCAGTCAACAGAATGAATTGTTGGTGGTTATTGTACAACTGCATTTGTAAAAAAATAACCTCAAAAGTAATGCTAATGATATATGAGGTAAGCTAAAAACACTTACTTGTCAGCATGTAGTTATAAAGAAGATTGCTGGATTATGTTATGTGTCACAAAAATAGATAAATGATGTTGGAATGAAATTACTGTAGGGAATGAATACTGATGTAGGGAATGAAATTACTCAATGCACTCCATCTCTTCTATATCTTGATTCTGAAAAAAAAAAGTTTTTACAGTTGTATGCAGAGGTAAGTACAAATGTTTCATGTTACAGTGACACAATGCCAATCAAGAAATGTAGTATTTTCGAGTTGTGTCATTTTTCTTGTGGGTAAGACACATGTTATATTTGAAAGCAATAACAGCAAAACAAAATTGGTAAGGAAGAATTTATTTTGTCAAATTTGTGAGCCTATTTACTGTTCCATAAACACAACCAATTAATTGAATATATACACATTTTATTTAAAATTGCGATCAGGCGATTTTTGAAAAATTTATTACAATTTTGCGATAAAAAAATCGAAATCGAAATTAAAAAATTGCTATTCTATAAGTTCGAATAGATATAAATTGTATTGAATCGCTTGTGTATCTTTCAGTAAAATTTACAGTGTAAGCAGTAATTTCAATAACCAATCTATAACAACTTAATTTATATGTGTCCCACTTAAAATGTGTTACAACATATATATATACATAAATAATTTGCCTTATAAAATATAGAAGAAACACATTTGGATACAGAAGAATTAGCAACATGTAGACGCAATTTATTATATTTAAGATGATAAATAAGAACCGCTCAATCCTTTGCAATGATTTGATATAGTATGCAACAGTAAAATAATTTTCTTACACGAAACTAGAGTTGTAATACTTTTTTTTCAATAAAAAATACCGGGTGTCTCGTTCCATTTAAAATGCAAACATGACGAGCTGAAAAGTTGGAAGTGGTCACCATCCATATTTAATTAGCCTTGAACTAGACAACTGATATTTTAGAATGTAGTTTACATTATATACAGAGTCCTTAAAATCCCTCTGCTCATTCAGTACTGTTTGAGTTACTGCAAGCTATACAAAACAATGTAACTAGAGTTGCATTCAGATATTTTTCACTAGAAGGAAATTTTGTAGCTCGAAAGGGGGGATGGGGTTAAAGAAATACAGAGAGTTAGCATTTTTAGACCAATACAAAGCACAAAATCTCAAATTTCTGTGGGGGAGAAGAGAATATTGATGCTTCCGGCGAGGCACACCGGAAAACTGCCTTAATTCATCATGGAAGTAAATCTGTTGAAAATTTCCTTAAAATATCTTTATTACTGCTAAAGTTAGGAACAAAAACATTTATTCAGGTTGGAACAAGACACCCCATATTTCTGACTGAATTACAGAATTGCAACTGTAGTTTTATATACAAAAGTTATTTTTTTGTGGTCTAACACCTAGCAAATTATTGAAATGTTCTTTTGAATTACTCTATATGCATGAACAAAGAATAATACTTCAAATGATGAATTTCCAAGGCAGTTTCTTACATTTGATGACAACTGCACTCTCTGCATTGTGCCAATAGGCCATATGCTGCTAACTGCACCACAAATCATTGTATCAATGTGACTAGTGCCATTTGCTTAGCAATAATACTTACTAATTAATTCATTTTTTAAATTTTGATTAGGGAGTCATCTGCATATAGAAATTTTAAAAAAAATTCTAAAATTTCCATACTGCCATCTGATTTTGACAACATACTTAGATTCAGATTCAGATTTAGACAACATTTAAATTTTACCTTTTGTTACCAAACAGAAGTTATTCGGTTAAGTAGTTTCAGAATTATGGAGATTTAAATCTTGGAAAATCTAATGCTAAATTAGTGTTCAATAATTACAAAACAGAGTATGATGTGCATAGTTGTTCAAATATAACTCAAAAACTACTTGGTGGAATGCATTGTATTTTTGGATTCACTTAAATAAAGCTTACATGAATCTTTCTATTAAAAAATTCAAAGGTTTCATTTGACATTTATTTCAAAAATTAATTTGTAAACATGTATATATTTAAATACATCAATATCAAATGTATTTCAATATACAACGTGCAACAACTTTATGGTAAGTTCTTGGTGCACTGTAGTTATCAGCTCTGATGTACTCCGAGTGGTATTTAAGTATTAACAGAAAATGAAGAAGTATCAGAGGTGAATTCCCATACAAATTACACGGTGACCCAAGCAAAATATAAGCATAGCATTATATAGTAGACAAATTATTACTAATTGATTGATGCCAGTCACATTTTTAAATTATGATTTGTGATGGAATTAGTATGAGCTAAGAGAAATAAAGATTCAGATTGACTCAAAATTTTAAATGAGACAAACTCTGTTCCTTGAGTAATTACTTATATTGAATGTTTTCATACATTCAATATATGGCAGATGATTAACTCATTTCGTATATATTGTTGGAATCCTTTGAAGTCTGTTTTCTATGGAAAATGACTTATTTAGAGGGTAATGAATAAAAATTTGGGTTCCGATAAAAGTGAGGCACTCTGTATATTGTTGTGAATAAGTGGATTATGATAATTCTAATGTACTGCATAGAGCAACACTTCCTCTTGAAGTTTTTATGTGGAATACTAAAACAATTTATAAATTATAATCACCAATTTTTAAAATTCCAAATACTGTACTTACTATCAATTTTTAAATACAATTGCTGCAGCAAATTCCTTTTATGCAAAGCTTTACATGAGATACCTCCTAATAAACAAGAAATAAATTACAATTATATTTTTTAAACAAAAAATAAATTACAATAACCTTTATAAAACAAGACATTAATTTGCACTTTATATCATTGTCTTTATAAACAGTTAAAAGAAATTCTTTGCAAAGAAATACAAATGAAATTTACACTTAAAATCAGGGCTTAATTTCTAACAAAAAAAAGTACCGGAGCCCTAATACTCTGTGCTACCAGTACAACAATCGTACCGTTCCTCCTCGCCCCCCCCCCTCCCCCGTCACTCCAATCTGTACATTTATAGTTCGTACATTAGTTGCAAAATTTAAAGCAATTTTTTTTCTTTAGCAAAATAAAAAATTTAAACATATCTATCAACATATACTAAGCTGTCAACTATTCCACTTTTTAGTTATCACTCCTTCCGAATAGTAATCTTTGCCTAATTTTAATGTTAATTAATTGCAGAATTCTGCGATTAAATAGGGTAAGGATTATGATTAGGAAATAGTGTTAACACAAAAAAGGGATAGTTCACAGCTATGCATTTTTTTTTTTCAAAAAATGAATGCAATTTGCAGAAATTAATATTTATATATTGAAGAATTTAACAGTTTTACAATTTCCTATAAAAGGTGCATATCTTAAACTATAATCGATTCCTTCAGGAAAACAATCGTTTGCCCCTGAAAACCAGATTAAATTAAAAATTTGACACTATTATCAGAAAGAATCGATGCTTTTATAGAAAAAGGGGAAACACTGCTCGATTGCTTTCTATCAGAATAACAGTACATGTTAATTACACTGGTTATCAAAAATTAAGGAAAAGTGACAAAATGCTAATTTTCAAATACGCGAACACTCAAAAGGAAATAATATAATTCGAGTAATTACTATCTCTAGAACACAGCTAGCCCATATAACATCTCATTCATGTCACACATGGTCACAAGTGTCACAGTCACTACGGTGAAGCAAAAAAATATGAAATTCCATACATCTCATAATGAGTCTCAAATGATCACTATATGTGACTCCACTGAGAAGTTAATGTGACTGCTGCTTTGTAACGAGTCACCAGGTAACTTTACAATGTAGTTAAATTGTGACTCTCATGTGACTGTCATTTTGAGACTCAATTTCATAGTCATCATGAACATTGCATTATGATAAGTCACCAAATAATATCATATTATAGTCACATGGAGACTTTTTCCAAAAGAGCACAATGGTGACTTCACAGTAGTCTCTCTGTCCCCTGAAAGCCATCATGTGACTTTAATGTGACATTTGGTAACTTATCACAATGCAGCGTTCACAATGACTTTGAAATTGAGTCTACAAATGAGTCACAATGTAATTACATTGTAAAGTCACATGGTGACTCGTCACAAAGCAGCAGTCACAGTGACATCTCAGTGGAGTCACATATTGTGATCATTTGAGACTCATAATGAGATGTATGGAATTTCCTATTTTTTTGCTTCACCGTAGTGACTGGTGACACTTCTGACCATGTGTGACATGAATGAGATGTTATATGGACTAGCTGTGTTGTAGAGATAGTAATTACTTGAATTATATTATTTCCTTTTGAGTGTTTGCGTATTTGAAAATTGGCATTATGTGACTTTTCCTTAATTTTTGATAACCAGTGTATATCTGCTTACAAATGAAATTGACTTCATAAATGTGAAGAGCAGAGCTTAGCATGGGTACCGTTCATGATACAAAATAAATAGAAAAATCACTGTGATTTTTATACTCGTATGCAATAAAATACAAAAAAAACCTCAAACAGACAAAACCTGAAGCTGATGCACGTTGGTTAAAACAGAAAATATTCTTTTCAAGTTAGATATCTTTAAAAAAAAAAAAACAGTAAAAAAAAAAAATTGCCTACTATCACAAAAGAAAATCGAACTGAAAGCAAATTCATTGTTCAGTCTGTATCAACATGTTGGCAACATAAATTTGAAATAGAAAAACATGATTTCTGGTTCCCCTTCATTCTGTTCAATATAGCATTAAAATGATTTGAAATGGAATGTAATACGTAATTTTAAAAGACGAAAAGTTTTTTATCTATACAATAATAAATAAAATTTTACATGTAATACAGATTGAGCTTGAGTCAGTCCAAGCCTGAAAATCGAGTCCGTTTTATCCAGGGCTGCCGAGTCGGAGTCCGACCCATTTTTGAGCGAAGGAGTCGGATCTGTTAAAATTCCCGGAGTCAGATTCGTCCATTTTAAAAGCAGGTATGCATTGTCAAAAGAGTCGGAGTCGTCCATTTTTCCCACTGACTCCACAGCCCTGGTTTTACCTCCATCTCTTGCGTTTGCATCCTATGCATTATGCGTCATGTGCATTACGTCATATATAAGTGTTTTGGTAAAAAAGAATGCAAAAGCTTGGAGATGAGAAGGAAAGGAAAAGGTAATTTAGGCTTTGGTTTTTCGAAAGTGTTATTGCACTGAGCTCCGGAGCCCTGTATTTATGAGCTCCAGTGAATTCCGACAAATATTTAAATATTTACTAAAAACAGAGAGATACCGGAGCCAGGCTCCAGTGCAAATTAAGACCTGCTTAAAATGCATTTATATTTTCATCAATGATTCAAACTAATTGTTTGCATTAGCAATTTTAATGTTAAAAAATACAAATAATTTTTAAAAAACTGCCAACCAATTAAATTACTGTAATTTCTGGTAGATAAGGCGCACCGTTGTATAGGCTGCACCAATAAAAAGAAGAGATAAAAATGTAATTTTTATCAGATAAGCCGCACCAGTGTATAAACTGCACAAACAAAAAATCAGAATTAATTTAATGCCAAACAAACGGAAATGCATTTTTTTAATATATTTAAAGGAAAAAAAATATTTTTAATAAATAATAAAAAAATGTAACTTGACAATATTTATTTATACTGTAATTTCTTTACTTATGATGAATTAATCCATTTCGTTTTATGGTATGTCCCAGTACAAAATTGAAATATTTCACTAAAAATTTATTTAAACAATCTTTTTCAATTGTAACAAGCTTAAAAGAAGTAATATAACTTTTCCGCTGAGCCATAATTCAGACTTCAAATGAAAACAAATGTAAAAAATAAAATAAAAATTAAACAGCATGTAAGGCTAGATGCAAAAAGAGATAGTGCTTATAAACAGGGTTGTGGAGTCGGTGGGAAAAATGGACAATTCCGGCTTTGGGAATTTTAACAGATACGACTCTTTCATTCAAAAATGAGCCAATTCTGATACGCAGACCTGCTTGTAAAATGGACGAGTCCGACTCCGGGAATTTTAACAGATCCGACTCCGACTCTTTAACTCAAAAATGGACCTGACTCTGACTTTGCAGCCCTGCTTATAAACCACAACTATCTTTTATACCTTGTCACAACCTTGACATAAAGACCGGATGGAAGAGAAAAAAACTGTATTTTATAACTACTGTTCCTGAATTCGTTCTCTCTCTCTCTCTCATTATTTCATTATCTCAATTATTTTACAAGTAACAACAAAAAGTTTGCCTTATAAATTTTCAAGCTGAAAGTGGGATGGGGAAAAGAACTTTTTAAACCTTCCCCAAAAATTACATTTCTACAGATGAAAATGGCCAAAAATTTGTCATTCTTCATGCAACCTTGACCAAAAGGCAGATAGGTAAAAAAAGAAAATTCTGAGACTGATGAAAAGTAGAAAAAGGACAAAGATTTTCCGTTTCTCGATGAAATGTATAAAAAATATATTGATTCAAAAATAAAACGAATTATGCAGTATTTTTTGGGTGAAAAATAAACAGATTAAGTAAAAGTCGTATGTTTCTGTTTTCCTTATTTCTTAAAAAAACACTCCTTTTTTCTTGTTATTGAAAATTTTCTATTTTTTCTTTTTTTTTACTTTTATCCATCAAAAATGATCTTGGGATTTTTTTTTTAATATCACATCTGGAATCTGAATTCGGCGTGTTTCATTTCCATTTCGGATATTGATTCATAAGTTTGAAATATATCATTAATCTGAGGGCAAGAAAGAAACAAATCTCGATTGTAACTTGAAACTGTCTCATGCATTTACAATGTCTTTTTCAGCGAAAATGTATGGAATTTGTTGACATGACTATTTAAAAACTTAAGAAATGAATAACGTTTTTAATTTTTTTTATCTCAGTGTGGTATAGCTTCAGTTAGAAGCCATTAATTTAAAATAAATAGCCAAAATTTCATTTCAAGGGGTAGAAAGACTGCATAGTGATGACCCTATATGAAGCTATCGAAATAGGAAAATATTGGACATGTTTAATCACTAATTTTGGGCAGGGAGAGAAGCCACATCTGCTTACACCCTTTTGCTTTTTAATTGCAACATTTTTCTGTCTGATATGTTGTTAAAATTGGTTCAAAATGTCAATTTTGACACCCTTTTCTGAAAGATATTTTACTAAATACGAAAAATGTAATCGCTATTCGATGGTCTAGCATCTGAGAAAACAAAAAGTGCAAATTATACGCCTTTATGCAGAAAATAACTATGTGAGTTTGTCAAAAAGTAGAGAGACTGCGTTTGCAAAAAATCTTAACAGGTGATTTTAGGGCCTGATTAATACTATGTGGTGCTCCTAGCAAACATACATTTGGGGACTCCTATAACATTTTTGTATCTGCAATTTGTATTCACTTACCAATTTTTAGCTGTGGGGGGAAGAGAGCAGCCGCCTCATTTGTCTTTGCAATAGTCAAGTCGCATCGCAAAAGAAAATACAAGTTATCAAATGCTGTGATGAAGTGCAAAAGCTCAAAAGACTTCCTGTTCGAAATATTTAACATCAAAGAATCATCAATATTCATCATCTTTGAACATCAAAGTTAGTTTATTATTTAATTTTTTAAGTTTAAATTTTTTCACATATAAAATCTTAGCAAATCAGTTTAATAATCAGGATCATGTAAGGGGAAAAAAAAACAATTTTGGGCAAAAAGAAAAAAAAATTACACATTTGGAAGACTACTAACATAAAACAGCACTTGGAGAAAAGTTATTCACCTTTCACATAAACAAGATGCTAAATGTTGCTGCATTTCGTTTTTTGCCTGTCAATTTTTAATTGTATTTACATTTAAGTAAAATAATCATGCATATTAAACGGCGTACAGTGGTTTCTTTTTATTTGTTTTGGATATTAAGTACATACTATAAATTTACAGAATAAAGTTTTCTTATTTTGAATAGCGAAGGAAACATACTTGCATTTTTATTGATATCTAAGGTAAAGGTTTAATAAAATATTTTAATGTTTAGTGATGTAACTTTAAGGTTCAGTAAAATACTTTGCTTTGTTTAAGAGCGCAAATCTTTCTGACATATTTGTGAAATCATTTTTGTAAGTAATAATAGGAGACATTATTAGTCAATAGTAATTCTTCGGAATCGAATAGCATTTTTTGTCTTCCCATAAATGCATTATATTCTGAAATTCCCGATGATGACCTTTCTGTAATTAAGATCAGTTTAAAAAGCTAACTTTGGCATCATTTTCTAACATATTCTGTATCTAATACACTAGCAAAAGCCATGCTTTGTTTGGATTCGCGAAGAATTATTTAATAAGACAAATATTTGAAAGTGACAGTACTTTTTATATTATTTTTGCATCTTTATTAAACAAAAACGTTATTTTATATTTTGGTGTATTTTAATTTTAGAAATGCAAATTCAGCCAAATAACTAAGAATTTCCTAAAATTTTTTTATTTATGATATAACGAATTTAACAATTAATTTTATTTGTTTACAATTCTTTTGTTACCACTTTACAAAAAAAAAAATCATAATATAATTCTTTTAAAATAAGTCAGTATCGTCTGTGTAAATGATTTCACGAAATAAGAATAAAAGGTAGTACTTGTTAGTTATCCCGCCGACCAAATTACTGTCGCCAAATTGTAAGATTAAATGCCAATAATGGTTGATCGTAAATGTCACATTCACTTGACATCACGTGTTTACGTCATCAAGTGATTTTTATTTCGATGTTTTATTTGTATTTTTATTAATGTTATATTAATTTATTTGTTCTTTCGTTATTTAAAATAAAAATTATGTCAATTTGTATAATTTGGCGAGCGGTTTGGCGATTTATATAATTTGGTGGGATTGGTCGATGGGATAACTAACAAGTACCGAATAAAATGTGTATTGGAATTTTTAACACTAAAAAATACTTTTATAATTGAAAGTAAATAATTGAATTTTCACAAATTTTAATTCATTAGAAATATGCTATAATTTTCATAAAAAGGGTATTTTAAAAATTTCATAAAAGAAATCATGAAACTATCTATAATGACTAATTCCATGATTTATTTTTTCTTCTGAAAATATACGTGTTTCATTTTTTATTTGCAAAAATGCATCAGTAGGATGGAAAAACATGTAAAATAAATTAATTAAAATAATAAATTTTTTTAAGGTTATTCTGTAAAAAAATAATATTGTGCGAATCTACAGATCATAATTTATTTTTATATTTAATTTCAAGTGAAAATACTAAATAGTTTTTCGGTAAAGTGTACAACAAAATGTAATTTGTGTAGCCTAGTAGAACATTTGCTTTGTTCATCCTAATAAAAAAAGACAAAAACTATTCCATTTTTATATTAAGACTGTTCTCAAATCTGAAGAAGCCACTTTCTGGCACATATTTTAATTAATTTTGATTCAAAAACACATAAAATTTGCAGGTGTTGTTATTCAGAAACTATATAATCGAAAGACATTTTTCATTTTTTTTTGGTAAAGACAAAAGACCTTTCAGAAAATACTGTCAAAGTTATCATTTTTTTTCCAAATTTCCGCAAGCGACATTGCGTGACAGGAAAAAAAAAACATTCTTTGAGATAAATTGTTTATAAAAAAAGGAACTCATTTTGATTCCAAATCACTTCAATAGTCAGTTCTGCTGGTTTTATCCTTTTACATTAAAAAATAAATCAGAAAATGTGTAAAAAAGTTTCGTGTTGTTGAGTAGTTAATTTGAGAACCGCCTTTATAAGAATAACTAAAAATTTCATGCTTTATAAAAAATGAAAAGTGACTATGAATAGGAAAAAAAGTAGCGAGTTTAGATTCCAGAACAATGTTAAACGTTGCTGTTATAGTGAAACGCTGAAAATCTGAACGTCAAAATGCTAGAAAGATTATTGAAACTCCGTTTTTAAAGTCTGTTACTCTGAAATTTAAGCTTCCTACCTTCTGATACATTCACACAGATGCTTTCATTTGTAAATGTACGAAACGAACAAGTGTTAGAATTCACATACCAAAAAATTAGACACCATTTTCCCGTTTTCTTTAAAAAGTAACAAATCGTCCCAAAGAAGCTCTCAAAGATGTGTTTAAGTGTCCAAAAGATGAATGAGGATATACCATAAAATACCATTAATCCGCCCCCCCCCTCCCAAACACGACGGAAAATCGTAAAAAAATCGGAGGGGGCACTTACACGGTATTAAAATTGTAGTAATGATATCTATGGGTGGTGGGGTGGGGGATGGTAATTGCCGATCTTCGCAAAATACGCATTATTTTAATAAAGTGAGAAAAGAAATACATTTTGAAAAAATATATATATTCAAAATAGTAAAACAGTATAACTTCGTGATTAACGGCGATTTCAAATTATAGAAAATTCTGGATTTCAAAAGCTTCGAAACTGGAATGCATTTAGGAAAATAATAACACTAATATCTGTCATAAGATAAATAACAACACTAATATTTGTCATTAATATGATAACAGAAAAATAAAAGGAACTTAATAACTAAAATAATTAAAAAATACTAAGAAATTGCGTTTGAAAATGCCTTAAAATTCTTTCTAAAACTAGTAACATTTTATGTGGTGTCGCCATCTGTTATAAATTAGGGACATTAACCGTATTTTCTTTTTAAAACATCATTCCGTATCTATAAAGGCTAAATAAATAATACAAATCACAATAATAACATGAAAAATATTGCAAATGAAACTAATAAAAAAAAAAGTGTTATAACGGGAAATTTAAATCAGATTGACATAGAATTAATTAAAAAAAAATAACTTTATCACTAGATCAACTCATTTTAAATAGTGATATATAAAGTAAATATTATCAATACAAAAACCCTTAACGGGTTAAAAGTTTGTGACGCAGCACTTTATCTTATAGCCTCATAGTATCCATTTGAATACATTTCTCTTAGTTTGGATACAATGACGCAAAAAAATTATTTACGTAAATCTTATTTTAATTTTTTAATAGCATTGGACAAAGGATAAATCAATTTATTCAAATAAATGCATTTAAATGCATCATATAAATTCAGTGAAAGTGACATATTTAAAGTATATTGGAAAATTAAAACTATTATTTAGATGTGTGAATATATCTTAGACAAAACAAAAATAATTTAAATTTAATTTTAAAACAAATCGTTCAAAGCCACATCAAAGCGTCACTAAAATTTTGATATCATATCTTTTAAAACTCATACTTTGAATTTATGAGAGGTGTAAATGTTAAAGCATCAATGAATAAACTTTTATACGTTTTTTTAAATTGAACATAATTTTTGCACATGCGATTATAAAAAAATTAAAAGATGAAATAAATAATATAGAGAGAGATTACAATTAATAGCATAGCGTCACTCAAAATTTGATATCATTATTTTTAAGTTCCATATTTAAAATTTTTAGAGCATAAGATAAAGTGCTGCGTCACAAACTTTTAACCCGTTAAGGGTTTTTGTATTGATATCATTACTTTTTTGAGGTTATTAAAAAAATAAATAAAACAATAAACACACACAAAAAAATTAAAGACCAATACAAAGAATTCATAGTAAGGATTTCCATTCACCTTCAATCTCTCCCCCCTCCCTCCCCGCAAAAAAGGATGACCATGCTTCAATTTTAAAGAGCACCGTGCAATGAGATTTTTATAAGAACGCTTTGGTAAGATATGGAAGTAATGTACAACATGCATGTTTAGAGGGTATTTCTGTTGGTTTGTTTCAGACATATAAAAAGCTATGTTACATTTTACTATATAAAAAATTTACTTTGTTAAGAAAAATAGCAAGAAATATTACTCTTTAAACCTTTATATATATATATATATATATATATATATATATAACAATCATCGCTCACTTGTAAAAGTAATTACATACATTTATATTAAATCCACAACTACAAATTTCTGTTTCTCCCTTTTCTCATTCCTAGTGCAAAAAGATTAAACATTCTTTAATTTTATATAAAATAATCTTTCACCATCCCTATTTAAAATTCTTTATTAACAACTAGCAGGCTATGCCCGCTACACTGGTCAATATTACCAAATGAACCTTGGATTAAACTAAATGGTGAATTTGAACTTGTATTTTAAACAATATGGATCTTCAGCTTGACCTTGCTCATTACTGAAAACGATGCGAACGCCATTGCGATATAATGCTATCTTAAGCGTTGGACAAAATTTAGCAATTAAGAAGTGATTGTTTTAGTTGATTATAAACAGCGCACTTATGGTCGGGTAATGAGGCCGTTATGACAAGAGGAATTAATACCTCTGTAACTAATCAACATATAATGAAATCGTATATACTAACACCATTCCTAAAAGTCATGCAACAGGGCCACTTGTAACAAAATATGTTCTGTAGATTTTTTTTTAAAAAGGCTAAACTTTCATAATCAGGTTCACTTAATTTTTGAACTTTTACTGTTGCTCTATAACTAAGTACCCTTGAACAATATGTATACACTAAAACCTTTCCAAAATTATTACCTAACTAATTGTGGTATATCATACGAAAGTATTATAAACAATCGGAATGAAATACAAATTTCCGTAGTAAATATATAGTAGATGATGATGATGTGATTTTGTGTAATAGAATACATAGTAAAGTTTTCGCTTCAAACATAAACGATGCTTTCAACATTAAAGCTAATACACCAATATGTGAAGTATCCGATTACGGAAGGTTAACTTGAATTCTCATGAGCAACTACTCAAAGAAAAGTGAATATGTGGTTTTTGTGATAATTTTATGTCAGCCGGGCGCAGGTAATAAATCAATAAAGATTGTTTTCATAGCAAATTCTTATTTTATTATTTTCATTTAAAACACAAACCTTTCACTCATTTCATTTAAAATGCATTCCTTATACTAATTTCATTTAAAAAACTGAAAAGATAAAAAAATAACTGGAAATAATGCCATAATTAAAAACAAAAAAATATTTTTTATTTACATACGCAAAATGTAACTACTGCTACTGGAAATTTAAAAAAATGCTATCAGCGAGATGTGCGTACAGTTGTTATAAATGTACCCATTTTTTCTTCTTATCGAGGAGCAATTTATAAATCGCACAATATTATTCCAATTCCAATTTCTTTCATTGAGGAACCTATGACCGGAAAAAATGGAAAAAGACTCTTGTAGATTCTTCGGATGACGGCATCTGACGCCATAAACCGAGTTTATATATATGAAAATAATTTTTAAGTCGTTACAAACATTGCTTTCATACTTAAATATTTTCATTGGTACTACTTGTTATCCCGTCGACCAATTTCGCCAAATTATATAAATCGCCAAACCATTCGCCAAATTATATAAATTGACATAATCTTTATTTTAAATAACAAAATAACAAATAAATTAGTATAACATTAATAAAAATACAAATAAAACGTCGAAATTAAAATCACTTGATGACGTAAACACGTGTAGCTTGTTTAAATTCAAATGAATTTGATATTTACGATCAACCATTATTGGCATTTAATCTTATAGTTTGACGATAGATTTTTGGTCGACGGAATATCTAAGTAGTACCTTTTCCATTTTTGTTTTATAACGCTAAATTCTCAGTATTTTTTTTCCTTTTATTTTACATAAAATCACTATTTTTTTAAAAAATTAAGATGCTTGCATTTTTATTTCAAACTCATAGAGCCGTTTTTATTTTTTAACCAAAAGGGTTGATTTAAATTTTTTCCGTTGCTAGAGTAACGGATGTAATGATAGATATTTTGAGGTTTAGATGCCAAAGACACTGCCAAATTAGAAAAATATGAAATGTGTCATGAACTGTTGGACTTATAAAAATTTATTTGGTAGCATTCGATTCAGTATACAAAACTACATTAAAATATGCTATCATTTGACGCATAATTTTGATATTCGATTTTTTTCCCCTCCCCGTGCAAAAACCATTAGGAGTGACACTTTAGAAAACCCTTTCTTAGCAGAAGTCTATGTCATAAGAAGTATTTTTACCACGATTTCCAAGATTTTAGGTTCAGTAGTTTGCGCTGTGCGTTAATTAGCCCCCTAATCCAGAATTTATTTTATATACTATATTAGATATGCCATTTTGCGGTGAATCGATGATCGAAAATTAGTCCAATATCATTTGAAATATTACATAACAGAGGAGAAAGTACGAAGAAAGACGAAGAAGAAATGACGAATTACAAAAGACTTGTAATTTTTTTTTTCAAAATGTTGAATTTTTCGATAGTAATAACGTATTAAAACATAAATTTCCTTAAAAATTATCTTTATTTCCTAGATTTCGAATCTGTGAATTTTCCTATAAATGAAATTGGCGATATGACTTGAGAAAAAATGAAATAAACTATAGATAATATTTGCTTAAATAAAATGGGTAATATTCGTTGATCTGAGTTCGAGTTTATAAATATCACATGCTTTCGGAATTACGGCGAAAAACATTTTAAAAAGTATGAAATTATTTTACAATATGTATGTGTGGCAGAAATTCACACTGAAATTTAAGTATTCGATTCCATTTTTAAAATATTAACTGATATCTATATAAATTACAATTGAATATGAAAATGTACTCAAAAAATGATCTCTTTCACCTAAAAAACACCATTTGTGAGAACATCCTCAAGCTAATGTCACGCTTATGCATTTTTGCTTAAAATCACGTTGTTTGGCGACAAAAGAAAAATAAAAAATTGTAAAGAAACAAATAGTAATTACACATGTGAATCACAATTACATCTGCTTGTTTAGATATAAAAAAAAGAAGAAAAGAAAAGAACAGAAAGAAAATGTCGTTAAAATTTCATCTAATCAAATTTTCAGATTCGTTTCCATATCTAACGCAAGCGATAAAGAGCCAAATATTGCGTATCAAGTATAATATTTCTTATTAAATTAATTTTTAAGCATTACAAATATTTCTTTCAGGTTTTGATTAAATGTTTCCGTTTTTCAATATTATCACTCATTAAAACGGATTTTCTTCTTCTTTTTTTCTTTTTTTTTCATTTAAATAAAATTAGTAACAGTTTTTCTTTTTTTCTTATCAACGATGAATTTCGCCAAGAAATAAAATGGTAACCTTATCGCCCAAAATAACAGAATTTTCCGTCATAATTCTAAAACTAACATAGGTAGAATAATGTGTTATAGCTTAAAACCTTCCCTGAAACAATACCTATCTAACGGTATAAGTTCCGTAAAAATCCATGCAGTAGAACTCGAAATCTAGGCGTTCGGAACGAAATTTCCGTTTGGATTTTATATATATAGATAGATAATAGAATAGATAATATATTATATATATATATAATAGAATAGATAATATATTATGTGTTATGAACTATCTCAAAGTTTAAAACAGATCGCATTGTTAGATTTCCTAATTTTAACAATATCGCGTTATGTTAGTTCCACATTCCACCACCAGGCAGCGCACTCTATTCTTAACGAAAGCGTATCTGAACTAAACTCCTTCATGCAACATTTCCGTAGATACATGAATCGGGAGGGTGGCGGTCTTAACCAATAATTTAAGATAATTGCTGAAATTACTACGAAAAATATTTTAAAGGGGCCCTACGCGGGCCCCTAATAGAGTTAGAGGAAATCGGAAGACGGTAAAATAATCGCGAGGAAAAGTTTGTTTGGGTGCTTCGGAGCTACTTTTGGCGCGAGATCTAAGCTCTACGACCAATAGGAGCCCAGATATTTAAGGAAATATGAAGTAACAAAGTCCAAAATAACAGAATTTCCCGTAATAATTCTATAAATAATCTAGGTAGAATGATGTGTTATAGCTTAAAACCTTCCTTGAAACGATTCCTATCTAACGGTATAAGTTCCGTCAAAATCCATGCAGTAGAACTCGAAATCTAGGCGTTCGGAACGAAATTTCCGTTTGGATTTTATATATACGAGTTGCAACCCGTCGAAATTCGACGTACTAAAATATTTGAAAGGAACTGTCATATCGAAATTATAATAAACCTACAAAAATAATTACAACAAAAAAAATCATCTTAGATTGGTTGTCTAACTCTTAAAACAAATAATATTTTAAATCCAAAATTACCAAAATATTATTTCTACAAACTTCAACTGCTTAAATTATTGAAAAATTAAACTGTATTAGATTACGTAATCAAGATGAGTAATTATGATGAAGTTATCGATGGAGCTCTTATGTTTGTTTTTACGGGATGAAAAATCAGTAAAAAGGATTTCGCTTTGTCACATCATAAAATTTTCCCCCATAAAATCTAAACTGTACGTTATTTTCACATTCTCGTAATTTACATACGCACCACTCAAATTCATAATTTGAAAGTATTTTAACGCGCAAAAGAATAGATTATTAATGAATGCATTTCCAAAGTTAAAGTCACGTTTGTCCGATACAACTTTTCATGTGAATATTCGCACAAACCTTAAGTTCTAATCTTAGTACCCGCGAAAAAAAAATTCAGAAATTTGACTTTAGTTGTCATAGTATTCGCCATTTGTAGTATTGGTCAAATATTTAGTTTTATCAAAAAAAAATGATCGTTTTGTTTTAAATATATCACTTTTGCTCAATGAATCATTTTGCCGAGCGCCTCAAACTTATTTATCAGCGTAATGTAAAAATATTAAAATGTAGCTGATTTATGAAGAAGAATGCGTGTTTTATTTAATGTCTGACATCATTTTCTGTTCAAAAATTATAAAAAAGTTACTTTTATTTGTAATGTGAAAATGGCAATCAATAAGGATATAATGAATAAAAATAATAAACCATGAATATTTTCCCTTTACTTTCAGTATAAATGGAGTACTTCATTTGCCACAATTACAAAATTTGTATTAAAAACTACAAAAAAATTAATATCTCAAAAGCAAGTTGAGATACAGCTTTCAAACAAATAGTATTTAAAAGAGAATTGTTTTCCTTATACGACGGTGTAAAAAGTTAAAATGTGTGATGCATAGAAGTTTAAAAATTTGCAGTAAAGAAAATGCAAAACCAAAATTTCATTTCAAATTTCAAAGTGTTGCCATTCGCAAAATGACGTATGCGTTACGCACAGATATGTCTGTCCTTTATAATATAGATAGACTAGGGGATCGTACCCGGGCTTCCCGGGTTACAGAATATAGGCGAAAACATTTTTTTTATTGAAAACTAATATTTTTTTTTTATATGCAATAAATTTTTTAGATCACCCACTTACATTAAAAAAGCATTTTTCATATGAAAAATACGAATTATACCATCAAATAAATTTTTGAAATTTATCAAAAGCGATATTTTCTTATTAGCCGTATGCTAAGAGTTATTTGATCAAGATTTTGTTACTTATGACATCCTTTTATATTCTGATAATTTCAAAGTTTATACATCTCAGTTAAATTTGTGTTCTATTTATATTATTTTATTTATTTATTCATAGGGAAGTTTCTTTTTAATGTATATTAGCCGTAAGAAAATGATTAAGTCTTTATTTTGTTTTAAGGGCAAACGAATTAATCTTTCGTAATCGAGTTCCGCGCGATATAGATAAATTAAAAAATATTTCATGCTTTAAAATTGTTTTTAAAACCATAGACAATCAGCAAGCTGAGATGAACTTTGCAAACAAATTCCATTTGAAAAAAAAAAAAAAATATGCAATTTAACAAATTACAACGACCATTGGGAAATGATTTTTTCAAAGCCTAAAATTTAAATCATAAAAAATCACACGGAGTTGATCATACATTACATACGCCACGGATTACATTTTTCGGTACTGTAAATTTTTAAACTTCGGCGGAGCTGGTCATACATTACGTACGCCATGGATTAAACATTAATATTCCTGGACCAATTTTAAATGAAATTTCATTTTAAACTTCTAAACATCCCACAATATTACTTTTTATACCGTCGTATAGAGAAAAAAATGCACTTTTAATTGCAATTTGTTTGAAAGCTGTATCTCAATTTGTTTCTGAGTTATTATTTTTTTTTTGTAGTTATTATTACTTTTTTGTCATAGTGGCAACAGAAGTATCCATCTCTGTTGAAAAGTAAAGGGGAAACACAGATTACTGTTCAGACCAATCAGAAAACGAATAAAATGCGGATTCAACTAATAAAAAGATTCAGATATATTTTTGATTTCCTACTTTGACCGAGAATAATAACCATTTTTCCAAATGGTTAGATAAAATTCTATTTGGTGATCTAAATATTTAAATTGTATGATTACAAATATGTTACATTTGTGTTTTTATAATATTATTCTTTTATTTGTTTATAAAAGAAGTATTAATTTCGTTAACTTGCCTTTCACAAATATGTTAGATTAGCGTTTTTTTAATATTTTTATTTTATTTGTTGATAAAGGAAGTATTAATTTCGTTATGCAAAAATAGTCAGAAGCAAATGCTGAACAATGTTTGTTGCTTTATGTGAAAAATGTTTATTATTATGTATTAAAACTGGCACGTGATAAGATAAACTTAAAAAAAATCATGCTTAAAAATAATTTTTGAAAACATAATACATCAGTCAATTAACATACAGTTTTTAAACAAATTGCATTTGAAAGTAAATTTTTTCCCTATATGACGAAAATTGAAAATGTACGATTGTCAGAAGATTAAAAAATTGCAGTAGCGAAAATTTCAAGACCGAAATCCGATCGTGAAGTGTTGTCATTCGCAAAATGACGCCAGCGTTACGCACAGATACGCTTGTTCTTTATAATATAGATACTTAATCAGTAAATTATAATAAAGATCAGTTATTAGGATGTAGTTATCAATTGAGGCTCTTATGCTTGGTATTCCGTAATGAAAAACAGCAATTTTCACCTTCTCAAAATTTGCATAAGCACTCCTCATATCCATATTCATCATTTTTTTTTTAAATTATATTTTGTTTGATCATTTTAAAGTCATTTTAACTCAAAACATTTTTATCAGAAAATGGCATGAATAAAGATAAAAACACCTCATTGTTTCTCTCTTGTCTACAATAATGAAAGCTACCTAATTTTCACCATTTTGAAGACATTTCATAAAATGCTTTTAAAATTAAAATATAAAAAGGGGACATTAAAAAAACACAGATAGTGCGATCACATCTACAAATGAACAGCTTTTAGTTAGAAAAAATATTAGTAAAATTGGTTCAGCAGAAAGATCATAGCAGATGACTAAAAAACACACTTGTGTTTTAAATATATAGATTATACAAAATTATGAAAAATTAAATTCAGCAAATTATGTTATTTTGATAAAATTATAGTAGAATGTCCTAAAGAATAGCATTAAAATTTTATTATTCGAGAGAAATTTTGACAAAAACTTCAGGAACATGATATCATTTTAAAGCTCGAATTATTATTGTTTGCCTATCTAACTCGGCGAAGCAAATCCATCCAGGCCAGAATCATCAATTTCTTTAATATAAATCGTTATTATTTGCATGTCACCTGTCTTTTATAAAGACACTCTAAATTTTTGTAAAACATTGCGTTTTATCAGTGTGTGATTTCGATTACATTATTTTCAAAAGTGATTTCAAAGCAGTTGGGCTGCGAAAATGACGCACTTCTACAAAACATTATAAATGACGTCATTTGCATCCGCTAAAGCAATCCACTTTTATAATCAAGTCTTAAACTTCGTCTATAATGAAGTATGCATATGACGTCATTATCACGAAATAACAGACAATATTCTTCACATAAACCGTATTTAATTTCAACTTTTTTTTTTCAGGTTTTATGAGAAAATGGCAACAAAAAGATATAATAATCTCCTGTTTTGGACTATTCTCCGTTTACTTTCAATAGTAATGGGGTACTTTTGTTGCCACGATTAGAAAAATTGTATTAAAAACTACAACAAAATTAATATCTCAAAAATAAATTAAGATACAGCTTTCAAACAAACTGCATTTAAAAGAGCATTTTTTTCCTTATACGACGGTGTAAAAATTTAAAAGTGCGATGTTTAGAAACTTAAAAGTTTGTAGTAGAGAAAATTGCAAAACCAAAATTTTATTTCAAATTTTAAAGTGTTGCCATTCGTAAAATGACGTATGCGTTACGCACAGATATGTTTGTTCTTTATAATATAGATAATAGATAATAATAAATCATATAAAATAATCCCCTGAGCTCCGAAGATGCCACTTCTGCTTTTGGACCCACCTCTCCAGCTTACCTAAATAATAAAATCTTTCAAAAATTAGTTTGAAAAAAAAAATCTGCAACATTTGTTGCTCACTAACATAAATAAATAAATAAGCACTAACTTCCCTAATGTACAGTCATGGAAAAAAAAAAGTAAGCACCCCCTACTAACTCCTCATAGTCCAAGAGCTGTTAAACATTTTAGGGAAGGTATTTGAGGCACCCTGAAAATTTGTGCAACACTTCTTTTGTAATGGCTGAATATAAAATCGAATGTCTGGCTGAAGGATCGTGGCCCAAAAAACTGTGCCAGACACGTGTCAAGTGCCATTTTTTGACTACCCAAAAAAGGTATTTGAGGCACGCTGAGATTGAGGCAGAATAATATTTATGCTTAGAAAAAAATATTTTGAAAATGACAGACACTTTAGTAGGCACAAAAACTGTGCCAGACATTCGATTTTGTATTCAGGCATTACAAAAGAAGTGTTGCACAAATTTTCAGGGTGCCTCAAATACCTACTCAAAAATGTTCAACAGCTCTCCTACTATCAACAAATTACCGTAGAAGAAAGTTACTGGTACCGAACGATTGGAAATAAAGTCTACTTTTAAATGATGTATATAAAATTTGCTTAAGCGGTCATCTACATATTAAAACGAACCATAACTTTGTTTTTTTCAATAGCAGTACACAATTCTTACAGCATAAATGTATTCTACACCATTTAATTAGCCTAAAAACAAATTTTTATGCAATTTGTATTATAAGTTTCCGAGAAAATAGTTATTTTAAAACAAGCTTATTTTAAGGGCTGTATCCAAATTGAAGTTCGGTATTCGATTGTTAACCGAGGGAGCCCCCTTCTTGATCAAGGCACCTTAAGCGTCACTCAAGCAGTCAATGAAGTCTGCTAGATTGCAGGACAGCGTAAGACATTTCAAAATATCTAGTCACTTCTATCATAGACGGCCCCTTAAACCATCATTTTGCCGTTTTTTAAGCACAATTTGAAAACTATTTGGAAAAAAAATGTGAAATTTTGAATTTCCATAAAGCAGGACTTAATAAATCTAAATCCATCAAAAAAATTGTAGGTTGCAATTCATAATTTTTTTCGAATATTAATTTCATAATTCATATCATAAAATTATAAAAATTGCAAATTCAACGTATTTATGTTTAAGTATATTAGTATTACTGCTACACAAAAAATTAGCACATTAGGAGCATAATTTCAGGAGATATGAATAAAAATATGAAAATGTAATTCAACATTAGAAGCACTATATTTTGAATGTTTATAATTCAAAAACTTATTATTCAAATGACTTGAAATTTGGTGCCTAGGCATAGTTTGAACCGAAGATTTGAAATATCTCGTTAAAATTGGGTATTGCCATTGAAAAAAATGAAGTTTGGATTTGTTTTAATATGTAGATGGCCCCCTAAGCAAATTTTATATACATCATTTAAAAATAGACTTTATTTCCAATCGTTCGGTACCAATAACTTTCGTCTACGATAATAATTTATTAAGGAGTTAGTAGAGGGTGTTTACTTTTTTCTTTTCCGCGACTGTACATTTCACCTTTTCTCCCTCCCCCTACTCCCCAGCATTAAAATAATTTAAATCTTTATTTTTATACAGAAAATTCTTCTATATAAATTATCCTCCTATTCCTCAAAATTACCACTTTCCCACTCCAGCCTAGAGATTTCAATCTTTAAAGCTTTTGAGAAAAACGGATCTGCAAAGTCTGTTGCTTAATAATAAAAAATATACGTATAACCATGTACACTTTAAATTATTTTTCACACAATCAATTGATGTCATGATAATAGTTGTTCTGAGCGAATAATGTGTTGGCTGGGCTGTCGTACAGATAGCTCAATTGGAAGAGTACTGGCAATTAAAGCCAAGGGTTATTAAAGTTCACTGTAATTCAAAATATTTAACCCCTTCGCGACAAGAGCCCTTTGGTTAATTTTTAACCTTTTACTACAGGTTTTTAAAAGCAGAAAATTTTCTGTAATTGAATCACAGAAATGCTCCGATTAAAGAAGGTAAACTTTAAAATTAAAAATAAGTGGTGAGAATAATGAAGGATTCTGAACACCTTAAGTGGCTAAGTATACCGGTCGCTCATCCCCAAGGGCTTAAAGATGCTTTTTTGCTATTATAACCTTTAGGATTTACAATATAAAAAAATCTTAATCACTTCTGAGGTAAATAAAGACAGTGGAAAAAAAACAAGATGCCAATGTTTGGATTGGTAAATTCTAAGCTGAGCAATTTGAGCTACAAAATGAAAAAATTATAAAGTTGTAATAATGCCCTCTTCAGAGCAGTCACAGATACTAAATCTTTAAGGTTTTTGATGAGTGAACTTGAACTACAGATGAATATAGTAGAAGATCTTTATAAAGCACACCTTGGGATGAGAAGTTGTGTGTATTATTGAATTTTGCATTATTTAGATCATATTTCATACATCATTAAATTTACCTCGTATACATGCTTTGAATTGCATTCCTTGGAACCAGAAATTGTGCAAATTATAAAATTTTACATAATTGGTACAGATCACACACTATTAAATTACCTTAAAGCATAATCCAGATATGTCTGGGCAAAATACAGTCGGACCTCGTTTTCCCGACACCTGGTTTTCACGTCACTCCGTTTATCACGTCAGTTTTTCAAAGTCCGGATTTTCTGTATATGATTTTAATGCAAATAAACTCCGGATTTTACGTCGTTGAATAATTTTAAACTCCGGATATCCCGACGGATTTTCTTGTGGCCACACGGCGTTTTTCATCCGACTAAAACGGAAGCATTGCATTGCATTGAAACGTTCAGTAGTTATCTAACATACATTTCTGAAACAACGAATATTGATTACAATTCATTGCATAATATCGAAAAAATAATTGTAGGATCTAGCTAAAGCAAACCTTAATTCATCGATATTTCATGTAACAATAAAAAAATCAGTCATCATAAATCTGATTTTTATCCTTTTCAATTTTCTTTTTTGTGTTGATTTTGTTTAACAGTAATGTTGTATTGCTAAAAACGGCAAGAACAGTTATGAATTTAAAATTGTCTTAAATTAACTAAAAGTACAGCTTTTTATAAACCTATTTTTCTCTAACTCCGGTTATCGCGACACACCGCTTATGACGACACTTTTTTCTGGACATTAGAGTGTCGGGATAACGAGGTTCGACTGTAATTATAAACAGGTGGTGGCTCGTTACTGACAGTTTTGGGGACACTAAATGCATTGTTGGCAAATTTATTCCTTTTTCACTATTTTTAATAATAATGAAATCTTTGCCTTATTTTTGGCAGAACTTTCTTCCATTAAATAAGGCAAAAATTTAGTAAAAAAAAAACTTTTGGAAGGCATGCATTTTAGTGTTGCAAGAAAAACCTGTCATGAGTTACTACTGATTATAACACCCATTTACAAAAAAATTTAATATAATAACATTGTTTTCATTACTCCAAAATAATGTGTTAAAGACGATAATGCATCAAATTTAGTGTTCCAAGAAATAGCAATATTTGTGAAATACCTAAGCTTCTTAACTGCAAAATTCATTGTTTACATATGAGAAATACATTACATTTTCTGCATTAAAATGTTTAAGTGGCAGACTTTTGTGATTGAACAAGAACTGCTTGCAGAGTGCTTTTAATGATTTTAGAATATAAAATTATGGCTCTTAAACTGCTATTAATCCAATACAGTAATAGGGATAAAAAAATCATTAAATAGTTCATTTTAAAAAATTATTGGTATTTTGATCAGATATACCGATTATTACTACCTATGTTATATGTAACATATTTACTAGAAAAGTTACAACTATTTTGATGAAGTTTTGGATCCCCCCCCCCCCCTGACATACTGTCAAATTTCGCGAGGGTTTTTTTTCTTGTGATGTTCCTTCCCCGACCGAGAATGGAGCGGGTTTTTTACAATCAACTGATTAATTTTGTTTTTCTTTTATTGCTACTTTTTTATGAGTGTTGTGATCTTCCAAATGCTATTGCACAACGAGGCGATAAACGTGCTACTCTGTAAGTGATACGGCAACCCTCCAGTGTACAGGTGGAATTGATAAAAAGAGTTTTTGTAATCGGAATATGCGGAATGTTAAAGAATAGTGGATGGTTTAATGAAAGAAGAATAAAAACTTAATATTTAATTTAAGATGCGAGGCAGATTAATATATTAATTGATATGGTTACTGGGTAATCACTTTATTAGTTTATACAAAGTCTAATTATCATGACAGCTACAATGCAGCTGCTAATGAAATTTTGTGAAACCAATCTTTTCTAAATAGTAACATGTTCTGAATTGTTCTTATTTACAATAATACTTCATTACCACAAATACCATATAAGGGAGCTGGCTACTTTTATATTTTTTAAAAGTAAATTATTTAAAGCTTTCCTTTAAGCATATTAACTTTAAAATTAAATAAAAACAAGTCTATCTTACTTTTGCAAAAAAGCTGTTTTATCTTATTTATCTATAAACTTTAATTACTAAATAAGGAAAAGTATAATGATGGAAATTTTTACTTTTAGGAGCTCAAAACAACCAGTCAAGATAAAATGGTTCATTTTGAGCTAATCGTGATAATTTAAGTAGATAAAGTAGAATTTACTATCAGTCAAAAATATGTCCAAGACTGAAATCAGTCCTGAGACTGAAGGTCTTGCACCCATGGCTGTAATCAGCCTAAAAGAAATGCTGCAGGGTTTTTATTTTTTTTTTCTTTTGTTACAGAGATAAACGGAAATAAGATTTTTTTTTCCCCTTTAGGTTTAATTTTATAAAAATAAAATACTACGATGCTTTAATTTTTGAAGCTGAAAAGAGTTATATATATATATATATATAAAAATAAACGAAAGATACCCATATTTCGAAAAAGATGTCATTTTAAGTCAATTTTCGTTTATAATGTTATTAGAAACGATTCGCAAATGAATCATTTTATAAACGGGATTGGAAATCTTAATTTTGATTTCTTCATACCTTTTATTTAAATTGTGCGTTCTTTAAAAATGAAAGATTTTGTTTAATTTCTTTAAAAGAAGACTCAAAACACAAAATTAAATTAGTAATCTATCTGTATTGCACTCACATATCACAAGAAATACCTATGCCACACATGAACGTTATTTTGTAAGGACAACAGTTATGAGTATTGTTGAAAATAAAAACAATTCAGAACATTATACTAATTAGAAAGGATCGGTTGCAAAGAATGCTGTCTGGATAATTAGAAATTGTACTCACTTTCTCCCCTTGGAATACCATTTTAAGATCTTTGATATTTCTTATTTCTTCAGTCAACTTCGCGTATCGCGTAGTGATACATGGCAAAGTATTATGGCGAACGCAATGAATTTTCATTTCGATACGAGAATTTTTTTTTAAATGTGAAATATTTTCTCCTTAAAAAATGTTTACTTACAATGAATAACAAGGAAATAAAATACATATAATTACAAAATACTGTTCCATTTAAAAAAATCAGTCTAAGTATTTTAAAGCACATAATAAACTGTTTTTGTAGTTTAAAAAAAGATTTATTGTCAATATTCAGATTTTTAACTGTGACCTTAATCGCGCAAAACCGATGTGCAACGTTCTGTCTGCTAGCCCATAGAATAACATGTAATCCGCGATCCTAAGAAGTCCAATTTTTCATGCGGATTATATAAAAATTAAGAGTTTTCCTAGATACTAGGTTAGTGTTATCCACTTCATCAAAAACAGATTCATTTTATATATTAATGTTTTTAAAAAAATCTAGACCGTTTCGGAGAAAAAAAAAAGACAAACTTACACCATCGAAATTGCTTTCAAAATGGGTTTACAGATCTGAAAATATACTGCACGTAGAATTGTAAAAAATTCAGAATAGGATTAGACTGCAGATATAAGACTGTTTTAAAAAAATCAGAACAATAGGACCTATATTTGATGAGTTATTAACAGGCGGCTTTTCGCATTTTCTTTGATGTCGAGTTAGCTGTATATATGAGTTCCGCCATCTACGAATTCTACGATACGATACGATACGATTTTAGGCTTAAGGCTGCGTCACTCGGAATACTACCGTCTTCCATGATGTATATCACCTTCAAATATCAAATTAAATCACCAAATCAATACTTAATAATAATATTAAAATAAATAATACCAATAAATCTGATTTCGCTTTATTTTGGTGCTATCTACCATAACTTAGAAGAAAGAAAACCAACACGATATAAAATTCCGAAAGTTACTAAAAAAAGCTGTATATAGTTATTATCATTATTATTTTATTTATTTAGTAATAATAATATACAAGGCTAATGGTATTATGAAAAATATTAATTATACGTATAAATATGAAGTTACGTAGCTGTACAGAATGAAAGTACCGATCGGTAGTTCGATGACGTGAATCAATTCTTAATCGAATCGTAAAACGAGTACTGAACTGCGTTTACGGCTTCCTCTGGGGTTTACGACGATATGAAAACAAAAGGTAAGTGCAAACGCCGAAAGGAGGTTTGAATAAACTGAAAGAAATAAATTAAACGAAAGGTAAGTAGAATAATAGACTTAATTGAAAAGAAAAAGTAAAGAAATGATTGAAATTGATCTTGACGTGTGCACCGAAATTTTTTTTGCGGGGAGAGTGCTTTCTCGGGATTCCTTGAAATTTCTAATTTGTTTACAAAGTGGGAGGGGGGGCACTTTCTCAGGATTTCTTGAAATTTCCAATTTGTTTACAAAGTGGGAGGGGGGGTGCTTAATCGGGAAGGGCAGATTAACAGGATTTTGCGGTAGTAGAGTTGATGGCAGGAACATGCAAAATACAATTCAATGAATTAAAAAAAAGTTCAACCATTTTACCTTTTTGTAAAATTTTCTCTTTTCTTTATTTTTTCTTTTAAATCTCCAAAATTTTTCTTTGATTTTAAAACATTTATTTTAGAATATAAGAAAATTATGTTCACAACCACCAAATTAAAAATTTTATCGATTAAAAAAAGTTATATAATAACTGAAAACTAGGTATTTATAGTGTATTTTACTTATAGTGTATTTTACTTTCAAAGAAAAAAAAAAAAAATCTTGTTCATGTAATGGAAAATATCTGTTTTAAATATTATGTAGAATTTAACTTTTTAACAGATTTAAATTCTAAAATATTAAAGTATTCGGTCTGATAGGTACTATTCGACTTGCCAAACATTCAGTTTACCTGTGTGCTGAATATTTTAAATGACTATAAATGTCAGCAAAAATTAAAGTTGTGACACATAAAATTTTGTGTTATGATTACGATCAAATCACAAGTTCTAGAATTTTCAATAGGAGAATAACTAAAGAAACATACCTTACCATTAATTTATTTTAGTAAAGAAGATGGTTCAGTAAATTGTTTTAAAAAATTAGCAACTGTTACGGTACACGCAGAGCACACTCATTTTGTTCATTTTATCAAGGACGCCAACACGAAGAATGAATCACGAAAAAAATTCATTCATGAATATCGAAACAATCAATAAATCTAATGCAACAGAAATGTTCAACTAATTTTTATTTAACAAAACAAAATATTTATTCATAAAAAAGGAATAAGAAGCATTTGTCAAAATTTGCGAATCAAGAACTTAAATATGCTCTCGGATTAAAAATTGGATGCAATTTGATTTTGGAATGACTCAGGAAAATTCAGCTTTGATTCATTGGTAAAGCTTGTTTCTATTAATGGCTGTCTAGTAACCAGTATTACAATCAGGGTTAAGGTACCAGCCATATCGCCATTGCTGCAGTTTAATTAATAAATAATATTAGTAATAAGTATTCACGGAAGGAATTGAATCATGATTTGATTCACGATGCATTCTTTCATTGGCGTCTTGTCTCTCGCGCTGTATGTAATAACAGGTAACTTTTAAAACATAAATTTATTGTACCCAATCTCTTTACTAAAAAAAGAAAATGCTAAGGTACGGTAGTTTCTTTCTTTACTCTTCAATTGTATAATTTGCTATTTGATAATGACCGCATGAAATTTCATGTGTCCCAACTTCCATTTTTGCTGATTTATCATTGAGTGATTTAAAGCATTATTAAAATGTTTTACTTATAGCAGATATTTTATTTTATTGTTATTAATTTTTAAGTTGTTTAGTGAATATTATTCAAATTTCAATTTACAAACAGCAAATTGGTTTGAAAGTTTTTATTGTTTAATTTTAAGACTTGAAAAACCAAAAAAATACCTTGAAAATAACCATAAACCGAATTTGATTGTATTCTGTTCAATTGAAAATAAATAATTTTTAAATAATTGATCGCATAATGAAGCCTCTATAAAGATAATGTAATTTTACATAAAAGAACACATAACTTAAGAAACTACGGCTGAATTCTAGAACAAGTGAGACACTTGGCATCGTTGAACTTGGCAAAGCGATAAATGAGTTTTTTTTGTTACCAATTTGTTTCTTAAATTCTTACCACACCTAATGTGTCTTGATCCGGAATTTGGAGTGGTTTTATCGGATTATTGACTTTTGGATTGTTGGTTTTTTTTTAAATGTGTTTGTGTCGTGAGTTTTGTGTTTAGTTGTTGTGTATTTTGTGAAGTGAGTTGAAGTGATGATTTGACGTACCGTAATTTCGGGTAGATAAGCCGCCCTGGCGTATACGCCGCTATGTCCGAAAATGGTAAAAAAAACCTGAAATTCCATCGTATACGCCGCACCGGTGCATAAGCCGCACTTATTGAAAGTGGTGTATGTACTACTATAGACGCCATATTGAAGATTTTCGCGCATTTTTTAAAACCATTTTAAAAATTAGAATTTTAAATTTAATTCAAATAATGAAAATAAATAAATAAATAAATAACTTTTGGTTTGTGAATTTATCCAATTGCATTGCACATTTCAGCCTTGGATCGGCAAGTAGAAATATATTTTATGGAATTCTTAAATAAAACATAACGCTAGTATTACAAATAACACTATTTTTTATTCGAATCCATCAATTAAATAACACAACGTAAAATTCTGAAAATAAGTAATGATAAATAATCATTTTGACAACATGAGCTATTGGCAAAAGTTGGGAGAGACGTATAAAGAGATTTTTTTTTTTAAACCTCTTCACTACTAACTGTAAACATTAATGTCTATTAACAGAAATTAATTGGTACTCGATTTGATATATTCTGTAAATATTTAAAATAAAATGTTCTAAGAAAGTTTTAAAATAAACAAAAATTAAATACATGCGTTCATTATTGAAAATAAAAAATACAACATTCGCAAATGCGCACACTTAAAGAAAACAAGAGAATCTACTTTCTTTTCTATTAAAACGCCGCAAAAAAGGATTCTTTAAATGTGTCAGCGACTTCACTTTGCGTAAGTGCAGTAAAAAGAAATTATTGAGCTGCAAGCAAACAGAAAAAATAATTTAAAAGAAAAAAAAAAACGAAAAGCAAAACCCATTTTTTCTTAGCTATTAGAAAAAAAAAAAATCTCTATTATTAATTGTCCGATTTTGTTCAAATTTTCAGCAAGTTGCAGTAACAGTAAATTAGGCTGTGCAACTAAATTTTATTAAAATATAAAAAGTTATTAGAAAATTACAGCATTCCCCAAAACCCCTAGTTTATGAAAAAGAAAAGAGCCATCTGCAGTCGTTTATTCAACTCTGTGGTGGAGTGGGAAGTTGAACGTTATCAGAATGAGATCATTATCTTTGAGTAATACGTTTCATTATGCAGAAAGAAACCATGCATAGATTTTTTTTCTTTTTTAATGAAATAAAAAAGAACTTCCTGATATTTTTTTAAATGATTGTTATTTCTAATCGGTGAAACATTTTCAATATTGTTTTTCAGATTTTCACTCTATAATATTACATGATCTGATTTATTTATTTTTTCTGGAAAAAATCGTTAATATACTTCGTATACGCCGCACCGACAGATAAGCCGCAAAAGGTAAAATTTAACTTTTAAACACGTATAAGCCACGGCTTATCTACCCGAAATTACGCTACATTAGTTTTTGAGAGTTTTTGTGTGGTTTCGTCAGTGAAAATGGATGTTGTTGAAATTTGTTTTCATGGATTTTGCGTATATTGTGGCATTTTTTGTGATTTAGGGTTAAGTTTAATTTTGTCATGTGGAGTGAGCAGTTCTTTTTCCTGGGACCATTTTTCATTAATTGGCAGATGGGAAGGGTGAGATAGAGGATAATGTTTGTGTGTCACTGAGTGATAAGGATGAAGATGATATACACAAATCTGGTCCATCCTAAAAAAAATACATGTATATGAGAAATAAAGGTAAGTGAATTTTTATTAAATTTATTTGATAAGTATTTCATTTTAGTGCATTTTCGAAAGTGTTGCACATGGAGTTTCGCATATGCAGTGTTGTTTTTATAGTGGAAAAAATTGTTACAATTATGTAAAATTGAAAAAAACGGAGAAAAAATTTGTAAAAATCAAAAATTTTTCAAAATCTGAAAATCTGGAATAAAAAATACATAAATCAAACAATACGGAGTAAAAAAAAATTTATTCTAAAAATCTGTAGCAAAAAATTTATAAAAATCTAAAAATGTGGAGCAAAAAATTTGTAAAAATCCAATAAAATGTTCAAAATCTAAAAATCTGGAGTAAAAAATTTCTAAATCAAAAAATCTGGAGCAAAAAATTTGTTATTCTAAAAATTTGTTAAAATCCAGAGCGGAAAATTTGTGAAAATCTAAAAATCCGAAACGAAAAACTTTTAAGAATCTGAAAATCTGGAGCAAAAAAGCTGTAAGAATCTAAAAAATCCAGAGCAAAAAAGCTGTAAGAATCTAAAAAATCCAGAGCAAAAAACTTGTAAAAATCTAAAATTCTGGAGCAAATAACTACCGTAATTTTCGGCCTATAATCCACGGTGACGTATAATCCGCAGCCGATATTTTTAGCCCTTTTAAAAATTTCAGCAGATAATCCGCTCCGGCGTATAATCTGCAGATTATACACCAGACTTTAGGAGGATTACTCAATGTTTTCATCATTCCAAAGTACTACTATTAAACCACCTCCTTATTTATTTAGTTGCTCTATTTAAATGATAATTGTAATAAAATACCGTATTTTTCGGCCTAAATCCGCAGCCGCAATTTTTAGTGCTTATAAAAAAATTTCATCAGATAATCCGCATTGGCCTATAATCCGCGAAAAATACACCGGACTATACGAGGATTACTCATTGTTTTCAACATTCCAAACTGCTACTAATAAACCATCTCCCTATTTATTTAGTTGCTCTATTTAAATGATAATTGTAATAAAATAATTACAAGTTAAAAATAGAAATACTCTTTTTCATTGAATCTTATATCTAAAATGTAGACCGTCTTGTGAATACAGATAATTCTATAATAATTGCTGTTTTTAAATAATTTTCCGCTTTTATAATAATGTTCAGTCTAAATTCTGTAGTGTTAAATAACTCGTTTTCTGTTAGACAATATTTATTATATTGCATTGCAATTTTTGAAAGAGATGAGTTGAGAAATGCTTTGTTCTTCATAAAAACATCTTGCCAAAAGGCTAAAAATTATAACATAAAAATCGGAAGCCACTCCCACTAGCACGTACACGTCATACGTGAACAAATCACGAGCGACTCCATGAACGGTCGATAGTAAACAATCGTGTGATAGCTGTTTACATTTTTATTTTGACTGCCGGTTGAAACAGGATATCTGACATGAACTTCTGCTTAAAAAAATGTCAGCAGATAATCTGCACTGGTAGATAATCTGCACTTAAAATTTTTGAGGTTTTTTAACAGATAATCCACGGATTATAGGCCGAAAAATACGGTAATTGCAAAAAATATAAATAATTATAAAATAATTACAAGTTAAGAAATACATCCTTTTTTTTTCATTGAATCTTATATCTAAAATATAGAATGTCTTGTGGAAACAGATAATTCTATAATAATTGCCGTTTTAAATGATCAATATCTTCTGCCTTTTTAAAAACGTTTAGTTTAAATTCTGCATTTTCACTTAGACATTATTATAACTTTCAACGTGATAACAATTATTTGCAATTTTTGAAAGAGATGAGTGGAGAAACGCTTTTTTCTTCATAGAAACATGTTTCCAAAAGGCTAAAAAATATATAACATAAAAATCGGAAGCCACTCCATCTAGCATGTACGCGTCATATGTGATCCAATCACAAGCAACCACGTGAATGGTCGATAGCGGTGCGATTGCTGTTTACAATTTTATTTTAGGACTGCTGGTAGAAACTAGATATCTGACATAAACTTCTGCTTCAATGAAATTTCAGCAGATAATCCACATTTGAAATTTTTGAGGTATATTAACAGATAATCCACGGATTATAGGCCGGAAATTATGGTATGCCAAAATTTTTTTTTTTTCTTTTGTGACTATATTTTGCGACTCTCCAAATGACTTTGATGTAAACAGGGTACTACGTTCTATTTTATATTCAACTTTATATTTCTTCTCTTGTATATATTTCTTAATTTTATAGAAAAAAAGGGTACTACTTGATTATCCCGTCAACCAAATATCTATCGTCAAACTATAAGATTAAATGCCAATAATGGTTGATCGTAAATGTCACATTCACTTGACTTTAAGCAAGTCACATGTGTTTATGTCATCAAGTGATTTTTATTTCGACATTTTATTTGTATTTTTATTAAAGTTATAAAAATTTATTTGGGTTTTTTTGTTATTTAAAATAAAAATTATGTCAATTTGTATAATTTTGCAAAATTGGTCGATGGGATAACTAAGTAGTATCAAAAAAATATTATGAAAATACATTGAAGTAATAGTAATCGACTATTTTTGCAGTTGCATAAATTTTGTAAGAACAATTTTCAACTGTACGTTACATTTTGCTGGCTGGTAAGATTTTCTAGAAATTCCCCACCCCTGTATACGTGCAAAATGATATTAAATGCATGCTTGCAAAATGTTCAAAAATTTGTAAATTTGCAAGAATTTATTTCAGTAGTTGTTACTTCAAAAACAGTTGTGAAAGTTCCACTCTCAAATTCGCAACTTTTAAGAGTTTTTGTGTGTAACATCACAAAATCTCAATATACCTGGAAAAGTCAGGGAAATTTGTTGCTGATCTGGAATAGACAACCTGTTTTGTAATATTAGCTGTTTGTTTAAAATGTAAAAAGCAAAAAAAAGGTTACTCTAATTAATATTTTTGGTGCCATTGTTGACACAGTGAATAGGATCTGTCCCATATAGTACGCAAGTACCAAGCTCTAGAGTAACTTTGCTCATTTAAAAAGAAAAAAATTGTCTTGTAAATACTCCCTCTACCACTCATGCTACACCACATTGGCTAAAATGGTGTTGGATCATTTGTTGACACTTAATATTCATGGAAGCTTCTTGGCTATTTCTTTTAGTCGCAGATTATGCGTGCCAAAAATAAAAAATTATTATGTACAAACATTCTAACGTGCCAGAAACATTTTAATGAATAATATAGCCATGTCGCATCGAATTATGTATTAATAATATGTTAATGAGTTATTCCTTTATTGTATACTTCCAAATCTGATCCCTTTTAGTTCTTCAGGTAGAAGCAGGTACCATAGACACATGACTATTTACAATAACAGTTAAAATTCAATTTTCAAAATGAAAACCTAAATATATTAAAACTTAATGTAACTTAAAGCCCTAAACCTAAATAAAATAAAACCTAATCTGAAATAGAAGCATGTTAATTAGGTATATTACTGTGCAAACTAATTCTTAAAATTCAATTTTCAAAAATAAAACATTTGAAATTTGATAAAGAAGTAAAATGATTTAGAAAACACATACATTGAATGGTTTAACGAGAAAATGACGCTACAGGGCGCTTTCTTTGAAATTTATAATACCTTAATTCATTCAAAAGTAATGGATTATTTTAAAGTAAATTATATAGTATAAAAAGTATAGTGTTACACAAAACTATACTTTTTGTAAGAAAAACACAAAGTGGATTGCTCACCATAAACTGAATATGATCTATTAGTTCTTTTTGCATGCCAGAGACATTTTCTTACATGCCAAGTTAAGCATGTGTGCCGTAGGTTCGCCGTCCCTGGTTTAGGGTATCATTTTGTGACTATATATTGCATTTTATTTCTTTAACCATTAACAAAAATACTTTTATTTTCAGTCCTGTTATGAAAGTGTTGGCTTAAATCAGCTTGATGAGGATACATCCCGTGATTGGAACCTTTTTCGTTCAGTATAAGAAAAAGTAAGTTGACATTTCAGTATTCACTGAATCAGTCATTTCTTAAACTACATAAGTCAGAATAATTGAGGACTTTACGTTGTAATATTGAATGCTAAACAAAATAGAGGTTGCTAATCCAGTATAAGTATATGTTAGATAGCAACTTGTATTTTGTTTAGTATTATATAAGTCAGATTCAAAAAAATTTCATGAATCTATAAAAAAAATTTCTACTCTCAATGCTATTACATTTAAAAAAACTTTTTTGGGCTAACTGTATTTTTTTAGATCTTTTAACTTATTAGGCTAATTATCAGTTAATTATTTTATGGTATTTAAAGCTGAAAAAGTATAACAACAACTTTTGGACTTATGCTGTTTCTGCTAGGAATAAATCGATGCCTACAGAACCCATTATCTGGAATTCTGAAATCTGTTAAACTTTTTTATTCGAAAATTTTACAAGTCCCTAATTCTTTAAGTCCATTATTTCAATGTATTAAAAACTAAAATGATATGTTACATCAGTGGCATATGCAAGGAATCAAGGACCACCACCCCCCTCCTCCCTTTCCCAAAATAAAAAAATAATTATTTTCTCATAACGTCATCACAATAATTCACTTTTTTTTTAATGTGTGACTTTTTTAATTTGACAATATTTTTGACAATAATTCACTCTTTTTTTTTTATGTGTGATTTTTTTAGGTACGTTCGTAAAAAACATAGCACCTATAGTTGTTGTTTGACCAGTCTGCATATAACAAAGCAAGAACTACCCAAACGAATGGTCTGAAATTTTAAATATATAATTATTGCAAAATTTTGTCAAGCCGTTTCAAATTTTATGAAAATTGTATGTATAGTTTAATGACATGGACAGTCAACAGTCTTTCGTTACATTACGCGCAATGGGAAAAAATTATTTCAAGTACCTTTTAATGATGTTACAGACTTTCAAAAAGAATAAATTTGATATGCATTTATGAAGTGCACTCAAATATACATTCAGTACAATATGCAGTGCAAAAAATATTTATAAAACTAGTTACAGTATGAATATAACTCATTTGCCACGTTTGATGTGCAAGTTCCAATTTGTTTTTCCTTTATTAAAAAAATGTGCTGTTTACGTATTATCTAGGACATGAGATAGATTGTCAAAAATGGTTTCCAATCCTCTTCAAAACAGTAATTTAACATTATTTAATACATAACATTGTTAAAAATGATAACACTGGTCGGCACCAAAAACCCTCGCTGTAAAAATAACAGTCGATTCTTATAGATTTCACTCTGCTAAATAAAAATATGGTAATGAAATTACTGTATCACCTTCTTTTGGTGTGTTTGCTTTTAAGATTAGAGTATTTTATATCTCGCTAAAACATAATTGGAAATTTTGTAAAACATAAAATGTAGATAATAATACATGTAACCTGTAAATAAATGTATAAATATGATTACCCGAGTTACATCGGCATAGCAAATAGTAAATTTAGACACGAAAAGGGGAGGGGACATAAGAAGAAAAATACACGATACAAGTATCAACAAACTAAATTTTCATGCTATATTTTATCAATTTGATATCTAAGCCAGTGAAAACACTTTTTTTCTGATTTCAATTTTATCTAGCATTGCAAATTAATATAATAATCCTTTACTATTATTATAAAACTGTTTCTCAGAAAAATAGTATGTGCTGGAGCAATTTGGATAACATATTCAGAAATAGGAATATTAGATCTGTACACTTTACATATTTAGTTTGCAGGGAGGATTTTTTTTTTTTTTTTTTTTTTTTTTTTTTTTTTTTTCTGACTAGTGTAATTAATGACAAATAAATAAATAAAATATAATAAATGAACTATAATGCATAAATAAAAAAAATGTAAACAATAATAAATAAATAAACTATATTGCATATTATTATTATTATATCTTATTATTAGCTCTTATTATGTATGATGATGTTATAAAGATGTTAAAAAAGTAAGTGTTACTGTAATTAGTGTAATTGGAAGCATGCTTGGTGCAGTTGTATTTGACACACACATATATATAATACATAAGTACAAAAAAAAGTTCTGTGCATGGTTTATTTCTGCATAATGGAAACATATTAACCACCCAAAGCTACTTATCTCATTCTGATAATGTTCGACTTTATAGAGTTGAATAAACAAAACAAACTATAGATAGCCCTCTCCTTTTTTTTCAGTTTCTCTGTAGTGTGCTTTTTTGTGGCATGCTCGAATTTTAGGTAGATTTCGTAAGAAATGATACCAATTACAATCTCCCCTATGTTAGAATTTCTATAAAATTTTTGTAGATATACACTAATCATGACCCCTAATACCCAAAACCACACCAGTTCAAAACTTTATCGATCTATGAAACTTTTTTATGGGCAGAATACCTTCCATAATTTTGCAGAAATCTCCTCCAAACTGAAACATAAAATCAAGACAAGTTTTTGATAGGACTTAGTATTACAGCAAAAAAAAGGGGGGGGGGAGTTGAAGAATAAAAAAAATCATAACTTTGTCAATTCATAAGATATCAAATTCACTTAAATTTATTTTGAATCTCCTTAATATTATCTACAACTTTTATATTGACAAATTTTTGATAGGACCAAATCTTGCAGCAAAAAGAAAGGGGGTGGGATTGTATAAGAAAAAAAAACACATTTCTATTAATCCACCACTAAGGTGATTAAGAAAAATATCATTGGTGCGATGAAAACTTTTAACAACCCTCAGAAATACTGTATATAGGGTGGCATTATTAAAAGTGCACGCCTCTGAATAAAAAGGTTCTCAGAATTTAAAATAGAGTGTGTGTTCATTTAGTGAAACAAAACTTTTGTAGTAACAAGTTTTTGATAAGATGAACTCTAGTAATGACATTACTAAAAATATTCTGAAGGGATGAAAAAATGGGGATCGAAGAAAAAATTATTGTATTAACATGATTCTGATAAAACCAACTTTTACAGAAAAATGAAATTAAAAACTCATCAAAAGTGGCCGGATAAAATTGTTAAACTGGGTTTTCTCTAATCTTTATTTAGATTTTGTTGATGAAATTAGTACTTAACTTCGAAATCTACCTCCGCCTGTGCCAACAGGCGGAATTTTTTTTAAATACCTTATTGTATTTTAATACAAGTTTGTTACACAGCCTGATTTACTATAATTGCAACTTGCTGAAAATTTTAACAAAATCTGTCAATTAACAACGGCAATATCATTTCTCCCTCTCCCCCTTTTTGTAACAGTAAGCAAGAAGTATGCGTTTTGCTTTTCAATTTTTTTCTTTTAATCATTTTTTCTGTTTGCTTGCAGCTCAGTCATTTCTTTTACCTACACTCAAACAATACAAACTTACTGACACATCCACGAAGTCCTTTTTATATGTAAAAAATGTAATTTGAATAGTTTCTCTCTGGCTAAACACAAAATTTTTGCATCGTCACAGCATTTTGAGGGGCTATTTCTCTCATGTGAAAACACCCGCTCCTTAATGTTAATCCTACAGTTTTTTAACCCTTTCTTCATACCTTGACGGTATTTTACAGTACCATTAAAATAACTTGTTATAAAATTCATTTAATGTAATAACACAGTTTAGAATGAGTTATAGATACTTTATCTTATTCCAAAAGCATTATGGGTTGAAAAAAAACAAAAATATTTTTTAAAAGGATGATTTCTTTTGCCTTTGCATCTTCTTGACGTTGAAAGATTGTGGGTGAAAAGTTTCAGTTTGGAATTATTCCTATCTTTCTATTGTAACAGCTTATTTGTACAGTTCCGAATTATGTAAAATACTAAAAAAGATTTTGAATAAAATATTTGAGTGGAGCTTTAAATATTACGCAAAATCCCTATAAAATCAAATTTAATTAATTTTAATTTGCAAAATCCTTCTGAAATTTATTAAATGATTGTGCCAATCTTCTAATGTAGTTTCGAAAATTGATCTAAAAAGCCTTTAGAAGATGAAATTTTCATAAATTCATAATATGGGACGAGAAGGGTTTTAAAAAAATCTTGTATTTCAATATTTTAAAATGATTTTTTTTTTTTTTTTTTTTTTTTGATAGCTGAGGTCTACCTCTGTAAAGCCTTTTTCATTTTATTATTTTTTTTTATGCCAATGTTAAAATATTTTCAAGAGAATTACATTTATAAGCCCCCTTCTCACTTTTCCCAATATTTCATGTTGTCAAAAAGGGAGGGGGGTTTATTTTTAGAATTTTACGGTATTATGACATTCATAAAATGTATTTATTTTTTTTGGATTTGATAAAAATTGAAATAGTTTTAAGAAAAATTTAAATTGTTTAAATATTATTTAAAACAACTTACGATGTCATATGTATAATATATGTAAAATGTCATATGTAAAATTCACATAAGATGTATATCATATTTAAGATGAAATAAACATTTAATATACAGTATAACATCTTTAATCCGGACATATCTAATCCGGAAACTTCTGTAAACCGGACACTGCGGCCGCTTTTTCGTTTTTATTTTTAATTAAAGATCATAGATGGCGCCATAGCACATATAAGAATGAATTTAAGAAAATGATTAAGAAAAATGAAAAAACTACCTAATTTACTACTGTTTTTTCTCAAATTGTGAGAATTTTCTGAATTACATATGTAATTAAAATACAGATGTCTATTTTAAATATTAAGTTGTAAAGAATTCTGAATTAAAGTTAATTTTACTATTTTTTTTTCTCCAAAGATACAAAGATGGCGTCAAAGCATCACAAAATTGGATTTTATTTTTATTATTTCTTTTAAGTTTTTAACTTGTGACTTACTTCGATATTTGTAAGTACTATATATTTAATTTCTTATAATATTAGAAATATATATCACTATTTTAAATATGTTAATGTAATTGAAAAGTTATTTTTTAAATTAATTGTAAGTCTTATTTAAATTGCTGCCTATAATCTTTTTGCTTTTAGGATAGTTGCAATATTTTTCATTATTTCTCTGTTATTCCTGTTATGTGTATTATTTAATGATTATTTATAAATCAGAAATCATAATAAAAAATCATATAGTTACTGTTTTTTGTACTATACAACAGATGGCGACACTGCATAAAATTTACATTATTATTTTTAAAATATGTGTTCTTTTGAGCATTTTGAATTGATTTTTCTCAATGCTTTCAATTGTTTTCAAATATCAAGTTCCTTGTATTTTTGTATTGCCATATTAATGAGAGGTATTGTATTATTATTTATCTAAATCCATTTTAGTTTCAAAACTTCTGTAATCCGGAATTTTCTATAATCCGGAATCGCCGTAATCGCCACGATTCCGGATTAAAGAAGTTATACTGTAGTCTTAAATGGTTTTAAGAAAATAGCAATTTTTCGGTTAATTTTATATTATCTTTTTAAATAAAAAATTAAATTACTTTTTGTATGTTTATGTCTCATTTTTAATAATAATTAGCCATTTAAAGTTACAAAATATCAAAAAAATGGTTCAGAAGTCATATGCCTTAAATGGAATTTAAGTGTTTGTTTACGTTTTTGAGCTAGTTATAATTAGTGTTACAGAGTTAAAAGGTACAGTCGTGGAAAAAAAAATAAAAATAAACACCCTCTACTAACATTGCAACAAATTATAGTAGAAGAAAATGATTGATACCAAATGATTGAAAATAAAATCTACTTTTAAATGATGTCTATAAAATTGGCTTAGGCAGCCATCTACGTATCAAAACCAGATCAAACATTGTTTTTTTTTTTAAATGGTAACACACAATTTTGACACTATATTCTAAATCTTCAGTCCAAACTATGGCTAGAAACAAAATTTCAAGTCATTTGGGTGATAAGTTTTTGAATGATAAACATTCAAAATTGAGAGCTTCTTCTTATATTTCATTTTCATATTTTTATTAATATCTCCTTAAATTATAATCCTAATGTGATTATTTGTTGTGTGGTTATAATGCTAAAAGAAAAGAAAACGTAAATACATTGAGTTTGTCATTTATAAAATCTTACAATATGAATTATGAAATTAATATTTAAAAAAAAAATATGAATTGCAGCTTACACTTTTTAACGTGGCAAAATGCACGCTGCTTTTTTTTAAAAAAAATTGTGAAATTCACCTGGAGTTGTAGCCAGAGATTTCTTGTAAAAAAAACTTCTCTGTTCCACAGTATTTCTAAATCCATGTGCCCAAGACCTTACAAAAATGATAGAACAGTATTTCTTAAAAAAAAAAAACCAGGATATTATTAAGCATGTTGTTATTAAATTGTATTTTTCAATTTGTGATTCATAAAATTATTAAAAATTAATAACAGTGTATTTATACTAAAAAAATTATATAACCTTCTTTTTTTCTTATATCGCTACTAAACACATTGCTAATATATTTCCTTATGAAATAGTGCCTTTTTTTTTTTTTTTTTTTTGAATTAGCATGCTGCCCCTTTTTCTTTTTAGAATGAATACTAAATTATTAATTATCATTTAATTAAAGCTTATCTTATGATATAAACCTACCTCATTGCAGTTGTACAAACTACTTGAGAAATTTCCTTCTATTAAACAAGCTTAGCAAGATAGTCTTTGAACAAATATACAGCCTCTTTATCAGCAGATAAAGCGTCCCCACTTATGATAATCTGACAATACCGAATTGTTTTTTAAAATGATGTAACCGTCCTTTACTAGCAGTACATTCTGAATACTCCTCCTTCTAATAGTCGGGAAAATCACGATGGTTGTTCCTGCAATAACGGCCCAGTAACAGGCAAGCTATTTCCTTTTAAGTGTTGATGCCACAAAAATAAAACTTCCTCAGACTTCTTTATGCTTACCTTTCAGCATGGCTTTTCTTTTTTCATTCCACTTCCACTGCTTTGGGCAGCACACCCCTTTCCAATCTCTGCTCAATTTTTCTTTCAGTCACCCACTGTACTTTTTTAAACTCCTAACTCCGAAGGTATAGTTTTTGCCATTATCCCAGGCTGCAGTCGATTTATAGTGGTTTCTCCTCCATAGTCCCAAAAACCTTTTTTCGTTTATCACCCATTTGGTTATTCTTCAATAAATAAACACAAAGCCCAGCAAAAGTCTATATGAACGTAACCAAGAACAACGGCAAATAACGTCCGCACTAGTTAGCATATGAAGCAGAACTGATTAAACAGATTATCAAGACTTAACCCCCTTCCTTGTTGTCTGTCATTGCTCTGCTATTGCATTCTGCAATCCCTTCTTATCGAAAACAGGAACCTGCCAGTCCCGGACGCTTGCAACATTCCTCTTTTTTTTTTTTACTAGGCCGGACAATACGGTGGGTCAGATAGTTGGGAATTTACTGTAACAAAATCACTAGCTCACCCCGTTCAGCAGAAGAAACCTGCCCCACTTGCTTTTTTCTTTCAGAAACTTCTATTTTTGAGGTTTGTGGGCCGTAGTTATCTCAGTTTCTTCACATTTATAAACACGATTCGGAGTGAAACTGTATCATTCATAAACACTTTTTAAATATTTCAGAAATGTATCCACATTCACTTTGTTGAAGTGGGTGGATCTCCTTACACTTGTGGCTTCAGGTGTTCTTAGTGAAATAGCTGGATGACGATCTATGAAGCTATAGTACCAGGCACGTATCCAGGGAGGGGGCTGAAGCCCAAAAGTTTAAAAAGACTTTGCAAAGTTATCTCTAACTATAATAAATAAAAATCGACAATGTTTTTCTTGTTTTTATTTCCCATTACATTACAGTTACGTAGTTTTTAGTTATAAAAATCTTAATTTCTTCAATAACAGTTAGTAGCAATCCCTCGTTATATCTCGCATTCGTATGTATTGTTTTTTATTCATATCTACCACTTATAAGTTTTTCTTAAAACGCAATTTTAATTGTCTTTATGCACAGTAAAATTCGAAAAGAGTAATTCCATATCATTAATTTGACAAAGAAAAGTAAGTAAAGGCATATAAGATAACTTTAGGAGTCAAATTTAAATCATTTGCTTGCATATTATGATCGTCCTTAATTTTCTATATCCTCATCATATCAGCCATATAATGAAAACTTAGAGTGGTCAATGCCAAAATGTTTTGTAGAGAAAGGAGCTAAAAACTTTAATAGCCACATATAATGTAAAATAGTGAAAATTACTAATGATTTTAAAGAAAATATCTTTGAAAATGGTGAACTGTAAAAGGCTTTTTCTTAAAAAAACTAGTAGCAGGAAATTTTGAAAAAGAATAAATGGTCCGAAGGAAAACGATTGGATATCGAGAAACCTTCAAAGGCGGCCTGCGTCCCCCAGGTTCTTCACTGAACAACTTTAAATTGCTTGCGTATGAATCTTTAATAGAAAGAAAATGTGCACAGAATATCCTGTTTGTCTGGGAAATTTTCTTTGTCTTTTGAAGAACTATCATCTTTAGGGATGGGGGATGTACGGATTTTTTTTTGGCTGCTTTTCACAGCGCCTCCTAGAGAGTTTTCTAGGAGGCAAATTCTCACATTCTAACAATCTTATTTTGCGCAGAGCAAGAAATTCCATTTAGAGCCTGATAGCGGTCCTTTAACGTTAACGAAACCAATAAAGAAAGACTGTAAGCTAAGAGCGCTTTTAAGATTTAGAGCAAAGTCTGGGGATGATGAATTGAAACGACATATTATGAACAGCCGTAGAAATGCTACTTATTTCAGCCCAGACATTCAGAAAGAAATCATTAAAATGTGCTCGGATAAAGTTACCGAAGAGTTAATTACCAAAATAAATAACGCGATCTCTTTTAGCTGTTTTGCTGATGAAACTATGGTAATTTCTTGCTCTTTGTGTTAGATATGTGGACTATTTATAAAATTCACAAAACCCATGTTTCGGGAGATTTTTTAGGTTTCATCCTAGTAAATGACTTGTCCGCAGAAAATTTAACAAAAGTAATACTACAACGCTATGGTGAACTACGTCTTAACCCGTGTAAATGCGTCGCACAGGCGTATGAGGGAGCGACCAATATGACTGATTATATTAGAGGGGGCCAGTCTACAATTTGACAAAAGTATCCAAAAAATAGATACGTCCATTGTGCAAGCCACCGGTTAAACTTTGCATTGTCCAACAGCATACTGATTCCTAAGATCCTAATACTAACATTTAGGCTGACAACACGTACAAACACTCAAATTACATCGGCTGAAGAATATTACAGGGTCAAGGTCTTTATGCTCTCTGTAGAAAATCTTCTACACGATGGTAGACATTGATAAATAATACATGAGTAAGAAAAGAAAATTTGCACTGCTTTAATTTTTCAATGAATATTTGTTTAAATAAATCATGAAAGTAGTTAAAATTCCAATTTAACTTGCAGGTTTTATATCTTACACTTTCAACTCCAAAACAAGATATCTTATATATATCTCAAGATATATGTACCCAAAAGTTGTATATAATTAAATATAATTATTTGGATGGAGATCATTTGGGAGATGGGACATGTCCCATTCCTCCCTTAGAGCAACATTAAAATAAAAAAAAGGTTTTTACAACAAGCATGTGGCTTTTAGGCATATTTATTCAATAAAATATATAGTTGAGTTTACAAAATATTAAGAACAATTAAGTTAGCAACAAAGAATGAAACTGAAAATTTACATTCGAAATCTGAGTAGTTGCTTATTTTTGCTGGGATGAGAGTCTTCCGACTTTATGTAAAGTTTTGAGAAATATTTCGATTTTCATCTGTAAAAAAAAAAAAAAAAAAAAAAAAAACTTTGCTTTTTTTTGGCAGCGGAAAAAATGCGACAAATGAAACACGTCTCGACAGCATTGATAAGCTGGGAAGTACTGACAAGCTCTTCGATCCTTTGACGAAATCTCCATTTTTTCCCGTTACTTTGACGAAACTTGTGAGGGTTTTTTTGCGAATCTGACAGAATTCGCATTTTTTTTCAGCCGTTTGACGATTGCAGTGGCCATTTCAGGAAATTCACGTTTTTAGCGGCCTTTTGTCGAAATTCGCTTTTTCCGCATTCATTTGACAAAAATCATGTTTTTTCTGCGGTCTTTTGAGGAAAATTGTGTTTTTTTCGGCGATCTGTTGAAAAAATTCGTGTTTCTTCGTTAATGTTTTGACGAAATTCGTGTTTTTTCTGCGATTATTTGGCAATATTTGCATTTTTCCCGGAATCTTTTGACAAATTTTGCATTTTTTTCTCGCAGTCCTTTGACGAAATTCGCGCCTTTTCGTGATTCTTTGAAGAAATTTCGCGTTTTTACCGCTATTCTTTAACGAAAAGGGCTATTTTTTCTGCGAACGATTGACGAAATTGATTTTTTACGGTGAATATTTGTCGAAATTCTCGATATTTTTTTTTGTCCGAATTTTAAAACTGATCTATTTTTAAAAAAATTGGGAAACAAATGCTTTAATCTTTTGGAAAATTCGGAATAGAATTACCCCTGTCAGAAATGACTAAAAAACGGAAAATCAAGGATCTAAAAAAACGAAGAATCTCATGCCTGGTTTGTGCAAAATATGGTTTTGTGCACGGTTATTTAGCGTTTTAGAAAATATGAGCTTACGTGCTTTTTCAGACTTTTTGTTCTTTCATCACCCTAATGCCTGCTTTTTATATTGTCCTTTTTAATAAATTCAAAAAGTCATACTTGCTTGCAACTAAAAAGATTTATAGCAACAAATAGAATGCAATGATTACTCCTTGTGATGGAAGTGTCTTAAATTAAAAATAAAGCTTATTTTAAGCGTTATTGCCGATGTCCCATCCCTTTCCAATCTCCCCTGCTGATGTAGAGAAAAAAGACCCCCCCGCCCAAAAAAAAGAAAATTTTGGTTGGATCAAAAATAATAATGATACCAAAAGAAAAATTCTCCTTGCCCTCCCCCTAGAGATACCTTACAATAGAGAGAGCCAGAACCCCTCCCCCCACCTCCCCAAAGTGATAACATTAACTCTATCTCATAAACTCCAGAAAAAAATGTAGGTAGAACAAGATCAGCATTTCTACTTATAGTATATACATATATGTATTGGTTATTCGAGTTAAATTATACCTAAGAATATATAATGTGATAATTTAATGCATGAATTTTGTGCTGTTTTAGAAAAGGAAAAAATTCAAATCGGCTACTTAATTGGTAGTTAATATTTAGTGCAGTTTAATAAAAAATGTCTAGTTTATTATTTTTCATTCTGTTTTTAGATTCAACGGTAGATAAAACTTTTTCACTGAAGTTCAATAAGTCATTTCCTTGGATGAAAATTGCAACAATCTCTTCATACTTATATTTTGAAGCAGTTTCTGTTATTATCTGGAACAAAACTTTTTCGCTTAAGAGAATGTCATCGATTACAAAAGAAAAATCTTCTAGTAAACAGCACCTTGTTCCTCAAAATGATGATAAAGAAAAACATTCCTCCATAGATAAAAATGAAAAAGGTTTTATTTGTGAAGTATGTTCCAAAGGATTTTCTATGAATAGTAGTCTAAAACGACATCACTTGATTCATATTAGCGAAAAACCTTTTGTTTGTGAAACATGTTCCAAAGGATTTTCTCGGAATAGTAATCTAAGAAGCCATCTCTTGACACATACAGGAGAAAAACCTTTTGTTTGTGAAATATGTTCCAAAGATTTTTCTGATAAGAGTAATCTAAGAAGCCATCTCTTAACCCATACAGGTAAAAAACCATTTATTTGTGAAATATGTTCCAAAGGATTTTCTCAGGTTAGTAATCTAAGAAAACATCTCTTGACCCATACAGGAGAAAAACCTTTTATTTGTGAAATATGTTCGAAAGGATTTCCTCAGAATAGTAATCTAAGAACCCATCTTTTGACGCATACAGGAGAAAAACCTTTTGTTTGTGAAATATGTCCCAAAGCATTTTCTCGGAATTTTGATCTAAAAAGCCATCGCTTGACACATACAGGTGAAAAACCCTTTATTTGTGAAATATGTTCCAAAGGATTTTCTCAGATTAGTAATCTAAGAAGCCATCTCTTGACCCATACAGGAGAAAAACCCTTTATTTGTGAAATATGTTGCATAGGATTTTCTCAGAATAGTTATCTGAGAAAACATCTGTTGACACATACAGGTGAAAAACCCTTTATTTGTGAAATATGTTCAAAAGGATTTTCTCGGAATAGTAATCTAAGACGCCATCTCTTGACTCATACAGGAGAAAATCCTTTTGTTTGTTAAATATGCTCCGAAGGATTTTCTCAGAATGGTCATCTAAGAACCCATCGTTTAACTCATTTTAGAAAAAAAGAAAGCCTTATATTTCTACAATATGTTCCAAAGGATTTTCTGATAACTGTTATCTAAGAACGCATTATTTGTCTCAATACCAAATAGACATTTCCTGAAAATGTTTATTTGTATTTCCAAAATTGAGTATGAACCCTGCATATGTCATTGCATTTACTATTATCACATCTGTTGTGTTTCAACATTTATTAATTAATAAAATAAAAATTTGCTCTTTTTTTCCTAAATCCTCAAAAATTCTTTTACAGCATATTGTGTTTTTGATAATAAGCAAATAACCCCTGACCAATTCATTAGGTTACAGTAAAGGTTCTTTGGTAGTTGGTTCTCATTTTTTTTTATTTCACTTTAACCCTTTATGACCTGGCAAGTTTTGGTAGAAATTAAAAGTCTTGGTGGTTAACCCTAATTAATAGGATCTTGTAAAAATATGTATGCTAATCATTTATAATTAAACAAAGCTAAAATACTATAAAAGTTATATAATACCTTTATTTAGATTAACGTTCGTTTCACAAATTTAATATCTCCCTAGTTGCAAAACCTTCCATAAAATTAAAAAATATAGTATGCTAGAAAATATATCAAATTGAATTAAAGCATTTATCAGGAGCATATGAAATACCTTTTCACCAACGACGATGGAGCAAAGCAGTTTTATATAGGTATGACAAGCAGAAAACTTAAAACTAGAATAAAAGAACATATAGCAGACGTCATATACAACAGGAGAACCACAGCTTTGACCAGATTGTGCAGCAAAGAATCTTTACAGATCGATTTTAAAAATAGCAGAATAATTTATCCGTCAAGATTTTATCTACCATCCATTATCAGGGAATCAAAAGAGATATATTTACACAACGAGATTATTTGCAATGATTCAGTGTCCCTTGAATTACCTAAAATTTGGAAAGAGATCCTTTGCTGTTTTAGTAACAATAGTAAAAATTAATCCACACTCACAAATATACGATTTCATTTTATTTTATGTTTGCATGGATTTTCATTATGCATGAAGTCGCGTGACATTATTTACCAAGTTATTGTTTTTAAAATTTGTTTGCAAAAATATTTCTATCATTAATGATTATGAAAACGTTACCGTTTGTGTGATGAAACGAGCGTTAATCTAAATAAAGGTATTATATCACTTTTATAGCATCTTTAGCTTTGTTTAATAGGATCCTATTTGACCGAAAAAGAATAAAAAATATTGATGCCAGGTTATGTCAAGGGAAGATCCACACAATTGTGTGGTGCAGGCTCGACTTTAAACCACAGAAAAAGAGGAAAATGTATTTTCGTTTTCCTGAGGATCAAGTACACAATTGTGTAGGTCATGTCTTAAAGGAATAAAGTATATTTCCCAAAAATTAAATATAATTCTGATCTAAAAGGATAAGTCGTATCTTAATATCTCAAGCAATAGAAAAGGCTTTATTGAAGTAATACTTTTGAAAAAATATGAGAAGTGTGCTAAAAATATATTTGTGTGCAAAAAGACTCTTACTCATTGGTTAAATTTTCTTTATAAGAAATTTTCCCAGAATTTAAATGAAGCTTATCCCATTATCACATGAAAAGAATTTACAGGATGTTCCAGCAAGCCTCTGCCCCCCCCCCCTCCCAAACTCTGCGAAGCCTGATTGCTCACTTGGAGTGCATAAGAAATACCCGAAGAACTATACTTCAGTGATCTATAGGTTTTTGAGGAAAAACGTATGACATCATGTCAATCACAAAAAATACCTTAAACATGGACATTGGTATCTGCATATGTTTACCAAGTTAAATGTTTGAAAGTCCACCGTGCATAAAGAGGCATGCATGTGCATGGAGTAAATGGCTGGTTGCAGCAGCGTGGTGTCTACAAAAGAATAGCTACTAGATGCAGCCTTTTAAATAATATTCAAACGAGGGCTTGACATCATTTTAAGGCACGTGCATGCATGCCTCTATAAGCACAGTGTATATTTTGCGTATCTTCATCTGCAAATGTATACAAATGCCAATGTTCCCAACAAGTTTTTATCCTCGTGTCAGATATGACATTAGACGCTTCTTTCAATTTAAATCTGAATTTTTAATTACATGAATATTTATTCACATTGATATTTTTCTGCGACATTTCAATAATAATAAAGCAACCAGTCATACGTTTCTGACAACCTGGCTATTTTGTTCTTTGGATCTGAATCCATGCGATATTTGGCTGTGGGGACACTTAAAAAATATTGCTTATCGAGAACTTGGTATATCTGAAAGAAGGTATCACTCCGTTCGTGAGAAGCATCTCAGTTGACTCATTAAGATTTGCTGTTGAACAAGCTGTCCTCAGACTGCCGATTTCACATCTTCATGAAGGAAACCCTATTGAGCAGCATTCCTTGCGTAGATAAGGCTCTTGTCACGTGAGCATTGCATACGTTCAAATAAAGTTTTTAGAGATGCATCTTTTCAGTGCATGACTAGTTGTACGGCGCCTTCTTGTTAGATATCACTGTACAAATGTTTTTTTCGCTTAGTTTGTTTTTCTATATTTTGAATAGCATGTGCACAAAATTTAAAGGTCAAACACACAGTAGTTCGATATATAGAGAGGTCGAAGTAGGTGTGTTTTAATGATGTCCACCTTATACATAATTTGTTAATTTCCAATTTTTTAATATTTAAGAGAAACTCGCAAAATGTTGATAAACCAGTTTCCTGAATATCCAACATCATTTTTATGATCTCTCATTTAAATGGATTCATCTGTTATGCAAAATATACAACATTAATTTTTTTATTCATAGCAACTTCCCTGTTTTTCTACAATAATCTGTCTTCAGATTTTAGGTAAATGTTATAAATTCTTAAGATTGTCAATTGGAATTTGCAGAGCTAAGACAATTCTTGGTTATTTGATGCTGGGTTGTGCAACGAATTTGGCTAGTTGTTACTGTTCAATCTCCAAACTTTTCTTCATTTAAACTAACTTGTTGATTTTATTATAAACGAGCCACTGATGATAGCAAACAGAATGATGCAGACCAAATGCGAACAAAAGACAGGGTGTTTTTCATGCATTTCAGTGAGAAAAAAACTGGATGTATAAAAACTACGTTCTTTTGAAACTTCACCACAAAAGTTTACAAGAAGTGTTTAAAATCGGTTTTGAATAAATAAATCTTAGCAGTTGAGATCTTCAATATTGTAGTCATAGACATAGGGCCCACAAATTGCTTTGACTAGGGCACAGTGCACTATTGTGACCGTTCCTGCTTATAATTCAGAATTCGGCTTTTTAATACTTTCCAACATAGTTGAAAAGTTTATTTAAATTCGATTTATCTCTCCGTCTGTGTGAATGAACCTATATGAAATATTCATATTTTTAACTCTTTTCAACAATGTTAAAATTTGTTTGACTTTGGTTCTTCTACTGCCAACTGTCTGTGCTCAAACTCTGATAAATGTACTAGGATTGCTATGTAATTCATATATGTTATAGAGATTTGTTATGGCATAGTCACAATTGAAATTAAAGCATGTTGCATATATAGTTTATAAAGATACTCAAAAATACTTAATGTAATACTTTCCATTACATTATGATCTATGGATAAAAATCATCTGCAATATATTTTAATGATACACTATTTCAAACATTTTGAAATAAATATCTATCACACGATGTTTATAAGTACTTACTATTGAATAAGATGTGTATAGCATTTTTCATTCCTATTACAATATAACAAATTTTATGCATAGGACTTGGTTTGTGTAATGCTTTTCAAAAGAATTGAAATATACAGTAGACTCCCTCCAATCCGCACAGCTTGGGACCAGAGGCTGTGCAGAATTTAGAATTTTGCGGATTTCTGATTATTGCTTTGTTTACATTTTTTCAACAATAATTTGAATGTAATAATGCCATCAAAATTATAATGAACGCTTGAAATATAGTAAAATGTTAAAATAATGAAGTCATAAACCCAAATAATGAAAAGTTAGGTAATTTCAAAAATTATGTAAAGGTCATGTAAATAATTAATAATGTATAATTAAATATAAATAATAAAGATGAGATACATTTTTCTTGACTTCCTCAATGAAACTTTTCTCTTAAAGGTACCCTATTAATTTACATACAAATCATAAAGTAGGGAAGTTTTATTTCATGTTTTGCCAGTCTTAGTAACCAAAGAAGCTTGATTAATACATAAAAATATTTGGTAAAAAGATTGTAATTACCGGTGATATCTCCAATATCTTGATTTTTTTTTTCAGAAATAAATTTATACTTCCTTCATGAAAAACCATGAGTTCAGTCATATTATCAAGAATTACATAATAAGATACACACATAATGATATAAAACTAAATAATTCTGTAATTTTGTCCTTGCAACTGAACTGAAAGTTTCATTGTTTACATCTGTGATGATGTGCGGATTTGAGGGAGTATACTGTATTTCTATTTTTTGACAGAAATGGTTGAAGAGAAATTTTAAACTGTGTTAGCATTTCGCAACTGAATTAATTTTTAGCATTATACAGAGAAATTTGGGGAAGGGGGTGCGTTAGTAAATAACACTAATTCTATGTTACTTATTTGCTATGAAAGAAAGGTCTGTCATTAAGTTAACCCAATTATGAAAATTTATTATTAAAGAAATTATTTAAAGAAAAAAATATCCTACTGAACGGATTTTGATGAGAGTTACACTATTTGTTATATAAATTATCCAAAAAAAAAATATTTGTAAAATTTGCATAACTTGCATTTTAGGTGATCTGAGCCACGGGAAAACACTAGTCTATGGTCTATGGCATAAAACAATTTTTGAGAAACATGTTATGTAATATCTGTTACTTCAATCATAGCAATATAGGTATTTTTATTAAAATAAATAAACATGGTTTAACATCTGATATATGATTTAAAATTAAAAAAATATATTACAATTCATCAGACATACAAGCAAAAATTACATAAGTACATTTAATACAATTAAAAATGCAAACATTTCGGGCTACTTTTTCTCCTCTCATCTGTTCAATAACTTTCAAATTACCAGAAAACTATAAATCATGTTAACTTTAATCATGTTCACTTTTATGTTAACTGGGCACTGATGAGCGCCAAATTTTTTTAAATCTTGACAACACATTTTTTTCTCACCTATCTTATAACAGTAACCAATAACAAATTGCCAATAGTTAAACATTGCAATGATGGATATAACCCGTTGTGAATGAATGAATAAATTAATATATTTTGACAAAAAATAAATAAGATGAGGCATAAAAGTTCGATATTTTTTATTATTATATTTTCTCCTCTTGCTTGCTCTTCCAAAGTTTCGTTTTATACATGACTTCGGAAAAAATCACTTATGAGGGAGTTTTAAGGATGTAAAAGGGAAAGAAAAGGGCTTTATTTAGTAGACTTAAAAATCACTTATACGAGTGTTTTAATTTACATTTTCCAGGAAAGGAGGGGTTTTATTTCAGACTTTGAAATAATTTCATTAAATTATAACTTTATTTAAATAAGGATAAGCTTCATTTTCACAAAATGATAGAAACATAATTTTGTTAGAAAAAAAAGAAAATTAAATATTAAATTAAATTTTAAATATTAATTTATACTTTCCACAAAAGAATATGTTAGAATTACCTTTAACTAATTTTCCCTGGAAATAGGGAACTCGTGGAATAGGTAAAATCTGAGCCCCCTTCCTACAGTTACTGACCTGAATTTGTAGTTACCTGATCTCGGATGATGCCAGTGAGAAAAATTTAAAAGCTAAAATCAATATATTTAAAACATCAACCAGAAGGTTCTGGCAAGGCAGGGTGTTTAATATGTCAGATGACTGTGGTGGCTTCCAGATCAGTATAGTCTTAAAAATATTATTACTGTGGATTGTACATCTTAACAATGGTCTCAATAATTCAACTCATTTTCTACTGTAACCTGAATTTAAGATGTAATGCATGCACACATACACATATATATGTATAACATAGGTGTAATACCCCCACATCAAAAAATTGCAGCTTTCAATACTCTTATTTACCGTGCACGTAAAATTTGTTCAAATTCTGATTAGTACTGAAATTAACTATATAAAAGCAGTTGCCATCGATCGTAGATTTAGTTTGAATATCATTAACCGTATTTTATCTAAACTCAGATAATCACCGATTCTGTTCAGCAATTAAAGAATTTAAAAATGTTATTGTCTTACCTTATTTTCCTAAAATCAATACACAAATTACTCGTATTCTCAATAGGTTTAGTTTTAAAGTTGTTTTCTCTCCAACCAATAAAATTTATTTCTCCAATCTTAAAGATCCTATTGATGACTATATTACCTGGGGCATTTACAGAATTTTTTGTGAGTGCGGCCTCTCTTATATTGGGCAGACGAAGGGTGCACTTAGAATTAGGCTGAAAGAACACCAGAATTACGTTAGAAAGCAGAGAAATCTACAATAGCAAAACATTGTTGGAATTCCAACCACCAGTTTAATTATCAAGAGGCTAAAATTATTCAAAAATGTAACTCAGTTTTTGATCTAAACTTTTACGAAGCTCACTGTATTCATAAATGTACTTCCTCCTTGGTAAATGATATGACCAGCACCCCTTTTCTTTCACCAGAGTGGAGGGATCCTGCGCAGTAACTCTTTTTTATGTAGTTCTGGTCAATTACGTCATTTCTTTAGGATATATAAACTCTTGTTTCCGCCTTTTCAATCAGTCCATAAGCCAGTATATCGGGGCTATAACCGAGGGGTTCTTCTAACACATTTTAATTTTTTTTCCCTCACTGAGGAAGGGGATCCAGGAATCTTCGAAACGATCGTATGAGATTTCTTTTTGTCATTCTGTACGTTATTTGTGGTAAAATCGCTGTTAAAGATTTTGGCTTTTTTAACACGTTTAAAATCAACTCACAGATTTATCGCTTTGTGTGTGACCTTGGCAAGCTGGTAGAAGAAGGTATTGGTACGGGCAAGTAATATTTTCACTTTAAAGCGGTGGAAGCGTGTATAGCTGTGAGTCGCAGGGTCTGTGAGACCAAAGAAATTGAAGCGTGAAGAAGGGAAACTTTCATAGACGCAATGTAAATCCCCGACCCTCAGTGAAACAGTGCAAACAGCTAAGCGGTAGAAGACGCATAAAGGGGCGAAAGGCAACATGGGGTTTACTTGGCGCACTTTTACGTGATCGCCAGTAGCGATAATTATCAAAATGAGGAGTAACGCTGTGCTCACCGCTGTCCCCTGTCCGCGCGAAAGCAGTGCGCTCCCCTCCCCCCCCCCTCTTTTCGTGGATGGAGCTTCTCTCCGAGAGAGAAACCTCTTGAAGGTCAAAGATCGTAGAATACGTTAGATGAATCTGTAGTTGTTATGTTAGATTTCGAGTGTAAGTGGAACTTTCGATACGTAAAATTTATTATTTTTATTTTACAGAGTGCTGTATCACTGAAGATTTTTCCATTGTACGTATTCATCGGCTATCTATTTGCAATACAGAAAATATATCATAACAACAGAACATGAACAGATCATATTAAAAAATTTGTCCCAATCGCTGTTAAGTCACAAGTCAAACTGACCGTTTTGAATTCTCGCGGGGCGTTGGCGGGAAGGTGTTATCTTAGGTTTACTAGAAGAAAGTTTGGCGAATTGGTAGATGCAATGAAGAATGCCTGTGATTGGATCTCCCCTTTGAGTGTGTTTCCCAGCAGAGCTGTTTGCACTGTTTCGGTTAGTTACGGTTTCCAAAGCCTTCCCTTCTTTTCCTCTACGTTCTTTGGTGAGACCGCGTGACATCAGTTAAAGGATAATTTACCTTGAAAAGTGCAGGAATAAATCTTGGGGACGCTGAGACTACCATTAAAGCCACAATGCTTGAAATTGATATTTAAATGCTGATTTAAATTCTGCAGTAAATTTCCTGTCAAAGAATTTTAGACATTCTTTCTCTAGCATACTTCTGCATGAGAAAAAACTTAAAAAAAATTCTGTGGCTGCATCTGAAGTGATTTTCTGTATAAGTTAAGCAAGAGGGATGGTAAGGAATCTAAACCCAGGGTCACAGTTAAAAAAATAATATCAACCATAAAAATGTGTGCAAGTTAATTTTTTGCAACTTATTTATATAAAACAATTGTTCCACTTTTGTAAAAAAATTACATAGAATTACTTTTATTGAAACAATTTTATACAGACAGCTCCAAACTTAAAAATCAGCATCAGGGAAACGGGACAGTATAGGAGTTTTCCTGGTATTTGGACCCCCAACGTCGTCCAAAACTTATTTATCTCGTTAATATTGTTATGCAATCCTGCAATGGGATGTTCTCCAGTATATGAAATAAAAAAACCCACTAAAATATGTACTAAAATAAAAATTATTATTCAGGGACATAAAAGTCAAAAGATTGCGGGAATGGCCCATGTAACAGCAGCCGGACATTGCTGCATTACATAAACTTCTGAAAAAGGAGAAGCATCGCCCAATGTACATCACTTGAAACCCTGAACTACTGGATGATTCGATAATCACAACAGCAAAAGCTGTGTAAAATGATTGAGCCACAATCTTCAGGGTTTGCACTTCTGAGTCCTCTAAAGCTTCACTGAGACTGGATACCCTTAGAAGTGACTAGGCCCTAGACATTTAATCCGGGTTTTTCCAAAGTATGTTTGCTTTACTAGAGCCTCTGAAGATCAGGGCCTATATGAGGAATGGTATTGATCTTCAGCAGTGGATGTTAAAAATGGTGGGTGTTAAAATATATGAATTTTAACCCTTTCAAATACACCGACGAATGCAAGTAACTTCGCGCCTAACAAAGACGATATTTTCTCAGTAAAAATCTGAGTGTTTCGTCACGGTTTCGCTCTCTTTTGGTGTGCATAGATTCCAAAAATCAAATTACGCAGATAATAAAATATCAAACAGCATATACTTGTAATATTTTTTCATTTAAAAATATAAATTCAGATAAAATGGAGTCTTAAAACATAAAATTATACAAATTCGAGGTTAATTTAATAGTTATTCATCACGGGCCCGCGCACCGCTGGACAGGTCAAATTGTTAAAAATAAATCTAACATTTGGAACTGAAAAAATTTCAGCTGTAAATTCTTAAACTACACCACCAAATGATTCCCTGATTGGTATCACCCATAAATAAAAATTTCCAAGAAATTGAAATATATCAAAATTAAGTGTTCGTATTGAAAATAAAATTGGTACAATTTTAGTATGAAGATGGCCCTCTAAGCTTATTTTTTAAACATAAATTGATACATCCATAATACCTAATCGAATGGCTTTTATCATTTTCTCTTTAAAAATTTAGTGATTAAAATGTATGGACGATTCTTTCTGTCTGGTCTCTCCTTTATCTCCTTTCGGCCTATTGCACAATTCAGTCACACGGACATTTTTACTTAGATTTACATCTAGTCTTTTTAAGTATCTGAATTATGATACTCATAATGTTTAATACATGATCATAATGTTTTAATATACACATATGTAAAGTAAAACTATCATAACGGACCTCTCCATTTAGCGAACACCTTTTCAATGCCTTAATAACAAATAATGCCCGTATGTTTTTATCTCTGAATAGAGGATGAATATCACGTATCTGCTATTCAGAAGATTTATTGTAACTGCTTAAATAGATTGAATATAGAAATTTAAATGCACTTGTCTTTATTTCATCTGGTTCGTGCGGAGAGATTTACGTAGTTAACTAGAATCATTCATGCAAGGTTTATTTTTATCTTTTAAGCGTAAATTCATATTTTCCATAAGTCATTCACTCTTGAGTGAGAAGAGTTAACTCTTCCAAAAGTCTTTTAAAAAACAATTTCGATTTTAAAAGATAAATATTTAATTATTTTGCCTTTAGTAGATGTAACTAAACACTAAATTAATTTAAAGTTGCTGTAAAATTTATACGAATTAATTTATGTATGCACTTTAAAGACATACCAGGGCTGCCACAGGCGATTATTTTTTAATTCTAACTGGCAGCACTTTCCCAAAACAGAAATCCTTAACAAACACTTTGACAACATTTGCAAGAAAAATATACTTCAAAATTTATATTCGAAAAATACTGGTGCAATCAGAATACAAAAAGAGTCGCCTGTGGCAACCCTGATATACATACTTCTATATAGGACAGATATGTACTTCTTATACGCATACACTGTTGTGGTGCAGGGTGGGATTTCAGGTTTACACCCTCCCCCCCCCCCACACACACACAAACATACCAACAGCATTTAAAAGCTGAGAAGATGTATAAAAAATATTAAGGTATCATGTAAAATATTATTACGTGTAAAAAACAAGGTAAAGTTGAGCATAAACAACATAAAATGTTTCCCATTCAACTGTTTCAAGACTACATACAAGGAGCCTCTATTTGAACACAAAATTAACGAAAGAAAAAGTTAGGAGCAATAGCAGCAAAGTAATACGTGTGTTACTGCTACTGATCTTTCCCCCTCTCTTTTTTTCGTCTACGGGGATGTATTTTTATGAAAACTTTAAATACCATAGATGCTAAATTTATTATGAATCTTTGTGTTTTACATTATGTCCGTTTTTATGTGTCACATATCCATTATGAACTGCTGTATGAGAATGTAACAGAACAAAACTGTTTATTTTATGAGTTTACAATGGTTCCTAATCTACCTCAGACGAAGAATTTGGCTGCACCACTATGCATATACAGTCCAACCTCTGAATAGCAAACATATTGAGACCCTGGAATTCGGATGCTGTGCGGAAGATCCACAATTCAGAGGTAAAGTGAAATCCAAGCCAACTCGGCCGGAATATGCAGGATTTGGAAATATATGAAAGTAAAGGAATATTTGATTCATATTAAAAATGATCTAAAATCACTATTAACCGTTCACAAACTGCACTATAATATGTGTGTATGTAACTAAAGCTGAAGTCATAGATGTATTGGTAAGCAGATATATTGAAATTATGACAGTGACAACTATCAACCACTTCTCGCCCTCGAAGACATACCTAGGTATGAAAAATTAGATGTTTATGAAAATTAGATAAAACTAAAAGTAACAATAAAATTTTTTCCTTCTTGTAAAATAAAATCTGAAAACCAGGCCCGATCAAGACTAATTGGGGCCCAGGGCAAATATAAATTAGGGGGCTTCATTCGAAAGAAGAAAATTTTTAGCTCCGTCAATTCTAAATTAAATAACTTAATTTCTAAAAAAACTCTTTTTTTTTCCTTTAGTGAAGAAAAAAACTCTTTTATATAACTTTAGCAACTTGTTACTTGTTATGTTACTTTAAAATGAATTTAATAACTTCAACTTATGGAAGAGTTTCAGATACTCTAATATATCGCTCACCCACATGAAAAGTGACACATCTCGACAAAAGTAAATTTCACACCAGAGGCAAAAGAAAATTTGCATGATTTTACTGCAACATGAAATTAGAGCACTTAATTATGCATGAAGTGCATAAAAACATAAAAGACTTAAAAATGAAGACGTGGGATGAGGTTTTGAGGGCTGGCTAATTTTACCTCCCCACACAATCCACCCCTCTTCTGTGGTCACAAATGGTCATGTAGCGCAATAAAGTGATTTTTCGCATAGTTACACTTATGAAACTGTTTGAGTAGCAAGAAGCACCTATGACAGACCTATTATTGGAATAAAAAGCAAAATGGATTTTTGCGAAATGTGTCACTTTTCTTGCAGGTGAGCGATATAAACTTGAGTTAATCAAGTTACCTTTTTTACATCTTTTTAAGATGCACTACACACAACATAATATCATATCAAATACATTCTATTAAACATGTAGAAAGTGTTTTTTCAAAAAGTCTAAAAAGATGGCAATTTTGGGTTTGTTTTTCATATTTAACTCAAAGTTAAAAGAAAATACTTCGAATACGGAGGAAAATTTATCTCATGACAACTAGAATTGATTATTTTCAACCACTAAAGTTTAGATATGACTTAAGTTTATTGCTAATGTAATCTATTAAAATCAAAATATTATTTCTTATTTAATAGTGGTTGAGGTTAGCTTTGTGAAAGCATTGAGCTCTGTGAGTTCAAAATTTGTTTTCAGAAAGTTTAGTAGAATGTTTCAAAGTTGAAATTTGTGCTTTGTATTTGAAAATTTTCAAAGTTGGAATTTGGGAAAAAAGTAATATTTTATAAATTAATATATGGATTTGAGGGACCCTTGAGGTCCGGGGCCCTGGGCAAAGCCCCGATTTGCCAAAGCGGTAATAAGGGCCTGCTAAAACCAGAATTAATGAAAACAAGCATACCCTTGAATATTATCTGTTCTTTCACACAAAACATTATAGCCCCCAGTTACAAGTAAATCACAGGGAATGTTAGCTGACGCAAAACGGTGTAGTTAGATTATTATCTTTGAGACAAAAGAGGACCTGATTTTTAGTATGTAGCTTCTTAGAATTTAGTGTGGGAGTTCTACCAAAGATCATATAGAGGAACGCTAAATTTTCTTTGGTTGTACGATCAAGGTCATTCCTTACAAAAGAAGATCAGTTGCCTTATCGCAGAACGTACAATATCCCTCTTCTCGCTTCAAGCATGAAAATATCCAGGTTCCAGGTCGTCTGTTGTTGTTTATCACGAGACTTTGACTGTTCTCCCTCCCCTTCTAAATATTGGTATAGAAAACTAAAAGTTGCGCTTTATTCGGTCTTGTTATTATTGTTTATCATTTATAGCACTACTGTTCTTTTAAATAATCTTTCAAAAAATAGTCGTCTTTTCACTATAAAATATTTCTAGGAGGTTCAGGACACCCCTCCTCCCTTCCTACGCCCATGAATATCACCGTGAGATGTATGTATGTGCATCATAAAGACTCTTGTGACTTCTGATGGATAAGTCTATATTTATGGCCTGATTATCGCTGGTGAAACTACCCATATTTCCGAATAGTAATTTTCATCTTATTTATGACAGAAATTCTGCAGTAAGGCGACGATTGCTATTTTTTTTAAAGGTGGAATTTAGCTCCTCTGGTATTAAAACTGTACTATGCTTTACCATTACTACAGTGAGATAACAGTGTTGCACGTTTTCAGCCATGCAAATTATGTCGCCTTTCATTGTTTGCAACTAATGACGTGCACCTCTGTTTAGTGAAAGGTTGGACAGGTCTCCGTCTAAATCATTCATTAGGAGACTCCGAAGTAGAATAAAACGAAATAAATAAAGAAAGAATTGAATATTTATATGCAAGTTTGTCTCACATAAATCTACAAAATATAATTCAGATGTCAAGAAACTGTAAAATATTTTAGTATAATTAAATGAAGATTTTTTTTTCTTCTAAGTATTTGCCCCTCAATAGAAATATTTGGCGCCTTTACTGCCTCGGCGCCTGTGTACGCCGCACACTTTGCACAATGTGTCGGCGCGCCCCTGGTGATGCTTGACAAAATATTTTAATATGTATCGTAGTCCGGAAAGTAATTTTGCGCTGTGTATTAGCTTTTGCTTTGCTCAGACAATTATTGTTGACTATACATTTTTTTAAAAATAAAGACAAATTTATTTCTTAGCGTACAGAAGCATTTAAAAAATGCATCCACGATTCTAAATAATAATAAAAAAATGGTTACAGAAAGCACAGCAAGTTACATAAGGTTTGTTTGATAAAACCTCAATTCAGCATAATTCCATCTTCGTTAGATCAAAATTAAAAAGATTGGATGTATGGCCTGCCATATTTATTTAGTCAATAAAATTTAATAATCATGTATTTCATGAGTCATTCCCTTGGGTTGGGTTGGGTTGATTGTTGACGGCCAATTATCTACACGAGGAATATAGGTCCTTGGGGAGTGCCTTCCGTGGAGGTCTTTCTAAGGGAACCTAATCCGTATTAACGCATGGAAATCCACGGTTCGAAGAAAACCACGAAAACTCCGAACGATTAGGCCGACGGGCGCGATTGGGTTCGAACCCAGCACCTCCCGTCTACCAGCTTCGAGAGCAGAACCTCTCAGCCACTGGTGGGGCCATTCCCTTGGAGTTGGAACTATTGCAATCGCTTCACAGTCGTGGGGAAGGGGGGGTGACTTATCATGGTGATATTATGTATATCACCGCACATTCTCTTAATTTTTTTCGGAGGTCCCTTAACCGAGATGGAAATATTATGTTTTTTCTGGAACTGTCATAATATGTTTTAATAATTGCACGAACCAGAGCGATATTTATCATAATTTCACGAACAGCAACAATATTTGTCATAATTTCAAGAACCAGAACATCATTCTGGTTTGCTCCGGTACATTTCGAACCCTAGTTTTTGTACTGTATGAATCACGAGAAGTCTTTCTAGATTATAATGTGTAGAAAATCTTTTGAAACATATTTTGCAAACAAAGGGTTTTTCACCTGTATGTCTGAAGAGATGACTTCTTAGTTTTGTATTCTGGGAAAAACCCTTGGAACATACTTCACAAATAAAAGGTCTCTCACCTGCATGTACCAAAAGATGTTGTCTTAGCTAATTATTCTGGGAAAATGCTTTGGAACATATACTTTACAAAAAAAGGTTTTTCTCATGTATGACTCATAAGATGTTTTTTTAGATCACTATTGCTAGAAAATCCTTTGGAACATGTTTCACAAACAAAGGGTTTTTCACCTGTATGTACCAAAAGATGTTGTCTTAGATTACTGTTCTGAGAAAATGTTTTGGAGCATATTTCACAAACAAAGGGTTTTCCACCTGTATGTACCAAAAGATGTTGTCTTAGATTACTCTTACAAGAAAATCTTTTGGAACATCTTTCACAAACAAAAGGTTTTTCACCTGTATGTACTAAAAGATGTTGTCTGAGAGTACTATTCCGAGAAAATCCTTTAGAACATATTTCACAAACAGAAGTTTCTCCAACTGTATGTTCGAAAAGATGTCGTCTTAGATTACTCTTACAAGAAAATCCTCTGGAACACCTTTCACAAACAAAAGGTTTTTCACCTGTATGTACTAAAAGATGTTGTCTTAGAGTACTATTCCGAGAAAATCCTTTAGAACATATTTCACAGACAAAAGGTTCTTCACCTGTATGTACCAAAAGATGTTGTCTTAGAGTACTATTCCGAGAAAATCCTTTGGAACATATTTCACAAACAAAGGGTTTCTCTCCTGTATGTGTCAAGATATGGGTTCTTAGATTGCTCTTCTTAGAGAATCCTTTGGAACATATTTCACAAAGAAAAGGTTTCTCTCCTATATGAGTCAAGAGATGGGTTGTTAGACAACTATTTTGAGAAAATCCTTTGGAACATATTTCACAAACGAAGAGTTTTTCACCTGTATGAGTCGAGAGATGGCTCCTTAGATAACTATTCTTAGAAAATGTTTTGGAACATACTTCACAAGTAACAGGTTTTTCTTCTGTATCAGAGGAGGAACGCTTTTCTTTATCACCATTTTGAGGAATAAAGTACTGCTCACTAGAGGAAGGATATTCATCTGTAATCGATGACATTTTCTTAAGTGAAAAAACTTTGTTTCGTATGATAACAGAAACTTCTTTAAAGTATCAGTATGAAGAGATTGTTGCCATTTTCATCCAAGACTTATTGAACTCCAGCAAAAAAGTTTTACTAACCTTTGAATATAAAAGCAGAGAGAAAAATAATAAACAACACATTTTTTAATGAATTGCACTAAATTTTAACTCTGAATTAAATATCAAATTTGACAAGTTTCATTTCTACAGTACAAAACTCATACATTAAGCTATTTAATCTTATGAACAGTAGAACTTGAGTACTTTTTTCATGGATATTGGATACAGATATATATGCATATGTGTGCATGCAATATACAGTTGAAGACTGATATACTGCAATTCTTCATATACTGCACAACTTCTTGGATGTAAACAGTGAAATTCACAGTGCAGAAACTCCTACATTCTGCAATGCAAAAAATGGCACCCTCTAGCAGATAAAATTTCAGATTTTATTTAATCTTTTTCTCCTTAATTCACAGTTTTCAAGTGGAAATATTGTGATTATTAATGTAAATTAATTTTGAAAGGGAGAAATAAGCATTATGATAGAATATATATATTGGGTGTGTGCAAAGGTTCTACCCGTTTTGAGCGTATGCAAATTTCAAATGTAGTACGGAGGTCACAGCTGACGTTTTGAAGATAGGAAGGTGGCCAATAATGCGTGGTACAATAGGGTGTATATAAGTACAACATTTGTCAGAAAAACTCTTGCGGAGCGGGAAATATGGTATGCGAGAAAGATCAGTTAAGACATTATTTACTGTAAGAGTATGATAAAGGCGTTACACCAGCCGCAACTTGTCATAGCATTTGTCCAGTGTATGGGGAGGTGCTGCAGGCGATATCAACTGCCGCCGTTGGTTTAGGAAACTCTGGGAGGGAGACGATCTGTAAAGTTCATGCCCGTTCTGGACGTTTATAAGTGGTTTCTGACGAGGATCTGGACACAGTCATAACAAATTCCTTACATTCAATCGTCGCAAAATTAGCGGAAACGTTCTCTGTACACGGAACAACCATTGAAAGACTGATGCATGCGCTTGGCTTCATCACCGAGTTCAATAAGTGGGTACCACACCAGAATATAGCAAGGTAACTAGAAGCGAGGATCAGCACCTTTGTTTCTTTACTTTTCCAAAACAGTTTGGAACTTTTTTTGTTTGGAATTGTAACGGGTGTTGAGAATAGAGATGTAAATTTTCCGGAAAAGTTGAAGTGGCAGAAAAAACCCGGTTTTTTCCAGTTTTTTTTCTGGAAAAATTGGAAAATTAGGAAAACTTGATTTTTTATAAATGTTTCTCAAAAATAAGTTATATTTTCCTAAAAAGTATACAATAATAAACTTTTTCAATATTTTTACACACTAAAAAAATTATTTTCCCTTTATATGCGAATATGTTATTAAAAAAAAGAGAGAGAGTAAAAGCCATCTTTTGAAAGTTTATCCTTTCAGACTCAGAATTCTGACAGTAGCTTTTCTTGCTTAATTTAACACGAGTGTTTGTATAATATATCGTGTGTCTGTTGAAATGATTTTTTAGTAGCACTTGTTTAATTATATCAGTAGAGCTAATTTAAAAAACAAACAAAAAAAAATCTTTAGTTTCAACCAATATCACTGTAGTTTTAAAGCAGTTTTAAACTGTATTGTATATCGCATCTACAAGTACTCATAAAGGATGCCAGTGTAAAAGAAACAAATTATAGTAGTTCTAGTATTATTATAAATAATATTATCATTTTCAAATCTTCCGTTGTTTAAAAATTGGTATTATTTTACAATAATACCCCCCCCCCCTTACAGTTATAATTTTCATTTCCTGTATATGTAGTTTTGGTACAGCCTTCCAGACTTAACCCAAACTATGTTTTAGTAAGATTTAGATCCTTAATATTGAAAGCGGTGTGTTTTTTAAATGAAACTTTTAAAACAAGTGGATTTTTCCATATGTTTAAAAATTGTTTTCAAATAGATTTTTCACAGAGATTTGCTTACATTTTCTTTTCAAAGTTTGTATGGATTTATGTTTTTTGAAAATACATTTAGACAACTCTAAGAATCTATATTTCAAGAAAAGAAAAAAAATGATACATATTTCAACTGCATGTTATTATCAAAAGAACTTTTTTCTAACAATAGTGAAAAATTACAGCCATGCGAATAAAAATAAATGCATGTTTCAAATTTTACATTAAATTTTCATTCTTACCATTTTCATTTATTGCTATAATATTGAAATACTTTTGCACATGAATTTTCATTTTTAAGGAGCGAAGTTCCATTTAATTATCTTACCAAGGATTTGCTTAGATTTTTTTCACACGTTCAAGTCTTTGCGAAATTGTGAACTTTTATAAAAACTTATGAACGTGTAAAAAATGTAATCGGAATTTTGTAAATTAGAAATTACATATTTAATTTCTTATTTAGACATTATTGTCCATTGTACATATAAACAGCTAGATAATACATTCATTGGTTATTGCAGCTGTTATACAACAGGATTTTTTAAAATTCTAAAATCATTACGTTTGTGAAGGATTTAATTTGGAGATTGTAAAAAAATTATGAAATGCCTATTTTTAAATGAAAGAATTTTGTTAAAGGTCATGTTTTAACCCCTTAACGGTCGTATTAAATTACGGTTAAAAAATTCAAATTGTTAATTGGCACCACTTTTTTGAAAAAGAAATACTCACCTTGTTTTAATGACAGGTAAAATGATCCCCTAATAAAGCCAATTACACTATTCTATAAAACTGGTGGGAGTCAAACAAATCTGAAAAAAAGACACAGCCCGTGAATATGACGGGAGCGAGAATTAAGGGGTTAAGGAGAAAAACTGTGAAGGATCCTTTAAGAGATTCAAGTTCTTTCTAAAGAGATCCCTGCTTACAGATAAGATTTTCCATGTTAAGGTTTTCATGAGGGACACTAAACATGAAAAAAATATACATAAAAGTATCAGAATGTAGCAATTATAAAATTTTGACTACATTATTTTATAAATGAAATTTCAATTTTCCTGATTTGGAAAAACAGCCCTTCGGAAAAAACTGTTTTTTTCCTAACTTTTCCGGTTTTTTTTTCGAGCATTCCCATCTCAAGTTGAGAAGCGGGTTCTATACCATAATTTAAAGTGTCGAAGGACCGTGTCTCGAGTTGCAGAGGACAACCTCAACTGAGAGGCTCTATCCTGAAAAGATTTAGCTCACTATATGCTGGGATGCCAAGGGAATAATACTGGGAGGTTCTCGCATCGAACCAAATGATCAATGCAGAACTCTGTTGCCAACAATTCGAAAGACTGCGAGCACAACTCACGTCTAAGCAGCAAGCACTCATCAATTGCAGATGTGTTTTCTTTCATTACAATAACGCCAAGCCTGATGTTGCCTTAAGGTCTCAGCAAAAATTACTGGACTTTGGTTGGGAAGTTTTACCGCACTCGTCATATATCTCTAACGTTGCACCTTTGAGTTATCACCTTTTTCGATCGTTACACAACGCTTTCGCTCGTTGAACCTTGAATAATGTGGAGGCTGTAAAAATGGCGTTACAATAGTTTTTTGTTTCTAAAACTGAGGAGTTTTATCGGTATGGGATTTACATACTGCCAGACAGTTGGCAAGAGGTCATACATAATGATAGTACTTACGTGAATTCATAGCAGATTACTTTTTTGTGTTCTCTGCATTTTTGTTTTCACCAAAAAATGGATAGAACTTTTGCACTCACACAATATTAAATACACAGAATACACTCTGTCATGCCCATAGCAAAATTGGCTAGCAAACCATGGGAAAGTTGAAGCGCAATTAGCAAGCTATGGATCTAGAGTCACAAAAAACTGCAGATGTTGAGGCACGGGAATAAACCCAAAATTTTAGGGAATTTTGGAAATTTTGCAGGAGTTTAGAAGGCAAACTGAACCAGTCATTTTTCAATTTGAAATTTTTATTTTTCAGAATTTCGGGCACTGTTCTAAAAAGTTCAAGGTTGGTTTTTCATTATGAATTCACAAAACTTATGATTTTGTGTTTAAAGTTTGTTAGCTGCATATCTACTAATCAGGCATATTCTATGTTAATTTTTTAGCAAATTGCATTGTATTTTTCTGTTGATTTATTTTACTTTCGTTCATTTTCTGTTTGTTTACATTGGCTGATTCGTAGAACTGGGATGATGTTTTTATCCATGTCAGGCAAGAAAAATGTTCTTGTGAGTGATAAAAAGAAATTCAATTTAGATGGCTCTGACAGTTGGGCATAAGAATGGCACGATTTTCACAAGGATTAACAAACTTTTTTTAGTAGACAACAAGGAGGAAGTTCACTCATGGTGTGGGCAGAATTTTCGGAACAACCCATATTGCATTTCTTGAAAGGTTGTCAATAATCCAAAGATTATCAGAAAAGGCTTGAAGTACAATTACTTGAAGTACAAATGGATGTACCAGCAAGACTATTGCTCCATTCTTGTGTTCAACTTTACAATGCAGCGGTTTAGACAAAGCCAAGTAACTGTTATAGACTGACCAGCCCTTAGTCTTGACACGAACCCAATAGAGAACTTCTGGGGAAGATTAGATAGAGACGTATATGTTAAAAGGCATCATTTTGCAAGGGTTCCAGAAACAAAGCTGCAATTTGAATGAAGTTGATTTTCTTTAAAGTCAGAACTTCTTCAAACTCTTGTTTAGAGTATCCCTGATTGAGTTTTTGAAGTGATTAGAACAAACGGCTTAAACATTTGAACATTAAAGGAAGAAAAATGAGTTGTGTATAAACTTTTGGGACAATAAAATTTAAGTTTTAATTTTTCTCACAAAGTCTATGGTTGTGAAATATTATTTCTGTAACGTATTATTATTGTGTTGCTATTATTTATAATTATAAATTGTTTTGAAATTGTTACTCTACTTTTTGAATTGGAAAATAAAAAAAACCCGTTGTATATAAACTTTTGGGACACACTGTAATGAATGCTTAGAATATAGTAAAAGAATAAAAATTAAGATAATAAAAAAAATTATTCAATTATTAAAAGTAACAGTCAACTAAATAATTAATACTACATGATCGAATATGCATAATTGTAAAAGTTATTAGTTTTTATATCCATTTTGTGCCAACAGATGGCGCTACCTGCTACATCTGTATACTATATATATGTGATCCAAACAGAATAAAGTTAGTCTTCCATGTTTCAGGAACCATGTATGTTGTGATTTATTTGTTCTCATGCTCTTGTATATTTCATGTATTTGAGTTTGTTTATCAGGTTATGGGCCCAGGCCAGGGAATGAGAATGAATAGTAAATTAGTTAAGATATATTATTTAATTTAATTCTATAAAAAAATATTTTAGAATTAAAATGTGTAATGTTAACCACATGGTTTGTTAGGCTTAACTAGTAAGTGACTAATGAGTCTTGTAATGAAGATATTATTATTTTAACTCTTAATCTTGTATTTTATTTAAATAAATAATTAGATAATTGCTCAGAATAAATTAATTTTAATAGAAAATTTATTAGAATTGCTCTCAAAATTATTTTTTTGTTTAGTTTACTTGGTTAGGGTTAAAAATAAGAATAAACATGACTGGAGGAGAAGGTTCATTTAATCATAAACAGTTAATTGCTAGGGCTAATTATATGGATTGGAAATTTGCCATGAAGATGCACCTTATTAAAAAGGATTTGTGGGAATTTGTTGATGGTAGTAAGGAAGACCAAGCAAAAGATACCAAAGCCTTGTCTTATATTGTTGAGGGGGTCAGTGAAACAATTTTTAATGATTTAAGGGATTTATCAAGTGGGAAAGAAGCTTGGAAAGTGTTAGCTGAAACCTATGATGATAAAGGAATAACAAGAAAGGTTTCAATTATAAAGGAATTAGTTAACACTCGTCACACAGATTGTAAAGATATGACTGATTATTTGCACAGGGCAATTTCAGCATATCAGCAGTTAAAAACTACAGGTGTTAAACCTGATGAGGAATTAATTGCAGGGATAATTTTAGCAAATTTACCTGATCGATTTGAACCCCTTATAATGGCATTAAAAAATTGTGGTGAGGAAACTATAGTTGATAATGTTAGAAATCGTTTATTAGCTGAAGATGTAAAACCCCAAACAAATGATAGTATGGAACATGCTTTTGTCAATGAAAAGTTTAAAGCTAAAAGACCTTTTAAAGGAAAATGTTTCAAATGTAACTTTTATGGGCATAAAAGTTCAGATTGTCAAAAATCTCCCCATTCAAATGTTAGGAATAATGAAAATAAATTTAGTAAAAGGAATGGTTTTAAGCCAAAACAACCTAAAAAGGAGGAAGCTTATGTAGCAGATGTATATGTTGCTAATTCTAATCCAGATCCTAATATTTGGTTTATGAATTCTTGCGCTTCTTATCACATGACTCCACATAAAGAATTAATTGATAATTACACAAAACCTAATGTTAAACAAATTAAAACAGGGAGTTCAGTGATAGAAGTTGAGGGTGAAGGCAATGTAACAGTCCTTTTGTCTAGAAATGGTGAAAAAGTGAATGTCACTGTTAGTAATGTTTTACATGTACCAAAGTTAACAGCAAATTTGCTTTCCATTAAGTACTTGAATAAAACTTTTGGAATGGTTAGTACATTTACAGGAGAAAGATGTTTTGTACACAAAAATAAACATTTAGTTGCTAGTGGAACGGGTATTAGTGACAATTTGTATTCACTTGATATATGTAATGAATGGGCATTAATTATTCCTCAAGATATTTCAAATGATTTATTGCATAAAAGGGTAGGTCACCTAAGTGAAGGAGGAATGATGAGGTTAAAGGATATAGTTGAGGGTTTCACATTTAATGGAAATTTGTCAGATTGTACATCATGTATTAAGGGCAAAATGCATAGGCAGCCGTTTCCTAAGGGTCAATTGGTGGTTCTCGTTATTTTATTTCTTTCATTGATGATTTGTCACGAATGACTTTTGTTTATTTTTTAAAACATAAATCTGAAGTCTTTGAGAAATTCAAAGTATTTCAAATATATGTTGAAAGGCAAACTGGCAAACCAATCAAAATATTTCGTTCTGATAATGGAAAGGAATATGTAAATAATGAAATGATCAAATATTTAGAATATATAGGCATTCAGCATCAAAAATCCATTCCATATACACCTGAGCAAATGGGGATAGCAGAACGGAATACCGAACTCTTGTGGAACGGGCAAGATCAATGTTAGCAGATGCTCATCTTGATAGAAAGTACTGGGCAGAAGCTGTACAAACAGCAAATCACTGTAAGAATATTTCTCCTACAGTAGCAGTTGCAGGTATGACTCCTTATGAAAAATGGAGTCTCTCTATTCTAAAAAAAAGTAACTACCGCTGTCACCGCCGCCGCCGGTTTTGATTTTTTTGTGACCGGAGGCCTTTCTTCGTTAATATTAACAAAAATAATGCATACAAAAATATGAAAATCGGTGGTTTTATACAGAAATGTTTGATAAACAAGCTGATGCAGACAGTTTTCAAATCGAAGAATTATTTTAAGAGTTATTTAATGCTAAGTTGGACAAAATCGTTCCACTAAAAAAGTTTTATAGCAGCAAAAACTATACATGGCAGTGTAATCATTTTTAGATCATTTTATGCGTTAGAATTTGCCGGAGTGCAGATTGCATTAATTTTTTTATTTTGACTCATTTTTTCAGGTTTTATTTCTATTTTAAATTCAAATTTTCAGCATTTCTAGAGATATTTTTTACAGATTTCAGAAAATTCTACTAATTTAAACTGTTGCCAACTGTATAAAAAGCGGAAGCAATAATGTTTGCTTCAAATTAAAAATTTATTTACACGTGACTATTATAAACAGGAAAAAAACTTTCAAATTAGAATTAAATAATTACGTATAAAAAGCAGGAACTTATTAAAAATTACGTCATAAAAAGTATACACGTGAATTTTAAAAGAGAAAGGATATTGTAAAATAATAAATTCATTAACATGCGTTAGAAGTCTTAGGAGAAATTACGTCATATTTACGTCACATTATAGTTATTACATAAAATGAACACAAAATAATATTGCAAAAAAGTTTAAATTTAGAAATTGCGCTAGACATTTATTTGATATTTTGAGAATTAATTTAAAATGTTTCATTTAAAAGAACTTTCTTTTCGCTTTGTTAAAAAATACCAGGAGACTCTGTTTACTTAATTCCTTTTATATTAGCTTATTTTGAAATGTTGTTACACGTGTATACGTCATCAAGTTATTTTTAGTTCGACGTTTTATTTGTGTTTTTATTAATGTCGTACGAATTTATTTGTTCTTTCGTTATTTAAAATAAAAATTATATCAATTTGTATAATTTGGCGATTTATATAATTTGGCGAAATTGGTCGACAGAATAATCAAGTAGTACCGCAGCGGATTTGGCGTTAAAATTCCCCAATCAAACAGAAATAATTAGAAATTCGTTTATAGGGAGATCGCCACTGTTTTTTAAATTATAATTCAATCTTTCGAAATCTTTTTAAAGCCGATCAAATTAGCGTGCATTTAGAGTCTGCGGTGTCTGAACGGGGGTTGGCGAGCGTAGCTCGTAGGGGGCCGAGCCCCCTAGTGGAGAAAAACAAAACTTAGAGTACTTAAGGGTGTTTGGGTGTCGTGCATTTGTTCACATTCCGAAACAGAAACGTACAAAATGGGATGCAAAAGCAAAAGAAATGATGTTCATTGGGTATTGTCAGGATAGGAAAGGATATCGCTTAATAGATCCTGTAACTTATGAAGTAATAAATGCACGAGATGTACATTTTTTGGAAAATCAAATGTATCATCAAACTAGTAATATATCTGAATTTTATACTGACTCTTTATTCAGTGGGAGTAAAATTAGGTGTTCAGATAATGAGGATGATCAGTCAAATAACGAAACAGAAGCAGTAGTGAATGATAACTCTGAAAATGATTCTTTAGAAAATATTGCTACTATTAGTGATCCTGTTAATGATAATGCAAATATGGACAATGCAGTTGATAATTCACATCCGCCTGTATTAACTGGTCCATACAGAGAAACTAGACTCCCATGCCATTATGAGGATTTTGACATGAAAGGTATGCCAGATTTGCAAATGCCAAATTTAAATCGTATGTGTTTTGTAAAAGCTTTAGCTGCAATGGAAATTGATTATTGCTTTGAGCCAAAAACAATTGATGAAGCATTAAATGGTACCAATGCAAATCATTGGGAAAATTCTATATCTGAAACTATATCTGGTCACATTAAAAATAAAACATGGGAAATTGTAGATGAACCCAAAAATAAAAATATTATAAATTGTAAATGGGTGTTTAAAGTTAAGCATAATTATAAGGGTGAGATTGAAAGGTACAAAACTCGATTAGTAGCTAGTAAGGTTTTTTCACAAATTGAAGGAATAGACTATAATGAAACATTCTCACCAGTTGTTCGATATGTTAAATTAAGAGTTTTGTTAGCATATGCAGCTATATATGACTGGGAAATTGATCAAATGGATGCTGTTATGGCTTTTGTACAGGGAACACTCGATGAGGAAATTTACATGAAAATACCAGAGGGCTTTAATGAATACTACCAAGAAAATTTAAAAGGGAAGGTTCTTAAACTCAATAAAGCTTTAGATGGTTTAAAACAATGTGGCAGGCTCTGGTATTAAATGCTTGAAAAGGGTTTAGTTGAAATGGGATTAAAACAAAGTTCTTTCGATAGTTGTGCATACATTAAAGGTAATCAAAATAAAGATTTAGTCATTGTAACTATTTATGTTGATGATTTGCTCATATTCAGTAATTCTGTAAGCCTTAAAAATTGGGTTAAAGAACAACTGAAGAAAAGATTTGAAATGAAAGATTTAGGAGAGGTGAGTTATTGTTTAGGCATCAAAATTGAGCGTGATAGGGAAAATGGGTCCATTAGCCTTAATCAGACTCAATATGTAGAAAATATGCTTCTCAAATACAATATGCATGATTCCCATCCTGTCACAACACCTCTTGATATTAATAAAAGTTTGTTACAAACAAATTTAATGAGTAACAAATATACGGAAGACTTAAAAAGAATTCCATATCAAGCAGCCGTTGGAATCCTGCTTTATGCAGCTCAGGCAACTCGTCCAGACATTGGATATGGTGTTAATTTACTTTGTAAGTTTTGTCAAAGTCCAAATAAAACTCACTGGACTGCTGTAAAGCGCATTATTACCTTAGAGGTACAACAGAAACAACATTAACTTACTCCAGAAATCATGGTGGTAAAATTATAGGTTATTGTGATGCCAATTATGGTGGTGACATTGCAGATCGCAGATCAAAAACGGGATACGTATATCTGATAGGTGGTGGAGCTGTGTCATGGTGTAGTAAGAGACAACCAACGGTAGCAACAAGTACAGCAGAAGCCGAATACATGGCTCTGTCTGCTGCGTCCAAAGAAGCCATTTGGCTAAATAAAATTGTTACAAACCTTGGACTTTTACACATAAAAACGATTCCACTATATTGCGATAATAATGATGCAATTAATCTTACAAAAAATAATATGTACCATGCAAGGAGCAAGCACATTGATGCTCAACATCATTTTATACGTCAAACTGTCAAGAGTGGACAAATTACCGTGAAAAGTATATCAGCTGCAGAGATGTTAGCAGACTTTTTAACCAAAACTGTCCAGCGTACCAAACATGAGATGTGTGCCCAAGCAATGGGCTTAAGATTTTAAGTTCCAGAAAGTTTTCTTTGAACTTTTATAGACTCCAAATTTGAACATTAATTAATTATTTTTTTTTGTTTTGCCCATCTGTATTTAATCTTCTGCATAATTTAAAACTAAAGTGGGAGTGTAAAAGTTATTAGTTTTTAAATCCATTTTGTGCCAACAGATGGCGCTACCTGCTATATCTGTATACTATATATATGTGATCCAAACAGAATAAAGTTAGTCTTCCATGTTTCAGGAACCAGGTATGTTGTGATTTATTTTGTTCTCATGCACTTGTATATTTCATGTATTTGAGTACACATTAATGAATGCTTAGAATATAGTAAAAGAATAAAAATTAAGATAATAAAAAAAATTATTCAATTATTAAAAGTAACAATCAACTAAATAATTAATACTACATGATCGAATATGCATAATAAAGATGAGATAAATTTTTATTGCATTATTCAAAACTTACCTCATAAAGGTACATTACTAATTCACATCAAAATAATAAAATAAAGAAGTTTTATTTAGCCAGACTTAATATCCAAAAAAGCTCAATTAATACATAAATATATTTGGTAAAAAGATTTCTAACACCAACGATATCAGCAATATCTTGAATTTTTTTCAGAAATATATTTATACCTCTTTTGTGAAAAACCACAAGCTCAACCATTTTAACTAAAATTACATATAAAAATGCATACGGCATGATAAAAAAGTCTCTAATTTTTTCCCTATATCTGAAATGAAAGTTTCATTGTTTACATCCTCAATGTGCAGATTTGAGGGAGTCTAATATATAAAGTTTTTGGAAATTTTGAAGTGGCGTGGAATTTTTTTTTTTTTTTTTTCAGATTTTTCTGTAAAATCCAGAAAAGATATTTTCTAACAGATAAAAACTTTTCTTTCAAAATGTTTCTTAGAAAACATAAAATAAATACTTTTTAGGCTTTTAAAAACTTGTTATCTCTTTACATGAATATAATAGAAAATAAATGTATAAATTAAATACAATTAAAAATTTAGTCTTTCAATCTTTGAGTTTCCACAGGTTTTTCTTGCTGAATTTAATGCTATTTTTTGTAGTGTATGTGATTCAATTATTAAAATTTTGTGATTGTTTGATTACTCAAAAGAAGTTATTACGTAATCCCTTTAATTACAGATAGAATAACTCAACAAAACATGTACATACACACTGAGAGTGAACCAGATATCTATTGAATTTAATTAAACATAAAATTTAAATAAAATGCTTTTTATTCCTAAAAAAACCCTCCCTAAATTCTTTAAAAGAGGTAAACAATATTTTTATTTGACTGTTTTTTAGTTTCACATATTTTTAAAAATATAGAAAATATATGAGGATTATAATCAATAACTTTTCCGTTAACCAGAATAAAATCAGTATCATAATGTCTGATATTTATCATCTGTTTGAACCAATTCACATGTTGCACTGAAGACACATGATACTAAGAATCATGGTAGAAAAAAGAAAAAGCTTAAAGGTTTTTAACTTAACTTTTGAAATAAATGAGCATGCCCTACTTTAAAAATTATTTTATTTTTATAAGAAATGAAATAAACTAAGTTTATGTTATTGCATAAATTAAAGCTGTAAATTTTCCTAGTACAGTATCGGATCCGTTATCTGGAATCCTTGGGACCTGGGGCATTCCAGATAGGGGGCTTTTCCGTAATTTGGAACACTACCACAAATATTTTCTAATGTACATAAATATGAAATACTGGTTAGCATAAATAATATTACTGTATTACACATTTGTTGAATTAATTCAATAAAACACAATTAAGGAAAAGTTTCATTAATTTTTATTTACAAAAAAAAAAAAAAAAGTTAAGTAATGATTTTAAATTATAATAAAACTTACAAATGAACAAGATCAAAAATGAAATTTAGTTTTGGGGTTCAGATGCAGATGCTTGGGAATTAGTTTTTTGGAAAAATCCTTTTAAAGTTGGCTGCTTGTAATGTTTCTCTTTTACAAGCTGGTCTTGAATTTTATATAAGGACATTATTTGTTGTTTATGGAAATAACTTATTTGTTCCATGCCTTGAATTAATTGTTGAGTGTAAAATATCATTTGTTCATTAGATATTTTTTCTACCTCCTCATTCTTGTCATCATCCTCACTACTATCATCAGATGCATCTTAGTCATCATTTCACAAATTTTACTGTATGTCATTTGATGACTAAGTGGAGCATTATTGTCTATATTGAAGCAATCTTGAACAGCATCTTCCTCCAATAATTGGGGAGGGACGGAGGGGAATATATTGAAAGTTGACTTTTTATTTATTTTTGTTTTGTTTACGAATTTATCGCATGGAAAGCAGGCAGAAAAATACAAGAGGCAAAATTATTAACACATAAAATGCAGATTTCCGCAAAATCGCGGAGATAAAGAAATGCATAATTACTGTAATATTCCATTAACCCACCCACCCCTATTTTGTAAACAAATTTGATATTTAAAAAAAATCCCACGAAAGCACCCCTCCCTTCCCGCCCCTTTCCAAAAAAAATAATAATCGCGTAAAGCGCCGTATCACCTTTCTGTCTTATCTGATTCCGAATCTCTGCTTTTCTACTGTTCGATGGATGCAGCTGATCACGGTAAAACAAACATTTCTCTCATTCTCGTAATTGGTCGAATTGTGGGTGCGCCTTTAGATGACGTCAAAGGTCGGAGCTTGCCAATAGATTTTCGATCGCAGAAAACGCATTCAAATTCTAAGTGATGTTTCGAAAATGTTTTTTTCAAAAGGTTAAAATTAAAAATTTTTATAATGGATTTTAGCGTTTGAAACAGAAAAATACGAAATTTAAGAATATGTAGTTAGTTTTCCCATATTTCTAATGGTTACGCCGATGCGAAGTCATAAAAATGATTGAAAAGAGAACTTATGTCCGATAATTGCGTGCATTCAATTCTTATCTTTCACAGGAGCGTCATAAGCACGTTTTAAGTTCTGTTTTTAAATTATCTCGGTTAACAAAAAAAGAAAAATCTGAATATCAGGGGAGGCTTTGGACTATTCTTATAATCATTTTCGGATTTCAACAGGTGGTAGATTTCGATAGCCACTTTTAATCCCTGCAAGCGGCCGCTCCGATTACTTTACGATTTTTTGCCGTGTTTTTTTTTTTTTTTTTGGGGGGGGGGGGGGGGAGAGATTAATGGGATATTACGGTACCTTGAGGTGTATGAGAAAAAATCCAAAATATTCAAAATACAGATTTATAAAGCATGTTAACTCTTCAATAAAATAAGAGAAAAAAAACTGCAAATTTTTATGAAATGAAAGCTTTCACTATGTTTCGGTTTCTGATCGTTTAGTGTTCTGGTTTTTAGAGCGTTCCGGATATCGGGACGCCGGATAATAGATCCTATACTGTACTTGTGACTCTCAACTATTCATAAATTCATGCAAAATTTTTAGAACATGCATAACCAATATAATTAGAGCATAGTTTTCAGTAACGTCCTAACTCTAAAACAATACAAAAAGACATAAAAAAACAAACTTAATTAACTTCTCTGATATAACTAATTAGTATTAATATTTAGCAGAATAATAATTATATTCAAATAGATGAAATAATTCCTGTGAAGGAAGTAAGTTAGTATGAACAGTTTTTCATTTGATTTTGCAACTGCTATTGCCAACCTAAGTATGTATCGAGGGATACAATAGGCAATCTGTGAAACTCAATAAAAAGTAAAAATACCTATTAAAATAAGAAGAACTTCAGATTTCTTCCTCGATGAACTTAAGCAACTTCAATAACTGCAGTGAAATTACTTTTTCTTGAAAAATCAAATGGAAGCATGTCAGAAAATGTGTATTTCCACAAATGTATGCTAAACTCTGAAAAATAAATAAATAATATAAAACAATGAATATTACACATTAACAGTTGCAAAAGTCTAGACATCTGAAATGCATATATGATAATTCTAATTTTTTGAATACAATTACTTTTATTTTGCCAGTTGATGGCAATAACAATAAAACTCACCCAGAGATGTAAATTTTCAAAAAATTTTAAGTGATGGGGAAAAATAAAATTCTGTAAAAACTGCAAAACAACCCTTTTTTACAAATAAAAGTTTTCTTGTAAATGTTTTTCTTAAAAAATTCTTATGCAAGATAAAAAATTGTTTTCTATTTACATGAATGTACTACAAAATAAGTGTAAAAATAAAATACAATAAAAAATTTAAACTGTTAACCTCAGAGTTTCTGTGAGGTTTTTCTAGTTTAATTCAACATTATTTTATGCAATAGGATGTGAGATCCATTATCTGTCATCCTTGTATTCAGAATGCTCCATTCAGAAACCATAATGCAAAAGGATAACCAAAACTTAATTTGTTTTATTTCAAAAACGCAAAAACTAAAGATGTATTTTATGGCAAGCATGAGATGTAGCAGAAGAAAATACACTTGTCCATGGATGGTGCAATTTGTGGCCATCTGCGATATCTTTTGATGATGTGGATGAGCCTGAAGTTGAAGACTTTAAAATTAAAACAAGAAGGAAATTGTTACAGATCTGCTGGACTATATACTTAAGGACTTTTCTGTTCAGAAGCTCAATTGCTGGATCAAAATGCAGAGGAAGGTTGCCTAAATGCTGATGAAGATACTCCAGTAAGTCATCAGCTGTCTGGCAGTGAGATTTGTGACATAATGACAAATAATATGTCTAATGGAAGTGATGATGACCAGCAGAATGAGGTGGGTAAAACAATTTCAAATGAGATATTTTTCAACTGAATAACTGATTTGTCGAATGCAGCAAATCATATCAGTGTACAGGAACAATTAGTGCAAGGGACACATTTTCAGCATCTTTTACATATACAGTACAGGACCTATTATCCGGAATCCTCGGGACCGAAGGCTTTCTGGATTTTGGAATTTTCCGGATTTCGGGTCCTCCTGAATTCCATCAAAATATCATGGGAAAAACGCAAATTTCAAAGAGTCGGAAAAGCTCCCGCAATTTCGTCAAAAGATCGCAAAAAAATCCGCAAATTTTGTCATTAGATCGTGAAAAAAACTGCAAATTTGTCTAAAGATCGCGAGTAAAACCAGAAATTTCGTTAACAGATCGCAAAAAAAAAAATGAAATTTCGTCAACATCTCGTGAAAAAAAAACGCAAATTTTGCCAAAAGATAGCAAAAAAAATTTCTTCAAAGAATCGCAAAAAACATGCAAATTTAGTCAATGGATCACTGGGAAAAAACGCAAATTTTGTCAAAAGATAGGGAAAAAAATTTCTTCAAAGGATCGTATACAAACGAGGATTTTGTTTAAAGATCGCGGAAAAAACTCATAATTAGTGCCGAGGAGCCCCCGCCACCCCCTCTTCTGTAAACTTTAAAAATATTTGCTATGATTTTCAGAATTTTTTATTTATTTATTTATTTTTTTTTTACTCAGAATCACCCCTGATTCAAGTAGCACAATTGTGTAGTCATAATATTTTATCAAAGTGAGGGAAGGAGGATGTGAAATATCTGACGATTTAAAAAAAAAAATGAATCGTAATATAAATTTTAAATTAAAATTTGGCAAAAAACCGATGTTTTTCTAATTTCGGGAGGGGGGGGGGAACCCCCCATCACTGATTTAACGTATTTTAGTGGTTACACATTGCAACACAATAGACAAAAAAAAAAAAAAAATTAAAATCTGTAAAATTTTCAAAAAATTTCAAAAATTGCAAAATTTTTGTAAAAATTTACAAATTTAGAAAATTTTCAAAAAAAAAAAAAAAAAAATTCCGTATTTTGGGTCCTTCCAGATTTTGGAATTCCGGATAATGGGTCCTGTACTGTATATATTTTTTAATTTGAATTGTAATTCAGAATGTTTTTTATTTTGTGTAAATAAGTTATTAAATTAACAAATTTGTAATATATATTATTCATATTATATACATTTCATGCCATTATTTTGTACTATTCTTAATACTTACAGTAAAGTTTTCTGAATTACAGAAAACTCCTTATGCAGAATATCTCAGATCCCAAGCATTCTGGATAACAGATCCTATACAGTTGTGCCATTATTGGTATAGTATGTTTTCCTAGCATGAGCATACATATCATTCTTCAACTGAGGTACCATTCTTTTAAGTGTAACAAAAGAATAGATTTTTTTTTTTTTTTAAATCAGTGCAACCACAGCACTTACTGGCAACCCTTCTTAATACTTATAAGTATTTCAAATTACAGAAAACCCCCTTACGCAGAATATCTCAGATTCCAAGCAGTCTGGACAAGAGATCCTATACTGTAGTGTCATTGTTGGTATAGTGTGTTTTCCTAGCATGAGGATACATAAGTACCATTCTTCTATGTGTAAGTAAACACTAAAATAAAAAGAAAAAATCAGTGAAACGACAGCACTTACCGGCAACCCATCTAACATTATGAAGATATTGACATTTCAGATTCTTGAAGTAGTTTCTTGAGTGAGAGTATTCTTTTATGTAAATTTTGATAAACTTTATAGAAGCACTTCATTATGCGATCAATTATTTTTAAAATAACATAATACAATCAAAATTAGTGTGTGAGCAACACAATGTTTTAAAATAAAACATAAAAAAAAGAAATAAAAAAATTACTGTTTTTAATTTGAAATTCAATTAATATTCACTAAACTAACAAATAAACAGTAAAAGAATGAAATTATCTGTTATAAATAAAACATTTTAATGATGCTTCAAATGACTAAATATCAGCAAAAATGAAAGTTGCGACAGATGAAATTTGGTGTAGTCATATTATCAAATTGCAAATTGTACAATTTTTAGTAGAAGATTAACCAAAGAAACTATCTTAGCCTTAACTTATTTAAGTAAAGAGGCTGAGATCAATAAATTGATGCTTTAAAAGCTACCTGATATTAAAAACAGGGCAAGACACAAGACATCAATGCAAGAATGAATCCTGGATTTTAGCATAATGATTCAATGAAAAAGATTCATTCAAAGGAAGGACCTTCCCGTGAAACCATTTATATTAACATTTATTAATTAAACTGCTGCAATGTCAATATGATTGGTATTTTTTTTTTTTTTTTTTTTTTTTTTAATCCCTTGTTGCAATACTGGCTATCAGATAGCCATTAACAGAAACAAGAGACAGAAATCAAAGAATCTAAGCAAAATTTTCGTGAGTTATTCTAAAAGAAATTGTGTCTAATTTTACACGCGAGGGCATATTTAAGTGCTAGATTCGCGAATTTTCAATAATGATTTCTGTTCATTTTTTAGATTAAAAAAAAAAGTTTTGTTCTGTTAGTTGAAAATTTTCTGTTGCCACAGGTTTATTGATTGATTCATTATTTATGAATGAATTATTCTATCGCGATACATTCATTGCGTTGGCGTCTCTTTACTTTTGGGATAACATGGAGGATGGACGAAATACAATAGCTAATTTTTGAAATCAGTTTACTGACCCATCCTCTTTACTGACATAAACTAATGGTAAGATATGTTTCTTTGGTTATTTTTCTACTTAAAATTCTACAACTTGCGATTTGATCGTATGATGGCACAACATTTTATGTGTCTAACTTTTATATTTTCTGTCATTTATAGTCATTTATAATATGCGACACACAGGTAAACTGAATATTTGGCCTGCCGAATAGTAACTATCATGCCGAATACTGTAATATTTTAAAATTTAGAGGTGTTAAAAAGTTAAATTTTACATAATATTTAAAACAGATGTTTTCCTTTTCATAAACAAGATTTTTTTTTACAAGTAAACTTTACACTATAAAAACTATGCTTTGAATTATTATTTAAGAAAACATTTTTAGTTAATAAAATTTTTAATTTTATGGTTGTGAACATAATTTTCTTATATTCTAAAACAAATATTTTAAAATCAAAGAGAAATTTTGAAGGATTTGGAGGAAAAATTTTACCATCATATACCTTCTGTTTTTTTTTGTCAGAAAAGCACTAAAGTAAAATATATAGGAATAATACAATTTATTCAAATGATAGTAACTTGTATTAGCTGTGTATTATAGGCACCATGTCAAGTACAATTGTGACGAGCATGACTCCAATTATAATCATTACATTAACCCTTAGTTTTTGACAACTATATAGTGTTCCATAGCTAATAAGAGCTGCCATGTAATGATAATAATATTTAATTTACAGCGTGTGTAAAAACTATAAGGACAGCAAAAATTTTGATAAATTGAAAATGCGACAAGTGAAATGGTAATTTAATGTTGATCATAAAGTGGAAATACTAATATAAAAGTCAACAGAATGTATCTGCGACCTTTTTTATTGCGAAAAAATCATAATTATGCAAAAAACACTATTTTTGACTGTGTAAAAACTTTAAAAACACCTGTATTTTTTTTATAGAAATAGTATTTATAATTATTATTAAGGATCGACTGAAACAGGTTTTTAATGACAAAACCGAAACCAAATTTTGGAGATCTTCCTATTTTCGGCCGAAAACGAATATGTCCAAAAAAAAAATTTAACGTAATTAAATTGTATGTATTATAATAGTAATTAATAAATACATAAATGGGTTATTCTCTGCAATAGTGCAAAAAGTGCTTCCCTGTCATATAAATGCTCTTAATTTCATTACATTTTTATTTATTTTTATTTTTATTCGAAGATCTAAACATAGTTTATTAGGGACAGAAAGTAAAATTTAAAAATAAATAAATTTAGTATTTAAAAATGTAATATATATCATGCAAACATCATTCCCTCACCTTTCCCCACCTGTACTACCATACTTTATTGCCTATTTCTTTCCATCCAAAAATAAAAATAATTAAAAATACCCTAAGTAAAATAAAGTTCTTATTTGGTACATTATAAAAAATAATAAAAATATTTTTTTTTTACAATTATTATATAGTCTACTCAATAAATTATATGTTTCCCCATGTTAGACCATCATTCCCTCACACATTGCTATTATCTCAAATATCTACCACTAAAGAGCAGTAGCAGTCTAGCATCCTTCACAGAGAAGAAGCCATTTTGAGCACTTGTCAGTCCAGCAACATAAATTGGTGGTGTAAAATTTTGTTAATTTTTCAGAATTTTTTTTCAGTCAGTATATCTGGAAGCGTTTTTATTAGCAGTCATTCCCTAACACAGAATACTAATTTTTTTGTAAATATCAAAAATTTTAATTTTATCATACATTATATATTAAGTGTTGCTCTTCAAGGAAACAGTTTGGATTTCTTCATAATTTTGCATTTTTTCCTACAATTAGTAAAAATGTCTTATTTCATCATTCCCTCACTTGTCATTCCCTCACATTTACCATTATGAGGGAATGACAAGATGAGTGAGGGAATGATGTGCTTTCTGTTTAAATGATGAATTCAGTTTTCCTGCTTAAAATTTATACAGTAGACTCCCTTAAATCCGCGACCCTAAAATCCGCGTAATTTTCAGATGTAAACAATGAAATTTACAGTTAAGTTGCAGGAACAAAATTCAAGATGGCGCCGAAATCGGCAACTACCGCAATGTTTTTTTTACTAAATTTTTTGTTAATCATTCTCTTTTGGCTATTACAGCTGATTTATTACTAAATAAATTTACATTACTTAGCATTTGGATTTCTTCATAATTTTGCATTTTTTCCTACAATTAGTAAAAATGTCTTATTTCATCATTCCCTCACTTGTCATTCCCTCACATTTACCATTATGAGGGAATGACAAGATGAGTGAGGGAATGATGTGCTTTCTGTTTAAATGATGAATTTAGTTTTCCTGCTTAAAATTTATACAGTAGACTCCCTTAAATCCGCGACCCTAAAATCCGCGTATTTTTCAGATGTAAACAATGAAATTTACAGTTAAGTTGCAGGAACAAAATTCAAGATGGCGCCGAAATCGGCAACTACCGCAATGTTTTTTTTACTAAATTTTTTGTTAATCATTCTCTTTTGGCTATTACAGCTGATTTATTACTAAATAAATTTACATTACTTTTGATTTTGATATAAATTAGCATATTTATATAAAAAATTCCAGCGTTCGAAATGAAAAAATCCACGAACTGGAACGCTATTTTAAAATAATTGTTCACAGAATTTTTTTTTTTTAAATTACAGACAAATTTATTCCTAAACATACAAAGCAGTATAAGAAAAGCATTCAAGAGTCTAAATAACAATGGAAAAGGTTACAGTGAGCGCAATAATCTATATATACTGATAATAGCATTAACACTGTTCTCCTTGCTATCACTAGATGGCAGCATAGGAATTTTGGAATCGAATTGAATCGATTTCATTCGCAATATTTTTATTTTACATAATTATTTTAATAATTACTTACTTTTAAACTAATAAATTATTTTAATATTTTACTTATTTGAATGTTTCACTTTATTGTAAGCATTCATTATAATTTCCCTTGCTTAACTACCAATCAAATTAATGTTTCAAAAATGTAAACAAATCAATGACCAGAAATCCGCAAAATTCTAAAATCCGCACAACCTTTGGTCCCAAGCTGTGCGGATTTGAGGGAGTCTACTGTACTAGTAGCATGTTATTTTTTAAATTTATGTGGCTCAAACTAACCAAAACATTTTATTTAAACTGTTCTTGGAGAAATTTATAAATACGCCAGAGTAGCTTAGTGAAAAATTATGCATATATGTAGAATAGTCTTGATTAGCATTTTACATTTTTTATGCGATTAAAATACATTGAGTTTAAAAAAATCTTAAGAGAGAAAATGAAAAATAATCCTTTGAAGCTTGAAAAACTGAAATATTTAAAACAGAAAGGCCAAGTTAAAAGTGTAAAGGAGATGAGTTCTAGACAACAATGTTAAAAAAAGGAAACAGTGGAAGAAAAATTAAAATAATTATAGAGAAAATATTAAGAAAAATAAGATTGAGCAATTTCTTTCTCCCCAGACTCCATCAAATAGTGGTAACACAGATTCCGCAAGTTTTAGTGGTTCTGAGACTGAACGTCCTCTTTCAAGGCAGAGTGCTTGGAGAAAAGAATTAGACATGGCAGATCAAAACTGTTTCGAGAAAATCAGTCATTAAAAGTTCAACTGTAAAGCTGCAAAAGGAGATAATCAAAATACAAAAAGGATTACCAAGCCTTACTTAAAATTTTCTTTTAAACATCTAAAAGTTAACTCCTAAAAGAAAAAATAACTGGAAATAAAGACGTATCATCTAAAATTAGAAAAAGCTTTTATTTGGAGATGTTCTTTACACAGCATTGGCATCAACTTTTAGCAATATGGGAAAGAGTCAAAAAGGTAGACAAATGTACTACAGAATTTTAAGGGAAGTATTTTGAAAAAATACAGATTGCTACATATGACAAAAAAAATATATATTCTAAGATATCAAAGCTTGAAGAATATTGCTAGCAACGAAGCTTATCTCTTTACTTATCGTAAGAGAGGCAATTACCTATTTAATAAAGTTAAACAGGATATATTGAGTTTTTGCTAAAAACTTTGTCCAGGAAAAAAAGATTATACCTCAAAAAGCAAAATAAAGAAACAAAAGAAGGCTTTTATGAGAGACACATAAATATTTATACAAGAAGTTTCTCAAAGAAGTTAATTATGTTTTGAGTTATTCATCATTATGTCGCCCGAAACCACTTTAGGTGAAAAAATCTAATGTTGAAGAAAGAGATACAGCTGCTTGTGAAGCTCATTCCAACATAAAAATAATTGTATTAAAACTTAATGAAACAGGAATAATAAATTTTAAAACACCTGATGTATTACTAGAATTATGTTGTGAGAAAAACAATATAACCTGCCTTCAAAGGAAGTGTGAGAATTGTAAAAACAACTTAATTTTATAAACTACTGAGGATGAAACAAGTTTATTAAAGCTGAAGAAATGGATCTGGGAAACACAAACTATAATTAACCAAACCAAAACTAGTCAGATGTGGCAATCCCAAAACTCATACATGTTAATACTTCCTGAAAAATGCAGCTTCGCAGCACCATCGGTTAGGTGATTTACATTAAAATCTAATCAGCAACAACTTATGTCAAGTCTATCTTAATCTGAAGTTTGATGAAAATCTGTACATTAGTTTTTGAGATAGAGCTATTCCAGAAATCATAAAAAATTCTGCGTATCAGCGCCACCTGTTGGGAGATTTACGCCAAAAACTAATCAGGACCAATTTATATCAGAGACTAACTGAATCTTAAGTTTGATAAAAATGCGAGCATTAGTTGTTGTGATATAGTTATTGCAATAATCATGAATAATGTTAGCATATAAGCACCATCTGTTGGGTGATTTACCCCAAAAAGTAATAAGCACCAAATTATATCAAGTGCTAACTGAATCTGAAGTTTTATGAAAATCCAAGCATTAGTTCTAGAGATATAGCTATTGTGGAAATCACGAAAAATGTATGATAGCAGCGCCACCTGTTGGGCAATTTACACCAAAAAGTAATCAGCACCAATTTATATTGGGAACTAACTGAATCTAAAGTCTTATTCAATTCCGTCCATTAGTCCTTGAGATAGAGTGCCTACAAAATTTCTGTCACATACAGACAGAGACTTTGTAAAATAATTTTTTTTTTCGGGATATCTGACCTCTAAAACATGTAAATCCGTCGAAAACCGGAATTCGAAAATTTTCACGAATCCAATAATTTCTTCTTGTAAAGATAGAAGAAAGTAAAAAGATGAACATAATTACCACACATCTTATGGGGAAAGAAAGACTGAGCCCCCTCAGCCATGTGATAATAGATCATCAGTTTTCATGTTTTCATCTATTTAATTTTATTTTATACTATTATAATACTATTTTATTGTATCAATTCATATTAAAAATAATGTGTTAATTAACTTGTTTTGTAAACAATCATTCCCTCATATCTGTTTCATCATTCCCTCACTCATCATTCCCTCACCATCATTCCCTCACTTCTAAAATTTTTATTTTATTTTTTTGTTAAGTCAAATTTTTAAAACGATTTCTGCTGCTATTAAAATCTTCAATAATTGGCTAATTGCTTACCATTTATCTACTTTTTATGAAAATTTACGTATGTATCATTCAAGTCAGACTGCTTGGCCAAATTTGCAAGTATTGTAGAGAACAACCCAAATATATTATTTATTAATTACATGTACATATTAAATATGCATAATAATTAATTAATTATGCATATTTATGAAATATACATAATTATTAATTAATTATACGTGTGGCCCAAGTCTCTGTGCCTGAGATTCAAAACTTTTTTTTTTTTATATAAAATAAAACGTAATTAATTCATCAACTACACAGAAAGATTTTCTAATTATACGAATTTCATTTAATAAAAAAATAGTTTAGTTTTATGTATACACACCTCGATTTATCTTTTATAATGATTTCTGTAAATGATCATCTGTTATACTTGAATTTTCTCAAAGAGTTTTCAAAACTCTTCTGCGATTTCAAACTGAAAATTTTCTATTACTGTTATGTCTGTAGCTTCTAATAAGAACGTGAAAAAGTTTAGTTTTATATACATTGCTTGCTTTATAATTTGCATTCAAGTCGTGAGTGATAATTACAAACAACGAAGTTCGTAACAATAAATAGTCTCATTTGAGCCGGCCGACAAAGCTCAAATCGATGAGAAATGTTAAACGTTTTGCACGGAAGAAACGAGATTTTCGGAGTACTGATATTTTCGGTTGAGTTTCGGTCCAAAATCTGAGTTTCGTTTTCGGCGAAACTCAGATTTTGGATCTAAGGCACAGAGAGACAATTTGGCCCACACGTATAATTAATTAATAATTATGTATATTTCATAAATACGCATAATTCATTAACTATTATGCATATTTAATAAATACGTATAATTAATTAATAATTTATTTATATTTTTAATAAATACATAAATGTATTTATTAATTACTATAATACATACAATTTAATTACTTTAAAAAAGTTTTTGGACGTATTCGTTTTCGTTTTTGGCCGAAAATAGGAAGATCACCAAAATTTGATTTCAGATTCGGCATTAAAAATCTGTTTCGGTCAATCCTTAATAATAATTACACTGGTCAACAAATTTGAACTTTTGCTCTGTTGTAAAATGGAAATTAGTTGTTTTTTATGCGGTTTCTTGTGCTGATTCCGAATCTAGTTTTAGATTTACTCCAGCACGTCAAGTTTGACAGATATTTGCATATTTCAATTTATGCAAATTTAGTAAATTTTATACAATTATTTGCATATTAAAGGTCTAAAGCAATATCAAACAGAGTTTTTTGTTTTATGTTATGATTACTACCTAATTTACTTCAAGATATGAATCTGACCCTGTTCACCTTCTTGTCAATGAATTACACACCCCTAAAAAGCATCTTATATCAAATCTGTGTTAATGCCTTGCAAAAGTAGAAATTCATCTTACTCAAAAACTAGACATGACATAAGAAAACATACTGCAGATTTGAAATCAGCATAAAAATCTAGTCTAGAAAAACATTACGTGAATTCTGTGGCAACTATTTTAAAGTTGATAATGATGCAAACATTACACCATTGAAAAATATGCAAATTAGGCTTAATAACTGATAAATAAATGTTAAGAATATGCAAATCGTGACATTTATCTGAAGCAAATAGTCAAGTAGTCATTATCTAGAAAACTTAATTAGATGTGACATATATTGTATCTAAAATTTGCATAAAATAGCGCAAAAAAGCTTAAATTTGCATAAATTTAAGTATGCAAATTTCTCAAAACCTTTACCACCTAGAGATAAACGGAGAGCATATTCGGAATCAGCACCAAAAACTCATTTAGAATCAACTAATTTTAGTTCTACAATAAAACCACTGTTGACCAGTGTTATATATACCATTTCTATAAAAAAAAAATACAGGCGTCCTTAAAGTTTTTACACAGTCAAAAATAGCATTTTTATGCATAATTATGATTTTTTCGCAATAAAAAGGACACAGATACATTCTGTTGACTTTTCTATTAGTATTTCTACTTTATGATCAACATTAAATTACCATTTCACTTGTTGCATTTTCAATTTATCAAAATTTTTACAATTTTTTGCTGTCCTTATAGTTTTTACACACACTGTAGTTTATTTATTTATCATAGTTTATGGGGGTTTTTAATAGTTCATTTTTATTTTTTATATTTTTTTGTTATTTATTTAATGCTGATTTATTATATTTTATTTATTTTTTATTATTTACCATTTTTAATAATTTTGTGTATATTAATGTTAAATTATTGTTTTGAATGTGATTGGCAATAAAAAATAAGATTGGTATTCATTTTTGGCAATCTAGCTCCTGGCGCGAAATACTTAAGTACCAAATAACATTCTTGTTCCTTTTGAAAAATAATACATTTTTACAAATAAACTTTACACTTAAAAATTCTCTGCTGTGTGTTGTTTTAAGAAAAGGATAGTTTTAAAACTTTTTTTACTTGTTCACATTTTAAATTTAATGATTTCTTCTGTGGGTTAAAACAAATTAATAAAATTTGGTTATACAGTAAAAGAAATATTTTAAAATCAAAAAGAAATTTTGAATGAATTGGAAAAAAATTTATAGCCATGTACTGCTTATTTGTAAAGCAGGGACTAGAGTAAAAATATAATAATGCATTTTTTTTTAATGGTGATATCTCAGGAGGAATAGTGTTCCTGTTCTTTTTAGGTGCATTCGTAATCATATAAATACATAGCACCTATAGTCATCATTGGTCCATCTGTTTGTCTGTCCGCCTGCATATAACAGAGCAAAAACTACCCAACCGAATGGTCTGAAATCTTAACCCTTTAGATCCCAAACCGGCCGAAACCGCCTGAGTTATTAGGATCCCATAATGCCCAGCAGGCGCCTTGTTTATTTCCCCCCCTCTTTTAGGAAGTGCAAGACATCGAACATGGATTGGGCGTGACTGCCTAATCCGCTTAACGAACAGTAGATAGGAACACAATGAGAAAAGGGGTCGTTCAACAATAGGTATTCAGAGGTGTTCCCTATTGACAGATAAAAATGCATAAACATATGGAGATTGGAAAAACATCTGCTAAATAGAGAGAGATTTAAACTAAAGATAATAGCTTGTCTGCAGTAGAAAAATCAAATTAAATAATAAAAAGTTTTAATAAATATTTTCAGTTTTTTTTTTTTTCACATTTTTTTTCTTTTTTTCAAGTAATAAGATATAAAATTATTAAAGAAATCTTATTATCATGCCAATTTATAACACAGAATCTCAGGAATGAAGAAAATATTCAACAGTTTAATTCGTACAGTAAATTAAATTTTTCCATCCCCCTTTTTTGTACAGTAATTTATTACATGCAGCGATTAAATCACAAGTTTCGATATGGATACATGAAATTTTGTTAACCTATTTTAATACCACCAGCTGTAATAATTAGAGAACCTTTTTTAAGTGTTTTATATTTTGATGATTAAATCTTATTATATTTTGAATTAAAAATTATCCAAATTCTTAAATTCATGAATTAGTCAAGGGGCTATTCAAGTATTACATAAGCATTTTTAATCATTGTCATTTTTAGTCATTTTGTATCCCCTCCCCCCCCCTCTTGTAAAAAAAAATAAACAAATGCTTGACCTCCCCCATTTTGCTTATATAAGATTTTATAATATTTTGTACATCAACACTTTTTCCAAGAAGAAAACAATTACCAATAAATTATATTATTAATTCTATATATTTAATATAAATAGCCATATATAGGACTGCAGTGTCAAAATAATAATAATAATAATGGTTTTAATACATCGTTAATAATTGTTTTAAAATGCTCATTGTCCATCATGATTTGTTTGCTTGTTGTTGCATTATAGTTACTTTATTGTGCAAAGCTTAAGGCTGTTCTCAAATCCAAAAAGGCAACTTTCTGACATAAGTGTTAATTTATTTTTGTTCGGAAATGCATGAAACTAGCTGGTGTTGTTGTTCAGAAACTATGTAATTGAGCTGTTTTTTTCCCTTTTTTTGCAAATGCAATAGATATTTCAGAAAATAGTGACAAAGTGGGCGTTTTGAACTGAATTTCTGCGCGAAAGAAGGAAAAGCACTCAAGAACGGTCGAAAAACGTGTTTGTCACATGATCAAATTCGCTTATAACTCAATAGGTAATTAATTGATCAAAAAATGGAAAATACAGTCCAATTCCAAATCGCATCCATGGCCAGGCTTTCCAATTTTATACCTTTCCGTTAAAAAATGAATTTGTAAATGTGTCAAAATGTTTTGCACTTGTTGAGCAGAGTAGTTAAGAACAGCCTTAAATAATAATTGAAAATAACTCCCCCTTTCCCTTGTCAGAAAAAAGCAGACCCTGGACACACACACTTAACGAATAGTAGATAAGAACACAATGGGATTAGAAGCAGTTCATCATATAGTAACACAATAGGTTTACTTTACGTAGGAACACTGTCTGATGTTCACTGACCACGTGGGATTTTTGTCCTATTCATTCTGCATTTTTATCTGTAGAAAATTCCGCATTTTTAGTATATATGTTTTGAACATGGCTTTTAGATGGCGCAAAGCATTAACCCAAGACGAAATTAATGCAATTTTGTTTGCATCTTCATCAGATGAAAGTAATAACAGTGAAAATAAATCCAGTAATGATGAAAGTTCGGATGAAGTTTCTATACTATGTCCGAATGCAGAAACGCTTCCAGATTCTGAATCAGAAATAGAAAACGATGATGATTCTGAAGAAATGCAATTTACTTGGACGGCAGGTATCGAGCAAAACATTGATGAAAATAAATTTGACGGTAATCCTGGACCTATTCATGATTTAGAACCTGGAGCTACAGCCTTGGATTATTTTAATTTGTTTTTTTCTGACGACATCTGTAATGAAATCAGAATAAAAACTAATAAGTATGCCGAATTTTGTGAAACAAAGTCTTCAAAAAAAAAAAAAAAAAAGATAAACAATGGACACCAATTACTGATATTTTGGAACTTAGAACATTTTTCTGTGTTATTATGATTATGAGTTTAGTAAAAATGTCACGACTTCGTGATTATTGGAGTACTAATCTAGTGTTGACTCTAAGCCGCTTTAGCAGGGCGCAGCACCCGGCGGCCCTTTTTATTTCTTTTTTGCGCCCGGTGGCTCTTTTAAACCCTTCCGATGCATCTGGCTACCCTTTTTAACACTTCCTATGTGCCCCGTGGCAATTCAATTGATCCCGGGAAAATATCGCAAATTCTAGGGGCTCCAAACAAACCAGTTCAAAATATTTTTTGTGAACAAGGTACAAGTGTGCCGAGTCAACACTATAATCCTATATTTGGACATGATATGATCAAAAAACTAATGCCAAGAAATCGATTTTTTCAGATGGTGAAATATTTCCATATATCGGACAAATCAGAAGAAATGAATAAAGATTTCCCAGATTTCAGCTATCTTCAAAATCTAGAACCCCTATTTTCAACACTCTGTGATAAATTTCAGCAGAATTTTAAACCATATAAAGAACTTTCTGTTGATGAAACTTTATTAAAATACAAAGGACGCCTTGGAATCATCCAATATATGCCTCTGAAACCGGCCAAACGTGGGATTAAGTTATGGATGTTGTGCACATCTTTTCTGGGATATGTGTACAATTTTGAAATGTATTGCGGAAGAAATGACAAAGTAATGAGATCAAATAATGGTCTGGGACATGATGTTGTCATGCACATTCTTAAACCTCTGAAAAGTGTTTATCATGAAGTTTATTTCGACAGATTTTTTACTAGTGCTCCTTTGATGCGAAACTTGTTTAAAAGAAAAATTTATGGATGCGGTACACTTGTATCAACAAGAAAGAATCTTCCTGATGAATTAAAATCAGTCAAACTGACAGAACAGGGCTCATCAACCGTATTTCAGTGCAAAGAACTAAAAAACTTACTTTGTATGGTATGGTTCGATAAAAAACAAATTTGTACGCTTGCCACTAATAATCCCCATGAAATATGCAAAGTGAAAAAAAGAAAAGGACCTACGAAAAATGAAATAAATTGCCCCCTCTCATTTGTAAAATATAACAAATACATGGGAGGGGTGGATTTAGCTGTTCAAAAGAGAAAATATTATTCAATAGCTCGAAAATCCTTAAAATGGTGGTATTATTTATTTTGGTTCCTACTAGATACAATGATAACAAATTCATATATAATAATGACAACTACGAATTTCCCTTTTCCAAAATATCCTACTAAATTAAAAGACTTTAAACTGTAGCTTATTGAAGATTTGGCAAAAAATATTACATTTAGAAAACGGACTGCGGCAGTAACTGATTCTTTCACTCATCATGATCATAAAAGAAGAAAAATTAATGGAAGGAAAAGGATTTGTATTTCCTGTACTAAAAACGGACAAAAAACTAATAGTGGACGTAAGGTAGAAAAAGTTCATGGGAATGCGAAGAATGCGGCATTTGTCTTTGCATTACATGTTTTTCATTTATCAGTACAAGTCATGGTTTTGTAAGTTATTACTTAAGTTTTTGTCGAAATTTTTTCCAATTTGTTTTTAGTAATTAGTTTTTATCTTCTCCTTATGTTATTTACTTTTATTACTGTACAGATTGTATGACATTAGAAAACTGAATAATGAAAAATTTACAATAAAATAAAAAAAAGAATAATTTTTTTTTTTTTTTTTTTTTTTTTTTTTTACAAAAAATGTTTATATATATATATATATATAAACATTATACAACATATATATATATATATATATTTAAATATTATGACTGAATTCCAAAAATTTATTTAATTATTATATGTATCATCAAGAGATATATCATATATCAGAAACTTGTGACGCTAATGTTAAACCTATGGGAGAAATCTAAGCAGAATAGTTGCAGATTTCTCGCTCGCATTTTTTTTTCACGGAATACTTTAGTTCTATATTTATTATTGTGTGTTTGTACTTTTTTGATTTTGATTATAGTTTTTATTTTGTTTGGAGTCCTCAGATATATGCTACTTATTTAATATAAAATTGTCTAAAGTTTAGTTATCACTATTTCCGAATAGTAATTTCAGCAAATATCTTAATTTCTTATTAAGACCGCCACCACCTCGCGTAACATATCTACTTATAGGTTGTTTAACGGAGTTTCCTTCCGATACAGTTTTGTTAAGAATAGAGTGCGCTCCATGGTGGTGGAATGTGGAACTAACATAACGCCATTTTGTTAAAATTAGGAAATATAACAAGGCGATCTGTTTGAAACTCTAAGATAGTTTACAACACATAAGAAAAAGTTTATAAAAATGGCGTGTGAAATTTCGGGCAGGGGAGGCGCCGCTAATTTCACTAATTGAATTATTTCTGTTATATACTTATTTTACAAGGCAGTCACGTGATGTTTCATAGCAGTATACTTCAGAACGGTGTCCGATTTTTAAAAATACAGCATAAATGTTACTTATGCCAGATAAAAATGTCAGAAGTATTGATACCACTATTTTCGAATAGTAATTCTAGCAAATATAATAAATTCTTGGTTAAGACCGCCACCCCCTCGACTAGCATATCTCCTGATAGGTTGTTTAACGGAGTTACGTTCAGATACAGTTTTGTTAAGAATAGAGTGTGCTCCCTCGTGGTGGAATGTGGAACTAACAGACCGCGATTTCATTTAAAGTAGAAAATCTAGCAAGGCGATCTGTTTGAAACTTTAACATAGTTTATAACACATAAAAAAAAGTTTATAAAAAATGGCGCGTGAAATTTCAGGCAGGTGGGGAGAGGGGGAGGGGCAAAATATTTCTTTTTTGTTTCATACCGTTTCAGGTGCGGGTTTTTTTTGACGGAGTTCCCAGATACATGCTACTTATTAAATATAAATATGTCAAAAGTTAAATTAGGTCTATTTCCGAATAGTAATTTCAACAATTATCTTAAATTCTTGCTGAAGACCGCCACCCCCCTTGAGTAACATATCTACTAATAGGTTGTGTCAAGGAGTTTCGTTCAGATACGCTTTTATTAAGAATACAGTGCGCTCCCTGGTGGTGGAATGTAGAACTAACAGACCGCGATTTCATTTAAAGTAGGAAATCTAACAATGCGATCTGTTTTAAACTTTAAGATACTTTATAACAAATGATAATGATAATGAAGTATAAAGAAGAATGGTGTGTCGCATTTTGAGGAGGAGTGAGGGAGGGGCGCTAGCAAAATTAGGAAATATAGCTGGACGATCTGTTTAAAACTTTAATATAGCTTATAAAACATAACAAAAATTTTAAACATCAGGCCGCGTCAAAAATCATGGTGACCATCACCCCGCTTCACACCCCCCCCCCCAAGTGGGGGCACTTTTCTAAATTTGGCAGATCCCCATCATGTGATATATCGTAGCATTTCGGGGGGGGGGGGGGTACGAACAAAATTAGGAAATATAACAAGGCGAATCTGTTTGAATCTTTTTACGATAGTTTAGGAAGGGTTTGCCAAAATTTAGTAGAGATGTTCCATGGCGATAAATGTACTGGACGTTTTGAAAGGAATATTAAACAAAACCCTTTGTGTGATCTATGATCAGACTTACCCACTTGTTTATTTCTTTTAGTTGCAAATTTTCAAACTTGGGAAAACAAAAATTCAGTGATGAAGTCAGTGGATGCTAAGGGGGAAACCCACCAGGAAATTAGAAAAGCCCTCCTCCCCACGAAATCCATATTGTCTTTCCCAGAACAGCAAAATTTCATCCAGAGAAAAGCAACTCTGAATTCAATATTGCACAAATGTATTTTAATCTTTATGTTATGTCCTTCCTACAAATTATATTTTCTATATTGGGATGGTGAACCCCTTTAAATATAATCCACGAGCCGCCACTGGATTCAACAGTAATTTGGTCTTCTTGCATTTGCCACTTACACAGGGGTAAGCAATGCTTCTTATAAACAAAAGAGATGGACAATATTATTCCCCTTTTTTTGCCAGTAAACATAACAAATATCATTTCGAACCTGGTTTCTCTAACAACGAGTTATGTATGTCGTAGAAGAATGGGGTTGGAAAACAAGGAATGGAATATTCCGTATTTTAAAATGAAATGTTTTTATAATCGTCTAACAGTTTTGATAATAACTTCACATAAAAATAAATAACAGACAAAAAAATTACAGACTAAAAATAAATTAATAACAGGCTATACTGATGTAAAAAAATACCAAAAAAGGACAAGTTTAATTGGATCAAAAATGATAATGATATCAAACAAAAATCCCCCCCCCCCATCCTTCCCCTAGAGATATCTTACAATATCAAGTACCAGAAACCCCTCCTTCCTAAAGTGATAACATTGTACATGTACAGCCCCTATCTTATAAACTCCAGAGAAAAATGTAGGTGGAACAGTATCAATATTTCTATAGATACACATATGTGTCTGTATCGATACTCAAGTTAAATCCTACCTAAGAATATATAATGTGATAATTTAATGGGTGAATTTTGTATTGTTTAAGGAAATGAAAATTGTAAAATCGGCTATTTAATTAAATTTTTAATTAAAAATTTATTATTAAAATTTATGGAAAAATGGAATTAAAATTTAGTACCATTAAAAAAAAATGTGTTGCTAATTATTTTCTTTCCGATTTTAGAATCAAAGATAGATAAAATTTTTTCACTGAAGTTCAATAAGGGATTTTCTTATATGAAAATGGCAACAATCTCTTGATACTGATACTTTAAAGAAGCTTCTGTTATCATCTGAAACAAACCTTTTTCACTTAAGAAAATGTCATCGATTACAAAAGAAAATTCTTCCTCTAGTGAACAGCACTTTATTCTTCAAAATGGTGATAAAGAAAAGCATTCCTCCACTGGTAAAGAAGAAAAACCTGTTATTTGTGAAGTATGTTCCGAAACATTTTCTAAGAATAGTGATCTCAGAAGCCATCTCTTGACTCACACTGAAGAGAAACCCTTTGTTTGTAAAATTTGTTTCAGAAGATTTTCTCAGATTTATAATCTAAGAAGACATCTAACAAACATTCATACAGGTGAAAAACCCTTTGTTTGTGACATATGTTCCAAAGGATTTAATCAGAATAGTAATCTAAGAAGACATTTAAGAGATATTCACAAAGGTGAAAAGCCCTTTATTTGTGAAATATGTTCCAAAGAATTCTCTCAGAATAATGATCTAAGAAGCCATCTCTTGTTTCATACTGTTGAAAAACCTTTTGTTTGTGATATATGTTCCAAGGGATTTTATAGGAATAGTATTCTAAGAAGCCATCTCTTGACTCATACTGGAGAGAAACCCTATGTTTGTGAAATATGTTCCAAAGCATTTTCTCATAATCATCATCTAAGAAAACATCTCTTGACTCATACAGGTGAAAAACCTTTTGTTTGTGAAATATGTTCCAAAGGATTCTCTGAGAATCATAATTTAAGAAAGCATTTTTTGTCTCATACCAAATAGACACCTCCTGAAAATCTCTTATATTTTTTTGTCGAAATTGAGTATGATCTTTGTATATCTTGTTGCATTTACTATTATCGCATCTCTTATGTTTTAGCATTTAGTAATAAAATAAAAATATGTGAAATCCTTCCATAAATCTCACAGCGATCAGTTTCATAATAAGCAAATAACTTCGGACCTATTCATAAGATTTCAGTTAACCTTTAGGTAAAGCCTTTTTGGTAGTTATTTTTCATTTTTGTTATTTCATTATAAAGTAATTTCACCCTAAAATAAGAAATTAATCTGACCTGAAAGGATAATTTTTACCTCATATTCTTATGTGATAGGAAAGGCTTCATTGAAGTAACACTTAAAAAATTATGAGAAATGTTCTAAAAATATATTTTGTGTAAAAATAAATCTTACTTATTTGTTACATTTTCTTTAAAAAATTCTCATGCATTTAAATGAAACATATCTCATCATCATGTATTCTTTGTGCCCATCATGAGGTATATATTTTCCCAAAAAGGTATAAATAATTAATTCGATATTTATTTGGCATGTTTTCTCAATTCATAAATCATAGTTGTATAACCTAATCAGCCGTGCACTTTGTTTCTAAGACCTTTTTTTTTTTTTGCTTCTTGTTTGTGTCTTGTATCATCGAATTCAGAAACTTTTTCAGCAGGGGCAACCTTGTCTTCTATCTTCATATAATATAATACGACCAAATCTTGTGTGTTTGCAAATTTTATCTGAAAAACATCTCTGATAATCTTGACTCAATTTTGTATCCTACAATTTGCGGTACGAGAAGACCATTGGGATAGGTCACATGGTTGAGAAAATTCGATGAATGAGTTATTTTGGTGTCAGTATGGATCATTGTATTTTAATGGGAATGAAGATTCAACCAGTTATTAAGTTGTTGAATTGGTGGCAGCAAATGAAGTCGCAAAGTTTGCAACATTTTACCAGATTGGGCAGGAAAATCAGTTTTCAAGATTACCAATACCAATCCGCGTGCTTGGCATCAAATGAAGCAATGTCGCCAAATTTGTCACCGGTATATAATTGTTAATCTGCAATTAACAATTGCTATATAATTGTTAATTGCAGACAATTAACAATTGCAATTAACAATTGCGATTAACATTTTAGACAGAGTGTATATTTTATCGAGTTGAACTCAAGACTAATTTTGACTGAGCTATGCCCAGTTTTTCTGGCTGTTATATTATAATACGAGCAAATGTTTGTGTGTGTGCATGCAAGTTTTATCTAAAAAATGACTAATCATTTTGACTAAATTTTGTATCCTACCGTTTGGGAGTATGAGAAGCCCCAAATGTCGAGAAATTTTGATGAGTAGGACATTTAGGCGCCAAATGGGTGGCAGCAAATGAAGTCGCAAAGTTGGCAACATTTTACCAGATTGGGCAGGAAAATCAGTTTTCAAGATCACCAATAACAATCCGCGTGCTTGGCATCAAATGAAGCAATGTCGCCAAATTTGTCACCTGTATATAATTGTTAATCTGCAATTAACAATTGATATATAATTGTTAATTGCAGACAATTAACAATTGCGATTGTTAATTGTCTGCAATTGCAATTAACAATTGCGATTAACATTTTAGACAGAGTGTATACAGTCGAACCTCTATTTAACGAAGTTGCTAAATCCCGGAAAAAATTTCATTATATGGAAAATTCGTTAAATAGAGATTCACCTTTTAAAATACTTTAAACTACACAAAACAGATTTTAAATTCCTAAAATACTAAATATTTTTACTAAAAGTAATTAATCACATTTTCTTTTTATAAATTATATCGATTTGTTTTATTTATTTTACCCACCAATATCCATCATCAATTCATTTTTTGTTTAAATCTTTGAAATCTACAAAGAAAATAAAACATTCTCCGGGAATACACTGTATTTTCTGTTTAAAGTAAATAGTTTTACATTAAAATTAACGGATTTTAATAACCTTATCGTATTTATTATTATTATAACAAATAATTTTAACCATGCATTAACATATGCGTCCTTAAATTTAGTTTCTGAAAAACTCTGTTAATTTTATCTGAGATTTTTCTTTTAAAAAGTGCTTTCTCTCATAATACGTCTTGCATCTTTGCAATGCACCAAAAACTCCTTCATGCGTATTTTCTTCTAACTATAATCCGCGTCGGATTGTTTCAAATGGTTTTAGCATTTCATCATACGAAGTTTTGTTAATTCCTGCATCCTGATCATTTCCATCATCATCATATTCGTCTTCATCGCAATTCATTGCTGTATTGTTTTTATTTTTCACATTGTCGAAAATATCCAATTCGGATAGTGTTTCCGAGGTCTCAATTTCAGAATTAAATGAAATACAATCATCAATCAGCACATCATGGTTAATTTCTTCTTTTTTTCTCATCTGTATCCACATTTTTTTTAAGTTACTCTAAGAGATTATCGTCTTCGTCCTCCGTACTTACCGAATTCTCACTGCTGACAAAGAAGGCGCCTTGTAAAACCAGTTCAAGGCCATTGAACATCATAAAATGTGTTTATAGAAAGAATAAGTTTGAAATGTCTAGCAATATTTTAAGAAATGGGGTGAAAAAAAAATTAGATCACAAGAAAAAGTTCGTTAAATAGAGAAGGCACTTCGCTATCTGGAGGTTATACGAAGAAATTCGCAAAATGTTCTTGGTTCCAAGGAAAAGTTCGCAAAATAGAGGTTCGCTAAATAGAGGTCCGACTATATTTCTATCGAGTTGAACCCAAGACTAATTTTGACTGAGCTATGCCCAGTTTTTCTGGCTGTTATATTATAATACGAGCAAATGTTTGTGTGTGTGCATGCAAGTTTTATCTAAAAAATGACTAATCATTTTTACTAAATTTTTTATCCTACCGTTTGGGAGTATGAGAAGCCCCAAATGTCGAGAAATTTTGATGAGTAGGACATTTAGGCGCCAAATGGGTGGCAGCAAATGAAGTCGCAAAGTTCGCAACATTTTACCAGATTGAGCAGGAAAATCAGTTTTCAAGATTACCAATACCAATCCGCGTGCTTGGCATCAAATGAAGCAATGTCGCCAAATTTGTCACCGGTATATAATTGTTAATCTGCAATTAACAATAGACAATTAACAATTGCAATTGTTAATTGTCTGCAATTGCAATTAACAATTGCGATTAACATTTTAGACAGAGTGTAAAAAGTCGAAACTCTATTTAACGAAGTCGCTAAATCCCGGAAAAAATTTCGTTATATGGAAAATTCGTTAAATAAAGATTCACCTTTTAAAATACTTTAAACTACACAAAACAGATTTTAAATTCATAAAATACTAAATATTTTTACTAAAAGTAATTAATCACATTTTCTTTTTATAAATTATATCGATTTGTTTTATTTATTTTACCCACCAATATCCATCATGAATTCATTTTTTGTTTAAATCTTTGAAATCTACAAAGAAAATAAAACATTCTCCGGGAATACACTGTATTTTCTGTTTAAAGTAAATAGTTTTACATTAAAATTAACGAATTTTAATAACTTTATCGTATTTATTATTATTATAACAAATAATTTTAACCATACATTAACATATGCGTCCTTAAATTAGTTTCTGAAAAACTCTGTTAATTTTATCTGAGATTTTTCTTTTAAAAAGTGCTTTCTCTCATAATACGTCTGGCATCTTTGCAATGCACCAAAAACTCCTTCATGCGTATTTTCTTCTAACTATAATCCGCGTCGGATTGTTTCAAATGATTTTAGCATTTCATCATACGAAGTTTTGTTAATTCCTGCATCCTGATCATTTCCATCATCATCATATTCGTCTTCATCGCAATTCATTGCTGTATTGTTTTTATTTTTCACACTGTCGAAAATATCCAATTCGGATAGTGTTTCCGAGGTCTCAATTTCAGAATTAAATGAAATACAATCATCAATCAGCACATCATGGTTAATTTCTTCTTTTTTTCTCATCTGTATCCACATTTTTTTAAGTTACTCTAAGAGATTATCGTCTTCGTCCTCCGTACTTACCGAATTCTCACTGCTGACAAAGAAGGCGCCTTGTAAAACCAGTTCAAGGCCATTGAACATCATAAAATGTGTTTATAGAAAGAATAAGTTTGAAATGTCCAGCAATATTTTGAGAAATGAGGTGAAAAAAAAAATTAGATCACAAGAAAAAGTTCGTTAAATAGAGAAGGCACTTCCAGGGGCGCGCCGACCTATTGTGCAATGTGTGCGGCGCACACAGGCGCCATGATAATAAAGGCGCCAAACATTACAAGCGAGAAAAAATATTTAAAAATACATATTTCTAATTTTATTAAAATTATTCTTCAAATTTTAATTATATTTTAAAAATCTACCTCATATAAATAAATTACTTAGACTCACTTAAATGTTATTCATCTTTAAAATGAATGTGATACATTAATCAATTTAAATTCAGAACGTAATTAACTTGAAATTTAAATTGAAACATTACAAAAAACTTGCGCATTTGTTAGCATTCCATCCAATTTTAGATTCCATAGAGGAAACCATTTCAGATACGCTATTTTTAACTGTTTTATTGAAAAAAAAATAATTTAGACATAAATACAAGAGGTTGGGAATACTAGGATGAATCTAATATGCGCGGCAAAAAATATACTTAAAAAAAGAAGAGTGTTAGTTTTAAGTTTTCGTGCATTTTATGTGCCATGTTTAAATAGTAGTCTAAACTTGATAGTCAATGACGTTAATCATGAAGCATGAAGATACTGATTTTTACTATAGCCTGAGAAATATTCTTTTTCTTTCCTGTTTATCAGAGAAATATTTTAACTACTCATTTAGCTGTAAACTAGCTTGAAGCCGCTTTATGAAATCTGAAATATGGTTTTCGATTTTTTGGGGGGTTTTATACACGGCATAAATTGTTTTATTTTCTAACCTTTGTATTCTCCCTGTATGATTTTTTTCCTTTTAGATATTCGTTTTATAATTTTTTTTATAGATGTAAGCCTATAATTAATATATTTTGTAATATTTCATTTCTACTCGCTGATAAGTTTTTTATAAAACGATAGTTTTTTGGGAAGGAGCATAGGGCTCAAGTTGAAGTTTTGCACACAGGCGCCGAACACCACTGGCGCGCCCCTGGGCACTTCACTATCTGGAGGTTATTTTACGAAGAAATTCGCAAAATGTTCTTGGTTACAAGGAAAAGTTCGCAAAATAGAGGTTCGCTAAATAGAGGTCCGACTGTATTTTTATCGGGTTGAACTCAAGACTATAATTTTGACTGAGCTATGCCCAGTTTTTCTGGCTGTTATATTATAATACGAGCAAATGTTTGTGTGTGTGCATGCAAGTTTTATCTAAAAAATGACTAATCATTTTGACTAAATTTTGTATCCTACCGTTTGGGAGTATGAGAAGCCCCAAATGTCGAGAAATTTTGATGAGTAGGACATTTAGGCGCCACTGCGGATCAATGGGAATAAACGTTGGTATATTTATTAATTTGTTGAACATTTTTTTAAAAGCTGCTTCTTATAAAATTGTAATGAACAGTCATAAGTATACTGTGATTAAAAAGGGGGTGGGGTGGAGAATGAGTGTTTGTTTTTATGCTTTCATGAGCTGAAAGTAGGATTTGCAGGAATGAATTGTAACTTATTCATTTCTTCATCCTCTCCAAATGTTTTTTTTTTTTCTCTTGTTACATATATCTGTATATAATGTATTGTAATTTTTTTAGGCTTTTTTTTTTTTGGAGAGTGAATGGAGTTTTATACAAATGTTAAGATTCATAAGTTGGTTAGCATTTATCATTTTTTTTTTTTTTTTTTTTTTTTTGCAAAGTGGCTTTGTTGTGGGTTGATGCGCTGTTTCTGCGGAAAAAACGTATTTTAAGGAACTCACATATGAATGATTATTATTAGGGACGAGCAGGGGTAGAACCCAAAAATATAGCTTTTAAGCATTATTTTTTAGAAGCATACATACAATATAAATCTTGTCAGTGTTAGTATAACCCTTTATACACCTATGGTGCTTTGGTACTTTAAAGTACCATTAAAAGAACTTGTTAAAAAAATAATTTAATACATCGATTAGTAGCAATAGAGTTTAGAATGAGTTATAGATACATTACTTCATCTTGTTCCTAAAGCATTATTGGTTGCATAAAACAAAAATATTTTTAGAAGAATGATTTCTTATGCCTTTGCATCTTTGCAGCTTTCTTGACGCTGAAATATTGAGGAAGAAAATTTCAGTTTGGAAATATTTCTATTGTATTTCTGCATTTTCTTTTTTTACAAAATAAAAAAAAATTAAATAAAAGATTTGAGTGGAGTTATAAATATGGCACAAAATCCCTATAAATTCAAACTTAATTTTAGTTGGCAAAATCCTTCTAAAATTTATTAAATGATTCTGTAAATTTTCTAATGTAATTTCAAACATTCCCGAAAAATGTTATAGAAGATAAAATTTTCAAGATTTCATAATTTGGGAGGGTCAATCCATTTCAAGTGGTCCAAAAAATCATTTATTCGTTGCTTGACCATTTTTTAAAAATCTGAAATTTTTTGTACAACAACCCTAACATGATGAATGTTCAAAATTACTATGATTTTCATTTTATTAATCTTTGTTTGTGCATGGCGGCCATCTTTGTTTCATCATCTGCAGCAATTTTCTCACAAAAAGGGTTTGCGGAATTGTAAATAATTCATCGTTTTTTTCTCTAATTCAAGTGCGGATTAAAGCAATTTGTACAGAATACATTGAGCTAAAAATTTGGTAATAGAGTAGTTTTCGAAACTAACTGCTTATTGGTGAAATTTAAGCATAAATTTTCAGTTTTTTTCCAAAATTTGTCCGTTTACAAAAGGAAATTTTTCTAGCAAGGAAAACTTTGAACATGACATTTTTTTTTTTTTAACAAATAGGCCGAAAGTACTTATAATCACACGCCATGTTCCAGATCTGGGACTTGCTTTCTCTTCGTTAAAAAAAAATCCCAAATTTTTCAAAAATGTCAAAAATCGCACTTTTGAGGCTTTGATATCTCTGGTGGGGCACGAGATAAAAATCTGAAGTTCTGGTTTCTGAGAGAATTGTATGGTAGTGTTAGCACAAGAAATTCCAGGATGGCGATTTGACTACAAGCTGAGATATGGCAAGGGCAACATGTCAAAACAATACTGCCAAACTATTGTTTTGTTGTAGTCGCAGCTAAGTATTTATCTCAGAGTGTCATTTAAATTTTTTTTATTATATTTAAATAATAGTAACAGAAAATAAAGCCTTTTGCAAAGCTTAGCAATTAAAAAAATAATTATGCCTAAGGCCATACATTTTGTATAGTTTCAGTAATTTTTGTTGTAATTTTAGTAACTAAAAGAAACTTCAGCACTTTTACATAAAGTAAAAAAATATTTCTAGTATAGTAAGTTAATACTCAGTTCGGCAGTTAGTTAATACTCTATTACCAAATTTTTAGCCCAATGTATTCTGTACAAATTGCTTTAATCCACACTTGAATTGGAAAAATAAACGATGAATTATTTACAATTCCGTAAACCCTTCATGTGAGAAAATTGCTGCAGACGATGAAACAAAGATGGCCGCCATGCACAAACAAAAATTAATAAAATTAAAATAATAGTCATTTTGAATTTCAATCATGTTAGGGTTGTTGTACAAAAAATTTCAGATTTTTTAAAAATGGTCGAGCAACCAGTGCTGGACCACTTGAAATAGGTCACAAGGGGAACCCGGTACATAAGGGGTTAACAAAGAGGGCATTGATTAGTTTAAAAAAATAATTTACACAAAATGCAGTGCACAATATTGTTAACTATATAATGTTTATATCTCAATCGATTAAAAAAAAATATCTGTGTGTGATTCTGAATGCTTTGAGGGCCTGTTGCCATTCTGCCTTTGTCTATAATCATCAGAAAATAAATGTCTGAGTGGGGTGTTCCTTTATATCCATTGAGTGTATCTGTTTTAAAGACTAAGATTTATATAGGGTGGAGAAATCGCGACAAGCATAAAAAAAAACATATTTTGAAAAAAAAGAAATGCTCTTAGCTTTCTTGTGCCATACGCACCAATGGAAAATTTAGTCTTTGTAATTTCTGTAAACTTCAGCATATTCTTTTAGGAAAATATCCTTCAATGTAAACAAGGTAAAATTTTATAAAGAAAGAATAATTGTTGTTGTTGTTTTTAATCCGCTACCCTGTTGTTTCTCATTGCAGGCTGCAAAATTTGCTTTTAAATTTCAAAAGAATGATATTACACGTCAAATAAAAGCCCCGATTGTGTTATGAAATGCTTGAACCGTACTCTCCTGTTAAAATTGGCCGTTTGTTTCAATTTTGCCAGTATTCCAAAAAAAAAAAAAAAAAAGAAGTTTCAAATCCTAACGACTGTAGTTTATTCCTAATTGATGTATGAATTCTTTTAAAAATGTGTTATTAAAGTTGTATTTATTTTTCTTTTAAAAATTTCTGAAATTGTTTGTACATATGATCTTCTTTTTTCAACAAAATTTAAATTGTTCTAATTTCAAATTATATTGGAATTTAAAAATAAAAATTGTTGTGGATCAAAGGAAATGGTGTATGTCTTTTTTCTTTCTATTTGTTTGAACTGAAGACAATGTGTTTATTACGAGCTACTTTTTTTTATATCCCAAGGATTATTTTTTTCACTGGATAGCTGGGTGTTGATCTCTACATAGGTCATTTTTAACTTTTTCAATTTTGTTAAAAGGTTTTTTTCTGAGGCTATTTTTACTTTCGAAATTTAGTTGTGATTGTGAAAGTATCCTCATAAAAAACAACCTTAAACAAAATTGAAAAAGTTAAAAAATGACTTTGTAGAGATAGACTTCAGTTTATACAGTGCAAAAAAAGAAAAAAAAATCTTTTAGAAATATTGAAATGCAAACGAGATATTTTAAAAGATTTCTTTAATAGGATTAATATTGGTGAGCTGGTAGCATGAGTGAAGTAACCTCTTTATCATAATCTTCCATAATATCTGAAGATGCATAAGAAATTCTATATAATACAGTATAACATCTTTAATCCGGTCATCTCTAATAGTTCGGAAATTTCTGTAAGCCGGACATTTCAGTACGTTTCTTCGTTTTTATTTCCAATTACAGATCATAGATGGCACCATCGCATATATATAAAGGAATTTCAGATCAAGATTAAGGAAAATAAAAGTACAGTATCAAATTTATTACTTGTTTTTTTTTTTTTTTTTTTTTTTTTTCAATCTTAAAATTGTAAGAACTCTCTGAATACACGGTAATTAATATAGATGTCTTTTTTTAATGTTAAGTTGTAAAAATTCGGAATAAATGTTAATTTTGCTATTTTTCTTTCTACAAAGATAAGAAGATGGCACCAAAACATCTCGAAATCTAATTTTATTATTATTATATTACTTAATTTGTGACTTACTTCGGTATCTCTAGGTGCTATATACATAGTTTTTTTATATAATTAGCCTTATGTATCACTATTTTAAGTATGTTAATGAAATTATAAAGTTATTTAATTTCCTATAATCCGGAATCGCCATAATCGTGCTGATTCCGGATTAAAAAAGTTATACAGTAATAATAATAAGGCTTTGTGATAATTTTTTATTAAAATCCATACTTATTTAAGCTCTATTTGTAAAATTTATACAAAATGAATCAGATTAATTAAGAAAAATAAAATCAGCCTAACAGCTGTCTATTGATTGCGGCAACGGCAGGAATTGCGCCTCAGCCAATGGTTGGCTGATCATTGGACTAAAGATCTGAAATGATAACTGACCAGCGAGTCTCCTGGCACATGTAATAATAATTAAGGATCGACCAAAACAGATTTTTAAGACCGTAACCGAAAAAAATTTCGGTAATCTTCCTATTTTCAAACGAAAATGTCCTCAAAAAATTTTAAGTAATTAATACATACATAAATACAGATAATTATAAATTAATTATACGTGTTTATTAAACATACATCTTTATTAGTCAATCCTACGTGTGGCCCAAGTTGGCTGTCTGTGCCTCTGACCAAAACTTTTTATTTTCATATAAAATAAAATGCTATTCATTCATCATCGATTCAGGATAATTTTCTAATTATATGAATTTCATCTCATTAAAAAATATTTTAGGTATACATATCCCGATTTATCTTTTATAAATGATTCATCTGTTGTACTAGAAATTTCTCAAAGGAGTATTCGAAACCCTTTTGCAGTTCCAAACTAAATAATTTTAATTACTGTTAGGTCTAGCTTTAACGAGCACGTGTAAAGCGTGTTCAAATTTGAGTTATATGTGCATTACTTGCATTATTAATAATAATCTATTTTGCTTATAAACTTCAACTATTTTTTTCACTTTCTAGCAAATATTTTAGAATTTTGATTGGTTCTAGAACTATTGATTTAAATTGCTCATAATTTGGTTGATGCAGTTAAAAAAAAAAATAGACACCATTTTGTATTTTAACAAAGTGTCTAAAACTGTCCTCTCTAAAACTTTTACATCTGTGAATATTAAGATGCAAGAATAAGTGTGCTAAGTGTTATAATCTCCTTTAACAAATACGTTTCTTTAACTTAATTGGAATATACGAATTGAGTTTTTCCAACTCGGTGTAATTCCCTAGCCGGGATTTGCACCGAGAACCTTTTGACTTGCATTGCCAATGATCTGTCTATTGAGCTACGTAGGCCGATAACCGACGGGATCAGATAACCTTATTGGTAACAGCATCTGGTCTGCCATGCCGACAGCTTAACTGAATAGACCGATTTCGGAACGACATTAAACGATGGAGCCACTGTCCTTGTATTTTTTAAGTTGCCGGATTTTCGAGGTAACATTGTATACCTATATCATAAAAATACAGGATGTCCTTAAACTCATGGTACATACGTTAGGGGGTGATAGAACACAACTAGACAAGCACAAATCCATGGCCGGAAACGCTTTCCTGCACCGTAGTGACGACACAGACCACAAGAAAGACAGGACCCGAATAAGAGGAATATTAATAATTTAAAATATCAATAATATAATAATAAAATATTAATTAATAATATAAGACACAAATATTAATAATTTAAAAAAATGTATAGGCTAATTACGACGCATCCCACACATCCGTTTTCGTTCCAATCTTCTAAATAGTTATGAAACATTTCTTGAATGCTTATATTCATGTCAGAGACGAACGTTTTCCAATATAGTTAATCGGCATTTTCCGAAAACTGAAAAATACAATCCCTTGCTAATTTTACTTAGAAAACTTGGAGGTAAAATGTGAAGGTTAGGATGGCCACCCAGGGAAACCCAGCATGTAACTGATTATAAAAGTTTCATTGCCAGATTTCGTGAATATTGAATTTCAATGAGAATTTCAACATGTTAGCCAGTTTTAGCCAAGCCGGCGTCCTTACTAGCGGTATTTTGGCGCCAAATTTGGTCATATTACTTCATTTGTCGCAAAATTTAGCAAGAGGTTAACTCTACCGGATATTTTTAAAAAAATTGTTGAAACGTACGAGAATTGGAGAAATGTTTACAAAAAATTACTTTAGAGGTGATATTTCTACAAGTTAACCCCTTGAAGGGCGGTGGTTCATTTTTGGACCACCTAATTTTAATCGCTAAATGGCACATCAGCACCAGAATTTGGAATGAAAATTTTCCCTTAATCAAGAACGCGAAGAAATGCTTTTACTTATTTTCAAATAAATCTGTTTTTAAAATCCGGTGTCGTTCAATGATTTCAACATTTTACGCTTAGAAGTACTCTGCCCCTGAAAGGATTAACCTATATTATAAAGCACAAATCTGAGCTTCGAGCAATGCTGATATCATACTGGAGAGGACAATAGTATGGTTATAATGTACTAGAATTTGAAACAATGGATATTTCTGAATTAAAATTAAACAACTGTAATTTTATTTCTATGGGAAATTATGCAAGTTTTGGATGTTTTGTGGTGCTTTATTGCTGGGAAATAATCCGATTTTTTTCTGTTTTTAATTGTATTGCCATGCAAGTTCTATAAGTGTGCCATATTTTAAGTAAATAACTTATTTGGAAGTGGGTCAATCTAACGTCGCAAGATTTAAATAATACACACATACAAAACGAGTTAATAAAAGATTTTAACAATCGCCTTCAATTCAACAATTGGATAAACATAGGAAAGATCTTTTAACAATGGATTTTATTTGCACGTGTCAGCTATAACGCCAAATGAATTTTCGAATGAATGCATTTTCGTTTTTCAAAACACTGTAAAACAACAATTCAATTCAATTGAACAATGGGACAACAATCAGAGAGGTAATTTCTAACAATGAATTTTCTTCGCGCATCAGTAGTAAAGTGTAATTCAGATAAGTAAGATATTGAGGGACAATAAGTTTTAGTTTGTAGAAGGAGTTTTAGAACCCGGAATATATTTCTCATCGCCACTATTCACCATCGATCCCAATGCATATGGATCAGGTTTCTGCAAATTATCAAGAGTTTAGCCCATCTTTGTGAATCCGCACCCTGCCTTTGAATTACACTCTCCGAGTGACTGGACTATACGATGATTCGATCCCTTCCGCTAGACGAACGATGTTGTCCGGGGTTCCGGGGTAAGTCCCATCTGCTTTGCTTAATGTGTATCAGGCTTCAAGTTTCAAATTATAAATTAAAGTGTGTTCAGACCATCCTACAGGATTATGTACTTCCCTGTGATAGGGGCCTTGATAGAGAAAATGGTATTTGTATAAAAAATGAAGACATTCACCCGTAATTTCTAACAAAGTATTCACTGTTTAATTCCCAAAAGTAACTTTTCCAATAATTACACATTGCATTTAAGTTAAAGAAACTATTTATCTGTTTTATATACAGTCAAAAGAAATTTACCCTATGTGTATAATCAGAAGCAATTTTTGTTAGATACGTACATAAACAAGCCTTATAGGTAATTCATCAAGTTTTTTTTTTTTTTTTTTTTTTTTTTTTTGTCAAAGCTGCTGATATCATTTAGTAAGAAATATGAATTTCTTAATTGTGACTTCAAGCAAGATTTTCGAAAAACGCGAAGGCTGCTATATCAAGGAAGTACCTATAATTATATAAAGACCAGTTTCGAATATTCAGGTGCATATATCTAATTTCAGATGGACCACTTTTCTTAAATTTTTCTTAAAATTATTTCCTAACGTCTTCTTAGAAAATTTTATAAACCAAATCACAGTTTTATATCTGACATTAAAACAAAATTTTACTAAAAAAGAAGAAAAAAAAGGGTTTTTATATCTTTCAATTATAACACCTCAGAATGTTCCTGGAAGAGCAAAGTTCATGTGTCTAGTAGATTCTCTTCCAGTCACGATAAATCACAATCACGAGTCCGTTTCCAAGGATTTCGAGTACAGATGAAAAAAAATAGTTTTATGTAATAGGGTGTCGTTGTTACATCAGTATCTTGGTAATAGGTTACCATAACCTATTATTTTTGCAACTTATTTCTTGAAACGAGTTTAGGCGGTTTATGCTATTTTTCCTAATGACCCTTACGGTTTACAAATTGTGCAGTTCCATTTTCTAAGTATGTAGTACTATCCTTTTTTTCCTGGAAAAACTTTACTTGTTGAAGACTCACTATGGGCGTAATCACATGCGTATTTTAATCAAATTGCCTTTTAAATTCAGAAATTTCAGTAACATTGTATACTACAAAATTAAGTTATTCTTTTTATTTTAAAAATGCTAAGCTTCTATGAAATGTTAAAAATATTTTAACTGAATAATGTATGAAACGCAAATATACTGTGAAAACGCATAAAAGAATGGAAAGCATAGCTGCCAAATTTTACGCTTTTTGCTACCACTAAAATTTATTAGAGATTTTCAGTTTGTCTAATAGTGATTAAACGGCGATTAAATAAGACAATATTTACTATAAAATTTTAGTGGTAAAAAAAAGCGTAAAAGTTGGCAGCTATGATGGAAAGTATAATTCTTTGTAATTTTAACCATCTTTTCCTAGTTTAATATGTATACATATGTATAATAACAATGCTATTAAACAAAATATTGTATTTAAATTATCATTGACAATTTATCAAAAAAAATCTTTAGAAAATAAAATTGGAGCATTATAAATTTCGCAAGAAAAATATATTTTAATGTTTTAATTGAAAAATGACTTGTAGTATATTACTTGTAGCACATTGTAGCATAGTCCTATGCTGAAATCGAGTGTTTCCTGATTTTAAACCAGTTTGCTTACTGTTTTTTTATCTTTTTCGAAAGATTCGTGAGGGGGGTTTTCTTTATGATGATCTTTAAGGCTGGGGAAAGGGTCATTCCATGTCAGTTCAGGCAGGCATGTAACCCACCATCACAGATTTTGATGAAACTGCGTATGCTTGTTAATATTATTAAGATGTGATCACCAGTATTTTTTTTTACTCCTTGGTCAAATAGTTTCAGAGAAAAAAATTGTCAAAATTTTGAAAAACTGTCGTCAGTTGGCATTCATGACTGCTCGGTTTTCAAATGTAGCATGACATAAATGTGATCATATTTCAATATCTACTCTACAAATCATCTACAAATAATTTATGCATAATATATAGGGTACGCAGTTTATGAAAAAAAATACTGTTACGCTTATAACATTTTAAATGTGTCTAAAAAAATGTTTAAACTTTGAAGTCATGAATTTTTTATGAAAAATAATGCATTAACTAAAAAAGCATTATCAACAAAAGGCGGTATTTTTATTAAATTTATTTTTGGTGGGGATATACTTAAAGGTATCCTTTATCTGATTCTGAAATAAAAATAGTGGGATTTTGGGTGTTTTCAGTAGTATTTCCTATTTTAAAATATTTTGAGGCGTATTTCAAATCAAATCAAGCAGAGTCATTTCAGTTCAGTTCGCCTAAGACATTTAATTCACTGTCACTAATTTCATTGAAACTGGGTATGTTTATAGCTCATTTTAAGACGTAATCACCTTTAATTTCCTTGATCCTAAGTAAAATATTTTTTAAGATAAAAAATATCTAAATTTTGAATTTTTTTTTTTTTTTATGATTTTAATGACAGATCTATATTTAAAGACTGCATAAAAAAAGTCATTTCAATATAAAATCACTAAATAAGTTTAAAATAATGCATATGTGACAAATAATGTAGGCAGATTATTATTTATTGTTTGTTTGTCATGTTTAAACACTAAGAGTGTGTTTAATCTTGTGAATTTTTAAATTCAAGAATTTTTAAATTCAAGAATTTTGTGAAAAATAATGTGTTAATCAAAAATTTATTATTAACCGAAGGCAAACTGTTAATATTTTTTTTAATTGTACGTAAAAATATCTTTTCAATAGTTATAAAATAAAAATAGTAAAAATATGAGCAATTTTAACAAAGTTTTCATAAAATGCGAATGTTTAATGATAAATATTGAAGCTTTTCATGCTAAAATGTACTACAGTGACTACGATATCGTGTATTGCTACTCTTTCTTAAATATAATACGTACAATATTAAAATAACAAATATTATTTATAGCAATAAAAATTAAAATAAATAGTACCAGTTCCTTCACCAACACTACACTGCTCAACAGCCGACTTAAAATCAACAGCCCACTGTTATTGAAAAATACTTTCAACTGTTCAAATAATAAATAAACTACATTTAAAAATCTTAATACCAACTTATTATCTTAAGACGATAATAATAACTAAACAACATAATGAATTTATAAATCAGCTTTTAATTGAAAATTCATGAAATGGTTGCTTTAAATGTTGTTATTCATCGAGTCAATCAAAATAAATTATAAAACAAAATAGTAAACCTAATATGCTGACTGCAATGACTAATTCATTAGCATCTGAAATCAAACCCGAAAGATCAAAAAGAAAAAATCAGCTGTAGTGTGAATGTGACATATTCAGTTGTTGTTGAGATAGGAATGTCTTTGTGACATTTTCACCTGTACTTCAATAAAATATTAATATGTATGCTTTTTTCATTCATCCAAATTAAGTAAAACAATTATAAAATTTTGTTGTCATTACACTAGATGTTAAATTTTTCGTTACATACTATTAGATAAGTTCTTTACTTTTAGATATTATTGACATATCATCATAAAATTTACCATATGTATTTTCTATAAGTGTATAAACAATATATATGCTTTATTAAATATAAATGAATAATTTTTAAATAATTTGTTTGAGAACAGCGATATATATACATACACATATATATACATACATATATATGTTGAAAATCCATCTTTTATCAATATTGTGATGAAATAAATCAAATTACATATCATTAGAAGCTGAATAAAGTTACAAAAGTGCAACTCATTAAGTTTTAAATAATTTTTTAGATATAGTTATTTGAAAGATATAAATATAATGGATTACGCATTTTTTGTATATATTTAAAGCACAATATGTCAAAATTTTCTTCAAGAGAGTGAAATTTGGTATTTTTTTCGATATTAGCAGCTCAATGCTAAATTTTCAATATTAACAGCAAAATATGAGTTTAAAGATTAGGAGTGTCATTTTGAAAATTTCTATTGGGCGGTGAGGAGCTAGTGATTTTTCTCTTTTTTGGAAAGGGATAATTGCTCTTCGCCCTAGAAGTTTTACTAAAAAACAATATTCTTTATTTTTTTCCTTAAGAAATGAACATAAAAGATAATTTGAAAAACAAAATAAATGTATAAATAAAAATATTTCCAGAGATGATACATTGGATAGATTTTACATCTGAAAATATTGATAATTTTAAATATGATTTAAATACTACTAAAACCAACCAAAATCCCACTATTTTTATTTCAGATCCAGTTATAATGTAGTATTATGTACAACTTAAAATTAAAAAATTAGTCATAGAAACTCCGCCTCTGATTGATAAAGCTTTTTTAATAATTTCATTATGTTTTGTAAAATATTTTTGATTTCAAAGATTATACAATTTTTTAGACACATTTAAATATTTTTTAACATTACAGCAATATTTTTTTCATAATCTACATACTATATTTACCTTGCTTAAATTATTTGAAGAAGATTTCTTTATTAGTTATTGAAATATGATTTTATATATAAAATGAGGCCTTTGAAAATTGAACAGTCATTAATGGCAACTCGTGGCAATTTTCCAAAACTTTGATAATTTTTTCTCATATTTTCCCTATTTTTATTTGATAACCATTTAAAAGATATTTTTACGTACAATTAAAAAAACCAATAGCACCCTGCCTTCGGTTAATAATAAATTTTTGATTAACACATTATTTTTGACAAAATTCTTGATTTTAAAAATTCACAAGATAAAAGACACTCTTAGTGTTTAAACATGACAAAAAACAAGAAATAATAATCTGCCTACATTGTTTGTCCCATAAACATTATTTGAAACCTATTCAGTAATTTTATATTGAAATGACTTTTTTTTATGCAGTCTTTGAATATAGAACTGCCATTAAAAAAATTTAAAACAATTTTTCAAAATTTTGATATTTTTTTATCTTAAAAAATATTTTACTTAGGATCAAGAAAATTAAAGGTTATTACGTCTTAAAATAAGCTATAAACAAACCCAGTTTCATTGAAATTTGTGACAGTGATTAAATGGCTTAGGGGAACTGACATGGAATGATTCCGCTTGATTTGATTTGAAATGCACATCAAAATATTTTTAATTAGAAAATACTACTAAAAACACCCAAATTCCCACTATTTTTATTTCAGAATCAGGTAAAGGACACCGTTAAGTATATCTCCCACAAAAAATAAATTTAATAAAAATACCGCCTTTTGTTGATAATGCTTTTTTTGTTAATGCATTATTTTTCATAAAAAATTCACGACTTCAAAGTTTAAACATTTTTTTAGACACACTGAAAATGTTATAAGCGTAACGATATTTTTTTTTCATAAATTGCATACCCTAAATATTATGCATAAATTATTTGAAGATGATTTGTAGAGTAGATATTGAAATGTGGCCATATTTATGTCATGCTACATTTGAAAACCGAGCAGTCAAGAATGCCAACTGACGGCAGTTTTTCAAAATTTTGACAATTTTTTTCTCAGAAAATATTTCCCCAAGGAGCAAAAAAAATTACTGGTGATCATATCTTAATAGTAAGAACAAACGCACGCAGTTTCATTAAAATCTGCGATGGTGGGTTACATATTGTTATTTTACTGCCTGATTTGATGTGGAATGCCCCGAAAGTTAGATGTTCTAGCAGAGAGCATTTTTCAGAAATAATACTGTAGAAATATTTTGTATCATGCAATATGTTTCTGTAAAAGGAACATGTGGTAGGCCATGGAGACACCACTTCCCGGTCCTAAGTTTGTATGCATCGGGCGTGCCAGGTTTCCACAGGACACCGCTCCGGAGCGTGAATTTCGGACCTGGTGATAGGATATATCTGGTACAAGAAAAACGCAAAAATTCCTGATGCGAATTTCGGGAACTGATGATTAAAAACTCTCGAGCGATAACCTCTATTTGCAATTAAATGAAGACTTGTTATTTGAAAGACCTTTGAGGTTTGGCTGTAATGCTTAGAAATGAACAATTTCACATGCATTTAGCTGTATGTATTGAAAAGTGTAATCAGCTACTTCAATTTATACTGAAAATAATGTATTAAAAAAGATAATTTTAGTATTTTGCACATGTTATTGCCATTTATTTTGACACTATCCGTGATAATATCAATTGTAGATCGTGAATGAATTTTTTTCATGTGTTCGACAGAAAGTGGAGCCAAAATAAATGTAATTATTTCTGAGTAAAACACGAATGAAGAATATTGTTTATAGATATTGAAACATTTTACAAACTGATTTTTTTATTAAAATAAATGTTACTTAAATAAGGATTGAATTTCTAATTGTCATTAAATTCATCGCATTTTTACCATTATGCTATTTCTTTTTTTTTTATATATAATTCTATGATCCATTGAAATTGTTTATCTACATGTATGTGAGAGTTTGTGTGCCTACGTGGGGATATGTGAACGAAATGAAATGAAACAACCCGACTAGCATATACTTTTCTTCAAAACATGGAGTGAAAATACTCGATAATGCGAGATAATCCATTATGGTGTAATACGCTACGCCACTGATAATTAGAATAATTCAGCCCTTGGGGTGAAAATAAGAGTGAGAGATATTCTGGAGTTCCCCTATTCAAATATACGCAATCCTTGAGAATGTCACTGTATTACCTCTACAAATTTCTTTCTGTAAGAACTAAAGTATATTCTAACAGAAGGCTGTGTTAGGGTCTGTCAAAAGATGCAATTTTTCTGTAATAAACATTCTATGGTTTCATAGTTGATAATAGTGGTTACTGTCACAATCGTAAAATTTAGCATAATGAATGTCAAATAAATAGAATACATAAATAGGAATATGTAAACGTGTTCATAAAAAAACATTTAATGTTAATAAAGTGATTTACCATTTTAGCTTATATTCAGTTATTTTGAGTTTCGAATATCTTAAGGAAAATTGTCATTAAACAATTTGAGTTATACTTTCTCTATTACTATGAAAAAGGGAACTCAAAGATTCGAGAGATGGTTAAGCTTTTTATTTACCTTGATTTTTTTACGTTGTGATTTTTAAACATTCGTTGAATGTATAGACAAATCCAATTAGTGTTATTGAAGTGGTTGTATTTCGTTCGGAATTTTTTTTATGAAGAGGTGAAATTACTTCTAAACTAAAATGATAGCCTCTCCTTTAAGTTCAAGAACAGAGTTTTTGAATAATTACAGAAATGTTAAAGAAGAATATCTAATATTCATATGCATTATAATCCGCGAAAAGGAAAAAAATCAAATTTCAAAGCGCAAGTGCAGCCATTTCTGAAAGAAAAAAAGCCACCTCCCCGTTGATTTCACGAAGATGATTCTATAAATGATAATGGAAGACACTGTAGAAAAAACTTAACAACTCTCATGTAAATTACACCGAAAGAGGACGGAAATCAAATATTTATGAGAAGATGCATTTATTTTTGGAAGATAGTAAACGCCTCTCCGTTCAATTCAAGAAGAGGATTTCCTAAATAATAAAGCAGAAATGGGATATTAAATACAGGAAAATCTTCCATAGATTGATTCTAAAGAAGACTGAAATAGAATATCTATACGAAGATGCATTTATTTCTGGGGAAAAGTAAATAACTCTCCGTTCAAAGAAAGAAGAGGATTATCTAAATAATAGAGGAGGAATTGTATAAGAAATATAGGAAATATCTCGCACATTGAATCTAAAGAAGAATGAAATAAAATATTTATGTGGCGATGCATTTATTTCTGGAAGAAAGTAAATGCCTCTTCGTTCAATTTAAGAAAAGGATTTCCTAAATAATAAAAAAGAAAATGGATAAGATATATATGTAAATGTCATGCAGATTGATTCTTAAGGGTACGGAAATAAAACATACGCAGAGATGCATTTATTTCTGCAAGATTGTAAATGCCTCTCCGTTCAATTGAAGAATTGGATTTCCTAAATAATAACAGAGAAATGGGATAAGAAATATAGGGAAAATTCAAGTAGAATGATACTAAAGAAGATGGAAATAAATATTTATCTGGAGATGCATTTATTTCTGCAAGAAAGTAAATGCCATCCCGCTGAAATGAAGAAGAATATTTCCTAAATAATAATATAGAATTTTGATAAGAAATAAAGGAAAAACTTACGCAAATTGCTTCTTAAGAAGACGGAAATAAAACGTGTATGGAGAGATGCAATTATTTCTTGATGAAAGTAATGTTCTGGATGCCTCTCCGTTCAAATCAATAGAACATTTCCTAGAAAATTAATGGAGAAGTTGTATAAGTAATATAGGAAAATCTCACGCACATTGAATCTAAAGAAAACGGAAATAAAGATTTACCCAGTTTTGGTCCATATTGAATTTGAATGAGAATTTCGCCAAATTATCAATCGCAGCCAAGTTGTCTTCAAGCCAAGTTGAATGTTATTTCAGCACAAGTCATTCCGCCAAACCTAACGAAAATGTTAAATTAGCTAAAAGGAATATATATTTTAAAGCGTATGAGTGTTGGAAAAAGGGTTACAACCAATGTACAAATAGAAAATTCTAAAAGTGAACCTATATTATTAAACAAAAATCTTCTCTCCCCACATTGCTGACGTCATAATGAGACGGGCAACAACACCATTAAAATATACAAGAATTGCAACAATGGAGTTATTTCAATTAATACAAAACAATCATCAACGCTCCAAGATTTAGACAATACACATATAAACTAGTATGTTGTGGCCATCACAAAACTTTCTTCTATATAAGTCACGTCAATTAAATCGTTTAAATAGTACCAATTCATATCACAATATATCTGAATTTGAAGTTTGGTGAAAATTCGTGCATTAGTTCTTGTATAGAGCTATAGCGGAAATTCTGAAAAATGTAGTATAGCAGCGCCACCTGTTGAGCGATTTACACCAAAACATAAACAGCACTAATTGATATCAAGGTATACCTGAATCTGAAGTTTGATGAAAATTCATGCATTAGTTATTGAGATACAGCTGTGGCGGAAATTCTGAAAAATGCAGCATAGCAGTGCCACCTGTTGCGCGATTTACACCAAAACATAAACAGCACTAATTCATATCATGGTATACCTGAATCTGAAGTTTGTTGAAAATCCAAGCATTAGTTCTTGAGATAGAGCTATTGCGGAAATTGCAAAAAATGCCCAATAGCAGCGCCACCTGTTGAGCGATTTACACCAAAATATATAAAATGTCTATTCATGTCAAGGACTAACTGAATGTGAAGTTTCATGAAAATCCGTGCATTAGTTCTTGAGATAGAGCCATTGAGGAAATCGTAAAAAATCCAGCATAGCAGCGCCACCTGTTGAACGATTTACACCAACACGTAATCAGCATCAAGTCATATCAAGGACTAACTGACTCTGAAGTTTCATGAAAATCTGTGCATTAGTTCTTGAGATAGAGCCATTTCGGAAATCGTAAAAAAGGCAGCATAGCAGCGCCACCTGTTGAGCGATTTGCACCAAAATATATAAAATGTCTATTCATGTCAAGGACTAACTGAATCTGAAGTTTCATGAAAATCCGTGCATTAGTTCTTGAGATAAAGCCATTGCGGAAATCGTAAAAAATTCAGCATAGCAGCGCCACCTGTTGAGTGATTTACACCAACACGTAATCAGCATCAAGTCATATCAAGGACTAACTGACTCTGAAGTTTCATGAAAATCCGTGCATTAGTTCTTGAGATAGAGCCATTTCGGAAATCGTAAAAAAGGCAGCATAGCAGCGCCACCTGTTGAGCGATTTGCACCAAAATCTCTAAATTGTCTATTCATGTCAAGGACTAACTGAATCTGAAGTTTCATGAAAATCCGTGCATTAGTTCTTGAGATAGAGCCATTGCGGAAATCGTAAAAAAGGCAGCATAGCAGCGCCACCTGTTGAGCGATTTGCACCAAAAACTAATCAGCATCAATTTGTATCAGGGACTAACTGAATATGAATTTTTGTTAAATTCCGTGCATTAGTTCTTGAGATAGAGCGCCCACAAAATTTGTGTCACATACACACAGACAGACAGACAGACAGACAGACTCACAGAGTCGCAGACAGACATTTTGTAAAAACATGTTTTTTGGAATCTCTGACCCCTAAAACCTGTAAATCCGTCGAAAATCGGAATTCGAAAATTTTCATGAATCCAATACTTTCTTCTTGTAAAGATAGAAGAAAGTAAAAATGAGTTCAATAAAACGTTCTAACAACAATCGCGTTTTGTTCAACAATGGGATAAACATAGGAAAATTCTTTCTAACAATGAATTTTACTTGCAAAAGCAACTGCACTTCAGATGAGTAGATCATTTTCGAATGAATGCATTGTTGTTTTTTATAACACTGCACAAAAACCAATCGCATGTAATTCAATAATAGCACAACAATCGGACTAGTTATATCTAAAAAATAATTTTCCTTGCGCATCAGTAGTCAAATGTATCTTTTATGAGTAGTAACTTGAGGGACAATAAATTTGAGTTTGCAGAAGGGATTTTAGAGCCCGGGAATTGTTGCTCTTTATTCTTCATCGTTCCCGATGTATATGGACAAGGTTTCCGCAAAATTGCAAGAATTTTGGGTGTTTTTGTGAATCCGAATCATGTCTTTGAATTTGACTATCCGGCTGAGTGGACTATGCGAAGATTTGCTTCTAATGTCACTGTGTACCGGGGTAAGTCCTATCTGCTTTGATTTATTGTGTATCATGTTTCAAGTTTCAGTTTATGAGTTAAAGTGTATTCATACCACCCTATAGTGTTAGGTACTACTCTGTGGCAGGGGCCTGGATATAGAAAATGGCCTTTATAAAGAAACTGATACAATTACCCGCTAAGATGTTCTGTATTCCCGCGGCCGCCATCTCGGATTTCTTGGCGATGTTTTGTTGGCGTTTATCGGTAAGGCAACTCCGACGAGTGACGTGTTCAGGCAACCCCGTTAAGCCTGACACGCGCATAAATCTGATTGTCGACATTTACGTGGCGGAAAAGGGGGGGTTTCACGCCCAGAAAAAATCCAAGTTGGCGGCCGCGGGAATATATAACATCTGTTCCCAATTACTTGCAATTTCTGGAAAAAGTAGTCGCTGTTTAATTCACATAGGTAGCTTTCTCAATATTTACAGATTGTATTTAATGGAAATTATTTAACCGTATTATATACAGTCAAATGAAATTTACCCAATGGATATAATTAGAAGCAATTCTTGCCTGATACGTACATAAACAAGCCTTATAGTTCATCGAGGTTTTTTCTTTTTTTTTTGTTAAAGCTGCTGATATTATTCGGTAAGAAATCTGAATTTCTTAAGTGTGACTTTCACCAAGCTTTATTTAAAACACGCCAAGTCGCCTATATCAGGAAATACCCAGAATTCCTTAAGACCAGTTGAGGACATTTAAATGCATCTAGGTAATTTCAGATGGACCACTTTTCTTAAAATTTTCTTAAAATTATTTCCTAACATCTTGTTGGATAATTTTATGCACCAAATCACAATTTTATATCTGAAAATAAAACAAAATTTTACAAAAGAAAGAAGAAAATAAAACTTTTGACAGCTTTTAGTTATAACACCTCAGAATATTCCTGGAAGAGCAAAGTTCATGAGTCTAGTAGATTCTCTTCCAGTTAGAAAACTCGACAAATCCCAGTCACGAGTCCGTTTTCAAGGATATTAAGCACAGAAGGCGTCAGTATATTGGTAATATTTTACCATATTCTATTATTTTTGTAACTTATTTCTTGAAACGAATCTAGGTGGCTTATGCCATTTTTCTTAACTCATTAAAGCTGGTTGGCAAGAAAACTTGCCATGTAAGGCGTACAAAACGTTTTAATTTGTATACCAGAATTTTAGTTTGGAAATTTTCACATTATCTAATCTCAGATTTTGAGTGATTAAATGAATCCAAATGACAATGTGGAAAAAACCGGTGTCGAATAATTAAAAGAAATGTAAAAGAGGGTCTTCCTTAATGGGTTAATGCACCTTACGATTTTCAAATTGTACAGTTCCATTTTCCAAGTAATGTAGTACCGTCCTCTTTTCCTAGAAAAACATTGCTTGTTGACCACTCTCTATATATGTAATCACATGCATATTTTAATCGAATGGCCTTTTTATTTCAGAAATTTCAGTAACATTGTATACTACGAAATTAAGTTAATTCTTTTTATTTTAAAATTGCTAAGGTTCTATCAAATGTTAATTTTTAAATTGAATAATGTATAAGGCATAAATACTGAGAAAACGTATAAAAGAATGGAAAGTATAATTCTTTGTAATATTTACAAACTTTTCCTACTTATATATATATATATATATATATATACAGGGTGATTCAGCTCGTCGGTGACAAACTTTAAGGATCGATAGAGCACACCTAGACGAACATTTTTGAATAGGGAATGTAGGGTCCCTGACGCGATGGTAAGGCGCTAGGCGCTTTCGAAAATTTGGGTGCCGAAATTCGAAACGTCATAAAAACTAGGGAAATGGTTAGATTTTCTTGCTTGTTGCGTCGAAATGATTCTGTTTGTTTAGACTTTCTTCAGTACCAATTTGATAAGCGTATCTCTTAAAACATGGATAGGGGGCGCTGCAGACTTTGGAGAGCTAGACAACAACTTTAAGCCCGTTATTTTGATAATTTAACACATGCTCGCCAAAGTTTATACTCTAACTTAAAGTTTGAACCCAAAAGTAGAGCCCTGCAAAAAGCGTAAGAGCCGGAATAAAATGTCAAAGTACAGGGTGGTCGAAACTCGAAGGCTCCTAAGAGATAAACAAACAGATTTCTTGACTTATGGCATGCATTTTCATGATTCTGTTTGCTGGGGCTCTCTGAAACTCAGTTGAACGGTACAAAAAGAAACATCGATAGGGGGCGCTTTGGGCAAAAAACATAATTCGTTGACATTTCGGACGCTAACTGGAAACGGGGCGCTACGATCAGTTAGTAATAATGAAAACACATTTTCTACCTCTGCTCAACACTTCTGAATAAATTTAGACCAAAAACATCAATGATACTGGAAATTTATTTACAAAAAATAACACTACAGAAGATGCTCGAAATTTCGACCTTGGGCCATGATGCAGGCTTCGCACCTCCGTCGCATTGAGGAGTGTGTGTTTCCAACAATGCCAGGAGTATCTCTGATCTGCCCTGCAGCTGCCACAATGCGCGCCACAAGTTCTTCAGCACTGCTGACAGGTGTATGGTATACCTCGGCCTTCAGGTAACCCCAAAGGAAGAAATCCAAGCAGGTGAGGTCTGGTGATCGGGCAGGCCAGTGAACTGGACCCCCACGCCCGATCCACCGCTGGCCATACCTTGCGTTTAGATGGAGACGCACGTCGTTCGTGTAATGGGCCGGAGCTCCATCGTGCTGGAACCACATCTGGCGACGCGAACCTTCGGGTACGTGCGCCTCATCCAGAAGCTGCGGCAGCACTTGATCCAGGAAAATCAGGTAATTTCCACCTGTCAGCCGTTCAGGTAACAAATAAGGGCCAATGAGGCAATCCCCCAGAATGCCGGCCCACACATTTACTGAGAAACGCTCCTGGGCTGCTCGGCTTCTGGTTTCATGTGGATTTTCATCACACCACACATGACTGTTGTGGGCGTTCCACATTCCCTCCCGGCTGAAGGTGGACTCGTCCGTAAACAAAATGCTGTTTACAAAACGGGGATCCCTGGATCTCATCGCCAAGTACCATCTTGAGAATTCCACTCGAGGGCCAAAATCCTGCTCTCTGATGAACTGCACCCGCTGGATGTGGTAGGGGTGCAGATTCCGGGAACGTAAGATGCGCCACGCAGTTGCTTGCGAAATGCCAACATGTCTGGCGATATCTCTCGTGCTAAGACCTGGGTTGTCCTCAACCAGTTTAAGCACAGCCTCTTCGTTGTCGGGGGTGCTCACTGATCGCTCCCGTTCAGGCCTGCCTCCGTCGAAAGATCCCGTTGTGGACAACCTCTGGTGTACTCGAGCGAAGAAGGCATGGCAGGGGATTTGCCTGTTGGGGTAACGCTCGGCGTACAACCGCTGAGCGGCTCGTCCATTACAACCAGCAGCGCCATACGCCAAATGCATGTCAGCCAATTCAGAGTTTGTGTACCGTTCCATCCTACTACCGATCTGCAGACAAGTAACCCGAAGCTTAAGTAGGTACCGCACGTTCAAAGGACGTGTCTGCGCATACAACTACGTCCTCTCGCGTTGTCGTCTACGCATTACGTATCTTTTGCATATCGATATGGTACGATATCTTTTGCATAAATCAGCAAAAAGCACCTTATGTAAATTTTATTGCGCGCATTGTGCATGATTGAAACCAGCTATGTTTGTTAAAAAAAGCAAACAAACTGCAGTTTTAATAGCTTCTTATGATAAGTAAATTACTCTCTTGTTTTGTTTCTAACTGATCGTAGCGCCCCGTTTCCAGTTAGCGTCCGAAATGTCAACGAATTATGTTTTTTGCCCAAAGCGCCCCCTATCGATGTTTCTTTTTGTACCGTTCAACTGAGTTTCAGAGAGCCCCAGCAAACAGAATCATGAAAATGCATGCCATAAGTCAAGAAATCTGTTTGTTTATCTCCTAGGAGCCTTCGAGTTTCGACCACCCTGTACTTTGACATTTTATTCCGGCTCTTACGCTTTTTGCAGGGCTCTACTTTTGGGTTCAAACTTTAAGTTAGAGTATAAACTTTGGCGAGCATGTGTTAAATTATCAAAATAACGGGCTTAAAGTTGTTGTCTAGCTCTCCAAAGTCTGCAGCGCCCCCTATCCATGTTTTAAGAGATACGCTTATCAAATTGGTACTGAAGAAAGTCTAAACAAACAGAATCATTTCGACGCAACAAGCAAGAAAATCTAACCATTTCCCTAGTTTTTATGACGTTTCGAATTTCGGCACCCAAATTTTCGAAAGCGCCTAGCGCCTTACCATCGCGTCAGGGACCCTACATTCCCTATTCAAAAATGTTCGTCTAGGTGTGCTCTATCGATCCTTAAAGTTTGTCACCGACGAGCTGAATCACCCTGTATATATATATATAATAATAAACGCTATTAGAAATATATTATATTTTAATTATTATTGACAACCGATCAAAAAGAAAATCTTTGAAAAATATAATAGGAACAATGTACATTTCGTACGAAAAATATATCTTAATGTTTTAATTAAAAAAAAAAAAAACTTTTAGTATATTACTTGTACAGTACAGTGTAGCATAGACATGGACTGAAACCGAGTGTTCTGTGATTCTAAACCTGTTTGCGTACTGTTTCTTTATCTTTTCCGAAATATTTGTACGAGGGTTCTTTTCTTCATAAGGATCTTTATGGCGGGTAGATGTGAGATGTTCTAGCAGTTTATTTTTTTTTTTTTTTTTTTTTTTTTTTTTTTTTTTTTTAAAGAAATAATATTGTAAAAATATTTTGTAGCGTGCAATGTGTTTCTGTAAAAGGAACATGTGATAGGGCATGGAGACTCCCGGTCCTAGGTTCGCATGAATCGGGAGCGCCGGGTTACCCCAGGACACCGTTCTTGAGCATGAATTTCGGACCTGGTGATAGGATATATCTGGTACAAGGAAAACGCAAAAATTTCTGATACGAATTTCGGAAAATTATGATTAAAAACTCTCGAGCGATGGTCTCTTTTTGCAATTAAATAATGACTTTGCAAAAATATGATAATTTGTTATTTAAAAGACCTTTGAGGTTGGCTGTAAAGCTTAGAAAGGAACAGTTTGAGATGGATTCAGTTCCATATATTGAAATATGTAATCAACTACTTCATCGTACGCTGAATATAATGAGTTAAAAAGGATAATTTTTGTAATTATTAATAGAATTGTTAATGCCAGTTTTTTTTACACTATCGGCAATAATAACAATCGTACAGCGTGATTAAAGCTTTTTGATTGCGATTGACAAAAAGTCAAGCCAAAATAAATGGACCTACTTAGAAGTAAAAAAAATAATTTTTTAAAGACTTCAGCTGGAATTCAATATATAACTTTGCCAAAACTATGAATGAAGAATACTGTTTATAAAGACTGAAAAATTTGTAAAATGGTTTTTGTTATTGAAATGAAATTTACTTAAATAAAGATTGAATTGTCGATAAACTCATCACATATTTACGATTTTGCTTTTTTCTTCTATAAGTCTACGACCAATTTAAATTATTTATTATTTATGGGTGTGCGCAAAAATTCCTGATTAGAATATCGAAAAATGATAATTAAAAACTCGAGCAATAATCTCTTTTTGCAATTAAATGAAGATTTTGCAAAATATGAGAATTTGTTATTTAAAAGCTGTAACGCTTAGAAATGAACATTTTGATTTGCATTCAGCTCGATACTATTTTGAAATATGTAATCAAGTGCCTCATTTTATGCTAAAAATAATGAGTTAAAAAGGATAATATTAGTAATGATTGCTGCATATGTTATAGCAGTTATTTTGACACAATCGGCAATAAGCAATTGTAGATCGTGAATGCAATTTTTTCATGTGATCGACAAAAAGTGGATCCAAAATAAATGAACTTATTTCTGAATAAAAAAAATAATTTTTAAAAGAACTCAAATGGTATTCAAAATATAAATTTACAAAAACTATGAATGAAGAATATTGTTGATAGAGATTGTAATTTTTGGAAAAAGATTTTTTTTTTTTTTTATTGAAATAAATGTTACTTAAATAAGGATTGAACTCCTAATTGTCATTAAATTCATCACATTTTTACCATTATGCTTTTTCTTTTTTTTTTATAATTGTATGATCCATTGAAATTATTTATCTACATATACATGTATATTGTTTGTGTGTCTAAATGGGGATATGTGAACGATATGAAATGAAACGCGCGCACTAGCATATACTTTTCTTAAAAACGCGGAGTGAAAATCTTAAATAATGCGAAAATTTACATTATGGTGTATTACGCTTCGCCACTGATAATTATCATAATTTAGCATTTTGATGTGGAAATAAACGTGGAAGCGAGACTGCATGTCTGGATTTCGTCAATTCATGTATCAATATTCCCTATTCCATAATTCAATCCTACAGAATGTAAAGGTATAACTCCTAGAAGTTTAATTTTTTATGAACTGGTAAGAACCGGTTTTCATAATTTTGTACGAACCCGTAGAACGTTGTATTAGTATCTTTCAAAAGATGCATTTTTGCAGTAATAAAAGTTGTATTGTTTCATTGTTGATAATAATGGTGACTGCCAGAAAGGTAAAATTTTATATAAAAGAATGTCAAATAAATATAATGCATAAATAGGTATACTTGAACGTTTTTATGAAAAATAAATAAAACGTTTAATTATAATAAAAAGAGTTATAATTTTAGCTATATTCAGTTACATTAAGATTTTCTAATTTTCAAAAGTGTAATTAAACAACATTAGTTATACTGATTTTACTTCTATAAAAAAGGGAATTGAAAGATTGAAGACACTAAGTAAACGTTTGAGCTATTGTAATTTAATTACGTTATGACTTTTTTAGACATTCGTTAAAGGTAATGTCAAGTCAAGCTCGTGTTATCCTAACGATCGAATTTCATTCGGAAAGCAAAATTATTACAAGGGGATATACTTATTTCTGAACTAAAGTAAATGCCTCACCATCGATTTGCAGAAAAGGATTACCTAAATAATAATGGAAAAATTACTGAAGAGAAATACTGTAAATCTCAAGCAGATTCATCAGAATGAGGACGGAAATAAAATATTTATGTCGAGATGCATTTATTTCTGGGAGAAGCCTAAATACATCTCAGTTCAAAAAAAAAAAAGGATAGGATTATTTACACAAAAAATGGAGAAATTGCAGGAAAAATAGGGCATGTACAATACAGACTTATCCAATAAGGTCGAAAATTAAATATTTATGCCCACATGCATTTATTTCCGGACGAAAGCAAACGCCTCTACGTTAAATTGAAAAAAGGGATTTTCTAAGTGTTGATGGAGATGTTACTGAAACAATATTGGAAATCTCATGCATATTGATGCTAAAGAAGACAGAAATAAATATATAATGCGGAGATGCTTTTTATGATCTAGAAGAAAAAAAATACTTCCCCGTTCAATTAAATAAAAGGATTTTTAAACTAATAACAGTCAAATTAGATAAGAAATATAGAAAAATGTTATGCTGATTGATTCTAAAGAAATAAAATATTTACATGGAGACGAAATTATTTGTAGTGAAAAGTTAATAACTCTTCGTTCAAAGAAAGAAGAGGCTGATTTATTTAAAAATGGAGACATTGTAGGAAAAATAATGGGAAGTCTCATGCAGATTGACGCACTGCGGACGAAAATTAAATGTTTATCCGGAGATGCAACTAATTTGAGACGAATGTAAATGCCTCACCATTAAACTAAAAAAGATGATTTTCAAAGTGTTAATACAGAAGTTACACAAAAAATATTGGATATCGCATGCAGATTGATGCTAAAGTAGGTGGACATAAAATTTTCATGTGGAGATGCATTTATTTCTGGACGAAAGTAAATGCCTCTCCGTTTAATTGGAAAAGACAAAAGAGGATTATCTACAAGTGGAACGAAGAAGTTACTGAAAGAAATTGGAAATCGCATGCAGACTGATACTAAATTAGAGGGAAATAAAATATTTATAGGGAAACACATTTATTTCTGTGAGAAAGTAAATGCCTCTCAGTTTATTTGGAAAGGACAAAGGAGGGTGATCTATAAGTATTCATGGATAAGTTACTGAAAAAATTGCAAATCATAAGCAGACTAATGCTAAAGTAGATAGATATAAAATATTTATGCGGAAATGGATTTATTTCTGGGCGAAAGTCAACGCCTCTCCGTTTAATAGGGAAACAAAAACGAGGATTATCTACAAGTATCGATGGAGAAATTACTGAAAGAAATTAGAAATAACGTGAAGATCGATAATAAATAGGTCGAAAAAAATATTTATGCAGAGATATATTTATTTCTCGGGAAAGTAAATGCCTCTCCGTTTAATAAAAAGAGAGGATTTTCTATGTATACTGATGGAAAAGTTGCTGAATAAAATTCGAAATCTAATGCAGATTTATGATAAGTAGATGGAAATACAATGATTACGCGGAGATGCATTTATTTCTATACGAAAGTAAATGCCTCTCCGTTTAATTGGAAAAGAGGAATTTCTATAATTATTGATGGAGACGTTAATAAAAGAAATTGGAAATCACATACACACTGATACTAAAGTAGATGAAAATAAAAAATGTATATGGAGATGCATTTATTTCTGTAAGAAAGTACATGTCTCTCCGTTTATTCGGAAAAGGGGATATTCTATAAGTACTGATGGAGAAGTTGTAGAATAAAACTGGAAATTTCATGCAGATTTATGCTAAAGTAGATTAAAAAAATTATTTGTACGAAGATGCATTTATTTCTGATAGAAAGTAAATGAATCTCGGTTTAATAAGATAAGATGACTATCTATAATTATTGAAGGAGAAGTTATTGAAAAATATTGGAACCCTCAAACAGATTCAGGCTTATGTAAACGGAAATAAATTATTTATGCGGAGATGCATTTATTTCTGGATGAAAGTAAATACCTGTCCGTTTAATAAGAAAAGATGACTTTCTATAACTATTGAAGGTGAAATTGCTGAAAAATATTGGAAATCTCATGCAGATTGATGCTAAGGTAAATCCAAATAAAATAATTAAGCGGAGATGCATTTATTTCTCGATGAAAGTAAATGACACTCCGTTTATCATAAGAAGAAGATTTTCAATAAGTATTGCTGGAGAAGTTGATGAAAGAAATTGGAAATTACATGAAGATTGATACTAAATAGAATAAAAAATATATTTATACGGAGAGGCATTTATTTACGGCAAAAAGTAAATGCCTCTCCATTTAATTTGAAAAGAGGATTTTTTATAAGCATTGATGGAGAAGTCACTGAAAAAAATGGGAATCTCGTGGCAGACTGACACTAAAGGAGATAGAAATAAAATATTTATGAGGAGATGCATTTATTTCTGGGAGAAAGTAAATGACTATCCGTTTAATTGGAAAAGGGGATTTTCTATAATTATTGATGAAGAAATTTCCGAAAGAAATTGGAAATCACATGAAGACAAATAAAAAAGTAGATGGAAATAAAATATTTATGCGGAGTTGCATTTATATCTGGGAGAATGTAAATGCCCCGTAGTTTATTTGGAAAAGACAAAAGAGGATTATCTAAAAGTGTCGATTGAGAAGTTACTGAAAGAAATTACAAATAACATGAAGAATGGTACTAAATAGATCGAAAGAAATATTTATGCGGAGATGCAATTATTTCTGGGGGAAAGTAAATGCCTCTCCGTTTATTTGGAAAAGACAAAAAAGGATTATCCACAAGTGTCGATGGAGGAGTTTCCGAAAAGTACTGGAAATCTCATGCAGAATGAGGCTGATGTAAACGGAAATAAATTATTTATGCGGAGATGCATTTATTTCTGAATGAAATTAAATGCCTCTCCGTTCATTTTAAGAAGATGATTATCTACAAGTATCGATGGACATGTTACTGAAAGAAATTACAAATAACATGAATATTGATACTAAATAGATCGAAAAAAATGTTTTTGTGGAGATGTATTTATTTCTGTGTCAAAGAAAATGCCTTTCCGTTTATTTGGAAAAGACTAAAAAGGATTATCTGTAAGTACTGATAGAGACGTTACTGAAATAATGGAAACATCATGCAGACTGATGCTAAAGTACATGGAAATAAAACATTTATGCGGAGATGCATTTATTTCTGGGAGAAAGTAAATGCCTCTCCGTTTATTTGGAAAAGAGGATTTTCTAGAAGTACTGATGGATGAGTTCCAGAATACAAGTGGAAATTCCAAGCAGATTTATGCTAAAGTAGATAAGAAAAAATTATTTCTGCGGAGATCCATTTATTTCTGGTAGAAAGTAAATGACTCTCCGTTTAATAAGAAAAGATGACGCTCTGTAAATATTGAAGGAGAAGTTGCTGAAAAATATTGGAAATCTCGTGCAAATATCGGCTGATGTAAACGGAAATAAATTATTTATGCGGAAATGCATTAATTTCTGGATGAAAGTAAATTCCTCTCAGTCCATTTGAAGAAGAGGATTATCATCAAGTATCGAGGGAGAAGTTACTGAAAGAAATTAGAAATAACATGAAGACTGATAATAAATAGATCGAAAACATTATTTAAGCGGAGATGCATTTATATCTGGGGTAAGTAAATGCCTCTACGTTTATTTGGATAGGAAAAAAGAGGATTTTTTATATATACTGACGGCGAAGTTGCTGAATAAAATTAAAATCTAATGCATGTTTATGATAAGCAGATGGGAATACAATGTTTATGTGGAGATGCATTTATTTCTAGACGAAAGTAAATGCCTCTCCTTTTATTTGGAAAACACAAAAGAGGAATATCTATATATATTGATAGATGAGTTGCAAAAAAAATTGGAAATCTCATACAGACTGATGCTAAAGTAGATGGAAATAAAATATTTATGCGGAAATGCACCTATCTCTGAAAGTAAATGCCTTTCAGTTTAATTGGAAAACAGAAATTTCAATAAGTATTGATTGAGAAGTAATTGAAAGAAATTGGAAGACACATGCAGATTGATACTACATTAGATGGAAATAAAATACTTATATGTCGATACATTTATTTCTGGGAGAAAGTAAATGCATCTCCGTATATTTGGAAAAGACATAGGAGGATTATCTATATTTATCGATGGAGAAGTTACTGAAAAATTTGGAAATATAGCAGATTTATACTAAAGTAGATTTAAGTCACATATTTATGCGGAGATGCATTTATTTCTGGGAGAAAGTAAACGCCTCTCCGTTTATTTGAAAATACAAAAGGAAATATTCGATAAGTATTGAGGGAGAGTATACTGAAAAAATTGGGATGCTCCCGACAGACTGATTCTAAAGTGCAAAAGAAGATTTTCTATAAGTATTGATAGAGAATTTACAGAAAAAATAGGGAATCTCGTGGCAGACTGATACTGAAGTAGATAGAAATAAAATATTTATGCGGAGATGCATTTATTTCTGCGAGAAAGTAAATGCCTCTCCGTTTAATTGGAAAAGACAAAAGAAGATTATCTATATATATCGATGGACAAGTTACAGAAAAAATGGAAATCTCATGCAAATTGATGCCAAAGTAGATGGAAGTCAAATATTTATTCGGAGATGCATTTATTTCTGGGAGAAAGGAAATGCCTATCCGTTTAATAGCAAAGGGGATTTTCTATAAGTATTGATGGAGATGTTGCTGAATAAAATTGAAAATCTCATACAGAATTATTATAATTAGATGGATATACAATATTTATGCGGACATGCATTTATAACTGGGAGAATGTAAATGCCTCTTCGTTTACTTGGAAAAGACAAAAGAGGATTATCCACAAGTGTCGATGGAGAAGTTGGTGAAAAGTATTGGAAATCTCATGCAGATTGAGGAAATAAATTATTTATGCGGAGATGCATTTATTTCTGGATGAAATTAAATGCCTCTACGTTTATTTGGAAAAGACAAAAAAGGATTATCTATAAGTACTGATAGAGACGTTACTGAAAAAATGGAAATCTCATGAAGACTGATGCTAAAGTACATGGAAATAAAATATTTACGCGGAGATGCATTTATTTCTGGGAGAAAGTAAATGCTTCTCCGTTTATTTTAAAAAGAGGATTTTCTAGAAGTACTGGTGGAGGAGTTCCAGAATACAAGTGGAAATTTCAAGCAGATTTATCCTAAAGTAGATAAGAAAAAATTATTTCTGCGGAGATCCATTTATTTCTGGTAGAAAGTAAATGACTCTCCGTTTAATAAGAAAAGATGATGCTCTGTAAATATTGAAGGAGAAGTTGCTGAACAATATTGGAAATCTCATGCAAATATCGGCTGATGTAAAAGGAAATAAATTATTTATGCGGAAATGCATTAATTTCTGGATGAAAGTAAATGCCTCTCTGTCCATTTGAAGAAGAGGATTATCATCAAGTATCGATGGAGAAGTTACTGAAAGAAATTAGAAATAACATGAAGACTGATAATAAATAGATCGAAAACATTATTTACGCGGAGGTGCATTTATTTCTGGGGGTAAGTAAATGCCACTACGTTTATTTGGATAGGAAAAAAGAGGATTTTCTATATATACTGATGGCGAAGTTGCTGAATAAAATTAAAATCTAATGCATGTTTATGATAAGCAGATGGGAATACAATGTTTATGTGGAGATGCATTTATTTCTAGACGAAAGTAAATGCCTCTCCTTTTATTTGGAAAACACAAAAGAGGAATATCTATATATATTGATAGATGAGTTATAAAAAAAATTGGAAATCTCATACAGACTGATGCTAAAGTAGATGTAAATAAAATATTTATGCGGAAATGCACCAATCTCTGAAAGTAAATGCCTTTCCGTTTAATTGGAAAACAGGAATTTCAATAAGTATTGATTGAGAAGTTACTGAAAGAAATTGGAAGACACATGCAGATTGATACTAGATTAGATGGAAATAAAACACTTATATGTCGATACATTTATTTCTGGGAGAAAGTAAATGCATCTCCGTATATTTGGAAAAGACATAGGAGGATTATCTATATTTATCGATGGAGAAGTTACTGAAAAATTTGGAAATATAGCAGATTTATAATAAAGTAGATTTAAGTCACATATTTATGCGGAGATGCATTTATTTCTGGGAGAAAGTAAACGTCTCTCCGTTTATTTGAAAATACAAAAGCGGATATTCGATAAGTATTGATGGAGGATATACTGAAAAAATATGGATGCTCCTGGCAGACTGATTCTAAAGTGCAAAAGAAGATTTTCTATAAGTATTGATGGAGAATTTACAGAAAAAATAGGGAATCTCGTGGCAGACTGATACTGAAGTAGATAGAAATAAAATATTTATGCGGAGATGCATGTATTTCTGAAAGAAGGTAAATGCCTCTCCGTTTAATTGGAAAAGACAAAAGAAGATTATCTATATATATCGACGGACAAGTTACAGAAAAATATGGAAATCTCATGCAGATTGATGCCAAAGTAGATGGAAATCAAATATTTATTCGGAGATGCATTTATTTCTGGGGGAAAGTAAATGCCTATCCGTTTAATTGGCAAAGGGGATTTTCTATAAGTATTGATGGAGATGTTGCTAAATAAAATTGAAAATCTCATACAGAATTATTATAAGTAGATGGATATACAATATTTATGCGGACATGCAGTTATTTCTAGACGAAAATAAATTTCTCTCCTTTTAATTGGAAAAGAGGAATTTCTATAATTATTGATAGAGATATTACTGAAAGAAATTGGAAATCACATTAAGACTAATACTAAAGTAGATGGAAATAAAATATTTATGCGGAGATGCATTTATAACTGGGAGAATGTAAATGCCTCTTCGTTTACTTGGAAAAGACAAAAGAGGATTATCCACAAGTGTCGATGGAGAAGTTGCTGAAAAGTATTGGAAATCTCATGCAGATTGAGGAAATAAATTATTTATGCGGTGATGCATTTATTTCTGGATGAAATTAAATGCCTCTACGTTTATTTGGAAAAGACAAAAAAGGATTATCTATAAGTACTGATAGAGACGTTACTGAAATAATGGAAATCTCACTAAGACTGATGCTAAAGTACATGGAAATAAAATATTTATGCGGAGATGCATTTATTTCTGGGAGAAAGTAAATGCCTCTCCGTTTATTTTGAAAAGAGTATTTTCTAGAAGTACTGATGGATGAGTTCCAGAATACAAGTGGAAATTTCAAGCAGATGTATCCTAAAGTATATAAGAAAAAAGTATTTCTGCGGAGATCCATTTATTTCTGGTAGAAAGTAAATGCCTCTCCGTTTAATAAGATAAGATGACTTTCTATAATTATTGAAGGAGAAGTTGCTAAAAAATATTGGAACTCTCAAGCAGATTGAGACTTACGTAAACGGAAATAAATTATTTATGCGGAGATGCATTTATGTCTTGATGAAAGTAAATGCCTATCCGTACATTTGAAGAAGAGGACTATCTACAAGTATCAATGGAGAAGTTACTGAACAAATTAGAAATAGCACGAAGATTGATAGAGAAAAAAAGATCGATGGAAATATTTATGCGGAGATACATTTATTTCTGGGGGAAAGTAAATGGCTCTCCGTTTATTTGGAAAGTAAAAAAGAGGATTTTCTATATATACGTGTATGGAGAACTTGCTGAATAAAATTAAAGTCTAATGCAGATATAATAAGCAGATGGAAATACAATGTTTATGCGGAGATGCATTTATTTTTGGACGAAAGTAAATGCCTCTCCGTTTAACTGGAAAGGACGAATTCGTATAATTTTTGATGGAGTTTTTTCTGAAAGAAAATTGAAATCACAAGCAGACTGATGCTAAAGTACATAGAAATAAAATATTTATACAGAGATGCATTTATTTCTGGGAGAAAGTAAATGACTCTCTGTTTATTTTGAAAATACAAAAGAGAATGTTCTAAAAGTATTGATTGAGAAGATACTGAAAGAATAGGGAATCTCGGGGCAAACTGATTCTAAAGTACAAAAGAGGATTTTCTATAAGTATTGACGGATAAGTTACAGAAAAAATAGGGAATCTCGTGGCAGACTGATACTAAATTAGTAGGAAATAAAATATTTATGCGGAGATGCATTTATTTCTGGGAGAAAGTAAATGCATCTCCGATTATTTAAAAAAGACAAAGGAGGATTATCTATATATATCGATGTAGACGTTACTGAAAAATCTGGAAATCTCATGCAGATTGATGCTAAAGTAGATGGAAGTAAGATATTTATGCGGAGATGCATTTATTTCTGGGAGGAAGTAAATGCCTCTCTGTTTAATTGGAAAAGACAAAAGAAAATTATCTATATATATATCGATGGAGAAGTTACCGAAAATTTGGAAATCTCAAGCAGATTGATGCCAATGTAGATGGAAGTCAAATATTTATGCGGAGATGCATTTATTTCTGGGAGAAAGCAAATGCCACTCCGTTTACTTGGTAAATATAAAAGGTGATGTTCTATAAGTATTGATGGAGAAGATACTGAAAAAAATGGGATACACGTCTCAGAATTTTTCTAAAAAGCAAAAGAATATTTTCTATAAGTATTGAAGTAGGAGTTACTGAAAAAGTGGGAATTTCGTGGCAGACTGACACTGAAGTAGATAGAAATAAAATATTTATGAGGAGATGCACTTATTTCTGTGAGAAAGTAAATGCATCTCCGATTATTTAAAAAAGACAAAGGAGGATTATCTATATATATCGATGTAGACGTTACTGAAAAATCTGGAAATCTCATGCAGATTGATGCTAAAGTAGATGGACGTAAGATATTTATGCGGAAATGCATTTATTTCTTGGAGGAAGTAAATGCCTCTCCGTTTAATTGGAAAAGTCAAAAGAAGACTATCTATATATATCGATGGAGAAGTTACTGAAAAATTTGGAAATCTCATGCAGATAGATGCCAAAGTAGATGGAAGTCAGATATTTTTTCGGAGATGCATTTATTTCCGGGAGAAAGTAAATGCCTCTCCGTTTAATGGGAAAAGACAAAAGAAGATTATCTATATATATCGATGGAGAAGTTGCTGAAAAATATTGGAAATCTCATGCAGATTGAGGCGGATTTAAATGGAGATAAGTTTTTTATGCGGAGATGATTTTTTTCTGTAAGTAAATACCTCTCATTTCATTTAAAGAAGATGATTATCTTCAAGTATCGATGGAGAAGTTACTGAAAGAAATTACAAATAACATGATTATTGATACTAAATACATCGAAAAAAATATTTATGCGGAGATGTATTATTTCTGTTAGAAATTAAATGCCTCTTCCTGATATGGAAAAGACAAAAAAGGATTATCTATAAGTATTTGTATCGATGTTACTGCAATATTGCGAATCTCATGTAGACTGATGCTAAAGTACATGGAAATAAAGTGTTTATGTGGAGATGCATTTATTTCTGGGAGAAAATAAATGCCTCTCCGTTTATTTGGAAAGGAAAGAAGAGGATATTCTATATATACTAATGGAGAACTTGCTGAGTAAAATTAAAATCTAATGCAGATAAAATAAACAGATGGAAATACAATGTTTATGCGGAGATGCATTTATTTTTAGACGAAAGTAAATGCCTCCCCGTTTAATTGGAAAAGACGAATTTGTATAACTATTGATGGCGTTGTTTCTGAAAGAAAATTGAAATCACATGCAGTCTGATACTAAAGTAGATAGAAATAAAATATTTATGCGGAGATGCATTTTTTTCTGGGAGAAAATAAATGCGTCTCCGATTATTTAAAAAAGACAAAGGAGGATTATCTATATATATCGATGTGGACGTTACTGAAAAATCTGGAAATCTCATGCAGATTGATGCTAAAGTAGATGGAAGTAAGATATTTATGCGGAGATGCATTTATTTCTGGGAGGAAGTAAATGCCTCTCCGTTTAATTGGAAAAGTCAAAAGAAGACTATCTATGTATATCGATGGAGAAGTTACTGAAAAATTTGGAAATCTCATGCAGATAGATGCCAAAGTAGATGGAAGTCAAATATTTATGCGGAGGTGCATTTATTTCTTGGAGAAAGTAAATGACTCTCCGTTTAATTGGAAAAGACAAAGGAAGATTATCTATATATATCGATGGAGAAGTTACCGAAATAATTGGAAATGTCATGCAGATTGAGGCTGATTAAACGGAAATATATTTTTTATGCGGAGATGCACTTAAATCGATTTATTATGTATCGATGGAGAAGTTACAGAAAAAATTGGAAATCTCATGCAGATTGATGCCAAAGTAGATGGAAGTCAAATATTTAAGCGGAGATCCATTTATGTCTGGTAGAAAGTAAATGCCTCTCCGTTTAATGAAATAAGATGACGTTCTATAATTATTGAAGGACAAGTTACTGAAAAATATTGGAATCGTCAAGCAGATTGAGGCTTATGTAACAGAAAAAATTATTTATGCGGGGATGCATTTATTTTAGGATGAAAGTAAATGCCTCTCCGTTGATTTGAAGAAGAGGAATATCTACAAGTATCGATGGAGAAGTTACTGAAAGAAATTAGAAATAACATGAAGACTGATAATAAATATATCGAAAAAAATATTTATGCGGAGATGCATTTATTTCTCGGGGAAAGTAAATGCCTGTCCTTTTACATGGAAAGGAAAAAAGAGGATATTCTATATATACTGATGGAGAAGTTTCTGAATAAAATTAAAATCTAATGCAGATTTCTAATAAGCAGATGGAAATATTATGTTTATGCGCAGTTGTATTTATTTCTAGACGAAATTAAATGCCTACCTGTTTAATTGGGAAAGACAAATTTGTATAATTATTGATGGAGTTGTTTCTGAAAGAAAATTGAAATCACATGCAGACTGATACTAAAGTACATAGAAATAAAATATTTGTACGATATGCATTTATTGCTGGGAGAAAGTAAATGCCTCTCCGTTTATTTTGATAATATAAAAGAGCATGTTCTAAAACTATTGATGGAGAAGATACTGAAAAATAGGGAATCTCGCGGCAGACTGATACTTAAGTAGATAGAAATAAAATATTTATTCGGAGATGCATTTATTTCTGGGAGAAAGTAAATGCATTTCCGTTTATTTGGAAAAGACAAAGAGGGATTATCTCTATGTACGAATGGAAAAGTTACTGAAAAATTTGGAAGTCTAATGCAGAATGATGCTAAAGTAGATGGAAGTCAGATATTTATGCGGAGATGCATTTATTTCTGGGAGAAAGTAAATGCCTCTCCATTTAATTGGAAATGACAAAAGAAAATTATCTATATATATATCGATGGAGAAGTTACCGAAAATTTGGAAATCTCATGCAGATTGATGCCAAAGTAGATGGAAGTCAAATATTTATGCGGAGATGCATTTATTTCTGGGAGAAAGCAAATGCGACTCCGTTTATTTGGAAAACATAAAAGGTGATGTTCTATAAGTATTGATGGAGAAGATACTGAAAAAATTGGGATTCACGTCTCAGAGAGATTCTAAAAAGCAAAAGAATATTTTCTATAAGTATTGAAGTAGGAGTTACAGAAAAAGTGGGAATTTCGTGGCAGACTGACACTGAAGTAGATAGAATTAAAATATTTATGAGGAGATGCATTTATTTCTGTGAGAAAGTAAATGCCTCTCCGTTTAATTGGAAAAGACAAAAGAAGATTATCTATATATATCGATGGAGAAGTTGCTGAAAAATATTGGAAATCTCATGCAGAATGAGGCGGATTTAAATGGAAATGAGTTATTTATGCGGAGATAAATTTTTTCTGTAAGTAAATACCTCTCATTTCATTTGAAGAAGATGATTATCTACAAGTATCGATGGAGAAGTTACTGAAAGAAATTACAAATAACATGATTATTGATGCTAAATAGATCGAAAAAAATATTTATGCGGAGATGTATTATTTCTGTTAGAAAGTAAATGCCTCTTCGTGATATGGAAAAGACAAAAAAGGATTATCTATAGGTATTTGTATCGATGTTACTGCAATATTGCGAATCTCATGCAGACTGATGCTAAAGTACATGGAAATAAAGTTTTTATGCATTTATTTCTGGGAGAAAATAAATGCCTCTCCGTTTATTTGGAACGGAAAAAAGAGGATATTCTATATATACTGATGGAGAACTTGCTGACTAAAATTAAAATATAATGCAGATAAAATAAGCAGATGGAAGTACAATGTTTATGCGGAGATGCATTTATTTTTAGACGAAAGTAAATGCCTCCCCGTTTAATTGGAAAAGACGAATTTGTATAATTATTGATGAAGTTGTTTCTGAAAGAAAATTTAAATCACATGCAGACTGATACTAAAGTTCATAGAAATAAAATATTTATACTGAGATGGATTTGTCTCTGGGAGAAAGTAAATGACTCTCCGTTTATTTTGAAAATACAAAAGAGCATGTTCTAAAAGTATTGATTGAGAAGATACTGAAAGAATAGGGAATCTCGGGGCAAACTGATTCTAAAGTACAAAAGAGGATTTTCTATAAGTATTGACGGAGAAGTTACAGAAAAAATAGGGAATCTCGTGGCAGACTGATACTAAAGTAGATAGAAATAAAATATTTATGCGGAGATGCATTTATTTCTGGGAGAAAGTAAATGCATCTCCGTTTAATTAAAAAAGACAAAGGAAGATTATCTATATATATCGATGGAGACGTTACAGAAAAATTTGGAAATCACATGCAGATTGATTCTAAAGTAGATGGAAGTAAGATATTTATGCGGAGATGCATTTATTTCCGGAAGGAAGTAAATGCCACACCGTTTATTTTGAAAATATAAAAGAGAATGTTCTAAAAGTATTGATGGAGAAGGTACTGAAAAAATTGTTATTCACGTGGCAGATTGATTCTATAGTATAAAAGAGAATTTTCTATAAGTATTGACGGAGAAGTTTAGAAAAATAGTGAATCTCGTGGCAGACTGATACTGAAATAGATAGAAATAAATTATTTTTGCGGAGATGCATTTATTTCTGGGAGAAAGTAAATGCCTCTCCGTTTATTCGGAAAAGACAAAGGAGTTTTATCAATATATGTATCGATGGAGAAGTTACAGAAAAAATTGAAATCTCATGCAGATTGATGCCAAAGTAGATGGAAGTGAAATATTTATACGGAGATGCATTTATTTCTGGGAGAAAGTAAATGCCCCTCCGTCAAATTCACAAAAGGGATCTCATGCATACTGATACTATCGTACATGGATATAAAATATTTATGCGGAGATGCATTTATTTCTGGGATAAAGTAAGTGCCTCTCCGTTTATATGGAAAAAACAAAAAGGATTATCTAAAACTATTGATAGAGACCTTACTGAAATATTGGGAATCTCATGCTAAAGTACATGGAAATAAATTATTTTTGCGAAGATGCATTTATTTGTGGGAGAAAGTAAATGCCTATCCGTTTAATTGGAAAAGAGGATTTTCTGGAAGTACTGATGGAGGAGTTCCAGAATACAAGTGGAAATTTCAAGCAGATTTATGCTATAGTACATAAGAAAAAATTATGTCTGCCGAGATCCATTTATTTCTGGTAGAAAGTAAATGCCTCTCCGTTTAATAAGATAAGATGCCATTCTATAATTATTGAAGGAGAAGTTATTGAAAAGTATTGGAACGCTCAAGCAGATTGAGGCTTATATAAACGGAAAAAATAATTTATGCGGAGATGCATTTATTTCTGGATGAAAGTAAATGCCTCTCCGTTTATTTTTAGAAGAGGAATAACTACAAGTATCGATGGAGAAGTTACTGAAAGAAATAAGAAATAACATGAAGATTGGTAGTAAATAAATTAAAAAAATTATGCGAAGATGCATTTATTTCTGGGGGAAAGTATATTCCTGTCCTTTTACTTGGAAATGAAAAAAAAGGATATTCTATATATACTGATGGAGAACTTGCTGAATAAAATTAAAATCTAATGCAGATAAAATAAACAGATGGAAATACAATGTTTATGCGGAGATGCATTTATTTTTAGACGAAAGTAAATGCCTCTCCGTTTAATTGGAAAGGACGAATTTGTATAATTTTTGATGGAGTTGTTTCTCAAAGAAAATTGAAATCACAAGCAGACTGATACTAAATTACATAGAAATAAAATATTTATACAGAGATGCATTTATTTCTGGGAGAAAATAAATGACTCTCTGTTTATTTTGAAAATACAAAAGAGCATGTTCTAAAAGTATTGATTGAGAAGATACTGAAAAAATAGGGAATATCGGGGCAGACAGATTCTCTAGTCCAAAAGAGGATTTTCTATAAGTATTGTTGGAAAAGTTACAGAAAAATAGGCAATCTCGTGGCAGACTGATACTAAAATAGATAGAAATAAAATATTTATGCGGAGATGCATTTATTTCGATTTATTATGTATCGATGGAGAAGTTACAGAAAAAAATTGAAAATCTCATTCAGATTGATGCCAAGGTAGATGGAAGTCAAATATTTAAGCGGAGATCCATTTATGTCTGGTAGAAAGTAAATGCCTCTCCGTTTAATAAGATAAGATGAAGTTCTATAATTATTGAAGGAGAAGTTACTGAAAAATATTGTAACCCTCAAACAGATTCAGCCTTATGTAAACGGAAATAAATTATTTATGCGGATTTGCATTTATTTCTGGATGAAAGTAAATGCCTCTCCGTTGATTTGAAGAAGAGGAATATCTACAAGTATTGATGGAGAAGTTACTGAAAGAAATTAGAAATAACATGAGGATTGATAATTAATATATCGAAAAAAATATTTATGCGGAGATGCATTTATTTCTGGGAGAAAGTAAATGCCTCTCCGTTTATTTTGATAATTGAAAAGAGCATGTTCTAAAACTATTGATGGAGAAGATACTGAAAAAATTGGTAATCTCGTGGCAGACTCATTCTAAAGTACAAAAGAAGATTTTCTATAACTATTGATGGAGAAGTTACAGAAGAAATAGGGAATCTCGTGGCAAACTGATACTAAAGTAGATAGAAATAAAATATTTATGCGGAAATGCATTATTTCTAGGAGAAAGAAAATGCCTCTCCGTTTATTTGCAAATGACAAAGGAGGATTATCTATATATATGGATGGAGAAGTTACTGAAAAATTTGGAAATGTCATGCACACTGAAGTGATTGTAGATGGAAATAAAATAGTTATGCGGAGATGCATTTACTTCTGGGAGAAAGTTAATGCCTCTCCGTTTAATTCACAAAAAGAATTTTCTATAAGAATTGATGAAGAAGTTTCGGAATAAAATTTAAAATCTCATACAGATTTATTATAAGTAGATGGATATACAATGTTTATTCGGAGATCCATTTTTTTCTGAACGAAATTAAATGTCTCTCCGTTTAATTGAAAAAGAGCAATTTCTATAATTATTGATGGAGATATTACTAAATGATATTGGAAATCACATGAAGACTATTACTAAATTACATGGAAATAAATTATTTATGCGGAGATGCATTTATTTCTGGGAGAAAGTAAATGCCTCTCCGTTTATTTGGAAAAGAGGATTTTCTATAACTGCTGATGGAGGAGTTCCAGAATACAAGTGGAAATTTCCAGCAGATTTATGCTAAAGTAGATAAAAAAAATTCTTTCTGCGGAGATACATTTATTTCTGGTAGAAAGTAAATGCCTCTCAGTTTAATAAGATAAGATTATTATCTATAATTATTGAAGGAGAAGTTACTGAAAATTATTGTAACCCTCAAACAGATTGAGGCTTATGTAAACGGAAATAAATTATTTATGTGGAGATGCATTTAATTCTGGATCAAAGTAAATGCCTCTCTGTTTAATTGGAAAAGACGAATTTGTATAATTATTGATGGAGTTGTTTCTGAAAGAAAATTGAAATCACATGCTGACTGATACTAAAGTACGTAGAAATAATATATTTATACGGAGATAAAGTAAATGCCTCTCCGTTTATTTTGAAAATACAAAAGAGCATGTTCTAAAAGTATTGAAGGAGAAGATACTGCAAAAAATGTTAATCTTGTGGCAGACTTATTCTAAAGTACAAAAGATGATTTTCTATAAGTGTTGATGAAGAAGTTACAGAAACAACAGGGAATCTCGTGGAAAACTGACACTAAAGTAGATAGAAATAAAATATTTATGCGGAGATGCATTCATTTCTGGGAGAAAGAAAATGCCTCTCCGTTTAGTTGGAAAAGACAAAGGAGGATTATCTATACGTATCGAAAGAGAAGTTACTGAAAAAATTGAAAATCTCATGCAGATTGATGGTAAAGTAGATGGAAGTCAATTATTTATGCGGAGATGCAATTATTTCTGGGCGAAAGTAAACGCCTCTCCGTTTAATTGGAAAATACAAAAGGGGATGTTCTATGAGTAATGATGGAGAAGATACTAAAAAAATTGGAATTCTCGTGCAGACAGATTCTAAAGTACAAAAGAAGATTTTCTATAAGTATTGATGAAGAAGTAACAGAAAATATAGGGAATCTCGTGGCAGACTGATACTAAAGTAGATACATATAAAATATTTATGCGGAGATGCATTTATATCTCGGAGAGTGTTAATGCTCCTTCGTTTATTTGGAAAATTCAAAAGAGGATTATTTACAATTGTCGATGGAGAAATTACTGAAAGAAATTAAAAATAACATGAAGATTGATACTAAATAGATCGAAAAAATTATTTATGCTGAGATGCATTTATTTCTGGGGGAAAATAAATGCCTCTTCTTTTATTTGGAAAGGAAAAAAAGAGGAATTTCTATATATACTGATGCAGAAGTTGCTAAATAAAATTAAAATGTAATGCATGTTTATGATAAGCATATGGGAATACAATGTTTATGCGGAGATGCATTTATTTCTAGACGAAAGTAATTTCCTCTCCGTTTAATTGGAAAAGACGAATTTGTATAATTATTGATGGAGTTGTTTCTGAAAGAAAATTGAAATCACTTGCAGACTGATACTAAAGTAGATAGAAATAAAATATTTATGCGGAGATGCATTTATTTCTGCGAGAAAGAAAATGACTCTCCGTTTAATTGGAAATGACAAAGGAAGATTATCTATATATATCGAGGGAGAATTTACTGAAAAAATTGGAAATATCATGCAGATTGATGCCAAAGTAGATGGAAATCAAATATTTATACGGAGATGCATTTATTTCTGGGAGAATGTAAATGCCTCTCCGTTCAATTGGCAAAGGGTATTTTCTATAATTATTGATGGAGAAGGTGCTGAATAAAACTGAAAATTTCATACAGAATTTTTATAAGTAGATGGGTATACAAAGTTTATGCGGACATGCAGTTATTTCCAGATGAAAATACATGCCTCTCCGTTTACTTGGAAAAGAGGGTTTTCTATAATTATTGATAGAGATATTACTGAAAGAAATTGGATATCACATGAAGTTTAATACTAAAGTAGATGGAAATAAAATATTTATGAGGAGATGCATTTATATCTGGAAGAATGTAAATGCCTTTTCGTTTACTTGGAAAAGACGAAAGAGTATTATCCACAAGTGTCGAAGGAGAAGTTGCAGAAAAATATTGGGATCTCGTGCAAATTGAGGCTGATGTAAACGGAAATAAATTATTTATGCGGAGATGCATTTATTTCTGAATGAAAGTAAATGCCTCTCCGTGCGTTTTAGGAAGATGATTATCTACAAGTATCGATGGAGAAGCTACTGAAAGAAATTACAAATAACATGAAGATATATACTAAATAGATCGAAAAAAATATTTATGCGGAGATGTATTTATTTCAGGGAGAAAATAAAAGCCTCTCCGTTTATATGGAAACGACAATAAAGTATTATCTATAAGTACTATTAGAGACGTTACTGAAATATTGGAATCTCATGCAGACTGATGCTACAGTACATGGAAATGAAGTATTTATGCAGAGATGCATTTATTTCTTTGAGAAAATAATGCCTCTCGGTTTATTTGCAAAAGAGGATTTTCTGTAAGTACTGATGAGGAGTTCAAGAATACAAGTGGAAATTTCAAGCAGATTTATGCTAAAGTAGATAAGAAAAAAATATTTCTGCGGAGATCCATTTATTTCTGGTAGAGAGTGAATGCCTCTCCGTTTATTTGGAAAAGACAAAAGAGGATTATCTATATATATCGATGAAGAAGTTACTGAAAAAGTTGGAAATCTTAGGCATATTGATGCCAAAGTAGATAGAAGTAAAATATTTATGCGGAGATGCATTTATTTCTGGGGGAAAGTAGATGACTCTCCGTTTAATTGGAAAAGACAAAGGAAGACTATCTATATATCGATGGAGAAGTTACTGAAAAAATTGGTAATCACGTGGCAGACTCATTCTAAAGTACAAAAGAGGATTTTCTATAAGTATTGATGGAGAAGTTACAGAAGAAATAGGGAATCTCGTGGTAAACCGATACTATAGTAGATTGAAATAAAATATTTAAGCGGAGATGCATTTATTTCTAGGAGAAAGGAAATGCCTCTCCGTTTATTTGGAAAAGAAAAAGGAAGATTACATATGTATGGATGGAGAAGTTACTGAAAAAATAGGAAATATCATGCAGATTGAGGCTGATTTAAACGGAAATATATTATTTATGCGGAGATGCCGTTATTACTGGATGAAAGTAAATGCCTCTCCGTTCATTTTAAGAAGATGATTATCTACAAGTATCGATGGACATGTTACTGAAAGAAATTACAAATAACATGAATATTGATACTAAATAGATCGAAAAAAATGTTTTTGTGGAGATGTATTTATTTCTGTGTCAAAGAAAATGCCTTTCCGTTTATATGGAAAAGAGAAAAAGGATTATACATAAATATATATAGAGACCTTACTGAAATATTGGGAATCTCATGAAAAAGTACATTGAAATACAGTATTTATGGGGAGATGCATTTATTTCTGGGAGAAAGTAAATGCCTCTCCGTTTATTTGGAAAAGAAGATTTTCTAGAATTACTGAAGAAGGAGATCCAGAATACAAGTGGAAATTTCAAGCAGATTTAAGCTATAGTAGATAAGAAAAAATTATTTCTGCGGAGATCCATTTATTTCTGGTAGAAAGTAAATGCCTCACTGTTTAATAAGATAAGATGACATTCTATAATTATTGATGGAGAAGTTACTTAAAAATATTGGAATCCTCAAGCAGACTGAGGGTTATGTAAACGGAAATAAATTATTTATGCGGAGATGCATTTATTTCTGGATGTAAGTAAAGGCCTCTCCGTTCATTTGAAGAAGGGTAATATCTACAAGCATCGATGGAGAATTTACTGAAAGAAATAAAAAATAACATTAAGATTGATAATAAGTAGATGGAAGAAAATATTTATGCGGAGATGCATTTATTTATGGGGGAATTAAATGCCTTTCCGTTTATTTGGAAAGGAAAAAAGAGTATTTTCTATAAATACTGATGGAGAAGTTACTGAATAAAATTAAAATCTAATGCAGATTTATAATAAGCAGATGGAAATACCATTTTTACGCGTAGATGCATTTATTTTTAGACGAAAGTAAATGCCTCTCCTTTTATTTTGAAAAGACGAATTTGTATAATTATTGATGGAGTTGTTTCTGAAAGAAAATTGAAATCACATGCAGACTGATACTAAAGTACATAGAAATAAAATATTTATAAGGAGGTGCATTTATTTCTGGGAGAAAGTAAATGCCTCTCCGTTTATTTTGAAAATATAAAAGAGCATGTTCTAAAACTATTGATGGGGAAGATACTGAAAAAATTGGTAATCTCGTAGCATACTGATTCTAAAGTTCAAAAGAGGATTTTCTGTAACTATTGATGGAGAAGATACAGAAGAAATATTGAATCTCGTAGCAAACTGATACTAAAGTAGATAGAAATAAAATATTTATGCGGAGATGCATTTATTTCTAGGAAAAAGAAAATGCCTCTCCGTTTATTTGGAAAAGACAAAGGAGGATTATCTATATATATCGATGAAGAAGTTACTGAAAAAATTGGAAATCTTAGGCAGATTGATGCCAAAGTAGATGGAAGTAAAATATTTATGCGGAGATGCATTTATTTCTGGGGGAAAGTAAATGACTCTCCGTTTAATTGGAAAAGACAAAGGAAGACTATCTATATATCGATGGAGAAGTTACTGAAAAAATTGGAAATCTCATGCAGATTGATGTCAAAGTAGATTGAAGTAAAATATTTATGCGGAGATGCATTTATTTCTGGGAGAAAGTAAATGCCTCTCCGTTTAATTCACAAAAGGGATTTTCTATAACTATTGATGAAGAAGTTGCTGAATAAAATTTAAAATCTCATACAGATTTAAAATGGATACACAATGTTTATTCGGAGATCCATTTTTTTCTAGATGAAATTAAATGTCTCTCCGTTTAATTCGAAAAGAGCAATTTCTATAATTATTGATGGAGATATTACTAAATGAAATTGGAAATCACATGAAGACTATTACTAAAGTAGATGGAAATAAAAAATTTATGCGGAGATGCATTTATATCTGGGAGAATGTAAATGCCTCTTCCTTTATTTGGAAAAGAAATAGAGGATTATCTACAAGTTTCGATGGAGAAGTTGCTGAAAAATATTTGAAATCTCATGCAGATTGAAGCAGATTTAAACGGAAATAAATTATTTATGCGGAGATGTATTTTTTCTGGATGAAAGTAAATTCCTCTCCTTTCATTTGAAGAAGATGATTATCTACAAGTATCGATGGAGAAGTTACTGAAAGAAATTACAAATAACATGATGATTGATACTAAATGAATCGAAAAAAATATTTATGCGGAGATGCATTATTTCTGGAAGAAAGTAAATGCCTTGTCGTTTATATGGAAAAGAAAAAATAAGGTTTATCTATAAGTATTGGTAGAGACGTTACTGAAATATTGCGAATCTCATGGTGACTGATGCTAAAGTACATGGAAATAAAGTATTTATGCGGAGATGCATTTATTTCTGGGAGAAAGTAAATGTCTCTCCGTTTATTTGGAAAAGAGGATTTTCTATAAGTACTAATGGAGGATTTCCAGAATACAAGTGGAAATTTCAGCAGATTTATGCTAAAGTAGATAAGAAAAAATTATTTCTGTGGAGATCCATTTATTTCCGGTTGAAAGTAAATGCCTCTCGGTTTAATAAGATAAGATGACTATCTATAATTATTGAAGGAGAAGTTACTGAAAAATATTGGAACCCTCAAACAGATTCAGGCTTATGTAAACGGAAATAAATTATTTATGCGGAGATTAATTTATTTCTGGATGAAAGTAAATGCCTCTCCGTGCATTTGAAGAGGAAGATTATATACAATTATCGATGGAGAAGTTACTGAAAAAAATTAGAAATAACATGAAGTTTTATAATAAATAGATAGAAAATGATATTTATGCGGAGATGCATTTATTTCTAGACGAAAGTAATTGCCTCTCCGTTTAATTGGAAAAGACGAATTTGTATAATTATTGATGGAGTTGTTTCTGAAAGAAAATTGAAATCACATGCAGACTGATACTAAAGTACGTAGAAATAAAATATTTATACGGAGATGCATTTATTTCTGGGAGAAAGTAAATGCCTCTCCGTTTATTTTGAAAATTCAAAAGAGCATGTTCTAAAAGTATTGATGGAGATGATACTGAAAATTTGTAATCTCGAGGCAGACTGATTCTAAAGTACAAAAGAGGATTTTCTATAAGTATTGATGCAGAAGTTACAGAAAAAATAAGGAATCTCGTGGCAAACTGGCACTAAAGTAAATAGAAATAAAATATTTATGCGAGATGCATTTATTTCTGGGAGAAATAAAATGCCTCCCCGTTTAGTTGGAAAAGACAAAGGAGGTTTATCTATATATATCGATGGAGAAGTTACTGAAAAAATTGAAAATCTTATGCAGATTGATGCTAAAATAGATGGAAGTCAATTATTTATGCGGAGATGCATTTATTTATGGGAGAAAGTAAACGCATCTCCGTTTATTTGGAAAATACAAAAGGGTTGTTCTATAAGTAATGATAGAGAAGATAGTAAAAAAATGGGATTCTCGTGGCAGACAGATTCTAAAGTACAAATGAAGATTTCCTATAAGTATTGATGGTGAAGTTACAGAAGAAATAGGGAATCTCGTGGCAGACTTATACTAAAGTAGATAGAAAAAAATATTTATGCGGAGATGCATTCATATCTGGGAGAATGTTAATGCCCCTTCGTTTATTTGGAAAAGACAAAAGAGGATTATTTACAAGTGTCGATGGAGAAATTACTGAAAGAAATTACAAATTACATGAAGATTGATACTAAATACATCGAAAAAAATATCTATGCGGAGATGCATTTATTTCTGGGGGAAAGTAAATGCCTCTCCCTTTATTTGGAAAGGAAAATTAAAAGGAGATTCTATCGATATTGATGGAGAAGTTGCTAAAAAAATTAAAATCTAATGCATGTTTATGATAAGCATATGGAAATACAATGTTTATGCGGAGATGCCTTTATTTCTAGACGAAAGTAAATGCCTTTCCGTTTAATTGAAAAAGACGAATTTGTATAATTTTTGATGGAGTTGTTTCTGAAAGAAAATTGATGAATGGAAGTCAAACATTTTTGCGGAGATGCATTTATTTCTGGAGGAATGTAAATGCCCCTCCGTTTAATTGGAAATGACAAAGAAAGATTATCTATATATATCGAGGGAGAAGTTACTGAAAAAAATGGAAATATCATAGAGATTGATGCCAAAGTAGATGGAAATCATATATTTATGCGGAGATGCACTTATTTCTGGTAGAATGTAAATGCCTCTCCGTTTAATTGGCAAAGGGGATTTTCTGTATTATTGATGGAGAAGGTGCTGAATAAAAGTGAAAATCTCGTGGCAAACTGATACTAAAGTAGATAGAAATAAAATATTTATGCAGAGATGCATTTATTTTTGGGCGAATGTAAATGCCTCTCTATTTAATCGGAAAAGGCAAAGGAAGATTATCTATATATATCGATGGATAAGTTACTGAAAAAAGTGGAAATCTTATGCAGATTGATGACAAATTAGATGGAAGTCAAATATTTATGCGGAGTTGCATTTATTTCTGGGAGAAAGTAAATGCCTCTCAGATTAATTGGCAAAGGGGATTTTCTATAAATATTGATAGAGTAGTTGCTGAATAAAATTAAAATCTAATGCAGATTTATGATACGCTGGTGGAAATACAATGTTAATGCGGAGATGCATTTATTTCTAGACGAAATTAAATGCCTCTCCTTTTAATTGGAAAAGGGGAATTTATAAGATTATTGACGGAGATGTTACTGAACGAAATTGGAAATCACATGCACAGTGATACTAAAGTAGATGTAAATAAAATATGTATGCAGAGATGCATTTATTTCTGGGAGAAAGTGAATGCCTGTCCGTTTAATTGGAAAAGACAAAAGAGGATTATCTATAATTATTGATAGAGACGTTACTGAAAAAATGGAAATCACATGCAGACTGATGCTAAAGTACATGGAAATAAAATATTTATGCGGAGAGGCATTTATTTCTGGGAGAAAGTAAATGCATCTCCATTTATTTGGAGAACAGGATTTTCTATATTTACTGATGGAGAAGTTGCAGAATAATATTGGAAGTTTCATGCAGATTTATGCTAAAGGAGAGAAGAAAAAATTATTTGTGCAGAGGATTTTCCATATATACTGATGGAGAGGTTACTGGAAAAAATTAAAATCTTATGCAAATTTATAAGCTGATGAAAATACAATGTTTGTGCGGAGATGCATTTATTTCTAGACGAAAGTAAATGCCTCTCTGTTTAATTGGAAAAGAGGAATTTGTATAATTACTGATGGAGTTGTTTCTGAAAGAAAATTGAAATCACATTTAAACTGATACTAAAGTACATAAAAATAAAATATTTATACGGAGATGCATTTATTTCTTGGGGAAAATAAATGACTCCCCGTTTATTTGGAAAAGACAAAAGAGGATTATGTATAAGTATTGATAGAGATGTTACAGAAAAAATATAAATCTCATACATACTGAAGCTAAAGTAGATGGAAATAAAATATTTATGCGGAAATACTCTTATTTCTGAAAGTAAATGCCTCTCTGTTTTATAAAAGCAGATGACTTTCTATAATTAGTGGTGGAGAGATTGCTGAAAAATAATTTGAAATCTCATGCAGAATGATGCAGATGTAAACGAAAATAAAATATTTTTGCAGAGATGCATTTATTTCTGGATGAAAGTAAATGACTCTCCGTTTTTCTCGAAAATACAAAAGAGGATGTTCTATAAGTACTGATGGAGATGTTACTGAAAAAATTGGGAATCTCATGGCCGACTGATACTAAAGTACAAAAGAGGATTTTCTATAAGTATTGATGGAGAAGTTAAAAATAAAAATAGGGAATCTCGAGGCAGACTGATACTAAAGTAGATAGAAATAAAATATTTATGCGGAGATGCATTTATTTCTGTGAGAAAGTAAATGCCTCTCCTTTTATTTGGAAAAAACAAAGGAGGATAATCTATTTGTATCGATGGTGAAGTTACTGAAAAAAATGGAAATCTCATGCAGATTGATGCTATAGTAGATGAAAGTCAAATATTTATGCGGAGATGCATTTATTTCTTTTAGAATGTAAATGCCTCTCCGTTTAATTGGAAAAGGGGACTTTCTATAATTATTGATGGAGAAGGTGCTGAATAAAACTGAAAATCTCGTGGCAAACTGATACTAAAGTAGATAGAAATAAAATATTTATGCAGATATGCATACATTTCTGGGAGAAGGTAAATGCCTCTCCCTTTATTTGGAAAATACAAAAGAGGATGCTCTATAAGTAATGATGGAGAAGTTACAGATAAAATTGGGAATCGCGTGGAAAACTAATACCAGAGTAAAAAAAGGATTTTCTGTAAGTATTGTTGGAGAAGTTAAAAAAAAAATAAAGAACCTCGTGGCATACTGATGCTAAAGTAGATAGAAATAAAATATTTATGCGGAGATGCATTTATTTCTGTTAGAAAGTATATGACTCTCCATTTATTTGGAAAAGACAAAGGAAGATTATCTATTTATATCGATGGAGAAGTTACTGAAAAAATTGGAAATCTCATGCAGATTGATGCTAATGTAGATGGAAGTCAAATATTTTTGCGGAGATGCATTTATTTCTGATAGAAAATAAATGCCTCTCCGTTTAATTGGAAAAGAGGATTTTCTATAAATATTAATGAGAAGTTGCTAAATAAAATTAAAAATCTTACACAGTTTTATTATAAGTAGATGGAAATTCAATGTTTATGGGAGATGCATTTATTTCTAAACGAAATTAAATGCCTCTCCGTTTAATTGGAAAAGAGGAATTTCTATAATTATTGATGGAGGTGTTACTGAACGAAATTGGAAATCACATGCACAGTGATACTAAAGTAGATGGAAATAAAATATGTATGCGGAGATGCATTTATTTCTGGGAGAAAGCAAATTCTTCTCCGTCTATTTTTAAAGACAAAAAAGAATTATCGATAGGTATTGATAGAGACGTTACTGAAATAATGGAATTCTTACGCAGATTGAGAGTAATTGAGAAAGTAAATGCCTCTCCGTTTATTTGGCAAAGAGGATTTTCTATAAGTACTGATGGAGAATTTGTAGAATAAAATTGGAAATTTCATGCAGATTTATGCTAAAGTATATATGAAAAAATTATTTGGGCTGAGATGCATTTATTTCTGGTAGAAAGTAAATGCCTCTCCGTTTAATAAGTGCAGATGTCTTTCTAAAGTTATTGATGGAGAAATTGCTGAAAAATAATTGGAAATCTCATGCAGATTGATGCAGATGTAAACGGAAAGAAAATATTTATGCGGGGATGCATTTATTTCTGGAGGCATGTAAATGCCTCTCCGTTTAATTGGAAAAGCGGAATTTCTATAAGTATTGATGGAGAAGTTATTGAAATAAATTGGAAATCATATGCAGACTGATACTAAAGTAGATGAGAGTAATTTAGTTTTGCGGAGATGCATTTATTTATGGGAGAAAGTAAATACCTCTCCATTTATTTCGAAAATACAAAATATGATTTTCTATATGTATTGATGAAGAATTTACTGAAAAATTTGGGAATCTCGTGGCAGACTGATACTCAAGTAGATAGAACTAAAATTTTTATGCAGAGATGCATTTATTTCTGGTAGAAAGTAAATGCCTCTCAGTTAATTTGAAAAAGACAAAAGATCTCTATGTATCGATGGAGAAGTCACTGAAAAAAATAGAAATCTCATGCAGATTGATACGAAAGTACATGGAAATAAAATATTTATGCGGGGATGCATTTATTTCTGATAGAAAGTAAAGGCCTCTCCGTTTAATTGGAAAAGAGGATTTTCTATATGTATTGATGGAGAAGTTGCTAAATAAAATTAAAAATCTCACACAGATTTTCTATAAGTAGATGGAAATACAATGTTTATGGGGAGATGCATTTATTTCTAAATGAAATTAAATGTCTGTCCGTTTAATTGGAAAAGGGGAATTTCTATAATTATTGATGGAGATATTACTGAAAGAAACTGGAAATCACATGAAGACTAATACTATAGTAGATGGAAATAAAATATTTATGCGGACATTCATTTATATCTGGGAGAATCTAAATGCCTCTTCGTTTATTTGGAAAAGACATAACAAGATTATCTACAAGTACTGATGGAGAAGTTACTGAAAGAAATTACAAATAACATGAAGTTTGATACTGAATAGTTCAAAAAAATATTTATGCGGAGATGCATGTACAGGGTGATCTTTTTTAAAGTGACAGTGTTTGGAGCACCCTGTAGCGCGATCTAATAGCCGAAATGGCACCAAACTTGGTATTTAGACTAATCATAACATGGGAATAATGATTCCGTGAAAAAAATTAGTTCAAAAAATCGCCGCTAGGGCATTTTGTGGCGCTGCTGTGGCTTACATTAACTAGAATTAGCATAAAAAACGGGTATCAAAGAAAAATGCAAATGTTGTGCGATGACAGCGCCAGTAACAGGGGCTATAAAAGCAAGTAGTAGACAGCTCCGACAAATAACCTCAGCTGAAGTAAATGAGCTCCAGTGGACATGCCTCTCACGTTACCGGAACGTGCGTTACTGGTGAAGCTGTATTGTATGAATCAATGTAATGCATCCGCAGCTCTTCGGGAATTTCGAACGAGAAAAAAATTACGAAAGAGGCCTTTGTCGCTAATGGTCTTAAGAAAATGATTAAGAAGTTCGAGGAAACGGGGTCACTGACCATTTGCGCTGGGAGAGATCGTAAACAAGTGTCAGAAGATGTAATAACTGATGTGGCAACTGCAATTGTCGAAGGATCGCAGGTAACCATTGCTGGTATTAGCAACGCCCGGAGTGTAGCTAGACAACTGGACATGAATTATTCCACGGTATGGAGAGTTTAGCGTTGTGTTATTGGATTTTACCCCTACAAAATCAGCCGCTTGCACGAACTAAAACCAAGTGATTATGATAAGCGAGTGACATTCGCTCTATCGTTTCTTGCCAGGGTGATGCTTTCCCATGGCACATTCTGTGGGGAGATGAGTACCATTTTTATCTCAATGGGTCCGTAAACACACAAAATAGCCGAATTTGGGCTTCTGAGCAGCCACACACCGTGCATGAAATCCCATTAAATTCCCTAAAATTCATTGTTTGGTGTGGTTTCACAGCCGAATTCGTAATTGGGCCATTCTTTTTTGAGACCATCACTCCGACAGGGACCGAAACGTGCACCATAAATTCAGAAAGGTACCACGAAATGCTGCAAACGTTTGTTATTCCACAAGTTCAGCAAAGAAACAGTCTCCAACAGACAATCTTTATGCAGGATGGTGCTCCGCCACACATTAGTAATAAGGTAAAGCAGCTGTTGCGCCTAAACTTCACTGATGATAGAGTCATAAGTCGGAGTTTTCCAGTTGCATGGCCGCCTCGTTCCCCTGACCTCACGCCATGCGGTTTTTGGCTCTGGGGTTATTTGAAATCTCAAGTTTATGTTGGTGGCGTATCAAATTTTTCTATTCTAAAGGACAACATAACAAAGACATTGCGGAATATTCCTCGTAATATGTTACGAACAGCTGTGGAGAACGTTGTGCACAGAATGCACGGTGTTATTTCTGAGAGCGGTGCTCACATTGAAGGTGGTCTAATTCCTCACCGGGGAAGTTAATGTAATAAATAAACATTAATAATTTAACTGTACGATTGTATGTGTTAGTATTTTTCTTTTCTCACATTTTATACATTGCAAAGCGCCACAAAATGCCCTAGTGGCGATTTTTGGAACTAAATTTTTTTTCACGGAATAATTTTTTCGATGTCTTGATGAGTCTAAATACCAATTTTGGTTCCATTTCGGCTATTAGATCGCGCTACAGGGCGCTCCAAACACTGTCACTTTAAAAAAGATCACCCTGTATTTCTGGGAAAAAGTAAATGCGTCTTCGTTCAATTGGAAAAGAGTATTTTCTATAAGTATTGATGGAGAAGTTGCTAAATAAAATTGAAAATCTCACACAGATTTATTATAAGTAGATTGAAATAATATATTTATGCGGAGATGCATTTATATCTGGGAGAATGTAAATGCCTCTTCGTTTATTTTGAAAAGACAAAAGAAGATTATCTACAAGTGTGGATGGAGACATTACTGAAATAATGGAAATCTCATGCAGACTGATGCTAAAGTACATGGAAATAAAATATTTATGCGGAAATGCATTTATTTCTGGGAGAAAGTAAATGCCTCTCAGTTTAATATGAAAAGATGACTTTCTAGAATTATTGAAGTAGAAGTTGCCGAAAAATATTGGAAATCTCATGCAGATTGATGCTGATGTAAACGGAAATAAAATGTTTATGTGGCGATGTATTTATTTCTGGATGAAAGTAAATGCATCTCCGTTCATTTAAAGTAGAGGATTTTCTATAAGTATTGTAGCGTTTGTTTTGATGTCCCATTCGTTCATGCCATAACTGAAGATTATCATTTTCCATGGCTACTCAAGCAGATTCTGGAATTAAAACACGCATAAGTCTGTAAACACTATTGTATCTTTCACCAACAGCAACAGTTTCACCCTTATTATTTCTCAACTCACGTACTTTGTTATCAGCATATTCATACAAACATTATCTAATGCTGCACCAGATGAGAAAAGGTTTTGTTCACTCCCAGGAACATACCGGACAAGGTTACCGGTTTTCCATAACCCACTGACTAGCATTTCTAATCTGGATTCCATCACTTTAACAATTCTTCCATCACTTAATTTTAATGGCTTGGGCGTATCAAACTTTTTATACGAAGAAAACTATTCTAACTTATAGTAAATGTGATGGGAAGCAACAGAATCATTGAGCCAGTTATCTTGGCTTGCTAGTTCAGCAACTGTCAAAAAAGCTTGTCCTGATTTTAGAGATCCAGTTCGATCACTACTATTATTTTAGGTAGCTTTCATTACAAAAAGCTACCTATTGCAGCCGTTTGCAGGAAAGCGATTTCAAAAAATGTTGGTATATTTTCACCGATCATGACCCCTAGACCCCGAAACCACCCTCCGTTCAAAAGTTGATATATATATATATCTGATCTTTGTCACACTATATCTCTGGTATTTATGAACCGATTTGGATGTAACTTCGTGTGTACATAGTACATACCAATGTCTCGACCGAGTTCATTGGACAGCTTCATCCTCCATCTTGTATTAAAATGGCTGCCATTTAAAAAAATTTTAAAAATTTTAAATTTAAATGTGATACTAAAAAATTAAAAACTGAAACATATTTTTCTCTTACGTGTTTAACCTTGATACAACGATTCCGGAGCAGTTTTTGTTTTGTCTATATCTTAAAAAATGGCTGAGTTATAGCACTTTGAATTTCTAGCGTGGCTGACATTTTGAAACGACCTGATTTTTGTCACGCGATAACAGGGTATTTATGAACAGATTTGGATGTACCTTGGTGCGTACATAGTACATACCAATGTGTTGACCGAGTTCGTTGGCCAGTTTCATCCGCCATCTTGTTTCAAAATGGCGGCCATTTAAAAAAAAATTAATTTAAAATTTAAAATCAGGTACCAAAAACTTAGAAATTGAAAAATATTTTTTTCTTATGTGTTTGACCTTAATACAAAGATTCCGGAGCAGTTTTTGTTTTGTCTATATCTAAAAAAATGGCTGAGTTATAGCATTTTGAATTTCTATTCCGGCTGACATTTTGAAACGACCTGATTTTTGTCACGCGATAACCGGCGTATTTATGAACCGATTTGGATGTAACTTGATGTGTACATAGTACATACCAATGTCTCGACCGAGTTCGTTGGTTAGCTTCATCCGCCATCTTGTTTCAAAATGTCGGCCTTTAAATTAAAAAAATATATATATTTAAAGTGAGGTGCAAAAAAATTAGAAATTGAAAAAGTTTCTTTCTTACGTATTTGACCTTGATATAAGGATTCCGGCGCATTTTTTCTTTTGTCTTTAACTTAAAAAATCGCTCATATATACCAGTTTGAATTTCTAATGTGGGTAACATTTTGAAAAATGTGATTTTTTGCCTGCGACAGCACTCGTATATATCAACCGATTCCGATGTGGGTGAGCATGTGCACAGGAATTACTAAGGTCTCGATGAAGTTCACTGCTTAGCCTCATTCACCATGTCGTCTTAAAATGACAGGCACTTCAAGATATCGCCGAATTTGGTAACCAAATATAAGTTACTTTAAATAAAAGCAGCTTGGATAAAGCTGACTAATTTCGCGAAATTATCATTCATAATGATTTAGTATTGATAAAAATTAGTATTGCATCTACTATAATCGGTTTCCACTAAATTGAGCTTCGTGTGTTTGAATAATTATAAACTGACTTTTTAAAAATAGGGAATATGAAAGCTACCTCTTCCTCCCGGCACTGGCCGGAAGGACTTTTTCAGGCTATAACAATTCTTTTAAGTATTTCCAAGACGACCATAAGCTTAACACTTAACTTTTTTGCTTTTAGAATTTTTCTGGTCACATCCAACAGTTTTATCCAAAGACTTTTTAGGATAACAATTATTTGGCTTTCTCACAAATGCCATACTCTTGTTTTCAGCTGGGAGAATTAATTCATCTAATCGTTGTTCATGTAAGCGTAGTCTTTCTGTAAGACTTGGGAGTGATCTTTCACTCTTTGGCACTGACTCCCATGCATTTCGCAGTGTGTTCAAAACTCTGTTTAGCAGCACAGATTTCGGTAACTGAACATTTTCACTTTTCAATTCTTCTTGTAATTCCTGCCAAATTCTCTACAATTTTGAAACATGAGTTGCAATATTGTCCATGGGATCTTTAGTATAGTTAAATAGTTGAGAATACAAGAGATCTAACCTTCTTTCATTTTTCCGGTCATAAACAGAATGCAAGGCATCCCACATTTCCTTACCAGTTTTACAGGTGAGGATGTGCTTTTTAGGTTCAGGCCTAACACTATAGCCAATTGTATATCTAGCAATAGCATCTGCTTCTTCATAGGCCTTCAAAGCTACTGCATATGTTTTTCTTTCTTCCTCTGTTGCACTATCCGGAATCTCTACAGGCTTAGTTGTTACACCCAAAACAATGGGCATGGCTTTCTGTACTGTAAGTTGGAGTTCAATATCAAATTTTCAGCTAATCCAGTTCCTTTCACCTTCCAGTTTTTCAATAAAATTAAATTTATCCATGATACTCATCTAACTGGAACACACGATTCGGTGATAAGGAAATTAAGCCTAACAACCTGCCGACCGGCGATGTTTCAAAGTTAAAAAACTAATAAGTGGGCGTGCTGGCCCATAACACTTAAAACTACTTACGAAAACTGTAATTAAGATTTAATTACTGTAATTAAACATCAGTTACATAGTATTAAACTTTAACATGATTTTACCGTGAGCAACCGCATGCAAACAAGTGCAGCCCTCAACAACGTCTAGTACAGTTAAGTTGACAGTTAATATCTAGGTTACAGTGAATAAATAATAGGTGAATAAATAATAGTTATTGATTTATACTTAACAGAAAGAAAACGGAAGAAAAATTCCATGGGAGAAAATGTTTTCGTAAAGCAAAAATTTGCATGTTACTTTGGATTTCTGAGCTAAAAGAACTCTGACAAACAAAGTGACATTCATTTGAAATTACGGTGCTTTACACGCGTTATATGAAAAACTAAGAAAATAAACCATCTAAACCGACAATAATTAATAAATAATTATGAAGTGGGTATTCCACACATTTAACGTCCGTTATTCCGTGATTTCCACTGTGGCGTCACATGAATGCTGTCCATTGACTACTCGTCACTGATCCTAAAACTGTTTTCTTCTGACACATTTTTTTCTGCATGTACATGGATTTTGTATTTTGAGAACTGTTGCAAACAGTAGCGCCAACTTTTCAAAAATATTGGATGGGTTCAAAAATTTGTGAGTAAAATGACACTATAATTTTGTTTCTCTTAGTATGTATGTGTGTGGGGAGAGAGGGGATGACTAAAGAAGATAATTCGAAATTATATTATGTTTTTATAAGCAATTTTTTTAATTATTATAATTTAATTATAATTTTATAAATAATTTTATTAAATTATATTAAGTTCTTCCTTAAATACAATAATATTTATTTAAATAGCATTGGAATTGCTAACTATTGAAAATACAAAAAACTAAATGTCAAAAAATGCATACATTTTAGCCACCTAAGTGCTTTACCAATTAAAGACATCAAAACAGATGGCAAAATAGGCAGAAAATTTGTTTTCGAGGGAAATGTAACTATACATCTGCTGAAGGGATTTTCAGAGCTCTTATAAATCTAACGGATGCCCTTACTATTTTAGAAACAAAACTATTTTGAGAACGCCTAATAAAACCAAATTTCATTTCAGTGATTAAATAATTTTAAAAAATAGGTGGGCTCGACCCCCATGGGCCTATATAAGGTGACGCCACATGGTGCAAATCTCCCAGAATAATGTCTCCTTTAAAGCTGTTCTCAAATCCAAAAGGGCAATTTTATGACATAAGTTTAAATTTATTTTTGTTTGGAAATGCATGAAACTAGCAGATGTTGTTGATCAGAAACTTTATAATCGAGCTGTTCTTTCCATTTTTTGCAATCGCAATAGATCTTTCTGAAAATAGTGTCAAAGTGGACGTTTTGAACCAAAGTTCGCGAAGAAAGCAGAAAAACCAGTCAGCAAAGGGAGGAAAACGTCTTTGTCACGTGATCAAAATAGCTTGTAACTCAGTAAGTAATTTATTGATCAAAAAATGGAAAACACAGTTCAATTCCAAATCGCTTCCATAGTCAGGACTTCCAATTTTATATCATTCCGTTAAAAAATGAATTTTTAAATATGTCATAACATTTTGCTCTTGTTGAGCAGGAGAAGTTGAAAATAGCCTTAAAGTTAAGTAGTATTGCTTCCGATTCAGTTTATTGTTGCATTGTTATTTAAACAATTATTGGACTTAATGGGCTACTTCAGTCAGGCGAAAACATAAGTTCGCTAATGCTAATCTAATGGGAGAATTTTTTTAAGATATCTCGTTTGCATTTTAATATTTTTAAATAATTTCTTTTTGCAATGGATAGCTGAGTTCGATCTGTACAAAAGCCGATATTTTTTCACTTTTTCGACTTTGTGAAAAGGTTCTTTTATGAGGATGCTTTCACTTTCGAAACCAGTTCCGAAAGTGAAAGTGTCCTCATTAAAAATACTTGTAAACTAAATCAAAAACTCGTCAACGACCTTCGTACAGATCGTCCTTAGCTGTCCATTGAAAAAAAATCATTTAAAAGTATTAAAATGTAAACGTGATAGCTTTAAAAATTTCTCCCATTGGATTAGCATTAACGAACGGGTGCTTTCGCCTGACTGAAGTAGCCTCTTAAAGAAACAGTGTCAATGCATTATTACACAGACAATTCATTTTTCATTGACCTGTATTATGTGAATCAGTGTTGCTTTTTTTCTTCATTTTTTTTTATCAGATGTTGTGTTGTGGCCAATAATAAATTTCCTCTACTGCTTGTGAATATTAATATATTTTTTAAAATATAATTTGAATTTCGAAAAAAAACCCACTTTTCTCAAGATCGCTGCACCCAAGCTCGTGAAATCAAAATAGGTTGTAGAGCGAACAAAAACTTACATTTTACTTTCTACTATTTTTAGAAGAAGAAAATTTTTGGATTCGGGAAAATTTCCGACTTCCGATTTTCGATGGTTGTATACGTTTTAGAAGTTCCTGAACACGACTTGAGTGTTTTTAGAAAATGTCTGTCTACAAGAAGCACACATTGTGTCAATAAAACCTCACAATCAGTTAGACCCTGACATAAATGGGTGCTTATCAGGTTTGGGTGTCTAGAGCCAAACGGGTGTGTGTGTCGGTCAGTATGGGACATAAATTCTGTGGGCGCTTTATCTCAAGTCCCATTCGAGAGTTACTTGTTTCCGAAATCAACAAGTTTCATAGACTCTCTTTATAGACACTCTTTTCCTACAAAACAATATTATAAACAAGGGCGGCGGTAGAGGGCGATCCGGAGGAGGCATATCCGCCGTCGGAAAAAAATATTTTAACTTGGGACTCGTCTCGTCCCGACCCGTGGATGGGATCGATCTGCCACTCATTTTTAGGTACATTCGAAATTATATAAATACGTAGTACTTAGAAACGTCGTCTGGTCCGTCCTAACCAACCGAATGATTTGAAATTTATTCTATAGTATAACTGCAGATTTTTCCGAAACATTTGAAATTTTATGAAAGTCGAATCAAAACTTACAAAGATATTCATAAAAGTTTTCCTCATTCTATTAAATCCTATCCTGCGTCATGAATTCAATGCTATCCCTTGATAGATAATAATTACAGGTTGTCATGATGATGTTGTTCTATTTAAGATGGAGTTCTATTATCACTGAATTTAATCTATAGTATCGTAATAAATTTTGTATTCATGCATTTTTGCATAACAGTGCAGCGGCTATGACACCAAGATCTGAATATTTATAAAATTTCCTTACAGTACGAACGCACCTTATTGGCCACGTTAGATGTACAATTTCCGACTTGTTTACTTCAAGTCGTTTTGTTTACTTCACTTGTGTCGACTTGTTTACTTCAAGTTTGACTAAACTAATTGTCCTGGTTTCGAGTCTGTTTCTAACATAGTTTTGTTTCTTGCGGTTTGAGTTCGGGTTAATCCGATTTTTCGAAAAAATGTCCCAAAATATTCTTTCAGATAAAAATCTACATGTTTGATACATGGATGAGATCTAGATATTTTATACATACATACGAATATTTTGGGTTCCGGTCGGGATGAAGGTGTGAAGGACGAATATTTTTTTTTGCATTTTAGGTAGAGTCCTTCTAAGGCTCGACTGAACCCGACCTGACTCGCGGTTTGAGTCGGAACGAGTTAGCGCTAGTTCTTTTTCTTGCGTTTTGCGTTGACTTCTGTTTTTTACTGCGGGTCGGGTTGACTTTCATTATTTCCGGAGGCTCAGGCCCGACCCGGTACAACAGGTAATAGTTCGTACAAATTTGTTATTGCCCGTATAAAAACTATTAAATGCCCACCCCTTTACAAGACCTAAAAAACCCGCGCACTTTCCATTATAAAAGTATGTAGACACTTGTCGGCCGGGTGTGTCTGCTTTTCTCGTCTTTTTTTACCCAGTCCGTCCCGTACAAAAATGAATGAAATCAGGACCGACACGGCAAAGCTCAATTTCTGAAAAAAATTGCAGATATTCTTCAATTTGCATCATTACTTTCTTCTATCTTCAATTGAAGAAAGTATTGTAATCGGAAATTTTTTCTATTTCCGGTTTTCGACGGATTTACACGTTTTAGGGATCTGAGATTCCAAAAAACATGTTTATACAAAGTGTCTGACTGTCCGTGTGTCGCCATTGTACTATCGAAAAGTGTATGAAGTTATGCTTAGAATTGTACCATTTTTTGTGTATGTTTTTGGCTGTGGTAAGCAGGTTCTCTTTCAATTTAGAAATATTCCGCCGGAAGGAGCGCTGTAATAGCGATTTTTGCGTCAATTTTCAATATTGTAACATCGAAAAGTGTATGAAGTTATGTATAACCAAATTTTTTGTCTAGATTTTTGTCTATCGCCAGCAGGTCCGCTCTTAATATGAAAAAAATCTGCCGGAAGAGGGCGCTATAATAGCGATGTCTATTCCATTTTTCAGCTCATTCTCAGCTGCTCATTCTCAGAAAATGTATAAGTTAGAGGCTTGAAATGTTGCATACTTATAACAGAATAACTCCGATTACACGACAAATTATTAAATTTTGAAAAATTCATTTGTTATTTTAATTAAATTAATTAATTTAACGACATCCGACCATTTTTGAAAATAAGATTTTAAAACAGAACCTTAATTTCAGGCTTTTTCACCCATCCTATATGCGCTGTGTCGTTTCGAATTTGCCTGCTCATCAAAAGGTTTCAGGTGCGAAACTCAGCGTCGGAATTTGAAATTTTTTCCCCGGAATAGATTTTGTTTTCATTATTAAGGACAAAATTTTCAAATTTGACATATTTTAACACGGAAATGCATGGACAGTAGAGTTTTTGTTTAAGAGTTAGAAATTTAAAAGGTTACTATAGAAATTACTTGACATTTGACATGGCTGTTACTTTTAAGCAGAGTTGGGTAAATTTGTAATCTCAATTATCCGCAGTGTAATTACAGGTTAATTGCATGAAATTTATTATAGTTTCACACATTCAAACACAAAAATTTTGTCAAATAATGGGATGGGGGCGGTTCCGGTTACAGCGCTGCAACAATTTTTTACGGAATGTAATTTTAACTAAAATTAATTACATACATTTAAACTGTCATTACATTGCAGATAATTGGAGTTACAAATTTGCCCAAGTCTGCATGTAAGACGCAAATGAACGCACAGAACAGTCAAAGTATTTGAAAGGTTCCAGGGTAAAAAAAGTTCTAATCTTACGATGTTTGTGATTTTTACGATTTGAATTATTGCACTAGAAATTTTAAATTTGGCATGGCGGTTACTTTAAAAATGCTCGCTAAGTATGGTTCTAAAAAAAAACGGAAATTGGAAAAGGTGACATGAGTTAAAACGTTCTAAATTGCGATTTTTATGCAGTTTTGCGTAATATTTTAAAATTAATTTGGCAGGCATTTCAAATTTAGCGGACAAATTTGCAATTCTGACTACAAATTCCTAGCAGATCCATTTATGTGTTATTCCTTTTTAGTTTTAATCTTCTCAAACATATATTTACCGTAAAGGTCTATTTTTTAAAATATAAGTATACTTTGTTAAACTAACTTATAAGCTTTTTTTTTTAACAAGTTTTAAAATAAAAAGCTATATCTGCCAAACGATTGAAAAGATAGGTTTCACTTAAAATTATTTTATATTTACAATTATATAACTTTTTTTTGTTATTTAAAGTAAAATCAAGGGATTATTTAAACAAAAACTATTTCTAAATACTCTTTTGGATTAGCGCAGTAAGTTTTAATCTTCTAAAAAATGTATTTTACCATAAAGGTTTTTTTATGTACTTACACTTTATTATACTAACTTTTTAATACGAGTTTTTTTATATACAAATTCTAAAATACAAGCTATGATAAATCTACCAGACAAAAAATTGAAAAATTACGCTTTACTCATAATTATTTTACATTTACTTAAATTATGTAAATATTAATAATTAACAATATTACATAATTTTTATTCTTATAGTAATAATACGAGTAAAATGAAGAAATTGTTTGAACAAAAACTATTTGTAATTATACTTTTGTACTAGTACTATAAGTTTTACTATCAAAAATATATTTTAATAAAAAAAATATATTTTAATATAATTTTTTTTTTTTTTTTTTTTTTTTTTTTTGTAATAGAGGTTTTAAAATATATATCAGCCAAATAAATGAAAAACTATGCTTCATTCATAATTATTTTCCATTAAATTTAAGGTAAAACTATTTCTAGTAATGGTAATAACAAAATTGAAAAGAAAAAAAAATTACTAATAATACAATGCAAATATATATATAACAAAAAATAGGTCTGTCTATCCTCATATACAAGAGTAGCATACATAAGCGCAATCTTAAACCGACAGAGCGAAGGCTTTCCGGCTGCCTATAACAGTCGGTTGAATTACGACGAAAACAACCCCGAAAATCGGAACGAATTTCCGGACGTTAGGGGCAGAATACAAAATTATTACTTCGCCGGCGAACTACGAGAAAGTCTTCCGATCCGACGAGGGTAGAATACTGTTACAGATGCTATTACCAATAAGGTTATTTAAGCGAGATATACCGTCGGTTATCGGCCTACATACAATGTTAAACATCTGGAGCTTTAGCTGCATAGTCACTCCACCGCTTTTATAGAATATCTCTAATCTGACCAATAAGAATGCTCCATTGTATAGTAAAGCAATCGTTTTCAATAAAAGCGGTGGAGTGACTATGCAGCAAACGCTGCAGATTTTTAACAGTGTAGCTCAATAGACTGATCATTGGCAATATAAGTCAAAAGGTATTATATAAGTCACAAATATAGGTCACAAATTAAATGTTAAAAATAAAATCCGATTTCGAGATGTTTTGGTGCCATCCTGTTATCTTTGGAGAAAGAAAAATAGCAAAATTAACGTTCCTTTCGAATTTTTACAACTTAATATTTTAAAAAGACATCTATATTAATTACTATGTAATCAGAAAGTTCTTGCAATTTTAAAATTGAAAAAAAGAAGTAATAAATTAGATAATGTCTTTTTATTTTCCTTAATCTTATTCTGGAATTCCTTCATATATGAGTGATGGTCTATGATCTGTAATTGAAAATAAGAACGAATAAACGTACAGAAATGTCCGGCTTACAGAATTTTCCGAACTATTAGAGAGGTCCGTATTAAAGATATTATACTGCATATTATGTATATTATCTTATACAACTTCAGATATTAAGGAAGATTATGATAAAGAGGCTACTTCACTCGTGCTACCAGCTCACTATTATCAATCCTATGAAAGAAATCTTTTAAAATATCTCGTTTGCATTTAAATATTTCCTTTTTTTTTTGCACTGTATAAGCTGAAGTCAATCTCTACACAGTCTTTTTTTTACTTTTTGGATTTTGTTTGAAGGTTGTTTTTATGAGGATAGTTTTACATTCAGAACTAGGGTAGAAAGTAAAAGAATCCTCAAAAAAACCTTTTGAGAAAATTGAAGAAGTAAAAAATGATCTATGTACAGATCAACCGCAGCTATTCAGTGAAAAAAAGTCATCCTTGGAATAAAAAAAGTAGATCTTAATAAAACCATTGTCTATGATTCAAACAAATAGAAAAAAAAACCTAAACATTTTCATTCACTTGATCAACAACATTTATTTTTTAATTCCAATATAATCTGAATCTAAAACAATTTAAATTTTATTTAAAAAGCAGAAGATCGTATGTATAAACAATTGATCTACTCAGAAATTTTAAAAGAAAAAAAATACAACATTAATAAGACATTTTTAAAAAAGAATTCACACATCAATTAAAAACAAACTTCAGTTGCTAGGATTTGAAACTTTTTTTAAAGTACTGGCAAAATTGAAAAAAAAAAGCCATTTTTAACAGAAAACAAATTTTACAACCTAGTAAAATCTACAATGGGGAACAAACAGAGTGACGAATAAAAAAATCAAATATTTTTCTCTTTGCATAATTCAACCCTATGTAGATAAATTTTCCTAAAACCAAATGCTGAAATTTAGACAAATGATAAAGATAGAGTGCATTTTCCATTGGTGTGCATGGCACCAGAAACTTTAAGATATTTTTTCCAAATGTGATATTTTTGTAGCTGCTTGTCGCGATTTCTCTATCCTATTTAAATCTTAGTCTTCAAAACAGATGCACTTTTAAGAGGCTACTTCAGTCAGGCGAAAACATCCGTTCGCTCATGTTAATCCAATGGGAGAATTTTTTTTAAGATAACTCGTTTAGATTTCACTATTTTTAAATGATTTCTTTTTTTTTTTTTTTTTTTTTTTTTTTTTGCATTGTATAGCTGAGATCGATCGTTACATCTGCCGTTTTTTACCTTTTCGATTTTGTTTTCAGGTATTTGTAATGAGAAACCTTGGCTTTCACTTTCGGAAACCGATTTCGAAAGTGAAAGCATCCTCATAAAAAATATCTGCAAACAAAATCGAAAAAATAGAAAACGGCATTTGTACAGACTGACCTCAGCTATTCAATGCAAAAATATTATTTAAAAATATTGAAATGCAAACAAGGTATCTTTAAAAATTTCTTCCATAAGATTAGCTTTAGCGAGTGGGTGACTGAAGTAGCCTCTTAACGGATGCCTTACGGATGCAAATGAAAAGCGCCTCTGAAACATCGGTTTTCTGATGATTATAGTCGAAGGTAGAATGGCAACAGACAAGGTAGCACCATCCTCTGTTCAGCATCATATACAGATAGTGTTACCAGGCATGGAGGAAAGAGATATATGGAGATGCCGTAAAAACAGTTTATAATAGGATGCACGTTATCGCTCAAATTTAAGTGCCCTCATTCAGCCCAAGCAAAATAAGCACGTGGAACAGGGACCAAATTATTTGACATCTCCTGTGCATTTTTTTCTCTAAATGAAAATGATCTACTTAAATTCACATAAGCAGCACAAATAAATGTACAAGAATTATTTTCAAGTGTATACATTTAATTTAAAAGTATTTAAAGTACATCGAAATATCTATTTATATTTCGATTTATTTTAAATTTAAATTTTATGTATGCACCTCAAAGTAATTCTTGTACATTTATTTGTGCTGTTTATATGAATTTAATTATTTAACTCAAGGTGAATTGAGCATTAGAATTTAACTTCCATTAATTGAAAATGATCTGCTTATATTTAAGCATCCTAGAGTAGCATTTCATTGTATTATGAATTTGAAACTGCATTACTATAAGTTTTCTTCTTTTTTTGCGCAAGCACGTGATTGTGTTTGGGCCGAACGTAGCGGATTTTAGGGTTACACTTTTGGAGTCACCTCCAGCCACCACACTTTAGATCTATTCATTCTCTTTACGCTATGGTTGCCAGGTGTCCCATGTAAATCAGGGCTCCAAATACCACTCATTTCTGACAGTTTATTTCGCCATCTTCAATCGCTGAATATTCTGACATTAGATAACGCAAAGACAATTACTTTAAAATACTGGTGCCCAGAGAATTTCGAGACCCGATTTACAAGGGACACCTGACACAGATCAACTTTTTAAATAAATAGAGATAGAATAATTATAGAGTTGATAACATTGTGTACTGCATTTTGTTTAAATGATTTTTTTGACTAATTCATGTCTTTTTTATGAACTAACATGGACAAGTCTATTGTTAAGTGTGTTTCTAAAAAATAAAAATTAAAAGTTCTTTTTTTTTTTGAGTGATCACCTTCTTGTTCCTCATAATAATAATCGTTGATCAGAAAGTTTGTTAAAATATGTTTTTTCTGAAGAAAAAGTGTTGCAACAGGTTCATGAACCCGCAACAAAGCCACTTTGCAAAAAAAAGCAAATGTTAATCAAAATATGCATTTTAACAATTGTATAAAACACCATTCACTTTCAAAAACCTGCAACGTCACAAAAAAGGCTTGAAAAATAATGCATGCTCAAAAATAATTGAAAGCACGTAAAAAAATCACTTTTGGAGAGGATGAAGAACTGAATAAGTTACAATTCCTTCCTGCAAATGCTACTTTCAGTTCACGAAAGCATAAAAACAAACAGTCATTCCTCCCCCCTCTTTCCATTACGGTATGCTTATGGCTGTACATTACAATTTTGTAATAAGTAGAATTTTAAAAAATGTTCATCAACTTAATAACTATTTCAACATTAAATCCCATTGACTGGCAGTGACACCTAAATGACCTACTCATTAAATTTTCTCAAACATTTGGGTCTTCTATTACTCCAAAATTGTAGGATAGAAAATTTAGCCCAAATCATTAGAGTTATTTTTTAGATAAAATTTGCATACACACACACAAACTTTTACTTGTATTATAACACAACAGCAGGAAAGACTGAGCGTAGCTCGGTGAAAATTATCTTGCAGTTCAACTCGACAAAACAATACATTTTCGACCCAAATTTGGTGACATTTTTTCATTTGACACCAAGCACACATTTTGGCAGTGGTAATCTTGAAATTTGATTTTCCAGCCAAAACTGGCGAAATGTAGACAGCTTTGAGACTTCGTTTACTGCCAACTTTTCAACAACTTAACCTTCCGTCTACCAGACGGGTCCATTGGACCCGACATGTACATTCAAAATATTTATTCAAACCAGAAATTTCTTCAAAACAAACTAAATGTATAAATCAGACAATAATAAGTTAAATAAACAAATTAAATAGTTTTAAGTAAAAATTCTGGTGTAGAATGTTTTTATAAAACTTGAGTAAAATTTCCGGTAGTTCTAGGGTTAATAACTGTTTGAATCTCTCATTCACATTAAAATACAACCAAAAATGACCTACTCATCAAATTTTCACAGACATGTGACCTACATGATCTTCTCATACCTCAAAATGTTAAGATACAAAATTTACAGAGATTATCAGATGTATTTTAGATAAAATTTCCAAATACACAAGATTTGCTCCTATATGATGAAAGGAGACAATATTGCTGCACAGCAAAAATTTCTGAATTCGATGATACAAGACACAAACAAGAAGTAAAAAAAAAATTCTTATCAACAAAGTACACGACTGATTTAACCTATACAACCGTTATTTATGAATTAAATAAACATGCTGAATAAATATTGAATTAATTATTTATGTATTAAAAAAATACATAGCTCATGATGGGTGCAAAGAATACATGATCATGAGCAGGGGTAGGAAATTTCTAGAACATCTTACCAGCATAGGATTTATTTTACCAGCCAGCAAAAATGCAACGTACAGTTGGCTTCAAAGATTACCTAAAAATTCACTTGCTAGTGGCGAGTAAAATGATGTATTTCCCACCCCTGATAATGAGATATGTTTCATTTAAATCCTTGGGAATTTTTTTAAGAGGAAAATTTAATAAATGAATAATATTTTTTTTTTGCATGCAAACATATTTTAAGCACACTTCCCATATATTTTCAAAAGTATTACTTCAATAAAGCCTTTCCTATCACATAAGATATTGAAGTACAATTTATTCTTTCAGCTCAGATTAATTTTTTATTTTAGGGGGAAATTATTTTACAGGGAAATAAAAAAATTAAAAGCAACAACAAAAAATTTTACATAAAGCTTTCCTAAAATCTAATGAATATGTCAACAGTTATTTGCAAATTATCAAAAAGACACTAAGCCATGGAAGAAGTGTAAAATTTTTAAATTTATTACTAAATGCTAAAACATAAAAAGGGATAATAGTAAATGCAGTGACATATACAGGGTTCATACTCAATTTTGGAAATAAAAATATAAGAGATTTTCAGGAATTGTCAGGAATTATTTGGTATGAGATAAATAATGCGTTCTTAGATAAGAGTTATCAGAAAATTCTTTGAAACATATTTTACATAGATAAGGTTTTTTTTTCTCTAAAATGAGTCAAACAATGACTTCTTAAATGACCATTCTGAGAAAATCCTTTCGAACATGTTTCACAAACAAAGGGCTTTTCTCCTGTATGTGTCAAGAGATGGGCTCTTAAACTACCACTCTGTGAAAATCCTTTCGAACATATTTCACAAACATAGGGTTTTTCTCCTGTATGTGTCAAGAGATGGGCTCTTAAACTACCACTCTGTGAAAATCCTTTCGAACATATTTCACAAACATAGGGTTTTTCTCCTGTATGCGCCAAGAGATGGGATCTTAAATTTCTATTCTCAGAAAATCCTTTGGAACATAGTTCACAAACATAGGGTTTTTCACCTGTGTGCGTCAAGAGATGGCTTCTTAGAGTACTCTTATCAGTAAATCCTGTGGTACATATTTCACAAACAAAAGGTTTTTCTCTTCTATGGGTCAAGAGATGTCTTCTTAGACTACTATTATGAGAAAATCCTTTGGAACATAGTTCACAAGCAAAGGGCTTTTCTCTTGTATGCGTCAAGAGATGCGCTCTTAGATTACTATTCAGAGAAAATTCTTTGGAACATATTTCACAAACAAAAGGTTTTTCTCCTGTATGAATGAAGACATGTTTTCTTAGGTTACTATTATCAGAAAATCCTTTGAAACATATTTCACAAACAAAAGGTTTTTCTCCTCTATGGGTCAAGAGATGTCTTCTTAGACGACTATTCTGTGAAAATCCTTTAGAACATACTTCACAAATAAAAACTTTTTCTCCTGTACCAATGGACGAATGTTTTTCTTTATCAGTATTTTGAGGGACAAAGTGCTGTTCACTAGAGGAAAATTTTTGTTCTATAGACATTTTCTTAAGTGAAAAAGTTTTCTTCCGAATGTTAACGAAAACTTCTTTAAAGTATCAGTACGAAGAGATTGTCACCATTTTCATCCAAGGAAATAAATTGTTGAACTTCAGGAAGAAAGTTTTACCTACATTTAAATCTAAAAACAGAAACAAAAATGATAAACAACACATTTTTTAATAAACTGCACTAAATTTTAAAATTTTAATTCTGAATTAAGTATCATATTCAATAAGTTTCATTTCTTTAAACAGTACAAAAATTCATACATTAAATTATCACATTATATATTCTTAGGTACAACAGAACTTGAGTATTTTTGATAGATATAGATACATAGGTGTAGATGTGCATGCAATACAGTATAGACACACCCATATTTAGCTCTCTTATATCCAAGCTCTCCCATAACCAGACCGATAAAAACTCAAAATTTATTTTACTGGACACTTGTGAATTTAATTTTGCTTCCCTTAAAATTCCACTTACTTATTTGGCATATTGACAAAAGATATCCAAACAAAGTTTTTGTCTCTTCGCTGTCCATACATTCAGCCACAACTCAATTTCACTTCTATTTCTTACAAGTTGTACGAATAGTTCTTCATATAGTCAAGCAGTAGAGATATAGGCATTTTTTTCATAATTTTCTTAAACTTTTTAAAGTTGAAACCTAATTTTATACATTTTGAATTCCTTTTTATAAAAGTTACCTTGCAAACCAGCACTGCACATCAATTCCCTCCGAAGTAGGGCTGTATAGTCTTCAACCAGGTCCAGGGATAAAAACGTTTTTAACCACCCTGGTTAAAATATGTTTTGACCATCAGTGGTCAAAGAAATAAAAATTTCTTTTTTTAAATGATAAATTTAGCGCAACATTTGAAAGGATTTTTCTGGATAACATTCAACAATATTGAATACAACATTTGCAAGTGATTGTCAATTGTACTTAGTTTTTATTATACTACTTTATCTTGGAAAACTTTTTTTTTAATTGCAAAAATTTCTTTTAATAAATTTTATTTAGAACTTTAAAAAAAAGGATTACCAGTGTTGTATTAATATAAGACAATTTCATACTTTATTTGGAATGAGATTAAACTCGGAAAATAAGCTTTCTATTGGGGTAGAGTTAGCACAATCATTCAGCAAGTGCATTATGAAATTTACAAATTTAAAATCAACATTTTCATTACTCCCCACCAAATATCGTACTGTATTAGTTACACTTAAAAAAAATATATTTATGAAACATATGTTTCTGCTAGGAATCCACTTAAAGCGATCATACGGTCTTTGAAAGTCCTTATCATCTTTATCCAAAATCAGCAAAAGGTCCTTAAAATTCCTTAATTTTATTTTCCTATTATCTCTTAATCAAGAGTGAAACTCTTCTTTGTTTCACTGGATTTCTGATTTTAAAAAAATTGCCTAAATCCCCCCTGTTCTGAAATTTTGCTTCCCTCCCCACGGTGTCCAAAGTTTAATATTTTTAAACTTCTTATTGTTTAAAAAAACTCTGCTATTTTTGTTACTTTATTGTAACAATGAATAATCGATCATATAAACTTCGTTAAAATTTTATCTAAATTCCTTATCCCCTTCTCCAAAAAATCGCTATCTCCTTTCTTCCCCACAAAACTCAAAGATTAAAATCTTTAATCTTTAAAAAAAATTTCTGCTCTATTTGTTACTTTATTGTAACATTAAATAATAACTCATAAAAATTTCTCCTCCCCCCACTCGAAATTGGACTTTTCTTTTTGTCCCCACCCCCCTTTCTTTTACCAAGCACAGAAAATTTAAAGTCTTAATTCCTTAGTTTGAGTTGAGTTTTTTAACATATTTATAAATATCTAGTAAGGTAAATAAATAATAAATTATTTATTCAACTCTGCCCTATGCCCTCACACCCCCCCCCTCCCAAAAGAAAAAAAACTGCTTCTTCCCTTTGCCATCTTAGCTCCGTAACGATTAAAACACTAAAATTCGTTTTTTTTTACTTATTCTCATCTATCTGTTACTTAATAACTGGTCATATAATTTTCTCCTCCACCAAATTTGACATTTCTCTTTCTCCCCCCACTTCTTTATCCAAGCACACAAAATTTAATGTTTTTAATAATCATTTTAATTTTTGTGTCCTATTTGTAAACATTTAGTGTGGAAAATAAATATGTCTTCTAATAAACTCCCTCCATACAAAAAGAAATCTTTTCCCCTTTACCATCTCCACCCCCCCCCCCCCCCCCACCTTCAAGATCACCAAGTTTTAAATCTTTAAAAGTCTTTCTTTTTAACTTTTTCTGATCTGTTACTGTATCCCAGCAATAAATAATCGATTACATTTTTTCCACACACTTTCCTCCACAAACACACGAAACTGATGTTTCCCTTTCGCCCACCCTCCATGCAGTGTCCGATTTAAAAATTTCTAGTAAAGTAAGTAATGAGTCATCTAATAAAATCCCCACCTCCACCCAAAAAAACTGCTTCTTCACTTACCCTCCCCATGCTCACAAAGTTTAAAATCTTTAAAAGTCGTCTTTTTTTGTTTGTTCTATTTGTTACTTTTTGAAGAACTAATATATAATTAAACATCTAAAATCATCCCTCCATCCAAAATTTTTGCTTCTCCCTTAGCACACCTTTTTTCCTAGCATGCAAAATTTAAAGAATTTAAAATTGTTTAATTCTTTTATTTTCTCTCTATTTAATTTTTAAAACTTTCTTCGTTCAATTGTCTTGTAACAATAAGAATAAATAATCATTTAGCATCCTCTCACCCACCGAAATTGTGTCCCTTCCTTCTTTCCTATCACATAAAACATAATCTTCAAAACTCTTTGATTTTCAAGTTTTTTTCCTGTCCCAATTGTAAATATTTAGTATAATACATAGGGCTGTGCAAGGTGACGTCAAGAACAGGTTTTTGCTGCTGCTGTAGGAAACTATCAATACATTTATCAATGCTTTTTACCCGACTGCTAAGAAGGGTTATGTTTTTCACGCGTATCTGAGTATGTGGATTTCTTTATATCCTTGAAACATCCCAATGGCTGGATGGATTTTAATGAATGAGGTCTCTATCGATTAGTCTTAATCGTCCGATGGTTATAGGCTAGGTTCTGTTTCTATAAATTCAAAATGGCAGCCGTAAAATACAAAAGGGCGGTAGCGACAAAAAAACATTTTAAGCACCATATTGAGTGGCATATCATTGGATAGGTCTTTCAAAATGAAGACAATGTTTCATTGACTATTTTACAGTCAGAAGCTTCATTTAAATATTACACAATCTGGAAGTTGTGTAGGTAGGATCTCAAGCTTTACTGCAACTCTAACCTTCATAGACATCTATAGGCCTCATCAAAACAGTGTTTATATATAGGAACTAACAATTAAACACAACTTAAAAGCAATCAATACAAGTAAATAAAATAAAATAGGTAAATAATATAAAAATACTTTCACATTGATGAGAAATAATTACCTAGTTCGCTTTTTACGCAGTTGGGTGTTTTGATTTTTAAATTTAATTTTTACTTGTTCTAGTTATGTGTCCTACAGGTTTTTCAATGTTTTACAATAAAAGTCACGTTATGTGAACTGCTCTATACCACGCCTGTCCAATCTTTCACTAAGCAACAGGGGTGTAGTGGAGGGTATACAGAAGTATACGTGTATACCATCTGGATTTTTTTAAGAATCTCTGTTTCTCAAATGAAGCTATAGCATTACTCTATCCATGAACATTTGTGAGGCTAGCGTATACATTATGCCTATAGCATATACTCTCTGATTTATTTACGACTACAACACTGCTAAGCAGGGGCACACTTCAGTTCTTGGCAAACAATGAAAGGTGCCATCATTAACAGGGCTCAAAACATGCAACAAAATTATCTCACAGTATTAGTAGCGATACATATGTGGAAATGCATATCACAATAAAAGACATAAAGTTTCGTATGTGGATCTAGAGCTCCGTGTAATAAGGAAAAAAATCAAAATAACTATAAATCATAGTAAATTTTGCATTATACATATTTCTGTGAGATGCTATCTCAAAAATGTTTAAAGTGGAAGGAGCCAGAAACATTAATATGGCTTTTATTTGAAATAAAATGGTAATCAGAAATATTCTTAGTTGTTTTAGGATAAATAAATATTCGTTGATTTATTTTAGAGATGCAAATAGGCGGTTATAAAAAGTACAAAAACAAAGACAGGCATATCAGTGACCAATCCATGGGTGGCACCAAAGAGATAGCCTCGAAGAGCATTCATTGATGGAAATCATTTTGCATGATTTTAATTTATTTTTAACAAAATGAGAAAAATACCTAAGATTTTAAAGGTCTGGGAGAGAAATTGACATCCCTTTACCCTTATTACAAAACAGCAATGGGCCAGTGTAATAACATCAATAACAACAACAACAAAAAAGCTGAACTTTCATGCTCCAAGGAGGGGGAAAGGGTGCACTTATTTTTCTATATTTCACATCTTAACATATTTAAAAAGCTATTGCAAACTGGTACCAATTTCCATAACATTTTTCATAAAGAATAACTATATTTTAGTGAAGAAACACAATAACACATGATTAAATTTTTAAAATACGTTTTCATTTTTAATAACTGAAATACACTCACAGGTTTTAAAAAATCTCTCAATCAAGTATCAATGATTTTAAATAAAGCATTCTTTTAAATGGAATTTTATTTTAAAAAAATGTTAGTAATAAAAAATCTTCAAAATGGCGCCAAAAAAGCTTCAAAGGACACGGTGCCGCCGCGTTGGACAGCCCTGATTTATATCTAGATATTAATCTTATAAAGAAGTAAAGTTTGTTTGTTTGTAGGAGGTAATCTCTGGAATTACTGACTGATTTTGAAAGTAATGGCATCAAAACGATGGTGACAGCTTTTGCTCCAAAGTAGGCTATATTTTACGTCGGTGCCACTAGTCCAAAGAGGGGACCAGCAGGAGCAAAAAAGTTGTAAAAATGTGCTTTTTGTGTTACTGAAAGGCTAGAAACATGAAATTTGGCATGGTAGTTATTTATAAGATATAAATGACCTCTAAGAACATTTCTTAAAAAATTCAAAGTTGAAAAGGGGGTGAAAATGCATGAAAAGCTTTCTAAAAATGTTCTAAATGGCAATTTCCAGGCGATCTCAGGAAGTATCTGTTGTACGCCGATTTTAAAAGTAATGGTTGGAAATTGATGGTGACAGCCCTTGCTCTAACATAGGCTCTATTTTGTCAGTGTTACTACAACCTGGGGGTTGAAGGAGCAAAAAACGTTCTAAATTGCGATTTTTGTGTTACTGAAGGGCCTAGAAACATGAAATTTGGCATGATAGTTACTTATAAGATATAAATTATGTCTAAGAAAGTTTAAAAAAAAAAATTCTAAATTTAAAAAGGATGAAAATGTGCAAAAAGCGTTCTAAATACCGATTTCTAAGCAATCTCAGGAAATATCAAACTGATTTCAAAAGTAATCGTTGCAAATTGATGGTGACAGTCCTGCTCTAACATAGGCTATATTTTATGTTGCTGTCAAGGGGTGCAAAGCTGGGGGTTGCAACAGCAAAAAAATTCTAAATTGCATATTTTGGGCTTCTGAGGGGTCATTTTGAAAATTGGCATGATAATTACTTAAAAGATGCAAATGTTTTCTAAGAATGGTTGAAAGAAAATTCCAAATTTAAAAGGATGAAGTGATCAAAAAGCATTCTAAAAATGTTCTAAATTACAACTTTTATGGAATCTTATGAAATACCAAGCCTATTAAAAACATAATGGTTGCAAATTTGTGGTGATAGAACCTGCTCAAACATAAGCTATATTTTATGTCAATGCCACTACCAGCAGAGATTTGCAGGAGCAAAAAATGTTCCAAATTGCTATTTCTTTGATATTGAAGAGGATAAGTTACTTGTAAAATATAAATGCGATCTAAGAACAGTCGAAAATAAATTAAAAATTAAAAGGAGTGAAGCAAAGGGAAGGAGTGAATAGCATTCTTAAAAAGTCCTAAATTACGATTTCTGTGTATTTTTAGGAAATAATAAACTGATTACAAAAGTAATGGTTACGAATCAATGGTGACAGTCTCTGATCCTACACAGGCTATATTTTATGCTGGTGCCACTACCACCTGAGGTTAGCAGGAACAACAAATGTTCTAAAAAAGACCTTTAAAATCTTTCTAAATTACGTTTCCTATTGAATACATATTTGGAAATTACAAATCTATATTAAAATTAATAGCGACAGCCCCTGTTTCAACATAGGCATTTTATGTTGGTGCCACTAATACCAGAGAGATGGTAAACCATTAGACAAGAAGCTTGGAATTTGACATGACAGTTAATTTTAAGATGTAAATGCATACTAAAAACAGTTTCTAAAAAAATGAAAACTTCAAATGAATACTGAAATGAGCGTATGAAATGATCATAAAAGCTTTAAAACAATTTCTAAATTATCTTTCATTTCAAATTAGTTTTAGTTCTTATTAATTTAAGTCTCATTTCTGCCTAATGCAGTATAGGTGTAATAATCAATTTTAATTAAACTGTGGCTTAATTAGTAATTTTTGAATTATTCCTAAAAGTATAATTTCTTGAAATAAAAATTAGATATACAAATGTAATTTGCAATATTTCAACTATTACGTGAGCAAAGCTGCAGTGTTTGCTAGTGATATATAACTAAGCCATCATCTAATCAACCTCTTTCTCCCCCCCTCCCCACAAGAAAAAAAATTATGCTTCTCTCATTTTGTACACACCCATCCCTCTCTCCCCAGCTTATAAGGCTTAAAATCTTTAAAACTTTTCTGTTTTCTTTTGTTTTTATACTGTAACAATAAATAATCGCACACAATAAATTATTGGCACAATTGTACTTGACCTGGCGCTGATAATACACAGTTAATACAAGTTACTATCATTTGAATAAATTGTATTATTCATATATTTTTTACTTTAGTACTTTTCTGACAAATAAACAGTATATGATGAACAATTTTTCTTCCACATCCTTCAAAATTTATCTTTAATTTTAAAATATTTGTTTTAGAATATAAGAAATTTAGGACTTTTCGGTTAGCCGGGCGCCAGTGTTATATATACATATTTATATGTAAAAATACATATATATACATATACACATATTGTATACATACAAACACATATATATATGTAAATATATATGTATATATACATATATGTATGTATATAAATATGTATATATAACACTGGTGCCCGGCTAACCGAAAAGTACCGAAAATTATGTTCACAACAACGAAATTAAAAATTTTACTAACTAAAAAAGTTTTCTTAAATAATAGTTTTTATAGTGTAAAGTTTACTTGTAAAAAAAAAAAAAAAAAAAAAAAAAAAAAATGTTTCTCAAAAGGAAAGCATCTATTTTAAATATTATGTAAAATTTAACACCTTTAAATTCTAAAATATTACAGTATTGGACATGATAGTTACTATTCGGTCAGCCAAATATTTATTTTAGGTGTGTGCCGAATATTTTAAAAGAGTATAAATGACAGCAAAAATAAAAGTTGGACACAAAAAATTTTGTGCCATCATACTACGATCAAATCGCAAGCTGTAGAATTTTAAGTACAAGAATAACCAAATTAACATATCTTATCATTAATTTATTTTAGTAAAGAGGGTGGGTGCGTCAGTAAACTTATTTCAAACATTAGCTATTGTTCTGAGTCTACTTCGTCATGTTATCCCAAAAGTAAAAGACGCCAACACAATGAATGATTCACGATAGAAGTATTCATTTATAAATAAAAAATCAATCAATAAACCTGCGGCAACAGAAAATTTTCAACTAATAACAGAAAACATTTTTTTTACAAAAAAGAACAGAGATCATTATTGAAAATTCGCACATCTACACTTAAATATGCTCTCGCGTGTAAAATTTGAAGCAATTTGATTTTGAATAACTCACGAAAATTTAGCTTTGATTGTTTGGTTTCCGTTAATGGTTGTGTGATAGCTGTGTGTGCAACAAAGGATTAAAAAAAATGTACTAGTCATATTGCCATTGCAGCAGTTTAATTAATAAATGTTAATATCACGGCAATTCACCCTTCTCGAAACCATTTGTTTTCAAATGAATGAATCTTTTTCATTGAACCATGATGCTAAAATCCACGATTCATTCTTGCTTTGGCGTCTCGTGTCTTGCCCTTTTCTAATATCAGGTAACTTTTAAAGCATCATTTTATTGATCTCACCCTCTTTGCTAAAATAAGTTAATGCTAAGTAGTTTCTTTGGTTAATCTTCTACTAAAAATTGTACAATTTGCGATTTGATAATATGACTACACCAAATTTCATGTGTCGCAACTTTCATTTTTGCTGATATTTAGCCATTTAAAGCATTATTAAAATGTTTTATTTATAGCAGATAATTTCATTCTTTTACTATTTATTTGTTAGTTTAGTGAATATTATTTGAATTTCAAATAAAAAACAGTAAATTGGTTTGATTTTTTTTCTTTACGTGTTATTTTAAAACGTGTTGCTCACAGACTGATTTTGATTGTGTACTGTTATTTTTAAAATAATTGATCGCATAATGATGTGCTTTTATAAAGTTTATCAAAATTTAGATAAGAGGATACTCTCACTCAAGAAACTACTTCAAGAATGTGAAATTTCAGTATCTTCTTAATGTTAGTTGGGTTGCCGGTAAGTGCTGTGGTCGCACTGATTTATTTATTTTTTTTATTCTAGTGTTTTCTTACACATAAAAACATAGTACTTATGTATCTTCATACTAGGAAAACACACTATACCAACAATGATACTACAGTATAGGATCTCTTATCCAGACTGCTTGGGATCTGAGATATTCTGAATAAGGGGGTTTTCCGTAATTTGAAATACTTATAAGTATTAAGAATAGTACAAAATAATGGCATGAAATGTACAAAATATGAATAATATATGTAAATACATAATTAAAATTTGTTAATTTAATAACTTATTTACACAAAATAAAATACATTCTGAATTACAATTCAAATTAAAAAATAATAATAACATATCAAAAGGTTGCTTATAGTGAGTCTCTTGCACTAATTGCTCTTGTAACCTGTATACTGATATGATTTGCTGCATTCCACAAAACAGTTGTTCTGTTGAAAAAATTCAGTAACTGAAATTTTTTTACCCACCACATTCTGCTGGTCATCATCATTTCTATTAGACATATCACTTGTCATTATGTCATAAATCTCATTGCCAGACATCTGATGACTTACATGAGTATCTTCATCAGCATTTAGGCAGCCTTCCACTGCCTTTTGATCCAGCAATTGAGCTTCTCAACATGAAAGTCCTTAAGCATAGTCCAGCAGTTGCTTTTTAACTTCAAAATTCATTATATCTAATAAGTTATACATATATAGAAAATTGCCTTATAAAGATGTACTGTTTTATGTATTATACAGTAGACTCCCTCAAGTGCAGATTTTAGAATTTTGCAGATTTCTAGTCTTTGATTTGTTTATATTTTTGAAACATTAATTTGATTGGTAGTTAAGAAAGGGAAATTATAAGGAATGCTTACAATGAAGTGAAACATTAAAATAAGTAAAATATTAAAATAATTTATTAGTTTAAACGTAAGTAATTATTAAAATAATTATGTAAAATAAAAATCTAGAAAAATATTAAATTATTGCGGATGAAATCGATTCCAAAAGTCCTATGCTGCCATCTAGTGGTAAAGTGATCGTAAGATCGATACGTCATCATATAGATATGCTAATTTATATCAAAATCAAAAGTAATGTAAATTTATTTAGTAATAAATCAGCTGTAATAACCAAAAGAGAATGATTAACAAAAAATTTAGTAAAAAAAACATTGTGGTGGTTGCTGATTTCAGCGCCATCTTGAATTTTGTTCTTGCAACTTATTGTAAATTTCGTTGTTTACATCTGAATAAATACGTGGATTTTAGAATCGCGGATTTAAGGGAGTCTACTGTATATTAATTTTTCCAATAATGTGATGATGTAAAATTTTAGTATATTAGAAACATCTAAAAATTTTAGAAAATGAGGTATTTTAAGGAAAATGCGAACCCTGCAGAAGATATTAAGTGTTGGCTATAATATCAGCAACATGTTATGCCAAAACAAGTTTTTAAACTCTAAATTCCTGCAACAGAGGGAAAACAATAGGATCTTTTGCAAAATTATAAAAAATGCAGCATTTTTTTTTAACATTATTTATTGCCCAATATTTTAGTTCTGTTGATAATAAACTACCTTTCAACACATCCGTAACTGCAGAACTACAGGGCTTATCATAAAATGGTGCCTTCCCATTAAATTTGTGACCCAGAACATTTCAGAATACTTCGTAAAGCAGATGATTTTAACTAATACTATTCTTCCATGTTTTAGCATGTAACAGTTATCTGGTTTTTCTGTTTTTAATAAAAATTTTTGAATACTGTGAGCCACAACAGTTGTCGAGCAAGATGTATATTACTGTATATTAATTTTAGAATTTAATCCAATGTTCATTGGATAATTTTTTTCCAGAAATTTCTTTTTCTTCCCCAATATTGAGTGCCATAAGCTCTTGCAGACGGGGATGAATTTGTTGCAGAGGTTTCTCAGATTTCCGCAGCAATTTTTTTAGAGTGTGCTGGAAATTCTCAAATGGAAATGCACTAAAATTATCAACCTTTCTGAAGAGCTCAACATCTGATGGAAAGTGTATAACACTATGTACATTATATGATACATACTCCTTACCATAAATGTCAGCAAATGATTTTATGAAGCATTTTAATAGTGACTCAGCATAACTGTTTAATTGGTGACATAATAATTCATCAGTCAAGATGCGGATTGAGCAATGTAAAATTATGAAATTAAGATAGATATCTGGCCTAAGTATATCTTTCAAAATTACAGGCCCTGTGTATAAGATAAATTGGCAAAATTCAGTTGCCTTCCATTTATCAAGGTACTTCAATGATCGAGGTTTGTGTGCTAATTCCACAGGTACTTGGGATTTAATATTTTCTAATGCCAATGATATTTGGTTGACCTTGGTACCTTGTAAACGATATGACAGCTTACCCTTCAGCCACAAATGTAGCATTTTCCTTCCTACCCCAAGACATACAAGATGCATGTAGTCTAAGGGTAGGTGTGCCACCACATCAAGAGTATCCAGCTTCTCTAAATAAGGCGTATTGAGATGATGCGCTTGTTGAATTTGCTGTTTGGAGCTATTCTTGGTTCGCAGAGCATTATCAAGTTCTGGGAAGCACATTCTTCCATTCAAATGGTCATCTTCTGTTGTGCATTTTGAGAACACAAAGTAGTCTGTATGACCTTTGGTATGTGTGATAAATGACCATGCAGGTGCATTACAAATAAAACTTTTTAAATTAATTTTTAGAACACAATCATCTACAACAATACCATTATTTAACAATAGCTTCATTCCGTCAACAAATTTTGCCAAATAATCTCCAGATGACTTCGGTTTTTGCTTGCCAAAAAAAAAAAAAAAAAAAATACCTGCTGGAAAAATGTTTTTCTTTTTTCCAGTACTTATTTGCACTAAAATTGGCCATAATTGATTGTTGGAACTTTTGTCAATAGGTACACCATTAATATTTAATATAGATCTAGAACTTCGAGGTTTCTAATTTCAACCTTTTTTTACTACATTTAGTATACCATTCTTTATCCTTAGATGCAGGTACAAATAAAACTTTTATAACAAACCCCAGCAATAGGTACTATTTCAGTTGAACGTGGAGTTTTCAAAATTGTCCATTAGGCATATTTCCAATTTTGTGCTTTTGAAAAAGTGCCAAAAGTTCTGATGTATTACATTTTGTTTTAAGTTATGTTTAAGTGTTATTTTGCAAAACTCCTCACTAAAAGTTTCTTCATATTTTGTCTCATGGTCATGGATAAGTAAAACTTCTGAATTAAATTCCGTTTCAGATTCAGATGAATCACTTAGAAAATATTCAAAATCACTTTCAAAAGAAAGATCCAAAATTTCAGAAGAAAGATTCAAACTTTCAGAAGAAGAATCCAAACTTTCGGACACAGTGGTGCTCGATGTAGATGCCTCATTTGAAGAGTGATTATTCGTATGCATATGCTCAATTTCATCATAACTATTACTAGGATTTTCATCATTGCTATCAGAATCTTGATACTGTAGTGTCAGAAGCTGCAAATCTACTCTTTTCTTTATTTTTCGGTTACGATGTCTTTTTGAATATTTTTTATTGGGTCCATATTATAATCAAGGGAAAGACCTATGAATAAGTTTTAAAATAAACTTGTCAGTTATATCTTTTACAAATATGCTTTATAAATAAAAAAATCAATAAATATATTAAATTTAAAAAATAAAAAAAACCCAACTGCGTAAAAAGCGAACTAATTAATTATTTCTCATCAATATGAAACTATTTTTTATATTATTTACCTTTTTTTTTTATTTACTTATATTGATGACTTTTAAGTTGTGTTTAATTATTAGTTCCTATCTACAAACACTGTTTTGATGAGTCCTATAGATGTCTATTATGAAGGTTAGAGTTACAGTAAAGGTAGAGATCCAAAGTACACAACTTCCAGGTTGTGTAATATTTAAACGGAGCTTCTGACTGCAAAATGGTCCATGAAACATCGTCTTCATTTTGAAAGACCTATCGAATGATATGCCACTCAATTGGGTACATAAAAAAAAATTTCATCTCTACCGCCATTTTGTGGTTTACGGCCGCCATTTTGAATTTATAAAAACAAAACCTATCCTATAACCATCGGACAGTTAAGACGAATCGATAGAGACCTCATTCATTAAAATCCATCCAGCCTTTGAGATGTTTCGAGGGTATAAAGAAATCCACATACACAGATACGCATGAAACACATAACCCTTCTTTTCAGTCGGGTAAAAACTATAATGAATTTAACTTAATTTTTGTGCATTTTAATTAAATTATCAAAATCTTGTTAAAGGGTATCCTTTTTTTTTAAATATAGTGATATGCATCATCCATAGGTTTCTTGTAAAAATATTCCCCAATATCAGTATTTCTAAATCAGTGTGTCTGAAAACTTAGAAAAGTCATAGATCTTTTTTATTTCTTTATGAAAAACTTAAGTGATTATTAAAAATATTTGATTTTTTTAATTTTTCTTAACACTCTTTTTTTCTTGAAATAATGCTTTTTTTTAAACTGTAATTTGTCTTTGTTTTGCTTCATTTGTGCCTTTATTAGTAACTACCATCCTGACCTTTTTGTTTCTAGAGAGAACACCAGTGATGGACGATGTAGCTATTTTATTATTGATACTATGGCCCAAACTATTTTATAGATAGTACTATAAAAATTTTTTATTGCTGTCACTACAGGTAACAACTTTCATTTTTATTTTCCTTCAAATTTTGAAGGATTGCTGTCAAATTTTGTATAACGGCTTTTTGCCTTCCGGTTTAAATGAATATATTTTTTAATTTAGAATCCTAGTTATTTAGGTTACTAGTTTATTATGTTGTAATTTTCAAGTTCATTCCCTCTCATCTACTCCACCTTCTCCACCAATCGTTATCAAAGGGCCATTCAAAATAGGCATACAATTTCAAAATACCTAGTTTTTGTTTGATCTTATAATAATGCCTCATTTTGAAACCTTGACCAAAGGTATACTTGATAGCGTTTTATATCCTCGGTTTTCTCCGCAGACCATTACAGGCTCAATCTCACCCCCCCCCCCCTCCCTCCCGGAAGAGGTACATTTTTAGTTTCTACAAACTCCCTCATGCAACATATCATTGGAAAGCTTTTATTGTCATCTTTCATTTTTCGTCCACCCTCTCCTTGCCCCCAGTTTCAGGAAATTCAACTCTTAAGAATTGCAATGGAAAATAACATTTCATACACTGATATGCCAATACTTTTTCTTCTTGTTTAATCTCCCCTACCAATTGTCTCAGTGATTGATGATTTCAACAATTAAAGTTTTAATCTAGTAGTAATGACAATAATTTCAAGAATAATTATTCATAAATATTTTATTAATTATAGATATTCATCTGCAGACGCAAATATTCAAGAGATTTTAAATATGATTTCAACAACTAAAGCATTAATCTAGTGGTAATGACAATAATTTCAACAATTAATTAATCTTAAATATTTTATTAATTATTGATATTCAACTCCACGCGAATACACAAGTGTAGCCCTGATTTTAAATACAAACATAAAAACAATTATCTATTTGTAGGATGCCTATTACAAAAATAGTGGGTGTTTTGAGTTATTACTTTAAATTTTGATTCACAAGGGGAAAAGAAACTGGGATTCATTAAATATTGTTAATAGATTAATATAATATTTAAAAAAACTAGATCATATTAATTATAATAATTTAAAAATTCCTTAAGTATATCCATTACTGGCATGTTTATTTCTAGTTTTAATAATCTGCAATCCTGTAATTTGTGAATGCTTCCACATTGCCTGTTAAAGAAAACACAGAAATTTAACTCTTGCAAAATTGTCTTATTGTAAAAAAATTGTTTTTTTTTTCACTTATTTAGGATATTATGATAAATTGTCATTCAGCATTTTTCTTTATGATTTAAAATATAACATTTAAACATATTTATTCACTTCATGAGAAAATTTTATCCACCTCTCGGATTGTATCAAATGAATGTTGTTAGTTTAGACTATACATTTGTCCTTTAAGTAAAGGTTTAGATTACACCATTATGAAATTGTTAATATTTCAAAGGCAGTAGAATCTGAAAATATTTTTCTGTACAACAGATACTTCTACAAAAAATAAAAATGAATTAAAAAAGTGGGGAACAACTGATTCTTCATAGTCAGGGGTTGATCCAGGCAAAATTTGGGACCTATTTAGGAAGGACCCCTTTACAAATAATCATTTAACAAAAAAGGTCCCTTCACAAAATCCCTTTTAACAAAAAAGGGCCCCTTCACAAAATTCCTTTTAATAAAAAAGGACATTTTCACAAAATTCATTTTAATAAAAAAGGGCATATTCAAAAATTCCTTTTAATAAAAAAGGCCCCCTTTAAAAATTTCTTTTAATAAAAAGAGCCCTTTAAAAATTCCTTTTAATAAATAAAGGCCCTTCATAAAAATCTATTCAACAAAAATAGACTCTTCATTAATTATTTTTATATTGTTAGGTTTTAAAATTGTATAATTTACAAAAACTACAAGTTCACAAGAAATGAAAACTTTAGTAGAAGGACTTAAAGAAATTATTATTAACAAATGCTTGGTTTGGGTTTCAGTATCTGGATTTTATATTTATTATGAAACTTTGCTTTTCACAAAATAGGAGCCGCATCAACTCCTGATAGTGCCTCATTTTTCAGTAGAATTAAAATTATATTAATAAAAATTCCCTCCACCCCATCCCTTCCTTTGTAAAAAAAAAAAAAAAAAAAAAAAAAAAAAAAAAAAAAAAAAAAAAAAATCTTGCAGTATTATATGCGTGGATTTTTACACAGTCTGGACCAGAATATGACTATACGTGACATTAATATACTTTTGAAACACCTAGATATAAATAAAAGGTTTAAAATTGTTTTTTAATTAGATATTTAAGCGTGGCACATATTCTATATTTACCAAAATGCTGTGAAAATTATCGGACGAAGAGAGTCTACAAAGAATTAAAAACCGCTGCTTCAAGATTTTTGGAAGATGGGTAGGGAGGATAACATTCATGCTTTTACTTCCCAATGTTATTGCAACTGTAAACGAGAATTAAAACTTTTCACAGAATGTGAGCGTATTGCTCGTGCGTGCAAAATGATGCGAGTAGTAGAGGGTTAAATACCTTACAATATATTTAGATAAACATTAAAACTTTTAGTATAAATTTACTGCTACCGTAATCAAACAAATATTTTTTGACAGGATAAGATATGTGTTTGACAGAAGATAAGTTAGTTAAACTTTAAATAATATAGAAATTTCGAAAATTTACTTACCTTGGATTCCAAAATTAGTAGGAAAGAATTCCTTAAATCTTGATAAAAATAGAACGTGCGAAGCGCTGAAGAAATTAAAAAAATAAATAGAAAAAACGTGGTCTGTTTGACAAACAATGAAGCGGTAAACGACTGTCAAACAATGGCGCTCGGATAGCTGAAAGTTGAGACGTAGTTCGCTTCTGGTACAGGGAAGTTCTGCGAATGTGCACATGTTATTCTGGCCAGAAGATGTCTTTCTGCGTTTTAAGGACAGTTCTTCCGAATTCTTCCTATGTATGACGACGTCTAGACGACATCAACTTTTGTCTTATTCAGATATGACAACTATAGGATCTGTAGTATCTTTATAGGATGTCCTACGGAAGTCTTTGGTTGTGTGGGACTATTCAACAAATTCTGCCGCAAGCAGTGGGGGCACGTGCCGGATGTTCCTTTAAAGTTTTTTACGCCTTTTAGCGGAAATTGGAAGTAAAGGATTTTACAGCACGTGCGGAGCTCAATTTCTACGTTTTATATGATTTATACACCAGTTTATACAGTGCAGTGGGGAAACTTGTCAGAGTTTCGTTTGGAAGGTGGATTGTTTAGAATTTTGTGCGCCACCTGGCGGTTGAAAATGGGGCTAAATGATTTTGCCTGTCGTGTGCAGCCCGCTTGCTATTTGATGCCTCAGGCAGCGGGAACACGTGTCAGAGTTTATTTACGTATTGCTCCCCCTGGCGGTGGAAAAACAAGACTTTCTTGTGCTTTCAGAGCACGCCTGGTATACAGTGCCGTAAACAGTGAGGACACGACATTTGAATTTAATATATTGTGTAGCAAGCTTGGTCTATGCTGCCTAAGACAGTGGGGACTCATTTCAAAGGTTCATTTTCAGATATTCTTTAAAATTTTAATATGAAACGAGAATTTAAATATTCGAATTTCTTTAGAAGAATAAACAGGTCCGTGTCAGCTAGTTTATTTATAATATTTTCCTTATAGTAGGTTATTTATTGTGGGTTATGTTGCTCCTCTTCCATGTTTTACAAGACTGGTTAAATCAGAAAATATCAGTATAGCAGACTGATGTGGAAAAATCAACTTTGTAATAGATATCATTTAGAAAATTATAAGAACTGAAATATTATTTTTGTGAATAAATCTTTGCATAAAATAAATCATAATTCAATCAGCATGTGCTTTTATATTTAAATTTCAATATTTGTAACTAAGGTCAGTAAATATATAAGATTGTACTTACATAAAATTTCAGTAATGATGGATGATAACAGAACTTTTCATGAAGATATCTTTATTTTACAGAATTACATAAAGGAACATTTCTTTAGTTCCAAAATTAAAGAGCGATGAACAATTGAAGAGGGACTAATTTGACCACGATTCCTATTAAAAGCCTTATAAAAGAAACACGAGCGACTTTGAAAAATTTTTCACTTTCAAACTTATTTGTTTTCAACAGTACCTTTTAGTACAATTATCATTCGATTCAAATTTATCATATTTATATGTTAAACTCATCTATTTGAATAAAATACACTTGTAAAGGCCACACCATAACCAAGGACACCATAAATCAGCCAGTTACTTTGTCTCACAATAAATGTGAAATCGCTGTCCCTAAATTGGGACGAAAACTTAACAATCACTAACGACTATGCAATTTGCATAAGTCAGAAGATAATTAACATTTTGCTTTCATTTAACTAAAATTAATTATTACGATAAATTTAGAAACACTACTTTAAATATAAAAATAACATAAAAATACTTTTATTTATTAATTAAACTGAAATAACACATTTAACTTAAATGAGTGTGAATACGATCGGAAATGAAATTACCGAATGCGACCCACAACCGAGACCCGACACGGAACTACTCAACTTGGCCGATGATAATTGTAAACGAATGCGCGGCTACAAGAAAAAAATATAGTAAAGCAACCGAGTTCGAGTTAGACTTACAAACTAATTAATGAGAAAAAATATAAAAGGTTGTGAATAAAACACTGTTTCCGACATTTATTTTATTATGATAGCTATTTATTTTATTTAGTCTAATTTTAGTTATAGTTTAATATTAGGAAATTAGGCTGGCACGCCATGGGTTTTATCATCATCAGGTAATTGGGAGTCTACTCTAGATTTTAATACTATTATTTATTTCAATTCTGTTTTCGGCGTTAATTTAATTTTTGATGATGAATCTATTATTTCTTAAATTTCTTTTTCAGGAATCTTAAAAAGTGATTGATTAACTTACTTCTATTTTTTACAGATGCAAAAAGCCATAAATGTATATGCACATCACGTAATTTGTGCAGTATGCAGCAAAATATTTCTGAACTTTTTGGAAAAGCAACTTCTGAACCACAGCAAGGAAAATCGTTTGTTTGTGAAGTTTGCAGTGGCAGATTTTCTCGAAAGAGAACTTTAAGCAGGCATCTTTTAATTCACACTGGTGAGAAACCTTTTGTTTGCGAGATATGCAACAAGAAATTCTCTCATAAAAGTCATTTAAGCTCTCATCAATTTATTCATACCGGTGAGAAAGCTTTTGTGTGTGACATATGCAACAAGAAATTCTCTCACAAGCATAATTTAAGTACACACCTATCAATTCATACTGGTGGGAAACCTTTTGTATGTGATATATGCAGCAAGAAATTCTCTCTTAAAAGAAATTTAAACAGTCATCTGTTGATTCACACTGGTGAGAAACCTTTTGTGTGTGACATATGCAGCAAGAAATTCTCTCGTAGAAAAAGTTTAAATAGTCATATGTTAGTTCATACTGGTGAGAAACCTTTTGTATGCGAGATATGCAACAAGAAATTCTCTCATAAGCATCACTTAAGTACACACTTATTCATTCATACTGGCGAGAAACCTTATGTATGTGAGGTATGCAGCATGAAATTTTCTCGACAGACTTATTTAATACAGCATATGTTAATTCATACAGGTGAGAAATCTTTTGTGTGTGAGATATGCAGCATGAAATTTTCTCGAAAGGGCAGTTTAATCCGGCATCTGTTAATTCATACTGGTTAGGAAATTTTTTTGTGAAATATGCAACAAGAATTTCTCATGTAGCAGGTATTTAAGCAAGCATCTATTAATTCATATTGGTGGAAAAGGGGGATGAGAATGCTGGGAAAATACCAGAAATTTTGGGAAAAACTTTTTTTTATTATTGTTTTCCAAAGGGATGTTTTTCAAATTGCAAAAACAGAATTTTCATTTATAGAATAATGTATTCAAAATTTGATGATTTAATTTTAATTATTTTATTAATTTTAATTTATTTTATTTTATTAATTTAATTTAATAATTTTTATTCAAAATGTTAATTTATACTCCTGAGAAACCTTTTAAGTGTGTATATGGAACAAGAAGTTTCCTGTGAAGTGTACTTTGAAACGCCATCTTTTAATTCATACTGGGGAGAATGGGTAAATTTCACGATTTTCATTTCCACTTTTATGTTGAAGAACACAAAAAATCAAGAAAATTGATGCCATTTTTATGCATATTTGAAGTTTTAATAATTCACTAAATTAATTTTAAAATTGCAGTTTTTGTTTCGGCGGGAAAACGCTTCATCTCCGACGAAAGCGGCTGTGACGTCATTCACCATGTAAACACCGTCGTTCTACGTTGCTCGCTTAAGTGTTTGACATATTTCTTTATATGTTTTAAATTTTCTGTGTAAAAATGAGTAGCAACGTGTGTTATAAATATTGTGCAGTGCCATGTTGCACAAATAGTACAGTAAATTTGCCTGAGAAGCACTTTTTTTAGTGTTCTTAAAGTATTTTACATATTCATATTACTGAGTAGAAAGGTTTATTTTTTACATATTATTCTTTGTCCTATATTAATTTTGTGACTTGCAAATTATTTTACTACTCAGAAACTAATTTAGAATTATTCTGTAATACGCTAAACAGCAAATTTTTAATGACTTTAATCTGTATCGTTTTTTAAAGTAAATTGCTTTTTTTTTCGTTACAAATTTATTATGTTAAAATTCATAATTTTATACGCAAGATAGTTAAAATATGTTCTAACCACTGTGTTATACATGTTATCTGTTTCAATTCTAATGAATTTGATAAGAAATATTAGTTTTAGTTGCAATGCCTTCAAATCTGATAATATGCATTTAATAAAAGTACGATTACAATATAAAGTTTGTTTATATTAATTGCTGGTGCTGGTAGATGGCGCCAAAGCATTTACAAGAAACACAATGTTATATGATTATCCTTTATTTTTAATTTTGCTGGTTTTAAACAAAGTTAGAATATTTAAAGGTTTTAACATTACTTGTGTTTTGTCGGTATATATATATATTTTTTTAAATGTGGAAATTATCCATTAAACATTTATGTCAAAAGGATAATTTTGTTCCATATTTCTTTTAGGAACTTCTAAAATTAAAAATGTTCATATCTAAAATGAAATTTTATTTAAAAATGTTTTAGAGGGTATTCAGATTATAAATATGATTATTTGTAATTTCTTAGATTATTTTTTAACTCATTAACAAAAGGAAAACTAACTATTCAAATTTTAGTGGCAAAAAAAGAAAAAGAAAAAAACCTCGACTACAACTACAAGATAAACTTTGTAAGGAAACTAAATTATTTAAACAAGCCACACTTGGACCTGTGTTTGTTAAATAGAAAACTGAATAAATCTGAAAAATTAGATTGATTTCCTGTTCATTATTTAATGTTATAATAAATATGGTATTGAAAAGTTGTGCAGTAGTTTTAAGAAAATGATCCATAGTCTGCAATATTGTATGTCACAACCTTTTGTTTCAACTTGAGCTCATTTAAATTTTTTCCCTGTAGTATGTTTTTAATAAAAGTGTTAAGTAAAATTTTATAAAATATAAACAAACATCAATTACTCCCATGTAATTATTATGAACTTTTTTTATTGTGTGTGTGCTCTTTCACAAATCTGGTCGAAATCGGCATTTTCAAATCAAAATTTTAATGAAAATAAAAAATAAACGATATACTATATGTTAAGATAAGTTAGATTTTACTTTTTCAAAAATTTAAAGTTCATAACGTTAAATAAATTTTAAGGAACAGATGAAACAAGCTTGCAAATAGGAAGAGCAATGGGAAAAAGTATACGCGCAAAACGTAAACATTTCAATTTAGTGGCAAATGACGTCACAACCAATCCTGTCGCGTATTTGTATCACGTGGTTTTGTTTACGCTTTTGAGTTATTAAAAACAGTAATTAAAAATTATTTTCTATTATTTTAACGATTCTGAGTGGATTTTTGAGGATTTCAAGATAAACTTTATCGGTTACACACAAAAGAAAACGTATTCCTCCCGGGTGAAATTTCCCCATTCTTTTGTGTGAGATATTCAACAAGATATTCTCTCAAAAGAGTGTTTTAAGGAAGCATCTGTGAACTCTTACTGGGTAGAAAACTTTCGTGTGAGATATACAAAATTAATTCTCAAAGAGCAAACTAAGTGAACATTTTTGCTTCCTAAATTTGTTAATTGCAGTTATTTAACTTTGGCTATTCTAGTATTAATAAAGGATTTCATACCAAATAATATAGTAATATAAAGGAAACAGTTACAAACATAACGTTTGCTAATATAAGCCAGTAAATCAGCAGATCAGGAGCTTCACCGTCAGCTCTTGAGCTCTTGCAAACATATTTTTATGATGCTTTATATTATCTGAAAATATCACAAATCTCTATTTATTTTTTAAACAATATACATTAATAAACCTGTAAGTTATTTTGATGATTGAAAATATTTAAGTTAAAAAGTTTTTGCTAAACATGATTTTTCACAATAAAGTTCTTTGTCTCCGAAATTGATTTTCGTGAATGAATGTTTCAACTTAAAATACTTTTTTTTTTAAAATGGGGATTGCCCCCCCCCCCCCCCGAATTCCACCATGATATTAAAAATAAAAAATAAGTGTGCTCCTCTGTTTGATACATTGATTGTTATTTAAGAAGGTAATAATAGTCTGATGAGATTTGAAAATATCAATAAAAGATGCTAAAAAGAGTTAAAATTATGCTTTTCTCATCAGGATTCTGTAAATGGAAAGTATCCTAATTTAATTATGATGTAATTACTGATACCTGTAGTAATGTATTAAGTTCCTTAAATTCAAGATCGCCTCAACGATATGATGTGATTTTTAAATTTCAATAAATGTTTGTAAAAGGCGTTTGTAATTTTTGCTTTCCTCAGCCAATTAAATCTCTCCTTAAAACTTTCCATCATACTTAAAAAGTGTTTGACTTCAATTTAACTGTCTCCCATCTGTCTATAATCTAACTCTTTCGAATTAGACAGATTACCATGCAATTGATGTATGTTACTGAGGTTTACTATCTCACATTTGCTATTGAAAATGAATTTTGTAGCATTTATAGTACGTTCAGAGAAACACTCAAAATAATTTCTTTTTATATTGTGGATCATTTGGGAAAAATCATTTGTGGTTTATTTTACACTATTTCAAGAATTTATTGAATGAAATGAGTATTCTGTAGAGTATAGAGGGCAAAGCATTTATTATTCATTTACGTGCCATAAACTGCCGATTTTAAGCCTTCTTTTTAGGTTCTTTCGTAATTATATAAATACGTAGCACCTATAGTCGTTGTTTGGTGCGTCTGTCTGTCCGTCCGCATATAACAGAGCAGAAACTACCCAACCGAATGGTCTGAAATTTTAAATATATAATTGTTACAAAATTTTGTTGAGTCATTTCAAATTTTATGAAAATTGGATGTATCGTTTAATTACAAAGACAATCAAAAGTTTTCCGTTACATGACGGCGAATGGGGAAAATTATTTGAAGTGCATTTTAGTGACATTACAGCCTTTCGAACAGAATGAAATTGATATGCACTTATGAAGTGTACTGAATTATACATTCAGTACAATATACGGCGCAAAAAATATTTATAAAACTAGTTATAGTACGAACGCATCGCATTTGCCACGTTTGACGTGCAATTTCCAACTTGTTTTCAAAAGCAAAAACAGTTCAGTTTGGAAGGGGAATCTATATTCGAGATTTAAAAAAAAAAAAAACATTTTTATCATTAATTTAGAAGTGAAAAAGGCGAAAACAAGGATGAGAATCTTCGGCTTTCAGCAGATTTCTGCTTAAAAACAGAAAAAGTCGTCACAATTCTCCCCTTAAAATCTTCCTTTCCCTAGCACGCAAAATGTAAAATATTTAAAGATCTTTATTTTTTTAATATTTCTGTATTATTTCTTATTTTATTTAACAATAAATAATCTGTCATATAAATCCACTCCCTGAAATTGCAACTCTCACCTTTGCCGACTCTAGTAACGAACACTCAATGTTTATTATTTATAACTCTTTAATTTTAAGTTCTTGTATTTTATGATATATTTAATGAATAAATAATAACTTAAGTAAATAAACATAAATGTAACAGTGTATGTGTACATATGTAACAATAAATAAATAATCTATCACCGAAGTGATCCCCTCCTCCCAAAATCTCTGTTCCTCTTTCCTTGCCCTCCCCTTATCTCATGAAGATCTCTCCCCCATATCAACACATTTCATAAAATTTAAAATATTAAAAATTCTTTATTTTTTCTTCTCTATTTGGGATTTTGTTGTAACGATATTTAAATAATAACCTAAATCCCTCTAACCTTCCCCTCCAAAAAAGTCCGCTTTTTTAAACTCCCTCTTATTTGAAATCTTTTTCTTTATTGCTTTATTTGTAACTTTCTTGTAATAATAATAAAACGATCATTTAAATTCCCCCCCCCCATTCCAAAAAAAATTCTGCTTCTCCATCCTCCCAGCATACAAATTTGAAAATTATTTTTTGAAGATTTTTATACTATATTGTTACTTTGTAGCAACAATAAATAAATTTTCATCTAAGGCATATCACACACTGAGACGACAGAGCGACATGAAGTGAAAAAACCGGTCGAAACAAAGAACGAAGTTGTTTCAAACCAGTTTTTCCAGCAATTCAAGCGACATGTTTGATGTGTTCCCTTATTGTGTGACTTGCCTAACTCTGCCCTTAAATTTCCATTTTCCATCACTAGCGAATGGAGTGACTTTTTAGACATGGGGTGAGACAGAGAGACAATTTGAATCTCTGTTGTCTCTTAAATTTTAATCTCCCCCCTGATAATTATTTTTTTAGGAGGGGATATTATAAAGAAGATATTTATTTTAAAACCTAAAATAGATATGTGATTCAAGGATGAGAACAGCAAAAGTGCAAAAAAGCGGAAAATTGTTGCTTTTCCCTCACACATTTAGAAATCCTGTCCTCCCTATTTGTGTTGAAAGGATGAAGCAAAAATTTTAGACTGGATGAGGATTTTAGATGAATCACCTTACTATAAAATAAGAAATAGGGAAGGATTTTTTAGAAAATTTATACTAAAGATTTTAAACTATTTGCTGTGTGGGAGGACGGAAGTGGAACTTTTGGGTGAAAGGAAGGTAATTTACATGACTGATTATTCATTTATTGTTACCAGAAAGGAGCATATTATTTTAAAGTAAAGTTTTAGAGATTTTAAATTTAGGATGTGTGTGTGTGGACGAGGTTCATAGATTTTGATGTTAAAGATATAATTTAAGTGGCAGATTATCAATTTATTTTTATTAGTGAGCAATAAATAGGACCAAAGACTTTTTGTAATAAGTGTTTTATGAATTTTTAACTTTCTATTTTTTGGGATAGGGGTGAAATAGCAATTCTGAAGGAAGTATGTTTGTAATTTACAATATTTGTTAATTGAGATAAACAAATAGGACAGAAGGTTTTTATTATAAATAGAGTTTTACAGATTACTTTTTAAACAGAATGGCAAAGGTTAGGGTGGCAGACATTTTGTGAGTGGACGGATAACTGAAATGGTTGATTATTTATTTATTGCTATTTGAGAGCAACAAATAGAGCATATATTTTTAAATAGTTTTAAAGATCTTAAACTTTGTATGCTGTAAGAAGAGGAGGAAAAGAGGAATGTATATCTTAGAGTGAAGGGTGGGAGTAATTTAGATGATTGATTATTTATTTGTTGTTACTGGAGATCAACAAATACAGCATATTTTTTAATAAGGAGTTTTAAATATTTTTAATTTTGTATGCTGGGGTAGAGGGGAAATGTAAAATTTGGATGAGGGTGCAAGGTCGTAGTTAAGATGATTGATTTTTTACCTGTTGTTATTGGCCAGCAACAAGTAGGGCAGATTTGAAATTTTTCTGCTGTGGGAGGAGCAGAGAAGGAATGCAGACATTTCATGCAAGGGGTATGGATTTCATTAACATTGTATAAAAACATTAATAGAAATCTGCCAAAATAGTGTAAAGATGAAAAATTCACCTCCTTATATATTTTTTAATCAATTGTTGTGCAAAAAAAGTCTGTTGAGGTTTTTTTTTTTTTTATTTGGGAATGTAAAGAAAATCAAAATTGCTTAAATTTTGGTGAATATTTTATTTTCCAGGGGGCTTACAATCGGTATTTAGTCATCCATATTTAGGAATAATGTGAGATGTCCATAAAACACATTAAAGACCTGCACTATTGTTTTATATACTTTTTTGGCAAGACAAAAATTCCCTTGTTATTTACAATCAATTTAAAATGATGTTCAAACATCCTAATTATCATTTGCTCAGTCAAAAGTTATTTTTACACTAAATCCTATTTACGTATCAGTGGTGTATACATTTTTATTATTATTATTTATAATTAATTTAATTACCATTCTGTATTTTTTCATTTCAAATAATAATAATTATTATAATATTTTGCATTGATAAAATGTCTGATCTTCTAAAAGAAGTGCGGCTTTTTTTATCTTTGAAATTTCGTTATTGTTCATATTATACTTATTAAATAGTTAATGCTAATTCTATTAACTTTATTATTAGAGATGGGTAATGGAGTTACTTTTGGTTAGCAGGTTGTATATTTCCACAATTGCACAAGTAACAGGTTCCAACAACCTGTTATTTTTGTAACATATAATTAATCTCTGTGTATGCTGTCAATGGATGTTTTAATTAAAAAGAATTTAACCCTCTAAGTGTCTGGAACATAATATTCCATATTTCAAAACATGTCTGAAAAAGGCATTGCAAAAGGCACGTAATATGCCGTATTTAAAAAATGACCTGAAAAGCACTTTGCACGTAATATTCCAACTGCTTTAGTAATCGCCACATGTACTTCCCATATATTATCCCATGATAGCTTACCCCCTCTGCTTAATGATCTTATTGACAGATTAATTGATTGCTTGTTGATCGTACGAAATGCTCATACTTTAAGTCCTTGTACGTTCATCTCCTTTTTTAGGTAGAATTTTTTCCCTGCAAATTAATCCATTAAGTTGGGGGAATTCGGAAGGAAATATTTTGTTTTATTTCCCTTCACATGCTGAACCTGTATTTAATGCTAAATAGATTAATATGTAAATATTGCATTTTTCTGCATTAAATTATATTTAGAAGATTCCTTAAGGGGGCATCCACAGATGATGTCACGCTTTTAGGGGGGGGGGAGGGGAGTTTGTAAAGTTGTGACAGTTTGTGACAAGGGGATGGGAGAGGGGAAGAAGAAATATGACATCACACATTTTGGAAAAATAAAAATATTAAAAATCAACAGATTACATTTTGAAGTTAGTTTGAAAGTAAAGTATCTTTTGTTCATAAAGTAAAGATAAGATTTCAAGCCAAATATATTAAATTCTATTTCAAATTCCGAAATACTACTGTTTTCAATTGTTCTTTCATATTAATACCTTATTACTATTGTATATTAATTATGTTTTTTGTTGTAAACCTTAATCTTATTTCATAAAAAATAAATACACAAAATCATTTTTATTGTTATGCTCACATATGTCATTAAAATAGATAGTTGAAGTTTAAAATTAAAATTTGGAATATGATCTACAATGTAGTGCTTTGATTCGGAACTGCAAGTGTACCTTTATGTAAAATTGCGGGACATGTGACAAATGGGGACGGGGGTATGGTGAAGAGTGACTTTTGTGGCATGGGGAGGGGTCAGAAATATTGAAAAAAAGTGTGACATCATTTATGGACAACCCCTAACACTACTTACAGAAAAGTTTCATTATTATGACTCAAATATAGTATTTTTATTTAATTTCTTTTTATTCTGTTTTCGCAGTTATATTTAATAAGTGAAAGCAGGTTGATAAAAGCAATATAGTTCAGTAAAAAATAGATAACAATAGATATTTTATTTAGATATATGTACAATAAAAATTTGTGAAGTTCCAATTTAAAAAATAAGAGTATTAAATCGAAGTATCAAACATCTATTGGTATAATGTCGTCGCGGGAATTGCTGAAGCGATTTCAGTATTTTATTTTATTTTTTATTTGTATTATACCTAACTATATGAAGATCCCTTTTTTGTCTAGAATGTTAGTTCTTTTTAAATAAATTTAATTAAAATAGTTGTGGTGACAAGAAACTTATTAGCTACAATTTTAAAAGAAAGATTTGTTATTTAAAGAATATTTACCATAAAGTAAGGTTTACGATAAAACAAAAGAAATTTTTTTCTCAAAAAATTGTAAATTTTCGTCGTTGTATACTTTTTGTAAATTTGCCAAAAATTCACACAGTGATGCAGTGATTATTATTTTTTTTTTATTGAAAGAGCAACATTCCACTTCAATAAAGAATTAATTTAATGCAGAATAATTTTATTTTTTTTAACAATTAGCTGTTATATATTTAAAGTGAATGTAACATACATACATACACAATGGTGCTACAATCCATGTAGGATTTTGACCTCCCTCAAGATACTTCTCCAGACCTTCCGATCTTTGGCCTTTACTTTATAATTTGATTTTGTACAAGATCTTTCTCTACCTCTTCTATCCATCTCTTCCTGGGTCTACCAATCTTTCTTTTCCCAATTAGATTACCACTATAAATCTTCTTTGTGCTTAGCTCATCCCTCATTCTGATTAGATGTCCTAACCATTGTATTCTTCTAAATTTTATAGTATTTATTATATCTTTTTCATTATATAACTGTTCTATCTCCATATTTGTCCTTATACGCCATGTATTGTCTTCTTTAATAGGTCAAAAATTTGTCTTAGGATCTTCCTTTCCCAAGTACTAAGTAGCTTTTCATCTTTTTGTGTTGTGGTCCAGGTCTCACTATCATAAATTACTATTGGTTTTATAACAGTTTTATAAATTTTAAGTTTGGATGTTCGGGATATTAGAGATTAGGATGTTTCGAAGAGAAAAATAGCATCTATTTCTTGCTGCAAGTTGAATTTTAATCTCTGCTTCTACCATATTATCACAGGTGATCGTTGATCCTAAATATTTAAATTCTGTTACTTCATTAAATTGTAATTCATTATTTATTGTTAACGTTGCTGTTGCCTGTGATTTCATTCGGTCCAGTTTCATGTATTTTTTTTTATTAACCACGAGGCCTAGTTTTTTCCCTTCAGTGTCTAGTTTATTGTATGTTTCAATCAAGACTTTCTTATTTCTAGCAATTATATCAACATCATCTGCAAATGCAAGGATTTGTAGGGAGCGATTCATAATAATACCTCCTCTGTTGTTGTAGATGCTTCTACTTATTTTCTCCAGGCATAAATTAAAAAGAATTGTTGAGAGAACATCACCTTGCCTTAGACCTGAATTCTCTGCAAATTCTCTTGAAAGTCTTCCCTGTACTTGAACTTTTGCTTTTGTATTTTCCAGTGTTAATTTTATTAGTTTAACTATTTTATCAAGTATTTTAAATTCCTTTAATGTTTCAAATAACTTATTTCTGCTTATACTGTCATAGGCTTGTTTAAAATCAACAAACAATTGGTGCAAATTAATATTTTGTTCATAGATTTTTTCAAGGATGTTCCTAAAACTAAAGATATGGTCCACCGTTGATCTTCCTTTCCTAAAACCACACTGATAATCACCTATTACCATTTCAGCATACAACTGTAATCGCTTTGCAATTACCTTTGCCAACACTTTATATGTAACATTTAATAAGGCTATGCCTCTATAATTCTGGCAATATAAGATATTTCCCTTTTTATGAATTGGGATAATAATAGCACCATTCCATTCATTTGGTATATATTCATTCTGCCGAATCTCTACTATTGGATCATGTAACATTTGTACCAACTTCACCATATTTCAAAAGCTCAGCACTTATCAAATCTTCACCAGGTGCTCTTCCATTTCTTAATTTTGCAATAGCATCCCTTACTTCTTCTATAGTTGGTGGTTCACCGTTTTCTTCATTCACATCATAATCATTATGATTAAACTGTATTTCTCTTTCGTCATTTGACTGTCGGTTTAACAATTCTTCAAAATATTCTGCCCATCTATCTGTCACATTTGCATGTCCTCCAATAAGTTTATCATTTCTGTCTTTACAAAAAAGGGTGCGTGGTTGATAGCCCTTTTTGATTCCTTTAAGCTTTGAATACGTTATGCTTATATCACCTAATACTGATAGGTCTTCAATTTCTTGAATTTTACTCTGCTCCAGAGCTCGTTTTTTCATACGTAACAACTTACTGGTATTTCTTCTAATTGTTTTAAAGTGATTTTCACTCTGTCTTGTTCTATGTTTCAGCATTTTTTCTCTTGCTTTATTCTTTTTCTTAATCAGTTGCCAACACTCATCATCAAACCATTCATTAATTTCCCTCCTTTCTTCCTTTCCAACAACTCCTTCAGCGGTTTTTAATATGACATTTTTGCATTTAACCCATTTACTATTGATTATATCTTCCTCATTAAATTCGGTATATTCACTAGTAATTCTTTCTGTTAATTTACTTTGATAAACCTTTCTTCGCTGTATGTTTAGTAAATCTTTTGTTTTAAATTTTACTTGTTTAGTTCCTTTTGCATCTCGGAATCTTGTAACGCTTTGTCTGTATTTCATAATAACAAGGAAATGATCAGTGTCTAATTCCGCACCTCTATAACTTCGTACATCCATAACATCACTATTCTGTCGATCATAATGTGGTCAATTTGGTTTTTTGTTCTTCATCAGGAGAAATTCAAGTTTCTTTATGTATGTTCTAATGCTCAAAACATGTACTACTTATGATTAAGTTGTTAGAAGCAGCGAAGTCCACAGCTCTTATTACATTTTCATTACACAAATCATGTAAACTAAATTTTCCAATTGTTGGTACAAAAGTGTTCCAATTTTAGCATTAAAATCACCTATTACCATTTTAACATCATGTCTTGGTATCTTATCAAATTCAATCTGTAGTGTTTCATAAAAAGTATCTTTTTGTTCGTCCTCAGTATCTTCCGTTGGTGCATGGATACATACTATTGAAATGTTAAAAAACTGTGACCTCAGTCTCAATATGCATATTCTTTCATTTAAATTGTGAAAATCAATAATATTTTCTCTAAGGCATTTTCTCATCTTAAATCCTGTACCATGCGTATTTCTTCCTGTGCTTGCATTATTAAAAATACATTCCAAGTTCCAATTCTAAAATTCATAAGCCGCTTTCCTGTTCCAGTCCGTTTTACCATGAGATCAGTCCGTTCAACAACTGTATTTAAGGACTTCGCAACGAGGCTTTTTTTTTCAGGGAAAGGTTGTCAGCCTTTCGTCCAACCCCTTTTAGTCGCCTCTTACGACATGCACGGGTTACATTGGGACTATTCTTTAATGCCGTTCACCATACGGCATAAGTGAATGTAACACTTATTTAAAAAATATATATCTATCTGAATTTTTAAATTGATTTCCCCTTTTTTTGTGGGGGATGGGTGGGTGGGTCAGCTAACCCATTCCCTGCCGTGATCCCCATTTGGGGATCACACCTATTTGGCAAGAAAGCGCTTTTCACACCAGTAAATATGAAGATAAATATATACTTTCTTTCACGAGACAAATTCCTTGATAAAATAGGATAAAAATTACTTTTAAAAGTGATGGGAAATCCAAAATTTACATTTTAACGAAGATAATAATTTGGGCGTTAATGGGTTAAGATACATTACGTTTTATACAGTTGCTACAATTTAAAAATTGTCGGATTGTTGTCAAAAATAGTTTTTTATTTCGCTAAATATTTATTCTACACAATGGCGTAACAAGAGGGATGGGGATAGAGTTATTCGCCTAATGTTTTCGCGGTAACTTCTGAAGCGATTTCAATATTTTATTTTATTTTTATTTTTCATTATACTTAGCTATATGAAATTCGCATTAATTTCTGGAAAATTAATTTTTTTAAATAAAATTAATAAAAAAAACTAGAATTCTTAGTTTTCGAAATGGCGTAGTTTTCTTTTTATTTCTTAATAGCTGTTGCACTCTTATGCAAAAAGGCATTGGAATACAAAATTTATGACGATTTTATATATAGATTCAATTCAGTCACATGGAAATAATAGGACTCCCTTTTCCATAGGACGTCATCACCCTGGCAACCTACACCTATCATGACCTATCATGGGATAGTTCATGATTCTAGGTTGCCAGGTTGCATGACGTCTATCGCACGACTTAGGATAGGATTGAATTGAATAAAACTTTTACTCACATCTTTTTAAGTTTGGATTCGATTTTCATAAAATTGGAAACCACTCTACACCATTCTGCAAACATTCCATATAGATTAAATTTCAAACCATTCGGCTGGGTCGTTTTTGTCCTATGCGGACATAGACGGACAGACAGATTAACGGACGGACCAGACGACTAATATAGGGGCTACATATTTATATAATTACTAGCAAACCCCGCGGCTTTGCTCGCGTAATATTTGAAATGTGCCAAGTGATATTTGCACGACTATTTTTTATTAGAAGAACACTTTTTGAAATAATTCAAAAATTATAGAGTAAGCCACAGTTTGACTAAACTTCATTATAAAAGTGCAATAGACAGTAATTAGATTTTAATTAATAAGAAAAACTAAAACTAATTCCAATTAAATGATAATTTAGAAAGTATTTTGAAACTTTAATGCTCATTTCAGTATTCATTTGAAGTTTTGAACTTTTTAGAAACCATCTTAACACATTTACATCTTAAAGTTAACCATCATGTCAAATTCCAAGCTTCTTGTCTAACAGCCTACCACCTCTAGTGTTAGTGGTACCAACATAAAATGTCGAAACAGAGTTGAAATAGAATGTCTCAAAAAATGTTGAAACAGAGACTGTCACCATTAATTTGCCAACATTAACCTAGAAATAATTTGATATTTCCTAATATTCTATAGAAAACGGAGTTTAGATGTTTTTAAAGGCTTTCTTGTTGTTCCTGCCAACCAGGTGGTAGTGACAACGGCATAAAATATAGCCCGTATAGGATCAGGGACTATCACCCTTGATTCGCAACCAATAACTTCTGTAATCAGTTTATAATTTTCTGAGATTCCATAGAAATCGTAATTTAGGACACATTTAGAATACTTTTCGCTCCTTCTCTTCGCTTCACCCTTTTTAAATTTCGAATTTATTTTTGACTGTTCTTTGAGGACATTTATATTTTATAAGTAACTACCGTGCTATATTTAAAGTTTCTAGCCTCTTCAGTACCGCAAAAATCGCAATTTAGAAAGTTTTTTGCTCTTGCAACCCTCTAGGGGTTGTCGCACCGACATAAAATATAGCTTATGTTTGAGCAGGTTCTATCACCATCATTTTGCAGCCATTATGTTTGAAATCGATTTCGTATTTCATACGACTGCATAAAAATCGTAATTTAGAACGCTTACAGAACGCTTTTCGATCACTTCATCCTTTTAAATTTGGAATTATCTTTCGACAATTCTTAGAAAGCATTTGCATCTTTGAAGTAATTACCATTCCAAATTTAAAAGTTTGTTCCTCTCTTTAACACAAAAAACGCATTGTTTGCTCCTGTAACCCCCAGGTGGTAGTGACAACATAGCAAAACATAGGCTATGTTGGAGCGGGGACTGTCACCATCAATTTGAAACCATTACTTCTGAATTCGGTTTATATTTCCTGAAATTGCGTAGAAATCGCTATTTAGAACGTTTTTAGAACGCTTTTCCTTTATTTTCACCCCGTTTAAATTTCAAATTTTTCAGGAACTCTTCTCAGAGAGCATTTACATCTCATAAGTAATTACCATGCCAAATTTCAATTTGCTAGCCCCTTCAGAATCACAAAAATCACAATTTAGAAAGTTTTTTAAAATGCAACCGCAAAGTGGTAGAGACGCCGACATGAAGTAGATCCTATATTGGAGAAAGGGTTGTCACCATCATTTTGACACCATTATTTTTTTAATCGGATTGGTACTTCTTGAGATTGCATAAAAATCGCCATTTAGAACGTTTTTTAGAACGCTTTTTGCGCATATTCACCTATTTTAAATTTCGAATTTTTTAAGAAATGTTATTAGAGATCGTTCATATCTAATAAGTAACTACCAAACCAAATTCCTTGTATCTGGGCCCTTCAGCAACACGAAAATCACAATTTCGAACGGTTTTTTTTTTGCCCCTGCACCCTCTTTAGGGGTAGTGGCAACGATATAAAATGTAGCCTATGTTGGAGCAAGGTTTATCACCATCATTTTGACACCATCAATTTTTAAATCAGTTTGGTACTTCTTGAGATTGCGTAAAAATCGTCATTTAGAACGTTTTTAGAACGGTTTTCGCGCATTTTCACCCCTTTTTAATTTCGATTTTTTAAAAGAATTGTCCTTAGTACTATTAATTAGTAGTCCATTAGTATCTTATAAGTAACTACCATTCCAAATTTCATGTTTCTAGGCCCTTCAATAACACAAATATCGCATTTTTAGAACGTTTCTATCATCTGCACCCCTTTTGGCCAGAGGCACGGACATAAGATATAGCCTATGTTCTAAGTTGGACTAACACCATCATTTTGCTACCATTACTTTTGGAATCGGTTCGGTAGTTCCAGAGCTTACCTCCTACAAATAAACAATTTTTACATCTTTATAACATTACTAGCAATCCCCGCGGCTTTGCTCGCGTAATATTTGAAATATGCCAAGTGATATTTATATGTATAATTTTTATTAAAAGGTACTAACTAAATTTTTATTTTATTAAAAGGTAATATTTTATTTTATTAAAAGTTTTTTTTTATTAAAAGGTACTTATTACTTTTAGGAATAATTCAAAAATTACTATTTAAAACACAGTTTGATTAAACATCATTATTACACTGCATTAGGTAGAAATGAGACTTAAATTAATAAAATGAAGTAAAACTAAATAAATGATAATTTAAAAAATATTTTGAAACTTTTATGCTCAATTAATACGCTCATTTCAGTATTCATTTGAAGTTTTGAATTTTTTAGAAACCACCTTCTTACATCTTAAAATTAACCATCATGTCAAATTACAAGTCCTACCACCTCTCTCAACATAAAGGGCTATGTTAAAACAGGAACTGTCACCATTAATTTGCCAACATTAATTTTTAAATCGGTTTGTTATTTCCTAATATTCCACAGAAACGTAATTTAAAAAGCTTTTAAAGCCCTTTTTTAGAACGTTTGTTGTTCCTGTGAACCCCAGGTGGTAGAATCACCGGCATAAAATATAGCCTGTGTAGGATCAGACATTGTTACCACTGATTCGCAACTATTACTTTTATAATCGGTTTATATTCCCTGAAATTGCATAGAATCGTAATTTTAGAACTTTTTTAGAATGCTTTTCGCACCTCCCCTTCGCTTCACCCCTTTTTAATTCGAATTTATTTTCGAAGTTCCTTCGAAGGCATTTATATTTTTATAAGTAACTACCATGTCATATTTAAAGTTTCTAGCCTTTTCAGTATCACAGAAATCGCAATTTAGAAAGTTTTTAGCAACTGCAACCCTCTGGTGGTAGTGGAACAGACATAAAATATAGCTTATGTTTGAGCAGGTTCTATCACCAAAATTATTTTTTTAATCGGTTTAGTAATTTATAAGTTTGCTTAAAAATTGTAATTTATAACGCTTTTCACTCACTTCATTTTTTTTAATTAGGAATTTTCTTTCGACTGTTCTTAGAAAGCAGTTGCATCTTGTAAGTAAATACCATGCCATACTTCAAAGTGTTAGACACCTCAGTTGTGCAAAAAACGCAAATTAGAACATGTTTTGCTTTTGCAACCCTCAGCCTCAGATGGTAGTGACAGCAACATAAAATATAACCTATGCTATAGCAGGGACTGTCACCATTTATTTGCAACCATTATTTTTGAAATAGCTTTGGTATTTCCTTAGATTGAGTAGAAATCGCAATTTAGAACGTTTTTAGGACGCTTTTCGCGCATTTTCACCAGTTTTTAAATTTCCAATTTTTTCGAAACAGTTCTTAAAAATCATTTATATCTAATAAATATGTACCTTGCCTAATTTTAAGTTGCTAGCCCCTACCGATCACAAAAATCGAAATTTAGAACTCTTTTTTGCTCCTGCAACGTCTTGGTGATAGTGATAACGACATAAAATAGTGTCTATGTTAGAGCAGAGGCTGTCAGCATCAATTTCCTACTATTAAGTTTTAAATCAGATTCATTCTTTCTGAGATATTGCCGACAAATCGGCATTTAGAACGTTTTTAGAACGCTTTTCGCGCATTTTGCTCCTGCATCTCCTCTGGGGTAGTGGAACCAGAAATAAAATATAGCCTATCTTGGAGCAAGATCCGTCACCATCATTTTTACACCATTATATTTGAAATCGGTTCAGTACTTCCTGAGATTGCATAGAAATCGCAATTTAGAAAGTTTTTTACAAAGCTTCTTGCGCAATTTGACCCCCTTTTATTTATTTTTTTTTTTTTTAGGAAATGTCCTTAGAGATCATTGATATCTTATAACTAACTATCATTCCAAATTTCACGATTCTAGGCCCGTCCGTAACGCAAAAGCCGCAATTTAGAACGTTTTTCTCTTGCACCCCCTTTGGGGTAGTTGCACCGACATAAAACATTGGCTATGTTGGAGCAAATGTTGTCACCATCATTTTGCGCCATTATTTTTTAGATCGGTTTTGTATTTCCTGAGATTGTGTAGAAACCACCATTAGAACGTTTTTTAGAACGCTTTTCGCGCATTTTCACCCCTTTTAAATTTCGAATTGTTTAATAACTGTTCTTAGAAATCCTTTATATCTAATAAGTAGCTAATATTTCAAATTTCATATTTCTATGCCCTTCGGTAACGCAAAAATCGCATTTTTAGAAGGTTTTTTTACTCCTGCACCCCCTTTGGGGTAGTGACACCGACATAAAACGTAGCCTATGTTGGAGAAAGGGTTGTCTCCGTCATTTTGACACCATTATTTTTTAAATCGGTTTGGTATTTCCTGAGATTGTGTAGAAACCACCATTTAGAACTTTTTTTAGAACGATTTTCGCGCATTTTCACCCCTTTCAAATTTCGAATTGTTTAAGAGCTGTTCTTAGAAATCCTTTATATCTAATAATTAGCTAATATTTCAAATGTCATATTTCTAAGCCCTTCAGTAACTCATAAATCGCATTTTTAGAACGATTTTTGCTCCTGCACCCCCTTTGGGGTAGTGACACCGACATAAAACATAGCGTATCTTGGAGCAAGCGTTGTCACCATCATTTTGACGCCAATATTTTTTAAATCGGTTTGGTATTTCCTGAGATTGTGTGGAAACTACCATTTAGAACGTTTTTTAGAACGCTTTTTGTGCATTTTCACCCCTTTTAAATTTCGAATTGTTTAAGAACTGTTCTTAGACATCATTTATATCTTATAAGTAACTAATACTCAAAATTTCATATTTCTAGGCCCTTCAGTAACGCTAAAATCGCATTTTTAGAACGTTTTTTGCTCCTACACCCCCTTTGGGGTAGTGGCACCGACATAAGATATAGCCTATGTTCTAAGTTGAACTCACACCATCAGTTTAATACCATTACTTTTGGAATCGGTTCGGTAGTTTCAGAGCTTACCTCCGACAAATAAACAATTTTTTCCTCTTTATAATAGGAGTATAGACTAGCAAACCCCGCGGCTTTGCTCGCGTAATATTTGAAATATGCCAAGTGATATTTATATGTCTAATTTTTATTAAAAAGTACTTACTAAATTTTTACTTATTACTTTTAAGAATAATTCAAAAATTACTATTTAAAACACATTTTGATTAAACATCATTATTACACTGCATTAGGCAGAAATGAGACTTAAATTAATAAAACTAAATAAATCATAATTTAGAAAATATTTTGAAACCTTTATGCTCATTTAATACGCTCATTTCAGTATTCATTTAAAGTTTTGAATTTTTTAGAAACCATCTTCTTACATCTTAAAATTAACTATCATGTCAAATTCCAAGTCCTACCATCTCTCTCAACAGAAAGAGCTATGTTGAATTAGGAACTATCACCATTAATTTGCCAACATTAATTTTGAAATCGGTTTGTTATTTTTAATATTCTACAGAAACATAATTTAGAAAGTTTTTAAAGGCCTTTTATAGAACTTTGTTATTCCTGTAAACCCCAGGTGGTAGAATCATCTGCCTGTGTAGGATCACAGACTGTTACCATTGATTCGCAACTATTACTTTTATAATCGGTTTATATTCCCTGAAATTGCATAGATATCGTAATTTAGGACTTTTTTAGAATGCTTTTCACACCTTCCCTTCGCTTCACCCCTTTTTAATTCGAATTTATTTTCGACAGTCCTTCGAGGGCATTTATATTTTATAAGTAACTACCATGCAATATTTAAAGTTTATAGCCATTTCAGTATCACAGAAATCGCAATTTAGAAAGTTTTTAGCTCCTGCAACCCTCTGGTGGTAGTGGCACAGATATAAAATATAGCTTATGTTTGAGCAGGTTCTAACACCCACAATTTGTCATCATTATTTTTTTAATCGGTTTAGTATTTGATAAGATTGCATAAAAATTGTAATTTATAACGCTTTTCGCTTACTTCATCTTTTTAAATTTGGAATTTTCTTTCGACTATTCTTAGAAAGAAGTTGCATCTTGTAAGTAAATACCATGACATACTTCAAAGTGTTAGACCCCTCAATTGTGCCAAAAACGCAATTTAGAACATGTTTTGCTTTTGCAATCCTCAGATGGTAGTGACAGCAACATAAAATATAACCTATACTATAGCAGGGACTATCACCATTGATTTGCAACCATTACTTTTGAAATAGCTTTGGTATTTCCTGAGATTGAGTATAAATCGCAATTTAGAACGTTTTTAGAACTTTTTTCGCGCATTCCCCCCCCCCCTTTTAAATTTCTAATTTTTTTCGAAACTGTTCTTAAAGATCATTTATATCTAATAAATATGTACCTTGCCTAATTTTAAATTGCTAGCCCGTACCGATCACAAAAATCGAAATTTAAAACGCTTTTTTGCTCCTGCAACGTCTAGGTGATAGTGATACCGAGATAAAATAGCGTCTATGTTAGAGCAGAGTCTATCAGCGTCAATTTCCTACCATTTCTTTTGAAATCAGTTTGATTCTTCCTGAGATATCGCTGACAAATCGGCATTTATAACGTTTTTAGAACGTTTTTCACGCATTTTGCTCCTGCATCTCCTCTGGGGTAGTGGAATCAGATATAAAATATAGCGAGCGAGATCTGTCAGCATACTTTTTACACCATTATATTTGAAATCGGTTCAGTACTTCCTAAGATTGCATAGAAATCGCAATTTAGAACGTTTTTTACAACGCTTTTTGCGCATTTTGACTCCCTTTTAAATTTCGATTTTTTTAGGAAATGCCCTTAGAGATCCTTTATATCTTATAACTAACTACCATTCCAAATTTCACGATTCTAGGCTCTTCCGTAACACAAAAACCGCAATTTAGAACGTTTTTCCCCTGCACCTCCTTTGGGGTAGTGTCACCGACATAAAACATAGCCTATGTTGGAGCAAGGGTTGTCACCGTCATTTTGACAACATTATTTTTTAAATCGGTTTGGTATTTCCCGAGATTGTGTAGAAACCACCATTTAGAACGTTTTTTAGAACGCTTTTTGCGCATTTTCACCCCTTTTAAATTCCGAATCGTTTAAGAACTGTTCTTAGAAATCCTTTATACCTAATAAGTAGCTAATATTTCGAATTTCATATTTCTAGGCCCTTCACTAACACATAAATCGCATTTTTAGAATGTTTTTTGAACCTGCACCCCCTTTGGGGTAGTAGCACCAACATAAAACATAGCCTATCTTGGAGCAAGCGTTGTCACCATCATTTTGACACCAATATTTTTAAAATAGGTTTGGTCTTTCCTGAGATTGTGTGGAACTACCATTTAGAACGTTTTTTAGAACGCTTTTTGTACATTTTCATCCCTTTTAAATTTCGAATTGTTTAAGAACTGTTCTTAGACATCATTTATATCTTATGAGTAACTAATACTCAAAATTTCATATTTCTAGGCTCTTCAGTAACGCATAAATCGCATTTTTAGTACGTTTTTTGCTCCTGCAACCCCTTTGGGGTAGTGACACCGACATAAAACATAACCTATCTTGGAGCAAGCGTTGTCACCATCATTTTGACACCAATATTTTTTAAATCTGTTTGGTATTTCCTGAGATTGTGTGGAAACTACCATTTAGAACGTTTTTTACAACGCTTTTTGTGCATTTTCACCCCTTTTAAATTTCGAATTGTTTAAGAACTGTTCTTAGACATCATTTATATCTTATAAGTAACTAATACTCAAAATTACATATTTCTAGGCTCTTCAGTAACGCATAAATCGCATTTTTAGAAAGTTTTTTGCTCCTGCACCCTCTTTGGGGTAGTGACACCGGCATAAAACATAACCTATCTTGGAGCAAGCGTTGTCACCATCATTTTGACACCAATATTTTTAAAATCGGTTTGGTATTTCCTGAGATTGTGTGGAAACTACCATTTAGAACGTTTTTTAGAACGCTTTTTGTGCATTTTCACCCCTTTTAAATTTCGAATTGTTTAAGAACTGTTCTTAGACATCATTTATATCTTATAAGTAACTAATACACAAAATTTCATATTTCTAGGCCCTTCAGTAACGCTAAAATCGCATTTTTAGAACGTTTTTTGCTCCTACACCCCTTTTGGGGCAGTGGCACCGACATAAGATATAGCCTATGTTCTAAGTTGGACTCACACCATCATTTTGATACCATTACTTTTGGAATCGGTTCGGTAGTTCCAGAGCTTACCTCCGACAAATAAACAATTTTTTCCTCTTTATAATAGGAGTATAGACTAGCAAACCCCGCGGCTGTGCTCGCGTGATATTTGAAATATGCCAAGTGATATTTATATGTCTAATTTTTATTAAAAGGTACTAACTAAATTTTATTTTATTAAAAGGAAATAATTTATTTTATTAAAAGGTAATATTTTATTTTATTAAAAGGTGTTCTTTATTAAAAGGTACTTATTCCTTTTAGGAATAATTCAAAAATTACTATTTAAAAAACAGTTTGATTAAACATCATTATTACACTGCATTAGGCAGAAATGAGACTTAAATTAATAAAATGAAATAAAACTAAATAAATGATAATTTAGAAAATATTTTGAAAACTTTTATGCTCAATTAATACGCTCATTTCAGTATTCATTTGAAGTTTTTAATTTTTTAGAAACCATCTTCTTACATCTTAAAATTAACCATCATGTCAAATTCCAAGTCCTACCACCTCTCTCAACATAAAGGGCTATGTTGAAACAGGAACTATCACCATTAATTTGCCAACATTAATTTTGAAATCGGTTTGTTATTTCCTAATATTCCACAGAAACGTAATTTAAAAAGCTTTGAAAGCCCTTTTTTAGAACGTTTGTTTTTCCTGTGAACCCCAGGTGGTAGAATCTCCTGCATAAAATATAGCCTGTGTAGGATCAGAGACTGTTACCATTGATTCGCAACTATTACTTTTATAATCGGTTTATATTCCCTGAAATTGCATAGAATCGTAATTTAGAATTTTTTAGAATGCTTTTGGCACATCCCCATCGCTTCACCCCTTTTTAATTCGAATTTATTTTCGACGTTCCTTCGAGGGCATTTATATTTTATAAGTAACTACCATGTCATATTTAAAGTTTCTAGCCTTTTCAGTATCACAGTAATCGCAATTTAGAAAGTTTTTAGCTCCTGCAACCCTCTGGTGGTAGTGGAACAGACATAAAATATAGCTTATGTTTGAGAAGGTTCTATCACCAAAATTTTTCATTATTATTTTTTTAATCGGTTTGGTAATTTATCTGTTTGCTTAAGAATTGTAATTTAAAGTGCTTTTCACTCACTTCATTTTTTTTAATTTGGAATTTTCTTTCGACTGTTCTTAGAAAGCGGTTGCATCTTGTAAGTAAATACCACGCCATACTTCAAAGTGTTAGACCCCTCAGTTGTGCAAAAAACACAAATTAGAACATGTTTTGCTTTTGCAACCCTCAGATAGTAGTGACAGAAACATAAAATATAACCTATGTTATAGCAGGGACTGTCACCATTGATTTGCAACAATTACTTTTGAAATAGCTTTGGTATTTCCTTAGATTGAGTAGAAATCGCAATTTAGAACGTTTTTAGGACGCTTTTCGCGCATTTTCACCCCTTTTTAAATTTCCAATTTTTTCGAAACTGTTCTTAAAGATAATTTATATCTAATAAATATGTACCTTGCCTAATTTTTTGTTGCTAGCCCCTACCGATCACAAAAATCGAAATTTAGATAGCTTTTTTGCTCCTGCAACGTCTTGGTGATAGTGATACTGACATAAAATAGCGTCTATGTTAGAGCAGGGGCTGTCAGCATCAAATTCCTACCATTACTTTTGAAATCAGATTCATTCTTCCTGAGATATTACCAACAAATCGGCATTTAGAACGTTTTTAGAACGCTTTTCGCGCATTTTGCTCCTGCATCTCCTCTGGGGTAGTGGAAACAGATATAAAATATAGCCTATCTTGGAGCAAGATCTGTCACCATCATTTTTACACCATTATATTTGAAATCGGTTCAGTACTTTCTGAGATTGCACAGAAATCGCAATTTAGAAAGTTTTTTACAATGCATTTTGCGCATTTTGACCCCCTTTTAAATTTCGATTTTTTAAGGAAATGTCCTTAGAGATCATTGATATCTTATAACTAACTACTATTCCAAATTTCACGATTCTAGGCCCTTCCGTAACGCAAAAGCCGCAATTTAGAACGTTTTTCTCCTGCACCACCTTTGGGGTAGTAGCACCGACATAAAACATCTCCTATGTTGGAGCAAGGGTTGTCACCGTTATTTTGACGAAATTATTTTTTAGATCGGTTTGGTATTTCCTGAGATTGTGTAGAGATCACCATTAGAACGTTTTTAGAGCGCTTTTCGCGCATTTTCACCCATTTTAAATTTCGAATTGTTTAAGAACTGTTCTTAGAAATCCTTTATATCTAATAAGTAGCTAATATTGCATATTTCTAGGCCCTTCGGTAATGCAAAAATCGCATTTTTAGAACGTTTTTTGCTCCTGCACCCCATTTCGGCTAGTGGCACCGAAGTAAAAAATACCCTATGTTGGAGCAAGGGTTGTCACCGTCATTTTGACACCGTTATTTTTTAAATCGGTTTGGTATTTCTGAGATTATGTAGAAACCACCATTTAGAACGTTTTTTTAGAACGATTTTCACGCATTTTCACCCCTTACAAATTTCGAATTGTTTAAGAACTGTTCTTAGAAATCCTTTATATCTAATAAATAGCTAATATTTCAAATTTCATATTTCTAGGATCTTCAGTAACACATAAATCGCATTTTTAGAACGTTTATTGCTCCTGCACCCACTTTGGGGTAGTGACACCGACATAAAACATAGCCTATCTTGGAGAAAGGGTTGTCTCCGTCATTTTGACACCATTATTTTTTAAATCGGTTTGGTATTTCCTGAGATTGTGTAGAAACCACCATTTAGAACGTTTTTTAGAACGATTTTCGCGCATTTTCACCCCTTTCAAATTTCGAATTGTTTAAGAGCTGTTCTTAGAAATTCTTTATATCTAATAATTAGCTAATATTTCAAATGTCATATTTCTAAGCCCTTCAGTAACTCATAAATCGCATTTTAGAACGATTTTTGCTCCTGCACTCCCTTTGGGGTAGTGACACCGACATAAAACATAGCGTATCTTGGAGCAAGCGTTGTCACCATCATTTTGACGCCAATATTTTTTAAATCGGTTTGGTATTTCCTGAGATTGTGTGGAAACTACCATTTAGAACGTTTTTTAGAACGCTTTTTGTGCATTTTCACCCCTTTTAAATTTCGAATTGTTTAAGAACTGTTCTTAGACATCATTTATATCTTATAAGTAACTAATACTCAAAATTTCATATTTCTAGGCCCTTCAGTAACGCTAAAATCGCATTTTTAGAACGTTTTTTGCTCCTACACCCCCTTTGGGGTTGTGGCACCGATATAAGATATAGCCTATGTTCTAAGTTGGACTAACACCATCATTTTTATACCATTACTTTTGGAATCGGATCGGTAGTTCCAGAGCTTATCTCCGACAAATAAACAATTTTTTCCTCTTTATAATAGGAGTATAGACTAGCAAGCCCCGCGGCTTTGCTCGCGTAATATTTGAAATATGCCAAGTGATATTTATATGTCTAATTTTTATTAAAAGATACTAACTAAATATTTATTTTATTAAACGTAATATTTTATTTTATTAAAAGGTACTTATTACTTTTAAGAATAAATAAAAAAATTTCTATTTAAAACACAGTTTGATTAAACATCATTGTTACACTGCATAAGGCAGAAATGAGATTTAAATTAATAAAACGAAATAAAACTAAATAAATAATAATTTAGAAAATATTTTGAAACTTTTATGCTCAATTAATACGCTCATTTTAGTATTCATTTGAAGTTTTGAATTTTTTAGAAACCATCTTCTTACATCTTAAAATTAACCATCATGTCAAATTCCAAATCCTACCACCTCTCTCAACATAAAGGGCTATGTTGAAATAGGAACTGTCACCATTAATTTGCCAACATTAATTTTGAAATTGGTTTGTTATTTCCTAATATTCCACAGAAACGTAATTTAGAAAGCTTTTAAAGGCCTTTTTTAGAGCGTTTTTTGTTCCTGTGAACCCCAGTTGGTAGGATCACCGGCCTAAAATATAGCCTGTGTAAGATCAGCGACTGTTACCATTGATTCGCAACTATTACTTTTATAATCGGTTTATATTCCCTGAAATTGCATAGAATCGTAATTTAGAACTTTTTTAGAATGTTTTTCGCACCTCCCCTTCGCTTCACCCCTTTTTAATTCGAATTTATTTTCGACGTTCCTTCGAGGGCATTTATATTTTATAAAATAGCGTCTATGTTCGAGCAGGGGCTGTCAGCATCAATTTCCTACCATTGCGTTTGAAATCAGTTTCATTCTTCCTGAGATATTGCCGTCAAATCGGCAATTAGAACGTTTTTAGAACGCTTTTCTCGCATTTTGCTCCTACATCTCCTCTGGGGTAGTGGAAACAGATATAAAATATATCCTATCTTGGAGCAAGATCTGTCACCATTTTATTTGAAATCGGTTCAGTACTTCCTGAGATTGCATAGAAATCGCAATTTAGAAAGTTTTTTACAACGCTTTTTGCGCATTTTGACCCCCTTTTAAATTTCGATTTTTTTAGGAAATGTTCTTAGAGATCATTCATATCTTATAACTAACTACCATTCCAAATTTCACGATTCTAGGTCCTTCCGTAACGCAAAAGCCGCAGTTTAGAACGTTTTTCTCCTCACCCCCTTTGGGGTAGGCGCACCGACATAAAACATCGCCTATGTTGGAGTAAGGTTTGTCACCATTATTTTTTAGATCGGTTTGGTATTTCCTGAGATTGTGTGGAAACCACCATTATAACGTTTTTTAGAACGCTTTTCGCGCATTTTCACCCCTTTTAAATTTCGAATTGTTTAAGAACTCTTAGAAATCCTTTATATCTAATAAGTAGCTAATATTTCAAATTTCATATTTCTAGGCCCTTCGGTAACGCAAAAATCGCATTTTTAGAACGTTTTTTGCTCCTGCAAACCCTTTTGGGTTGTTGCACCGACATGAAACATAGTCTATGTTGGAGCAAGGTTTGTAACCGTCATTTTGATACCCTTATTTTGACACCATTATTTTTTAAATCTGTTTTGTATTTCCTGAGATTGTGTAGAAACCACCATTTAGAACGTTTTTTAGAACGATTTTCGCGCATTTTCACCCCTTTCAAATTTCGAATTGTTTAAGAACTGTTCTTAGAAATCCTTTATAAGTAGGTAATATTTCAAATTTCATATTTCTAGGCCCTTCAGTAACACGTAAATCGCATTTTTAGAACGTTTTTTGCTTCTGCTCCCCCTTTGGGGTAGTGACACAAACATAAATCATAGCCTATCTTGGAGCAAGAGTTTTCACCAACATTTTGACACCAATATTTTTTAAATCGGTTTGGTATTTCCTGAGATTGTGTAGAAACTACCCTTTAGAACGTTCTTTAGAACGCTTTTTGTGCATTTTCACCCCTTCTAAATTTCGAACTGTTTAAGAACTGTTCTTAGACATCATTTAAATATTATAAGTAACTAATATTTCAAATTTCATATTTCTAGGCCCTTCAGTAACGCTAAAATCGCATTTTTAGAAAGTTTTTTGCTCCTACACCCCCTTTGGGGTAGTGGCACCGACATAAAACATAGCCTATCTTGGAGAAAGCGTTGTCACCATCATTTTGACACCAATATTTTTTAAATCGGTTTGGTATTTCCTGAGATTGTGCAGAAACTTCCATTTAGAACGTTTTTTAGAACGCTTTTTGCTCCTGCACCCCCTTTGGGGTAGTGACACCGACATAAAACGTAGCCTATGTTGGAGAAAGGGTTGTCTCCGTCATTTTGACACCATTATTTTTTAAATCGGTTTGGTATTTCCTGAGATTGTGTAGAAACCACCATTTAGAACGTTTTTTTAGAACGATTTTCGCGCATTTTCACCCCTTTCAAATTTCGAATTGTTTAAGAGCTGTTCTTAGAAATCCTTTATATCTAATAATTAGCTAATATTTCAAATGTCATATTTCTAAGCCCTTCAGTAACTCATAAATCGCATTTTTAGAACGATTTTTGCTCCTGCACCCCCTTTGGGGTAGTGACACCGACATAAAACATAGCGTATCTTGGAGCAAGCGTTGTCACCATCATTTTGACGCCAATATTTTTTAAATCGGTTTGGTATTTCCTGAGATTGTGTGGAAACTACCATTTAGAACGTTTTTTAGAACGCTTTTTGTGCATTTTCACCCCTTTTAAATTTCGAATTGTTTAAGAACTGTTCTTAGACATCATTTATATCTTATAAGTAACTAATACTCAAAATTTCATATTTCTAGGCCCTTCAGTAACGCTAAAATCGCATTTTTAGAACGTTTTTTGCTCCTACACCCCCTTTGGGGTAGTGGCACCGATATAAGATATAGCCTATGTTCTAAGTTGGACTAACACCATCATTTTTATACCATTACTTTTGGAATCGGATCGGTAGTTCCAGAGCTTATCTCCGACAAATAAACAATTTTTTCCTCTTTATAATAGGAGTATAGACTAGCAAGTCCTGCGGCTTTGCTCGCGTAATATTTGAAATATGCCAAGTGATATTTATATGTCTAATTTTTATTAAAAGATACTAACTAAATATTTATTTTATTAAACGTAATATTTTATTTTATTAAAAGGTACTTATTACTTTTAAGAATAATTAAAAAAATTTCTATTTAAAACACAGTTTGATTAAACATCATTGTTACACTGCATAAGGCAGAAATGAGATTTAAATTAATAAAACGAAATAAAACTAAATAAATAATAATTTAGAAAATATTTTGAAACTTTTATGCTCAATTAATACGCTCATTTTAGTATTCATTTGAAGTTTTGAATTTTTTAGAAACCATCTTCTTACATCTTAAAATTAACCATCATGTCAAATTCCAAATCCTACCACCTCTCTCAACATAAAGGGCTATGTTGAAATAGGAACTGTCACCATTAATTTGCCAACATTAATTTTGAAATTGGTTTGTTATTTCCTAATATTCCACAGAAACGTAATTTAGAAAGCTTTTAAAGGCCTTTTTTAGAGCGTTTTTTGTTCCTGTGAACCCCAGTTGGTAGGATCACCGGCCTAAAATATAGCCTGTGTAAGATCAGCGACTGTTACCATTGATTCGCAACTATTACTTTTATAATCGGTTTATATTCCCTGAAATTGCATAGAATCGTAATTTAGAACTTTTTTAGAATGTTTTTCGCACCTCCCCTTCGCTTCACCCCTTTTTAATTCGAATTTATTTTCGACGTTCCTTCGAGGGCATTTATATTTTATAAAATAGCGTCTATGTTCGAGCAGGGGCTGTCAGCATCAATTTCCTACCATTGCGTTTGAAATCAGTTTCATTCTTCCTGAGATATTGCCGTCAAATCGGCAATTAGAACGTTTTTAGAACGCTTTTCTCGCATTTTGCTCCTACATCTCCTCTGGTGTAGTGGAAACAGATATAAAATATATCCTATCTTGGAGCAAGATCTGTTCACCATTTTATTTGAAATCGGTTCAGTACTTCCTGAGATTGCATAGAAATCGCAATTTAGAAAGTTTTTTACAACGCTTTTTGCGCATTTTGACCCCCTTTTAAATTTCGATTTTTTTAGGAAATGTTCTTAGAGATCATTCATATCTTATAACTAACTACCATTCCAAATTTCACGATTCTAGGTCCTTCCGTAACGCAAAAGCCGCAGTTTAGAACGTTTTTCTCCTCACCCCCTTTGGGGTAGGCGCACCGACATAAAACATCGCCTATGTTGGAGCAAGGGTTGTCACCATTATTTTTTAGATCGGTTTGGTATTTCCTGAGATTGTGTGGAAACCACCATTATAACGTTTTTTAGAACGCTTTTCGCGCATTTTCACCCCTTTTAAATTTCGAATTGTTTAAGAACTCTTAGAAATCCTTTATATCTAATAAGTAGCTAATATTTCAAATTTCATATTTCTAGGCCCTTCGGTAACGCAAAAATCGCATTTTTAGAACGTTTTTTGCTCCTGCACACCCTTTTGGGTTCTTGCACCGACATGAAACATAGTCTATGTTGGAGCAAGGTTTGTAACCGTCATTTTGATACCCTTATTTTGACACCATTATTTTTAAAATCTGTTTTGTATTTCCTGAGATTGTGTAGAAACCACCATTTAGAACGTTTTTTAGAACGATTTTTGCGCATTTTCACCCCTTTCAAATTTCGAATTGTTTAAGAACTGTTCTTAGAAATCCTTTATAAGTAGGTAATATTTCAAATTTCATATTTCTAGGCCCTTCAGTAACACGTAAATCGCATTTTTAGAACGTTTTTTGCTTCTGCTCCCCCTTTGGGGTAGTGACACAAACATAAATCATAGCCTATCTTGGAGCAAGAGTTTTCACCAACATTTTGACACCAATATTTTTTAAATCGGTTTGGTATTTCCTGAGATTGTGTAGAAACTACCCTTTAGAACGTTCTTTAGAACGCTTTTTGTGCATTTTCACCCCTTCTAAATTTCGAACTGTTTAAGAACTGTTCTTAGACATCATTTAAATATTATAAGTAACTAATATTTCAAATTTCATATTTCTAGGCCCTTCAGTAACGCTAAAATCGCATTTTTAGAAAGTTTTTTGCTCCTACACCCCCTTTGGGGTAGTGGCACCGACATAAAACATAGCCTATCTTGGAGAAAGCGTTGTCACCATCATTTTGACACCAATATTTTTTAAATCGGTTTGGTATTTCCTGAGATTGTGTAGAAACTTCCATTTAGAACGTTTTTTAGAACGCTTTTTGCGCATTTTCACCCCCTATAAAATTCGAATTGTTTAAGAACTGTTCTTAGACATTATTTATATCTTATAAATAACTAATATTCAAAATTTCATATTTCTAGGCCCTTCAGTAACGCTAAAATCGCATTTTTAGAAAGTTTTTTGCTCCTACACCCCCTTTGAGGTAGTGGCACCGACATAAGATATAGCCTATGTTCTAAGTTGACTAACACCATCATTTTGATACCACTACTTTTGGAATCGGTTCGGTAGTTCCAGAGCTTACATCCTACAAATAAACAATTTTTCCCTCTTTATAATAGGAGTATAGACTAGCAAACCCCGCGGCTTTGCTCGCGTAATATTTGAAATATGCCAAGTGACATTTATATGTCTAATTTTTATTAAAAGGTACTAACTAAATTTTTATTTTATTAAAATGTAATATTTTATTTTATTAAAATGTTTTTTTTATATTAAAAGGTACTTATTACTTTTTCGAATAATTCAAAAATTACTATTTAAAACACAGTTTGATTAAACATCATTATTACACTGCATTAGGGAGAAATGAGACTTAAATTCATAAAATGAAATAAAACTAAATAAATAATAATTTAGAAAATATTTTGAAACTTTTATGCTCAATTAATACGCTCATTTCAGTATTTATTTGAAGTTTTGAATTTTTTAGAAACCATCTTCTTACATCTTAAAATTAACCGTCATGTCAAATTCCAAGTTCTACCCCCTCTCTCAACATAAAGGGCTATGTTGAAACAGGAACTGTCACCATTAATTTTCGTACATTAATTTTGAAATCGGTTTGTTATTTCCTAATATTCCACAGAAACGTAATTTAGAAAGCTTTTAAAGGCCTTTTTTAGAGCGTTTTTTGTTCCTGTGAACCCCAGTTGGTAGGATCACCGGCCTAAAATATAGCCTGTGTAAGATCAGCGACTGTTACCATTGATTCGCAACTATTACTTTTATAATCGGTTTATATTCCCTGAAATTGCATAGAATCGTAATTTAGAACTTTTTTAGAATGTTTTTCGCACCTCCCCTTCGCTTCACCCCTTTTTAATTCGAATTTATTTTCGACGTTCCTTCGAGGGCATTTATATTTTATAAGTAACTACCATGTCATATTTAAAGTTTCTAGCCTTTTCAGTATCACATAAATCGCAATTTAGAAAGTTTTTAGCTCCTGCAACCCTCTGGTGGCAGTGGAAGAGACATAAAATATAGCTTATGTTTGAGCAGGTTCTGTCACCAAAATTTGTCATCAATATTTTTTTAATCGGTTTTGTAATTTATAACTTTGTTTAAAAATTGTAATTTATAACGCTTTTCACTCACTTCATTTTTTAAAATTTGGAATTTTCTTTCGACTGTTCTTAGAAAGCAGTTGCATCTTGTAAGTAAATACCATGCCATACTTCAAAGTGTTAGACCCCTCAGTTGTGCAAAAAACGCAAATTAGAACATGTTTTGCTTTTGCAACCCTCAGATGGTAGTGACAGCAACATAAAATATAACCTATGTTATAGCAGGGACTGTCACCATTGATTTGCAACCATTACTTTTGAAATAGCTTTGGTATTTCCTTAGATTGAGTAGAAATCGCAATTTAGAACGTTTTTAGGACGCTTTTCGCGCATTTTCACCCCTTTTTAAATTTCCAATTTTTTCGAAACTGTTCTTAAAGATCATTTATATCTAATAAATATGTACCTTGCCTAATTTTAAATTGCTAGTCCCTACCGATCACAAAAATCTAAATTTAGAACGCTTTTTTGCTCCTACAACGTCTTGCTGATAGTGATACCGACATAAAATAGCGTCTATGTTAGAGCAGAGGCTGTCGGCATCAATTTCCTACCATTACGTTTGAAATCAGATTCATTCTTCCTGAGATATTGCCGACAAACGCCATTTAGAACGTTTTTAGAACGCTTTTCGCGCATTTTGCTCCTGCATCTCCTCTGGGGTAGTGGAAACATACATAAAATATAACCTATCTTGGAGAAAGAGCTGTCACCATCATTTTTACACCATTATATTTGAAATCGGTTCAGTACTTCCTGAGATTGCACAGAAATCGCAATTTAGAACGTTTTTTTACAACGTTTTTGCGCATTTTGACACCCTTTTAAATTTCGATTTTTTTAGGAAATGACCTTAGAGATCATTGATATCTTATAACTAACTACCATTCCAAATTTCACGAGTCTAGGCCCTTCCGTAACGCAAAAGCAGCAATTTAGGACGTTATTCTCCTGCACCCCCTTTGGGGTAGTGGCACCGACATAAAACATCGCCTATGTTGGAGCAAGGGATGCCACCATCATTTTGACGCCATTATTTTTTAAATCGGTTTGGCATTTCCTGAGATTGTGTAGAAACCACCATTAGAACGTTTTTTAGAACGCTTTTTGCTCCTGCACCCCCTTTGGGGTAGTGACACCGACATAAAACGTAGCCTATGTTGGAGAAAGGGTTGTCTCCGTCATTTTGACACCATTATTTTTTAAATCGGTTTGGTATTTCCTGAGATTGTGTAGAAACCACCATTTAGAACGTTTTTTTAGAACGATTTTCGCGCATTTTCACCCCTTTCAAATTTCGAATTGTTTAAGAGCTGTTCTTAGAAATCCTTTATATCTAATAATTAGCTAATATTTCAAATGTCATATTTCTAAGCCCTTCAGTAACTCATAAATCGCATTTTTAGAACGATTTTTGCTCCTGCACCCCCTTTGGGGTAGTGACACCGACATAAAACATAGCGTATCTTTTAGCAAGCGTTGTCACAATCATTTTGACGCCAATATTTTTTAAATCGGTTTGGTATTTCCTGAGATTGTGTGGAAACTACCATTTAGAACGTTTTTTAGAACGCTTTTTGTGCATTTTCACCCCTTTTAAATTTCGAATTGTTTAAGAACTGTTCTTAGACATCATTTATATCTTATAAGTAACTAATACTCAAAATTTCATATTTCTAGGCCCTTCAGTAACGCTAAAATCGCATTTTTAGAACGTTTTTTGCTCCTACACCCCCTTTGGGGTAGTGGCACCGATATAAGATATAGCCTATGTTCTAAGTTGGACTAACACCATCATTTTTATACCATTACTTTTGGAATCGGATCGGTAGTTCCAGAGCTTATCTCCGACAAATAAACAATTTTTTCCTCTTTATAATAGGAGTATAGACTAGCAAGCCCCGCGGCTTTGCTCGCGTAATATTTGAAATATGCCAAGTGATATTTATATGTCTAATTTTTATTAAAAGATACTAACTAAATATTTATTTTATTAAACGTAATATTTTATTTTATTAAAAGGTACTTATTACTTTTAAGAATAATTAAAAAAATTTCTATTTAAAACACAGTTTGATTAAACATCATTGTTACACTGCATAAGGCAGAAATGAGATTTAAATTAATAAAACGAAATAAAACTAAATAAATAATAATTTAGAAAATATTTTGAAACTTTTATGCTCAATTAATACGCTCATTTTAGTATTCATTTGAAGTTTTGAATTTTTTAGAAACCATCTTCTTACATCTTAAAATTAACCATCATGTCAAATTCCAAATCCTACCACCTCTCTCAACATAAAGGGCTATGTTGAAATAGGAACTGTCACCATTAATTTGCCAACATTAATTTTGAAATTGGTTTGTTATTTCCTAATATTCCACAGAAACGTAATTTAGAAAGCTTTTAAAGGCCTTTTTTAGAGCGTTTTTTGTTCCTGTGAACCCCAGTTGGTAGGATCACCGGCCTAAAATATAGCCTGTGTAAGATCAGCGACTGTTACCATTGATTCGCAACTATTACTTTTATAATCGGTTTATATTCCCTGAAATTGCATAGAATCGTAATTTAGAACTTTTTTAGAATGTTTTTCGCACCTCCCCTTCGCTTCACCCCTTTTTAATTCGAATTTATTTTCGACGTTCCTTCGAGGGCATTTATATTTTATAAAATAGCGTCTATGTTCGAGCAGGGGCTGTCAGCATCAATTTCCTACCATTGCGTTTGAAATCAGTTTCATTCTTCCTGAGATATTGCCGTCAAATCGGCAATTAGAACGGTTTTAGAACGCTTTTCTCGCATTTTGCTCCTACATCTCCTCTGGGGTAGTGGAAACAGATATAAAATATATCCTATCTTGGAGCAAGATCTGTCACCATTTTATTTGAAATCGGTTCAGTACTTCCTGAGATTGCATAGAAATCGCAATTTAGAAAGTTTTTTACAACGCTTTTTGCGCATTTTGACCCCCTTTTAAATTTCGATTTTTTTAGGAAATGTTCTTAGAGATCATTCATATCTTATAACTAACTACCATTCCAAATTTCACGATTCTAGGTCCTTCCGTAACGCAAAAGCCGCAGTTTAGAACGTTTTTCTCCTCCCCCCCCTTGGGGTAGGCGCACCGACATAAAACATCGCCTATGTTGGAGCAAGGGTTGTCACCATTATTTTTTAGATCGGTTTGGTATTTCCTGAGATTGTGTGGAAACCACCATTATAACGTTTTTTAGAACGCTTTTCGCGCATTTTCACCCCTTTTAAATTTCGAATTGTTTAAGAACTCTTAGAAATCCTTTATATCTAATAAGTAGCTAATATTTCAAATTTCATATTTCTAGGCCCTTCGGTAACGCAAAAATCGCATTTTTAGAACGTTTTTTGCTCCTGCACACCCTTTTGGGTTGTTGCACCGACATGAAACATAGTCTATGTTGGAGCAAGGTTTGTAACCGTCATTTTGATACCCTTATTTTGACACCATTATTTTTTAAATCTGTTTTGTATTTCCTGAGATTGTGTAGAAACCACCATTTAGAACGTTTTTTAGAACGATTTTCGCGCATTTTCACCCCTTTCAAATTTCGAATTGTTTAAGAACTGTTCTTAGAAATCCTTTATAAGTAGGTAATATTTCAAATTTCATATTTCTAGGCCCTTCAGTAACACGTAAATCGCATTTTTAGAACGTTTTTTGCTTCTGCTCCCCCTTTGGGGTAGTGACACAAACATAAATCATAGCCTATCTTGGAGCAAGAGTTTTCACCAACATTTTGACACCAATATTTTTTAAATCGGTTTGGTATTTCCTGAGATTGTGTAGAAACTACCCTTTAGAACGTTCTTTAGAACGCTTTTTGTGCATTTTCACCCCTTCTAAATTTCGAACTGTTTAAGAACTGTTCGTAGACATCATTTAAATATTATAAGTAACTAATATTTCAAATTTCATATTTCTAGGCCCTTCAGTAACGCTAAAATCGCATTTTTAGAAAGTTTTTTGCTCCTACACCCCCTGTGGGGTAGTGGCACCGACATAAAACATAGCCTATCTTGGAGAAAGCGTTGTCACCATCATTTTGACACCAATATTTTTTAAATCGGTTTGGTATTTCCTGAGATTGTGTAGAAACTTCCATTTAGAACGTTTTTTAGAACGCTTTTTGCTCCTGCACCCCTTTGGGGTAGTGACACCGACATAAAACGTAGCCTATGTTGGAGAAAGGGTTGTCTCCGTCATTTTGACACCATTATTTTTTAAATCGGTTTGGTATTTCCTGAGATTGTGTAGAAACCACCATTTAGAACGTTTTTTTAGAACGATTTTCGCGCATTTTCACCCCTTTCAAATTTCGAATTGTTTAAGAGCTCTTCTTAGAAATCCTTTATATCTAATAATTAGCTAATATTTCAAATGTCATATTTCTAAGCCCTTCAGTAACTCATAAATCGCATTTTTAGAACGATTTTTGCTCCTGCACCCCCTTTGGGGTAGTGACACCGACATAAAACATAGCGTATCTTGGAGCAAGCGTTGTCACCATCATTTTGACGCCAATATTTTTTAAATCGGTTTGGTATTTCCTGAGATTGTGTGGAAACTACCATTTAGAACGTTTTTTAGAACGCTTTTTGTGCATTTTCACCCCTTTTAAATTTCGAATTGTTTAAGAACTGTTCTTAGACATCATTTATATCTTATAAGTAACTAATACTCAAAATTGCATATTTCTAGGCCCTTCAGTAACGCTAAATTCGCATTTTTAGAACGTTTTTTGCTCCTACACCCCCTTTGGGGTAGTGGCACCGATATAAGATATAGCCTATGTTCTAAGTTGGACTAACACCATCATTTTTATACCATTACTTTTGGAATCGGATCGGTAGTTCCAGAGCTTATCTCCGACAAATAAACAATTTTTTCCTCTTTATAACAGGAGTATAGACTAGCAAGCCCCGCGGCTTTGCTCGCGTAATATTTGAAATATGCCAAGTGATATTTATATGTCTAATTTTTATTAAAAGATACTAACTAAATATTTATTTTATTAAACGTAATATTTTATTTTATTAAAAGGTACTTATTACTTTTAAGAATAATTAAAAAAATTTCTATTTAAAACACAGTTTGATTAAACATCATTGTTACACTGCATAAGGCAGAAATGAGATTTAAATTAATAAAACGAAATAAAACTAAATAAATAATAATTTAGAAAATATTTTGAAACTTTTATGCTCAATTAATACGCTCATTTTAGTATTCATTTGAAGTTTTGAATTTTTTAGAAACCATCTTCTTACATCTTAAAATTAACCATCATGTCAAATTCCAAATCCTACCACCTCTCTCAACATAAAGGGCTATGTTGAAATAGGAACTGTCACCATTAATTTGCCAACATTAATTTTGAAATTGGTTTGTTATTTCCTAATATTCCACAGAAACGTAATTTAGAAAGCTTTTAAAGGCCTTTTTTAGAGCGTTTTTTGTTCCTGTGAACCCCAGTTGGTAGGATCACCGGCCTAAAATATAGCCTGTGTAAGATCAGCGACTGTTACCATTGATTCGCAACTATTACTTTTATAATCGGTTTATATTCCCTGAAATTGCATAGAATCGTAATTTAGAACTTTTTTAGAATGTTTTTCGCACCTCCCCTTCGCTTCACCCCTTTTTAATTCGAATTTATTTTCGACGTTCCTTCGAGGGCATTTATATTTTATAAAATAGCGTCTATGTTCGAGCAGGGGCTGTCAGCATCAATTTCCTACCATTGCGTTTGAAATCAGTTTCATTCTTCCTGAGATATTCCCATCAAATCGGCAATTAGAACGTTTTTAGAACGCTTTTCTCGCATTTTGCTCCTACATCTCCTCTGGGGTAGTGGAAACAGATATAAAATATATCCTATCTTGGAGCAAGATCTGTCACCATTTTATTTGAAATCGGTTCAGTACTTCCTGAGATTGCATAGAAATCGCAATTTAGAAAGTTTTTTACAACGCTTTTTGCGCATTTTGACCCCCTTTTAAATTTCGATTTTTTTAGGAAATGTTCTTAGAGATCATTCATATCTTATAACTAACTACCATTCCAAATTTCACGATTCTAGGTCCTTCCGTAACGCAAAAGCCGCAGTTTAGAACGTTTTTCTCCTCACCCCCTTTGGGGTAGGCGCACCGACATAAAACATCGCCTATGTTGGAGTAAGGTTTGTCACCATTATTTTTTAGATCGGTTTGGTATTTCCTGAGATTGTGTGGAAACCACCATTATAACGTTTTTTAGAACGCTTTTCGCGCATTTTCACCCCTTTTAAATTTCGAATTGTTTAAGAACTCTTAGAAATCCTTTATATCTAATAAGTAGCTAATATTTCAAATTTCATATTTCTAGGCCCTTCGGTAACGCAAAAATCGCATTTTTAGAACGTTTTTTGCTCCTGCACACCCTTTTGGGTTGTTGCACCGACATGAAACATAGTCTATGTTGGAGCAAGGTTTGTAACCGTCATTTTGATACCCTTATTTTGACACCATTATTTTTAAAATCTGTTTTGTATTTCCTGAGATTGTGTAGAAACCACCATTTAGAACGTTTTTTAGAACGATTTTTGCGCATTTTCACCCCTTTCAAATTTCGAATTGTTTAAGAACTGTTCTTAGAAATCCTTTATAAGTAGGTAATATTTCAAATTTCATATTTCTAGGCCCTTCAGTAACACGTAAATCGCATTTTTAGAACGTTTTTTGCTTCTGCTCCCCCTTTGGGGTAGTGACACAAACATAAATCATAGCCTATCTTGGAGCAAGAGTTTTCACCAACATTTTGACACCAATATTTTTTAAATCGGTTTGGTATTTCCTGAGATTGTGTAGAAACTACCCTTTAGAACGTTCTTTAGAACGCTTTTTGTGCATTTTCACCCCTTCTAAATTTCGAACTGTTTAAGAACTGTTCTTAGACATCATTTAAATATTATAAGTAACTAATATTTCAAATTTCATATTTCTAGGCCCTTCAGTAACGCTAAAATCGCATTTTTAGAAAGTTTTTTGCTCCTACACCCCCTTTGGGGTAGTGGCACCGACATAAAACATAGCCTATCTTGGAGAAAGCGTTGTCACCATCATTTTGACACCAATATTTTTTAAATCGGTTTGGTATTTCCTGAGATTGTGTAGAAACTTCCATTTAGAACGTTTTTTAGAACGCTTTTTGCGCATTTTCACCCCCTATAAAATTCGAATTGTTTAAGAACTGTTCTTAGACATTATTTATATCTTATAAATAACTAATATTCAAAATTTCATATTTCTAGGCCCTTCAATAACGCTAAAATCGCATTTTTAGAAAGTTTTTTGCTCCTCCACCCCCTTTGAGGTAGTGGCACCGACATAAGATATAGCCTATGTTCTAAGTTGACTAACACCATCATTTTGATACCACTACTTTTGGAATCGGTTCGGTAGTTCCAGAGCTTACATCCTACAAATAAACAATTTTTCCCTCTTTATAATAGGAGTATAGACTAGCAAACCCCGCGGCTTTGCTCGCGTAATATTTGAAATATGTCAAGTGATATTTATATGTCTAATTTTTATTAAAAGGTACTAACTAAATTTTTATTTTATTAAAATGTAATATTTTATTTTATTAAAATGATTTTTTATATTAAAAGGTACTTATTACTTTTTCGAATAATTCAAAAATTACTATTTAAAACACAGTTTGATTAAACATCATTATTACACTGCATTAGGGAGAAATGAGACTTAAATTCATAAAATGAAATAAAACTAAATAAATAATAATTTAGAAAATATTTTGAAACTTTTATGCTCAATTAATACGCTCATTTCAGTATTCATTTGAAGTTTTGAATTTTTTAGAAACCATCTTCTTACATCTTAAAATTAACCGTCATGTCAAATTCCAAGTTCTACCCCCTCTCTCAACATAAAGGGCTATGTTGAAACAGGAACTGTCACCATTAATTTTCGTACATTAATTTTGAAATCGGTTTGTTATTTCCTAATATTCCACATAAACGTAATTTAAAGGCTTTTAAAGCCCTTTTTTAGAACGTTTGTTGTTCCTGTGAATCACAGGTGGTAGAATCACCGGCATAAAATATAGCCTGTGTAGGATAAGAGACTGTTATCATTGATTCGCAACTATTACTTTCATAATCGGTTTATATTCCCTGAAATTGCATAGAATCGTAATTTAGAACTTTTTTAGAATGCTTTTCGCGCCTCCCCTTCGCTTCACCCCTTTTTAATTCGAATTTATTTTCGACGTTCCTTCGAGGGCATTTATATTTTATAAGTAACTACCATGTCATATTTAAAGTTTCTAGCCTTTTCAGTATCACATAAATCGCAATTTAGAAAGTTTTTAGCTCCTGCAACCCTCTGGTGGCAGTGGAAGAGACATAAAATATAGCTTATGTTTGAGCAGGTTCTGTCACCAAAATTTGTCATCATTATTTTTTTAATCGGTTTTGTAATTTATAACTTTGTTTAAAAATTGTAATTTATAACGCTTTTCACTCACTTCATTTTTTAAATTTTGGAATTTTCTTTCGACTGTTCTTAGAAAGCAGTTGCATCTTGTAAGTAAATACCATGCCATACTTCAAAGTGTTAGACCCCTCAGTTGTGCAAAAAACGCAAATTAGAACATGTTTTGCTTTTGCAACCCTCAGATGGTAGTGACAGCAACATAAAATATAACCTATGTTATAGCAGGGACTGTCACCATTGATTTGCAACCATTACTTTTGAAATAGCTTTGGTATTTCCTTAGATTGAGTAGAAATCGCAATTTAGAACGTTTTTAGGACGCTTTTCGCGCATTTTCACCCCTTTTTAAATTTCCAATTTTTTCGAAACTGTTCTTAAAGATCATTTATATCTAATAAATATGTATCTTGCCTAATTTTAAGTTGCTAGTCCCTACCGATCACAAAAATCGAAATTTAGAACGCTTTTTTGCTCCTACAACGTCTTGCTGATAGTGATACCGACATAAAATAGCGTCTATGTTAGAGCAGAGGCTGTCAGCATCAATTTCCTACCATTACGTTTGAAATCAGTTTCATTCTTCCTGGATATTGCCGACAAACGCCATTTAGAACGTTTTTAGAACGCTTTTCGCGCATTTTGCTCCTGCATCTCCTCTGGGGTAGTGGAAACAGACATAAAATATAACCTATCTTGGAGAAAGAGCTGTCACCATCATTTTTACACCATTATATTTGAAATCGGTTCAGTACTTCCTGAGATTGCACAGAAATCGCAATTTAGAACGTTTTTTTACAACGTTTTTGCGCATTTTGACACCCTTTTAAATTTCGATTTTTTTAGGAAATGACCTTAGAGATCATTGATATCTTATAACTAACTACCATTCCAAATTTCACGAGTCTAGGCCCTTCCGTAACGCAAAAGCAGCAATTTAGGACGTTATTCTCCTGCACCCCCTTTGGGGTAGTGGCACCGACATAAAACATCGCCTATGTTGGAGCAAGGGATGCCACCATCATTTTGACGCCATTATTTTTTAAATCGGTTTGGCATTTCATGAGATTGTGTAGAAACCACCATTAGAACGTTTTTTAGAACGCTTTTCGCTCATTTTAAACTTTTAAATTTCGAATTGTTTAAGAACTGTTCTTAGAAATCCTTTATATCTAATAAGTAGCTAATATTTCAAATTTCATATTTCTAGTCCTTCGGTAACGCAAAAATCGCATTTTTAAAACGTTTTTTGCTCCTGCACCTCCTTTGGGGTAGTGACACCGACATAAAACATTGCCTATCTTGGAGCAAGCGTTGTCACCATCATTTTGACACCAATATTTTTTAAATCGGTTTGGTATTTCCTGAGATTGTGTAGAAACCACCATTTAGAACGTTTTTTAGAACGATTTTCGCGCATTATCACCCCTTTCAAATTCTGAATTGTATAAGAACTGTTCTTACAAATTCCTTTATATCTAATAAGTAGATAATATTTCAAATTTCATATTTCTAAGGCCTTCAGTAACACATAAATCGCATTTTTAGAACGTTTTTTGCTCCTGCATCCCCTTTGGGGTAGTGACACCGACATAAAACTTAGCCTATCTTGGAGCAAGCGTTGTCACCATCATTTTGACACCAATATTTTTTAAACTGGTTTGGTTTTTCCTGAGATTGTGTAGAAACTACCATTTAGAACGTTTTTTAGAACGCTTTTTGTGCATTTTCACCCCTTTTAAATTTTGAATTGTTTAAGAACTGTTCTTAGACATCATTTATATCTTATAAGTAACTAATTTTCAAAATTGCATATTTCTAGGCCCTTCAGTAACGCTAAAATAGCATTTTTAGAACGTTTTTTGCTCCTACACCCCCTTTGGGGTAGTGGCACCGACATAAGATATAGCCTATGTTCTAAGTTGGACTAACACCATCATTTTGATACCATTACTTTTGGAATAGGTTCGGTAGTTCCAGAGCTTACTTCCTACAAATAAACAATTTTTTCCTCTTTATAATAGGAGTATAGAAGTATAGACTAGCAAACCCCGCGGCTTTGCTCGCGTAATATTTGAAATGTGCCAAAGTGATATTTATATGTCTAATTTTTATTAAAACGTACTAACTAAATTTTTATTTTATTAAAAGGTAATATTTTATTTTATTAAAATGTTTTTTTTTATTAAAAGGTACTTATTACTTTTAGGAATAATTCAAAAATTACTATTTAAAACACTGTTTGATTAAACATCATTATTACACTGCATTAGGCAGAAATGAGACTTAAATTAATAAAATGAAATAAAACTAAATAAATGATAATTCAGAAGATATTTTGAAACTTTTATGCTCAATTAATACGCTCATTTCAGTATTCATTTGAAGTTTTGATTTTTTTAGAAACCATCTTCTTACATCTTAAAATTAACCATCATGTCAAATTTTAAGTCCTACCACCTCTCTGAACATAAAGGGCTATGTTGAAACAGGAACTGTCACCATTAATTTGGCAACATTAATTTTGAAATCGGTTTGTTATTTCCTAATATTCCACAGAAACGTAATTTAAAAAGCTTTTAAATCCCTTTATTAGGACGTTTGTTGTTCCTGTAAACCTCTGGTGGTAGAATCACCGCCATAAAATATAGCCTGTGTAGGATCGGAGACTGTTACCATTGATTCGCAACTATTACTTTTATAATCGGTTTATATTCCCTGAAATTGCATAGAATCGTAATTTAGAACTTTTTTAGAATTCTTTTCGCACCTCCCCTTCGCTTCACCCCTTTTTAATTCACCCCTTTATTTTCGACGTTCCTTCGAGGGCATTTATATTTTATAAGTAACTACCATGTCATATTTAAAGTTTCTAGCCCTTTCAGTATCACAGAAATCGCAATTTAGAAAGTTTAGCTCCTGCAACCCTCTGGTGGTAGTGGAACAGACATAAAATATAGCTTATGTTTGAGCATGTTCTATCACCAAAATTTGTCATCCTTATTTTTTTAATTGGTTTGGTATTTTTTAAGTTTGCTTAAAAATTGTAATTTATAACGCTTTTCACTCACTTCATTTTTTTTAATTTGGAATTTTCTTTCGACTGTTCTTAGAAAGCAGTTGCATCTTGTAAGTAAATACCATGCCATACTTCAAAGTGTTAGACCCCTCAGTTTTGCAAAAAACGCAAATTAGAACATGTTTTGCTTTTGCAACCCTCAGATGGTAGTGACAGCAACATAAAGTATAACCTATGTTATAGCAGGGACTGTCACCATCATTTGCAACCATTACTTTTGAAATAGCTTTGGTATTTCCTTAGATTGAGTAGAAATCGCTATTTAGAACGTTTTTAGGACGCTTTTCGCGCATTTTCACCCCTTTTTAAATTTCAAATTTTTTCGAAACTGTTCTTAACCTTCCTACCCTGTTGAAAAGAAAGTTACATTTTACCTGAATGGGCCGATTAGACCCAGTTTACTTGTATATATTTATTCTAGCTGAAAACAAGTATTTTTATCTAGTTTTATTTCATATATTATTTTTTATTCACTATTAAAGACAACAAATTTTGTAATCCCCCCCCCCCCATTTTTTACTACACCTCCTCCCTCTCTCCCTTGCAATGCCTTGTTTGTATAAGCAATAACTTAGAAAATAATAATAAAAAAGTATATTACAAATTTGACTATTTCCATTGTTCTTGATACATTTTTCATGATAATCAAGATTTACAGTACACATTTACATGTTCCTGGCAAAGAAAAGATAAGCATGAAGTACATCTCGTCTGTGTTTTTCGATCTCTCTTTGGACCACATTCTTTGCATCTTCCACGTTTATATGAACTAATACTTTGTTTTTTTTTTACCTGCTGCGTTAGCCAATTTCTTCTTTATGGTTACTCGAATATTTTGTTTCATCCTATTATTTCTGTGAGGTTTGGTCAGCTGTTTGCCAAGTTCCTTTAGAAAAAGGCGCCTTTTGTATAGTTTGTTTTTATTGTAAGAAAGATTTACATGCATAAAAACAACATATGCATTTATTGCAGCTAGGTCAATTAAATTGTAGAATAAACACACAGGCCATCGCCTAGTGCCCCTTTTGCATGTATATGCAGCAGCTAATTTATCAGTAATATCTACTCCACCTTTAGTTTCATTATAATATAAAATTATATCCGGCTTCTTTTCTTTCTCATCTGAAACTTTGGCCCCGTTATGCATAGTTGAAAGGAGGATTACCTATTTGGTTTTTTTTTCGGCACATATGAAACAAGTGTCATATCTGGTTGAAAACCGAATAATGAGGAAAATATTTCTCGCTCACGTGATGACTGAAATTCAGAAGGAATAAAACGCTTCTTTTTCCTAAGAGTACCAATAATAGTTAATTTTTTCTTCAATAATTCTTTAGCAAGAATATAATCCGTGAAGAAATTATCAACCGTAATATTTCGAGCGGTACCCTCAATCGAATTTACTAGGCGCAACACAACATTTCTACCTTGATATTTTTCTCGCTCACCATCTGAAGGCTTTCCAGTATAAATCTCAGCAGAACAAACATAAGCTGTTTTGACATCAGACATCAACCACATTTTAATTCCATATTTCTCTCTTAGCTTTGACGATATATATTGCCTAAAGGGACATTTACCACGGAAAGGCACAAGCTGTTCATCAATTGTAACATTTTCGTAAGGAATGAACATCTTTGGCAAGTGAGCAACAAACATATCAAATATCAATGAATCACATATCAATGAATCAGACACAATTTTCCCCCATAAACCAGAATGTAACGGAATTTTTTGTGTGTCCCTATAAATAAGATAAAAATGCTACACATTTCATTTTAAATCGAATATTCTATAGTAATTATCCATAACAAAGAAAAATTGCATGACAAACCAAGTCTATTTAAGAGAGTTAGAGCAAGGACAGAAAGACGGCAAACAGACAGGCAGACAAACCAAATTCATAAACATTTTTCAACTATGATGGAAAGTGTTAAAAATTCAGAAACCATTGCTTCTCATATTGTTCCTCTATTCTGCGCAGAATAATAATTTTTAAGATCAGATTCGAGAAGTGGTCTGATTTTATGAACACTTTCCAAAATAGTTGAAGAGTGTTTATGAATTTTATTTCTCCCTCTGTCCGTGCTCTATCTTTTGTAAATATACACGGCTTGATATGAAATTTTTATATGTGATTAGGGTTTAGTATAAAAAGATCGGTACATAACACGAAGTATTTAGCACTTATAGTTCCCTTACAGAGACGCTTAAAAGAATTTGATTACATTATGGCCTAAGGGAAAAATCATCTTCCCTGCATTTCATTGATGTTATGGTATTTCAAACATAATGAGTTTTATATGCATCACTACGATAGATGCTTTCTCAGGAGTGTCGAATAAGTGGCATTTATAGTTCTTTTACTGGGAGGCACAAAATAATTAATAACTAGAGAACAGGAATTCTGCTTTTTCAGAATTTAGTGTCGCCCCCGACATTTCCATTACTTCATCTTCATCTTTCTTCTGGTGGACTGGTGGCTTCTATTATTATGAAACAGCCATTATAAATGAAGCGTCAGGTGAAGATGAAAGGGCAGCCGTAAAAAGTTAGAGCTCTGATTTTCTGGTCAGAATGGTGGGGGAGGGGGGGGGGAATGGCCATGAAATGGAGTGCTTGAGTTGCCAAAATGAAACAAATGTCGCTAAAAACTACAAAAAAATTAATATTTCAAAAACAAATGGAAATGCAGTTTTCACACAAATTGCATTTTAAAGTACTTTTCTTTCCCAATACGACGGTATAAACGTTGAAAATCTGCGATGCTTAGAAGTTTTAAAAAATGCTGTAGTGTATTTAATAGCACAATGAAACATCGGCTTTTGTTTTACGGCTGGCGTATACAAGGTAACGTTATTTATTGGAGACAAAATAAGCTGGGAGAAAGAAATAGCATTCCGGGGGCTAATACAACGAAATTGTGTTATTTTTATATATAATATATAACGGATTATAGATATATAACGGAATATATAATATAACCCTATGTACCAAGTCTAAACGCTACACATACCATTTGAAATAGGGAACACCCTATAGTAACCTAAAAAATATATAACAATCACGTGGTGATCAAAATATATTTAAGTGAGTTACAGAGTGGACAAACGGCAGCCAAAACAACCAAAGTCATAAACACTTTTCAGCTATGTTAGAAAGTGTTAAAAACTGAAATATATTTTGTTTATTTGATATTTGTAGAAAAGTAGATTTAAAAATGTCTCAAACAATTTACTTTTTATCACAGCAATACAGTTTTCTTCATTTATGCATATTATGTATATACATAGCATGAAATGTAACAAAGATATCCACACATTTCTAAATCTAATAACTCTGACAGTATCTATTTATAGTTTAATTATCTTTTGTAAAGTTCTAATTTTCTTATGGAATATTAAGCTGCAACAAATTCTGAACTATTTATATTGTATATTTAATATGTCATTTATCACATTACTAATTAAGCGTAGAACCAACAGAGTAAAAAATGTCCAAGCCGGGAATTGAAGTCGGAACCCTTGAAATAGCGCTCCAAGTGCTCTACCATTTAAGCTACGAAAACGATACCCAGTTTAGCATCTCTCACTCATATTTGTGGTAAGGACGCAACGGCAGCACAATATGGAACAGTCTTCATGAACACACAATCCTGAGGCCAAACATGAGACACAAGTAAACCCAGCATCGGTGGACAGATATATAATCGAAGACGGAACCCTTGAAATAGCGCTCCAAGTGCTCTACCATTTAAACTACGAGGACGATACCCAGCTTAGCATCTCTCACTCATATTTCTGGCAAGGATGCAACGGCAGCACAAAATGGAACAGTCTTCATGAACACACAATCCTGAGGCCAAACATGAGACACAAGTAAACCGAATATCGGTGGACAGATATATAATCGAAGCCGGAACCCTTGAAATAGCGCTCCAAGTGCTCTACCATTTAAGCTACGAGGACGATACCCAGCTTAGCATCTCTCACTCATATTTGTGGTAAGGACGCAACGGCAGCACAATATGGAACAGTCTTCATGAACACACAATGCTGAGGCCAAACATGAGACACAAGTAAACCCAATATCGGTGGACAGATATATAATCGAAGCCGGAACCCTTGAAATAGCGCTCCAAGTGCTCTACCATTTAAGCTACGAGGACGATACCCAGCTTAGCATCTCTCACTCATATTTGTGGTAAGGATGCAACGGCAGCACAAGATGGAACAGTCTTCATGAACACACAATCCTGAGGCCAAACATGAGACACAAGTAAACCCAGCATCGGTGGACAGATATATAATTTTAATTAATTTTCAGTAGTATTTCACTGCTGAAAATTCTTGGTCACGATGTTCGCTTAGCGCAATAAATATTACTTAGTCCAAAACAGTTACGTATCGTCTCTGCCTTTAAAGTCTGATTATATTTGCAACTATGTTTTGCATTAGAATAGAGGTGTTAGAGTACAATTATGTAAATGGAATGAGCTCAACATAATTGAAGAGCTTAGTAGAAGAACATGTTATGAATTGTGGATATCCCACTAAAATTTAAAAAAAATTAATGTGGTGGATCCTTGGCGTGACAGGTTAAAAACCCGTTTATTATACATAACAAACAAACAAACATATAAAATAATCTAGATTATTCGGTTAACAGATCTTTTAAGTATTCTAACTGGACTAAACCCTGTTAGATTTGGTTAATATATGCTACATTATTAATGTAATGTACTCAGGCAGAAAAAAATAAAGAACGAAAAGAAAATAAAAAATATGTGAACTCCCCCCACATACACACACGCACACAACTTACAAATCATTGCTTTCTATAATTTCAAGTTTTATATATGCCTTCTTTTTACTGATTTACAAAACATCGCTACTTTTTAATAACTTGCATTATTTAGTTGGCAAATTATCAGTTAAATAATTTATTTTTTAAATTTTCAAATTCTTTTTCTTTCTTTGCCGGTGGATATCGCCGGTTTTATGGGATATATGAATGGGATGCGAGGTTATTACTTTCCACAGGCATTTGAAATTCAGTATACTTTTCTTATTTTGTACAGAAGAAATATATAAGCCATATACAGCAGATCCTACCATCGTAATATCTTTAAAGTAACAACTTCTCCTAAGTAGAACCAAGAGAAAAAAGCATTTTCAGTATTTTGACAGTAAAAAAGTTCATTTATCTATTATAATGTAAATTTTCTGAAACTCCATTTACCTATTCATATTACATTGTAAAACCTCTGAAAACGATAACTATATTAAACGTAATCGTGCTTTAAAAGAAAAAATCCAAAATTCAACGAAAACTTTTTTATTTCAAATGAAAATCAAATTTCAAAGTACAAAGTAATTGCTTAAAAGGCGCAAAGGCCAACATAGTAAAAAAGATTCCAAGCCGGGACTCGAACCCGGGCCATCCGTATAGCGCACTGACGTTCTACCGACTAAACCACTTGGAACGATACCCAGCACGTAAAATTTCTCCCTATTATATGTTGGCAAGGCTACAAACGCAGCACAAGATGGAATATTCAACGTGAGCCACCGAACTGGGGCAAACACGGAACATAATTAACTCCAGTATCGATAGAAACTATATTAATACATGGAAATTATTTCAGAGGGAAACATTCGCCTTGCATACAATATTTCAAATGAAAATCAAATTTCAAAGTGAGAAATTTTCCGTGCTGGGTATCGTTCCAAGTGGTTTAGTCGGTAGAACGTCAGTGCGCTATACTGATTGCCCGGGTTCGAGTCCCGGCTTGGAATCTTTTTCACTATGTTGGCCTTTGCGCCTTTTAAGCAATTACTTTGTACTTTGAAATTTGATTTTCATTTTAAATATTGTATGCAAGGCGAATGTTTCCCTCTGGAATAATTTCCACGTATTAATATAGTTTCTATCGATGCTGGATTTAATTATGTTCCGTGTTTGCCCCAGTTCAGTGGCTCGCGTTGAATATTCCATCTTGTGGTGCGTTTGTAGCCTTGCCAACATATAATAGTGATAAATTTTCCGTGCTGGGTATCGTTCCAAGTGGTTTAGTCGGTAGAACGTCAGTGCGCTATACTGATGGCCCGATTTCGAGTCCCGGCTTGGAATCTTTTTCACTATGTTGGCCTTTGCGCCTTTTAAGCAATTACTTTGTACTTTGAAATTTGATTTTCATTTGAAATATTGTATGCAAGGCGAATGTTTCCCTCTGGCATAATTTCCATGTATTAATATGAAAACTTTTTAAATCGAAAATTTTTACACGGTTCCTTCCCATTCCGTCTAAGCAGGTTTAACATTAAATCCTGCAATTAACCAGCAGTACTATATATAAGAATTGAAGACATAGTTCATTAATGCTGCGCTTTTACGATTACTAATTAATTAAAGTAAAACAAGTAAAGCTAAAATCTATGTTTGACGGAATCGTGTCTTAAGCGGAAATAGTTAATATTTTCCACGAAAGAAATATCACATAATACACTTTGTGAAACGGAAACCTGCCTAAAACGGAGCATTTTTGGTAATTTTAAATCTTGTTTTTATATGTATTTTTTTTTTTAAACTGTAGTACCATCTAGGGTTACTGATTAATTAAGGGGCTACTTCACTCATGCGAAAACACTCGTTCGCTAATGTTAATCCTATAGGAGAATTTTTCGCTTGTATTTCAATGTTTTAATGATTTTTTTTTCATTTAATAGCTAAGGAAGATCTGTATAAAGGAAAACAAAATCTTTAAAAATATTGAAATGCAAACGAGATACCTTAAAAAATGTCTTCCATAGGATTAACATTAGCGAACAAATAATTTTCGCGCGCGTGAAGTAGCGCCTTAAAACTGTAATATTAAATTAAAACGGTAATGTACGATAGTACTATCTCTAAACACGATATAAGTATAAAAAATGATAAAATTGATAAAAAAGAAACCTGTACAAACGGAATTTTTAAATGCTCATTTACTAATCCATTTCAGTAGATTTGTTTCTACTGAACTTGAAAAATTGGCCAAACATGTACAATCATATATGCTGAGACGGAATGGCAAATGTTGAAATAATAACTAATTAAAAAATTAAAAGGTTATTTGATTTTATCAATAAATGCTTTTAAATATATTCTACATTTACGAGTATGACATTAATTAAAATACAAGTTAGTTATCAGGATGCTAAATTACAAAATTCGAATGAGAAAAGATGCAAATGTTATCTGATCACAGAGAACCAAAACTATATTCGAAAAGACTTCTCTTTTCTACAGATATTACTTTAGATCAGGGGTCCCTAAACGTTTAGACCGACGTACCACTAAGTACAAGTTCATACTTCCGCGTACCACCGGCTTACAAACCCAAAACTAATACAGAAAAACCTGTGTAAACGGAACGTGTCTAAAAAACGAAATACTTTCCAGCCTTTTGTGCTTCTGTCGGAACACATTTTACTTTTACTGTATTTAACTGCATGATTACATTATTAAATTGGTACTCATGGTACATCTTTATACTAACATTCAAATAAAAGGTAGTACCATTATTAGATTTTAATAATATGTAGGGGGAGATGGGGGCACATGTGAACAGTTCGCATAAATATAGCTTTTTCTCATAATTGGATTAATTCTCATAAATAAAAACTAGTTAGTATAGTAAACAGAACTTTTTTTTACACACGGTAGTATTTTTTAAATCACCTGTACAGTTTTTCTTACATTTTTTAATAGTTTTATAAATTCAAAAAATTGTTCACATGTGCCCCATCAGCGGGGTGGTTGTGAACACTCGTGGGGCACATGTGAACACAAGGAAAAAATATCTTTTGACATGCTTTTTCTCCTTTTATTAATTTGTAATCATAACCATTACTTATATTATCCGTTAAATTCCCCATAAAGATAAAAAAATATTTTTTTTCTAGTTTCTGAGCGATATGTTTAAACAAAAGATTTTAAAATGAAACTAAATATATATAAAGCTGTTTTGACACCATACCGAAGAATTATATTAGTTATCAATTTGAAAATTTTAGATTTAAAAAATGTTATTGATATCCATCCCAATTCAAATTATCCTATTCATAGCTGTTGTTTGAGAGATGGAAGTAAGCCATCACTGCAAGTTTGAGACAAATGAAAAGAAAAAAAAATTACAAAGTTGTTTGTCATAATACTCTTTGTATTAACAATGCATAAAATAATATTGTTTTAAACCGTTTACTAAAATAGTACATAACACTTATTGCATTTTAGGAAACATTTAATTTATTTAAATTATAATTGAACTCAAATGAGCTTCTTGCTCTTTGTGTATTTTCTGACAAATGTGGAAGTTTCAATACAATATCACTTTTTTATATGACAGAAATCTCTACTATTATAGGGAAATTATATGAATTAGATGTGAGATTCTTTCTCAGGAATTTAACATACATATTATCCTTATCAATTCTTTCTATTCGCCCAACAGATAAAGTTTTTGATTTTTGTGAACTGTTCATATCTGTCCCAACTAATCTGTTCACAAGTGCCCCGCATGGCTGCTAAAGTTAAATTGATAAATAATTAACATTTATCAATTTTAGGGAACAAAACAACTTTTTCCAAAATATTCATTAGTAGTCATAGTATATGTTAAAACATTAAAATTCGAATAACTAACTAACTAAATAAACTTTATCACTTATTAAAGTTGAAACCGACATTTTACAATTGACATCTACAAACAGTGTTTTGGCTACTGAAGACAAAAAAAATGTCGAAAAGCTTCAAAAAATTTTTATCATATGTCTACAGGTGCTGCCATCTTTGATAATTTTTTTCAAATAAAAGAAACTTATAATAACTATTGAAAAACTGTGATGTTCACCTGTGCCCCCTGTTCACATGTGCCCCCATCTCCCCTACATTATAAAAATAGAGTATTTTGATAGAAAAAAGGTACAGTACTTATGGACATATTAGCGTAAATTGATACATATACAGTAGGGCGTCTCTAGTTATTCTTTTGTATTCATAGGCGTAACTTGGGCTCCAAAACTGCGGGGGCAAACTTCTCTAAGAACTTTTGTAAAAAATTATACCCCCCCCCGCCTTACCTCTTTACCATTCCCACGGGCACATGCAGACGCTGAAATTAAATACTTAATTTATATTTAAACAAAACTTTAAATGTTCAACCATATACGAAGTGCAGGGGAAAATCGTAAATTACGCGTTTCATGTTTTTAAAGGAATATTTTAAAATATAGAATGCAAAAGTGGTATATCTCTTACATCTGATGCAATGTTCAATTAGAAGAAGTTCAAACAAACTTAAAAAAATTTGTCAAAGCCTTGGGCCTTCGAAGATTTTATTAAATAGTGGTGATGGTAATACAGGGGGTGGTTAAGGTAAATGTTTAAACCCAACATTCAAGGCGGTAACAAATGATGAAATTTTATTGTAAAAAAATCCCCAACTGGTGTTTTAATTGGAATGGCTCAGAAATTTTGCTGTGATGCATTTTAGGATACATAGAATAATTTTAGCTTAAGAATTTAAAAATTAATACTGGCTTTAAATTTCGAAATTTTGAACTGCACCTCTCCACAACGTTTCAACTGAAGAAAATCAAGAACGAAAGATTGCTCATGGGTTATAGATTACGAAAAATTTTCTCACATTTTTAGACTACTGTTAATAATACAATGAAATGAGATATCTAGATAAACAATTAAAACACACAGAACGCAGCTATAAATCCATTTTCAAAAATTTCCGCCCAGATCATATACTGTATGCACATTATTTTGTGCAACCCTGTATATGATCTACAGAGCTTTGAACATACCACATAGTGAAACTAAAATTTAAATCAGCTGACAAACGCATAAAACAACTAAAAAGGTTTTTCTATGGAGTTACTATTATTATATGACAATGTATCAATATATGAATAATGCAATAAAATTTAGTTGAAGAACAGTTGAAAGTACATTTTCAAGAAATCTTTCCATAGACGTTAATGCGATTTTTTTTCCTTTTTTAAAAACCTGTATTTATACACTTTATGACATAACATACCGAAATTTATTAAAACCAGAAAACGCACTATACATTTATAAATGCATTTATAGTAACTGCCATCCATAGGTGGCGTTTAGTTTGTGCTGCCATATGAATTTATTTATATTCTACAAGTATCTTTTAGAATAATAAAATATGTATAATTCAGCTAAAAATGCCTAACATAATTGAAAACGTACTTTAGGAATTCACGCCCATAAGCTTTCTTCCGCGGATAGCTCTGTATATGATCTGCAGAAGTTATACTCACCACGTAATGAAAAAAAAAATAATAAGTTTTAAAATGCCTCCCACAGCTGAAAACGCTCTGCCAGCAATTACGGTTCATAATCAGTCCTGTAAAGCAGTCATATATGATACTTCATACTCTTTAGAAGGAATACTGTAGGCAGCCTTAGTGACACATATTGATGTCTCGTAATATCACTAAAATGCACCGCAAACGATTCCCCTCTCACCACATAGAAAATTTTTGTGTATTCTTGTTAACGAGCTATAACAGTTACATACTTCATCTTCAATAGGTAATATTTTATAGTAGGTAATTTGCATTAGTAAGCCTCAAAAGCATATATCTATACAGTGGAAATCCAAATTTAGTTACTATAGAGCAGTGGTTCCCAACGTGGGGCGCACGCCCCATTGGGGGGCAATTTGACTCTTTAGGGGAGCAATTTCAAATTTGTAACTCACCCATTCGCTGTGCTTTTTTTAAAGAAAAGCAATATTTTAAACTAAAATAAAAGTAAAACATGCAAAATTTAAAAAGAAATAAGTTTTCTTGTTGAATTTTTAAAAAGTTTCAAATCAAAATGATTAAAATGGAATGTATACCTGAATAATTATATAAATATTTTTTTTAAATATTTTACCAGCCCTTTCTCCCCTCCCCCCTTTTTAATTTTTAAAAATTTCTGTAATTTTTCTGGTTACTAACGTATTTTACAATTTTTCTCAATTATTTATCGAATGAGCTATTTTTATTGATTCCCTTTGCTGTATGTAATGTGAAGAAATTTTACACTTGAAATTACTTCAAAGTATACCTAAATCTTATTGTCTTTAACATACTTAAACTAAAAAATATTTGAAATAACTAAATGTGGTACTACCAACTTTATAATTTTTTAAAATTTTTAATATCCTTATAAAAGCAATTGAATAAATAGTAAATATCTATGGCTGTAATGTAGCCCTGCTACACGGTAAATGAATGCATAACATATACAACTTTAATTTGAAAATGTGATAATACATGGCAGTTAATTAACGATAATCGGGGAAGAGAAAAGATCGATGTGTTTTGATGGGGAATGACGACTACTTAAACTTGATACAGATCAGAATCTTGAAATGTTTCTTCTGTATTTTTTTATCCATAGAAAAAAAATTTGGTGTCCAAAGATTTTCCTACAACTCGCAATAAGTTACTAAAAAGAAATATAAAATGTGTCATTATTTCAATTTTAATGCTAAATGTGGAAGTCTCTTTAATCATTTTGTGAAAATAAAAATGCAGACCTTATAACACTTTTGTTAAACATTGAGGTAAACTAGGAAGGCACAACAAATCTATTTTGGCATAAAAGTGAGGATGTATAGCCTCATTGAATTTATAAAATTGTACTAAAACACATTTGTGGCAGAAGATTCACCTCTATAAGTTAAAAAATATGAAATGAATAGTTATTGTTAAATATCTGTTAGGCTTTTCAAATAATAAGAGATATACAGTATAACTTCAAAACTCCGGCATCATCGGGACCGAGACTATGCCGGATTGTTGAAGGAATATCAAAAGTAGTAACTAGGAATATCAAAAGTGACACAATATTTTTAATGGTGCCTTTAGCCATAATTTATTTCACTATTAAGTTGTAATTATGTAAGAAAAAGAGAAAATTATATATAAAAATAAACGTACATTAATTGATATTTTCTATGTTACAGAAAAAAAAAATCTAATAAAGAGTGAACTTATTTCTTCTCGTGTAATTTTGGAAACATCGATGTCAATTTTTTCGTCCGTTCTTTAACAAGTTTTTCTTGTATTTTATACAATTGAAGAATTTGTATTTCGGAAATACATCCTTGTTCTCCAAAGCAGATATTAATTCTCCAGTCAAATTTATGCATTTTTATAGTGACACCTTTTCTTTTGCCTGTTGGTCCTCGTGTTGTTCGTCCCTGTGTTTGTCCTTGTCTTCGGAGCTGCTACTAGCGTTATCGACGGTTCTATTTAGCAGACTCTAAAACCTTCTCCCAAAGAACTCGTGTACTAGTCTCCACGCCGTTGCTGAACAACGGTGCAGCTCCCAGAAACTTTTTTCAGAAAATGGTCGCCTCCGACAAATGAAAAAAAATGTCCAATATATATATATATATATATATATATATATATATATTTTGCATTTTTAATTTCGATTTTGATGTTTTTAATTCATAAATAATTGCTATTTTTCTTCTACCATTACTTGAAAGTGTAACAGAAAAAGGAAGGGAAAAAGAGGATTTTGATGCCGGATTTTTGAAGTTGCCGGATTTTTGAAGTCACACTGTATATCTTACAGAATATGTGTGTGAGGAGGGGGGACATCATGATTTTTCAGATGCTTCGGCGGGGAGTGGCCAATAAAAGGTTGGGAACCACTGCTATAGAGCCAGAGAGTAGAAAAACGGCAAAAAAGACAATTGGGCAAACAGAAGTGAGAAGTCACAAATACTTTTAAACTTTGTTGCAAAGTGTTAATAACTATTTTAAAACCTTATATTATTAATTATATTATCAAACGTTGCCTAATGGTTCTTGGAAAACAACATTATAAGTTTTGTTAACAAGATTAGTTAAATTTTTTAATAAAACAAGTTAAATTGATTTCCAAAAAAAGTTTCATTTAAAGCTTTAACTCTACACAGACAAGTTAAATTACATTAAAAAAATAATAATAAATTATTTTAAGGGAATGGTGTATGTTGTAATTAATTTTCTTTTTTGATTTAAACGTTCTATGAGTTATGGATGGCAGGAAATATTGCAATAGTATTCTGAAATAAAGTACAAGAAAATTTTGAACAAAATGACGGTTTTTTACACAAGCATGATGCATAAAAATCAATTTTTACAAATGTTACATGCAACTTCTGAATGATTAAAAATCAATGATTATTTTAAGGCCGTTCTCAAAAAAATATTTTTTCCACTCGACAACGCGAAACTTTTTGACACGTTTTCTTCCTGACTCATTTCTTACATAAAGGCTTGATATTTGCAGGCGCATGATTATTAAAGTGATTTGCAATCAAACATTTTTTTTTCATGTTCCGATTAATTATATCGTGAGTTATAACCGATTATTTTTTTAGCAGTTTTTTCCTTTCCTGCGCTGCCACGTCTCGAAATTCAATTCAAAACGCCCACTTTGACAGCATTTCTGAAAAATCCTCTGCCTTTACTGATAAATGGAAAAGAACTTGGAATACATATATAATTTCTTAATAAGACCATCTGCCTATTTGATGCGTTTGTGAACAAAAATAAAATTAAAAATGCGTCTGAAAGAAGTCAGTTTGAGTGCACGTGTATATGTATCGTTTTCATGCTTATCAATTAGTACAACGATATTTACCTTTTACTTAATATTATAAATATATTTTCTGAAAATTGGGCGATTAAAGTTTTGATCATGTTTTTAATATACCCATTTATCAAAATAATAATAATAATAATTTGTATGGGAAATTTTAATCACTGCTGAGATTTTAGAACTTCATAAAATAATTTAGTTGATAATTTGACCAGATTTAAATCCCATTCATACTGGTTTAAAATGAATCTAGATAATTCATCAATATAAACATTTAAATCAAACAACTGTTTTTAATTGGTTTATTTTAAATGAAACGTTTTTAATTTTACAAAATTTTCAAAGTAGACTCCGCTTAAAGACTTAAATAAAAATAAATACTTAGGTTTTTATAGTGTTTTTATTTTCAAAATATTAAATACAATTTTTTATAAAATTTATAGTATTTTGATGAAAAAAATGAAGAAAAAATGTCAAGTTTCCGGTACTTCTGTCTCGATTTCTCCAATTGTACTTGAGTTAAAATCCGAAATACATTTATAAATATGTTTTTACGTTTACTAATTTTGAAATGACATAATGACAAGTGAATACTGAAAAACTGAATATGAAGACAGATTTTCCTATTTCTTTTAAAATGAACTGCTTTACGCTACTTAATTGCAAATATTTATGCGCTATAAATAAAAAACGTATTAAATGGGGTTTCGTTTTATAAACAGAATTTTTTTACATATATATTTCTGTATTGAATGAATTTCCTCAGTGAAACCCATTGTAGTTCTATGGGCACCTTGAATTAATAATGGGTGACTTGTACCTTGAAATAGAGAACGATATAGCCGAGTGGATCAGGGAGTTTTGTTCATATTATCACAAGTTTAGAAAATGACAATGATCAGAGTCTAGAGACATAAATCAAGAGACCTATTATGCACGTGCATATAAACAGCTTTATGATGGAAAAGGGAAAATAAGTTCCGCGTTTCTGGGAAAAAAAAAAAAAACAGAGCAGGAGAAATGTTTTTATTTGAACATTGATTACTGCATTAAAAGACACAAGACGAAAAATTACTGATATGAACATATAGACGCTAATTCTGGGTAGTTTGAATTATCCAGGATACATTCTAGTTCACTTTAAAAGTAGCACATCAATGGTTAAATTAAAAAAGAAAAAGAAGAGAAAATTAAAATATAAAACGAGCCCTTAATCACAAAACAATATAAAAAAACTGGAGGGGCAAAAGGTAAGTTTTGCCCTGCTCCTGAAAAACTAGGGGGGCACATGCCCCCCTCGCCCCCGCCAGATTACGCCCATGTTTGTATTGCTAATGATAAGTGTGTGTTTTCTTTATCAGACACAGGTTTTCATGTCTCGTGCAGTCTTAGTATTAGACGTAAGTTAAGTTCGATGTTTAATTTACTCTTGTATTTGTTTTTTGTATAAGGAAATATAAGGATTAAGGAAGATATAAGGAAAGCACATTCACAAAGATATGTTATGCTAAAAAAAGGCAGGAATTTCAAAGTTTTTACGCATATTAGAGGGTATTATTCTTCTTTTCTTGCCAACCAAAATTCTGTAGAATTTATCTTTTTGAATGTGGATTCCAGCAATCCATCATTATTGCTGTATTTTGTATTTCATTTTCCGTAGCAGTATCTTGCTTTCACGTACCAATAAACTGTTTCACGTACCAGTACTCGTACGCGTACCATAGTTTGAGAACCCCTGCTTTATATGTTAGCCGGAATCCGGTCTGTAGCAGAGAACCTTTTACGAAAGCCATTTTTCAACTAGTTTTAACACTCATTGATAACCGAACAGTATACTCAATCACCTAGTAACACTTAGCAGGAGAAAGAAGTAATCCCTTGAGCACATTTGGGGTCAAACTCTCCTAAAACCTTTTAGCTTTTGAAATAAGTTAGAAGATCCTTTTCAAGCATTCCTAAAGTGTTATTTTACAAGGTACTCAAACACTCAGAGGGTCAAAGAAAATTTTTGTTCAAAAAACCACGAAGTGAAATTATAGATGAGTGTAAGAAATTTAATCGAAATGGAGACGTATTTTACTATCATGCTCAGAAAACAATAGGAATATAAAAGAATTCATGGTTTGAAACATCATCGTTGTCTTTCCTTAATGCTTTCAAATTTTTCTAGGGTTGGTGCCAATAGCTGACTTCGATTGAGTTTTGTGAGATTCAGTTTCAAATGAACCTCAAATGACCTTAAATATGTTTAAAAACTCTGATATTAAAGAAGCAATGATTGTCTGAAATAGTAAAAAATTCTGAAATTTTCAATACAAACACACAATTTTGACATACTATCTTTATTTAATGGTAAATTGCTCAAATGAAGGAGTCATTTGGTGAAGAAGTTTAGAAATTATGCACATTTAAATTTTTGAGTTATTATTATTAAATTTATTCTTAATAATTGCAAAACAAAATTCAATGTGTTAAGTTTTTTAAACATGACTTATAACTACTTGACAGAATGAGGTGATATTTTAGATTAACATTATTTGAGGATTCTAGAGATCAACATCTATTTAAACTTTTATAAGTTGCAATACACGTTTTTTTCATATAATTAATTAACACATAAATAAAATTAATGTTCGGAAAAATAATTATTTCAGCCTATTACCATAAATCAATCTATGGTTTAGAAGTTATGGTTTTAATCTATGTCTAGAAGTTTCAACTAACGGAATCTAAAATATTACATAATTATGCCGAATAGTTTTCGACCTTTGCATAAAAAACTATGTGCACTGCAGTTAATTTTGCAACTGCAGCCTGTCTCGAAAGTTTAGGTGCAACTAGAAAATCTAGTTTATTAAAGAACAATACAAAATTATAGAAAATATTGTTTATTTTTAAGATTCAATAAATTTTATCAAACTAAATCGCGCTAAAATTAATAAATGGGTACATTATCATAACTTTGATAAAGACTCATGAAAATCTATAACCTTAATGTCTTAAAAGTTTTCGCACAATGGAAAATAATACTTTGATAAACACTTTTGATCAATGCTATTTATTAGAATCGCATTTTCCTGGTTTGCGATAGGTTCATGTGATCATATTTCCCTTGAATCCATTAGATTTTGAAATATTACGGGTTGCAGAGAATATCATGCTTTTCCAACGGCCTATTTTAGTTTGTTAGAAGAGTTGTATTGCTTTCCATTCTTCTGTACTACTTCACAAGTACTAATTCACATGGACCTACATTTGGGCAAAAATAAACTAAAAATTTTTCTCTTCTTCTTTGCTTTATTAATATACTTCAATCTTTAACTGCATCATTTGCAAAAAACCGCATGCAATTGCAACAATTCCTAGCGAAGTTACAAGCATTTCAAATTTATACACTGTAATCGAGTTACACTAAAAATAAAATTTTAAACAGCCTTTTCTCAAAATGAGAATTTTCATCGAGTTAGTATACTCAAAATGTTTCATGCATCTTATTTTTTATCCAATTTTTATAATATTAAGTATTATTTTTTGCAATATGCTATATTTCAAAACTTAGTATTAATATACATGCATTTCTGTAAATAAAAGGAAAATTTGGTAGTTACATAACTTTTTTTCCGTGAAATTTCAAGAAAGGTGAAATATTGGAAGTTTTTTTTTCTCAATATATCAGGATAATTTTAAAACACATACCAACATTTGTTGCAGTATTATAAAGTTACCATTTAACAAAACACCAGGTTCCTAAACCCAAATTTGATACAAATGGAACATGTTTAATTAGAGTGATTTGTTGATATATTTTAATTAATAACTTAATTGCACACATTTTTGATAAAATTGATTAGTTTACTTCGAAAGGGTATTATTATCTATCATGTGTGCAAATTTTCCGTACGAGTGAGTGAAAAATTAAAAAAAAATGGTTTTGAACGTCCACTCTCCCCTTAAAATAGGTAAGCGTAAATGATTATGCATTTATTGATTTGATGGAGAAGACTTGTTAAACATCAACAAAATTATTTTTTTTCTGTGCTCTAAAATGTTTAGATGGATTTCTAAAGAAACTATATATTCGAATACTGATACCAATGACAATATTTCAACATCAGATTCAGAAGTTCTTTTTCATTCTTATTTAGTCTTTACCAAAGAGAAGTTTAAGAGAAGTGCTTTTTCATTTCTAAGTGTTGGCTGAACGAACCCAGAGGTGGAAAATATTGTTTTAATAATTTCCGAAAAAGCAGTGTCTGTAAAAATGTGAGATATTGAACTTTCAGTTTCTTTATTGACGACATCATCTTTCATATTGAAATGTTTTTTCAACAAATCAAATGAAAAAAAAAACTTATTTACAAAAATAGATTCAAAAAGAAACTCATGAAGGACATCTGATTTGACCAGGAATTTCACTTCATAAATAAGAAAATTCAAAGGAAATTTTTATAATATAAAATCTACACAAATAGGTATTTATCATTTAAGTCAATCATTATTTTCTTAATCGGGTGATTTAAATTAGGGTTTAATCACAGATGATATAAATCCGTTTATTTCTAGAAATTTTACCAAAATTTAACACCAAATTTTCCCATATTTGAATTCTTCATTAAGTTTTATTTTATGATACAAAACAGGAAGTCGTTCAGACAAGTAACATAGGAATTTTGCAAGTTTAATGTTTGGATGGCTAACGTTAAATTAAATTTTAAACGTTAAAAAACAGTTATCAATAGTAGAAGTTTTTAAACTTAGCTCAAAAACTACTTGACGGACTGAGTTATCATTTTAGATTTCCATCTTTGACGCTTTTATAAATTAATTTTTTTTTAAATGCGTAAATTAGATTCATATGCAATTGCTTTTAATTACTTTTAAAAATATACATTATTTGGAAATTAAATTTATTTAAAAGAAAAAGAATTGTAATCTGTTAATTTTTAAACAGAGATTGAAATCTAGAAGTTTTAACTGTGCATTTCCGAAATTGCAGCTCATTCCATCAAGTAGTTTTAAGTTATGCTTAAAAAGCTATATGTAAAGCAATCTCTTTTGAAATTATAACGAGAAAGAAAAATTATGCGTTAAGCATAGATTACGAAACACTTTCCAACACTTCCTGAATGCTTTAACAAAACTTCGTTATTTAGGAAAATACGGTAAATAAATAACTACGTAAACATTTTATAAAACGCATAAAACCTTTGAAAAACTAATTTCAGCAGTTACCGTCTGTATCCAAATATGTATTCTAATTTTTTTTAACAGCCCTTTATTTGATCTGTAGGTATATATTATGCTATATAATGGGAAAATTTAGTTTAGCAAGAAAACGCATAAAGGTTGAAAATGTTACTTACAGTAATTTATACTATTGATGGAAACATACTTGAATACTTTTGTACAGCCCTATAGATTACCTAGTACCTTTATTACACGCCACTATTTAGCTAAAATTTAATTCAAACTAAAGCACTCTTAAAACTACTGAAATCACATTTCCAGAAATGATCATCCATAGACGGCCATATTTCCCATTCTTTGCGTGGCCTCGTCTATCATTTTATCTATATTCTACAAACATTTCTTAGTAAACTAAATGCAGTTCAGTGTAACAATGTATAACTCATTTAAAACCCACCTTTAAGCAATTTACGCTCATACTCAGTAACCCTTACGAATTCTTTTGTGTAGCCTTGTATATGAACGATAGCATTTATACACACTATACGTATAGTATGCATAAATATAGTGAAACTTAAAAGCGCATATCTTATTTAAAAATGCATTTAGAGCAATCATTGCAAATATACAGTAATTCGGATACAATATAGCATCTGAAATATTTTGTGTGTCCCTGCAAATGTTATGCACTTCGCATTATGCATGAAATAACTTATACTAAAGAGACGTACATCAATTTCATTATATATGAAATAATTTAACATAATTCAAATACGCCGCAAATAATCCCCCCTATACCATTATGTAACGGAATTCTTTTGTGCGGCCCTGTAAATGAATAATAACTATTCTTTGTACCGCATATCCTACAGAATGCATATTTTAGTGCACTTCATAAATGAAAATCAATTTCACTATTTTTGAAAGATTGTAACACCATTAAAAATCATTTGAAACGATTTTTCACATTGGCCATAATGTAACAGAAAACTTTTGACCGTCCCTGTAAATGAGCTAAACATGCTACAAACTTCATTTGAAATAGGGATTGTGCTATGATAGAGGTCACTAACATTCAAAAATTTCAGAACTATTCGAGTATATTTATGAGAGCTAGAGCGCGGACAGTCGGACGGACAAACCGAAGTCATAAACACTTTTCAACTTAGTTGGAAAGTGTTAAAAAATGAATTTAACACTGGGAGTTACAAATGTTGACCCTGCATAATTCTTTAACTACTAGACCAGATGACTTTCCATTTGGTATTCTAAGCTAATGTTTACTGAAAAATCCCAACAAATAGGTCAAAATTTTTGTTAGTATTGAAAATTTAAAAATTTGTATAATTTCTATACATAAATGACTTTTTACGCCAATTTTAAATAGAAAAGCTTTAAGTAGTTGACTTTATTAGTAATCAATAGATTTAAGTCGCAGTTGTATAAGGATGATTTATAGCATAATTAGTGCGGAGGCGTTATCTTTATTTTTTTTTACTTGTTGTACATAAAAAATTTCACTAATTCTAATGTATTCTGCAGGGTAATTATAACTGTATTGCATATGATTTTTATACCTAAACATTAGCATAATTGCTGGAATATAAATGTTGCCACTGCCGGAAAATAAAGAACATAAAACATAACTATACATGCTAGGACTTCCCTCAGAGGGATTAGTCTGAGCGATATTACTGAGAACATAGATTTAATAATAACATGTGGAAGCAAAGAAAATGAGATGTTATCTTTAATTGTCCATATACTGCGAAAAATTGAAATGATGAAAATAAACGAATTGTAGAATTACAAAATCTTATATATAAATTCACATACACTGTTTAAAAAAAATGGGAAATCAAACCATTCAAGACAGCCATGCATGGATATAAAATTGAAAGTACGCAATATATTAAAAGTAAAATAGAAAATGAAACACTAATTTACTTATATCGGAATTTTAACTGTATAAAATGATGTTAAGAGCATAATCAGACGCTCCGCACCAATTTGAGTAACTTTAAATGACAAATATATGATGTTTAAAAAGAATGGACTATACTTTATACGATGTGTGCTCCGCCGGAATAGTTAATATTGTACAATATCTGTTTTCCACGGATGCAATGAGGTTGTCGATAACATTTAAGGAATTCTCTTTTCAAAATCTAATATAGTATCAAAGTACCGAATACATCAAAAGTGGCATGCAATGCTTCGTTAGAGTGTGTTTTAGATATGCTCGATCGGATTTAAATGATGAGTGTATGCTGGCCACTACATACGCTGTATTGTTTTGTTTTCAAACATATTCTGCACAAGTTGAGCTGTATTTAGCATGTATTAAATAAAAGAAATCGGCAATGATTACAACATAAAGTATCTGAATATATCGTCTGCATAACTTTTGAGTTGTCAAAGTGTCATTTGAAGTAATTTACAAATCCATACATATTTATTCAGCAAATCATGCAAGCTAACATACGCCAATATGAACCCGATTACAAAATTTCACCAGAATAAGTTAATATATAAAAAATCTACTAATGATAATTGAGAATATGACCTTATGATAAAATGTCTAGAAAAATGAATCGGATAAAAAATTCATATCACATTCAAAACGGCACTTCCCTCTGTTAGTGGCCTTGGCGAGAGAGAGAAAAGCCTAGAGAAGGAACACTTTAACAAGTACTTTCGGGCAACCTACTCACTGTTTCATACAGATCTTTATTCAATATTTGCACAATTTATTTAATGCTAAGTGGGTATCTATCAGTTTTGTTGCATTTAAATCGCATGTTTTGCGGAGGAAATGCAGCATTATGAAATATTTAAAGTTGCTGTACCTAATAATTCCAAATTAATGGTAATTGAGATCGCTTTCCGTTAATTTCATCTTTTTAAATTTTAAATTTTTTAGAAACCATTCATAGAGACAATTGTATATTTTAAAACTAACCTGAAGCAAAATTTCAAGATTTTGGGCTCAGCAGTAACAGAGAAATAGAAAATTTTTGAAAGTTTTTTTGTTTCTGCACTATTTTTTATAGCGACATTTTTAGAAATTGTTCTATTGCGAGAATTTACGTCATGATAAATACAGCCATGTCAGTTTTCACGTTTATATTCTTAACAGTTCCATGTTCTTCGTTACTTAGATCATCTTTAGATCTTTTTCCGCTTTGTTTAGTCTTTCTATTTTTTAGAATTCGTTCTACAACGAGCATTTACATCTTATTAATTACTACCATGCCAAAGTTCTACGCAACAAACACTCAACTTACGGCCGAAAGGCGTATATGTCGCGGTCAAAAGGAGTTAAGGCCATTTGTAACCAAACAATGTTGTGCCGTAAATGACCCGCCGCTAGTTCCGGCAGCTACTGCCGGAACGGTAATGTTTCGGCGGTGAGAGAACTGTTGCATTTACTTTGCCCGGCAACTCTTAAGGGGCGGTTTCTGGCAAAAATGTAATGGATCGTCATCGTTTAGAAAGTAGAGGGCTAATATCACCTAACCCGAATATTTAATTAAAGAGAGGAAATATATTTTTCTCTTCATTTCTTTCTAAGTAAGTTTAATTATTTTAAATCTGGGGTTTAGTAAAAATATAAATATGTCGTGAGATTTATATTTAAAGCAGTAAAATATATTACATATTTTTATTTAGTTTGAAAATATTTTACAAAAATCAAAAATTGTCCCCAAAATGTACATAAATTCCCTGTTTATATATTTTTTAAAAATATGGAAAAAAACAACAACATAAAAGCGTTTAACGTTCTTGCCTTTAAAATATCTTTAAATAAATATATTTTGAACACACTGGAATAAAAAATATTATATTTAATGGTTATTTTATATTGTTTTTTATTGCAAAGATAATCAGATAGCATAATATAAAATATACGCTGATTTGAATAATATATTAATAGCAAAACACTGCAATCTTCGGACATATATACTACTTAAACATGTTTAAAAATTTATTGATAAATGTCAATTTATTTATGCTCTTTTTTTTGAGCATTCATGAAAAAATATTTGTTATAATGAAAAGGAGAAAATGTTTCAATAAGCAGTTATTCTTGAGCGAGCAGAGGGGGGGGGGGGAGAGAAAAGGTAACTTAAAAGCTGTTACTAAAACATGAATTTTTAATATCATTTGAAACATATTTCCATGTAAAAGAAAATACTGGAAAAGAAATTTTTGTTTCTGAATCCACTGTAACGGAATATATAAATAAAATTTCTTGCCTGTATTAAATTCCTAACAATTTAGATATATTTAATGATTTTACTACCATTATTTTACTCTTTAGAAATACAGATAAAACTTGCATATGTATAAAAATAATTAAGTAAAAAATTGCACAATAAATCAAGAATTTTCGCAGAATTAAGTAAAGAATTGCAGAATAAATAAAGAATTTTTGTTCATTATTATTTGGTTTCGAGTCCCGACCTGGATATATTTTCACCCAGTTGGAAAAATTATTTCTGGCAAAATTTAGAATACGCATTAAAATCTGACATTATATGAAAGTATTAAATAAAATGCGATATGTATATTTTATGCCCTAAAATAAACATGAAAAGGTTCTATTAATTTTTAGGTATTTCAGTAAAATCGTCTTGAGTCAAAAATAAGCCTTGATATATATATAGATAAACAAGATATTTTTATGAGCATATCAGAATAAAATGGAATGCATGTTATTTTTAAATCTTATAATTTTTAATTGCGAAGATAACTGGGTAAAAATTTACAGAAAAGAGATAAAATGCCCATTTAAAGGATAAATCGGAGGAAAAAAAAGTGTTTTTGTGTTATCTGAAAACTGTATGGAGAGTTTAAAAATTCAAACAATGTATCTTAAATCTTTATTTCTCTAAAAAAAAAGAAAAAAAAACGAAAAAAAAGAAAGAAAAGGAAAACAAAGCTCTTTTTCCAAATGACTAAAAATAATATTAACAGAAAAAATATATGATTTATGAAAAAATGACTTTTATTTATTATAATAAGGTATTGGCTCATAAAACTACCCTCCCTCCCTCTCCAGAAAAATCAAATAGATGATGGGACCTTCAAATGGCTCAAGGTTAAGCAGTTTTGAATGTTCTGGTCCAGTACGATAAGAAGGGAGAGGGAGAAATTCTCAGAATTTTTCTTTAGCTCTGCGTTTTCATTTCTGCTTTGTCATTCGCGTTATTTACTTCGTCGGAATAAGTGGACATGGTTTCAAAATGTATATCGGTAAGTTTGTTAGTTCATGTTGATTCATTACAAATTTATTAATTTCATTCTATCTGTTTTTTTGCATCATTTTATCTTAAAGAATATTTATATTTTAGTTTTTATAATTGCAAAAGAAAATGTAAAAGATATTTTCATTTTTAGTAAAATTCCCTTCAATAGTTTATTTTTAGTTTTTCGAAGTTATCCAATTTATTTTTAAACATTATAAATATCGGATGATATTGTTCTTTAAGGGTCTTGTACCTTTTAAACGCGTCGAAAATTAACGAAAAGCTTCAAAGTTTGAATTAGTCTATTTTCAAAACCTTTTTATGTATAAACATGAAATTTTGGATATTGATTAAACAGATTGTGCTTTGTGATATACTACCAGCAGAAATTTATCAACCCTTTACAGAATTTGTGTATTGTTTAAATCAAAATAGCTCTTTTTTTTTTACCCCATAAGTCATTGCGCGCATATCTTGAGAAAGTATGTATGGATTAGCATGAAATTCGGTAAAGATACTAAACATATATATGTGTTTAAAATGATCTACTCTTAGTCTAAAATTATTTCATTAACTATATAAAAAAAATATTTTCGTAAAAAAAAAATAAAAACATATGTATTTTTAATGAATATAAATAGTCATAACTAAAAATATTACCATTGTAAATACTTAAAAGTAGATCATTTTAAACACACATATTTGTTTAATATATTTACCAAATTTCATGACAATCCATACATCCTTTCTTAAGATATCATTCGCGCAATGACTTATGGGGTAAAAAAAGAGCTATTTTGATTTCAACAATACACAAATTCTGTAAAGGGTTAATAAATTTATGTTGGTAGTATATTACAAAGCATAATCTGTTTAATCAATATCCAAAATTTCACGTATATACATAAAAAGGTTTTGAAGATAAACTAATTAAAACGTTGAAGTTTTTCGTTAATTTCCGACGCGTTTAAAAGGTACAAGACCCCTTAAAACAGTTTATTTTAGTTTAAATATAAAAATGTGAGTTTATGCTCGAGAAAATTTGAGTGACTAAAACAATTGAATTTAATTGAAATTTAGAAGTATCAAGATTAATTTAATATATATTTTTAAATCACTATTAAACTATTATTTACATAAAATATATAATGTGAACATTAAATAGTCCACAATATTATTTAAAAGGTGACTAAAGTAATGAAAAAGATGTTACAAGTTTAAAATATACATTTTATTTAAAATTTCTTAGTACTTTCAAGCCTTCCTAGCTCATCATCAGAGAATATCTTAATAACTAAACGTTGTTTATTGTTTTTAAAATGTGAGAGCCAATAATTACTAGAGTTGAAAGTAGAAGTAGCAGTAGCAGTAGCAGTTTCTTGGATTGAATTTAATTAGAGGAAATATATATTATTATTATTAATTACAGTTCCATTTATTTATGACATCACTCTGTTTCTCATAGGTCACTTTCCATGGATATAATTAAATTATTATTTTATGATATAATTATTTTTGTGTAAAAAAATGGAACTGCAATTAATAATAATAATATATATTTTCTTTACTTAAATTAAATCCAAGAAACTGCTACGTTTACTCAGTAATTATTGACCCTCTCATTTTCAAAACAAAGTGACGTATTTGTATAAATAAACAACATTTAGTTATTAAGATATTCTCTAAGGATGAGCTTGGAAGGCTTGAAAGTACTAAGAAATTTTAAATAAAATGTATATTTTAAACTTGTAACATCTTCTTCATTACTTTAGTCGCCTTTTAAGTAAGATTGTGGACCTTTTTAATGTTCACATCATATATTTTATGTTGAATCAAGGTGAAAAAATTGCGTTTCGTCTTATGATTCTATTATTTACATGTCTAATAATTATAAATAATTCTCAAGAATTTTGAAAAAGTTGAAATAATATATTTTTTCAAATGTTTGGCTATTAAACTGCAAGAGAAATAGTTAAATATTATCTGATAAAAGCAAAATTTTAAAATATATGAGAAATATTATACTGTCATTCGTTAACTACATAAAGATTAAACTTATTTTTATGTAATATTTTATAAAATGATCAGAAATGATGCAAAAATTTAGATAATAATGATTTAATAAAGCTTTGATGAATAAGCATAATTTAACAGATTTACCAACGAAGCTGTGTAAAATATAGTGGAAATTTAAGTAAAAAGAATATCACAAACACACACATTTTTATATAAAATATATAATAAACTATATTAAAATCACGTATATTATTTAAGCATAAATTCGAAATTTATTCTTCAAAAGAAAATACTTTTTAGAAGGTTAATTGAATGGTAAAATGTTTTGGCAGGTAAAAAAAAAATCTTATAATTATTTAGACATACTTTTCAAGAAAATCAAGTTCATTTAACTTGAACTTTTTCAAAAATATTCAAAATACAATATTTGATAATGAATTGATTGATTAGTTTATTTTTTCAATTATACACTTTATAAATTTTTATGAAATGCAACTATTTAAAAATGCATTGCATATAAATTTTGTAAATATGTAAGTGAATAAATGAACAAATAAATTAATGCACTATGTGAAATATTGTGTTTTGGAAATTTTTTGAAAAAGTTCAAAGTGAAAGAATTTCATTTTCTACAAAAGTATATCTAAATAATTATAAGATTTTTTTAATCCTGCAAAAATATTTTATCATTTAATTAGGCTGATAAAAAGTATTTTTTTTTTTATAGAATAAATTTTGATTTATTCCTAAACAATCGTTATGGCACAACAGTGGCAAGTGATTACATTTTAAATAACCCTAATAGGCTTTTTTGTGGGCAGCTTTGGGATAAATTTAATTTATGACAACCACAAATGGCAGAACAAAGGCAAGCTTCTGGTTAGCTTTTATTTTTAGTGGCCATTAAAAGAATAATTGTGGGCAGTTTAAGGCTATCTAACATTTTCAGCGAAAAGTTAGTGGCATGATTGTGGGCAACTTCTTGTATTTACGGCCAATTATCTTGTGGCCTTATTCTGTGCGGCGTGACACTTTTTTTACGGAGCCGTAACTTTCACTGATAGCGGGCCACCATCGAACACCTTCGGCCAAGGCTAACGAACCCATCAGTGGCCCAAGTTCGGTGTTTGTTGGGTAGTTTCTAACTCCAACAGTATCCCCAAAATTTCAGTATTCCAAATAAATCATAGTTTAGAACCTTTCTAGAAATGTTTACGTTTATCCGTCAAATTGAACCTTTTAGAGAGCGTTCATTACGAGTATTTACATCTTAAAAGTAACTACCGCACCAAATTTAAAGTTCCTAACCCAATCAATATCGCAGAAATCACAATTTTAGAGCTTTTTACTTTCTCCTATCTTCAATAGAAGAAAGTATTGTAATCGAAATTTTTTTCGACTTCCGGTTTTCGACGGATTTACATGTTTTAGGGGTCAGAGATTCCAAAAAACATGTTTATAGAAAATGTCTGTCTGTCTGTGTGTCCGTCTGTCCGTCTGTCTGTCGCCATTGTACCATCAAAAAGTGTATGAAGTTATGCATAGAATTAAACCAAAATTTTATTTTAAGTTTTTGGCTATGGCAAGCAGGTCCTCCTGGAATTTGGAAAAAATTCGCCGGTAGGGGGCGCTGATATAGCAAGTTTTGTGCGATTTTGAATATTGTACCATCCAAAAGTGTATGGAGTTATGCATGGAATTGAACCAAATTTTTATTTTAAGTTTTTGGATATGGCAAGCAGGTCCTCCCTGAATTTGGAAAAAATTCGCCAGTAGGGGGCGCTGTAAATGCGATTTTTGTGCGATTTTGAATATTGTACCATCCAAAAGTGCATGAAGTTATGCATAGAATTAAACCAAATTTTTATTTTAAGTTTTTGGATATGGCAAGCAGGTCCTCCCTGAATTTGCAAAAAATTCGCCGTTAGGGGGCGCTGTAATATCGATTTTTGTGCGATTTTGAATATTGTACCGTCGAAAAGTGTATGAAGTTATGCATGGAATTAAATCAAAATTTTTTTTAAGTTCTTGGCTATGGAAAGGAGGTCCTCCCTTAATTTGTAAAAAAATCGCCCGTAGAGGGCGCTGTAATAGCGATTTTTGTGCCATTTTTCCGCCATTTTGAATATTGTACCGTCGAAAAGTGTATGAAGTTATGCATAGAATTGAACTAAATTTTATGTGTTTGTTTTTGGTTATGTCACGAAGGTCCTCCCTGAATTTGGAAAAAATCTGCCGGTAGAGGGCACTATAATTGCGATGTCTGTACCATTTTCATTATTGTACCATCGAAAAGTTTATGAAGTTATCCACATAATTGAACCAAAATTTTTGTGCATGTTTCTGGCTATGGCAAACAAGTTCTCCCTGAACTTGAAAAAATTCCGCCTGAAGGGGGCGCTATAATTCCGATCTCTGTGCCATTTTCATTATTGTACCATCGAACAACGTATAAAATTATGCATACAATTGAACCAAATTTTTTGTGCTTCTTTTTGGCTTTGGCCAACAGGTCCTCCTTGAATTTGGAAATATTGCGCGGTAAAGGGTCTCTGTGCTGGCGATTTTTGTATACTTTTCTTGATTTTTCGTAGTTCTATTGTGCTACGGCGGGAACTCGCTACCTGCTAAGCCGGCTATTCGCAAACAGCTGATAACAACAAAATAAGGAAAAATTAATAATTTTAACAAATATCATGATATAGATTAACTCGTTTTTATTTCATTTAATTGACTTGAGCAGAAATTTAAGATGAAAATCAAAGTTGGTATAGTATTGAACTAATAATATTGAAGTATTAACATGTGTAACTAGGTTTTGAAATATTAGGATGTATAAGATAGAAGAAAGTTTTGGGATTGGCACATCCAACTAGTTTGCTCCTGCAGCGATGTAGGTTCTCTAACATAAAATAGTCTTTTTTTTTGAGCAGAGATGGCCACCAACATTTTTTTAAGTTGGCTATGTAGTTTCAGAGATAACACCTCACAAAGTACAAGCATTAATAATATTATATACTTTACAATATTATAACGCTTTATAATATTAGCATTAGATGTACAGATACAAAAGCCATTTATCTGTTACAAGCTAAAGTGCCGGCGTTGCCCAGAATTTGAAGGATGTTTGTTCTGAAAAATCAATTTCAAAGTTTAACATACAACACAAAACAAACATTAAAAAAGGCAGTCGAAATGTTGTTGAATGAATCATATGAAAACGCTATATAAAAATGTATAAATGTATATAACAGACGCAAAAGAATACAGGTATAAATGAACTTATTTCAATTTATAATTGGAGCAATAATTTTAAAATACGCCAATATTTCCCTAATCGAGTTTTTATTATGCTTCAATACATTTTTCACACTCATATGACGTTATACTATATCCACCATGCCCTTTATATTTCCAATATGACGTAATATATTAAGTTATGAAGTTATATTCACTTTCATTTAAATTCGTCAAACCATTTATTTCATTTTCATATTTCACGTGAATATCTTGCAATAGAGAAGTTATGACGTAATATTCACCTTTTTTTTTAAATTCGGCAAACTATTTATTTCATTTTCATTTTTCACGTGGAAATCTTGCAGTAGAAAATTAATTGTTGTAGTAATAATTTTATTGTGTTTTTTAATTGTTGGCAACTGCTATAACGAAAAATGTTTAAATTTGATAAGAAATTGCTGTTAAATTGGTGGTTTTTTATTAATTAAAAATTAACTATAAGTTATTTCGATTCCGGATTACTTTAGTTGTCTCTGCCATGTTTTAATACACATGTACGTATCTCTTCACAATTTTGGCTTCTAAATTGTGGATTTTTTATAGAATTACAAACAGACAGATAGACAAGTTTTCATTTTTATATATCTGTCTATTCTATGATAAGTAACTAACGCTGTCACCGCCGCCGCCTCCGCCGGTTTTGAATTTTTTGTGACCTTAGGTCTTTCTTCGTTAATATTAAGAAAACTATTGCATACAAATATATGAAAATCGGTGGTATTATAGCGAAATGTTTGATCAACACACTAATGGATACAGTTTTCAAATCGAAGAACTATATTAAGAGATATTTAATGCTAAAGTTGGACAAAATCGTTCCATTAAAAAAAATTTATAAGAGCAAAAGCTATACATGGGAATTTAATCAATTTTAGATCATTTTATTCAATAGAAGATCCCGGTCTGCAGATTTCATTAATTCTTTTTAATTTCACTCATTTTTTGAGGTTTTATTTCTATTTTAAATTCAAATATTCAGCATTTTGACAGATATTTTTTACATATTTTAGAAAATGGTATTAATTTAAACTGTTGCCAACTGTATAAACAGTGCAAACAATAATGTTTGCTTCAAATAAAAAAAATTATTTACACGTTACTATTATAAACAGGAAAAAACCTTCAAATTACAATTAAATAATTAGATATAAAAAGCAGGCACTTATTGGAAATTACGCCAAAAAAACTATATTTACATGTGAATTTTAAAAGAGAAAGGATATTGTAAAATAAATTCATTAACATGCGTTAGAAATCTGAAATAGAACAAATTACGTCACATTACACTTATTATGCAAAATGAACAAAAAATAGTATTGCAAAACAGTTTAAATTTAAAAATTGCGCGAGACAAAATATTAGAGGTTAAACATTAGATTTATTCAAAATTTTATTATTTGTCGTTTGATGTGAGGTGTTGATCTATAAGTATGCAGATTTTTATGTTTCAACATAATTAGGGGCTGAGTTAGAAAAATTGCTTAAAATACACAAGTTAGAGCCCAGAGGGTTAAATAATAGACTTTTTCAAAATTTTATTATTTGTCGTTTGATGTGAGGTGTTCAGCTATAAGTATGCAAAATGTCATGTCTCCAACTTAATTAGGGGCTGAGTTAGAAAAATTGCTTAAAATGCACAAGTTAGAACCCAGAGGATTAAGTAATAGACTTTTTCAAAATTTTATTATTTGTCGTTAGATGTGAGGTGTTCAGCTATAAGTATGCAAAATGTCATGTCTCCAACTTAATTAAGGGCTGAGTTAGAAAAATTGCTTAAAATACAGAAGTTAGAGACCGGAGGGTTAAATATGACTTTTTCAAAATTTTATGATTTATCGTGTTATCGCAAGTGTTCAGCTATAAGTATGCAAACTTTCATGTCTCCAACTTAATTAGGGGCTGAGTTAGAAAAATTGCTTTAAATACACAAGTTAGAACTCAGAGGGTTAAATATTAGACTTTTTCAAAATTTTATTATTTGCCGTTTGATGTGTGGTGTTCAGCTATAAGTATGCAAATTTTCAAGTCTCCGATATATATAGTTTCTGAGAACGGGTTCTGTGACAGACGGACAAACAGACAGACAAAGGAGTGAGACAGGTAGGGTTTTATTAGATGGACGAAACTCTAAAAACATGCTGCGGATGACTGTAACAACATCCTAAAATTACATTACCATCAGCGATCTACCAATCCCGAATTTAGTTTATATTCGTTTCATATATTCTTATTCTTTTGTGCGGCCCTGTAAAATAATTATCAATGTTATATACAGTAAAACCTCTGAATAGCGGACACCCCGAGAATGCAGAATTTGTCCTCTATTTAGAGGTGACCTCTACTGAGAGTAAAACATGTACAGTTATTTAAGAGTTAGTAATCGAAAAAATGTCCGCTAAATAGAGGTATCCGCTAATCGAGTGTGTCCGCTATGGAGGTTTTACCAGTAAAACTTCTGAATAGCCAACACCTCGGGAGGGCAGAATTTGTCCTCTATTTGGAGGTGTTCGCTACTGAGAGTAAAAAATGTTCAGTTATTTAAGGGTTGGTAATCGAAAAAAATGCCCGCTAAATAGATGTGTCCACTAATCGGGTGTGTCCGTTATGGAGGTTTCACTGCATAATAATATCATCCTTTACAAGAAAATTGCATGCTGTATTATAGACAGACAGACATCCAGAGAAAGATAACCTCCGGATCAATAAACACTCATGTCTTTTGTTTTAATCATCCACAATTGTATGTCATACAACATGCCAGATTTTATACAACAGGCTAAAAACGGTCACCGTGGTACGGAATACTGTATTATTATTTGTATGCCCACCAAAACTGGTTGCCACGGATTGTTGCAAGGTTTGTGATCTCGTGGTTGAAACTGATCTATTCAATATTACTGCGTGGGTATTTTTTTTTATTTGCTCCATGTGTTCAAACCAGTTGTCTACGAAATCATCAACCGGTGAAAGTGACGCACACCAGATTTCTGTGACGTATGCAGATAAATTGTGCTTTTTTAAGAGTTTTTTCTATATAATTTTTAAACGGTTTGGAACTTATTTTTCATAGTAGGTGCATTCAGTAGGCGACCCTTATAGGTACCTTCTGGTGCAATCAGAATCGAAATCCGACAAATATTTTTTGAGTTATGCTTGACGAAAGGTTTTTATCAGGTTTTTTTTTTTTTTTTGTAGGACATGGCGTTAATATCCATCGTAGTAGTAAAGTGTCCGGACAGTAATATTTCGCTGAGTATTAGCCTTCGCTTCGCTCAGACAACTAGTAGTGACATCATAAAGATATCTGGTACTTTCTGCTTAAGGGAGCCATGATTCAATAAAGAAACAAGAATGAAAAATCATACATCAAGCAAAGAATAGGAATCTCTTTCCTACACATCGATGATATTTTAATGAAACTTCACAGTTTCTTAAAGTGAAAATAGTTATGTAAGTAAACAATTAATAACATGCATTATATATTTAAAACACAGATTTCCTCCATAGCCAGAAATGTACTTGAATTCTTTTGCGCAGCCCTGTATATTATCTCTAGATTTGTATATATTCTACACAGTATGCTAAAATTTAGCTTAGTAGGAAAATGCATGACACAGTTGTATAATTCATTTTAGCAATTTCTCTCAATAGACAGAAATGTCAAAGAACTCCTTTATTTTATTTTAGCCCGGTATGTTAGCTAAAGATTTTTACATGCAGCCCCTATTAAACTAAAATATATTTGAGGAAAAAAATGCATACATTAGTATAAACACACTTCTAAAAATAGCCATCCAAAGATGGCAATGTATCTAGTTCTTTGCATAACCATGCATATGATTTTATTTATATTCTACAAACATCTCTTAGTATATTAAATATATTCAGATAGAAAGTGCATAATTCATATAAAAAACCACCATTAAGCAATTCACAATCATACATCTTTCAATCATCAATTCTTTTGTGCAACCAATAGAATCTATAGAATTATACACAAACTGTAACACTCAAAAATAATTTTTAATTTAAAATACATACCATAACTCATTTAACGAAAACACACTTCTGGCAATGATTGCGCTCATAGAAAGTGCTGTAACCCAAATCTTTTGTGTTTAATTAATGAATTATTAATGAATGCTATATCGTTTTGTAAATCAATGATAAATGCTATACATATCCTAATAAACATGAAGCATCTTGTGATAAACCCTTAATAATGCATATAAGTTTCCTTACGTTTGAAATATTTAAAATAGTTTTTCACCTATAGATTTTTATGTAACTGAATTGTTAGTGTGACACTATAAATCAGTCATATCTTTTTCCCTTCAACATACTGTACTTACATAATAATGTAGAAAAAGGGTCATCAAAATAGTAAAATAACAAAAGTAGTATAACAAAATTAATAGAATTTGTATTAATCATTTAATAATTATAAAATGCACAATAAAGAGATTTTCAAGATTAAAAAAAAATCAGTGTTTTATCAAGCACTTTTATCGATGTACATGGTACACATTTTATCAATGCAAAAAATTATTGCAACATTTCTATTTCCACTAGACTTCTGTTCTACCGCACTTCACAGCCGTTCTAATTGACTGGCCAGACAAGATATCCTGACCGTACTGATTTTTAATGTCTTAAAAACCGTGATCTGTTGTAGAATTTTGTTCTAGACTGTTTCGGGATGAGTATACTTAGTAGCTAAATGGTATGTCGTTATTTCCCATTTCTGTAAACCCCCAGTCCGGATCCTAGCAGCAGAATGTATTTATTTTTCAATATTTATTTAAGTTATAAAAAATAATTTGAGACAGTATTTACAATTTATACAATACGATTTTTTAAAAAATTCGTTTTAGTGATTGAGGTTTTAAGGGAAGACGAGACTGGGTACAATCTTATGGGAAATATGAGATTTTTAAGACCCGTTCCGTCGGGAACTACCTGACCGATTTTGATGAAATTTAGAATCGATATTCACTTGATTATGCTCAAGACTTATGAAAAAAAGTTTTTTTTTTTTTTTACTAAAGCTTTTTATTTTAGAGCAATGACAATGTTTCAGAAATTTTTCAATTTTCAGAATTTTTTTAAAACTGCCTGTCACATATGATTTTATATTTAGACTCTACCTCTGAATTTTTTTTTTATCGAAATCGCTCGAGTACTTTAGGAGTTAATGGGTTTTTTAGCTGAAAAGTACAATTTTTCGGAGAGTTAAAAAACTTAGACAATTCTAACTTGTGTGAAGTTCTTGCACAGTTTTATCAAACACATAAATTAAAGTATATATAAACACGTGGATAAAATTTAGTTACAGATAAGAAATGAGTATATAATGTTAGAGTAAAAATAATGTGAGTGGGCGTGCCGTCCCGGTGGTGTCTTCCCTTAACGAATTTCATGCGTTTTTTAAATCCGTATTTCAGAGACATTCATAATTTCGATAATATGAGTAGTTCGAGTTAAAAACTTGCAATTATTTACAAATAAATTAAAAAAATAATAGAAAATAAGCTAAAAAATTGCAGTGCAAAATCTTCACACAGATTTACTGGTGTAGTAGAAGTGCTCTTCAATTATTTTTTAATTAACTTTTTAAAATTTTATATTGCGTATAACTTTATTTCCTTAACATTTGTTTTTATTTATTAAATAAATTCTAACACAAATTTATTTCATGCAAATTTCATACTGTATTTTTAGATGCAGTTTATTTATAATTAAGTGAATTGAATACGTGTTTCTATTTTTATATTATTATAACTAATATTATTCTTATAACTATTAATAATATAATTATTAATTATAAATAATATGCTCTCTTTATTTATATTATATGATTAGTTTACTTTAAATAAATAATAAATGTTCATAGTATTTAAAAAATTTCTATTTAAATTATTCATTGTTATTATTAATTATATTTATTATTTTGTGCATTTCCAAATATATATATATACCTAAGATTTCGCATGTTAGGTAATTTTTAAAATTAATTTACCCGGAAATTGCCACATTCTCCCTACCCCCCCCCCCCCCCAGATTTGAGCTGTATTTTTTAAAAAGCTTTTATAACTGCATATTTATTGTTGTGGATATAAAGGGATTATGATTTAAAGTCTAAAATATTAAATATTTCACATTAGCGCACCAAAAGCGAAGGGGGAGGGGGAGGGGATGATAAGAAATTTAAATCTCTCCTGAGACATTAAACATTAATAAAACAAAATAAAAAAATCCCTTTTTTGTCATTATGTATAAAAAGGAATATAATGAAGGGCATATAAATAAAGCACAACTATTTCAAAACTTTTAATAATAATAATAATAATAATAATAATAATAATACAACTATGTTCCTGAATTGGGGTTGAGAAATTTTAGTCATAAAAGTTGAATGCTAAATTATTCCTAAGCATTTAGCTTTCTTTATGCTGGTTTTTGAAGGGATGTATTCACCATAAAAGATTTTTACAAACATAATAAACATTTTTTTCACGTTTTCTGAATAACAATTACTAAGTTTTTAATTTCTCCCAGGAAAAAAGTAGAAAAACTGTGCAGCAATATGATTATCTGTCAATTGAAAAGCATAAAAAACTAACTTAAATTTAATATTACTGCTAAACTAATTTATTTGCCTCAAAAAACTAATATTATATGCTAAAATATAAGATTATACTAAAGTATAATATATATATATATAAATAATAATCTTGATAGTATTTTTCTAGCACTGAATGTGAAATTTTGAAATATGTTTCAAGAAGGTAAAATTACTTACAAACTCAAGGTATAGTTACGAGGGGCTCAAAAAAGAATTCAGATTTTATATTTTTGATGGTTTAGAAGTGCAAATTATCCCTGAAAATGCAGCATTAAATATATATATATATATATATCATCTTTTGAAAAAAATAGTTTATTTATAAGTAACAATGCGTTTTCAATACAAATAATGATATTTTTGTTTCAAAAATTTATATTTTAAATAATATTTAAAATTTATGAAACAGCCTTCATCTTAAAAGGTTTGAGCAAAAAAAAAAAAAAAAAAGTTTTAGCATGGAAACGAGTCAGTTTATTTTTATACAGGCATTTTTGGATTTTTTTTTGAGTAGCAAATATAAGTTTTATCTTCTAAAATTAATTCATTCAAATCAAGCTTATGTAGCATGAGAAAAAAATAGCTGAAAACAAATATCCCAACAACTGCAAACGATGATCGGTTGTCTTGCTATTTGCATATCTGAACCTGCTGAGCCAATCAGAATGGCTCTAAAGTACGCTAGCACAGAAGTCTAGTGGAAATTGAAATGTCTATTATTATTTTGAAATGTAAAAATATAGAATGAAAATGTAGTTAATTTTAAATAATAATCTATTTAAAAATATTTACACAGCTGCTACGTAAATAGGATTCCATGTGAAAAGAATATTTGACTAAGCAAATGAAAATTAAGATATTTAAACATAATTTTTAATTAAGTCTCAATAACTGGGCAATTCTTGTCTCAACATAAAAATATATAAAACAATAGTGAAGGCCTTCAGTATATTATCTGCACATCTCATATTTTCATAACTATGAATTAACCATTGTGTCTTGGGCCAGAGATTGAGTATGTAAATGAATAAAAAATAGTTTGCAATACCTATTATTAAGAAAGCATATTTTAGTGCACCTTAGACATTCACACTAATTTCATTCAATAAATTCTTGAAATTGTGTAAAATATACCACAAACAAATTTGTCAAACAGTAAATAAAGTAATAGAATACAAAAACAGAATATAATCATTTTGAGTGTCCCTCTATACGTACTATAATAACTACACAATTGATTTTCAATACTGAATGTGCAATAGTAAACCTCAGTAACATATACCAATTACATGGAAGTTCAAGTAATTTACAAGAGTGGGAGCAAAGACATATGGGAGACAATTTAATAAAAGCGTTAAATAATTTTCAAGTAAGTCAGAAAGTTTTAAGAAGAGACTGAATTGGAGGAATAAGCAAAATTTTCAAGCACATTTTCCTAACATTTATTGACATTTAAAAACCTTATTGAGTTCTTATTTCTTTATTAAATAACTAGTAAATCTGCAGATCAGGAGCCTTAACGTCAGCTCTGCAAGTCATTGTTTTTAAACAATCTTTGGGTAATATTCAACTTCCTACAAACCGCAATTTAAAGTTTTCGAATTACGTAATTATTTATAAGAATAAAAAATACGAAGTTTTCAGACATTAGAAGCGTTAAATTAAAAACGTTGTTGTATTCTGAAATTTTCATGAGCTACTAATTCTGGTATTTTTTTTAGATAATAAAGTAGATTTTTGAACCCCCCGTGGTCTCATTAAAATTACGTAAATGTTAATAAATATGCATATAAAAATATGTAACTTTTTATTGATTGTGCTAATGGTTATGGCAAATTTTAGATTTCTTTTTACACTTCCGAGCCTTATTTTTCAAGACTGGTGGACAGAAAATGATTTACATTGACGCAATTATATTAAATGTTTAGGATTTATGAACGAAAATGTAATTTCCTTTTAAAAATAAAATAATTTTCATTCATATTTTCTGGAATGAGGCAGTATTAAGAAGAAACACTCGTCATAAAATATTTTTTCAGACAATCTACACTGTTAGAAATCTGCAACTTTTGCTGCATAGTCACTCCACCGCTTTTATAGAATATCTCTATTTTGATCAATGAGAATGCTCTGCAATATAGCCAAGTAATCGCTTCCTATAAAAGCTATGCAGCAAAAGCTACAGATTTTTAACAATGTAGTTAATGTTTGGTTTTTAGGAATGAAAATATTTATTTCCCGATACAATGACGTCACTTACAACAGAGATAATTTTGCTGTGCATAATTTTGATATTTATTATCTATTTGCTTTCAAAAGTTTTTTTTTTCTTATTGAAATTTTCGATTAAAAATTAAACATTTCTGTTAGCCGTGTGCAGACGATAAACCGTGAGATATTGTTACATTTGTTTTATATAATAAGAATTAATATCATAACACAAGGCCTTTTTATTTCAACCTCAAAGCGTACTCGTTTTATTTTTGATATATGAGGTCAAATTCACCTTCTGTATGTATTTTGTTTTATTTCCAATATGAAGACGTATTCATGTCTATTTTTTATTTCATTTGCCTCTTGCACATGAAAATCTTTCAAATCAAAATTAACTGTTTAGGATAAATTATTATTTCGGGATTTGATTTTCTTGGCAACGGTAAAAAAAAAAAAAAAGATTGTTAAAATTGATAGAAAAATGTTAATTTATTCCTTATGAAAATAATGAACTTTTTAATTTATAAGAAAAATATTTGAACAAAATAAATAGAACATAGTCTGTCTTTATTTCTGGGGTAAAATCCATTTATATGTAAAGACAAAAACGCATTAATTTATCCATTTTGACGTTGATATGACTTCAAACAATTACACATACTTTCACATTTATGATATTTTTAGATGTAGTTCCGTTGGTAGGTAACAGTTAAAAGAAAATTAAAACAATGAAATATGTACATTTAAAAGAAGCAAATTTATAAAAGAAAACATCTTATGTTATTGGAACACATATATAAAATCCCTCCATAAGTTATACACCGAATTTAAAAACTCTGACAAATGTATAGGCAAATTTTCAAACTAATATGAATAATGTATGATTCTAATTAGGAAATTTCATCATCCATAATATACGATTTAAGTCTTTCAATCATATGAGCCATTTCCTTTCAACAAATAAAAATGGAAAAATCATCTGAACTGCCATAGAAAAGCATTATGACGCAAAATAAAATGTTCTATATATTCCGAACGAATGAGCCAAATTTAACTAAAACTATACAGCTATTTCCGGTTACCACAACAACATGCTTACTTAATTTCAAGTTAATCGGATGCTTTTTACGGCAGTTATCGCGGAACAGACAGACAGACTAGCTAAGAAACAAACGGAAACCAAAAAGTTTTCGTTAAGCCTTCTCTGACGTTTCTGCAACAATTAGTCTATTAAAGACATAAACATTTTTTTCAACATTTAATTATATTTTATTTCGATATTACACAGCATTCGGGGTAGCAACCCTTAAAAAAATTTCAGTTAGTAAGAAAGTCAGTTTTACAGTAATAGAATTCACTTTGTGAAATCCTTTTTAACACACACCTTTTAACTGAAATATCCTCAGTCATGAGAGAATGTTACAAACCTTTAAATCTATATTATGTAAAAGATAAAAAACAGAACTGTAACATTTTTGAAACAATATAAAGCAAAATAAAAATAAAAATGAGTTTGCCATAGATTATGTTGACACACCTAATCTACAGATTTACTACTTTGAATTTCAAATATTTTTATTTTAGCGACTTTAATGTTTGACATGAAATGCCACTTTCATAATACTAAAATATGCCACAGATCCTATTAAAACAATTAGCTAGCAAAAATAAACAAATTACCACTTAAAGTACAATCCTGATTTTTTTTTCTTTTTTATCTCACATAAATAATTTCTTACCAGTATGCATTAACATATGCCTTCTTAAATCAATGTTTTGAGAAAAATGTTTGCTGCATATTTCACACAGAAAAGGTTTCTCACCAGTATGAATTAATATATGCCTGTTTAAATCATCCATTTTAGAGCATTTCTTGTTGCATATCTCACATAGAAAAGATTTCTTACAAGTATGAATTAACAAATGCTGTCTTAAATAGTTCTTACGTGAGAATTTCTTGTTGCATATCTCACACACAAAAGGTTTCTCACCAGTATGAATTAACAAATGCCGGCTTAAATGGCTCCTTTGAGAGAATTTGTTGTTGCATATTTCACATAATAAAGTTTTCTTACTAGTATGAATTAACAAATGCTTGTTTAAATTATTCTTTACAGAGAATGTTTTGTTGCATATTTCACACACAAAAGGTTTCTCATCAGTATGAATTAACAGATGCTTACTTAAATCCCCCTTTCTAGAGAATTTCTTATTGCAAATCTCACATACAAAAGGCTTCTCACCAGTATGAATTAACAGATGCTGGCTTAAATGGCCCCTTTGAGATAATTTGATGTTGCATATTTCACATACAAAAGGTCTCTCACCAGTATGAATTAATAGGTGTGTACTTAAGAGAAGCTTACGTGAGAATTTCTTCTTGCATACCTCACAAACAAAAGGTTTCTCACCAGTATGAATTAACAGATGTGAGCTTAAACTACTCTTTTGAGAGAATTTCTTGTTGCATATCTCACATACAAAAGGTTTCTCACCAGTATGAATTAATAGATGCTTGCTTAAACTAATCCTTTGAGAGAATTTTTTGTTGCAAAACTCACATACAAAAGGTTTTTCACCAGTATGAATTAACAGGTGCTGGCTTAAATGGCTCTTTTGAGAGAATTTCTTGTTGCATATTTCGCACACAAAAGGTTTCTCACCAGTATGAGATAAAAGATGTCTGCTTAAGTTACTCTTTTCAGAGAATTTCTTATTGCATATCTCACATGCAAGAAATTTTATAAAATGTGGTATTATTTTCATTGAAATATGCTTAAATTACATTCATTAAGACAAAAAAAGTTTAGTGCATGAAAAATAATATTTTATTTGAGAAACAAAATGCATTCGGTCAATGGTGCGCTAACGCACCATTAAATTAAAAATTAATAAATTTTTTATGACATTTGTTTTATTATTATTTTATTTACAGAACTTGCAACTTTAATCCATTATAAAAACATATGATTAATCTCAAGTGGAATAATTATACATTTTCAAAAAGTCGAATTTGTCAATAACCGTTTCAATTTTAAAAGACAACCGTATTTTGAAAATTTCTCAACAGAAAGTGTTTACTCCGGTTGAATTACTGATATTTTATAGATTTCTCCAGAATCCTTAAAAATAGCAGAAAAATAAACTTACTGAAAAATATTCGTCACAATGTTAATCAAAAAATATTTATTGAAATGGTGCGTTTACGCACCTTTGGCCGAAAATGGGTTAAAATAATAACCTTTACTGAAATATGAAAAAATATATCTGTTATGATTAAAATTTGAGTTGCCATCATTAGAAAAAAGTATTTAAAATTAGAAAAAAATTAATATTTCGAAAACTAATTCGAATTTAAAAATTCTAATACCAGTTTTGAGATCTGTGGGTAAATACGGATTTTTGGTGTTAATTTCATCGCAAAGTATTCCATATTTTATTAGAAATTGCCGTGAAACATAATCAGTTGTTTAATCAGTCGTTTCATAGAATCGTTACATAAATTCGTTTCAATTCAGTCGTTTCATAATATCCGTTTCATAAATTCGTTTCATTAGGATTTTATATATATAGGGTAGATATTACCAAAAAATGAGATAAAATAAGCCAGCTTTTAATAGCTTAGATTTTCTGTCTTAGAATTTTGACAGTAGTTTTCCTTGCTAGTTTAACACCATTGTGTGTAATATATTATGTATCTGTTGAAATTATTTTTTAACCATTTGTTTAATTACCAATAGAGCTCATTTATAAGATAACGAAAATAAATTGTATTGTTAAGTTTCAAATAATATCACTGCAGTTTGAAAGCAATTTTAAACACTATTATACATCCCATCTACATAGTATTGTTTACAAACATATAAATGATGCATTTTAAAAGAAACAAATTTTAGTCATTCTGGCATTATTATAAACATTATAATTTTGAATTTAGATGGTTTTAAAATTGCGATATTTTTATTCTAATAAAAGCGAAATAAGACTGTCACAGTCATAAATGAATTTTTTTGACCAGAGGTCTTTTGAAGCTAATATTAAGAAAAATATTTCATATAAAATCTCTCTATTAAAAGAAAAACTAACTAATGATGTCACCACAATAAACGAATTTTTTGTGACCAGAAGTCTTATGTTAAGAAATAATGTAATGTATAAATATGTATAAGCTAATGTTAAGAAAACTATTGCATAGAAATATGGGAAAATTAACAGTTTTATAGAGAAATGTTCGTTAAACACGCTGAAACAGACAGTTTTTAAATCAAGGAATTACTTTAAGAGCTATTTAATGTTGAATATGTCTATAACAGTTTATTTTAAAAAAGCTTTATAGAAACAAAAACTATGAATAGAATTTTGTGAATCTTTTACAGGGTCATGATTGACTAACTTGTGGTGTGTAGTGTGCAATTATTCTTTTTGACAAATTTTTTTAGGTTTATTTTTCAATTTTTCATTCAATTTTTCCTTATTTCTATGGATCTTTATTTCATATTTAGAAAAAATCATTTGTTTAAAGTGTTGCCAAATTATAAAATAAAGTAAAGAATAATATTCGCCTTAAAAAATAGTATTTACATGCGACTATTATAAACAGAAAGAATACTTTAAAATAAATGATTCCATGTTAAAAGCAGGAAGTGAGAAAATTATGTTATAAAAATTTATTTATACACAAATATTAAAAAAGAAAAAAATCTTAAAATGATTAAATTATTATAAGCAAAATGTATTTAATGATGAAAATTACATCATACATTAAAACGATTTTCTTATGGACAATATTCATATGATGTTTCAGTGGGAATTACATGGCATAAAAGTAGCACAGCTATCAATTTTCTTTATATAGGTCATCACTGGATGCAGCATAAATGCAGGTAAACACATGCATAAAATGCGTTAGATTTATTTTGCATTAATTACTTTTCGATAAATACACATCAGAAAACTCATACATATTTATAAAAATAAATAATTTTTATTTTAAAGTAATATGTTAATATAAAAGATGGTGGATTAAAATAGAGAAAAGACATATGCATAAGCTATATCTGTTCCTGAAAATATGTAAAAGTCGATATAAACATAAAATAAAAGATTAATTTTTCAAAACATAGTTCTTTAAAGTGCTGCAATTCTGAATGTCATTACCAGTCACATGAATTTTTGTAACCTCGAACTCAGACGAATAATATTGTCAACAGCATCTTTATGAAAGTCCAAGAGACAGCGACATATTTAACTTAACCATTTTATAAAACTGATTTCCAAATGTGTAAATGATTTAACTCGTCGATCCCAAAAACATGTGTCAGCTGTCACGATGGAAACCCAAATACAGAAGATCATCACTATTCCTGATAATGTATTCAATGTTCCGTAATCAGGTAATCTTTTTAAAACATAGCATATAACCATGTTTTTAGAGGCTGTGAAGTCTAAATGAGCGTTGGCAAGTATGTATATGTAGTATATATGTATATTGTATAGCTCGCATTGTATTACATTTTTTTTCCAAAACATTTATAGTTTTCATTTTCTGTGTAGTTAGTTTTGGTACAGATTATCAGTCTAAACCCAAACAAAAACTACGCTTTAGTGTTAGTTTTAGATTCTTATCAATTTTTTTTTTAAACAAAAGTTTTTAAAATGATGGATTTTGGCATATGTTTAAGAATTGTTTTTAAAAATTTTTTACAGAAAATAGCTTAGATTTTATTTGCAAGGTATTAAAATTATTAAATTTGTAGCTATTATACATTTTGAATACATTATTATATAAATACAAATTCAGTTTTTCCAATTTGGAAAAATACTCCTTTGGAAAACAACAGCAAAATATTTCCCCAAATTTCTGGTTTTTTTCCAAGCATTCTCATCTCTATTTTTCACCACTATGAATTAACAGGTGCTTTCTTAAATAGCTGTTACATGAGAATTTTTTACTGCATATTTCACACACAAAAGTTTTCTCACCACTATGAATTAACAGATGCTGGGTTAAACTGCTCTTTTGAGAAAATTTCATGCTGCATATGACACATACAAAAGGTTTCTCACCTGTATGGGTTAACAGATGCTGGGTTAAACTGCTCTTTCGAGGAAATTTCTTGCTGCATACCTCACACATAAAAGGTTTCTCACCAGTATGAGTTAACATATGTTTGTCTAAATTACACTTTCGTGAACATTTCAAGTTGCATATCTCACACACAAAAGGTTTTATTCCAGTATGACTTAATCGATGTTTTTTTAAATCACCCTTTTGTGAGAATTTCTTGTTGCATACCTGACACACAAAAGGTTTTTCTCCGGTATGAATTAGCAAATGGTTGTTTAAATTGTTTTTTTGTGAACATTTCTTGTTGCATATCTCACACACAAAAGATTTTTCTTCAGTATGAATTAACATATGCCGTTTCATACTACTCTTCACAGTAAACTTCTTGTTGCATATCTCACATGCAAAATGTTTCTCACCAGTATGAATTAACAGATGAATGTTTAAATTACCCCTATTGGAGAAATTCTTCTTGCATAACTCACAAACAAATGATTTTCCTTCCTGTGACTTAGAAGCTGCTTTTCCAAAAAGCTCTTGTAAAGAAATATTTTGCTGCATTTTTCACACTTTAAAGGCTGTTTTGAATGATGTTATGTGCATCTACATGTATGACTTTACGAACCTGCAATAGATACAATTAAGATAATCATTCACTTTTGTGATTAATTAAAAAGCCATTTAAGAGAAAAAAAAATAATGAAAAATTGTAATAAACGTGAAAATTGAATTCAAGTAAAATGTTTAGTACAATATTAAAAGCTACAGAACACTCCATTTATCGCAGAACTAAAAGGTGTGTCAGATGCATTTCCTAACTCTATAAAGATAAAATTATAATTGAAGTTGCAATAACTAAAATACAGTAAACTCTGTCTAAGGCGGAATCGATCGGGACTGAGAAAAATTTCCATGGTAGACAATATTCCGGCTTATGCAAAAAAGCTCCCCCCCCAAAAAAAAAAAAAAATCCCCCGAATTTCATGATTTTTATTGATTTTCCTGACTCGAAAATCGGTTGAAAACTGAAATTCAGAAAGATCTTTTGTCTTTATAGATAAATGACAAACGCGATTCAGTTTCTTAGTACTGCTCTGTAATACACGCGAATTGGAAGTTTACACACACACACACACAAACTAACAGATCCTCCCCCCCCCCCCAACCCAATAAACTTCGAGAATGAGACAGAACGCTATAACTTTGAATTTGAGTACATCCTTAAATATATTGCACTTTTGAAAATATATATTTTGATAAATGTTCATTCTACTAAAAATATTAACTTTTAAATATAATTTTGCATATGGAAAAAATGGCACAAGCATAAATTTCTTAAAATTTAAAGTTTCTGTCCTTTTGAATTAACTTTTTGAAAGTGCTACGGAATTTAACTAACATGCACGACATTGAGTATTTGACTTATCAGTTTTAAAGTTTAATAAACAAAATGCCTTTCATTTTTAAATTATCCTTTTTTCCGCCTTATGCAAAATTTTGGATTCGGTGGGACCTTAAAATGCTTTCCGTTTCCGCGTTAGACAGATTCCGCCTTATGCAGCATGAACTAATGTAATTTTCTATGGGTTCGCCGGGACTTGGAAAATTTTCCGCGGTAGACAGATTTCCGGCTTATACAGAGTCCGCCTTAGACAGAATTTACTGTAATTAGCTACAATCATAAAATGAGTAACTTATCATAAAGAAAATAATAAGTAAAAAAATTTAAAAAAATTAAGGAAATAATTCTATATTTTCTCAAAAACAATGATGTATTTTATAATAAGGGAGGTGAAAAAAAAATTTTGCATTGGTATTTCTACACACATGTGTTTAGTATGAATTCCCCAGATTTCTGATTTTTTAAAATTATCTAATACGGATTATTATTAAAATCCTACATTATTATGTATCATTTATATTTTATTGGAATAATCTATACAGCATTTTCATCTTTTATAAGCATTTTTACTATGTTTAAAGCTTTGTATAATTTATTACATGTAAAACAAAATGCATTTTCTTCTGCAATTTTGGAATACATTTATAGATATGTCCAATGTCCATGCAAATTGCATGATAAAATGTGTGAAAGGTCTTGTTGAATAGTTATAATGGAGCATCTTATAATAGAGTATGTAGAGAGTATTGTAGGTATAATAGAACATCACATGGGAGTGAAAAATCGCAAAAATAGAAATATTTTATTCAGGAACAAATCCATCAATAAAACTTTCGGTATGTTACATAAAAACACCAAAACAGCAATATTCAGTATAATGGTGTTGCAGTTATAATAAGTTATCTGCAATCAGCATAAAAATGACTGTTCCAAGTTTGTAGAATTCACTATGAAAATGCAGAAATAGATTGAAGCATTAGAAGAGACAGGTTGGTTTCAAATTTCTTAAGTTAACATTCCCTTATATTTCCAAGTTAGGATTAAAATAATGACTTCTAGATAATTCCTTTCACAACATCACTCTGATAGCCGTTATTTAAATAAATTGCATATAAAAAATCACACTAAAAGCATTTAACTAAGAATCATATAAACAACTTCATAAATTCATTTTTCTATGAAAAAATAATTTGAAAATCAATTTACTCAATTTATTGTAAGCAATAAAAATACCTTAGTATTGTGCACATGTATTAGTTACCTTTTATTTACGAAACACAAGTATGCCACATCATTACACTTAACCTGGGAATTGTTCGCGCATATTCAGGATATGTACAATTTATATTTTGCCACCAATAAAGCCAAACAAAAATCGTCCGTCATACTATTTAATCGTTGACATTGCTCACAAATTCTGTGATAAAATAGTTTAAATATTACTTTTCAAAAATGAGGGGTAAGGAATTTAATAACCGTGTCCACCCTGGTTATGTCATACCTTGTGCGTGTAATCCAGGGATAATGAATAAACATGTGCATGGAATTGAATGATGAGTCCTCATTACACAGAAGATTTAATAACTTCAATTATACTATTTAAATTTTATTAAAATCAGAAAGGTAATTTCTATAAAGATTTCAAAATAGTTTATTTTTTAATTTTGAAAAGAAATTATTTATTTTCTCATTTCCTTCATCTCTCTTCTTGATACGCTTTATTAGCATGCTCCTTCATATTTTCAATTTTATTGTTGAATTCTATAGTTGCTAAAATTATTTTCTTCTTTTTAATAATTTCTCTCTCAGCATCTTTTTTCCAATACATCTTTTTCTTTCTTTCTAGAGTATCATCTAAAGTTGAAAGTACATTTTTGAAACTATGATTGTGTTTCTTCGAAACTATTTACAGTTCTCTCACAGATGACTTCATTTTGTCACATACAAGCCTCTTAGGGTATTGTAAAGAATCCTTCTACATGGGTGTTTCCATGACTATTTTCATGATAGTACTTATATATACAGTCACAATAATTATGAAATATATCCATTGTGGTCACAAATACTTTACATCAAAATTCCCTGATATTTCCCTATTAGTGTTAAAAGTTTTCTGATAATGAATATTTTGTTAAGAAAAATGTCGCCCTCAGCACAGTCATAATTTTATAAAATTAGATATAAAATTGGACCTTATTCTCCCCTTGGGTTCGAGGCTACAAAAATTCGTCAGCTTGGGGACAACATTTGTAACTGCACTATTGAAAACCATCGTGTCTAGAAAATTTATGCTTATATTTATTTTATATGGAGTTTTAGACCTTTTCAGGGGCAGGTATGGGTTATACATGAATTTTTTTCTCTGTTTTAAAGTAGTGGCATGCATATTTTTCATTTTAGTCATAAAATTTAAAAAAAATTAATTTTAGTTAATATGTACATATGAATTTTAATTAATATGTATCGAAGTATTGATCGAAAATAATTCGTACAAAATAAATCTGCAGTATTTTACGCATGCATTTACTTGTATTTCTGCTGCATCAAATGACGCAATAAGGTAAACAAACGCGTTAGCCGCTATTTTTACACCACGTGATTCCCACTGTGACGTCACGAGAATACTGTCCATAAATAATGTCTTCGCAATGTAAACAGAATCACATAAGTCATGTACAAATGATTTCATTATTGAAACTGAATAGGTAAAACTGTATATTGTGTAAAGCAATAGTTGCAAAATGATGAATCCCTGTTTTCTTTTACACAGTCTGTAAAAAGACGAGAGAGAATAAAACTATTCTGAACATTTTCAAGAAAAAAATATATACTGTGGTCCGTTAAAAAACACAATTTTGGCGAAATCAAACATTTTGTTCAAATTAGAAGCACAAAAACTGACAACAGACAGTGACAGAATTCAAAAGTATGCACCAAAACTTGCATATTACAAAGAAATAAGAAAAATGTTTGACTTTATTAAAAAAAAAATTTGTTGTCTTTCTGGTATTAATCTAGCTTTGACAACTAATTTCCAATCCTGTTATTTGTTTATATTCATTATTCTAAGTATATTAAATGTAGTGCAAAACCGACCCTTTTCTGGTTGCACCATACTGCATAAAATACCATTATATAACTATATCATAACCAACATCACTTTCTAAACAATTTACTAATATACATTTTAAAATTTTCAGCTAGTATTGTGAAAAAAATCATTATCAATGACGTTAAATAATAATAAATCTCTCCTTTTTAATACATTTATTATTTTCTCTGTCCAAAAATTTATTTTATTATAAAAAGAGTTATTTACAAATGTAAAAATTTATTTTACAACAATACAAGTTTATCATACTAAAAGAAATCACGAGTTGAATAAAACTCACAGTACCTTCCTTTTTCCTTTATTGTCACTACTTCTATATTATAAAGGACAAACATATCAGTGCGTAACGCATACGTCATTTTGCGAATGGCGACACTTTGAAATTTGAAATAAAATTCCGGTTTAGCAATTTTCTCTACTGCAAATTTTTAAACTTCTAAACATCGCACATTTTAAATTTTTACACCGTCGTATGAGGAAAAAAATGCTCTTTTAAATGCAATTTGTTTGAATGCTGTACATCAATTTACTTTTGAGATATTAATTTTTTGTAGTTTTTAATACCATTTTTCTAATCGTGGCAACAAAAGTACCCCATTTCTATTGAAAGTAAAGGGAAGTAAAAAATAGGAGATTACTATATCTTTTTGTTGCCATTTTCTCATAAAACCTAAAAAAAAAAGTTTAAATTAAAATACGGGCAATGTCAAGAAAATTGTCTGTTATTCCGCGATAATGATGTCACATGCATACTTTTCTATAGACGAAGTTTAGGGCTGGATTGTAAAAGTGGATTTCTTTAGCGGACGCAAATGACGTCATTTTACAAAAAAACTTTAATTCTTAAAACTGAATTATGGTTTGTAGGAGTGCGTTATTTTCACTGCCTAACTGCTTTGAAATTCTTGACAGGTGAAAATGCTTCACTTTTGAAAAAAAAAAAAAATCTACAGTGTCTTTATAAAAGAGAGGTGACATGCAAATAATAGCGATTTATGTTACAGAAATTGATGATGCAAAAAAATAATTCGAGGTTTAAAATGATATTACGTTGCCCAAGTTTATGTTCAAAATTCTCTCTGCTAATAAAATTTTATTGCTATCCTTTAAATATGTTACTGTAATTTTATCAAAATAACATAATTTGCTTAATTTAATTTTTCATAATTTTATGTAATCTACATATTTAAATCACAAGTGTGTTTTTTAGTCATCTGCCCTGAATTTTCTGCTGAACCAATTTTACTAATATATATATATATATATATATTGAACTGAAAGCTGTTCATCTGTAGATGTGATCGCACTATCTTTTTTTTTTTTTTTTTTTTTTTTAATATTTCCACTTTTCTATTTTAATTTTAAAAGCATTTTATGAATTTTCTTCAAAATGGTGAAAATTAGATAGCTTTCATTATTGCAGACGAGAGAAATAATGAAGTTTATTTATCTTTATTCATGCCATTTTTTCTAATAAAAATTCAAAAGTGTTGATAAAAATTGTTGTAAAGGGTTTAGTTTATATTGGCATTTTTCCTCATAAATTTTCATTATTGTTTTTTCATCTGCATGTGTACTGATACTAAGTTTCAGACACTAGGCGAAATGGTTATTTAAGTGAAAATGAAGTCATATTTAAAAGAAAACGATCATTTTCTTAGATAAAACTAAACATTGTAACACAAATGCGTTTAAAAAACATAAATTACGGAAATTTTTACTCTCCAGAATTGAGATTAGAATCTCAAGTAAAGAGTGCGTCTGCACATAAAAGATGTTGCTGAGAATCGTGATTTAAAGTTTTGAGTTAAAATGATTTTAAAATGGTCAAACAAAATACATTTTTTAAAAATAAAATGATGAATATGGATATGAGAAGTGCGAATGCAAATTTTGAAAAGGTGAAAATTGCAGCTTTTCATTCCGAAATACCAAGCATAAGAGCCTAAATGGATAACCACATCCTAATAACTGATATTTATTATATTTTACTGATTACGTATCTGTATTATAAAGAACAAACATATCTGTACGTAATGCTGACGTCATTTTGCGAATGGCAACACTTCACGACCAAATTTCGGTCTTGAAATTATCGCTACTGCAATTTTTTAATCTTCTGACCATCGTACATTTTCAATTTTCGTCGCATAGGGAAAAATATACTTTCAAATGCAATTTGTTTAAAAACTTTACCTTAATTGACTGATGCATTATGTTTTTTTTTAAATAATGTTTAAGCATGTTTTTTTTAAGTTTTTCTTATGACGTGCCGGTTTGAATACATAATAATAATAAACCTTTTGCGCATAGAGCAACAAACACTGTTCAGCATTTGTTTCTGACTACTTTTTGCATAACAAAATTAATAGTTCCGTTATAAACAAATAAAAGAATAATATTAAAAAAAAGACCAATCTAACATATTTGTGAAAGTCAAATTAACGAAATTAATACTTCTTTTATATAAACAAATAAAAGAATAACATTAAAAAAACACAAATCTAACATATTTGTAATCGTACAATTTAAATTTTAAATCACCAAATAGGATTTTTTTTTTTTTTTTTTTTGTTTAAAATGAAATTTGTTTGCAAAGTTCATCTTAGTTTACTGATTGTTTATGGTTTTAAAAACAATTTTAAAGCATGAATATTTTTTAATTTATCTATATCGCGTGGAACTCGATTACGAAAGATTAATCCGTTTGCCCTTAAAACAAAATAAAGAGTTCATCATTTTCTTACGGTTAATATCCATTAAAAAAAAACTTCCCTATGAATAAATAAGTAAAATAATATGAATAAAACACAAATTTAACAGACATGTATAAGCTCTGAAATTATCAGAATATAAAAAGATGTCGTAAGTAGCAAAATCTTGGTCAAATAAATCTTAGCATATGGCTAATTAGAAAATATCGCTTTTGATAAATTAAAAAAAAATATTTGATTGCATAATTCGTATTTTTAATATGAAAAGTGCTTTTTTAATGTAAGTGGGCAATCTAAAAAATTTATTGCGTATAAAAAATTATTAGTTTTCAATTTAAAAAAATGTCTTCACCTATATTCTGTAACCAGGGAAGCCCGGGTGCGATCCTCTAGTTGTTTTTTAAAGTATAGTACACATTTATAATTTAACTTTTCATGAAAATAATATAATCATGTATCCTCTCTACGTAGTTTGATTTGAAAGTAAACGCCTGCTGAAATTTGATAAAACTGAATGAATATCAAATAACACAAGTAAAAAAAAAAATTGTTAAAGGTTATTTAAATTGGGTAAAATAAATAATACTAAAAGAAGAGAATCGAAAGCAATTTTAATTCTTGTAGCTGAATTTTCTGTGTCAATCTGCTGCAAACCAAAATTTATCTATTAAAACTATTGTACAAAATCTATTGTCATAAGAAATAATAACCAATAAAATAAGCAAAATTTGAATTTACAAGGGAATATAATAAAGAGGAATATAATACAAAGGAATATAATAAAAAGACAGAGTAAATCCGGAGCCTAAAAATAACTATAAATTTTTTTTGTCCAACCATTTCTTTTTATATTGCTAGATTAATTTTCAGGGTATAAAAAAATCTGCACGCCTGCTACGGTACTGAACTGTTTATGCTATTGGAATTTTATGTTAGGAAAGTTACTAACGTAACTTAGATTTTCTAATGTTTTTTAATGTATTGATTTTATTTTTTCCAAATCAATATGAATGCTGAAAACAAATTACTATTTCGGTTTTAATTCAGTCAGAAATTTTTTCCAGAAAAACTGAATGCAGAAATTTCATACTATCTTTGGATTTCTACTTTTGCATAAAAATAAAATTACCTATATCAAATTATATACAGGGTGTCCATAATTAAACGACCCTACTTTGTCTAAAGACAAAACTATTACTCATAAAGTTGTGAAGTTTTGTGAAAAACATAATAGAGGAATGGGAATTTGTTTAAGCATAAAAAAGTTGAAAATTTCATCACCAGAGGGCGATTTTTAATAACTTACACATTTAACATTACGATAGTTTAGAAATTTTATTCACAGGACGTTCATAATTAATAGACCCTATTTTAAAGTTGTCTACAAACGAAACTATTGTTCAGAATGTTGTACATTTTTTTGGAGGGCATAATAAAGGTAGGTATGGGAATTTTTTTGAGCGAAAAAAATATACGATAGTTTAACAAGTTTTGTTATAAGCAAACATGTTCCACATGATGGTCATCATTTTCGTATACCATCTGGAATCGTAAGATAGCATCTTCACAGTTGTCTGCAGTGTATTCTGGTAAATGCTAGAAGCCAGTCGTGAAGTGCTGTCTTTAGAATCCGGTTTCGTTAGTAAATAAAATTTCTAAACTATCGTAATGCTAAATGCGTTATTTACTTAAAATGGCCCTCTGGTGTCAAAATTGTAAACCTTTTTTTTTTTTTTTTTTTTTTTTTTGCTTAAATAAATTCCCATCCCTTTATTATGTCTTACACAAAATTTCACAACTTTCTGAACAATTGTTTTGTCTGTAGACAACTTTAAAGTAGGGTCGTTTAGTTATGGACACCCTGTATATAACGTTTAAAATTTTAGTGACTTAAAACAAATAAATTCTGAAAACAAATCTATGAAAATTGAAATAGTTATAAAATTTTATACATCATAAAAGAAGTTTTTTTTCTTGTACGTGTAAGCATTTGACCTAAGCTGGAGAAAGATTTATTCATTCGAAATCCTTTGCTTATTTCATACTTTTATTGCACATTTGAAATCTTTCTAATTATTATTTTTTAACTTATAAGTATAATGTACTTGTATTTAATTATTGTCCAAACAGACAAAAATCATATATTTGTGAAAAGCTGTTGGGAATCACTTGAAACTTTAGGTAAAATAGTGATAATATTCATTCATGATTCATTGTCATGTGCAAATAGATTCGTTAAAACTTCGGGAAATGCATTTCTAAGTTTTAAATTAACGTAAAATTCACAAAACATTTATTTTATTTTATTTTAATTAACATTTATGAAAGAAACTTTGACAGTAATTCGGTAAAAAATTAAGCAATAAAGGATATAAATGGTATTAGAGAGAGTTACAATACAAATGTATTTATTTGACACGTATCTTTCTATTCATTTTTAATAACATTAGCCTCTTTTTTCTTTGTTTATTGTAGTTTTTGAAGTTAGCATAGATGTAAATTTGATTATATTACATTTCAAAGGAAATGGAGGTCATATAAGATCAATCCCAAATGTACTTTTTAAAATTCTTTATTCCTGTAACCAGATGCCTAGTAAAGAAAATTATGTGAAATTAGCATCAGTCTACATGCGTTGAGGAGGGAATTTATAAAACACCTTTACTCTTGAAATCAAAAGTTACAGCATAATCTATCAATTGTACATTGCTAACAAAAAGCGATATTTACAGAAATTCAGACAATTCGTTATCCTAATCTTTTTAAAACCAAAACCTTTTGTTTAGACCTCCCGTTGAGTGCTACCAGAAAGAGAAGGTCGAACCTAGTTGAGCCAGGTTTTTTAGCATTTTCTATAGTAGTATAGAGCATGTATCTTTTCTTTTTAAATGTAGCATTTATCTCAATTTTTCTAAATGCAAAATAAAAGACGTTTTTTGAAAAAAAATAAGTAATTTAGGCTTAAGCTTTTACTAAGTTTTAAAATATCAAGCAGATTCTTTGCACTCATCATTAATGATCCTAAAATGACACATTTATATCACAACAAAATTATAAAAAATGAAATAAAATTTGAAACTGGCATGCCTAATATAACAGTACAAGTTTTGAAATATAAATAAAAAATCCCCCGATTAGCGAAAAATGTGAAAAAGTTCAACTTCTAAATACATCAAACTAAGTTAACGCTTTCACCGTCTGGGCTAAGGCTCCTATGATAGGAGCCTTATAGGAGCCCTATAGGAGTATTATAGGAGCCCTAGTCCGGGCTCCACCAGTATTGTAGACAGGAGGTGCTGGGTTCGAACCCAATTGCGCACGTCTGCTTAATCGTTTGCAGTTTTCCGTGGTTTTCTTCGAACATTGGTTTTCCATGCATAAATACGGGTTAGGTCCCCTTAGAAATACCCCCACGGAGGGCTCTACCCCTCAGGCTTATATCCGTCGTGCAGATAATCAGCCATCATAAATAAATAATTTTCACCATCCAAGGGTTTTCCTGCATTTTTATAAAAATGTATGTAAATCCCAAAATAAATATATTTTTTTAATTGCAATTTGATGCTATAATATCTTTAATATCACTTCTTTCTATATATGTTCAAAATAGAATTCTGTTTAAAATATTTTCGTCTACAGACACTTTAACATGATTTCTAGAAATGGAAAAGGGACACCAACTGGTTAAAGGGTTAACACTTGCTAAAAGTAATAAAAATACATTTACAAGGCAAATAAATACCTTTATTTTGATCATGATATCAATACCTTTATTTTGATTATATTTCATCCCTCAGATAGCAACATTTTCAAGATCTATAATATTACAAAATATTTTCGCAGTTTTTTCTTTAAATTGAAAACTTAAACAAAACTCATGAGATCTCATGTATAATGAAATCAAGTGCAGTAGCAAAAAAGGATATTTGTGACGTGAATTATTTTATACTATTCTTTCTTATTCTTATTATCCATTTTTTCAACCATCCATACTTTCCAACAAAGTTGAAAAGTGTTTATGACTTCGGTTTTTCTGGCCGTCTGTACATGCTCTAACTCTCGTAAATATACTCTGATTGCTTTGAAATTTTTGGATGTTAATGATGTTTACCATAGCATGAACCCTATTTCAAATGAAGTTTTTAGCATGCTTAGTTCATCTACAGGGACCGTCAAAATTATTCCGCCAAATGGGAAAAAATCGTTTCAAATGATTTTTAATGATGTTACATGCATTCAAACATAACAAAATTTATATGCATTTATGAAATGCACTAAAATATACATTCTGTAGAATATGCGGTGCAAAGAATAGTTATTATTCATTTACAGGGTCACACAAAAGAATTCCGTTACATACTGATATATGGGGGGGGGCATTGTTTGAGGGGTATTTTAGTTATGTTAAGCTATTACATATATAATAAAATTGATATACGTCACTGAGGTTTACTATAATTTATTTGATGTATAATACGATGTGCAGAGCATTTACAGGGACACACAAAATATTTCAGATACTATATTGTATCAGAAGTACTGTACATAAGCAGTGATAGCTGGAAATGCATTTTCAATTATGATATGTGCTTTTATGTTTCACTATATTTATGCATATTATATGGTATGTAGAAATTCTATAATTTATATACAGGGCTACACAAAAGAATTCGTAAGTGTTACTGGGTATGAGCACAAATTGCTTAAAGGTGGTTTTTAAATGAGCTATGCATTTTTATGGTGAACTGCATTTATTTTTTTAAGAAATATTTGTAGAATATACATAAAATGATATACAGAGTCACGCAAAGAAGATGCCATCTATGGATGATAATTTCTGGAAATATGATTTCAGTAGTTTTAAGAATGTTTTAGTTTGAATTAAATTTTAGCTAAATAGTGGCATGTTGTAAAGGTACTAGGTAAACTATAGGGCTGTACAAATGTATTGAAGTATGTTTCCATTTATTAGTAAAAATTGCTGAAAGAGAAATTTCAACCTGTTATGCGTTTTCTTGCTAAACTAAATTTTCCCATTATATAGTATATATATCAACATACAGATCAAATACAGGGCTGTTCAAAAGAATTGGGATACATATTTGGCTATGGGTGGTAACTGCTGAAATCAATTTTTTAAACGTTTACTTAGTTATCTTATTTACCTCACTTCCCTTAAAGCTTTCAGGGAGTGTTGGAAAGTATTTCATAATCTAAGCCGTAGGCATGATTTTTCTTTCCTGTTATTATTGCTCTTGATTTTGCTTGAGCTTTTTGTTTACCAATTTTCAATTTAAAATAAAAAGAAATTGTGAAAATACTTGTATCATTATAGATCTTGAGAATGTCACTGTCTGAGTGATAAAACATGTCAATCTGAATAAAAGTATTTATTTTCCTTGCAAATGTATTTTTATGACTTTTAGCAAGTACAGTAGACTCCCTCAAATCTGTACACTTTGGGACCAGAAGTTGTGCAGATTTTAGAATTTTGTGGCTTTCTGGTCATTGATTTATTTATATTTTTTAAACAGTAATTTGAGTGTAATAATACAATCAAAATTATAACGAAGGCTTGCAATATACATAAAATATTAAAATAATAAAGGAAAATAATAAAAATTAAGATAATTTTGAAAATGATTAAATTACTAAAAGTAAAAGTCAAGTAAATAATAATGCATAATTAACATGAGATAAATTTTTCTTAAATTATTCAGTGAAGCTTGCCTCATAAAGGTACATTACTAATTCACACTAAAATAATAAAATAAAGAAGTTTTATTTCAGGTTTAGTCAGACTTAATAACCAAAAAAGTTTGATTAATACATAAATATATTTGGTAAAAAGATTGCAATCACCAGTGACATGAGCCATATCTTGACTTTTTTCAAAAATAAATTTATACTACCTTCACAAAAAAACATGAGTTCAGTCCTATTTATTAATGAGAATTACATATTAAAATGCATACAGAATGATATTTTTTAAAAAGTCTCAAATTTTTTCCTTTCATTTGAACTGAAAGTTTCATTGTTTACATCTATAATTATGCGTGAATTTTAGAGTTCATATTTGAGGGAGTCTATTGTATTCACTTAGTTTGATGATTGTAAGTGATTTTCATATCTAATTCTATAATAAAATACATCCCATTCAAATAACATTAGCTGCTCCATCTCCGAGCATTAGTGCTCTTCACGGGCCATTCTCAGGTTTTATATCTTTCACTAAAAAATTTGAATTAAAAGCAACAACAACAACAAAAAAGAAAAAAAAAAACAAGAAAGAAAGCAAGAAATTCAGTTCATATCTATTATTTTTTATGTCAACACTCCCTGTCCAATGCACATACAAAACACACAACAATGAATGACGTATCATAAGAATGTTTCTTGGACATTCTTTTGTGATAGTTGTGACAATTTTAGATAAAAAATTTCATTAATATTCCTTAATTGAAATGGCCATAATTTTTTTTAAGGGTTGGAAAACACAGTTTATTTGGTTTAAAAATGGAGTTTTTATGTATATCTTTTCCTATTACATATACATGCATATTTGTTGATAAAAATAAACATTGGCAAATATATAAGTACAGAGTTGCCAAGTGTCCGGCTTTTTGCACACCACTATTATCTTAGAGAAAATGTTGTTCTTTTACATATCCCAAATGTTCCAATTAAATAAAAGAACATTTTCCGTTATAAAATATTGGTATCCAAAAAGCCGGAGACTTGGCGAATATATAAGTACTAATATAACTTAAATTACATAATTGCAGTGAGTTATGTAGAAAACATTTAAAACATTATTAGTAACAGCTATATATTATATTCAAAGAATAAAACTAAGAATAAAACTATGAAAGAATGCACTTTTTGCCTTGTCATAAATGTGTGCTCTCATAGAATCCATGATTAATAATTCACCTGGATTGAAAAATGTACTCTTTCTTTTTCTAAAAAAAGTACTTATCCAGGGTATCACATGTCTTCGTTCATCCATCCCTTGTCAGCGGCTCGAATTTCCACTCCTTTTGGAAAACTTTCTTTTGATATTATTTTTCTTTTAAATACAGTAGATCTTTATAACGCAATTCTCCATATAACACACAACTTCTCCAATGTAAACAATGAATTTTGCAGTTTAGAAGCACATTTAGATTCCCACATTGTGCAAAATTGCTATTTTCTAGAGGACTAAATTGGATGTGTTAGTTCAACTAAATCTCCTTAATTCAGAGCTTTAAATGAAAAAATTGCTGTTCTTACAATAAATTTTTAAATGAATAATATAATGAGTGATTTATTGGTACAGGCATATTTGGAGCATATTTATAAAATAAATTAAACAATAAGTGAAAAGATTCATATTAGGCAAATATTTATAATCTGGATAACTCCTGGTAACAAGGAATGCAATATAAAGATATTCTAATGCATTTTTATATGTTTGAGACATTTGGCCGTGTTTACAAAGTAAATTAAATGTTGTATGAAAGGTGATCCATATAGCGCAAAATTCTATACAACACACAAGCTTTCATTTTTAGATTTGTGTTATAAAGATCCTCTACTGTATTATCATTGGTGTTAATGTTTTCCTATCTGCCGCAAAGCATAAAACTATACTGAAAGCTGCTTTTTCGTCTCTCATTGTAGTTATAGAAATGCTTTCCTTTCCTTGAGAATCAATGGTATAGTTCGGAGGACAATTGAAACACAACAGACTTCATCCATATTAATTATTTCCTTTGGGCTAAAATTTTTTTCTTCAATAATTTTTTCCATATAATTTAGGAAATCTTTGAGCTTTTGCTCCCAATTTTCTTGCAATTCTTGCCCACAGTTGTACGATATGTACAGAAAGTTTCTTCCTGTTTCATGAAACTGTAGTACCACATGGTTCCACCTTAAAAAATCTCTATATTCACTTCTCTGGCCATAATCCGAGCTTTCCACCTTATTTTCACAGCTGACACTGATAGGCTTATTTCCCGTGGACTCAAAATCCATGAATGTAGTTCATTTTCGAGAACTCGCCACATTGCTTGACCTCTTCTATCCACTCGCTGCTTTCTGTCCATATTTTGAAGCTTCTCTTTACTTTTCCGCCAAAGTCTTGTATTGGATTCATCAACATTAAAAATTCTTCTTGCTTTCCTATTACTGATTTCCTCCACTTCTCAATTATTATAAGTTTTAATTTGGATGTGTAACTAACACGTTTATGCATTACAGCACCAGGCATTTTGCTCTGTTAAGGCTCCTGTCCCTGCCAGCGAAGGCTCTCACGAGGTAATGTTAATCCTATGGGGCAGGATTTTTCTAATATCCCGTTTGCATTTCGACATTTGTAAATAATTCTTTTTGCATTTGACAGCCGAGATCCATCTCTACATTGCACCTTTTTTACTTTTTCGATTTTGCTTGTAGATATTCTTTAGAATGACACTTTCATTTTCAAAACAGGTTTTGAAAGTGAAAGTAACATTATAGAAAATATCTGCGACCAAAATCGAAAAAGTAAAAATGGTGCAATGTAAAGACGGACCTCGACTATCCAATGCAAAAAAAAAAAATAAAAATAAAAAATGCAAACATGATCTTAGATAAATCCCTCCCCATAGGATTAGCAGTAGCTCATGAGTGTCTTTGACGGCAAAGACAGGAGACTTAAGAAGCACATATTTATTCAGTCGTGGTCAGGAAAGAAAATGGCAGAAAACAACGTGCTTCTCTTAGTAAAGGATTTGTAGGAGCATGTGAAATTGATTCCTGCTTTTGCCTCTACAGGGATTTCTTACTCATTGTTTTGCTATACAGGATACAGATTTTGTACTCAAATAATCCCTGCATTCATGACTGAAAGTGATTATTCTCATCACGCAAAAGGATTTACCAGGTGAATATGAATCAGATAGTGCCACCTATTGATTCTTAAGAAAGATATTTGTAAATTAGCTTAAAAACATTATGTTTATTGACATTTACGAAGATATCACATACGAAAAAAATTTGCAGATAATCCATGGCAGCATATAATCCGCATTACAAGAAAAATAAATTTTTTAAACATATAATCTGTGGATTATACAAAGGAAATTAGGATATATAAGAGAACATAAGTGTGCCTATTCCAGCGATGATTCGGAGTTTTAAAAAATGTTCTGAGCGAGAGATTACACTAGAGGTGAATCCCGTGTTATCATGAGATGAGACAAGCGCTGTTACAAGTTCAAGCATGAAAATGAAAATTCTTTGGAGAAGAAAGAAAATGGCATAAAGAAGTCAAACTTGGGCGCAGAAGGCAGAAATAAAATGACTATTTTGGCACAAACACAGTCAAAATAACCCATTTGTAGAAGATATTTGCATTTGGCACAATGGTGCAAGTGTGAAAGAACTTGTATAATTGACAATCTTCTAGTTTTATTCAAATAGTATAAACATTTTTGCAACAAGAAATTTTACTTAATGAATGCAATAAAATAAGTAAATATGACATAGAAACAAGACGCATTATAATATATTAATTTTCTGTGTTTGTTCCAAGTGAAAACAAAAAACACAAGGCTGCTATATATTAAGGCTGTTCTCAAACACAAAGGGTCAACTTTCTGACATAAGTTTTAATTCATTTTTGTTCAAAAACGTGTGAAACTACAAGGTGTTGTTATTCAGAAACTATGTCATTGAACTGTTTTTTCAATTTTCTTGTAAACGCAATAGATCTTTCAGAAAATACTGTCAAAGTTGACCTTTTGAACTGAACTCCCAAACGAAAGAAGAAAATCCTGTCAGTAAGGGGAGAAAAATGCCGTTTCACATGATCAAAATTGCTTATAACTCAATAGGTAATTTATTGATCAAGAAATGGAAAACACAGTTTGATTCCAAATCTCTTCCATAGTCAGACTTTCCACTTTTATATTTTTCCGTTAAAAAACGAATTTGTAAATGTGTTAAAACATTCTGTGCTTGTTGAGCAGAGCAGTTGAGAAAAACCTTAAATAATTTAAATCACATAACAAATACTTCTGCAGCTGCCTTTAATATGGCAACTACATAAGATTAAATATGCAATTGCAAAGAAAATAAAATGTTGTAAGTAGTAACATTATTGGTACTATCTTCCTAGCATGAGAATAGACAAGTACCATTTCCCTAAATGTAAGAAAACAATAAAACATTTTTTTAAAAAAAATCAGTGCAATCACAGCACCTACTGGCAACACATCTAATATTATGAAGATGTTGGAATCTCAGATTCTTGGCTTCTTAAATTGTTTTAATATTTTGTGTGAATTTTGATGAAATTTATATAGAAACATCAGTATGCGATCAGGTAATTAAAAAATATTTACTTTCAATTGAACAGAATACAACCAAATTCAGTCTATGAGCAACACAAAGTTTTAAATGTTAAAAAAGATTAAAATCAATTTGTTGATGTTAAATTTAAATTCGAATAATACCCTTCGAACTAATTACAAATAAGTAAATAAATGGAATTATCTCTATAAATAAAACATTTTAATAATGCTTTAAATAACTAATTAAGGATAAAAGAAAAATTGAGACAGATGAAATTTTGTGAAGCAATATGATGAAATCGCAGTTTGTACAGTTTTTAGTAGAAGAGTAATCAAAGAAACTATCTTAGCATAAACTTATTTTACTAAAGAGGGCGGGATAAATAAACTGATTTTTTAGAATTTACCTGATAATACAAACAAGTCAAAAGACAAGACGCCAAATTAAAGAATGAATCGTGGACTTTTACATCATGATTTATTGCAACGTATTCATTCATTAAACGGAGAAACTCCCATGTAGTTCACTAATTGCTAATTAAACTGTTATTTATTAATTAAAATGTTGCAATGACAATATAATTACTACTTATTTTTATCTCTGGTTATAATATGGGCTATCAGACCAGCAGAAACAAGCTTTGCCTATAAATTTTCGTGTCAGTTATCCAAAATCAAATTGTGTCGCATTTTAAACACGAGGGCATATTTAAGAACTAGATTCGCAGATTTTGACGAATGCTTTGTATTATAAATTTAATGTTTTGCTTTGTTAATTAAAAAGTAGTTGAACATTTCTGTTGCAGTGATTTATTGATTGATTCATTATTCGTGAGTGAAATCTTACGATTCATTCATTTCTGTCGAATTATTCATTGTGTTGGCGTCTCTATACTTTTGCGATAACGTGTAAGAATAAGTGTGCTCTGATTGTAACAATACCTAATTTTTTAAATCATTTTTCTGACCCATCCTCTTTATTAAAATAAGTTGATGGTAAGAGTGTGTTTTCTTTCTCTTTTTTCTTTTTTTATTTTGTTACTTTTCTGCTGAACAATTATACAACTTGTGAGTTGAATGTTTGATAACACAAAATTTTATGTGTCGCGACTTTCATTTTTGCTGACATTTATAGTAATTTAAAATATTTCGTACACAGGAAAACTGAATACTTGAGTAGCCGAATAATAACTATTAGGCCAAGCCTACTTTTAGAGTTTAAAGGTGTTAAAAGGTTAAATTTTTAATCGATTTTGCATAATATTTAAAACAGATATTTTCCTTTTGATAAGCATGAATTCTTTTAGAAGTAAACTTTACACTATGAATACTGTGATTTGAGTTATTATTTAACAAAACATTTTTAATTAATAAAATTTTAAATTTCATGTTTAAATTTCTGTAAATGTCATTTTCTTATATTCTGAAACAAATATTTTTAAATCAAAGAAAATTTTTGAAGGATTTGGAAGAAAAATTTCACCTTCATATTGGCACTACAGTTTATTTGTCAGAAAAATACTAAACTAATAAATAATACAATTAACTCAAATGATGGTAACTCGACAAGAATAACAGTGTTCTTATGTATTATCCAAGCCAGGTCAACGAGAATTGCACCAAGGACGATGCCAAATACACTAATTACATTAACCCTTAATTTTTGACAATTATATAGTGTAGTATAGCTTATAACAGCCGTAATGTAATGATAATAATACATAATATACTAGTTTATCTATTTATCATAATTTATGGAGATTTTGTTTTATTGTTAAATTTTTTATAGTTTTCTATTTATGTTTATTTATTAAATTTTATTTTTCATTTTTTACCATTTTTAACAATTTTATGTATATTTAATAATGTTAAATTCTGTTTTGAATGGGATTGGCAACAATTTTTAGAAAATTATCTCCTGGCCAGGATAATACATAAGTACTGAATAACGTTCCTGTTCCGTTTGATAAATAAGAAATTTTTACAAATAAACTTTACACTGAAAAATTCTTTACTTTGTGTTATTTTAAGAAGAGTATAGTTTAAAAACTTTTTTCTTTGTGAAATTCGAAATTTCATGGTTTCTCCTGTTAGTTAAAACAAACTAATAAAATTTTAGGTACTACTTAGTTATCCCATTGACCAAAAATCTATCTCCAAACCTGTAAGATTAAATGCCAATGTTTTACTAATTTATTTGTTCTTCCATTATTTAAAATAAAAATTATGTCAATTGTATAATTTGGTGAGTGGTTTGGCGATTTATGCAGTTTGGTGAAATTGGTCAACTGGATAACTAAGAAGTACCAAATTTTATTATACCATAAAAGAAATATTTTAAAATCAAAAAGGAATTTTAAATGAATTGGAAGAAAAATTCAACAGTTATATGCTGCTTATTTGTCAGCAAGGGACTAGAGTAAAAAATATAATAACACAATCTTTTTGGATGGTGGCATCTCAGGAAGAATTAAACATGTTCCTGTTCCTTTTGATTTAGCAAGGAAGTTTTTAAATATACCAAAGAGTAACGTATGGAGTGGACAATCATCTTCAGAAGTTATAAACATAAAGGGTGTTCCTAAAATCTTGGAACAAACTGATAATGTGCTAACAAACATCTTTTGAACAAGAAACAACATCTGAATCCACTTATTCCATCGGAAATACAATACATTCAATCAAAAATACAGGATGTGTCACTACAATATGAAACTAGGTTTTCGTTCACAACTTTAATAATAATGAAACTATTTTAGTAAAATTTGCATCATCTACTAATTTTGCTTGCATGAAATATAATTATATTATCGGAAGTAACTTAGTTTCTGTTGGTGACACAATATAAGTGCTGTCAGCTGCATTCTGAATAAAGTCTAGCTCAATGTTGTTTAGATATAAATGGTGACAATTTATAACACTTCTCACCATGTCTAGGGCTGGATGATATATCAAATATCGGTTTTTATAACATATTGCCTCCAGGGTTGGCAAGTTTCTGCCAAAGTGGTTAAAACCAGCGGTTATAACCGGTTAAAACCGGCATGGCAGAAACTAGTTTCTGCCAGTAAGTGGCAAAAACTGGCAGAAACTCAGAAATAATATTAATAAGAACTTTAATGTGCAATGATTCTTAATTCATACATGTATTTGATGTGTAAACAATTAAGTTAAAAATTAAAATTAAAGATTATGAATGTTATTCAAAGTTGTAAAAAAGTTTCAAAATTATCATATAAATATACTTTGCTTATATAATAATAGGTACTAATTTTTTTTCACTTGAAAAACAGAAATTTTCAATGGTAGTCTGATGCTGTACAAGTTTAACTATTTTATATTATTGTTTAGAGTTGAATTTTTATTTAAAAGTAAAAAAAGAAATTTACAAAAAAAATCTGATATTTTAATAAATGTATTTTTCAGAGTATTTTTAAATAAATAATGCAATGCAATAACTTAAAGATTATGATTCTTGTGAAATTATAAGTAAATAATTGAAGCACAATAAATAACAGAAAAAAAATTTAATGAAATATCTTGCACAATTATTTTACAATATTGAAAAAACAAAATTGCCACTCAAATATACTATTATTACTTTTTCCACAGAACATTCCATAGCATAGGACAAAATTTTGCTATCTTTCTGAACACACTGTTTCTTTGTTTTGAATGAAAGAAATGTTTGAAAATATTCTTTCAAGACTATCATTACTTGCTGGCAATGTCATTATTGAGGATGCAAATTTGAAAAATCCTCATTTTCACCAGTATTCGTTTTTAAAGATGACCACCACATAGAAGGTAAGGGCAAGACATTTTCTAGGTCTTCCTTGGAGAAATATGTTTCTGAGGCAGGAGTCGATTTTGCTTCGAAGGATATTATATGTGGCACAAAATTGGGATTAATATCAGAAAGCAATTTCCTTGCCTTTTCTTTATGCTCATATGTCAATTTTGATCCCATATACTTAGGATGAAGTAAATAAGTTAGCATATGGCAGTCGGTTATTACTGTATCAAATCTGCTTTGAACCTTTGTAGTTGTTTGTTTTGTAAGTGCAAAATGTGGTTGGAACATTTTCAACTAACAGTCTTAATAAAAAAGCTAAAATCTTTAACAACGATTTTATGCACAAATAACATACAGACACGACACAAATATCCCATATAATCGTTTTTTGTCGTGTCTATACGTTATTTGTGTGTAAAATCATTGTTAAAGATTTTAGCTTTTTTACTAAAATTCGCACAAAATTTGATCTATGCTTATAACAGTCTTAAATTGAAAAAAAAAAAAAAAAAAAGTCAGATTTGTTCCTTTGAATACTGTATTTAAATGAAATGTTTTTAAATTCATGGAATTACAAGATCCGCATATAACTATAATATTTCTATGAGAGATAATTTATAGTGTTGTTGTTAAATTATTACGTTAAATTACGGAAAATTATTTTAAACAAGTATTGAATATTTTTCTTTTCTTTTCATTGTTTAATTTAAAATAAGTATTGGATATAGTTTTGTATTTGATTTTAAACTGAAATTTTAAAATACTCTAATAATTGTTTACATATAAAATTATATAACCATACTATAACAAAAATTTTATCTGTTACATTACTCATTTTTTCTAATACAAATCTATTTATTTTTTAATTAAAACTACCCACAATATTTCATTTGTTATTTATACGGAATAAAATGTACTTAAGGAATTTAATACTAGTAAAAAAGTCTCAGATTATGTCATGAAATGTGTTTATGCCAGTTTCTGCCAGTTAAAACCGGTTATAACCAGTTTCTGCCACTGGCAAGGCAGAAACCCTTTTTTGCCGGCAAATAGCCAGCCCTGATTGCCTCAATCAATTTTAATCTTTGTTAAATATTGATATATTGGCTCTCATTATATCCATACAATGCAATTTCTCACTCTCTAATCAATTGTAGAGTGAAAACAAGGAGAAACAAGTGGGTAAGTGTGATCACAGATCGCACAGAGGGTTTCGTTTAATATTCCTTTCAAAACACTTTATCTTTTTGAAAAATCTATTACCTCCACATTTCGCAACCAGGGGGCGCACTCGATTCTAAACAAATATCTATCCGAACGAAATCCCGTTTTACATACTATCCGCAGATATATTAGTGGAGGGGATTGAGCCCATAGCACCTGAGATCAGTAGGCGCACCTGGCGGTAAAAAATGGAACTAAAATATGTAAGGCTATGGTGCACAATATGAAAGACGGGTCAAAGGGGTGTCGGCAAAAGTTGGAAAATTTCTCCCGTGGTTAAAAGGGCGGATGTTAGACAAATTACTTAAAATACACAAGCTAGAGCCCAGAGAGGTAAATAATATAAGACTTTTTGAAGATTTTATGATTTGTCGTGTGGTCTGAGGTATTCAGCTATACGTATGCAAAATTTCATGTCTCCAACTTAATTAGGGGCTCTCTTAGAAAGAATTGCTTCAAATACATATGTGGTAGCTCAAAGGGTTAAACGTAAGACATTTTCAAGATTTTATGATTTGTCGCTTGGCCTCAGGTGTTCTGCTATAAGTATGCAAAATTTAAAATCTCCAATTTAATTAGGGGCTCAGTTAGAAAGAATTGCTTAAAATACACGAGCTGGAGTTGAAAGGGTTAAACATAAAACTTTTTCAAAATTTATTATTTGACGTGTAATCTGGGATGTTGAGCTATAAGTATGCAAACTTTCACGCCTCCAACCTAAATAGGGGCTCACTTAGAAAGAATTGTTTAAAATACACATGTGGGAGCCCAAAGGGTTAAACGTACGACATTTTCAAAATTTTATGATTTGTCGTTTGATGTGAGGTGTTCAGCTATAAGAATGCAAAATTTCACGCTTCCAACTTAATTAGAGGCTCACTTAGAAATAATTGTTTAAAATACACATGCAGGAGCCCAAAGGGTTAAATGTACGACTCTTTAAAAATTTTATCGTTTGTCGTATGATGTGTGGTGTTCAGCTATAAGTATGCAGAATTTCACGCCTCCAAACTAATTAGGAGCTCACCTTAGAAAGAATTGTTTAAAATACACATGCGGGACCCCAAAGGGTTGAATGTACGACTTTTTCAAAATTTTATCACTTGTTGTTTGATGTGAGGTGTCCAGCTATAAGTATGCAAAATTTCATGTCTCCAACATAATTAGGGGCTCACTTAGAAAGAATTGTTTAAAATACACATGTGGGAGTACAAAGGGTTAAATGTACGACTTTTTCCAAAATTTTATCACTTGTTGTTTGATGTGAGGTGTCCAGCTATAAGTACCCGAAATTTCATGTCTCCAACATAATTAGGGGCTCACTTAGAAAGAATTTTTTAAAATACACATGTGGGAGTTACCGACATTTATTCTTCTGCGAGTTAAACCGATTAATTAAATAATAATTAATATTTCAGCTTGTAATTAAGATAAGACTTAGAAATTGGTATCAATAAAATCAGCGAGAAATTTGACATCGGGATGCCATAAAATTTAATCAAAAAATTTAATATTTAAAAAGTTAAAATTCCGTATTAAAATATGCTATTAAGAAAAACCGCAGCGTCGTCATGTCTACCTGCTTTGAAATCTTTTGAATTGAAATCGTTTTTCTTTGTCTTTTCAATTAAAGAAAATAAATTTTTATCGATCGATTTTTAGTGGATATTTTAACTTATACACATCGCAGAAATGTGAACTTTATACCAAATGAAAGTAGATTTTTTTCTGCGTCTGTCTATTCCATTTACAAATTTCTGGGACCAATATTTTCTGATATGCGATTTCGATTTATAATGCCCACTTCATTTTTCGGCTTAATTTCTTCCGTGGTAACCATGCATCGGCTGATTTTACTGGCAACCCTTAGGAGAAACACGGATGATTTGGAGAAAGTTCATTTGAATCTGCGTTAAAAAGGTGGATTGGTTAATTTTAGAAGTTAATTACCCCGTAATTCAGTTAATTACCAACTTTTTCAAAATTTTATGATTTGTTGTTTAATGTGAGGTGTTCAGCTATAAGTACCCAAAATTTCAAATCTCTAACATGTATAGTTTCTGAGAACGGGCTCTGTGACGGACAGACAGACAGACAGACAAAGGAGTGAGACGAATAGGGTTTCGTCAGGTGAACGAAACCCTAAAAAAGAGCTGATTTTTTTCTCTTTGCCATCCCCTGCCTCTACTACATCTTGAGATCTCCCATTTGTTTTTGAGGACAGGGCAAAATGTTATTTTTCGTTACTACAACTCAAGATGACAATTATAGCAGAAAAATTAAACTTTGTGTGCTGGAAATTAAAAGGAAGAAGCGATTTTTTTTCCAAGGAGAGGGGGGGTGGGGGTTTCTTTTATGGAAAATGATCGAATCATGAGAACTATTATTTGGGTTAAAAATACCTAACATACATTTGCTGTTGTAATTAAAAGAGATTTAAAATCTAAACTCGCAACTACCTGACACATTCGAAAAGTCAATTTTAAGCATAGACACATATGAGTAAAAACCTCACTATTTCTTAAAAACTGTGAAATCGAATGACTTTTTCATTTCTTGATAAAGCAAAGTATTTATCAGAAAAGGCTGCCAGAATTTGTATTTATAACAGACTTTTGAAATGTGACAGTTCCGAAATAGTCCTCATGAGACAAAAATTGCTAACTAAAAATGTTATACATTTATCAAAAAACCCTGGTAGCAAATGCATGAGAAATAATCTTAAAAGTTAGAAAAAACATTTTTTTTATTCCGAATTTAAAAAAAAGTCTTCTTCTTTTAAGAATTTTTTTAATCATTATTTTTTTAAAAATAATATATTATTTTATAAATTTTCTTAACAAAACAATAAATGTAACCAAAATTTCTACAAGAGCCTTTTTTGTGAGCAAAATCTGTTTTTACATTACATAATCAGATGTAAAATTATTTTTCTAAAAAACATCTGTTAGCAATGACCCTTTTAATCAGCTTAGTGATAGGGATTAAAGAGTACTTTTTTATTCTAAAATATATGTAAAATATTTTTTTTTTTTTTTTTTTTTTGTTTAGAAAATTCATAGAAAGCTATTTATCTTTTTCTTTCACCTTTTAACTGTCATGTTTATCCATCTTTAAACTACCCAGAAAATATCGCTAGAAGAATCTCCCTTATTTTTTTCTTCCAATATCAGCAGATATGCTATTGTTTAGTTTAGTAACTTCTACAATTGTTTCTTCATTGAATAAATATATAAAATATTAGTATAAAATTTGAAAAATGTCTATAAATGTATCTATTTCCTCATAAATTCTCTGAAAAATACTGCAGAATTATATGTAAGGTCATAGACAAAACACATGCAGAAATTAAATTTATCTATCAGATTGTTGATCATTTGCCAATAACCAAAAGTGTTAATGTAAGTTCCTGAATCAAAGGGTTTTCAGGGTAAATCATTTTGCTTACAAAATTGATTTTATAGTTACCTTAGTCTTTATTGGGGAAAAATTTGACCTTTGTGAACAAAAGAGTACAACTGGACAACATCGATTTAATCTAATTAAAATCAAATAAAAATCTTTTAAAAAATGTCAATAATTTTTTTTGGTACTTTTCGGTTAGCTGGGTGCCAGTGTTATATTTACATTCATATATACATATATATGCACATATATGTATATATACATATGTATGTATATATTTATGCGTGTGTGTGTACATATATATTTACATATATGTGCAGATATATGTATATATGAATGTAAATATAACACTGGTGCCCAGCTAATCGAAAAGTACCTTTTTTTTTAAAATTCTATCTACTACTGACAATTTTTAAAATATTTTTTTTTATGTTATTAATTAGATGAAATGGGGGATCGCCAACTAACCAGTTATTCCTCAATCACAATTTCAAAAATTATGGAGTAACATGTTAATCCCCACACTATCACTGACGATTACGTTCACTGGACGCTTTCCTCAGTACAAAATTTAGAAGCACAAAACGTCGGGAGTCTAATTCTTTTATTTGGGCATCTACTTTTTTCTACCACATGCTCGGCTGGGCATGTAAAATTTTTCAAATTTTTCTATCCCTAAAAATGGTGAGTTTTTCTGTTTTCATACTTCTATACTTTATGTAAAAGTTAAGCATGAACATTGACTTTCATGATAATAATGGAACATCTAGCTGGTTATAGAGTGAAACTTTGTTAACAAATATTAAGTAATATTTATACACCACAGAAATATTAAATCAAAGATAACAAAGCATATTTTTATTTATTGGCTAAAACAGAAGTTTGTATGTTTACTTTATTAAGGAATGTGGTAACCTCTTGCAGCCGTATAAGCTGTGCCATTAGTATTGCTCATATTCTGATTAAGTGTATCAATTTAGGTGTTGTTGTCTTAGTTAATGACATTTCTTAGTTGAAGGTGCTTTGTTGTTTTGCTATCATAAAACCTTGTAAGGAATCATGCTTTAAATGCTTTATTATTTTTCAATTATTATTCTCTTTAAGGTTATGTTATATTTAAAAATTTTAAACTGCTTTATTTGTTTCACATATAATTTACTTGACATTTTAAAACAAATTTTATTTTTTAAGATTAAAATTGCTGAAACAAACAATTTGAATCGTTAATGAAAATATAAATGCATTTTAAGTGTAAATTTCATTGGCATTCCTTAAGAAAGAATGTCTTTTGATTGTTTGTAATGACAGTGATACAAAGTTCAAATTAATAATATCTTGTTTTATAAAGGCTATTGTAATTTATTTCTTGTTTATTAGGAGGTATCATATGTAAAGCTTCACATGGAAGGACTGTGCTGTAAGAATTGTATTTAAAAATTAATAGTAAGTATAGTATTTGAAATTTTAAAAAATTGGCGATTATAGTTTACAGGGTGTTTTAGTATTCCACATAGAAACTTCTAGAGGAGGTGCAGTTTTATGCAGTATGTTAGGGTTATCATAATCCTCTTGTTCACTATAGTATACAAAGTGTCTCACTTTTATCAGAACCCAAATTTTTATAGATTACCCTAAAAACAAGTAATTTTTCATAGAAAACAGGCTTCAAAGTATTCCAATAATACATATGAAATGAGTGAATCATCTACCATATACTGAATGTATAAAAATATTCAATATAAGCACTTACTCAGGAGCAAGGTTTGTGTCTCATTTGAAATTTTATGATTCAGTTTGAATCTCTAATTCTCTCAACTCCTACTAATTCTGTTACAAATTATTATATAAAAATATGACTGGTATCTTTCAATTAGTAATAATTTGTTTACTATTTAATGTTATGCTTAAATTTTGCTCAGACCACTGCGTAATTTGCATGGAAGTTCAGCTCTGATCCTTCTTCATTTTCAGTGAATACTTAAATAACAGCTGGAGTACATCAGAGCTTATAAATACTGTGCACCAGAACTTGCCATAATGTTGTTGTATGTTGTACATTGAAATACATTTAATAATGATATTGATGTATTTAAAAATATATATATTTACAAATTAATTTTTGAAATAAATGTGAAATGTAACCTTTGAATTTTTTAACAGAAATAGAGTCATGTAAGCTTTTTTTTAAGAGAATCCAAAAATAAAGATCATTCTACCAGGTAATTTTTGAGTTATATTTAACAAAACTATACGCATCGCAATCTGTTTTGCAATTGTTAAACATGAATTTAACCTTATATTTTCCAAATCTCCATAATTACTAAACTACTTGACCGAATAACTTCCTTTCTGTTTCCAAATGGGTCATTCCATGTCAAATCACCCAGAATTTTCTAAAAATGACACCCACAATCTTCAATTTTCATAAACTTTGGTGTATTTGTGGAATTTTTAGTGCTGATTCCAAAAATGTCAATCATATTGAAATCGATCAAACGGTTTGTGAGTTATGAGCTTTTAAATGTCTTCCAAGATGGCCTATTTGCCGCCATTTTGACTAGCATATGTGACAATGTAAAGGTCTATAACTTCTTTCAGGTTTAAGCTAGAACTTAAATTTTTTTTTTTGTTCTGTTCAGAATAAAGTGTACATTCATTTAAATTGATTTTTGTGCAGTTTATTCAATTAAAATGCTGTCAGAAAATGACTTTTTGTAATTTTTTTTAATTAAAAAGAGGCATAACTTTAATGGCGATTTCCCCCATTGTTCCCCTTTCAATTTTCATCTAATTGCATAAATAGGCAGCTCAAAGGGTGTTTTGATGCCTGATAAGAAAGTTTTAATGGGCAGTTCACAGGTGTTTCGTTTAAAGAAGAATTTCAGTTTTACTGACCTTCCATAAGTAACGGAAAGTACAAGATAATGTTGATATTTCTTTTATTACCAGAAATATCATACATATTTACATCTAAAAGTTTGATAAGGCTTTATCTTACATAAACATATACATATTTTTTAATGTGGCTATAAAGAAGGGAAACCCCACAGGAATAAATAGGAATGCTAATAATTAATTCCTGCAAGACATAAAAGTATTTTCCTAACAAATTGAAATCTATTGCAAAGTGTCAGTAAATTATAAGTAAAGAAATAATGGGAAAAATTCTACAAATAGTCACATTTTATAGCAAAATCATACTTGTATATAATACAAAAGATAATAAAAAAAATACATTAAGTAAATATTATCGTACTTTAAAATTATGCAAAATAACATTTAGCACATATACAGTAAAAATGCTATTGAAAATATATCTACATCAATAACAATTAAAAATAAAGATAATTAATAAAATTTGTTCTCTTTATATTTCGATTTTATTTCCTTCCAATTTTATGTTTTGCCCACTTGGTGCTTATTAAAGCACTGGGTGCATCACCAAGTTTATATATTCTACCATTTGTAGTATTGATGTCACATGCACAAAGGATATGACTGAAAGGCACAATACAACTGTTGCAACTCATTTGGGGAAAAAGGAATAATCCCTATTGATAATTTTATTCTGCATCATCCCGTCCCGAGGGAAAATTTTTAGAATGTAGTTTGATCCCAGCAAAAGCTGACATGCGATTATTTGATTTAATGTGATCCGGCAAATGGCCAAGTGTATTTATAATTAAGTTTGTGTAGTGCTTTAGTGTACTATGTGTGTGTGTTTAATAAACTGTTAAAAGTGTACAACGGGACCTCATTCATTGCGTAGAAGTGATTCTAAAATTAAATAACTTCTGATCGATGGATGTCACAGTTATTTCAACAACTGTAATTTTCTGTCCAATAATACGAAGGTGATGGGCCATTGTGGATGCATGAATTTAACAGTTGCATCTCCTTTTTTATGGACTTTTGACACTAAGCCTATATACCAATTCCATTCATACAAACATGCTACATAACTTTTAAGAGATGGAATATCCAAAGTCTCTTTAATATTCCTATCAAAAGATGAACAAACAGAAAAATTTTCACCAGTATTTATTCTTTTTCCACTTATTAATAAGTTTTCGGTAGATCCATAATAATGCATACTGCATGTTCCAGAAATTGTCATAGCAAGTTGCATCCGATGAGACATGTTGTTCCGCAGTTTTAACATGTCACTTTTTGTGATAAAAAATGTTATACCATCAATGTTTTGTCTTTAATATTCATACATCATAGCCACATTTGCAATTTGATCATGTAACGGCCTTTGCAGACTTGCTTTTGTCACAAGTCTTTTAACAGTCCCCACCCCATTGCAAACAGATTTTCCATGACTTGTAGCAAAAAAGCTCCATTTTGCTTTTATTCTTCCAAAATCATGTTCATGGGTTCAAAAATGTTCTCACTAAAATCCATTTGTATGAGAGCCTCATGACTAGTAAGATCTTTTTTTCGAATAAGAGCTTTGGGTCTTGGATATGTGTGTATGGGGTACGAGCTTTTCCATCTTTTTAAGAATAAGATGGATGAAATCGTACAGAGTAGATGTATGTGATGTTAATTATACTCTGTGAGTTGATACCCACTGTTTATGTTCAATTGCATCTTCAGGATCAAAATCCGGAAATTTTAACTTTAAAAAAATCTTCAAGAACATCTTTCTTGGGACATTTCTGCATATATGTAACATACAATTTGTATTGTTAGAACTGCAAACCAATTTCTGGATTCAGTCTTCATATTTTTCTTCAATTCCTGTCACTGCAATAAGCAACTGAACTTTCTGATGTATTGTATATGTGAAGACAGAATGTGTGCCAAAACTTCCAACTAAGACACAGTGCTTAGGTCGCAGGTCAGCAAATTTTGAAAACCCAATTTTATTATTGGTAGAAATTTCAATCGAAATTGGATATACAGTTAATTCAGATTACAAAGAAAAAACTTTTTTTGAACATGGGTGGACATTTTTTTTTATGCTGACCATATCTCCCTGGCCAGGCATGAGACATGAAAATTCATTATCTTCATGAAATTCTTTCACAGATTTTATAGTGTCTTCCCAAGTATAAAGTCTATACTTGATACTCAGTTACACTAAAGGTTTCAATTATGTTCTTTCTTGACCATCATGACTCAGGAATTAAAGATAGCAACTGAATTTTTTCTCTGGGACTAATTTGTGGAAACTTTTCTTTCCCCATCTCCATTAATCTTTCAAATTCTGAAGCTTTTCTTTTGATTCACATTATCTTCATCAGAGCTACTGTTTTCACTCTAAAGAACGTTCTCTTCCAAATCAAGGGTACAAGCAACCTTTTTTCGCAAGGCAATTTTCATTTGCTGTATTTTTCTTTTCTTTGCTGTATTTTTTGCTGTATTTTTCCTGTATTTTTCTTTCTCCAGCAGACACTTTCCTGTTTGCAGAAATTGCATGTAACCTTAGTGGTGAACTTCCATTAAGCTTTACGTGATATTTTTCTTTCTGATCCATGTTTGATGTAATTTCTTCAGAAAAATCAGTGGACTGCCACAAATCTTTCTATTCTTTCACATATACTTCCAGCAAAGTTCTTGCTTTTTCCCCTACAAGTTAAACATAGTTTCTTACCAGGAATGGCATCATTATGTAGCTTATGCCTGTAATTCTTAGCTTGATCCACACTTATCACATGTAAGGATACTTTTCTTGGTCTTGCTAGGATGAAGATTAAATAAATGAAAACATTTCTTTTGCTGAATTTACCTATGCAGAAAGTGTTCTCTGTGAGCAAAGCATATTGTTGAGTTTTCGCTATCTTCTAAATTGCATCCTAATGAAAGAAGTTCTTTATTTTTTATGGATAACTCATTGCGATGATGGATAGCTTGAGGATTATTTAAATCACAATTTGAATTATTGATATTTAAACTGATATTGTACATTTTTTGTTTATCCTTAAGAGAACTCTAACTTAATACAACAAAGCAGTATCATTTATAGTTATAAGATCAAAAGAAAAACTTTAATCTTTTTTAACAGATTGGCATAGCAAGTTGTAAAATTCTGCATAATCTGGTCGGTTGAAAAAAATCTTCTGGGAAGTAATTTTAGTCTGATTCGTTGAAAATCTCCTTCTGGTAAGTACATCTATCTGTTTGGTTGAGAAAACCCCTTCTGGCAAACCAAAGTGATGTTATTGGTTAAAATTCTGTCTTCTGGAAAGTTTTGGTAATAAATTAAACCAATCAGATAATTTTAGCAATTAATTAATTAGAAATTTTATATTTTGGACAGTAATTTTCGATTTATAATTAGACAATAATTACAACTTTAATGTTGTTTACATTTAAAAAATGAACCAAAGTGAAATAAAGTATATAATTTTTTTTTTGAACTAAATTTTAAATTTTTAAATCGGCCATTAAAATTTTTTAACAGGTATCAAAACACACTTTGAGCTGCAATATTAATACAACAGAGTTAATTTTTTAACTAATTATATTTATTTTGAATGTAGATATATTTTTAATAGTATTTTTACAGTGTATGTGCTAAATGTTATTTTGTATAATTTTGAAGTACGATAATTTTTACTTATTGTATTTAGTTAACAATTCTAATTTTATCATTTTGTATAATATCCAAGTATGATTTTGCTATAAAATGTGACAGTTTGTAAAATTTTTTCCATCATTTCTTTTTTATTTAAAATTTACTGAAACTTTGCAATAGATTTCAATTTGTCATGAAAATACTTCTATGTCTTGCAGGAATTCATTATTAGCATTCCTATTTATAATTCCTGAGGGATTCCCCTTCTTTTTAGCCACATTAAAAATATATATATGTTTATGAAAGCTAAAACATTACCAAACTTTTAGATGTAAATATGTATGATACTTCTGGTAATAAAAGAAATATCAACATTATCTTGCACTTTCCGTTACTTACGGAAGTCGGTAAAATTGAAATTCTTTAAACGAAAAACAAACTGCCCATTAAATTTTTTTTTTATCAGGCATCAAAACACACTTTGAGCTGTCTATTTATGCAATTAGATGAAAATTGAAGGGGGAACAATGGGAGAAATCGGCCATTGAAGTTATACCTTTTTTTAATTAAAAAAATGGCAAAAAGTCTTTTTCTGACAGCATTTTAATGGAATAAATTGCACAAAAATCTGTTTAGATGAAAGTTTACTTTATACTGAACAGAACAAAAAAAAATTTAAAGTTCTAGCTTAAACCTGAAAGAAGTTATAGACCTTTATGTTGTCACATGTGCCATTCAAAATGGCGGCAAATCGGCCATCTTGGAAGACATTTAAAAGATCATATCTGACAAACCGTTTGATCAATTTCAATATGATTAACATTTTTGGAATCAGCATTAAAAACTCCGCAAATTCACTGACTTTTATCAAAATTGGTGATGGTAGGTGCCATGCCCTGGGTAATTTGACATGGAATGACCCAAATGTAAAATTTAGCGAAAGATCTAAATACAATGTCAAAATCTGATAACAGTATGGAAAATTTTAAAGTTTATTTATAAGTTTTATATGCAGATGACTCACCAAATTAAAATTTAGAAATAAAAATCATTAGTAGGTATTACTAAGCAAAGGACATTAGTTAAAGCTAATGGCACAAATTATATAATTACAAGAAAGACCTTCGGTCACAAAAAATTCAAAACCGGCGGCGGTGGTCACAGCGGTAGTTACTTTTTTTAGAATAGAGTGACAATTTATTTCTCTTTCTATACAAAAATAGTTAAACGGTTTCTTTATAGAAAAATTACTTGTGTTTATGAAACAGTGAATAAGTTGCTAGAAAATATTTTGCCAAATTTCATTTTCTCTATGTCGCCAAGGCCCCTATACTGGAAAAGTACCTAAAGCACATTAAAATCGGGCAGTTAGATACAATAAGTTAGATCGGGCAGACAATACAGCCCCGTCTATTTGGCTGTTATGTTATTAAAAGCATCGGGATGAAGATGTAAAGACGTAATTTTTTGTATATTACACTTTAAATTCTCACCCACAGATTTTGGAAAAGAACTCCTTAAAAGCGGGGAGTTTAAATTAAATTGCGGTGACCTCGATTATGAAATATTAATGGTTTTATTTGGGAATTTCGCCAAATTAGCTAGCTATCGCCAAGTTCGCTTCATATATGACAACTTATTTTGTCGACAAATTTGATGATATTTCACCAAGTTGGTCAACATTTGGCACTACTGTGGTAACCCTGCATTAGTAATCTTCAACAATTACTCATTACAATGAGGTGGTCGTACCAGAATTGTGAGGAACACACAGAGACTTGGATTTTATATAAATAGATTTCTGGCACAGATAGTAGCACATGGCCTCTTGGCACAATGCAGGAAATGCAGTTGTTGCCAAATCTTAGAAACTGCTTGAAAAATACATAATATCAAATATTATTCCTTGTTCATGTACAGTGAGTGATTCAGAACAACATTTCATTAATTTATAGGGTGTTAGATCACATTACAACAAAATAACTTTTGTACAGGAAACTAGAGTTGCAATTCTGTTATTCAGTCAGAAATACAGGCTGTCCCATTCCAAACTCTACACAAGTTTTTGTTCCTAATTTTAGCAGTAATAATGATATTTTAACAGACTCATTTCCATGATGAATTAAGACTGTGACCTGGAGGACCTCCCTTCTCTGGAGCATTAACATTCTGCCCCCCCCCCCCCCAACAGAAGTTTGAGATTTTGTGCTCAATATTGGTCTAAAAGTGCTAATTCCGTGTATTTCTATAATTCCATCCTGCATTTGGAGTTGCAAAATTTCCTCCCAGACAACAAACCTGAACGTAACACTAAATATCTTGTTTTGTGTAGCATGCAGTATCTCTAAAAGTACTGAAAGAAAGAGTGGAGTAATTTTTAGGGCACTGTATGTAATGTGAACTACATTCTAAATTATGAACTGTGTAGTTCAGGGCCAATTAAATATGGGTAGTGTCCACTTCCGTCTCTTCAGTTAGTCATGTTTGTATTAAAATTGGAGTGAGATACCCTGTATTTTTGAGTGAAAAAAAGGAGTTGCAACACTAGTTTCCTGCTCAAAAAGTATTTTGATGTTGGATGCTGTACCAAATCATTACAAAGAATTGATCAATTCTTATATATCATGTTACGTATATTAAATTGCTTCTATATGTTCCTAATCCATATGTATCCTAATGTGTTTCTTCCGTATTTTATAAGGGAAATGAATTATGTATATCTAACACATTTTAAGTGGTACACATAAAAATTCAGTTTTTATAGATTTGTTATTGAAATTACTGTTTACACTGTAAACTTTTTTGAAAGACGCACAAGCAATTTAATACAATTTATTTCGATTCAAAGTTATAAAATAGTAATTTTTTAATTTCTAAGGGGTTTTTTTTAATCATAAAACAGTACCTAATATATTTTTCAAAGACTGCCTGATCACAATGTTATGTAATATGTGCAAATACTGTATTAATTGCTTGCGTTTATGGAATGTTAATTAAACACAAATTTTCACAAAAAAATTTCTTTACCAAGCTCATTTTGCTCTTATTGCTTTCTCATGTAACAAATTTCTTACCCACAAGAAAATGACACAACTCAAAAATACCACATTCCATGATTGGGATTATTTTGCTGTAACATGAAACTATTGCACTTACTTTTGCATATAATTGTAAAAACTTAAAACTTTTTCAGAATCAAGATGTTAAAGAGAATGCATCGAGTAATTTTATCTCCCGATATCATCTTTTTCCTCCTTCTTTCGTGACACACATAGCATACTCTAGCAATCTTTTGTATAACTACATGTTCACAGGTGAATTTGTTTGGTTTACCTCGTATCTCATTAACGCTACTTTTATTTTTATTTTTTTACTCATGCAGTTGACTAATAACCACCAGTCATCCATTTTGTTGCCTATTTTTTAGAGGTTGCAATTTAAACAGTTAAAGAAAAAAAGTTTGAGCTGCATTACAAGTTTATTTTCCAATAAATAAACTGTTTCATTTGTTGTTGTGATAAAACTCCCCACTGATTTCATAGCTGACTGACAGTTTCTTTATATGCACCAACTTTTCTGTCTTCTACAAAAAAAATAATTATGCAAAATACTAGGGTGTGCGCAGGCTGAAATTTCCCACCCCGATCCACATAAAAAATTTTTGGTCCCATTATAAAAGTCAAAAGTTTGGCCTGATACAAGAGCTAAAAGTTTGTCCCAAACACTTTTCTACAAAAGACAGTGTTTTACATTGATATGACTAAAAAGTATTTTATATGAAGAATTCTGACAAAAAATATTTATTTTAATTTTTATATTTATTATAAAGTACTCTAGCCGTGCCTGTTCCAAAATACTGTCCTTTTCTAGATTTGTTTTGGCCTTAATAATCACTCCATTTTTATTGCATATTTATAATTGGATATGAATAGATAAGGAGAACTACATATTAAAAATAAATGAGTGTTAATTGTAATTTATTAATAATCAACATAATTTTATCGTTTAAAAGAATAAAAATTATTTTGTTTTTAAAATACAGTAATTAATGAATGCGAACATCTTTGTAAACAGTATACAAATAATATTTATAACTTTAAAAAATATACAGATAAATTTAAATATTAAAAATCTCCTTATTTTATTAAAAGATGTGTTGCAAATGTTTGTCATGTTAATAGGACGCCAAAACTGCACATGCACATGTAAAAAAAGTAATTTTGGTACTTCAAATCAGTTGCTGATTCCAATATTTTACACTTGCTTGCAGGTTTTTTCTATACTGTGACACACGTTGTTTCATTTGCAACAGTCGTGAATAGTGGTAGATTTTCACATATCACTTACACGAGATCACTTTTTTAAGGGTGACATTTTAAGTTTATGATTTAGCGAGATCATTTACAATGAAATGATGTTTTTCCAACTTAGTGAAAAGTGTCCAGGCCAGAAATCGGACCCAAGACCTTTGGTTTAAATTGTCAACTCTCTGCCTATTGAGCTACCAGGGACAACACTGTTCACTGAGTCAACCGTATTGGCAGTAGTATCTGGTCTGCTCCATTAAATGACAGATATGAACATAGGGGAGACCAGGGTACAGTGGTCCACTTTTGCAGTTAACATTTTTCCCCCTTTAACGGAGAGGCCAATCTACCTGAAAATATTTGTGAATGTTCTATAAACCTTTCTACATGCCTCACAATTTTCTCAGAACATAGTTTCCAATATATTTTTGAAAAAGAAATTATGTACACCCATAAAGTGGACCAGTGTACCCCGGAAGCGAGATACACTTGTCCACCTACTGGGGCACCGTGATCCACTATTAGTTATTGTCTGAAATACAATATAAATCTATTTATCATTAATTTAATTATTTTTTATTTCTCCTTTACCTCCAAAATAATATAATGATGCAAGTTTGCAAGTAGCATTTTGAAACAAAAAACATAAAACTAAAGAATTGTCAAAAAATTTACTATATTTTGAAAATAACAGTATAATTACCAGGAGTGATTACAAATAAGTTATTAATTAAGTACAAAAAAATTAGCGAACATTGAGATTTGCAAATGAAATGTCAAAATACTTATGAGTAACAGAGAGCCTTGAATTTTCCTGAGATACTTTTGGGTCTGGGAGTAACATTACAATATCAGTGACACTAACAACAGATTCATCTACAGTATCTAGAAAAAGAAATTGATTCCCATTCAATTTGCGTCTCATGAATCTTATTTGGAACAGAATCATCATAAATTATTTCTAGAATCAATCCCACGTAATGTACAATGTGTCTCTTTGTTGCGAATTTATCAAGCACATAACTCCCGACTTTCATTTTTTTAATACTTTCGTCATATTCAGAAGTAGTTAAGTCATGGTCTGAGTAGTTCTCAGATTCACTTGAGTCCTTTTCCTCACAATCTACTATTTCATCAGGATCACTATCACTTGAATTCTCAAAGTATGCTTTGAGTTTCTTTTTTGTTTTTTTAAGAGCACTGGCTTCTCGTATAGTTTTCTTTATTGCTTTCTGGCGGGCTTCTTCTTCTAAAATCATGTTAACAGGTGTTTCGGTAAGTATCCTTGAGGAACACTTTCGTCTTCCACTAGTACTTTTTCTTAATCCAGCCTTAGGAAAGGGACACACTTCTTCTGGAGTTCGGATTAAAGTTATATTCAAATCAACCTCATTTTGATGTTGGTTATTGGAGCAAGATAGTGTTGATAAATCTGTCATAACTGGTGTTGGCTGATCTCTTACATAAGATGACTTAAACTCATGATCTTGAAAAATGTCTTCATTGTATGGCCATTTTCCTGTAACTTTAAATCCGGACTGAATATTTTTTTGTTCTTGGGGAAATGCAATACCGACTAAACTCGAAATGTCATAAATTCTCAGAGGCTTTCCTGGGCATGTCATCATTCTTGAATCGCAAGCTTTGTTGTAATAGGATTTCAGTGGTCCAAATACTGTCCTGTCGAGGGGCTGCATTTTTTGACTAGTATGTGGATGAAAAGTCAACATATGAATTCCATTATTTGTAGCAAGATTGAGGCCAGGAATAGAAACATGACTTTCATGATCGTCAAGTAGCAATAAAATAGGTGCTTGCTTGCTACATTTTGCATACTTTATAAAGTATTCCAAAAAAATAATGAAGTTTTCAGATATCATCCAACCCGAAGAATGTGAACAACATGCTGATCCCGTTGGTGCCCCATGAAGCATATATTCCTTGAAGTTCACACGAGGAAATATGAAGAACGGAGGAATAGAATTCCCTAAAGCATTTATGCATGCACAGACAGTCACTAATTGTCCTCTTTCTGCAGATGAAACCTTTCCTATTTGTTTAATACCTTTTTGTGCCATAATTTTTCCAGGATTATGACATGCAGTAAGGCTTGTCTCATCACCGTTATATATATCTCCAGGTACAAATTAAAACGGTCATAGACGTCTTTTAAGTTTTTGAAGAATGAAGAAACATGGCGATTAAAGCTTGTCGTTCTAGAAAGGCTTGTTGCCTCAGGTTGTCGAAGCGAAAGATGTTGGTGTCTTTTTCTAAAACTCCCTAACCAGTCTTCTTCTGCCATTTCATTTTCTAGCCATGAATGTGGCATTTTTCGTGAATTTGCTAATCCAAATTCATAAACTAGTCCCCTTACCATTTTTAAAGCCAGACCATAATACATTCTGGATGCCTCTACAATGTATTCTTCTAGCGTCTTTTCTTCTCTATCTGAAAATATTCTTCTGCGTGCATAGTTTGGCATAAACTTAATTTCATTTTGGCTTACTTCTTTTGAATTTTTGTGTTTATTAATATAACGAATAAGAGTTGTTTTGGCAATACTTGTGTCTTTACTGCGAATTGAATGCTTGTCTTCAACTACCTGTTTTACAGCTCGTCCCATTACATCGGCTGATACAGTTCCAGTATCAGTTTTTCTTTGTTGTTTACGCGGCATCCCTAAAAACAACGAATAAACGATAAAGTTTTGGTTCCAAATTTGTTTTATGTTACAACTAAAATAGGTAATATAATTTCAGAACTTGCCAGAAATTACTTTAGTAGTTTAGTAGCACGTTACTTTTGAAAAAAAAAAAGCTGTTTTATTTTATTTATCTCTACCTTTAATTACTAAAAAAAAGACAAATATGATGATAAAAAATTTATTAGAAGCTCAAAAAAGGATAAAATAGTTCATTATGAGCTAACCATGTGCTCTGGAGCTATAAATAACCAATCCAGTGAGGTCATTTATTATTATTAGGTTACAGTTATATTTTACAAAGGCAGTAAATACAAAACAAAATATTTCTTACTATGTTAACTCTACAATGCATGATTTTCATTTCCCCCCCCCCCCCACCAAAAAAAAATATATATAAATAAATAAATTGCTAGGTTGAACAAGAAAACTTATTTTAAAAATCATACATGAACTGTTATCCATAATTTAGGAGAAAACTAAAGTGTCAGATGGCTACATTATAATCTGAACAACATATAACATGAAATTTAAAGTGTGCCAAATGACTATACTATGCATTGTAAGGTTAAATAAATTGCCATTTTTCTTTGTTTACTTTCTTAATAATTTAAATAACTCTTTTAAAACTATTTATTCATAGAAAATAAGCAATTATTAAATATTTTGAAAATTCTTCATTACAGGGGCAGTATTCATTGCGGACCACTGTACCGCAGCAGTGGGCGGCCCACTGTGCCCCATGTGTAAGTTCAATACATACTCATAAAAATATTATTTAAAGTTTTCTTTTAAGCATATATAAACTTTTAAATTAAATAAAAACTAGTGTTTTACCTTTTCAAAAAAGTTGTTTTATCTTATTTATCCATAACCTTTAATTACTCGATAAAGAAAAGTATGATGATGAAAAATTTTACTTTTAGGAGCTCAAAACAATCAGTCAGGATAAAAGGGTTTATTCTAAGTTAATGATGTGTTCTGAAGGCTATAAATAATAAATCCAGTGCTCTTATCAATAGCCTAAAAGAAAAGCTTTAAAAATTTAAAAATAAGTAAAATATAAGGGGTGGTCCACTGTACCCTGGTCTCTCCTATATATTATTTTTAGCTCAATCATAGTGATTGCTAAAGATATGCATATTGATATTTTTTGAACTGAGTAAAAAAGTACCCAGAACTAGAGTCAAACCCAATACCTTTGGCTTAAATTGCCAATGCTCTACCTATTGTGCTATCTATACAGACAACCAGTCAGTACAGTTCATTTAGACAACCTGATTGACAATAACATCTCGCATAGTAAGACAGTATGATTGAATTAAAAATAATAAAGTGTATTTGCATATATATTGTTTAATGGAGTTCCATTACATGCACTATATTGTGTTGAACTGTCTACCTGGCAGACTAGGTGCTATTGCCAATAATGTTGCCTGAGTGAGTCTTGTCTTTCTGGATAGCTCGATTGGCAGAATGTTGGCAATTTTTGCTTGATGTTTATGAAGCAGCTAGCGGTAATTTTTAAAATAATTTTTTGAACATGTCTGACACATTGGGCCGTTGCACAAAATTGCAAATTGTGGCTAAATTTGAACTAAGAAACACCAATCCAATAATACTTCAGAGATGAGAAAATGTACAGTAATACATCTGAATAACGACATATCGGGAGCCTGGCAATTGTCCACAATTGAAAGGTAAGAATGTACAGATATATAATAGGTGTCAGAAATTGAGAAAGTGTCTGTTAAATACAGGTCTGTTAGAGGTTTTTGCTGTATTCTTAAAATTAAAACATGAATACATTAAATGATTCTCAGTTTTTATTACTAAAATAGCTGCTAAAAACAATTAAAAGGTTTTAAACATTAAAACCAATATTCAGATTTTAAAATTTCCCAGCGCTTTCGACCAATCCCTGATCATCATCAATGGAATGAAAAATTATAAAAGACCTGCAGAATGCATACCGGTTTAAATAACGCAGGGCGATTCCAAAACTGGAAAAAAAGGAAAGGGGGGGGGAGGAAGTCGGATGAGTCCATACAGCGACATTGATCATTCCAATCCAAATACTCCATTGATTCCAAGTAGACTAAACCAAATGCTCGGTATATGACATGATAATGTATCATTACAAGTGTTCCTACCTCTGGCTAATATTTCTATAGATTCTCTCAAAATGCATATGTTAAATTGACTTGTTTGTGCGATGATCCTTGCTTTACTAAAGGATGTCAATATCAGCATCTAAATTTAACCGAGCTAAAGCTTTATATTGTTTCCCCTTTCCTATATCAGCCATATGTTCTTTCAACCTTTCCTGTAGTTTTCTGGTTGTCATTCCAACGTATTCTTAAAAATACTGATATTTGTAATATCATCAACATTTAGCGAAAGAGTTTTATTTTCCTGTCATTAATTTAATTCTTTATTTTCATTGATGCAATTGACATTTCTTCTCATTGTGTGTGTGGCCTGCGAGAAGGGGTGGGGGCATTCTATAGTATGATTCCCATGCACGAAATTCAGATTTTATTGTTGAATTTTGTAGTGCTCAACATAAAATCTCTTATCATAATAGAAAATCTCCAAAGAGAAAATGTCAATACAAAATACTATGTACATATGCAGGGTGTATCTGAAAAAGGGGTCAAAACTTTACGGGGTGATAAAACGCAGCTATAGGAGCAAATTTCGTCATAGAATGTAGGGTCGGAACGCAAACGGTGAGAAGTTAAAAGGTAGTTTTCCACTATCGCAGTTAAAGAGTTAATACAAAAATGAGAGGAGATACTTCAAAATACATTTTATTATTAACAGTAATGTAATTAATGTACATGCTCAAAGAAATTTTTCAAAAGATCTTCCGCCAGCTGTAAAGCACGCTTCACATCTGCGGGAAAAGGACTGGTGCACATTTGCGAAGACACTAGGCATTTCCCGAGTATCGCCGGCAATCCTGGCGACTCGATCCATATCGGTTTCAGTGGGGAAATCGTAGATTAGGCTTTTCATATGGCGAATATGAATATTATTATTATATATTTTTCGAGTCTGGGAAAAAGTCCAAACTCGAGAAATCCAGCCAGCCATCTTGGTGGCCAAGCTATGGGACCACCATCACCAATCCATCGCCCTGGGACAGTGAAAAATTACCTTTTAACTTCTGACCACTTGCGTTCCGACAATACATTTTATGACGAAATTTGCTCGTATAGCTGCGTTCTATCCCCTTCCCTTAAAGACTTGCCCACTTTTTCAGATACACTTTGTATATAAAAAATGCATGCTAAAATTCAGAAAATTTATATTTATGTAGATAAATGTTATTGTAAATTTTTCAGACACATATTAGCACATTTTAGTTTAATATAACTTGGTCAACCGAAGTTAAAAGGTTTTTAGTTTTTTTGCTGTTGAATCGGGAAATATAGGGAAATATAGCAAAAGTTTTCTGTGATATGTTTTTAGGTATTTCTTTCACATAGCGGGCACCGAGGATGAATCGTCAAATTATAAGAAATATATAACAATGTCATCATTTATGATTTTATGACATTTCATGATGTAGGAGACACCGGGGCAAATGTTAACAATTTTTGTTGTTTTTTAATTCATTTTTAAGTATAGTAAAATTAATTTTACATGAATTGTTAGAGTATTCCTTGTAGTATTAAATATATTACCATTTAATTTTTCAAATAAAAAAAATAGAGGATAATTTTATTTTCCATAACATTAACAAATCGTCTTCTTGCAACAGTACTGGGACAAGATGACTTTGGCGTTGGGGCAAGATGACAACACTGAAAAAGGTTGAACATATTTTATCTTTTGAATATATTACATGGTTTAACAAATGATAACTGTGTTTTTACATCTTACAAAATATTAGACTAAGCATAATGCATTGTAACGTAATGTTGAACCGTTTAGTTCTACAGCTAACAATAGTCACAAATGAAAATGCCATTTTCATAATTGGAACATTCCTCATGCCACCACTCTTGGCACTTACAGTACTGCGTCCATTCTTCTGCTGGTGGGTCACAATATTTGAATTATTTAGGGGAGGGGGACCAGCGGGGGAAGGGGGAAGTCTTGACCCCCGAGGTCGAACCCTGTCGAACGGTACCCCCCTCGTACCTATCGGACGCATGGAAGCAGAGATATGACCTCGATAGGGTTTTTCTTTCGGGAGGTGAGGGAGCTAGGGGGCTTAGCGGAGGGCAAAAATGTCTTCCTCTGGTCGCCCCCTTTCGAAAGACACTTCCCCTGATCCGATGCGCCCTTAACCCCAGAGGAGACAGAAGCGCAGTGTCGCGCGGACAAAGACACAGACAAACAAGCATTTACAGGATTTAAATAGAATGGACAACACAGTTAGTTTAATAAATTCCGAAACATGGGGCTCGTCATCTTGCCCCGGACTGCCTGTTTAAAAATATTCGTTTTCATTGCCATGAAGGAAGGCGATTAATTGACATTTATTCATGGTAATAGGTAGTATTTAAACTAAGTTACTCATAAATATTAAAGAGAAACGATATATCTTACCTGTATCTGTAGCAGTGCTTATTTACACATGCATAAAATTTATAATGTGGCAACGGTAAACAATCAAAGCTTCACAACTAACACAAAAATGGCGATTTCAGCGTCTCTATACTATTGTTTAACGGACAGCTGATAGGAGAGCCAGTAGTGTCCGGTTGATGCTACTACCTAGTGGAAAACGGGAAAATTAAGGCATTCGTCATCTTGCCCCGGTCTCCCCTAATAGGTACATACAACTTATAGTTATTGATATATATCTTGTGTATAAGTCATATAGAATATATATATGATATGTAAGATGCAAATGTTACTCATATGTTGACATATTTGGTGCATATTAAACTACCTATATGTTGCGAATAACGATGCGCTTGACAGATGAAAAATATACTTTAATTAAAACTTTTAAAAAAATTACATAATAGAAAACATCTTGGCGCCGACAACATTCGAATGTACACACAATCAAACGTCGATCAAAAAACATCGGAGAAGAATTGTTTCGATTCTTCTCAATAATCGTCTGCCAATGAAAGCGATGGAATAAATAAAAAAAATGTTTTTCGCTTTGCCACGCAACTCCCTCGTCAGTCTCGCACAACCAGTGGGAGATGAAAATGAACTTTTCTTATATATCTCGTCGTGTAGGACGAAGAAGGAAGTTGTTTTTGCTACAAAAGAAAATTAAGCTTTAACCTATCAATAGTTATAAGTTTTTCTTGCCCATGAATGAGAAGAATAAAGTCCTTTTCCAGTCTCTTTACAACCAAGAACGGTCTCTCATAAGTAGGTTGTAGAGCCCTCTTGAAAAGACATCTCCGGAGAAAAACGTGGCTGCAGTTATTTAGTTCTTTTAGAACGTAGATCTTTTGCTGTCCATGCCTGAATGGTTGAACGGCTCTCAAAGCACACATTATTTTTTTAACTGGGCTATGTAATTTGATGAGTCTAACAAGGACGAATCTTCGTACAACTGTCCCGGAAGCCGTAAGGTGGTTCTCTATGTTAAATCAGCTGTAGAAGCACCAAGATCTTCACGTTCGGAGACCTAGCAAAACTAGAGGAAGAGCTTGGAACCAATCAACTTTATAGCACATTAAGGCTGGTTTAAAGGTTGATTAAGTCTTTCCACCAAACCATTACTCTGTGATGTGTATGAAGCAGTCATAGATTAATGCCGAGTAACCTTGTCAGAGTCTTGAAAGGTATGGACTCAAACTGTCTACCCTTATCGCATGTTATCCTCTGAGGTGTACCAAAACGAGAAATCTATGTCCACAAAAGCCTGAGCAACAGTTTGAGCAGTTATATCTCCTATAGTTACAACCTCTGGTCATTTAGTAAACATATCAATCATCGTCAGACAGTATCTGAATCCACGTACTAAAGGCAAAGGACCAATTATATTCCTATGTGTGTATATGCGCAAATCTCTCATCTGGGACCAGAAATCGCATCAAAAGAGATTTAGTATGCAAGTGTAACTTTGTCTTTTGACAGGTCACGCATGCTCTACGCCACACAGCAACATCCTTATGTAGTCCTGGCCAAATGTACTTTGAACATATTAGCTACCTAATTGCCCTTATTCCAGGATGCGACAACCCATGCATTGACTCATACACCCTTTTTCTTAGAACCTGAGGGACATAAAACCTATTTACCTCACCAGAAATTTCACAGTATAATAATGTCTTAGCATCCGGCAGTTATACTTTAGCTAATTTTTCGGTAAACTCAACCTTTTTTATCCAAAATAGCCTTTAGATTCTCATCTTCTGTTTGCAACTTTGCCCACAACTCTGTATCAGCAAGTGTCGAAAACTGAATCTCACAAATTCTCGATAAATTATCAGCAACAAAATTTCCTTTACCTGGCAAATAACGTAAATTGGTAGTAAACTGCGATATAAAATCTAATTGCCGAAGCCGCCTAGGGGAACATTTTTCTTGTTTCTGGTATAATGGGGTTTATGATCCAAATAATCTAAAGGCTTTATTATCCACGTACAGCGCAAATATACGAGCCTCCAACATATGCCTAAAATACTGGTTCGCTGAATATGCCGCTAATCATCCCGGTCATATGTTGAATAATTGCACTGCGCAGGTGATAACTTACGCGAGAAAAATTCAAGTAGCGTTGGACCATTGGGCGAAGCTTTTTGTAACACCCCCACCCATAGCAAAATTACTACAGTCAGATATAAGTGCAAGTTCCGCATCTTGAGAAGGGTGATAAGGTAAAGTCGCGTTAGCCCTAGCCTCTTTAACTTGTTCAAAACTACTTTCTCTATCTGCATGCCACTGAATTTCTTTTTTATCTATTGTTTTCGCCCCATTTAAGAACCTATTCAGCGGTCCCAAAATTGCTGCTATATGGGGTGCAAAACGATGATAATAATTTACCATAGCGAGAAACCTTCTCAGTCGCTAACAGCCTTTGGTTTTGGAAAACCAACAATCGTTTTTACTTTATCTCTGATAGAATGCTGCCATGGCTATTTATAGTTTGGCCTAGAAAATCTATAGTTTCTTTACCAAATTCACATTTTGATGTGTTAATTATAACCCCGTAATCTCGAAATCGCCTAAAACCTTCCTCAAAATGCTGATGCGCTCCGCGTGAGTTTCACTCGAAATTAAGATGTCATCGAGGTAAGGAAAGCAAAAATCTAAACTGCGGAGGACCTCATTTATGAAGCGTTGAAACATCTGCGCCACAGAGGATAAGCCGAAGTTTAAAAATGGAAATTCAAATAAACCAAAAGGAGTTATAATAGCAGTTTTCGGGATATCGGGAGGATGGACCGGAATTCGATGTTATGCCCAGACTAGATCCACTTTCGAAAATATTTTTTTTTTACCATTTAACGTATATGAAAAATCCGGAATGTGAGGAATGGGGTACCTGTCTTGCACTGTAATTCAATTAAGCGCCCTATAATCCCCTGTTTGTCTCCAATCTGACGCGCCCTCAGGAACCATATGCAATTGGACTGGCCCAATTACTTTTAGAGGATCTACAAATATCTTTCTCTAGCATATAATCAAATTCCTGTTTAGCTATTCGGAGTTGTGCTCGGTGTAACCGTCGAGTTCTAGCCGTAACAGTGGGCCCTTCGGTAGGAATAAAATGTACTGTATCATGTTTTGTAGTTCGATTGTTCATATTGTTCAGTTGAGTAATCCCCTTACATTTTTTAATAGTTCGATATATTCAGAATCACCAAGAATTATCTTAACAACTGGGATATCACACAGACTTGCGCGCCCACGAGCAGTAATATTAGTCACCGGGTCTAATAAAAAACGCTTTTTTAAATCAACCAATAAACCAAAATGTTGCAAAAAATCGGCACCAGTAATCGGTTTAGTAAACTCAGCTATGATGAACGGCTATTCCAATTTGCGTTTCAATCCAAGATCCAAAGTCAACAGATTACTACCTACCGTTAAGTGCAGATTTTAGTACCATTAGCAGCGTACAATATGAAATCTCTCTTCCTAGTATCCTTAACCAAAAACGACTTAAGAAAACATAAAACACTACTACCAGTGTCTAACAAAAATCTGGATTGCGTAATCTTGTCAGTAACATAAAGTCTCCGACTCAAGCCCGTACGTGCAGTAACCGCTGCTACTCCTGCGAGCTATGATCGTTTTTCGGTAGGTAAGCACACGAAGAGACACATTTTCGTGCCTTTTCCCTAAATCGGAAATGATATGAACATAGCCATCTGTCTTTACATGCTCTGTCCTTTGAATTAAACGAGTTCCGTCAGTATTGTTTCCTAATTGAAGGGGGACAAGACCTGAAGTAACCAGCTTTGGAAGTTCCTCAACCTGCAATTTTAACTGATTAAGATGCACCTGTTCAAACAGGCGCGAATCCAGAGAATTAACACTAACCTGCGTGCATTCGCAAAACTTATCTGCCATTTCCGACAACTTATAAAAAGATAAATAAAATATTACAGAAATATCAAAATTCAGAACAGAACTAAATATTCACTGAAAACATGAAACAATTTAAAATAATGAACAACCACCACCTCACAGGATAAATGCAAACGGGAGATAAACATTTAAAAATCTCATACCTGTTTGTGAAAACGATAATTTTACAGCTTTGAAGATAAACATTTTATGAAGATATTATTCCAAGTCCAGCATTCGAACGTGTAAAACGGGCCACCAGTAGCGTAGCAGAAGGGGGTATGCGCTGGACATTATGATGCAAAAATATACTTTAATTAAAACATTTAAAAATCAATTATTTACAAAGCAAGGAAAAAACATCGTGGCGTCGACAACATTCAAATGTACACCAACTCTCTCTGTCGAACTCCAAAAGCGTCGAAAAAGAGTTGTGTTAGTTCGTCTCAATTATCGTCTGCCGATGAAAACGATCAAATAAATAAATGTATTGTATTTTGCTTTGCCACAATATCGAAAGAAAAATCCACCTCCCGTAGAGATATCTTACAATAGCAAGTGCCAGAACCTCCCCCCAAAGTGATAACGTTATATATGTATAGCCCTATCTCATAAACTCCAGAGAAAATTGTAGGTGGAACATGATCAATATTTCTAGTTATAGCACATTTATACATACGTATCTGTATCTATACTCGAGTTAAGTGATACCTAAGAATATATAATGTGACAATTTAATGCATGAATTTTGTACTGTTTAAGGAAATTAAAATTGTCAAATCGGCTACTTATTTGACTTTTCAAATTTAGTACAGTTTATTAAAAAATGTGCCGTTTATTATTTTTCTTTCTGTTTTTAGATTGAAAGGTAAGATCACTTAAAAAAAAATGTCATTGATTACAGAAGAAAAATCTTCGTCTAGTAAACAGCACTTTCTTCCTGAAAATGGAGATACAGAAAAACATTCCTCCATAGATACAAAAGAAAAAGCTTTTATTTGTGAAGTGTGTTCCAAAACATTTTCTAAGAAAAGTTATCTAAGAAACCATCTCTTAACTCATGCTGGAGAGAAACCCTTTAATTGTGAAATATGTTCCAAAAGATTTTATCAGAAGAGTGATCTCTTAAGACATCTGTTGATTCATACTGGAGATAAAACCTTTATTTGTGAAATATGTTCTAAAGGATTTATTAGTAAACGTTATCTTAAAAGCCATCTCTTGGTACATACATGTGAAAAATCCTTTATTTGTGAAATATGTGCCAAAGGATTTTCTCAAAATAGTGATCTAAGAAGACATCTCTTGACACATACTGTAGAAAAACCCTTTGCTTGTGAAATATGTTCTAAAGGATTTTCTCAGACTAGTGATCTAAGAAGACATCTCTTGACACATACTGGAGAGAAACCCTTTATTTGTGAAATATGTGCCAAAGGATTTTCTCAGAATGGTGATCTAAGAAAACATCTCTTGACACATACTGGTGAGAAACCCTTTATTTGTGAAATATGTTCCAAAGGATTTTCTGATAAGAGTACTCTAAGAAAACATCTCTTAACGCATACTGGAGAGAAACCGTATGTTTGTGAAATATGTTCCGAAGCATTTTCTTATAATAGTAGTCTAAGAATGCATCTCTTGATACATAAAGGTAAAAAACCCTTTGCTTGTGAAATATGTTCTAAAGGATTTTCTCAGAATAGTGATCTAAGAAGACATCTCTTGACACATACTGAAGAGAAACCCTTTATTTGTGAAATATGTGCCAAAGGATTTTCTCAGAATGGTGATCTAAGAAGACATTTCTTGACACATACAGGTGAGAAACCCTTTATTTGTGAAATATGTTCCAAAGGATTTTCTGATAAGAGTAATCTAAGAAACCATCTCTTGATTCATACCGCAGAAAAACCCTTTGTTTGTGAAATATGTGCCAAAGGATTTTCTCGTAATGGCAGCCTAAGAACTCATCTTTTGACACATACTGGTGAGAAACCTTTTGTTTGTGAAATATGTTCCAAAGGATTTTCTCGTAATGGCAGCCTAAGAACTCATCTTTTGACACATACTGGTGAGAAACCTTTTGTTTGTGAAATATGTTCCAAAGGATTTTCTCGTAATGGCAGCCTAAGAACTCATCTTTTGACTCATTTTGGAGTACAGAAAACCTTAGCTTTGTAAAATGTTTTCCAAAGGCTTATCTGATAACTCTCATCTGCGGAAATATTATTTCTCTTAATACCAAATAGACATTTTTTGAAAATAAGATTAATATATTTGTATTTTCAAAATTGAGTATGAACCCTGTATATGTCATTGCATTTACTATTATCACATCTCTTCTGTTTTAGCATTTAGTAATAAAAAAAATGTATTACACTTTGTTTTTCTAAATTCTCAAAAATTCTTCCACAGCATATTGTGTTTTTGATGATAAGCAAATAACTCTTGACATATTCATTAGGTTACAGTAAACCTTTATGGAAACAATCTTTGATAGTTAATTTTGATTTTTTTTTTATCTCACTTTAACCCTCTAAGACCTGGTAAGTTTTTGTAGAAATTAAAAATCTTGGGGGTTAATCCTAATTAATAGGATCCTTTTTTGACCAAAAAATAATATTTAAAATTTTTTCTGATGCCAGGTTATGTCAAGGGAAAATCCACACAATTGTGTGATGCAGGCTCGACTTTAAATCACAGGAAAAGAGGAAAAGGTGTTTCCTTTTTCCTTAGGATCACCTACACAATTGTGTAGGTCAGGTCTTAAAGGAATAGAGTATATTTCCCAAAAATTACATATTATTCTGACCTATAAGGATGAATCGTACCTTAATATCTTATGCAATAGGAAAGGTTTTAATGAAACAATACTTTTGAAAAAAATATGATAAGTGTGCTAAAAATATATTTGTGTGCAAAATAATCTTACTCATTGGTTAAATTTTCTTATTAAGAAATTGTCCGAGGATTTAAATGAAGCCTAACACATAATCATGTAAAAAGAAATTATGGGGTGTTCCACGAAGACACCTCCCCCCCCCCCCCCCAACACCAAACTCTAGACAGCATGATTGCTCACTTGGATATCATAAGAAATACCTGAAAACTATATCTCAACGATCGTTTTTGAGGAAAATGTGAAAAAGTGTATGACATCATGTCCGGTGCAAGAAACGATTTTTAAACAGGAACATCGGTATCTGCATATGTTTACGAAGAAAAATATTGTCCACCGTGCTTATTGAGGCATGCATGTGTATGTAATAAATAGCTGATTGCACACATTGCAGCTGCGTGGTGTCCACAAAAGAATAGCTACTTGATGCAGCTTTTTAAGTATGATCCAAATGAGCGCTTGATATCATTCCAAGGCACGTGCATGCATGCCTCGATAAGTACAGTGGATATTTTGTGTATCTTCATGTGCAAACATACACAAAAACTAATGTTCCTGTTCCCTACAAGTTTTTTTCCTTGTGTCGGATGTCACATTATACGCTTCTTTCATAGTAAATCTGAATTTTTACTTATATGAATTTTTATTCACATTGCTAACAAGATGCAGGTAAAGACAGCAAAGTGAAAAAGCATTCAGGTCAGGGTTCGAACCTTGGTGTTTGGGTTCAGCCCCCTTCCCCCTCCAATGTTCTGCCATCTGAAAGACACACCTAGCCTGCCACCTTTCACTCTTATTCCTACGTGTGGCCCAAGTTGGCTGTCTGTGCCTCTGACCAAAACTTTTTATTTTCATACTAGCTGACCCGCTCGGCGTTGCCCAGGCCTGTGATAATAATATTAAAGGAACCTGAAATTTGTATGATTTTATCTCTAACTCGATTTTGTCTGAAGTACGTGCCCGCTGACTGCGAGAAAAATCGGTTTAAAAAAATCTTATATTTAGCGGTAACCAGGCTCAAAAAGACTGCAACGGAAAACAGGGGATATGTGTCCGCCGACTGCATGATTTTCGTGTTAAAATATTGATATTTAACAGTAAAAACACTTAAGCCACGTAACTATTTATTTTTTCCCATCGAAATCCTGAGTGAAATATTTTGATTTTAAAACTAATTATATCACCCTTAAATCCAACTATACGTCAATGAAATCGATAGTCGATCATTAGCTTAAAGGTTAGTATATAATATTTTAATTTCAGAGGTATTGTACAAAATTAAGTATACACTATGACGCAAAAGTTTAGACAATGAAGAAATTCTTACATACTTTGAAAAATATTTATTCCATTTTCAAATCACTGCTTGAAATTAATGTGCTGTACATATAAACAATATTTATAACAAAGAAAAGTGGAATTGTGCATATTGCAATAAATTAAATGGTAACAAAAATAAACTGCTGTCTCAAAAGTTTAGACACAAATTAAATAAAATCGAAATAAACAATTTTTAAAACCGGGTTGCGCATCCATGCTTATGTATTACGTCATATACACGAGATTGCATGGAAGAAACTAAATCTTGCATAGTTTGTGGATCGATATCGTACCATGCATTCTCAATAGATGTCTTAAGTTCCTTTTCAGAAGAGTATTGTCTAGCGTTGCTATAAACTTTGCGACACATAATGCTCCAAAGGTTTTCTATAGGGTTAAGATCTGGGCTACATGCTGGCCAGTCGAGAACTCTTATATTATGGGAATTAAACCAAGATTTTGAATGTTTTGCAGTGTGAATTGCAGCATTGTCTTGCTGAAATTCCCACTGAGGACCCCCTAGAAGCTCAGCAAATGGCAGTAGGTTTTCTTCTAATGTCTGTGTATAATGCTGTGAAGTTTGACGACCACTGGTGAAGGTCAGAGATACTTGTCCATTATAGCAAAAGGCTGCCCAAACCATCACCGAGCCCCCTCCTTGTCTGCGACTAAAAAAACGTCGAGGTTCCTTCCGCAAGTCATGCCAATACGATAAACAACCATCTGGACCATCCAGATTCCACTTTTTTTCATCGCTAAATATGACTGACTGCCATTTCTCTCCATATGACATATGCTTTCGAGCCCACATAAGTCTTTGTAACTTATGATATGGTTTCAGAGCTGGTTTCTTCTGCATTTTGCTATAAACGATTGTTCCTTTTTCCAAAATTCGTCTACGAATCGTATCCTTTGATACAGAGAGTCCCGATGAGCTTTGAACTCCACGTACGCTCATTTGTTGAGTACTCGCTAGTCTTTGTATCAGGCGATCCTCTCGTACATTTGTCACACGTGGCCTCCCAGACCGACATTTTGCTTTATATTCGGAACCACTCGATAAAACTCGATAAATAGATTTTTTTGACCTATTAATAATAGCAGAAATTTCAGAAACGCTCTTCCCTTCACCTTTCAACTGCCAAATCCTTGAAACCTCATTCACTTGAATTTCTTTAGCTCTCGGCATGTCGACTATGAAGTGCAATCGTTTGCAGAACTTAAGTACTCCAAATTTGTGACATCATCGATTCTAAATTTGCATATGCCAGCGAATATTCAAAGAAATTTAGAATAGTGTCTAAACTTTTGCGACAAGTACATTTGAATTTTTATGAAAAAAATTAGTATTATAGCAAATAAAACGACTGTCTTTTGTACATAGCATTTTAAATCAGTTTTTGAATATATTTACAGGTTTTTGTAATTCTGACGTCATAATTCTACATTTTAAAGCTGAATGACGTCATTGTCTAAACTTTTGCGTCATAGTGTATATATTTTTAATCAAAACATGCGTAATGTTCACCCTGTTGATAAAATCCTAACCGTAACCTAATTGTAACGTAATCGTAAATTATCTGTAACCTAACTGCAACTTAACCTAGCCTAACCGTAACTTAAATATAACATAAATGTAATCTAGCCGTAACCTAACTGCAACTTAACCGTAACCTAATTGTAACCTAAGCGGAACTTAAATATAACCTAACCGTAACCTAACTGTAACCAAATCGCAACTTAAATGTAACCTAACCGTAACCTAACTAATCTAAATGTAACCTGACCTTAGCAAAACTGTAACTTAACACCAACCATAACCTAACTATCCTGTGTACGTGCTGCAAAGTACTTTAGTTCCACTTTCCACCGCCACGGTGCATAATATGTTTTATACGAACAACCGACCCGGGACATTGCCACTGCAACCGAGTATAGCAGGCGTGTTACGCACGCTTTGTAAAATCTTTTAGTTTCACTTTTCACCACCAGGATGCACACTCTTACGTAAACAAACCTATATCCGAATGAAACTTCGATTTTCGACCTATCCGTAGTTATGTTACTCGACAGGGTGGGGACACGAATAAGAATTTTAGTAATTTGCTGCAATTTTTATTCGGAAATAATGGTAACCACCACCCATTTAAAAGCCCAATATGATCTATAAGAACCTCCGACACGGTTCGCTGCTGCAAGTTTCACCGTATAGCAGGCGTTCTGTGCAGGCTCCGTAAAATATGTTAATTCCACTTTCCGCCACCAGGAGTTTACTCTATTCTTAACAAACCTACATCCGAACGAAACTCCGTTATTAAACCAATTTGTAGATATATTAATCGAGGGGGTAGGGGAATGATATAAAAATTTAAGAAATTTGCGGGAAATTACTATTCGGAAATAACCACTAATCATAAATTACGGGTACAATAAGTTCTGTACAAACATCTGACGTGGGTTCCCACTGCCTGCGCACTGTATAGCAGGCGGGCGATAAATTCGGAACATTTTTCTGTATTTAAAAAACTAAAAAGAGCAATTAAAAAATGCGTTTAAAAATGTCTTAAAAACACTTCTGAAACAAAAAATTATTAACAGTATCAAAAATGAGAATTTAAATTCTATTAAAACTGTTGCTACTGGCTACAGTAGCAGAAAGCATTAGAATTCAAGGACTTATTGTTGCCAATTTCTAGTGAGAAAAGAGCACGTAAGGAGTATTCTAATCTTTTATTTAACGTTTAAAAACCACATTTCTAGCTATCTAAATAGATCAGTATCAAACACGCACCTCCAATTTTCCGTAAACTAACCAAAATAGCCGATTTTCAAGCAAATATTATCGCTCAATCAATCAAAGAACAGAAAACAGTGTGGCAATCAAAAAGCCTGCCAGGTTGTCAAGATGGTTTCTAGGTTGTGACGTCATTTGAAACTAATCTAGTCTCTTAAACGTTCATGATTATTAAATATGTTTTCAAAGCATGTGTTTCACCTTCATTATAAAATTTAATGTTTAGTTTAAAAACCAGTCACTCATGAAACATTAAGGACTCAAATTGGTTTATTTAAGTGTATCCCGGTTTACTTAATTATTTCTGCGAAAGCTTTATACAACCAACCAACCGAAATCAAGCGGAAAGAAAGAAACATATTTTTGATGAGCAATGCTTTATGAACCAACCAACCGAAAGTAAGCGGAGTGTAAAAAAGGCATACTTTTGATGAGAGTGACTCCGAATATAAATTAATTACTCAGCTAATAATTGGAATTTTAAAATTCTGAGGACCAGGTACATTAGCAAAGACCTCCGATTCTCTTCGCAAGAATTTTGAACCTCGTACGTGCTGTAGATTTTACTAGCCATCGCCGACAGACACACACACACAGAAAGAGCGTTCTGTTCCCTTATTAGTATAGATAAAATAAAATGTCATTCATCCATCAAATACTCGGAATATTTTTCTAATTATGCGAATTTCGTCTCATTAAAAATATTTTAGGTATACGTATCCCGATTTATCTTTTAAAATGATTTTCGTAAATGATTCATCTATTGTACTAGAACTTTCTCAAAGGAGTATTGGAAATTCTTTTGTAGTTTCAAATTAAATAATTTTTTATTACTATTAAGTCTGTAGCTTTAACGAGCACGTGTAAAGCGTCTTCAAATTTGAGTCATATATGCATTACTTGCTATATAATTTGCGCATCAGTCAGTGATGTCTGATAATTATAAACACTGAAGTTCACAACAATAAATGAAAAGGGTGTCTCATTTGAACAAATGCAGTTCAAATCAGTGAGTCTTGTTGAAAATTTCAAAAGAAGAAACGAGATTTTTGGAATACAGATAGTTTCGGTCTGGCCGAATTTTTAACAGCATTTCCGCCGAAACTCTGATTTTCGGTCGAAAATGAAACGAAATCAAATTTGCGGTCGATCTTTAATAATAATCTATTTTGTTTATAAACTTCAACTGATTTCTTCACTTTCTAGCAAACATTTTAGAATTTTAATTGGTTCGAGAACTATTGATTTAAATTGCTCATAATTTGATTGATGCAGTTATAAAAAAATAAGCACCATTTTGCATTTTAACAAATGTTTCTAAAGCTGGCCTCTTTAAAACTTTTACATTTGTGAATATTAAGATGCAAGCATAGGAGTGCTACATGTTATAATCTCCTTTAAAAAATACGTTTCTTTAACTTAATTGGAATATGGGGCATTCTCACAATCTTTTGACTTTCATGTCCCTGAATTATAATTTTTTATTTAATACACTTTTTTGTGTGTTTTTTTGTTTCATACACTTGGGAACATCCCAGTGCATGATTGCACAACGATATTAACGAGATAAATAAGTTTTGGACGATGTTGGGGGGTCCAAACACATGGAAAACTCATCTACCGTCCCGTGTCCCTGATGCTGATTTTGAAGTTTGGAGCTGTCTGGATAAAATTGTTTCAATAAAAATAATTCGATGTAATTTTTTTCTGAAACTGAAACTATTGTTTTATAGAAATATGTTGCTAAAAATTAACCTGCACACAGTTTTAGGGTTGATATTATTTTTTTAACTTTGTCCCTGGGTTTTAGATTTTTTACCATCCTTCTTTTAAAATGATACAGAAAATCTCTTCAGATGCAGCGACAGAAATTTTTTCAAGCTTTTGCTCATGCAAAAATATGCTAGAGAAAGAATATCTACAATTCTTTGACAGGAAATTTACTGCAGAATATAAATCAGCATTTAAATATCAATTTCAAGCACCGTGGCTTTATTGGTAGTCTTACCGTCCACAAGGTTCATTTCTGCACTTTTCGAGGTAAATTTAATTTTTTTTAATTTAATCCAATGTTTACAACTGTTTCTAAAAATCAATGAACATTGTGGCTATCACTTAGTCTTAACATGATTTTTCTAAAAATAAGTGGTAATTTTCCTTATCGTTCCATCCTTACCGTCTCTTGTTTTATCATTTTGTCCTTTTTTTTACCATTTCGTCCCTTTTTTACCTTACCGTCCCTTATTTAACACCCCTTTAAGACAATGTTATACAAAAATTCTGTATTAAAAGTACTACATTTATATTATTTGTTATTTGAATGTTCTGTGGGTACTATGCAAATTCATTATAAGTAAAAATTTAGAAGAAAATAAAAAGTTATACGGGTAAAATGGTAAGGAAAAATTAAACTCGCAAGTTTAACTTAAACCTCAGTTAAATAAAAAAAAATTTCGCTGCTGACCATTTTTTCTTTATTTTGAATCATTAAGGCATTCGTCTGTCAGATTAAAATGTTATTTTAGCAAGTTTAATTTCGCCAGATTTTTTGGGATTTTCCAACTCAGTGTAATTCTCTAGCCGGGATTTGCACCCAGAATATTTTGACTTGCATTGCCAATGATCTGTCTATTGAGCTACGTAGACCGATAACCGACGGGTATATCTCGCTCAGAGAATCTTATTGGTAACAGCATCTAGTCTGACATGCCGACAACTGAATAGACCGCATTCGGAACGACATTAAACGATGCAGCCACTGTCCTTGTATTTTTTAAGTTGCCGTATTTTCGAGGTAACATTATATACCTATATCATACAAATACAGGGTATCCCTAAACATTTCGTCCACAATAATGTTGTCAATGACTCTTTGAAAACAGGCTACTTGATTGGTAATATCAAAAGGAACACGCAAAAACTGGTATAAATCTCCACAAGCTTCAAAAGCTGTGTGATGCCTTTCATTATCCAGAATAGGGATTTGATGGTAGGCACTTTGAAGATCAATTTTACTAAATACTTTAGTTTTCGAAATTTCAAAATTATCTCTTCAATTTTAGGCAGAGGATAAGCATCAAGCAAAGTGTACTTGTTAATGGTCTGCGACTAGTCAACCATCATTCTAGGCTTGTGATGTTCTCCTCTAATAACGAGTGCTAGAGCCCGCCACGGTGAATTTCTTGGAACACCCTCCTGGAGAATTTTCTGAAATTCCATCGCCATAAAGTTATCGTCTTCATAGGTATGACGTCTTGACTTTGTCACCACAGGCCTACAATCCGGGTTCAAGTTAGAAAATAATGAAACAGGAGGTACTTGAGCTACAGCTAAAGAACAAATTGTTAGTTGAGGTCTATTACCATCAAATCCAATCTCCACAGATTAATGTCTCTTTAAAATATCATGACCTATCAAAACGTCAGTACAAAGATCCTTCATAATTAAAAGTTCCACATCTTAATAAGGGAAGTTTTCAATTTTCAAATTTACTCTACAAAAACCGACTGTTTCAGTGACCATCGAGGAGTTTGCCATGGATATTTTCCCAAACTATGGTTCAATTTTAGCTCGACATTTAGCCACATGTTTATCATTAAGAAAGCTTAGAGAGCTCCCCGTATCGATTAATGCATTGAGCTTGACATTATTTGCCGATGCCTTAATGATTAATTTCTGGAGACAGTGACTAGCTCCTGAAATAGCTACCAATGTGTTTAAAGAAGTCACCACATTTGAAAAGTTTCTGCCTTGTCTAGATTTACACACTCGTTCATAATGTCCCTTTTTGCCACATTTTATGCACACACACATAGTTCGTGAATGGAAATCGCTTCCACAGGTAGGTAGGTTGGTTGGTTGGTTGGTTGTGTTTATGACGGGCAATTATCTACACGAGGGATATAGACCCTAAAGAGGGAGTGCCCTTCGTGGGGGTCTTTCTAAGGGAGCCTAACATTATTACCTTGGAAATCCAAGGTTCGAAGAAAACCACAAAAACTCCGAACGATTAGGCCAACGGGCGCGATTGGGTTCGAACCCAGCACTTCCCGTCTACCAGCTTCGAGAGCAGAACCTCTCGGCCACTGGTGGGGCCTCGCTTCCACAGAAAAAGCATTTTTGAGATCTTGAGGGGGGGGGAAGCAGTCGATGTTTGTTAGGTCCTCTTCTTCTAGAAAATTATGTTCTCCCATAGCTGCAGATGGCACTGTGATGGAATTTCCCATATAAGAAGCTGCATGCACTTCAGCCAATTCAAGGTATCTGGCTTGTTCAAAAGCTTGATCAAGAGTCATCGAGGTATTTTTAAGAAGTCGTTGACGAATACAGGAATATTTTAAACCCCTTATGAAAGCATCCCTAATGTATTATTTATGGTAATCTTCGGCCTTTACGTCCGTAAAGTCACAATCTTTGCTTAACTGATTTAAAATTTATAAGTATTCGGCGATCGTTTCTGCGGTTTGTTGCTTTCGCGTCGACAAGCAATGTCTAGCAAATGTAACATTACGTTTCTTTATAAAAAACGAATCTAGTGTCGTAATGGCTTCAGTATAAGTCGTACAGTCATTAATGAACTGGTAAATATTTGAACTCACATAATTGCACAATAAAGACAATAAAGGCAATTTATTTTCCTTCTGAAATGCTTGTTATACCTTCTAGAAAGTTTGCAAAAGTTCTTTTTCAATGGCTCCATTTTGCTTCCGCGCTTGAGCACGTGTGATCTACGTCGAATCTTTCAGGCTTCCGTAGTTGTTCCTTATTATTCAGTTTAAGAAAGTATGCATTCAAAAAGTTTCGCAGTTTTTAAAATTGTGCTATTAATAAAAATAAAGTATGATGAGGCGATTACTTAAGCAAAACTTAGCTTTTAATAACTACGAAGTACATCGTGAACGGTAGATGTTCACACCATGTCAACAACATCAAGGTGTTGCCAAATCATAAAACATAATACAGTGTTTCTACTTACAATTAAGAATATCACAATGAGTAAGTATTACGGTGTCCCCAACGACTAGTTAAATTTGTTAGAATGTGTTAAAAAATCCATTCGTACACAAGGATAAAGACATACAGTAAAACCTCCCTAAAGCGACCACGTTCCGTTTGATTAAAAATTGGTCGCTCCAAGAGGTGGTCTCTTAATGGAGGTCATGTTTAAATCTAGATTTTAATTGTTGAAAAAAGGTAACAATGTTACTAAAATTTGCTTTTCACATTAGGAAAAAATATAAAAATTTAAGTATCAAAACAAAAGTTAATTACTGCAGAGTTTAAAAAATGATTACATTGACGTTTGCTTTCATTTTACGGTTTTATCATTTGAAACTTTTATTTCCCTGTCCATTTGAAATTCAGTAAATAAAAGCAATTTTTGGACGGGAACAAGTAATGACGATTTCCTTAATTTAACTATTTCTGTGAGAATTTCCCGACAGAATAGAGCAGGGTTGTTTATTGACCGTCATTCTTAATTTGTCATCAGAGTCAAATTCATTTCCTAAGCACTTCAAAGTTACTAGGATTAAAAAAATCTAAACTTAGTATAGAAGTTTGATAAATAATGTGCTCTCCGGAATTATTTTTCTTATAAAACTTTCTTCAAGCGATCGGGAAAAACGGAATTTTCTTCAAAGAAATTGGTCGCTCATAAAGGACGTTCATCTGGGATGGTCTCTGAATGGAGGTAAAATTAATATTTAGACTATGGGAATAAATTTCGTTTCATGAAAATATGGTCGTTCAGGTGGGCGGTCGGAGGTAGTCCCACAGGGAGGTTCCATTGTAATTCGGTAACTGAGAAGCAAAATTTACATTAAAAAGGTGATTCTGATGAGCCAAATCAGAACAACAGCATGTTAGCTTTTATCCAAGATGAAATGACATAAAACTATGCCTTTTAAAATAATTTTCTCAAAAAAAAATTATTTTAGTAACGAATACCGTATATACTCGCGTATAAGTCGAGGAATTCTTCGTGTCTTCCATTCTGTGTCTCAACTCTGGCAAATTATTTAAAAGCGGTCGAACGTAGACACGATCTTTTATAAAAACCCAAAGGAAAAAAATGGCATGGCTCTAACGACTTTTAAATGTTCAGCCCATCAATAACGCTATATTCTCAGGAGACGTCATTTTGCGTATGTGGCACCCCAAGCGAGTCAATAAAATAGCAGTACAAGCACATGCGCTTTTCTAAAACTGTTTGAGTTATTCTTTATTTGTGACATTGAACCAGCACTTTACAACGCTTACAGTCGATACTATTAAAATTTATAATTGGGACATTCTTTTACGGACACCCTGTACAATTGTGATAAGTTTCATTAGAAAACTTAGTGAATATTAGCTTCCTAAATTATGCATTCTAAACCATGTAACTAATAATTCTAAACTATGCTTGTTATTTTTTCTCAATTAATTAATAAAAAAAGTTTGTGATTTATAAAAATCAATGAAGGGCGAGGAATTTTTTGCACTTGCTGTTATTCCAACACCATGCCAAAATAAATCAACGCCACTATACCAAACCATGCTAATGCGCCATTCATTTGAATCCTGACTTTGTAAAGAATTTTGATTGAAAATTGTGCCAAACATTATGACTCACTATATACTGAACATGAATAATTTTTTTAACTGAAATCTTGAAAAACATATTTATCCAGTATTTTTCAAATCAAAAAAAGAATTACCGGATATAATTCTTATTCAAAAAACATTGCTTTTTCTAAGCTACTTTGAAGAAAACACCCATAAAAATGTATGTATGTAAAAAGAATTTTTCTTTTATTTCACTCAAAAACTACTTGACGGACTTAGCTATCATTTTAGATTTCCATATTTAAAACTTCTAGAAATTGATTTTTGTTTTAAAGAAATGGATAGATTACAATTCATATGCATTTGGTTCAAATTAATTTTAAAAACATATTTAGTTTAGAAATTGAATTTACCTAAAAGAAAAGTAATTGTAATCTGTAATTTTCTTTACAGAGATTGGCATCTAGAACTTTGGAATTTCGGTACTTTTTTTTTACAAGAGTCATGATGCAATAGAGAAAAAAAAATGAAAAATCATACATCATGCATAGAATGTGAATCTCTTTCCACAACTTCCAACATATTTTAATGAAACTTTACAGTTTATTAAAGTGAGAAAGTAAATGTAAGTAAACAATTAATAACATACATAATATATTTAAAACACAGATTTCCTCCATATCCAGAAAGGTACTTGAATTGTTTTGTGCAGTTCTGCATATTATCTCTATATTTGTACGTATTCTACACAGTATGCTAAAATTTAGCTTAGTCAGAATATGTATGACACAATTTGTTAATTCACTTTTAGCAATTTCTGTCAATACACAGAAATATAGATGAACTCCTCTGTACAGCCGGGTATATTAGATACAGATTTTTATATGCAGCACCTATTAAGCTAAAATTTAATTCAGACAAAAAATGCATACATTATTATAAACACACTTCTAAAAATAGGCACCGGTAATGTATCTAGTTCTTTGCATGACCATGTATATGATTTTATTTATGTTCTACAAACATCTCTAGTATAATAAATATATTCAGCTGGAAAATAATTAAGTCAATTAAAAACCACCATTAAGGAATTCACAATCATACACAGTAATGCTAATGAATTCTTCTGTGTAACAAATAGAACTATAGAGTTTATACACAAACTGTAATGGACAAAAATATTTTTTAGCTTAAAAATACATACCATAACTCATAACTGAAAACACAATTCTGGCAAGGATTGTTGATAGATAGTGCTTTATCTCAAATCTTCTGTGTTTAATTAATGAAAGATCATATATATATCGTTTTGTAAATGAATGATAAAATGCTATAACTGTCCTAATATATAGCAAACATCTTGTGCTGAACCTTAATATTGCATATAAATTTCATTGTTTGAAGTACACTGGTAGACAAAACTTAAGGACCAAGAAGAAATGTATACGTAAATGAGAATCTATGAGATATTGTGGGTCACGAAGCAAACAATAGTATTAACAGAATGTTACACAGGATTTAATATAAAAATTTTGTTGAAAGGATGTACACAGGGTATTACCAGAGGTTCTTTTTTTGAAACGTGAATATTGTCCGAAAACATGACTGTACAAAGAAAGCAAAATACTCCCAATTAACAATCGTTAGTGCCATATCAATAAGGGATGCGCCCACTGTGTAATGCGAGACAACTTTCAACACGGCATGGTATACTCAGAACAACATGATTCAGTAGCTGTTGAGGCAAGATTCCCCATTCCTCCTTCACTGCAAGGATGATGATTTCCTTGTTTGTGGGAGGAAATTGTCGAGCAGCAATACGTCTCCCCAAAGCATCCCATATATTTTTATTGGGATTCAGGTCAGGGGAACGTGCTGGCCAGTCTACGGGATGGATATCTTCGACGTCAAGACAATCTTGTACAGACTGTGTACGATGGCAAGGTGCATTATCGTCCATAAAACGAAATTGCACCTCGAAATAGTCAGACATGTGGAAGCAGGACGTCTTCAATGTACCGTCTACCGGTCATGGGCCCTTGGCTAAGTACACAGAGATCCGCGCGGTCATTGAACATGATGCCTGCCCACACCATGACACTTGAAGTCGCATATTTATCTATTTCTAGAACATTTTCGCGACAGTAAGCACTACCAACCTTACGCCATATCACTTTACGTCTACAATCAGACGATAGACTGAATCTACGCTCATCTTAGAAGAGCACGGCAGATCAGACGTCATCAGTCCATTTGCGATGCATACGTACTACTGTAAACGGGCTCTACGTTGGCGTCTCGATAGTGGGACACAAAAAACAGGTCTTCGGGGGTATAGTCCATCCTTTTTCAAACGTCTTGCAACATTTTTCCGCAATATTTTAGTTCTTGTGGCAGCACAAAGTTGATTTGCTAATTGACCAGCTGCGATGCGTCGGTTCCTTTCTGCCGATAAAACAATATAGCGATCTTCTTGGGACGTCGTGCTGGTAGGACGACCTCCACCCGTGCGCCTAGTACATATTCCACCCTTTTGGAATGCCGCTCATAGCCTAGAAACAATACTGTGTGCGATGTTAAATTCACGGGCAACATCTCTCATTTTGCGTCCTTTTTCCAACTTTCCAATCATTCTTCCACGTGTAATATCATCTAAATGATGCCTTGAAGACATGTTCAAAATTTCAATGTTCAAGCTTCACTCCATCTCCTTCAATTTTTAAATCTAATGATAACTCACAGCACCCGCCGATTGCCTAAAATCTTTTATCACTGCTATCACGTGATTTTCAAAAGCGGAAGTGCAAAATTTGCATACGTTTTACAAAACAGAGTACATCCTGCATTCATGCAAATTTACACGTGCATCTGCGAACCTATTTCTAACTGTAATCGAAGAAAATAACAGTAGCCCTTAAGTTTTGTCCACTAGTGTATATACAACTAGCAATTCCCGCGTTGTAGCTCGCGTAATAGTTGAAATATGCCAAGCGATATTTGCATGACAATTTTTTATTAGAAGAACATTTTTTGGAATAATTCAAAAATTACAAATTAAGCCACAGTTTGACTAAACTTCATTATAAAACTGCAATAGATAGAAATGAGATTTTAATTAAGAAGAACTAAAACTAATTTTGTATAAATGATAATTTAGAAAGTACTTTGAGACTTTTAGGCTCATTTCAGTATTCATTTGAAGTTTTGGTTTTTTTAGAAACCATCTTAACACATTTAAATCTTAAAATTAACCATCATGTCAAATACGAAGCTCTTTGTCTAACAGTCTACTACCTCTTTGGTGTTAGTGGCACCAGAATGCCGAAACAGAGTTGAAATAGAATGTCTCAAAAAATGTTGAAACAGAGACTGTCACCATTAATTTGCCAACATTAACCTTGAAATCGGTTGGTATATCATAACATTTTATAGAAAACGAAATTTAGAAGTTTTTAAAGGCTTTCTTGTTGTTCCTGCCAACCAGGTGGTAGTGACACCGGCATAAAATATAGCCCGTATAGGATCAAAGACTATCACCCTTGATTCGCAACCAATAACTTCTGTAATCGGTTTATTATTTACTGAGATTCCATAGAAATCGTAATTTGGGACTCTTTTAGAATGCTTTTCGCTCCTTCCCTTCGCTTCACCCCTTTTTAATTTTGAATTTATTTTCGACTGTTCTTAGAGGACATTTTTATTTTATAAGTAAATACCGTGCTATATTTAAAGTTTCTAGCCTCTTCAACACCGCAGAAATTGCAATTTAGGAAGCTTTTTGCCCCTGCAACCCTCTAGGGTTTGTGGCACCGACATAAAATATAGCTTATATTTGAGCAGGTTCTATCCTCATCAATTTGCAACCATTATGTTTGAAATCGGTTTCGTATTTCATACTATTGCATAAAAATCATAATTTAGAACACTTTTCGCTCACTTCATCTTTTAAATTTGGAATTTTCTCTGCAAGGTGGTAGTGACGCCGACATGATATAGATCCTATATTGGAGCAAGGGCTGTAATCATCAATTTCCAATCATTATTTTTGAAATCGGTAGGGTACTTTCTGAGATTGCGTAGAAATCGCCATTTAGAATGTTTTTTAGAACGTTTTTCGTTCATTTTCGACTATTTTAAATTTCGAATTATTTAGGAAATGTTCTTAGAGATCATTTATATCTTATAAGTAACTACCATACCTAATTTCATGTTGCTAGCCCCTGCAGTATCACAAAAACGCAATTTATTACATTTTGCTCTTGCACCCCCTTAGGGGTAGTGGCACCGACATAAAATATTGCCTATGTTGGAGCGAGGGCTGTCGCCGTCATTTTCACACCAATTTTTAAAAAATCGAATCTGTACTTTCTGAGAAAGCGTAGAAATCGCAATTTAGAACTTTTTTAGGACGCTTGTCGCGCATTTTCACACTTTTTAAATTTCAAATTTTAATGAAGTATGAATTTTCAAGAAATGTTCTTAGAGATCATTTATATCATATAAGTAACTACCACCTTTAATTTCAAGTTGCTACCCCGTGCATTATCACAAAAAACGCAATTTAGAACGTGTTTTGCTCCTGCACTCTCTTTGGGGGTCGTGGCACCCACATAAAATATTGCCTATGTTGGAGCGAGGGCTGTCGATATCATTTTCACACCATTTAAAAAAAAAAATCGAATCGGTACTTTCTGAGATTACGTAGAAATCGCAATTTAGAACGTTTTTTAGAACGCTTTTCGCACATTTTCACCACTTTTAAATCTGGAATTTTTTAGGAAATGTTCTTAGAGATCATTTATATCTTATAAGTAACTACTATTCCAAATTTCCTTTTTCTAGGTTCTTCAGTAACACAAAAATTGCATTTTTAGAACTTTTTTTTTTGCTCCTGCACCCCCTTTTGGCCAGTGGCACGGACATAAGATATAGCCTATGTTCTTTCTAAGTGGGACTAACATTTTGATACCATTACTTTCGGAATCGGTTCGGTAGTTCCAGAGCTTACCTCCTACAAATAAACAAACTTTACTTCTTTATAATATTAGTATAGAAGATAAGTAATTATCTAATCCTGAACTGTGAACTAAATTCAAAAGGTAAGTAGTACTGTGTATAAGCATAGACATAAAGTTGTATGTTCTCAAAGTCCCACGAGTAATTTTTTCAAAACTTTTTTTTACTCTCTAATTTAAAAAAAAAACTTAGTTTTTTGTTTTATTGAACAATCCCTCCCTTTTTTTAACAGGGATAAATGACATTAGAAAAAAAGCCCTTTGTTTTTTTTTTTTTCAAGTTCTCAATCAATAGTTTTCAAGACTATGTGCTTATGTGCAGAGTTGGGCAAATTTTTAATCTGAATTATACGCCGTGTAATTACAAGTTATTTGCATGTAATTGATTATAGTTACACACATTCAAACCCAGACATTTTGTCAAACAATGGGATGGGGGCGGTTCCGGTTACAGTACTGCAAGAATTTTTTACGGCATGTAATTTTAACAATAACTAATTCCGTACAATTAAACCGTAATTACATTGCATACAATTGGAATTACAAATTTTCCCAACTCTGCCTATGTGTATAAGAATGATTTTTTAATATTAAATACTTGAAAATTTTCACATTGCTAACTAAGCGTAAACCAACAGAATGAAAAATGTCCGAGCAATGAATTGAACCCGGATCCTTGGAATAGTGCTTCAGGGCACTATCGATTTTACTTAGAATGATTTTTATTCGAATAAAAGTATTTTTCCTCGGGAAATTTTTTTAAGGAGTTACTTCACTCATGCGTAAACACCTGCGTGCTATTGTTAATCCCATGGGAGAGATTTTTAAAATATCTCGTTTGCATTTCCATATTTTAAATTTTACTATTTGTTATCTGCGGCCAATCTGTACACAGACTTTTTTTTTAAAGTTTTCAATTTTGTTTGCAAACTGTTTTTTTTTTTGTTGTTGTTGTTCATGAGAATACTTTCGCTTTCGAAAGTGGGTCTGAAAATGAGAATATTCTAATAAGATAAAAAAAAACTTGTAAACAAATTCGAAAAAATGAAAAATGACCTTAGTAGAGATCAACTTCATATATCCAATGCAAAAGAAAAAAATACAAAATATCGAAACGCAAACGAGATATTTAAAAAAAATCTCCCAAAGGATTAACATTAGCGATCAGGTGTTTCTGCGTGCTTGAAGTAGCCTCTTAACATAATTTAGGATTTTTGTTTAATAATAAAATATGATCTAGTAATGCAGTGAATTGATAAAAATCCAATATACAGGCATATACAGGGTGCAATATGTTATCTATCGCCGGCCTTTAACTTCTCAACCGTTAGTCATAGACATATAGTTCCAATTACAAAAACGTTTCAAATGAGCTAAATATTCATGTTGTGGCATTATTTAAAGTAAAAAATCAATTTTATAAAAATTACGAAAACTAACTTTTTATACGGTCACCCAGTCCTTAGAGTTATATTTAGTAAAAGTTTACTCATATCATAACAGATATAACACAAAAAGTTTGACATCTGTACTACAAAAATTGACCCAGTTATTCAATTTCAAAGTTCGAGATTTTTGCACATGATTTTGTCTTTCATTAAGAGATCAGTTAAAAGATGAATTAAAGTAATTCGAGATCAAAATCAGAGTGCAATGTCCTTTTTACGGCGAAACCACCCTTAGCCGGTATCACCAAATAGGGTTATTTCATAAAAAAATTTGAGCTAACTTTTATGGGTTGAACAACATTCAAAAGTACCGACGATACCGGCTAAAAGTGGCTTCGCCCTAAAAAGGACATTGCACCCTGATTTTGATCTCGAATTACTTTAATTCATCTTTTAACTGATCCCTCAATAAAAGACAAAATCATGTGCAAAAATTTCAAACTTTGAAATTTAATAACTGTGTCGATTTTTGTAGTACAGATGTCAAACTTTTTGTGTTATATCTGTTATGATATGTATAAAATTTTACTAAATATAACTATAGGGACTGGGAAACCGTATAAAAAGTTGGTTTTCGTAATTTTTATCAAATTGATTTTTGACTTTAAATAACGCCACAACATGAATATTTTACTCATTTGAAACGTTTTTGTAATTGGAACTATATGTCTACGATCAACGGTTGAGAAATTAAAGGTCGGCGATAGATAACATATTGCACCCTGTATATTTTATACATGCATAGTAAAAGAACATAGGGATGCTATCCCTCTCTCCAAGGAAATTCTTAATATCTTTAAAAAAAATCAGAAATTGCACAAAAATAAAAAACCTTGTCTTAAAAACAGGATAATTCCTTATAATTTAAAAAATAAAGTATATTCAAATTTTATCAGTTACTTAATAAACATATTAATTAAAATAAGCAACTTGATAAACATGAGGACTAATAAAAAACAGTACTATTTTTCAATATATATATAGATAGTATTAGACTAAAATTTAGTTTTCCAGAGAAACAAACAAACAAAAAAAGAATACACAGCTCAAAAAAATTCTAAGTTCAGTTATTTTGTTCAAAATCTCATGTTTCTATCAAATAAGGATTTGATATTTATCAACACCTCATCTTCATTTTTTTATGTATGCTTGTAATAAAAGCCTTTCATCTATCTTTAATTGTAACCCCTGGAACTATCCTTTCATTTCTTCTTTTTCGCTTTCTTATCCTGTAATACTTACAAACTACCTCAGAATGCGACAACTAGCAACCTGTTTTAATACTTTTAAATCATTTAGAAACTTTCCATGAGAAACTTTTTAAAAGCATTCAGACATTTACGTAGTCTGGTTAAAAAAAGGGCTTTAAAAATAAAAAAAAATGCTATCTGGGTCTGTGTCTGTCACAGCCATTTTACACGCAAATTATGGAATGTGGAAAATTCAAATTAGGGGAAGTAATAAAGACTATTGACCCACATATTTACAGATTGTTAAACATTCACAAATATATTTAGGAAAAATCTAGAGGGATAATTAAGTTACTTGCAAAAAAGAATCATTTTCTGTATATCGTGTGAAAGCTTTTGTAACGCTGAACTCAAAAATACATTTCTTTTAATTTTAGGTAATATATTTTTGGAGATATCGTCGAAAATGTAGTGCAAAAATATGTCCCCCCCCCTTCTATTTTCGAGTCTACTGAAACTAAAATTATGAAAAAAATTACAGGTAGTAGGCGTTAATTGAAATTCATAGGAAATTCTAATATGGGATAAATAAAAAATTCATAAAAATGGGTCCAATAATCACAAATGGACTGCGAAAAATAATTGCTAAATTCGGAGAGATCGGTTCATTTGACGTTAGAGGAAGGAAACCAGTTTCGGCTGCGGCAGTGGAAGGTGTGACTACAGCATTACAAGAACAGACTAACAGTGAATTTGCAGTGCACGGGGAATTGGCCGAATGCTGGATATTCCGAACAGCGCGGTGCGTAAAGTCCCGTGGAACATCTTGCGCTGTTATCCGTACAAGATAACTCATGTGCAGGTGTTATCCGTACAAGATAACTCATGTGCAGGTGTTGCTACCTGCTGATCTGGAAGCACGTCAATCTTTTGCACTACAATTTCTTGTCCGGATGGAAGTGGACAACCGGTGGTCGTGGAATATTTTATGGTCTGACGAAGCATTCTTCATTTGCAAGATTGCAAAATTGTAGGATATGGGCAACCGAGAATCCGTACCAGCTACACAAATTACCTCTTCAGTCTGAGAAGGTCACTGTGTGGTGCGGAATAACGTCAGCGTTTATCGTCGGTCTGTTTTTCTTCGAGGAGATCACACCGTCGGGTCCCGTTACCTGCACCGTTACTGGCAAGCGATATGAAGCACTTTTGCTTAACCATGTCCTTCTGGCACTTCAGCAGCGTCAGTGTGTGGATCGAATAATATTCATTCAAGATAGCGCTCCTCCGCACATTGCAACTCCTGTGAAGCAGCTACTGACAAGGAAGGTCTCCTTACTGGACATACTCAGAATATTTTGAAAAAAGTACCAATTAAACTACTTATGTATGTAATAAAGGATCAGTCAAATTTAGCGGCGGAATTACAGTAGAAAGTCTGCAAAAAAATAAAATACTTTCGAGTATTTGGCGCGAAAAGACGAAAGCATCACGCGATTTGGCGAGCAGTACGTTTCCTCGCCAAAAGCAAACGATTCTAATGCACCTGAAAATTGCTAGTTAATTGATTTTTAGAATGCGCGTAAAAAGTATTTAATGAATTTAAACATAAACAATGAGAGAGTTTAATAAATACATTTTTTCGTATTACATATTTATGTTGCTTGTTATTTAATTTTATTACTTTAAAAACAATTTCATATATAAAAAATACTTTCATATATTTACGCGTATTCCAAAATAAAAGCAAGATTCATTTACCAGTTACTAATTTCAATATCAAAGAATTCGTCCTTTCCATAGCAACAAAATTGAATCGACAGTGCTCAATTGGACTTAATTTTGAGATATTGAAACAATTTTAATTTATTTTAATTCATAAAATTTGATATTTAAATTGCGTTATAAATATATATGTATATGACAAAACTATAGTTAAATCAAACTAAAACTGACAAAACTAAAGTTATTTACATTAAATTTATTTCAGGGTCGGAACTAGGGGGGGGGGGGCAGACGGGCATGTGCCCTGGGCGCCAGAACGAAGGGGCGCCAAATGACGGATTATACCTTTGGAATGGATCATTTTCTTCTGATAGACTGATGTCTTCCATTATTATAAAACAGCCATTATAAATGAAATGTTAGGTGAAGATAAAAGAGCAGTCGTAATAAAGTTAGAACTCTGATTTTCTGATCAGAATGGAGGAAAAAAATGATCATAATTTTGTTTTTCAAAAAAAAATTATGGTCATTTTTTCCACACGCCAAACAATCACGTAAAAAAAAAAAAAACATGGCCATTTTCCCCCCATTCTGTTCAGAAAATCAGAGTTCTAACTTTTTACGACTGCTCTTTCATCTTCCCCTAACACTTCATTTATAATGGCTGCTTCATAAAAATGGAAGACATCAGTCCATCAGAAGAAATTAACTGGGTTAAAGCGGAAGTTCGGTTAAGTGGGACTCGGATAATCGGGACTCTACTGTATATTTCATTTTAAAAATGATCTTTAGAATATTTTTGTTGGTGTTCAGAAGAGAGTCATGAACCCAGTGACCTCCCCCTTGGATCCGCCATTGTATATCACGTAGTTCAGTATTGCATATTTTATGATTACATATTTTAAATTTTAAAATAAGTTGGTTATTAGAAAATTACTAAAATTCTCTTTGTAAATATACTTTGCGGAAGAGGGGGGGGGGGGGGGCGCCAAAATCCATGTTTGCCCCGGGTGCAAAAAATGCTAGTTTCGGCCCTGATTTATTTAAACAAGCTCAATATGAAACATTTTTACCTTAAAGAGTATTCGACATAAAAAAGTATTTTTTGAAATTCCATTTCATCGCCAACCGATGATAAATCTCCAAATAAACGAAATTTTCATTATTTTTTTTACGAACGTTCTATCGGGGTTCCGCCAAAAAATTTTTTATAAACATACATATCCGCTTCAGAAGAATATTCTGTAATTTTTTCAGATTTTTCTGAATATGCCCGTATGGAGACTTTCCTTGTGAGTGCTAATTTCGGAGATGATAGGATCATAAGCCGCCATTTTCCAATGTGGCCGCCACGTTCCCCCGACTAAAACCCGTGTGATTTCTGGCTTTAGGGGTACCTGAAGAATATTGTTTACAGCGGGCGGATTCAGAATCTAGCCGACTTGAAGGCAAGCATCACACATCACACAAATTACATCAGTACAGATACCCTCCGATCTGTTGCGGAGCATGCCGTTTTCCGCTTCCAATTAGTAACGAAACAAGGCGGAGGGCATACCGAACAACTTATGCCTTAATCATCAGTAAGGTGTTTGTTCAATAAAGCTCTATTTTTTCATTTTTTGGCATTATAGCTGTTGTCGCTGTAAACACGTATTCTTGTCTTTTCGCTAATAAATTTTTAGTAAATCCCTGAACTCTATTTTTTCTTTTTGGCTAACAACATTCCTATGTTTAACGAATACATTTTTGGTCTTTCCCCTGGCATTACCCTGACAGCGTCATCTATCGGCACATTTTGGAACTATATTTTTTCCTTCGCCAAACAAAATTTCAATGCCTCACGATTGTTCTGCTAAAATATCAAGTCACTCTGGCTAGTAGTTTTTAAATTATTATTTTTAAAATCGTAACTTTAATTTATAATCACCCGATATTTTTAAACACATAATAAACAACATTTTTTTTCGTTTTTTTCACTTTTTATGAATAACAATAATCAGTTTATAATTTCTTCCATAAAAAAATAAAAAAAACTGTGCAGCTACATGATTATCTGTCAAATGTAAACAGAAAAAACTAAGTCAAATTTAATGCTACTGTTAAAATAATTTGTATCAGAAAACTAACATTTTCGCTAAAATGTAAAATTTCAACTAAGGTGACATTAAAATATTGAAGACAAAAATAAATATATAAGTAATAATCATGAAAGTATATTTTTTATCACTGAATATGGAATTTTGAAATATGTTTCATGAAGGTATAATTAGTTACAAATTCAGGGAGTTAGAAGTAATTTCCTTCCTCTTTCCACAGAAAAGATTTCAGAATTTAAGTATTTTGATGGTTTAGAAGTGCAAGTTACCCCAGCAACTGCAGCATTAAAATATATATATATATCATCTTTTTAAAGTTAATCTTTTATTTATAAGTAACAATGCATTTTCAATATAAATAATGATATTTTTATTTTAAAAGATTCTATTTTAAATAATATTTAAAATTTATGAAGCAGTAGGTACTCATCTTAATAGGTTTCAGGGGGGAAAAACAGCTTTAGTATGGAAATGATGTGGGTTATTATTATACAGGTAATTTTTGGAACTTTTTTGAGTAGAAAATATTAATTTCATCATCTAAAAATAAAAAATAATGAATTCAAATCAAGCTAATGTAGCATGAGAAATGAAACAGCTGAAATCAAACATCCAAGCATGTGCAAATGATGATCGGTTTTCTGGCCACTTCCATATCTGAAGTTGGCGAGCCAATCAGGACACGTTAGTCTGAGACACATTAGTCTAGTGGAAATAGTAATGTAGCAAAATTATTATTATTATTTTGACATATAAAAATACAGAATGCAAAGGAAATTAATTTTAAATAACGTTTGATTTAAATATATATACACAACTGCAACGTAAATAGTATTCCGCGTAAAAAGAAAATTTGACAGAATTAATAATAATTAGGATATTTAAACATAATTTTAAATTAACTCTATTTAACAGGGCAATTTTTGTCTCACCAGAAAAATATATAAAAAAATAGTAAAGGTCTTCAATATCTTTTCTGCACATTTCACATTTTCATAAACAAGGACTAATCATTGTGTCTTGGCCTGGAAATTGAGTACATAAATGAATAAAAAATAGTTTGCACGACCTATTATACAGAAAACCTATTTTAGTACTCCTCAGAAATTCACACTAATTTCATTCAATAAATTCTTGAAATAGTGTAAAATATACCATAAACGATTTTTTCACACGGACTGTAATAGAATATAATTATTTTGAATGTATCTCTGAATGTAATATAAACACTACACAATTGATTTTCAATAATGAATGTGCATTAGAAAACCTCAGTGACGTATACCAATTACATGGAAGTCCAAGTAATTCACGAGAGTTAGAGCAAAGACATTTGGGAGACAATTCAATGGAAGTCTTAAATACTTTTCAAGTACTTCAGAAAGTTTTAAGTAGAGAGTGAATTGGATGAAGAAGCAAAATTTTTAAACACATTTTACCAGCATTTATTGACGTTTTAAAACCGTATTGAATTCTTACTCTTTTATGAAATAACAATCAATGTATCAAAGACATAAAAACATTGTTTTCAATATTTAATTATATTTTATTTTAAATATTACAGAGGATTTCGGAGTAGCAACACTTTAAAGAAAAATATTTTTCAGTTTGTAAGGAAGTCAGTTTTACAGTCAAAAAATTCACTGTGTGAAATCCTGTTTAACATGAGTCTTTTAACTGAAATATTCTCAATCATGAGAGAATATTCTAAACCTTTAAATCTATATTATGTAAAAGAAAAACTGAACTAAGATTTTTGAAAAAATATAAAGCAAGATCAAAATAAAAATGTGTTTGCCATAGCTGATGTTGACACTCCTAATTTGCAGATTTACTACTTTAAGTTTCAAATATTTTCGTTCGTCAGTATTTCATTTATAGTGACTGTAATACTTGACATGAAATGACACGGCTCCTGTTAAAAAAATTAACAGCAAACAACAAATTAACATTTAGACTACAATTTTGATTTTTTTTCTTTTCTATCTCACACAACAGATTTCTCACCAGTATGAATTAACATGTGTTTACTTAGATGTCTCTTACGTGAGAATTTTTTGTTGCATATCTCACATACAAAAGGTTTCTCACAAGTATGAATTAACAGATGCCCACTTAAATGACGGTTTTGAGAAAAATTTTTGTTGCATATATCACACTCAAAAGATATCTCTCCAGTATGAATTAACAGATGCTTGCTTAAAACATCTTTTTTAGAAAATTTCTTGTTGCATATCTCTCATACAAAAGGTTTTTCACCAGTATGAATAAACAGATGCTTGCTTAAATTACTCTTTTGAGAGAATTTGTTGTTGCATATCTCACATACAAAAGGTTTCTCACCAGTATGAATTAACATATGCTTGCTTAAACTACCCTTTTCGGAGAATTTCGTGTTGCATATCTCACATGCAAAAGGTTTCTCACCAGTATGAATTAATAGGTGAGTACATAAGTGATGCTTATGAGAGAATTTCTTGTTGCATATTTCACATGCAAAAGGTTTTTCACCAGTATGAATTAATAGGTGTCTACTTAAGCTATGCTTACGAGAGAATCCCTTGTTGCATATCTCACATACAAAAGATTTCTCACCATTATGAATTAACAGATGCCTGGTTAAATCATTCATTTGAAAGAATTGTTTTTTGCATATATCACATACAAAACGTTTCTCACCAGTATGAATTAATAGGTGCTTACTTAAGTGATGCTTCTGAGAGAATTTCTTGTTGCATATTTCACATGCAAAAGGTTTTTCACCAGTATGAATTAATTGGTGTCCACTTAAGCCATGCTTACGAGAGAATCTCTTGTTGCATATCTCACATACAAAAGATTTCTCACCATTATGAATTAACAGATGCCTGGTTGAATCACCCATTTGAAAGAATTGTTTTTTGCATATATGACATACAAAAAGTTTCTCACTAGTACGAATTATCATATGCTGGCTTAAATGGCTCGTTTGAGATAATTTGCTGTTGCATATATCACATACAAAAGATTTCTCGCCTGTATGGATTAACAGATGCTGGCTTAAAGGGCTCTTATACTAGAATTCTTGTTACATATATCACATACAAAATATTTCTCAACAGTATGAATTAAAAGATGCTGTGTTAACGTACTCTTTTGAGAACATTTTCAGTTGCATATCTCGGACAAAAAGGTTCTTCACCCGTATGCATTAACAAATGAGTGCATAAATTACTCATTGGGGAGAAATTCTTGCATACCTCACAGAGAACCTTTTTTTTGCTGTGAGTCAGAAGCTGCTTTTCCAAACAGCTCTCAAAGAGTTATTTTTGAATATATTACACTTAACCTATTATTTTGAGTGATATGATGTGTATCTACATTAAAGACTTTATGCATCTGCAATAAAATAAAAATTAATCAATTACTTTTTACGATTCAACAAAAAGCAATTAACAAGAAAATAAAACTTATCATGAAAAATCAAAATCAATGTAGAAAATGAATTGAAATAAAACCATAGTATTAAAAACGACAATAGACTCCCAATTATCTGAGGTTAGCGGAACCGAAAGTGTGTCAGATGCTTTTCCTAACAGTATAAAGATTAAATTATAAATAAAATAAATAGCAACAATTTTAAAATAAATAATTTATTATAAATAAAAGATAAAGCAAATTCAAGTATAAAATTCTATAATTTCATGTAATTTACAAAAAAAGATACATTTTACAAGGAATGGATAAATTATTTTTTTGGAAGTGGAATTCCAATATACAGATGTGGTTTGTCAGAAATTCTCCAGATTTCAGAATTTTTTTTATCTAATATTAATGATTATTGCTAAAACTTTCTGCATTATTTTATATAATTTGCACTGTAAATAAATAATATAACAATGTTTTAATCATTTATTAGCATTTTTACCATTCTTAAAGCTCTATATATTTAATTATAGGTATAAAAAATGCATTTTCTAGTGCAATTTAGGAATACAACTACAAATATTCTTTGATTTGTCCATGCAAATTGAATAATGAAATGTGTGAAGGGTGTGATTAAACCGAGCTATAAAAGTTTATTTTATAATGGAGTCAGTAGAAAGTATAATAGCTACACAATAACATCAGATGAGAGGGGAAAATTACACAAAATGCAATATGTCGCAACACAGAATAAGAATACACCACACCATTTCTTTAGAACTGTATACATCTCATTATTTATTTCACTCACATAAACAACTCAAAATAAACTTGCGAAAACAAATCGCCATTTCACAACAACAACTCACTCTTCCTACTGAATACTCTCGAACTCAATGTCACTTTTATTTCACAGATGGCGCTGTTCCAGCACTTACCATTAGGTACAGAACATTCCGCCCCACGTTGCAATGTTTACATTCAACCATTAAATTATATAGTCATTTCAATGTAAATAAAAAATAAGCACAATATTGATAATGTTAAATCACACATAAGAAAAAAAAATATATATACAAGATTACACATTAACAGGCAAAATACAAATCTTAGAAATTGGTCTTTTGTAAATTCCAGATTGAGTTTTTATTTTAACCACTCTGACCCGTTTATCTTCACCAAAATAAATCTCTATTATTCTACCCACTGCCCATTTTTGAGGCGGTAGATTTTCATCTTTAAGAAGCACTAACTCATTAACTTTAACATTATCTTTTTCTATCATCCACTTGGACCTCTGTTGCAAATTATTAAGATACTGAATGTGCCATTTCTTCCAAAAAATCTGAATTATTTTTGTCAGTTTTTTCCAGTTAGACAACCGATTGTCTTTAACCTCAATTAAATTTGGCTCAATTATAGCATTTATGGGCCTGCCAATTAGGAAATGGGCAGGGGTTAACACGTCATACACATCAGTATCTGACGACAGAGGTACAAGCGGTCTTGAATTTAGAATACCCTCTATTTGGGTAATGACCGTTAGGAATTCTTCATATGTCAACCTGGAATTGCCTAAAACTCTTTTAAAATGATATTTGAATGCCTTCACGCCACTTTCCCAGAGGCCACCAAAATTAGGTGCTCTTGGCGGAAGGAAGTTCCAGTCAATTCCCTCAGCTGACATATAATTTGCAAGCCCCTCATCTGGCTTTAAAACTAAGTTATGTAATTTAGAAAACTCTTTATTTGCTCCTATAAAATTTGTGGCATTGTCCGAATATAATTTCGAACACAAACCTCTGCGAGCCACAAATCTCTTTAAACATGCCACAAAGGCCTCTGAAGTCAAATCAGTCACAATTTTCGAGGTGAATGTCTTTTGTGACTAAGCATACAAAAATGCACACATATATTTTGTGACAAATTCCTTTCCTTTGATTTTTATACCTAATAAGGAATGGGCCACAAAAATCTGTTCCTGAACAATTAAATGGGGAGTCAGCAGTTACCCTATCTTTTGGTAAATCACCCATTAATTGCTCAACTCCTATGGGTTTAACTTTAAAACACTTAATGCAATCGTGTACAACTTTCCTACACGTTGCCTTACCCTGAACTGGCCAAAACTTTGTCTAACATAATGTAATAAGGCAGTAGGGCCTCAATGAAAATATCTCTCATGATATGCCACTAAAATTAACTTAGTTAACGTATGTCCCTTAGGCAGAATAATTGGGAATTTACTGTTGAAACTTAAATTAAAATTTTTTATTCTACCGTTTACCCTTATTATTCCATCCCTGTCTAAAAAGGGGTTTAAAGATTTTATCTTACTTTTATCAGGAACATTCTTTTCCCGAATTAAGCAATTAATTTCCTCTGGAAACTCACTACTTTGAACCTCTTTTATAATAAACATTTCACTTTTGTTTATCTCCTCTGTTTCCAAAGGACCCAACCTCCCTTTACTTGGATTCTTCAAATTGTGAATAAATCTGAAAAGATAACTAACAACATGCAATATTTTAGTATAACAGTTAGTAATGTCAAATAACTCTTCAATAAAAAGATTAGCAGTTATAATAAGAACAGGTAAGTCACTTTGTTGTAAATGTTTGAGTTCGTATGAGAACTCATCTCTAATGATAGACGTAGGAATTTCGCGATTGGGATACTCTCGCTCAGTCAGAAACGTAGGACCTGCGAACCACAGCTTATTTTTAACGAGTTTCTCAGGGTCCATTCCTCTTGAAATAAGATCTGCTGGATTGTTCTCAGAAGATACATGATGCCACTGTTGAACTTTTGTCAAGTCCTGTATTGTCGCTACACGGTTTGCCACAAACGTTTTAAGAAGATACGGCTCTTTTCGTATCCAGGAAAGCACTATCATCGAATCACTCCATAAATAAATATCAATCGCCTGAAATTGTAAGGCACTTTTCACTTTTGTCATCAACTTTGCTAAAAGGACGGCTGCAGAAAGCTCCAACCTTGGTATAGTAACACGCTTAAGGGGTGATATTCGGGATTTGCTGCATACCAAATTTACCTCGAAGGCTCCATTACCTGATGTTGATTTGCAATAAATGACGCATCCATAGGCAGATTCGGAAGCATCTGCAAATCCGTGAAGCTCAACATGCACACACTTGCCGATTAATATGCACCTTTTAACACTCACAATGTTTATTGCTGGCAGGGACTGGATGAAGCTGTGCCATTGTTGCGCTTCCATTTCAGGAAGTGGATCGTTCCAACCTAAATTCAAGCACCACAGTTTTTGCATAAAGATTTTAGCTTTTGCTATGACTGGACCCAATAGTCCAAAGGGATCAAAGATCCGCCCGATTGTTGAAATCACTGTTCTTTTCGTATGCGGAACTACGCTTTCCATCTGGATTTGGAAAGTAAAGCTGTCCATGGTGGGTTTCCACGTAACACCAAGCGCTTTTGTCTCTTCTTGGAAATTATAATCACTGTCCGGCCCTGTTTTTAACTCTAAGTTATTGCTATGTGCAAAGACATTCCAGCACTCTTGAGAGCCTTCACCAACTCTGACTGCAGCCCTTTCGCTTCGATTAGAGTGGCTGCGCCGCTTAAGACGTCGTCCACGTAAAAATCGCTTTCTAAAATTGTGGACGCTAAAGGATAGTTCTCTTGATAATTGAAGTAAGACTCTCGTTGCCAGATAAGGTGCACTTACTGTACCATATGTTACAGTTTTGAGCTCATAAGTTTTAACTGGTTCATTCACCCCCTCCCTCCAAAGAATTCTCAAAAGTTTAGTTTGACTCGGATCAATTAAAATCATCCTATACATTTGTTTAATGTCAACAACGAACGCATAAATATGCTTACGAAATCTCGTCATTATTTTAAAAAGGTCTTCCTGAATAACCCCACTGTTATATTGTAAGGAGTTAAGAGAGTTCCGTAAGGTTGTTTGTGAAGACGCATTAAAAACTACACGAAGTTTTGTTGTACTTTTATCAGAGCGGTAGACCCCTAAATGCGGTATATAATAGGTTCCTACTTCTTCCTCACACTCCGAAATCTCTGTCATGTGACCCAATTTTTCGTATTCGCGTAAAAATTCTCTTTATAATTCTAAATAAGCAGGCTCTTTTAAAAAGCGATTCCACAACGAATTTAATTTTTTAAGGGCAATATCTCTGGATTTCCCTAAACACATCGGATGCTCTTTCAATGGCATTTTAACAATATATCTCCCCGTACTATCTCTTTTCACGTTTTTCCTCAAAGTTCTCTTCGCAAATTATTGCTTCTTTATTTTTGGGTACCTCAATCTGAACATCTTCTATTTCCATCTTCTATTTTCCATAGTTTCGTTTAAAAGAGTATTATCCTGAATAAAACCACAATGAGCCCTTTCCTGACTTAAAACGGGAGCACTTCCACTTGCTACGTATCAGAAAACCGTATTTTGAAAAATCAAATTACTATTAACCGGACAAATTTGACCTGGCCGTAACAACCCGTAAAATATTTCAGTGCTTAAAAGCAAATCTTTACTACCTGGCTTATTAAAGTTTTACTCTGCTAATTTTACATATTTTAATTCTGGCACATTAATGTTAAACATTTTTGACGGCATGGAATCCGTAATTTTAGATACAATCAAAAAATCTAATTATTTTTCAAAATTTCCCTCAAAATTGGAAATCATCGCGGTAACAACAGATTTAATTTTCGTGAATGTATCTCCGATACCGCAAACTGTCAAATTGGTTTTCTCTTTTTTTAATCTGATGCTATTCGCACAATCTGAAGTCATATAATTATTCATAGCTCCCTGATCAAGCACCGCTCTTACTTCGTAATAATTTCCTGTATCGTCTCTCAATAACCAGTGCTCAGCAAAACAGTTTTTTCTTGATTTATTACTCGCGTAGAAAGTATGGAACTATTATTGTTTTGATTAGATCGAAACGTGGGCGCGTCTGGCGACAGAATAAATTCATTTACTCTTGAAGTAGGGGGGGGGGAAGAAGGCAATTCTTGGCCACCTGCTCTGGCCGCATTTGCATTGCGCAATGTTTCCATATCTTTCGGAAAATGCAGTGAAAAATGATGTCTCTTGTTTTTACCCTGTCTTTTACACAAGGAGCATGAAAAATTTGATTTTCAATTTTTAACCAAATGACTGCCTAAACAATTAAAACAACAATTATTTTTCTTATTTACCTCTATCCTTTCAGAAACAGGCAACGCCATATAATTTTTGCATTTATATAAGGGGTGGCTTTCGGAACAAAAAATACATTTTGATGTCTTGCAATCAGATAGAAATACTCTAGGCACATTTTTCGAGGATTTTTGATTATTGTTCTCAGTTAATGATTTCCCGCGTGACACAAAATACAGATCGGCTTCTCTAGCTAACATCACTGGATCGAACCATGAATCTGATTACCTAACACTAATATGAATTGCTGTTTCTTTGTCTAAAGTCTCAAGCAATTTGTCTGATACAATTAATTGCTTCAGCTTATCAAAATTAGACACTTCTCGCAATTTTAAATAGTAATCAAAGCTAGTTGTCAAACGTGACGCAAACTGCACATGGGTTTCATTCGATTGCCCAGTAGTTTTTCTGAATTGTTCGAGACAACATTGGGGAGTTGGTTCAAATTCTCTAAGAACAATTTTCTTTACTTTATCATAATCATTCAGCTCATTATCACTTATGTAAGAAATTACATTTGAAGCTTTATCAAATTCAATTTATTTCAAAAGAATCTCTGCTTTAAATTTATCGGGTACATTTTTCTTTATAAATGATCTTTCCAAAGAACCCCAAAACAATCCCCATCTCTCAGGTCGACTGGGAATTCTAATCGTTAAAGTTTTTATACTTTTTATTAGAGAATCTAGAGAATCAATTTTATTTTCTGAATCGCAGTCGGTAGTTTTCGAATTTATTCGCATGCGAGATAATTCTAATTCGGCTTTCGCTCTTTCCAATTTAATTTGTTCTAGCTGCAATTCTAATTGTTTACTTTTCTCGATTTTCTCCGATTCTTCTTTCTGGTCCTCAACCGTCTATTAGATTAGTTACATATTCAGGGTCACTTTTGAATTTCTCAGTATTTTTTATGATATTAATTAAATCTGGTTTTGTAACTTTATCAGTTACTACTTCACCTAACTCTGTAGCAGCAAGCTGCAAATCAACTTTTCGCGCGTCTTTAAACATTTTAAGAATAAATTACAAAACTCAAAACAATTAACTCTCTTAACTCAAAATAAAATAATAAAATATATAACACAATTATAAACTAGATTAAGGGAGTAAATGACCAGAAAAGCTCATGCACCTACTTAATTTCTTGATGTTCGTCTCTTAATTATGACAGCTTTTTTTTTTTTTTTAGAACGCTTCTCCACTATATTTATCGAAAAGGAAAGTCAATCTTAATGACTTCCATGTTGCGTAATACTAATGAATTTCACCGGCTCTACTGGACCAGGTGTCGCAACACAGAATAAGAATACACCACACCATTTCTCTAGGACTGTATACATCACATTATTTATTTCACCCACATAAACAACTCAAAATAAACTTGCGAAAACAAATCGCCATTTCACAACAACTCACTCTTCCTACTGAATACTCTCGAACTCAATATCACTTTTATTTCACAGATGGCGCTGTTCCAGCACTTACCATTGGGTACGGAACACAATATTTTATTCGAAAACGCACGAATCAATAAAACTTTTTATTTTAAATAAAAATTAACAATACAAGAATATTTAATTCAATGCTGTTACAGTTACAATGTGTCATCTGGAGACATCATAAAAATGCCTGTTTAATAGAAAAATTGCAGATTTACTATGGAATTACAGAAACAGATTTGGAACAACTAATTTATTTTAGCTACTTTAAAGCACTACAAGACACATGCTAGTCTCAAATTTCTCAGGTTAAAGCTTCTTCATATTTTCAAGTCAGCCTTAAAATAAAGAAATTTTCATTTTTTACAGCACTACTTTGATGCATGGTCATTACGAAAATAAAATGGATAAGAAAAAAGAATCACACTAAAATACACTTCTCTTAAATTGGAATCATGTAAACATAAATAAGTTAATTTATGTACAAAATAATAGTTTAAAAATAAATTTACTCAGTTTAATAAAACCACTAAAAATATCTTAGTATTGTGAATATGCATTACTTACCTTTTATTTCTGAAAGACAAGTGTGCTATAACATTAAACTTGAAGAAAAAAATGTTCACATGGAGGTCAAATTACAGAAGATTTAATAAATTTATTCACACCGTTTAAATTTCACTAATATCAAAAAAGATAATTGACAAAGAACATGAATAGACACTGTTTTGTAATAAAAGTAGTATTTAATCTCTCATAGCCTTTATCTCTTCTATCAGTACTCTTTATTAGCACAATGCTTCATAGTTCCAATTTTATTGTTCATTTCTTTAGTTGCTAAATTTATTTTCTTCTTTTTAACATCTTCAGCATCTTTTTCAAAAAACTCGTTTTCTTTTTTTTTGTTGAATGTCCATTTTTCAAACTATGAATGAGTAACAAAATTTTTCTCACATCTCACACAGATGACTTGATTTTGTCACATCCAGCTTCTTCGGGTATCATAAAGAATACTTTCTACATGGTTGTTTTAATGACAATATTTATAGACTAAGTTTATGAAATATATCCAAGGTGGTGTAAAACACTACATCAAAATTCCTTATATCCTCCCCCTGCCACAAATATGTCGAACGTGCGACAGGCTTCTAATGTATTAAATGCCTTATCCCATTCCAAACACACCGTTCGATGATTAAAACTTATTGAATTCGATTCTTAAATTTTTACAGTGGGATTTTCTATGATCTCACAAACTTCATAATATCACCTTTATTTTCCTTAGTGTACAGCACAACATTTAATACTTATGAAAGAAACATTAATAGTTATTCAGTAAGAAATTTTGTAATAAATGATATAAAATGGTGATAGTGAGAATTAGAATATAAATGTATTTATTTGGCATGTCTATGTTACATTTAATTTTCAATAACATGAGCCTTTTTTTTCTAAGAGTAAATGCATACAGGTTAATTTGAAAATATTACATATAAGATAAACGGCATTATTAAAACATTTTTTTTTCAACTGCAAATTTGTGTTCAAAATATTCTTTATTACTATAATAATTAGATGTTTAGTAAAGCAAATTATGTGGCATTAGTATCTATCAACATAATTTCAGGAGACAAGGTGTAAAACATGATTATTCTTTAACTGAAACTTAGAGCTTATTCTATTAATTGCATACAAAGCAAAATTGTATACGAGCAAAAGGCAGAAATATAAGGGGTTGGGGAAGTTTTTCTTATCCTAATTTTTTTTCCACTAAAAACTTTATTTAGATTCATCGTTCAGTATTGCTAGAAAGAGAAGGTTAATGCTAGTTGAGGAGTGTGTTTTAGTATTTTGACTGTTGTAAAGAAGAGTGTAGACTCTTCTTTTTAAAGGGAGCATATATTAAAATTCTTGAAAATACAAAATAAAAGACAGTTTTGGTAACATAAATAGGCTATGCTTGTTTTTACCAAGTTTTAAAATCTCAAACAGATGTTTTATGTTAACACACTCAACATGAAACATCAAGGATCCTAAAATGACATATTTATAACACATTCAAATTTAAAATATGGACTAAAATTTGCAACTGGTATGCCTAATTTTGAACTACAGGTTTTGAAATCAAAATAATGACCAGTTTTGAGCAAATTGTGAAAAAAAAAATTGCGACTTCTAAACATCTCCAATTAAAATAAATTTAGACGCATCACGGAGTGTTATTATAGGAGTATCATGAGAAAGTTTCTTGAACAGATAGACCGGGCGGCGGCGACACGAATGACTACGTCATCGAGTTACGGGATGAAATCATGATGCAGGACAAGATTTTTAAAAGTAGATTAAGGAATGACTGGTCTGCCTCGACATTTCTTGGTATGATAGGCGCAGCAGCGGGCGCCAAGTCTTCATTTTGGCATCACTATCACGTCATCGAGTTACGGGATGAAACTGGTGCCAAATTAAAGGTTAAAAAAATAAGAATATTTTGGCCTGCCTGCGCATATCCTGGTAGAAACCACCCGCAGACTAAATAAAATCTATAACAAAAAAATACATCATAATGTACAATTAAAACCCTATTAACATAATATTTTACATTACATTGCCATATATATTAGTTCAAATCGGCTTTCAAGATGAATTAAGTATTTAGGAAAAGTTTATTAACAGTACGTGAGAAAATGACTGATTGGGCATAACTTGGTACAAAGCGAGAAGAACGGTGCGCCAATTCCATATTTTGACAGTACTATTACGCCATCCAGTTACGCCTTGAAATCGTTGCACATTAAACATACCGATTAGTACAATAGGAATATTTCAGTATGTCTCGTCATATCTTGGTAGGAGATGAGCATAGTTGGGCGCCAAATCTCAATTTTGGCGGTATAATCACGTCATCGAGTTACGGCTTGAAAATTTGGCATATTAAAGGAACATATCAATACAATAAGAATATTTCAGTCTGTCTCGTCATAGCTTGGTACGAGATGAGCATAGCCGGGCGCCAAATCCTAATTTTGGCAGTATAGTCACGTCATCGAGTTACGGCTTGAAAATTTGGCACATTAAAGGAACATATCAGTACAATAAGAATATTTCAGTCTGTCTCGTCATAGCTTGGTACGAGAAGAACAGAGCGGGGCGCCAATTCTTAATTTTGGCGGTTTTAACACGTCATCGAGTTACGACATGAAATCTTCTTGTAGGATAAGATTATTAGGAGTAGATTAAGGAATGACTGGCCTTCCTCGACATTTCTTGTACGATATGAGCAGCCGCGGGCGCCAAGTCGTCATTTTGATGTCACTATCACGTCATCGAGTTACGGGATAAAACCGGTGACAAATTAAAGGTAAAATAAAGTCTTTAAAGAATATTTTGGTCTGTCTGCGCATATCCTGGTAGAAACCCCCGGCAGACTAAAATCTATAACAAAAATTACGCGATAATGTACATTTGAAACCCTAAAAACATAAAAATTTTCATACATATATTACTTCGAATCGACTTTCAAGATGAATTAAGGGTTACGAAAAGCTTATTAACAGTACGTGAGAAAATGTCTGATTCGGTATAACTTAGTTTTTTTGTTATAGATTTTAGTCTGCCGGAAGTTCCTACCTGAATATGCACAGGCCGACCAAAATATTCTTAAACGACTTTATTTTACCTTTAATTTGGCACCAGTTTTATCCCGTAACTCGATGACGTGTTATTGACGCCAAAATGACAAATTGGCGCCCGCTGCTGCTCATATCGTATTCAGAAATGTCGAGGCAGACCAGTCATTCTTTTATCTACTTCTAATAATCTTGTCCTACAAGATTTCATGTCGTAACTCGATGACGAGTTAAAACCGCCAAAATTAAGAATTGGCTCACCGCCCTGCTCGTCTCGTACCAAGATATGACGAAGCAGACTGAAATATTCTTATAGTACTGATATGTACCTTTAATGTGCCAAATTTTCAAGCCGTAACTCGATGACGTGATTATACCTCCAATCTTAAGAATTGGCGCCCCGCTCTACTCATCTCCTACCGAGATAAGACGAGGCAGACTGAAATATTCGTATTGCACTAATCGGTATGTTTAATGTGCAAAAATTTCCAGTCGTAACTCGATGACGCAATAGTGCTGTCAAAATAGGGAATTCTTCTCGCTTTGTACCAAGTTATGCCGAATCAATCATTTTCTCATGTACTATTAATAAGCTTTTCCTAAACCGTTAATTCATCTTGAAAGTCAATTCGAAGTAATATATATGGCAATGTAATGTAAAATATTATGCTTACAGGGTTTCAATTGTACATTATGACGTATTTGTTTGTTATAGATTTTAGTCTTCCCTGGGTTTCTACCAGGATATGCGCAGGCAGACCAAAATATTCTGAAACGACTTCATTTTACCTTTAATTTGGCACCGGTTTTATCCCGTAACTCGATGACGTAATAGTGATGCCAAAATTATGACTTGGGGCCGTTGCGCTCATATCGTACCAAGAAATGTTGATGCAGACCAGTCGTTCATTAATCTACTTTTAATAATCTTGTCCGACATGAAGATTTCATGTTGTAACTCGATGACGTGTTAAAACCGCCAAAATTAAGAATTGGCGCCCCGCTCTGTTCTTCTCGTACCAAGATATGACGAGGCAGACTGAAATATTCATATTGTACTAATCGGTATGTTTAATGTGCCAAAATTTCAAGCCGTAACTCGATGAGGTAATAGTACTGTCAAAATAAGGAATTGGCCACCCGTTCTTCTCGCTTTGCACCAAGTTTTTCCGAATCAGTCATTGACTCACGTACTGTTAATAAACTTTTCCTAAACCCTTAATTCATCTTGAAAGTCGATTTGAAGTAATATATATGCCAATGTAATGTAAAATATTATGTTTATAGTGTTTTAATTGTACATTATGACGTATTTTTTTGTTATATTGTCCGCTATTGAGAAGTAATAATGTTCAGATATTTAGGTGTCAGAGATTGAGAAAGTGTCTACTAAATAGAGGTGTCCACTATTCAGGGGTGTCAGTTGAGGTTTTCGCTGTATTTGTAAAAAGGCTGATAGTTGTAATATCATCAGCATTTTGCAAAAGATTTAGTTTTATTTTCCTATCAATAATTTAATATTTTATATTCAATTTAATATTTTATATTTATAAATATAATTGACATTTCTTCTCATTTTGTGTGTGGCATTCAATATTATGATTCCCGTGCAAGAAGCTTAGACATTTTTGTTACATTTAGTAAGGCTCAACCGAAAATCTCCATCATACTAGAAAATCTCAAAAGAGAAAATGACAATAGCAAATTTGTATTATGTATAAAATGTATGTTAAAATCCTCGTCAAGATATGACGAGGTAGACTGAAATATTCTTAGTGTACTGCTATGTTCCTTTAATGTGACAAATTTCCAAGCCATAACTCGATGACATGATTAAACCGCCAAAATTAAGAATTGGCGCCCAGCTCTGCTCATCTCCTACCAAGATATAACGAGGCAGACTGAAATATTTGTATTGTACTAATCGGTATGTTTAATGTACCAAAATTTCAAGCCGTAACTCGATGACGTAATAGTACTGTCAAAATAGGGAATTTGCGCCTCGTTCTTCTCGCTTTGCACCAAGTTTTGCCGAATCAGTCATTTCTTCACGTACTGTTAATAAACTTTTCCTAAACCCTTAATTCATCTTGAAAGTCGATTTGAAGTAATATATATGGCAATGTAATGTAAAATATTATGTTTATAGCGTTTTAATTGTACATTATGACGCATTTTTTTTTTGTTATAGATTTTAGTCTGTCGGAGTTTTCTACCAGGATATGCGGAGGCAGACCAAAATATTCTTAAAAGACTTTTTTTACCTTTAATTTGGCACAAGTTTCATCCCGTAACTCGATGACGTGATAGTGATGCCAAAATAACGATTTGGCACCCGCTGGTGCGCCTATCGTACCAAGAAATGTCGAAGCAGACCAGTCATTCCTTAATCTACTCCTAAAAATCTTGTCCTGCATCGTGATTTCATCCCGTAACTCGATGGCGTAGCCATTTGTGTCGCCGCCGCCCGCTCTAAGACTTTTGATATAATAGTAAAAATTTTTGATTTTAAAAAAAAATCCTTAATATTTCTTAGTTGAAATTGGCGTCATTTTTTATTAGCAATTAATTTAAGTCAGTAATTTCAACAATAAAATTAAAAATTTTAACCACCAAAATTACCATTATCTGTGAATGGACCTTAATTATTTCTAAATATTTTATTGTGAGAAAATGTTGATTGCAATGGCTTAATGGCTAACTCATAATGTAACAACTGTCTGCACAAAAGAATAAAAGAACTTATGAAAGGTTACTAGAGTAAGTAAAATAAATAATATTGCAAGATCAAAAGACTGACATTACAAGTATTACGATTCTTTTAAAGCACAATTTTATTTTAAATAATAACATTTCTTTACAACTGATAAGAATAAAATTAAAGATGAAAGTTAAATCTAATAAAAAAAAATATAGAAAAGGGAAAAGACTACGCAGAATTTTTTTTTGTGCTGTATATGTGAGAAAAAGGTACTTCTTGGTTGTAGAACTCCACAATCACAATTATGTCATGTTTGTAGTTACAATTTTGACAAATTCATCGGCTAGCTTATATATGCATCCTGCGCAGACATATAGGTAATCCAATATGCAACATAGACATCAATATATGAGTAACATTTGCATCTTACCGTATCATATATACGTACTATATGCCTTAAACACGAGATATACATGAATGACTATAACTTGTACATATTATGTCATAAAATCATAAATAATTACATTGCTAGATATTTCTTATAATTTGGCGATACATCTTAGTCAACTGGCGATTCATCCTTGGAGTAACAAATAAATACCTAAAAATATATCAGAGAAATTTTTTTTGCTACATATTTCTCAATGCCTCAATTTTTCTTGGCAAAAAAACTGAAAAACATTTTAAGTTGGGTTGAACAAATTATATTAAACTAAAATGTACTGATATGTTCCAGAAAACTTCATAATAATATTTTCTATATAAATTGAAATTTTCAGAATTTTAACATACATTTTATACATAATACAAATTTGCTATTGGCATTTTCTCTTTTGAGATTTTCTAGTACGATGAGGATTTTCTGTTAAGCATTTCTAAATGTAACAAAAATGTCTAAATTTCTTGAATGGGAATCATAATATAGAATGCCACACACACAATAAGAAGAAATATCAATTACGTCAGTGAATATAAAGTATTACATTAACGACAGGAAAATAAAACTGAACCTTTTGCTAAAGGCTGATGATATTGCAAATAGCAGCATTTTTACAAATACAGCGAAAACCTCAACTGAAACTCCCGAATAGTGGTCACCTCTATTTAGTAGACACTTTCTCAATCTCTGACACCTATATATCGGAACATTTTTACTTCTCAGTAGCCGCACTTCAGAGGTGCCCGTTATTCAGATGTTTTATTGTATAGTTTCTCATCTCTGAAGTATTATGGGAATGAGGTTTTTTTTAGTCCAAATTCAGCAACAACCTGCAATTTTGTAAAGTGCGACATCCCACATGAAAAATATGTTGAAAAAATATAATAAAACTAGCACTAGCTCTATGATAAACATCAAGCAAAAATTGCCAACATTCTGCCTTTTGAACTAACTGGACAGACAAGATTCATTCAGACAACATTATTAGAAATGGCATCTGGTCTGCCACATAGACAGTTCAACGCAATATATTGAACATAATGGAGCTCTATTAAACAATAGATATGTAAATACACACTATTTTAATACCATCATGCTGATTACTATGCCAGATTTTATGGTCAATCAGTTTCTCTAAATGAACTGTATTGACTGGTTGTCCATCTAGGTAGCACAATAGGTAGAGAACTGGCAAGTTAAGCCAAAGGTACTGGAGTTTCACTCTAGGTCTGGACACTTTTTTACTCAATTAGAAAAATATCAATATGTATGATATATTTACCACTGAGAATCATTGAATTTAAAATAATAAAATATGTTCATATCAATTATTTAATGGAGCAGAATAGATGCTGTTTCCAATAAGGTTAACTGAGTGAACTGTGTTGGGCCAGGTAGTTCAATAGACAAAGCGTAGACAATTTAAGTTGAAGGTCTTGGGTTCAATTTTCGGCCTAGACATTTTCAGAAGTCGGAAAAATATCAATTCATTGAAAATGATCTCACCAAATCATAAACATAAAATGTCAGCCTTAAAAAAGTGATCTCATGTAAGTGAGATGTTTAAATCTATCACTATCCGTGACTGTTGCAAATGAACCAAAGTGTGTCACAGTATAGAAATGAACCTGCAAGGAAGTGTAAGATATTGGCATCGCCAACTGCTTTAAAGTAAGATAATTTCTTTTTTAACACGTGCAGATCTGGCGTCCGATTAATACTTCAGCGGATTACAACATATTTATTAATGAAATAAGGAGATTTTTAATATTAAAATTTATCTGTAATTTTTTAAAAGTTTTAAATATATTGTGCATACCGCTTACAAAGATCTTTTCATTCATTAACATATAAATTACTGTATTTTACAAACAAAAAAATTCGCATTATTTTAAACAATAAAATTAAATTCATTGTTCATAAATTACGACTGCTTTATTTTTAATATGTAATTACACTTATCTATTCATACACAATAAAAAATGGCTGGTTATTATTAAAAAGTCATTTGAATGGAAAAAACCTTTTTATTCAGTTTAAAATTAGACACACTGGTTTTAGATATAGCAAAAACATAAGAAAATGTATCTAAAGGGAAGTGAATAAATAAGGAGACAAGTGAAAACACTAAGAAATAAATGTGACTCTGTATTCATGGTGACACTATAGGATTTGAATATTAGGAGGAATGGTTCAGAGAGCAGCATTAGGGGTTTGCACGAGCCAGGGTCTATCCTGAAATAACGCCAACTTCAATTTTCATTTCTGAGGCTTGGGCCAGGCAAAACCTTACTTTTCTTTATTTCACCTTACGGACTTCGTCATCACTCTGTCCAGCCCGCGTCAGGCTTTATTTTTACTTTAGCCTCAGAAACAGGCCAGGTTTCTTTTTTTCAGGCTGAGCAAAGCCAAGATTTCACTCTTCTTTGAGGTCTGCAAAAGCAGAACGTTTGAGCCTGTATGAAAATTATTGGCTTGACCCAGGCAAACATCAGTAAAATTTGGTCAACAATTTTTGCAAAATTGCATATACCGTAATCTCCGGCCAATAATCCGCGGATTATCTGTTAAAAAACATCAAAATTTAAAGTGCGGATTAGCTGCTGAAATTTTTTTTAAGCAGAAGTTCACGTCAGACATCCAGTTTCTACCGCACGATTGTCTGCTATCGACCGTTCGCGGAGTTGTTCTTGATTGGTTCGCATATGACGTGAATGTGCTAGTGGGAGTGGCTTCCGATTTTTATGTTATTTTTTTAGCCTTTTGGCAACATGTTTGTTTCTATGATGAACAAAGCATTTCTCAATTCATCTCTTTCAAAAATTTCTATCTCAATCATTTATAAAATAGTGCATTGTTATGAGGTTGAAAGTTATAATAATGTCTAAGAGAAAACGTGTTATTTAACAATGCATAATTCAAACTGAATGTTATTAAAAAAGCGGAAGATGATTTCGATATAGGTATCGATTATTAGCCTAAATCTATAGCCAAATCGATATAGGTATCGGAATTAGCATAAATGTTGACCCAAATCGATATAGGTATCGCAATTAGCATAAATGTATAGTCAAATCGATATAGGTACCGATTATTAGCATAAATATATAGCCAAATCGATATAGGTATCGAATTAGCATAAATTTAGGCCCAAATCGATATAGGTATCGCAATTAGCATAAATCTATAGTCAAATCGATATAGGCATTATTAGCTTAAATCTATAGCATAATCGATATAGGTATCGATTATTAGCATAAATCTATAGCCAAATCGATCACAAGACATTCTACGTTTTAGATATAAGATTCAATGGGAAAAAAATTTGTATTTTTTAAACTTGTAACTATTTTTTTTTCAAATATTTTAATACAATTATCATTTAAATAGAGCAACTAAATAAACAGGGAGGTGGTTCATTAGTAGTACTTTGGAATGTTGAAAACAATGAGTAATCCTCATATAGTCCGGGGAATAATCCACTGATTATACGCCGATGCGGATTATCTGCTGAATTTCTTTTATAAGGGCTAAAAATTGCGGCTGCGGATTATACACCGCCGCGGATTAGAGGCCGAAAATTACGGTATTTTTAAACTGCTATTAATCTAAAATTAAAATTTTAAATTTATGCTTTTTAAAGAACAGCACATAAAATATTTTTCAAGGCAATAAAATTAAAGTACAGTGATACCAAAGAAAGGAGCCTGTCTATGATGAAATCCTATTTCAAATGGAAAATGTTTTGACCCATGTAAAATACATGCCGGAAGAATGAAATTTATTTAGAACAGACAATGCACCTGCTAAGAGATCGTGGTCTAAAACGGTTTTTTCTCCTCATGCGATTCTGCCTTAGAAAATTTCACTGCATAGCATTTTAAAGATTTTTTGGTCTTCAAGTTACAGAATATGGAATAACCGTAACTCAGGCATTTTCTATACAAATAGAAATTCATTAAAAAAACATAGTTTACATGGACAAAGGCCAAAGAAAATCTAGGAAAAGACAGTATTTATTAATATATGTGCCTTTACTTTACAGGCTAGTGTGCTTTATTAATGAATATATACATAAAAAATAGTTTTTGTCAGAACTCTTCATATAAAATAATTTTTAGCCATATCGATGTAAAATGCTGTCTTTTGTAGAAATTTGTTTGGAACAAACTTTTAGCTTTTGCATCAGGCCAAACTTTTAAAATAGGGCAGGCCAAAAAATTTTTATGCTGATCGTGTTGGGAAATTTCAACCTGTGCACAGCACAAGGCAACGTCACACATTTGGACCAATGTTTCGCATGATTATTTTTGTATAAAAGATAGAAAAGATGGTGCAGATAAAGAACCAGTTAGTCAGCTATCAAACCAGTGGGGGATTTTGCCACAACAACTGAAACAGCTTTTCTAAAAATGAAAAATAAATTTGTAATACAGCTCAAACTTTTTTCTTTAACTATTTTAATTGTAACCTCTAGAAAAAACACCAGTCAATAGAAAGGACTGCTAGTGGTTATTGGTCAACGGCATGTGTAAAAAAAATAAAATCAAAAGTAGTGTTAATGAGGTAAACCAAAGAAACTCACCTGTCAATATGTAATTATACAAAAGATTGCTAGAGTATGCTATGTGTCACTTGTCGCAAAAGAATGAGGTAAAGGATGCTATGGGGAGATAAAATCAATCGATGCACTCTATCTCTTTTACATCTTGATTCTGAAAGGTTTTAAGTTTTTACAATTGTATGCAGAGGTAAGTGCAATAGTTTCATGTTACAGTGAAATAATCGCAATCGTGTAATGTGATACTTTTGAGTTGAGTCATTTTTCTTGTGGGTAAGAAATATGTTATATGAAAAAGCAATAACAGGAAAACAAACTCGGTAGGGAAATTTTTTTTTGACAAAATTTGTGTTAATCTATTGAATGTTCCATAACACAAGCAATTAATACAGTATTTACACATTGTGGTCAGGCAGTTGTTGAAAAATATATTACAGTTTTATATTTACAAAAAAATCCCTAGAAATTAAAAAATTACTTTTTATAACTTTGAATCTCAATAAGTTGTGTTAAACTGCTTATGCTTCTTTCATAAAAGTTTACAATGTAAACAGAAATTTCAAAAACAAATCTATAAAAACTGAATTTTTATGTGTCCCACTTAAAATGTGTTATATATACATAATTAATTTTCCTTGTTAAAATATGGAAGAAACACATTAGGATACATATGGATTAGCATCATCAGTGTTGATTTCAGGGGGTGGCCCGGGGGGGGGGGGGGACATTCACCCCAGGAGCAATGAGATGTCCCCCCCGGAAGATTTGATTTTGTGTTTTCAATGGTCAAAAAGTGCAATCCCCCCCCCGCCCCCCCCCCGGAGCCACAGAAATCCCTCCCGGAGAAAAGTGTCTAAATTCAACACTGAGCATCATGTAGAAGCAATATAATATACTTAACATGATACATAAGAACTGATTAATTGTTTGTAATGATTTGGTACAGCATGTAACATCAAAATACTTTTTTTACAGGAAACTATAGTTGCAACTCTTTTTTTTTTTTTTTTACACACAAAAATACAGGATATCTCGTTCCAATTTGAATACAAACATGACTAACTGAAGAGATGGAAGTGGACACAACTGATATTTAATTAGCCCTGAACCAGACAGTTCATATTTTAGAATGTACTTCACATTATATACAGTGCCTTAAAAATTACTCAGCTCTTTCAGTATTTTAGAGTTAATGCATGGTACACAAAGCAACGTATTTAGTGTTATATTCAGGTATTTCTCTCTGGAAGAAAATTTTGCAGCTCCAAATACAGGATGGAGAATAAAAATACAAGGAATTAGCACTTTTAGACCAATATTGAGCACAAAATTTCGAAGTTTTTTTTTTTTTTGGGGGGGGGGGGCAGAATATTAATGCTCCAGAGGAGGGAGATCCTCCAGGTCACAGCCTTAATTCATCATATAAGTAAATCTGTTAAAATTTTATTAAAATATAATTATTACTGCTAAAGTTAGGAATAAAAACTTGTGTTCAGATTGGAATGAGACACCCTGTATTTCTGACTGAATAACAGAATTGCAACTCTAGTTTCCTGTACAAAAGTTATTTTGTTGTAATGTGATCTAACATCCTATAAATTAATGAAATGTTGTTCTGAATCACTCATTCTACATGAACAAAAAATAATACTTAAAATTATGTATTTTCAAGGCAGTTTTTAACATTTGGCAACAACTGCACTTCCTGCATTGTGCCAGTAAGCCATATGCTGCTACCTGAGCCAGAAATCATTGCATCAATGTGACTAGTGCTATTCGTTTAGGAAAAACACCTACTAATTAACTCTATTTCTAAATTTTGTCAATGTGCCATTTTTTTAGACATTATAATTATTATTTCTTAGACCATTTGCTTAGTAATAACACCTACCAATAATTTGTATTTCTAAATTTTGCTTTGGTGATCATCCGTATATAGAAATTATAAACAAACTTTAAAATTTTCCATACTGTCATCTGATTTTGATATTGTATTTAGATCTTTCGCTAAATTTTACCTTTGGATACCAAACAGAAGTTATTCAGTCAAGTAGTTTACGAATTATAGAGATTTAAAACTTGGAAAATCTAATGTTAAATAAATTCATCTTTAGTAATTACAAAACAGATTGCAATGTGTACAGTTGTTTAAATATAACTCAAAAACTATTTGGTAGAATGATTTGTAAATTTTGGATTCACTTATATAAAGCTTACACGACTATTTCCTTTTAAAAAATCCAAAGGTCACATTTCACATTTATTTCAAAAAGTAAATTGTAAATATATATATTTTTAAATACATCAATATCGAGCTTATTTCAATGTAGAACATAAAACAAATTACGGCAAATTCTGGTGCACAGTATTTATAAATTCTGATGTATTCCAGCTGATATTTAAGTAAGGTAAGTGCCCTAAACTGACAACCAAAAAACAGTTCCTAAAGCTGACATCTTTAAATAAAACAAATATTTAAAGCATTACCAATTTTTTAAAATAATTTAGAATGAGTTTTTCTTTTTTCTTGAATGGCAGCAATGCTTAAATTCGAGATATCTTGGATTTGGAAAATTGGTAATGCTTTAAATATTTGTTTTATTTAAAGATGTCACCTTTAGGAACTGTTTTTTGGGTGTCAGCTTTAGAGCACTTTACCCTACTCATTCAAAATGAAGAAGGATCAGAGCTGAACTTCCATGCAAATTATGCAGTGGCCTGAGCAAAATTTAGGCATAGCATTAAATAGTAGACAAATTATTATTAATCGATTGATGCCAGTCGCATTTTTATAAGATGATTTGTGACAAAATTAGTAGGAGCTGAGAGAGAGATTGAGACAGATTAATAAAATTTCAAATGAGACACAAACCCTGCTCCTTGAGTAACTGCTTATATTGAAAGTTTTTATGTGTTCAATATATGATAGATCATTAACTCATTTCATATATATTATTCGAATCCTTTAAAGTCTGTTTTCTATGAAAAATGACTTGTTTTTAGGGTAAAGAATAAAAATTTGAGTTCCGATAAAAGTGAGGCACTCTGTATATTATAGTGAACAAGTGGATTATGATAACCCTAACATACTGCATAAAAATACACCTCTTCTAGAAGTTTTTATGTCGAATATAACACTGTAAACTATAATTGCCAATTTTTTAAAATTTCAAATACTATACTTACTATCAATTTTTAAATATAATTCTTGCAGCACATTCCTTTCAGGTGAAGCTTTACATATGATACCTACTAATAAACAAGAAATAAATCACAATTACCCATTTTAAACAAGAAATAAATCACAATAGCCTTTATAAAACCAGACATTAATTTGAACTTTATATCACTGTCCTTATAAACAATCAAAAGAAATTCTTTCCAAAGAAATGCCAATGAAGTTAAACTTAAAGTGCATTTATATTTTCATTAACGATTCGAATTGTTTGTTTCAGCTTCAATCAATTTTAATGTTATAACATACATTACATATTATAATATGTAACGTCAGTTCAATTTTAATGTTAAAAAATAAAATAAAATTTGTTTTAAAATATCAAGTACATTATATGTGAAACAAGTAAAGCAGTTTAAAATTTCTAAATATAACATAACCTTAAAGAGAATAATAATTGAAAAATAATAAAGAATTTAAAGCAGGATTACTTCCAGGGGTTTATGATAGCACAAAAACAAAGCACATTCAATTAAGAAATGTCATTAACTAAAACAACAAACACTAAATTGATACATTTAATCAGAATATGAGCAATAATGACACAGCTTGTATGGCTGCAAGACGTTACCACATTCCTTAATAAAGTAAACATACAAATTTTTGTTTTCGCAAATAAGTAAAAACAGTCTTTGTTATCTTAGATTTAATATTTCTGTGGCGAATAAATATTACTTAATATTTGTTAACAAAGTTTCACTCTATAACTAGCTAGATGTTCCATTATTACCATGAACAACAATGTCCATGCTTAACTTTTACATAAAGTATGGAAGTATGAAAACAGAAAAACGCACCATTAATTTGTGCTAGTTTATTTTTGCAAAAAAAAATTAAAAATGTGACGCCTCACTGGAAAGAATCTAAACAACTGTGACAAAGAATTAGAAATAATATTACATTCTGCTTCGAAACTTTTTTTTATTTTGAATAAAGTAAAACAATTAAAAAATAAAGTATTCAATATTTTTGTGTTGTACTGACAGTTACAGGTCTGCAAGGGCCGAACGACCCATAGGAAAAGAAGTTAGGCCAGGCCCGGAATGTAGTCTAAAAGTTTTGTCCAAGACTGGCCGGGCCCCGAAAAAAATTTAAATCTTAGCCCGATCCCAGCCCGACTTAATTTTTATAAAACATGGATTTTTATGTCGATATGGTTAAAATTTGTTTTGTATGAGGAGTTGTGGCCCAAAATACTTATATCATTCTTTTTTTAGCTTTATTTTAGTTATCATTAACATCGTTAATCCATATTCCATGTATTGGAGACTTTATAGACATTTTTCAAATTTTATATTAAAATTCGATTTCACGGTTTTTAAGAAATAGTGATGTATATGAGTGGACAGTGATGAGTGAATACTTATATGTGTCTAGGCTTAAAACTGACTTTTTCAATGCGTCAGTAAGTTGCGAATTTAGATTTAAAATCTGTCTTAACAACAACAACAAGAAATGTATGTTAAGCATTTCTAAAATATATTTCCAAATTTTCTGCCCAAAATAATGATTTATTTCAACTGTTAACCACTGCACTAAAGAAAACAAAAGTAACCCCTCCTACGCTCTGAAAAAAAAATCGCTTGTCCTTTTTGATTTCCAACACAGAGTTTAATTTTTCCCTTTTGGCCTTACCCCAGAAGCAAATGGGAGATCTCAAGATACAGTAGAGGCAGGAGATGGCAAAGGAGAAAAAATCTGCTCTTTTTTTCCCTTGTTTTCACTGTGGCTTTATTAGAGAGTGAGAAATTGCATTGTATAGATATAATGAGAGCCGATATATCAATATTTAACAAAGATTAAAATTGATTGAGGCGATATGTTATAAAAATTGATATTTAATTTATCATCCAGCCCTAGACATGGCATGAAGTGTTATAAATTGCCACTATTTATATCTAAACAACATTGTGCTAGAATCCTTTATTCTGAATGCAGCTGACAGCACTTATACTGTGTCACCAGCAAAAATTCAGTTAGTTCCATTCAGTTTATATAATTATATTTCACGCAAGCAAAATTAGTATGATGCAAATCTCACTAAAATATTTTGATAACATTTAAGGCTGTAAACAATAATCCAGTTTCACAGTGTAATGACACGTCTTGTATCTTTGATTGAATGTATTGCATTTCTGATTTAGTAAGTGGATTCAGATATTGTTTCTTGTTCAGAAGATGTTTGTGTGGATTACATTACCAGTTTGTTCCAAGACTTTAGGAACAACCTGTACATTTATAACCACAGAAAATGATTGCCCACACCAGAGACTACTTTTTTGGTGCATTTAAAAACTTCCTTGCTAAATCAAAAAGAACAAGAACATTTTAAAGGTATATATAAATATTATACAGACATACATACAATAAATACAATAAACCCAACTGGAGTGAAAAATTAGCTAGAGCCAGGAATCGAATCCAGAACCACAGTATACAATTCTGCTGCTCAAACCACTGAGCTACTCCGGCCGATGCCTGAGTCTGCAATTTCTCACTAATAAACCATGTTGGGTGAGTCCATGTTGGGCCGGAGTAGCTCAGTGGTTAGAGCAGCAGTCTTGTATACTGTGGTCCCGGGTTCGATTCCTGGCTCTGGCTAATTTTTCACTCCAGTTGGGTTTATTGTATGCATGTCTGTATAATATTTATATATACCTTTAACTGTTGAATGCAGGCGTAATTTATATGTGTATGTGTGTTTTAATGTATATTGTAGTATGTGTGTTTTATTATTAAGGAACATTTTAAGTTCTTGCTGAGATGCCACCATTCAAAAAGATTTTATTATTATATTTTTTACTCTAGTCCCTGCCTGACAAATAAGCAGCACATCGCTATCAAATTTTTCTTCCAATTTCTTCAAAATATCTCTTTGATTTTAAAATATATGTTTTACAGTACCTATAATAAAATTTTATTCATTCGTTTCAATTAACAGAAGAATCTATGAAACATAAAATTTTACAAAGTAAAAAAAGTTTTAAAACTATTCTCTTCTTAAAATAAATCAAAGCACATAATTTAGAAAAAGACTACAAATTGTATTATTTATATTTTTTTTTACTTTAGTGCTTTTCCAAGGAATAAACAGTATATAACGGTAAAATTTTCCTTCTAAATTCTCCAAAATTTTTCTTTGATTTTAAAATATTTATTTTAGAATATAAGAAAATTATGTTCACAACCATGAAATTAAAAATTTTATTAATTTAAGAAAGTTACTTAAATAATAACTGAAAGCTAGGTTTTTATTGTGTATTTTACTTATAGTGTATGTTAGTCACTTATAGTGTATTTTACTTGCAAACAAAAAATCTTGTTTATGTAAAGGAAAGTATCTGTTTTAAACATTTTGTAAAATTTAACTTTTTAACACATTTAAATCCTAAAATATTAAAGTATTGGGCCTGATAGTTACTATTTGACTAGCCAAACATTCAGTTTACTTATGAGCCGAATATTTTAAATGACTATAAATGCCAGCAAAAATTAAAGTTGCACCACATAAAATTTTGTGTCATATGTTCAAATCATAAGTTCTAGAATTTTCAGTAGGAGAATAACTAAAGAAACATATCTTACAATTAATTTATTTTAGTAAAAACGATGGTTCAGGAAATTGATTTAAAAATTAGCAACTGTTACATGCCAAAGTACACCCACTTCGTCGGCTTTATCAAAGACGCCAACACAAGGAATGAATCACGAAAAGAGAATTCATTCATGAATATTGAATCAATCAATAAATCTCTTGCAATAGAAATGTTAAACTAATTTTTAAATAACAAAACATTTATTTATATATAAAAAAAAAAAAAAAAAAAAAATAGAAAGCATTTTGTCAAAATTTGCGAATCTAGCACTTAAATATGCTTTCGAGTTAAAAATTGGATGCAATTTGATTTTGGAATAAGTCAGGAAAATTCAGCTTTGATTCATTGATAAAGCTTGTTTGTTTTAACGGCTGACTGGTAACTAGTATTACAACAAATGGAAAAAAAAGTACGAATTATATCGCCATTCCTGCAGTTTAATAAATAAATAATATTAGCAATTAGTATACACGGAATGCATGAATCATTTTGAATGAATCATGATGTAATTCACGAGTCATTCTTTCATTGGCGTCTTGACTGTTTTCTTGTATGTAAATAACAGGTAACTTTTAAAACATAAATTTATTGTACCCTACCTCTTTACTAAAAAAAGAAAATGCTAAGGTAGGGGGTAGTTTCTTTCGTTACTTTTCAACTCAAAACTCTATAATTTGCTATTTGATAATGACTGCACGAAATTTCACGTGTGGCAACTTTTTTTTTTTTTGTTGATTTATCAATGAGTGATTTAAAGCATTATTAAAATGTTTTATTTATAGCTGATAATTTCTTGGGGAGTAATCCCATAACCTGTGCCGGAAGATTTGGCGATTTTTTGGCGATAAATTTTTCGATATGGTTGCCGTTTGTTCCTCGGACTTTGAAAGATTTTGAACGGCTTTAGGGTTGCTTTTTTTTCGGAATGTTCGTTTGATGACGGAGCGCTAATCTTGAAGCTTATTGGTTCATTAGTCATGTGAATGATTAGTCAGCATAATTTCGAACGAGTTGGATAACAAATTTGCCGTGTCACATTCCGCGTAGCTCTGTTGAGGTAAGACTTGCTTGCAACTGCCTTTTTCTTTGACTTCTTTGGATTTTTTGTTAATTTGTTTTCATTTTTTTATTGATTTTTTTAGATTACCTATTTCGATATTCACCCTTTATTAGCAAACATTTCCATTTTCACATGGTTTGCAATTATCAGGACGGAAGATTCAGCAGTCCAATTTGCACTTGAAGTTTGTCTTATTCCTTCGTATCCCCCGCCCTGCCCTAAATGTACCGGTCAGATGACAAAAAATGCAAACAAGGATGTGAAATTGAAGTGGAGATGTGTCTGCTGTCTTCGCAGTAAAAGTAATCCGAACCCAAATCCTTGTAACAGCACTGTTAATCCTGTGCATAATACTGTTTTTGAAAATTCTAAAATTCCGGTTCATGACCTTTTGGCAATTATTTTTTCCTTTGTATTGAAAATTCAAACAAATTTTTTATATGACTAATTGTGTTACTGGAGAAAAGATAGAAATGAACCAACCCTGTCAAAAGAAATGCTTTGTGATTATTTTTCTTATCTTCGAGAAGTTTGCGAAATTCACTCTTCTCATTTGTATTCTGAATTGGGGGGGGGGGGGGGGAATCCATATTAATTGATGAGACTTTTTTAACTATTAGGAAATACAGAAGGCGTCAGATGCAAAAAAATCACACGTTAACTGTTTTGGGCATTTTTTGTAGAGAGGGCAAAGAGGGGTTGTTTTTTAGGGTAGATAGCAAAAAAAAAAAAAAAAAATTATATTTGGCCTTATGTTTCACGTTTTTCTCATAAAAATATCTGCGTTGTCTATACAGATTCGGCCAAACAATAGAATGACATAGAAAAATTATTCTCCAGTGGGACAACGCACGAGGTTACAAATCATAGTAAAGGCGAATTCATGTCAAAAACAAATAAAGTGAACACCACAAAATCGTTGGTTTAAACATGCTCTAAAATGTCATAGGAACGATAAAATGTTGTCACAATATATGGCTCTTCATTTTTATCACCGACGCAAGCTAGATCATTTAAAAACGGCTGCCGAAAAAATTCAAGTCGTCATAGATGACATTATTCAAGTCTACCCAGGGCACGGGATTGAGGGGTTAAGACTTTTGGATTTTGAAAGACCAACGGCAGAGTCTGAAAACATCGGGGGGTGTATTGCCAAAATTGACATCAAAATTCAGATGATGAAGTACATTTCATTGATGATGTTTCAGGCCTGGCCTGGGATCCCTTTTTGTAAACATTTAATGATTTTTTTTTTGTAAATATTAACTGCTTTTTTTTTTTGTAAATATTGTTTAATTTTATATATATTTTAATTCTTTTTGTATTAAATTTCCCTTTTTTCTGAATCACCGTCTCATTTCCTGGTGTTTATTTACATTTAATATTTTACTTTTATTTTTTATTTTTTTTTATTTTATTTTTTTTTTTTGGCAGCTGTGAGCAAGATTTTACCCTGTTTTAAACTGTAAATTTTTTAAATAACCATTGTTTCTGTAGAAATTCTGTTTTAAAAGTTTCTGGTAACTTTTTTTTTTCTCTTTGTTATTGTGCAAAATGATTTATTAACGGAGGGATTCAGGGGGGCTACCGCCCCCCTGACAATAACAAATATTTGTTTCTTTTATTGCTATTGCTTTTTAGTTTGCTAAAATTTATATAATTGCATTGTAAAAAAAATTTTCCAAGATGGCAGAAAAACATCATTTTTAAATCTTTATTTTATTTATAAATCCTTGTTTTTACATCATTTTCTATTTTTTAAAATGGTGCAAAATCATTGATTTATAAATAACATAAAGATTTAGAAACGATGTTTTTCCGCCATCTTAGAAAAATTTTCATGTTGCCAAAACGGCTTTTCGGCGTGATTTTTTTTCGCCAAATTTTTCCATGCCACAGGATATGGAACTCTTCCCATTTCTTGTATTATTATTAATTTTTAAGTAGTTTAATGAATATTATTGAAATTTCAATTTAGAAGCAGGAAATTGGTTTGAAAGTTTTTTTATTGTTTAATTTTAAAACGTTGTGTTGCTCAAAAACCGAACTTGATTGTATTCTGTTCAATTAAAAGTAAATAGTTTTTAAATAATTGATCGCATAATGAAGTCTGTATAATTTTTATGGAAATTTACATAAAGAACACATAATATACTTATGAACAGTGGTGTGGTTGTAAAAAAAAACAGAGGGCATACGTTCTAAGCAGAGGGTATACGCTCAAGGCAAAGGGTATACCCTAGTGTATATATACTATAGTTTTCTTGAGAAACATAGGGTATAGGTGTTCCTTTAAAAAATCCAGAGGGTATACAGCATATACCCCCGTATACCCTCCACTACATCCCTGCTTATGAAACTATGGCTTAATCCTAGAACAAGCGAGACACTTCGTGTCATTGAATTTGGCAAAGCGATAAATGAGGTTTTGTCAATACCAGTTTATTTCTTAAATTCTTTCTACGCCTACTATGTCTTGATCTGGAATTTGGATTGATTTGATCGGATTATTGTCTTTTGGATGTATTAATTTTTTTTTAATATGTTTGTGTGTTTGTTTTGTGTTTGGTTGTTGTGTTTTTTGTGAAGTGATTGTTTGACGTAGAATCGTTATCAAGAGTTTTTATGTGGTTTCATCAGTGAAAATGGATGTTGTTGAAATTTGTTTTTGTGGCTTTTGCGTGTATTGCGACGTCTTTTGTGCTTAAGTATTCACAAACCTTAAACTAATGCTAGTTGACAAAAAGAAAATGGTCATTTAACGTTAAACCTCTAAAAAATATATATATACAGTACAGAACCATTTATCCAGAATGCTTGGGGTCAGATGTATTCCGGATAACTGGTTTTTCTGGTTAACTGGTTGTGCATTAAAGCAGCATCCATTTGATAAGTTTTATGGAATATCTGTGTTTGTGGCATTATTTCTGATTTTAAATTATTAGATTATTTGGATTAATGCAAGAAATATCAAAAGTTAACGAGAGTTTAAAAGAAGGTCCCTTAGGAACAAAAATTCTTCTGTTTCCTCTGCATAAAAATTAAAACATCTAAAATACAACTAAATATGTTTTCATTTTGAATACTAGATGTTGTCCTCAAATTATATAATTGTTTCAAGCAAAGCCTATGTCAAACTGGCAGTGTATGACACCTTTTTCTGCAAAGATTCTGAAATAAGTCTATTAGAAATACCATTCCGGATAAATGGTTCCATACTGTATATAAATAAATAAATAAACGCTCTAATAAAAAATATCCTACTGTCACAAAAAAGAAATTGGATAACAAATTATTCACATGTCTTCCAACTGGCGTTATAGCAATAGGTTGTCACCAGAGCAGTTATACAAGGTTTTTAGGTGTTGCCATCAATGCCGGACATACAGTGGTTGTCAAATGTTTCCGGCCAGTTAGTTTTTTGATTTTTTTTGCCAGAACATTTCAGCGAAGAAGAAGCACAATTGGTCCGAAAGTTAGGGATAAGCAAATGACCTCTGATCATTTGCGTGATCATTTTGATCGGATACTGTAGATACTTGATCCAAAGCGGAAGAATTAAAAATCTGCATGTGCAAAAGTTTCTGGCCATTCTTCATTCATTAGTTTCTGGCTATAGGTAAAGTGTTTTTTTGACCGTGTTTGTTAATTAATCAATGTGAATTACATATTTTAAATTAAAAAATTAAAATTTCAATAATTATTGTTCATAAACAAGTGGTTTGTTTATCACTAAAGGGCCAATCCTCTCGTGAGAGTGCGTCAAAGTTATCGATTGGAAAATTTACTGTGAATGATATTTAAAAAAATATATAAAGATGGCCATGACTTTTATGAGTTGCCACGGTCCGGGAGACCCCGGAAAATGACTATTTGTGTGGACAGATTTATCAGGAGAACAGCAGTTGATGACCCGCATAAAAATGCCGCTGCAATTCCCCTCGATTTACAGTGTTAAAATATTGTTGAAATAAGTTGGTCTACCGTGTCAAGACGCTTACGTGACGTAGTACTTTATGGAAGAGTCGGTGTTAAAAAATATTTCATACGTAAAAAAAAAAAAAAAAAAATCAGAGGCCCCGACTGGAGATTGCTAAGGAACACAAAGACTGGTCAAACGTAAACTGGAAAAAAGTATTATTTTCCGATGAATCGAAGTTCAACCTTTTTGGGAATGATGGAAGGCACTACGTCCTACGATCTAAAAACAAAAGATAAGATTCAGGATATGTTATTCCTACAATGAAGCATAGAGGAGGACGCGTTATGCTGTGGGTAGTATTTTCTGAAAAATGTGTCGGTCCGTTAGTTGAAATTCGCTGCAAGATGAATGGTGCAATGGTTAAAGATATCTTGCAAGATCATTTGCAGCCTTATTGGAGGAAAAATTATGGCCGCAGCTATTTGTTTCAGCATTATAACGACGAAAATAATACATGTAAGCTCGTCAAGCGGTGGCTTTAGCATGAAAAAAATTCACTTTTAAAATGGACAGCCCAATCACCTGATCAGAAATCGATAAAAAATCTTTGGAACGAACTTGAAAACGTGTGTGGAATTATAAATATTTCAGTTCAGCAGAATTTCCCCAAAAATTGCAAGAACCATGGAAAAAACTTGCCATAGACGATTTTCAACCGTTTTTTTAATCGATGCCACGTCGCTGCGCCGCAATACTTATTCTTAAATATTTGGAGACAAAATACTGATTGTAAATGTTGTTGATCACTGTCGTTTTCTGTTATAACACCATTTTTTTCCAAAATTCCCAAGATGGCCGGAAACTTTTGAGAACATGCGTTTTCTTTTGAAATTAATTTTGTGAGTTAAATGTATTGATGTTTATTTTTTATTCCATAAATATGTTCCTAACTATTATGTCAATAAAGTGCATAAATATCACTTTGAGATTCTTCTTCATATGGGTATACTTACAAATTAACCAAAAGTTTTATGCTGGCCAGAAACTTTTGACCGCCACTGTAAATCTACAAGTATCACAATTTTTTTAAATAGCATTCTATTTTAATACTGGAAAAGAAAACACTTTCTTTTTCCTCTTCATTTTGACCTCAAATAGCATTAAAATAAGTTGAAAAGGAATAACTAATTAAGAAAAAAGAAACAAAAAGTTATTTTTTTTTTCGTTCTATGCATGAATAAATAAAATTTTCAATTTCAGAAAGCATGAGGCTGAGCTTCTTAACTATTCATTTTGCAATTATCTTATGCTTTGATCTTTATTTTCATGCCAAATTATTCCAAGGCAGGAAAATAGAAAATAATCTAGTTTCGATTTGAATTATCTCTAAGTGATAGAAGTGTATTTAAACTTTTATTAAACAAACCAATAATTAGAATTTATGCTTTTAGTTTCAGTACTTTTCTTTGGAAAAGAATTTTTTTATGCATTATCCTTATCATATGTACATTGAACATATCAAATGAGTAGTTCAGAGTAGTTTGTTTCAAGTTGGGAATTTTTTAATCCCCCCCCCCCTCCCCCCAATAAATGTCTGTAGCTACACTCCTGATTGGAGATTCTCACAACCATGAACTGTAATTCAAGGTGAGTAAATCAACACCATGATATATGCTTATATATTGCTTATGTAATTATGTGAACAGATGTTCATTTAAAAAGCAAAGATTATTTTTCTCGAAAAAATAAATATATAGGTTAATATTTAGAGCATGTTCCTCACCTCCGTGAATCTCTCAATTTTGAAAATGTATATTTCGGAGAAAAAGGCTTAACAAGAATTTAAAATGACTGTAAATAAAAGAAGATAGTTTTAAAACTTTAAAAAAGAAGAATTGAGCTCCAGATGGGAGATGAATTTTTGTGTGTGTTTTTATATTCATTCCAAATAAGTTTAATACCGTCAGTCGGCTACACTGGTCCTTGTGGGGTTACTTTGGTCCATCCCATAAAAAAAGTTTTTATTCTTTGTATTGAACAAACAATACAAGATAATTTGTAGTTTTTGCCCTTGAAAAATATTTTATACTCTACTATAGGGTATTTGAATAGTTTGGGGATAATTTAATTTTTTTGTGGCAACACTGGATGTGTTTGTAAACAACTTGTGTGAATTTGTGTGAATTTTAATCATCCAAACTTTCTATAGTGAAACAATCTGGATAAGAGCTACAAATAAGGTAAGTGTCAAAATATTATCTTTAGTAACCTGTAACCCATGTGTGATCCTAGTTTTTCCTTTAACTTTTTATTTTGACAGGAAATGTTTACGTTTTCATAAAGTTAACATAAAAACTAGTATTTCGGGACTACTTTGAACCAGGCCTTTTTTGGTCCGAAAATAGCCCCAATTACTTAGAAATGTCTTTTATACAACCAAATCTCTTAAAACATGTTTTAAGTAACATTTTTTTTTCAAATGTTACTGTAGCAAAATGTTACATTAATTGTTTTTGTACCAGTTGCTGAGGATAACATGACAAAAACTGTTTCTTGTTTCTTTAATATTGACAATTTGTTTATTGTGTTTAAATTTAAATGTAAAAAGAAAGCGTTTGTTTATCGAGTTTGCAGTGTTAATTTATTAGCAAATGCTATTGCAAGGGGGTTTCAATAAAAATGTATTCATTTACATATGAAATGTATTCATTTTATATGCAACTAAGTGAATGGACCAAGGAAGATCCCAGCAGGGGCTACTTTGTTCCAAAACTTTAAAAATAAAAAAATTCCTCTTTAAAACCATACAGTTTGCTTCAATGTTTCATGTCAATTGTTTACAACTCCATTTCAAAGTTGAAAAATCACATATAATATTTTTAATAAGGGAAATGTGAGTGGAACCAGGAAAATATGGCCCAAAGTACTTTGACGGTATGCATTCTTATATAGAATTGCTCCTTGGTTATATATCTAATAGAATAAATAGTTCTTTTATGTGTTGTCTCACTACAAACATAAGTGTAGCATAAAGTTCACCTCTGTGAATGATGTTAATAAAAAAAACTGTGTTTCTGAAAATAATAAATATAATGTAGCTGGACCATTGCTGATTTTTATTTGCAGTAAGTGATAAGTTTCTAAAAATTATAACACTTGTCTTGAAAAACAAAAGTTTTCTATGGGAAAAATTTGTATTGAAAATGTACACTTTTGGGAGGATGATCCATATATTTTAAAAACAAATAAAACAAAATGTATTTCATTTAGTACTTTGCATCTTGCATGAATAAAGTGATTTCTGTAATCAAGTAATGTCATAGACAGTAGTTAGTTTTCAGAACTCATAACAGAAGTTTTTTTTAAGATACTGATAATTTATTGTTTCAGTTGGAAATTTTACATAGCTTATTCGAATTCTTTTTATTTATTATTGATATTGTTATATTATTTTACTTGAAAAAAATATGACACTAACTTGAAACTACTTACTTCGACTTACATAATCCTAGCCATTGGATGATTCGTTGGTTGCACATAAAAGTAAATTTGTTTTTAATGCTGAAAACGAAATTGTTTTTCGCATGATTTTTTTCTATGCCTGTATTGCTTTTTTCTTGCTGAGCATATTGTTTTCACAACTTGAAAAATTATTTATAGGTTCCATTCCTCAGAAGATTTATTTCAACATGGAATCCGCAACTCTTGTAAATTTTAGTGGGAGATAGCTCCTAGAAAATAGGAAAATCGCCCTGTTGGATGCATGGATCTGACAGATTAATGTATGGATGTATCAATTTATATATTAATATCTTGAAATATTCAAATATGTTTCATTATACTTCCATTTTTAAATGAATCATTGAACGACCAACCAATGAATGAATTTTCAGTCAATTCATCGTTCATTCCTTAGAGGGTATCTTTTATTCTTAGTCCATTGGCGTCTTGTACTTTAATCCTGCTCTCATTGTAATCTTGGCTTTGAAAGCGAATTTTTTTTATTTCACACCACCCTATTTAATAAAATAAGTTAATGGAAATATTTAAAGGAAGAATGTAGTCCTAGATTTAAAATGTTTTTTCGGTAACCCTTGTATTAAAAATTTTACAATTTGTGATTTGATCATAGGATGACACAAAATTTCATGTGTCGCCATTTATTAAAATGTTTTTTGAAACAGATAATTTTATTTATTTTGTGATTATTATTGTTTGGTGATTATTATTCAAATCTATGTTTAAAATAGGAAACTGGTTTGTATTTTTCTTGAAGCGTTTCATTTTAAAACATTGTATTGCTCATGCGGCTCAATTGAAAGTAATTATTTTATAATTGATTGCATACTAACGTACTTATATAATGTTTATCGAAGTTTACCTAAAGTTTAAAAACAGCTAAAGTAAGTATGACCACTTCAAAAAAGTAAAATTTTGAAGTTTTGGTATTTTCATAATGTTAGATAGGTTGCCAGGAGTGCTGTGCCTATGCTGGTAGAAAAAAAAAAAGGTAGCTTTATGTTAGTCAGATGCCAATCTCACAAATAATATCTTGTATTTTTTGTGTGTGCAAATTAGAAATACTGCTTTGATATTGAAATAATAAATTGATAGTTATTATTTCTTGTTTTTAGGTACTGTATATGCAAAGCTTCACATAAAAGGAATGTATCGTAGTAATTATATATTAAAATAGTAGAAAGTGTAGAATTTTGAATGTTAAAAAGTATAGATTATGATATACATGATGTCCCAGAGTTCTGCGTCAGGCCAAGCTTTGGCTAGCTTTCTTTCTATGCACATCCAATATCATACATTATCATCCCTTTAACCCCCCACCCCACCCCATCTGTTAATGATATCGTTATCAATATCTAAAAATTTTTTGATTTTTTAAATTTTTTTTTTTTAATTGGAGTGATATACAAAAGGGTTGCATTTATTTTTCACATACTTTATTGGTTCAAATGAAGAGAAGTCAATAAAATATCACTTTTATATGAAATAATAACTTTATATCACATAACACTTTAAAGAAATAGTTACTATTTAAAAGTATTTTATAATAGCTTTTTGTTACATAATGCATTCAACAGTAATAATGCCTTCTTGCGTTTAACCCGCACGGAGGAAGAATAGAAATTCTTATCAACAAAACAAGTGGACAACATTCTTTCTATTTTAATTATTAGTAAATGCAAGTTTCGTTTCAAATATACTTCGCATATGGTTTCTCAAATAGCGATTATATATGCATACACATATGAAGAAGAATAGGAATGTCAAACGTTCGGGTATTCCATATTTTGGAATTAAATAATTTCATAATAATTTAGTGATTTTAATAACTTTCTATTTACATAAAAACAGATAACAGAATAAAAAAGGAGAACATACTATTTTGATGTAAAGACTATGTTACAAATAAAAAGAGAAAATTTTGGTTGGATCAAAAATGATATCAATATCAAAAGACAAACCCCCCTACCACTATAAATATCTTACGATATCATGTGCCCGACCCTTCCCCTCCCCTAAAATGATAATGTTATATATGCCCCTATTGTAAATTTGTTAACAGAATCTTTAAACAAATGCTGTATTTATTACATTACAAAGAAATGTCTTCTTTTTTTAAGTATAGAACTAAAAAATTCGTGAATTTTTAATCTTTTTCTTTTTGAGTTTACTGCATTATTTTCTAAAAGTCAGTACTTGTATTGAATTCTCTGAGTTTATAAGAAATTATCATTGTTGCTATTCTGTATTTCATACCTTTTGAGTACAGTAGATTCCCTAAAATCCGCACATCATCGCAGATGTAAACAATGAAACGTTCGGCTCAGATATAGGGCGAAATTACAGAATTTTTTAGTTTTATATTGTTCCGTTAGTATTTTAATATGTAATTAATTCTCTATAATATGACTGAACTCTTGGTTTTTCATGAAGGAAGTACACTTTATTTTTGAAATAAAAAATAAAGATATTGCTGATATCTTTGGTAATCATAATCTTTTTACCAAATCTTTTTATGTATTAATTGAAATATTTTGGTTATTAAGTCTAGCTAAACTTGAAACAAAACTTTCTTACTTTATGATTTTAATGCGAATTAATAGGATACCATTATGAGTCCAGTTTCACTCAATAATTCAAGGAAAATGTATCTTACCATTAATATGCGGATTTAATTATACATTATTATTTACTTGACCCTTACATTTAAAAATTTAATTATTTTTTACTTCTTATCATTTTAGTTTATTACTTTACTTAATTATTTTAATATTTTATTATATTGCAAGGATTCTTTATAATTTTGATTGCATTATTACATTCAAATTACTGTTTAAAAAGTGTAAACAAAGCAATGATCCGAAATTTGCAAAATTCTAAAATACACACAACCTCTGGTTCCAAGCTGTGCGGATTTGAGGGAGTCTACTGTATATAGTGTTAATTATGCTATAAAAAATTTCATATATGTATGAAAAAGTCTTAAAATTGAACAGTGGCTCTTTTTACTTTTGAGCTTTTCAAGGTTATACATATTTATGAGAACCAAAATTTATCGAAAAACAATAAAAGAAAATTCTAAAATTCAATATTCAAACTCTAAAACCAAAATCAATATTCACACAGATTAAAAAAGGGATTTATTATTATTTATTTTCGGGTATCGTCACAAAGAAAAAAAAAGGTGGGTAAGTGTGATCACAGATCGCACAGAGGGTTTCGTTTAATATTCCTTTCAAAACACCTTATCCTTTTGAAAAGTCTGTTAGTTCCACATTTCACAACCAGGGGGCGCACTTGATTCTAAACAAACCTGTATCCGAACGAAAATCCGTTTTACATACTATCCGTAGATATATTAGTCGAGGGGATTGGGCCCATAGCACCCGAGATAAGTAGGCACACCTGGCGGAAAAAAATGTAATTAAAATATGTAAGGCTATGGTGCATAATATGAAAGAATGGTCAAAGGGGTGTCGGCTAAAGTTGGAAAATTTCTCCCCGGGTTAAAAGGTCCTAGGTTAGAAAAATTGCTTAAAATACACAGGTTAGAGCCCAGAGGTGTAAATAATATAAGACTTTTTGAAAATTTTATGATTTGTCGTGTGGTCTGAGGCATTCAGCTATACGTATGCAAAATTTCATGTCTCCAACTTAAATAGGGGCTCACTTAGAAAGAATTGCTTCAAATACATATGTGGTAGCTCAAAGGGTTAAATGTAAGACTTTTTCAAGATTATATGATTTGCCGCCTGGCGTCAGATGTTCTGCAATAAGTATGCAAAATTTCAAATCTCCAATTTAATTAGGGGCTCAGTTAGAAAGAATTCCTTAAAATATACAAGCTGGAGTTGAAAGGGTTAAAAATAAAACTTTTTCAAAATTTATTATTTGACGTGTGATCTGAGGTGTTGAGCTATAAGCATGCAAAATTTCACGCCTCCAAACTAAATAGGGTCTCACTTAGAAAGAATTGTTTAAAATACACATGTGGGAGCACAAAAAGTTAGATGTACGACTTTTTGAAAATTTTATGATTTGTCGTTTGATGTGAGGTGTTCAGCTATAAGTATGCAAAATTTCACATCTCCAAACTAATTAGGAGCTCACTTAGAAAGAATTGTTTAAAATACACATGCGGGAGCCCAAAGGGTTAAATGTACGACTTTTCAAAATTTTATCGTTTGTCATATGATGTGAGGTGTTCAGCTATAAGTACCCAAAACTTCATGTCTCCAACATAATTAGGGGCTCACTTAGAAAGAATTGTTTAAAATACACATGTGGGACCCCAAAAGATTAAACGTATGACTTTTTCAAATTTTTATGATTTGTCGTTTGATGTGAGGTGTTCAGCTATAAGTATGCAAAATTTCACGTCTCCAACCTAATTAGGGGCTCTCTTAGAAAGAATTGCTTCAAATACATATGTGGTAGCTCAAAGGGTTAAATGTAAGACTTTTTCAAGATTTTATGATTTGTCGCCTGACATCAGATGTTCTGCAATAAGTATGCAAAACTTCAAATCTTCAATTTAATTAGGGGCTCAGTTAGAAAGAATTCCTTAAAATATACAAGCTGGAATTGAAAGGGTTAAACATAAAACTTTTTCAAAATTTATTATTTGCCGTGTGATCTGAATTGTTGAGCTATAAGTATGCAAAATTTCACGTCTCCAAACTAATTAGGAGCTCACTTTGAAAGAGTTGTTTAAATTACACATGCGGGAGCCCAAAGGGTTAAACGTACGACATTTTCAAAATTTTATGATTTGTCGTTTGATGTGAGGTGTTCAGCTATAAGTATGCAAAATTTCAAGCCTCCAAACTAATTAGGAGCTCACTTAGAAAGAATTGTTTAAAATACACATGCAGAAGCTCAAAGGGTTAAATGTACGACTTTTTCAAAATTTTATGATTTGTCGTTTGATGTGAGGTGTTCAGCTATAAGTATGCAAAATTCCACGTCTCCAAACTAATGAGGAGCTCATTTAGAAAGAATTGTTTAAAATACACATGCGGGAACCCAAAGGGTTAAATGTACGACTTTTCAAAATTTTATGATTTGTTGTTTGATGGGAGGTATTCAGCTATAAGTATGCAAAATTTCACGCCTCCAACCTAATTAGGGGCTCACTTAGAAAGAATTGTTTAAAATACACATGTGGGACCCCAAAGGGTTAAATGTACGACTTTTTCAAAATTTTATGATTTGTCGTTTGATGTGAGGTATTCAGCTATAAGTATGCAAAATTTCACGCCTCCAACCTAATTAGGGGCTCACTTAGAAAGAATTGTTTAAAATACACATGTGGGACCCCAAAGGGTTAAACGTATGACATTTTCAAAATTTTATGATTTGTCATTTGATGTGAGGTATTCAGCTATAAGTATGCAAAATTTCACGCCTCCAAACTAATTAGGTGCTCACTTAGAAAGAATTGTTTAAAATACACATGCGGGAGCCCAAAGGGTTAAATGTACGACTTTTTCAAAATTATATCATTTGTCGTATGATGTGATGTGTTCAGCTATAAGTACCCAAAATTTCGAGTCTCCAACATAATTAGGGGCTCACTGAGAAAGAATTGTTTAAAATACACATGTGGGAGACAAAGGGTTAAATGCAGGACTTTTTCAAAATTTTATGATTTGTCGTATGATGTGAGGTGTTCAGCTATAAGTACCCAAAATTTCATGTCTCCAACATGTATAGTTTCTGAGAACGGGCTGTGACAGACGGACAGACATACAGAGGAGCGAGACGAATAGGGTTTCGTCAGATGAACGAAACCCTAAATAAAAAAGAAAAGTGCCCAGCTAAACTGATGGCATTGAGCTCACAGGCTATTCACACTAATTGTATATTATACACTTATTTTAAAGAATAATGCCCCTCAAAAAAATAAGTGAAGGGGAATTAGCCCCCGTTTCCCCCTTTATACTTAACCAGTGAACCTCCAAATCTCATCAGGGAAGCCCCTTATCATAATAAACCGGTATACCAAATTTGGAGCAAATCGAATAATCCCGCAAAAAAACATTCATCTAAATTAAAGGGGTGGACTAGCCCCCTTTATCTTTAACCAATGAATCGCCAAAACGAATCAGGGAAGCTCCTTAACATAATAAACCGGTACACCAAATTTGGAGCAAAGCGAATAATTCTGCATGAAAAACCCGTTTATATAAATTAAGGGGGGTGGCCTAGCCCCCCTTCCCCCTTTATCTTTAACCAATAAACCCCCAAAACTAATCAAGGAAGTTCCTTAACATAATAAACCGGTATACCAACTTCGGAGCAAATCGAATCATTCTGCATGAAAAACCCATTTATCTGAATTAAAAGGGGTGGACTAGCCCCCTTTCCCCCCCTTTATTCTTAACTAATGAACCCCCAAAACTAATCAGGGAAGTTCCTTAACATAATAAACCGGTATAACAAATTCGGAGCAAATCGAATCCTTCTGCATAAAAAACCCATTTCTCTGAATTAAAAGGGGTGAACGAACCCCGTTTTTCCCCCTTTATCCTTAACCAATTAACCCCCAAAACTAATCAGGGAAGTTCCTTAACATAATAAACCGGTATACCAACTTCGGAGCAAATCGAATCATTCTGCATGAAAAACCCATTTATCAAAATTAAGAGGGGCGGGCTAACCTCCCTTTTCCCCCTTTATCCTTAACCAATGAACCCCAAAACTAATCAGGGAAGTTCCTTAAGGGTGTATTCGAAAAAAATATTTTTCCACCTTCAACAGCTCGAAATTTTCTGAGACATTTTCAGACTCATTTTTAAAAGTAAAAACATGAAACTTGCTGAAGTGATTTCTGAAGACATGTTTAACATGAAGTGTGATTTCATTTTCAGCTCAAATAATTAGAATTTGATTTTTAAACAATTATTTTCTCAGTATGGCCATTTTTTTCATTCCCAGATCGCCCGCTTCGGAAAATTCGGTTCAAAACGCCAAATTTGACAGCGTTTTTTACAGTATTTTCCGCATTTATCAAAAAATTAAGAAGCACCGCACATTATATAGTTTCTAAATAAGAGAATTTCCAAGTTTGATGCGTTTGAGAGCAAAAATGAATTTTAAAATGAATCAGAAAATAAGCAGTTTGGATCGGAATACACCCTTAACATAATAAACCGGTATACCAAATTCGGAGCAAATCGAATCATTCTGCATGAAAAACCCATTTATATGAATTAAGGGGTGGACTAGCCCCCCTTTTCCCCCTTTATTCTTAACCAATGAACCCCCAAAACTAATCTGGGAAGTTCCTTAACATAATAAACCGGTATACCAACTTCGGAGCAAATCGAACCATTCTGCATGAAAAACCCATTTATCTGAATTAAAAGGGGTGAACTAACCCCGTTTTTCCCCCTTTATCCTTAACCAATGAACCCCCAAAACTAATCAGGGATGTTCCTTAACGTAATAAACCGGTATACCAAATTCGGAGCAAATCGAATAATTCTGCATGAAATACCCATTTATCTGAATTAAGGGGGTGGACTAACCACCATTTACCCCCTTTATCCTCAACAAGTGAAACTCCAAATCTAATCAGGGAAGCTCCTTATCATAATAAACCGGTATACCAAATTTGGAGCAAATCGAATAATCTTGCAAAAAAACCATTTATCTAAATTAAGGGGGTGGACTAGCCCCCCTTTATCCTTAACCAATGAATCGCCAAAACGAATCAGGGTAGCTCCTTAACATAATAAACCGGTATACCAACTTCGGAGCAAATCGAAACATTCTGCATGAAAAACCCATTTATCTAAATTAAGAGGGGCGGGCTAACCTCCCTTTTCCCCCTTTACCCTTAAACAATGAACCCACAAAACTAATCAGGGAAGTTCCTTAACATAATAAACCGGTATACCAAATTCGGAGCAAATCGAATCATTCTGCATGAAAAAACACATTTATCTCAATTAAGAGGGGCGGGCTAACTTCCCTTTTCCCCCTTTACCCTTAACCAATGAACCCCGAAATCTAATCATGGAAGTTCCTTAACATAATAAACCGGTATACCAAATTCGGAGCATATCGAATCATTCTGCATGAAAAACACATTTATCTGAATTAAGGGGGGGGGGACTAACCCCGTTTTTCCCCCCTTTATCCTTAAACAATGAACTCCCAAAACTGATCAGGGAAGTTCCTTAACATAATAAACCGGTATACCAAATTTGGAGCAAATCGAATCATTCTGCATGAAAAACACATTTATCTGAATTAAGGGGGGTGGACTAACCCCGTTTTTCCCCCTTTATCCTTATCCAATGATCTCCCAAAACTGATCAGGGAAGTTCCTTAACATAATAAACCGGTATACCAAATTCGGAGCAAATCGAATCATTCTGCATGAAAAACCCATTGATCTGAATTAAGGAGGGGTGGACTAACCCCGTTTTTCCACCTTTATCCTTAAACAATGAACTCCCAAAACTAATCAGGGAAGTTCCTTAACATAATAAACCGGTATACCAAATTCGGAGTAAATAGAATCATTCTGCATGAAAAACCCATTTATCTGAATTAAGGGGGGGTGGACTAACCCCGTTTTTCCACCTTTATCCTTAAACAATGAACTCCCAAAAGTAATCAGGAAGTTCCTTAACATAATAAACCGGTATACCAAATTCGGAGCAAATCGAATGATTCTGCATGAAAAACCCATTTATCTGAATTAAGGGGGTGGACTAAACACCCTTTTCCCCCTTTATCCTTAACCAATGAACTCCCAAAATTAATCAGGGATGTTCCTTAACATAATAAACCTGTATACCAAATTCGGAGCAAATCGAATGATTCTGCATGAAAAACCCATTTTTCTGAATTAAGGGGGGTGACTAACCCCGTTTTCCCCCCTTTATCCTTAACCAATGAACTCCCAAAACTAATCAGGGAAGCGCCTTATCACAATGAACCTAGGAAAAAATTATGAAGCAAATCGGATGTTTCTATCAAGAGTTATCGCGTTACGTACGTACGTACGTACATACATACATACAGAACGGGCGGCACATTAGCTCTCAGGCTTTGATAGCCTGTGAGCTAAAAAGGATGAATGATAATCCAAGATTAATTTACGAGATTCAATTTATAGTTCACAAAATCACAGTTCACCTAAATAATAGTTGAGGGAGAGCAAATATTTCATGAATTACGTTCGAAGCAATACAAAATGTTTTATATTTTATGTTTTTAGGAGCTCAAGAATCACTCCAATATTTATAAAATTTTCTGTTTATATAAGACAAAGAACTATGTATATTTGTACATATTTACACTGGATGAGAATATCAATATACTGGGTGTCCCTAAACTCATAGTACATACGCTAGGGGGGTGATAGAACACATCAAGACGAGTAATAGTAAATAGGAAACCAAGGGTCCCAAACGTATTCCAAAGGAGACAAGCGCCATCAAAGTTTAGGGTCCCAAATTGCAAATGATGATAAAACAGGGAAAAATGGGTCGATTTATTTGCGGTTTTCGCTAAAATCATTCTTTAAATTAGTATTTTCTTTAAAAAAAAGTTTTAAAGAGAAAGTTGTAAAAATGCCGGTAGAGGGTGCTCTAGGCTTTGGAGTAAGCAACAACTATTTTTTACCGTTATTTTTTGTATCTCATTACATGCTTTCAAAAGCTTAGACTTAAATTTAAATTTTGAGCTCAAAATCTGAAACATGGGAGTGGTTAAGTAGCACAAACTGAACTGTGTTCAGGAGTTAAAATTTCAAATGATTATAAAAAACGGAAAAATTGGTCGATTCGTTTGTGGTTTTCACTAAAACTATTCTTTATGTCAGTATTTTCTTGAAAATAAATTTTAAAGATAAAGTTAAAAAAATACCTATAGAGGGCGCTTTAGACTTTGGAGTAACGAAGAACTATTTTTTACGGTTACTTTTTGTATCTCATTACATGCTTTCAAAAGTTTAGACTTAAATTTTGAGCTCATATCTGAATCTTTGGGAGTGGTTAAGTAGCGCAAACTGAATTGTGTCCATGTGTTGAAATTTGAACCCCCCTCCTGAACACAGTTCAGTATACGGTACTTAACCACTCCCAATGATTCAGATTTTGAGCTCAAAATTTAAGTTTAAGTCTAAACTTTTGAAAGCATGTAATGAGATACAAAAAATAAGGGTAAAAAATAGTTGTTTGTTACTCCAAAGTCTAAAGCGCCCTCTATTGGTATTTTTTAACTTTATCTTTAAAATTTATTTTCAAGAAAATACTGACATAAAGAATAGTTTTAGTGAAAACCGCAAACGAATCGACCAATTTTTCCGTTTTTTATAATTATTTGAAATTTTAACTCCTGAACACAGTTCAGTTTGCGCTACTTAACCCTTTGTATCACCGTGTTGCAGATCTGCAATATACCCAAAATGTCATTGTTGTTTCAACAGTAAATTTCAAAAGACGATTTTGTTGATTGTTGTTATTCTATTACACTACTATTAATATAATTATTTCATTAAATCCGCAACAAATGTCTATATTGATTTTTTTCTTCGTGCCAAAGTTTGATTTATCCCTTTATCAGCTACACATGATTTTTGCTGAATTAAGCTTTGAAATACAGGGTTTAAAAAAGTCTGCAGACATCTACAAGTATATTGTTTTCAAAGGTGAGTTTAAATTCTTTATTTAAAGACCATTTTCGAGCAAGGAAATTTTTATTATGTATAAGATAAAGGTAAACATCTGTTTGTTGCAGATCTGCAACAACGCGCCATATCTTCACTTGTAATGGATTTTTTAAAATATCAAAAGAGCATCGAAAATATCTTCTAATGGTTATTTAAGTTGCATTTCTTTCAAAAGAGCAAAATTATTGAAAAGAGGAAACATTAGTCTATTTTTATATTTAAATGCTATAGGGTTAGATAGAGATTCCCCCCACATCCCCGCTGTAAAATTAACACCAAGTCCAAAGCTAGCAAAAAAGGTAAAGGTCACATAGAAAAAAGAATTCAATAGAAAAAGCATAGAGCGCCTACTCAACATATTCCACTAAAACAAGTGCGCCTAGACGAAATTCGGCACTGGCCATATTGGACAGAAAAAAGAATGCGTTGTAAATACCCCGATTGTAAAAATTTTAATCAAACTCTTTGTGAGAAATGTGGTGTGGGAATTTGCTACAACAAAACTAACAATTGTTTCAAAAATTTTAAATATTTTCCGTTTTTGTGCCATTTGGCAAGATGTTGCAGATATGCAACAAACCCATTTTTCCAAATAAAATTTTATTTTTCTGTTCTGAATTTTTTTATTATTTTTTCCATGCTTAAAATGATGCATTTTAATATATGTGTAAGAATTTTTCAAATCGGGGTTGTTGAGTTACAAAGGGTTAACCACTCCCAACGATTCAGATTTTGAGCTCAAAATTTACGTTTAAGTCTAAGCTTTTGAAAGCATGTAATGAGATACAAAAAATAACGGTAAAAAATAGTTGTTGGTTACTCCAAAGTCTAAAGCGCCCTCTATCGGCATTTTTTAACTGTATCTTTAATATTTTTTTTCAAGGAAATACTAACATAAAGAATAGTTTTAGCGAAAACCGCAAAAGAATCGACCAATTTTTCCGATTTTTATAATCATTTGAAATTTTGGACCCTAAACTTTAAAGGCGCCTATATCCTTCGGAATACGTTTGGGACCCTTGGTTTCCTATTTACTATTACTCGTCTTGATGTGTTCTATCCACCCCTAGAGTATGTACCATGAGTTTAGGGACACCCTGTATTTTTTCTTTATTCTTTATTCAGAATCCAATAGCTTTTCAAAACACTTTAAAAGTCACGTATTTAAATTACAGTTAAAATTTCAACTATTGTTTCGTACTAAACATCTTATATTGCTCGAATTCGATAAACAGCCAGCTTTCATACATAATTTCAAGATTATTTAAAAAATAATTACAATAGTTTTCTTCGATTAGGAAGGTGAGGTTCTTTTTGTGGCTTGCATTCCATAGGTATTACATCTTCATAAAAACTAAAAGAACAAATGTTTAAATCATTGCTCCAGTAACACATGTGACCACGGCTGCTATTAGTCTGCCTAAAAGAGACCCCGCGAAGGGAGACTTGTGAAATGTCCCTCAACCTTGAAGATGGAGTGTAGTGAGCATGAAATTTATTTTGGATTTTGAAGTTTTAACTCCATGGTGACAGGAAAACTTTACTACTGATTTGTTGTTGTATGTTGTATGGAAAATAAAAACAAAATAGCCAATTTTATCCATCACAGTTTCTTATAATTTATATTTGTTATAGCCTAGGAAGCAATGATACTTTATTACTTAACCATTTTACACAATCTGATAAAAAAATATGCAACTGTTTTTTTTTTTTTGTAAATATTGAAAACAGCCACAGCTGTCACAACAACAGTGGATATGGCTTTGGAGCCCATAAAATTACACAGACAAAAGAAAATGAATGGGCGCTTTTTTACAAAAGCATGAAGTTTTCTTGTTTTCAAGTTATACATATTTTTATAATTTTATAATACCGGAAAATATATATACAATATATATATAAATAATAATATATATAATATATATAAGGAAAAAATATATATAAATATAAAAATATATTTTATAATACCCTAATTCCCCAATGTTTTTTGCTTTGGTTAAAAGTATTCATGGCAGATTTTAGTTTTCTACTGTGATAAAAATTTAAATGATTTATTATTTATCCAATCAGTATTGTGCTCTTTCATAATGATTTTTTTAGTAATCTCAAACTATTTGAATTTGTTTAGTGCAATTTATTTAGATTTAATTGACAGATTAAAAAATCTAACATTTTGTAATATACATTTTATTTTGAAAATCAAATATTTTATTGAAAATGTTTAAATCTAAATAAATTGTCTGGATTTTTAATGAAAATAGAAATAGATTACAAGCGTAAATTTCATTAATAAGTATCTGAAAACAATTTGTTTTGGTTGTTTATATTGAAAATGATATAAAGTCTAAATTAATACCTCCTTGTAAGCATGTATTGTAATTCCTTATATCTTATTATTAGGTATCATGTGTAAAGTTTTATATAATAAACTATTAAATTTAAAAAATCAAAAAACCCGACTGAGTAAAAAGCGAACTAATTAATTATTTCTCATCAATGTGAAACTACTTTTTTTTTTCAATTCCTACTATTGGCTCACACTCTCGCTATATATATCTTGTTCAAATTTTCAATCGTTAATAAAATGCTTATTATTCTTCCAATCAAGTTCAAATAAATTTTTTTAACTTGATGTGAATGACACTTGATGTTAATCCAGTTTTTTCCAAATATTAATTCATTAATTTAATTTAATTAATTAATTTTCAATAATCGAGAGAGCCCTCTTCTTGATCAAGGCATTTTAAGCGCCACTCAACAGGAAAGAAGAATGGGAGAAAAAAAAGTTCTTATTGACCTAAGTAGGAATTGACTTAAAATATTTTTTTTTATATTACTTGTTTATATTACTTAACTATTTTTTTTATTTACTTGTATTGATGATTTTTAAGTTGTGTTTAATTGTTAGTTCCTATCTATAAACACTGTTTTGATGAGGTCTATAGATAGATGTCAATGATAGTTAGAGTTGTACTCAAGCTAGAGATCCACAATACATGCACATGGTTGTATAATATTTTAACGGAGCTTCTGACTGTAAAATAGTCAATGAAACATCGTCTTCATTTTGAAAGACCTATCCAATGCTATGCAACTCAATAGGGTGCGTATTTTTTTCGTCTCTACCACCCTTTTGTATTTTACGGCCGCCATTTTGAATTTATAAAAACAAAACCTAGCCTATAACCATCGGGCCATTAAGACGAATTGATAGATACCTCATTCATTAAAATCCATCCAGCCGTTGGAATGTTTCGAGGGTATAAAGAAATCCACATACACAGATACGCGTGAAACACATAACCCTTCTTTTCAGTCGGGTAAAAAGAATCTGCTATAGACGTTGTATATGAAAATTGGATAGTAAGTTTAGTACCACATTGTAAAGAAAATATTTTGTTTTTCATGGAGTGAGGTGCTTTGTTTTTTGACTGACTAAATGGATTTGAATACAACTTTTTGATTGGAATATTGCTTGTTTTAGTGTGCCTTTAATTTCCTCAAAATTTGTATATACATCTGGCTCTTTGGAATTTCATATGCATGAAGTTCCAGTACACCTTGTTGATCGAGTGTAATGGTTATATGAAAGTGAAATTTTGGAAATTCGTTAGCTTTTTATTCATGGTAACAGGAAAACTTCATAAATGATCTGTTGTCATGTTGTTTATGAAATAACAACTTGCAGAATAGACAATTTTGCCCGCCACAATTTGTAATTCTTTATTTTCTGTATGTAGTCAAGGAGGCAGTGACATTTTTTTCTTAACCATTTTATACAAGTTCATCTTCAAATATGTAAGAAGTTCTGGAAATACGTATGTATTCTGTTAAGGCAGTTACAAATCGAAACTCTTAACTTTCTTACACATTCACAAAGTCAATTTTATGCTTATTATACACATGAAATTGGAAGGTGCACTTAATGAAAATATTAGAAATTGAATAGCATTTTCCATTTTTTGATTGAGCAGAAGGATCTATCATAAAGGGTGTGAAAGTTGACATTTTAAATAAATTTTCGGAAAGAGACAACAATAGCTTATAATCAAAAAACTAAAAATGCTATTCTTTTCTAAATAATTTCACTAGTCATGCATATTAATTTCTTGTTTTTACATTAAAGAAAATATGCATGAATGCGTCAGAAAGTTCCATGTGGTGAAATGCTTTTTTAATTCTGCTTTAAAGTTAAAAATTTAATTTTCAATAATTTTGAATTTTAAAAATATATCTTATCCTAAATTTTAAGACACTATATCTAATGTACAGGGTATTTCAGAAAAAAACTCCCCAACTTTGAAATGACATTACTGCGAATCAGTAAGAGACAGAAAGATGAAACGAGTGGTATGTTGGACAGACAGTTCTGGAATTTGTTATACACCGGTTTGCAAAAAGAGTTCCAAGATTGGCTAATAGGTGGCAGCACAAGCACATGAAGCTTTAAATAGTACTCAGAAGTACAGAAAATTCATTCGCGAATCTGTTTCCTTCCTGACACATGTAAAGGTGCGTTTTCACTGGTCTACCCAAGGTCTAACTTACCTAACTTTTTACCTAAACACAAGATTTTAGGTCGTTAGAATGCGATTTTGTAGGTTTGATTCGTGATCAATCCTAAGCACGGCTTACCTAAGCGCAGCCAATTAAAATAGAGCTTTTGATAATAATGGCGGTGTTGTCAATTTACTAAGTGATATTTATGTTTTATATCGTTTTATTTATTTATTTTGTTTTACGTCAAAGAGGAATCTATTTTTTGTGATTGAAGCAAAACGGTAAGTGTTATTGACATGTTGGATAGATATCATCCTTTATTATTGTCTTTTAATTTAATAAATTGTGGGTAATCCATATGGATTCTTTAAATTGTTGTTATTTTTGGTAATCATTCTACATTTTATTAATATTAGAATACTAATTATATAGTTTGTTTAAGGATTTTGTTGCGGATATAAGGATGAAGATATTTCCAGTTCTCAAAATTATTTTATTTTTATTAAACGTTAATAGTATACAAAGATTAAAAGTATTTTTTAAGAATGTTTGTTTCTTAAGATGAATTACTTGCTTCATTGATTATACTTGGTTACTTGATAGGGTATTTCCGATCAATTTAGATTTAAATTTCCATTTACTCACTTAAAATAATCGTAATTGTTAAGAAGGATATTGTTTACTGTAGCCCATTGATTTTTAAATGGAAAATTAGTTACAGGCAAACTTTAATCCAGTTTTGCTAATAGTAGGTATTTGATTATGCATGTTTAAGCAAGCATGTAAACAAAGTTTCTATAAAATAAACAAGCCGTTGTATTTTGTATTTTCCTGTTCTCTTTTAAGCAAGAAACATCTGATTGCAAAACAGTTTGCTCTTTACTCCTTTTCAGATATTTACTTGTGAACTTTGTCATGTAAGGAAAACACTGCTAATCTATTTTTTATTTTAATTTTAATGCTTTTCACCTGCAGATGTGCTATTTTTCTTTTTGTTGTTAAGATTAATGCTGAAACTTTTATGAAGATTTATAACTTTGTATGAAATTTAAATCAATTGAGAGATATTCAGACCATATGTAGCTTTTCTATGTGCCCATTTTGAAGAATTTGTACACATTACCATTCCAATTCGATAAGCAGTTATAAATGCATATTCAATGTATTTTAAGTTAAATCTGCATGTCTTGTTAGCAATTATTTTCATTTATTAAAAAAGTATTGCTATCAAAATAATAGGAGATTCTCCATTTGAAATGCATATTTATAAAATTTTGTTTAAATTGTTATTTAGGTGCATTTCTTTTACAAGTATGGCTACAGATTTATCTTACAGCATAGGTCATCGGTTTTAAATGTACCTATTTATCTATTAAAGTAAAGAACTATTTATTCATTTATTTATTTTTTTCAAAAATCCTTACTTATTATTCTTACTATTTTTGAAAATGGAATTCATTATCAAAAAATAAAATGCTCTCTGTAGGAGATTCTTTGAGCCTATATGTTTGAGTGTATATTAAAGTTTTAGACGAATCATGAATTCATGATGTATATAAATTCAGTGGTCAAAATAGTATATTAGAAGTAATGAAACTATAGTAGGTCCTAGTTTTGTCATTGTTTGTTGTGTAATATACTGTTTTTTGGAAAATATAATTTTGCGAGTAATATAATAAAAATAAACTTGTTTGTAAGAATCATCAATATTTTTGATGTTACATCCAGAAATTGTATATATCAATCAATACAAAGTATACCAGTGGAGGTAAGTGTCTGGCAGATCAGCTGGTGCCGGGATACATCTTCAAATTTGAATGCTTTCAGAAAATCACAAGTGTGTAGTTTTATTGTATAATAAGTGACTACCATTAGTGATCGTCTGCAAGCAACAGGACTTCAGACCAAGCCCTTGGACTTCAGAAAAGAAGATTTTACAAAATCTGTGAGTACCACTTCTATGTCAAAAGAGGAGACAGTAAAGTAAGTTTATTTAAGTAACATCAAAAATAATATTTGTGCTCCCTACAAACTAGTCTTTTTTTAATTACATTACTCGTTAAATTACATTTTCCAAAAATAGCATGCTGCACTACAAACTATGAGAACACAATATATTACTCAATGAGTAAGTACAAAAATTATTTAGCTGAAAATATTTTTAAATGCCCATATTGCAAATATAATGTGAAATAAGCATTTATATGTTTCAGTCTGGGGCATAAAGTCTGCTGCTAAGTAAAAAAAAAAAAGTGTGGGCCAGCCTTACGTATATCTTCATTTTGTTTACCAGGGCAATTGCACTATTTGGTTTTATTTTAAAAGATGAAAAAAAAAGGCGAGGGAAAGGGGAGATATGTTTTTAGATAATAAAAGTTTCTAGTGTTTTCTTTTTTAAAGTAAAAAAGTGTTCTTAAAAGATGCAAAAATAGTTTGTTGTTTATATTCATATGAGACTAAGTGTTTTTGAAAGTAAAATAATAATAATAATAAAAAAGATAGTTTGTTGTTTTAAGACGACAAAGTGTCTTCTTTTTTCCTTATGTTAATTATATTTATTGTCATCAGAGCAGTTACATGATACGGTTGGTATGATTTAAAATTAAGTATCGACCGAAACTGAAACTTGTTAAATTTTGATTCTTCGATTGCTTTTTAGTCTTATTGTTTTGTTAATAATTATGAATGCAGAAAAAAAAAGAAAAATTTAAATGAGAAATCTTTATTTTTCGTTAGGAAAATTAAAAAAATTAGATTGAAAACAGTGATTTATAAAGCATGCAACGTGCAAAAGAAAAAAAAAAACCTAAATAAACAAACTGTCAACAACATTGCATACTTAAATAAATTGTCACATTGTATTAACCTAAATAAACAAACTATCCGTTGCAAATAATGTTTAAAAAATTAATGGTAAGGTAATCTTTTAAAAATTAAAGTTATGACAGAAACATTTTTATAATTAGAGGTTGCTACCTTTATGTGTATAATAAACTTAATGTTTTGTAGAAAGATTTTAAAGTCCACCAGAACAACTTTAAGTATATGCAGGTAAGACAAATTTCTGCAACTTTTAAAATTAATGTAACTGTTTTTGTATTTAAACGTAGCTTTATTAAAGTCTTCTGACAGTTGATAGAATTTAGGCCCTAATCTAAGTGGAAGCATGTGTAATTTTATAAATCATTGCTTAGGGCTAAAATTCTTTTATGAAGTTTTTCTTAATGTTAAAAGTGATATACTATTTTAATAAATATATATATAGTCAGCTATTTTCAGTTTCCCATACTTGATTTTGAGTAGTACTTTAATAAAAAATCAACATTTACCATTTGAATCAAATATTTATTTATATTTGTATTATATTTTGCCTTTCATTTTTTAAATATTAATATGTTTAAAGTGCTTTTTTTTTTTTTTTTTATATAATTATGTGTAAGATATTTTGATTTAAAATTTCTAAGGTGTTGAGATTTGCCTTTTGGGAATCTATATTATAACTTTATCCTAAAATTTGATGAAAATGTAATGTAAACAAAAAAACTGTTTTGCAGTATCATATCTTTTTTAAAATACCATGCAATAAATTTATTCCATAATTTATATAGTTATAATAAATTTATATTTATAAATATTTAAAGCATTTTTAAAAGTGTTTTTTCATAATTAGCATTCTGTAATAAATATTTAGATAATACAGTAGCATAACTATTTCTGTTTTTGTCTATAAGCGTACTTAAATTTCTTACCTAATTAATAGTTAGTTAGGCTTAGATGCCTTATATTCCCAGGTGGCCGCTATCTTGGATGTTTTGAGATTTCTTGATGATTTTATGTTGGCAATCTTTATCGATATGTGGAACTCCGTGTGAGTTCTGGCGTGTCGTGTTCTGGGAACCCCTGAGAAGCTCATTTTCGCTTAGGATTTTGTGGATGTGTTTTGATATTGTGTTGTATTATTCTGTCTTTTTATTTTTGTTAAATTTATTGGATGTATTTGATCGACTATGGTTTCTGTAGTCTGTTTAAACACTCTTGCTGAAGTAATTAATAAATTTGAGGAAATTTTGACGAAAAAAGGAGGTTTGTTTATAGTGTGTCAATGCGTATTCATAAGCCTATTTTTGAAAATGATGGTGATGCTATGACAGTATTTCATGCTTGAGCTTTCAAGAAAGCAGACGTCTGTTAAGGTATGTTAATAATTTTATGTATATTTTGTTGCCTTTCAAGTTTTTTACATTTTGAGATTGCTACACAGCGAGAACTGCTGAATTTTGAGAATGCTCAACAGCAAGAACTGCTGAATCCAGTGATGTTTTTTTTTTCAGTTAATGAGCGCGATTACTGATTGGCACTTAATGAGTTTCGTGCATTTTTGTGGTCGCGGCAGGAGTTTGCGGAATCCAGTCATTTTTTTTTCGGTTAATGAGCGCATAGCGCTCATACAACGTTTAGTGAATGCCACTTTCTTTAACAAGTTTTGTTTATTATTTACATTTAATTTTCGTTAAGTCTAACATGCGTATAAACCGGTGTTTGGCGACATTTACTACTTGGCGGAAAAGGGGTTTTCACTCCAAGAAAAATTCCAAGATGGCGGCTCCGGGAATTTATGACATCTGTTTCTATAGTTATGATGTCTTCCTTATTGTTAAAGTAACAAACGAAAATTCAAGATTGAGTGAGATGAGATATAATGTATTTATGATGACTCAAAAAGTGGATTATGGTTTTCTGAACAAAAATTGTCCGTCTTTGTACCTATCATCAACCGCAAAAGTTTTTCCATTTTGTTAGAAACTCTTTTTTGTAAAAAAGCAAGAAACATATTATTTACTAAACAAAATTTAGAAACTTGTATTTGTACATCATTAATTCCTATGAAAATCCAAATTAATCATCATTTTAATCCTCATCATGGTTATTTTTTTAAGTTACAGCAAACAAATAATCTAAAAACATCTTATTTTATTTAAATATGAACTTGTTTCTAATTATTTTAAATATATTTATAAGTTGGCAGTTAAAGGTAGAAATTGTGAAAAGTTTTTTAAAAGGTGTTTCAAAAGGTTTTTTTAAGTATTCGGTTCGGCTGAATACTTTGATATTCAGCTTAACCAGATAGTTTGATATTCGGTGCATCCCTAACCAAGAGTAGATTCGTGTGACCTAATACTCCAGAATTGTAAAAATGATGTACACCTGAGTGCTTCTTTTGGCAATAAATTTTAGTATCTTTAGGAACTTAATTATAAAGTGATAAATGAATTTTAATGCATTTTTCTGTTAGAGTCACAGGTGATAAATCTCCAAATATTCTATATGGTTAAAATAACAGGGTTTGCATCAAATCATGTCATTAAAACATGCCAACTGGCTGTGAAACTGTAGCAGCGAAATATTAGGTAACAAATGAAATATAAATAAAAAATAAAGAGAATTTTTAATTACAATAATAAAGAAATAATTTTTTTAATCTGCTTTTATCAAATGATAATTTAATATTAAGTAAATTATAATTAAACTTCGAAAAAATAATTTAAAAATTCTCAATACATAGTTTCAAAAATGTTTTTTTCGCCTTTTCTGTTGTCATACTTGAAAAAACGGGAGAAAAAATAATCATTTTAATAAATTCAGTAGTTCATGCTTTCTACCAAGTCGAAGTGGTGAATTTTCCATAATTAGAGTCATGCCAAATTAATGTATTGTAACAGAAGTTTTTTGAACCAACATGAATTATAGTCCTGAAATTAGGGATGATTTTTATAAACATTCAATGTTTATAAAAAAGTGGCTAAAAAAAAAACTATTTTTACTTTTATACTTATTTAGTAGTAACACAATCATTTTTATCATAATTTAACATTTAAACTTACAGAGAGGCAACATAATGAATTTCATTGGCATGTTACGGTTGGAGATATATTTATTAGTGAAATCATTGCTATGCCATTTGATCCAGTGAAATTTATCAAATTCACAACATTTTTGGGTAGGTACTTTATGTCAGCCAGGCACATGAAATAAACCAGGGCTGAAACTAGCCTTTTTTGCACCCAGCACAAACATAGATTTTGCCCCCTCACCCCCGGCCTCCGCAAAGTAAATTTACGAAGAGAATTTTAATTCTAATCGCTGACTTATTTCAAATTTAAAATATGTAATAAAAAAATACGTAATCAACTTTGTCAAATATTGATTCATTAAAACTTTGAAAACGAAATCCAAAGGAAGTCACATGAAGAAACTATGCAGATTCGCAAGCTAATGTTAAACTTATAGGAGCATTCTTTTCAAATTTCTCGCTTGCACTTTAATATTTTTAAATGATTTTTTCCGTTTGGGACAGCTGAGGTTGTTTCTAACAGGATAAATGTTTACTTTTTTAATTTTGTTTGCAGTTTTTTTAAATATATATATAAAATTACTTTCACTTTTTGAACCGGTTCTGAAAGTTTAAGTAGCCTCATAAAAAAACTTGAACCAAAATCGAAAACGTACAACCTAACAATGTTAAAGATCAAACTCAGCTATCTTAAGAAGAAAAAAATATTTAAAAATATTAAAATGCAAGCGAGAAATTTGAAAAGAATGCTCCCATATTTAACATTAGCTTGCGAGTTTCTTCGTGTGACTTGTGTAGCTTCTTAAGAAATCAAAAACCAAAATTCATTTGACACCCCCTTCGTTTTCCTTATGGCGACCAGGGAACATGCCTCCTCCCCCCCCCCCCCTTCTAGTTTCGATCCTGAGATAAACCATTAAATAATGTCATCATTTGTATTCATTTTTTTTTAATATAAACCTCTCATTCATTTTATTTGAAATACAAAATTTTCATTTAAAATACATATATTACATACATTTAAAATAAGTGCCTTTCACTTATTTCATTAAAAAAAGGGAATAAAACAATAAGGAGAAATAATACGATGAACCAAAATTGTTATTTCAACCTCAGTACATCGTTTCTAATTTATACAAGTGAACACTAACAGGAATTATTGCTGGAAGAAAAAAAAATATCCAAGATAAAAGTACCTTTTTGTGATCTATTCACAAAAACAGGGAATGCCCCGGCAAACATTTATACCCCTTTATTCTTCTTAATAAAAGAAGCCCCTTCACAAAATTATTCTCCATAAAACCGACTTCACACAATAAGAAAAAATTGTTGGGATTTAAAATGTGTAATTTACAAACAAAATAAGCTCAGAAGAAAAGTATAGCAGGAAGACATTTAAAAAAAGGATGATTAAATGTTTACTTTGAATTTAAACAACTGAATTTGATTTTTCTTTACAGAAATTTATTTTTCTCAATTCTGTAACAAAAACGGGTCCCCCCCCCCCCCCAAAAAAAAAAAAAACTTTCACCCCTGATGTGAAATCATAAGGTAAAACTTACAATTTTAAGTACATTTATTTTGCATTTTACTGTTAATTTTTTTTTTTTTTGGGGGGGGGGGCTGTCACAAAAAGTAGATTTAACTAAATTGGATAATTTTATACTGACTGTAGTGATGATATGTATAAGAGAATCTGCCAGTGTCACAGGCGTACGGTTCAGGGATGTATGGAGGGTATATGGTGGTATACGCCGTATAACTTCGGGATTTTTTTAGGAAACACCGTATACCGTCTGTTTCTCAAAAAAGCTATAGTATATACACTGTAGGGTACACTCTCTGCCTTGAGCGTATGCCTTCTGCTTTTTTTACGATTACACCACTGGTACAGTTGTATGTGCTCATGGGTCCCAAGTTCCACCATTAATTTCTAAAATATTCTTTTTCACTCTAATATAAAAAAGGTTTTATTTTAGATTTTATTTAAGTTTTAAAGAATTTTTTCAAACATATTTTTTTTCCTTAAATTTTGTTCTTTTTCTTTTGTTACAGAGATAAACATTATTAGGAATTTCTATTTCTCTAAATGTGCCATTTTTTAAAAAATATAATAAAATGTTAAACGTTTAAAGTTTTATAAAAAAAACTAAAATATAAAAAAAATTCCATATTTAAAAAAATAATAAAATAAAAATAAACATTCTTAAATGTTAACTTTTCTTGTGAAATATGAAAAACGATTCACAAAAAACAGTGAGTATATCACTTCATAAGCGGGTCGGAACATTCAAATTTTTACATTGCCTTAATGTTTTATTTAATTTGTTGATTTATTTAACAAATATAATTCTACTCAATTTCTTTAAAAGGAAATTCAAAAAGCAACATTAAATTTATAGTCGATCTCTATTACACATGTGCCACTAACGTACGTAACGTTTTTCACACGTACTTGTGTGAAAAATAATTTATTCAGTATGTTTTTAAATATACATAAATCAGGGTGACCTAGTGCTTTTATTTAATTTAGGAGTATAAATCCATAGCCACAATTTAAAGTTTGAATAAACAATGATTTGTGGGGCATTTTTTAAGACCCTTTAGTGGGGAAAACAGTCGAAACTTTCGATTAATTTCTATACAAAATATTTGCTACTACTAATTAAACTGACAACAACAAACAACAATTATTTGTTTACATTTTTTGACATCTGTTCGATCTGCAGACAGTAAAGCCGTAAAGTAGACGCTTGCGCAGCAAAAACTTGCCTTTGATTGGTTGGCGTAAAGATTTTATATGTAACCAGTGAAAACGCTCTTAGGTTAAGGTTTTGGGTCACTAGGATTTTTTAGGTCGTTAGAACGACCAGTAAAAACGCACCTTTTGGGAGTTGTATCGAGTTAGTTATTATACGGAAATTAAAGAACATGATGTCGCACTCCTTGGAGCAATATCTTTTTATCGTACTGGAATACTACCGATGCCATTGGTATGGATCGGCCTTCATATTCCCTGGATCTCAATCCATACGACTTCATTTTGTGGGACTACTTGAAAGAGACTGTGTACTCTAAGAATCCTCAAACGTTGGAATAGCTTGAACTATTCATCTGTGAGGCATATGCAT